>OW388290.1:17660956-20060956 GCA_936450465.1 Gibbula magus | reverse complement strand
AGATTGGCAGATATTGAGGCAACGCTCTGGCCGTTGCAAACAAATCTCTCTTCTCCCTCACAACAAGCAAATACTATGTAGAATTATATCAAACATTTGTTTGTTCATACCTAGGAGTATATGCAATACAATTACTGAATGGTTTGAATTATGTTCAATAACTTTGTATTAAAACCAAACAAATCTAAGTGAAGATGTATTCTCTCTTGTTAGAGGCATTATATGACGAGGATGTACAGCATGGAGTGATGGTGGTGTTGGTGATTACATTGAATGCTATTTTCATCATCTTATCTCCTATCGTAAGGTTCTGTAGAGTACACTCATCCCAAGATTTGATAGACATTTTGTGTCTGTTATACCCTTGGGTTATGTGATTTCGTTGCCAGCAAGCTTTCATTGAGGTGTGTATTTCACCTGTATCTAGACTTCATCATGAAAGTTTGACAGAGACATATCAGTTAATGTAATAACGTACACTCAACCTTTACTTCCATCATTCTTTAGCAGTTCACTTTTGATGTCAGGAAAAGAGGCTCAATGTTCAACTTTATGTGCAGTAGAGATCCGCTCAACATGAGCAAATGGTACGGGTTGAATTATTAGAATTCAGTGCAGTTCCACTCCTGATTCACTGGTTCCAGCCAATCCTCAAAGCTTTCACTGCAATGTATAGACAGATTGGTGTTGTGGGCTTTCTTCCTGCAATGGTTATGAATCTCCTCACCTCATGTGAGAATAATCTATCTAGACTTACTGAGAAAAGAATCCCAGCAAGATTAGATCTAAAGATACATGTGAAATAATTCCTGTACCTATAGACAGGTGAAAACGATGTTGAGGACACCCTGGGTGTTACAGTTTCCTTTGTGCTCCGACTCCACCTCCTCTAGGCATGTACCCTGCTACAGTGTTCTACACTTGGAAACAATCAGGCTTTATGTAATACATTGTCGCTGCAGTTATTTACCTCTTGTGTCATGTTCCCAGCAGGTAATTGCATGCCTTTATTTTATGCTATTGTTGAGGTTAGACATGTCTAGAGAAACTGGCTAGCTTGTCTGCGGCTCCACGTGTTGCAGAACACGTCCAACATGTAGCCATGTTGTCAACTCAAACAGGTTTCTCATTTTCAAATAGCAACAAGTCTTTTATGTGACCAGCTTTTAAAATTTCAACAATTCTATTCAATAAATTTTTTTGACAAAGTGAAGTGTTTTCAAAAATGATTTTGTTTGTTAACTTCAGGTTGTCGTGATGTCACATTAATACAAATTAAGTTAGACTAAAAGAAAATGTAACAGACCATTCTTTCAGTTACTCTGAACAATTGCATCATTTTCTTAAAATAAATTTTTAAGGGAGAAAGATTTTATGATGAAGATAAAATATGTAAAAGCGTTAGACTTATCATCACATCATTTAGAATGTGAATTTAAACTATGTCACTGAAGGACAACTTTCAGGAAAAGACTCAGTCAATATGTATATGGAGCTTTCAGTTTCCAACATATATATATTGAACTAATGGTTTTATCATCACTATTATTATGATGGATGAAGACAAGATGTTATTTTCTACTTATCTTCTCTATTGCAATATACCCACAATGTTTGGTAGCGGTGCAGGATGTGATAGTACACCACATTAACCATAATCTTGTCCACACTGCTTTCAGCATCTATTTACTTTCATTCATTAAAGGGTCAGTTCAACACACACAGACCAACTCATAGTGCACTAGGAATGCCTTTCAAATCCAAAGCAGCAAGTGCATACATTTCTCCATGTAGCCGCGATTAATGCACACAGATATGTACAACCAAGTTGAAAAGACTTGCCCTCAATAATCCCTAGGGGTCGTAAATTGCTGCCAATATCTCAAAAGGTCGAAAGGTACAAAGAGGAAGCTTGTGAGCAAGATGTTTCTCTAACCTGTTTGTAAGTAAGATAAATAATAAATAAGTAAGGTAGATAATAAGAAGGAAAGATAAATCTGAGAAAGAAGAATTTGACTGACAGGGGGATGTAGATATACATGTAAGCTGTAAACTAGGATTTTATTATTCCGCAGCTGAAGTGCATAGAAAGTAGGGGATTATGGGGGGAAGGAATTTGAAATATTCCACATGATGGTTTGCGGAGAGTTCGATAAGATATGTTGTAGTTTTTATATCAGCACACACCAGTGGGAGAGATAGTGTTCATATTTAGCAACAGGTGGATTGGAGGCAATACCTGGGATCTAAACTAGAGATACAGGTAATCTCGGGGAATTACTAATTACTCTGATAGAGAACAGTTTGTTAACCTCAATCATCCTGCTTGTGGAACAGATTTTTAAAAGTTCATTGCGGAAATATATTTCGTTCACTTTGGTAGTCTTGAGCTTCCAGGTTTTAATTGATGAAGTAGCCAATCTAAATTTTCATCTGAGAACTCTTTACAATGTCTCATTGTTTACAATATTTAACCTTTAGAAATTGTTTTCTTCATGACTTTGATGATGAGATATTTATGAAAATAATATGCAAACATTATAAATGATGTTAAATTTACTCATGAAATAAAAAAAATTCAAATTCATGTCAACTTTGTATATGGATTGGACTTAAGAATATAGATATTTAAATGCCAAAGTCATGTATCAATAACTGACCAATTACATGATACAAGAACCTCAAGTGACCGATATGCGACTGATTTGTTGTATTAGAGCTCCAAGTGTGTTGATCCCGACTTACAAAGGATTTGCTATGGATCTGGTTATGAGATGACCAGGGCTGTATACATTGCAGGGATTGGCTGGGATTTGGTCCAATCAGCCGAGGCCGGTTCACTCGGTCAGCTAGTGGTCAGCTGGTGGCACTTGGCCATCAAGAGGGTTGTACCAGAGTCAATTGCTGCAGGAGAATATGATACATTGTCATAACAAGATTTGGAATATGCCCACTTAGACCAGGTTAGCTGCTGGTGTTGTTTCTGATGTCCAGATGGGATTTTCTAGCCTATAGTTAATCCTTTTGTGTCTTATGTAGTCATGACAGCTTGTCTTTCTGTATAATTATGAATCGTAATTATAAAATGTGGCAAAGAATGACAGGTTATTTCGCTAGGGATAAATTGTTTAATCAAATAATTTGTTAGATTATTTTGGCTTAGGCCATCTTGTAGCCACTAGGGGACCTGTATTTGTATACTGAATCATCATGGTTTCAAGTAAATCTGGTAGGTTCATTAAATAATAATTCCTTTCCTGCTCTAAAGTAAGAAAGATTTCTTGAAGCTTGTGCCATCAATTTTTCAGGAATTGTAAATATCAATTGAAAAGCCTGACAAAGCTGAAATGTGTGTCAATACCATTGGCAACTGGGAATTGATTTTCTTCTTTTTTAGCTTGATGGTGTCGAGTCTATTTGATAAGTTTTTAAAGAAATCTTTCTCAAGTCAATGTCCAAAGTGTTCTTACTCAAACAATGTAATCTTTTAAAACTTTTGTACCCATATTACCAGAATGATATTGAGTTTGATAATTTAACCAAGTTAATGTAAATACCCTCTTCTTTAGATTGGCCTTTCTTCTATAGGTGGAGTTCAGCTGAAGAAAATGGTCACATGATTCAACAGCAAAGAGTTACCTCCATTGGGAACTTCTTATTCAAAATTGAATTCAGTATTGATTCATGTATCTGTAACAGAGTTGTGCCATATATAGTAATCTTTAAACTATTGAATAGCAAGACTGTACGTATTAGAATAAAGAGTGTTACATTCATAGATTCAAGAAGGATGAGTGCAATATCCAATTGTTCCTTTTACAAACTCTTGAACCATTGTAGGCATTACAATAGAAGCAGTTATTTTTTAATCTGAACTGTAGAACCCCTTATATTCCATGATGGCTATGTTTAGCCAGTGGACAATTCCTCATTGATCCCTACTTAATGTTTTGTGATTCCTGTGATATGGCCACTCAGAATGTTTTGGCACTAATCAATTCAGCAAGTGTTTATATAGAGGGCATGTTAGACTAACATGTAGTATCAGAAATATTTTTTTTGTCACGAAAACACCATTTTAAAAACAATTCAAATATATATACAAAATGGAGCCCTAAAAATGCCTTAATTTCTGAGCTGAGTAATCTAGACTTGCTATAATTTTCTAGACTGGGTTGGTTGTCAATTGAATATTTTGTTTTAGGGTCTGGATGACAGACTAAGGGCATGTCAACTGCTCCTCTGAAACTTGTGAAACCAGTAAAGTTGGTGTGAAAAACTAGGAATTATTACGAGTATAGTAGAGTACAGTCAATAAGATGCAACTGGTGTTGTGAGAAGGAAGATAGTTTTCTTGAGGTGTACCGTCATGAAAAAGTCATGAATGTACAAGTTAGTAGCACAAAGCACAAAGCTGGCAGCTGCTGGGAGGTACTTTATTTGCCTTGTGGAATATCTAGCTGGCCAGACACTATTGTTGGAGAACACAGGGTTATAACCTGTCCCACATGTCAGGGAAATACTCTTATTTAGCAGTTAAGTTGCCGTAGGTTGGTGCCAAGATGATCAGAGAAGGCAGAAGTCTGTGTTTGATTGTAAAGATGAGTGATATGGACTGTGGCAGTGGCCATCTATTGTTGGTTTACTGTCCCTGGCCACGAGGCGAAGGTGGGAGTTGTACTGGATGGCTCCAGCGGAACTTTGCTGGTTCAAAACTACACACAAGTCTTGGAAATTGAACCATAAATCCAGCTATTTTGGGGTCAACATTAAATTTCTGATTTAATCTGTATTACTGGTTGACTAAAAGGATGAATATTGAATGAGTTGAAATGAAACGATACTGAACTTGATTTGTGCGTTAAATGCAAGTGTAATTTGAATTGACGCAGATGTAATTGTACGCTTTGTAGGAGTTATTGAAAACATTTACAAGATCTATTACTATTGACAAGTTTAGCAGTGAGAATTGCGAGAGAAAGAGAGATATATTGAAGGACTTGACCTGTCATAGTACACACAGGCAAATGTTAGAGTAGATTCATTCAGGACATCGAGGGCAGTCAGGAGGGTTTACAGGAGGTTATGAGCAGTGGATGGATGCAGGGGATATGCCCAGCCTCGGGGACCTGACATTCAGTTATGAGGAGTGTGTGTATCTATCTGTCTGTCTGTCTGTCTGTCTGTCTGTATGCAGCGAGCTGATATTGATCTACCGGTACTCAGCATGTTGAGCCTCTAATCCAACACACTCCTTCACTCCAATTTGTACTGCCTCGTTAGTTTTATGGCTTTGTTATGAAAATGAAATCATTGCAATTGTGAATGATTTGGGATTATGGTCAGGTCAAGAGCCAAGGCTGCAGGCGTGTCATTTGTTGTTCATATGTTTCAACCTTATTGTAATGTTCGTTTTAAATTGTGAAAGGATATTTATAATTTTTCTTGTATCTGAAACAGTACTTGCATGACAAATGAGACATTGAGTAGACAAGGAATTTTATGGGGGATCTACTTCTTTATTTTCACAATGGCAAGGTTTCATTATAGATGACCTTTGTGAAAATTAAGAAGTTGATCATCCATAAAATTCTTGTCTTCTCGATACTTCTAGAATGCCTCTCAAACATTTCATATGAGGCACCCTACAGTCTTTTGATGAACATTATAATGAACATATAACTTCAAAATATGTTTCACTTTCCCTGGTCCAATATACAAGTTTCACAGGAAAAGTTTAAACTTTAATTAAATTGTTTGCTTTTAATAATTTAAGTACAGCTTAAAAATAGAGAATGCTAAATATCCATTATGCTTACAGTGAGACAATTTGTGCCCAGATATATTCTCTTGATATAAAGGACTTGACTTACTCAGAGTTTCTCTTCACCACCAAAGCAGTTTCACCACAGGACGAAGCATTTTGTTGCTGCGCTTTGACAAATTTTGTATCAACATAGTCACCCTGATTGGCTCATTTCCTACATTAACCTTTTCTCTTTCTCTTCTAATTCTTCGCTTACGCCATTTCTTAGCTCGTAAATTGGAACATGTTAGGCATGCATTGGAAAAACAACTCTGTGGCAAGGATATGTTTTCTCTTTAACAGAAATCAGATGACTTAGATAGGCAATACTGCTGACATAATGGACAACATTGGTGGGTAAAAACGATAATTGGTAACACCTAGAGGGAAATTGACAAAATTGGAACGCATGACAAGGGTTTCAACTGTTTATTTGCACTGATCTGATGTAATGAATGCCCATTGCAATGCAATGTAATTAAAGATAATGGGTCACTCTCTGCTTCTGTTAAGAATGTCTTCAGGTTCTAATCAGTGCAGAACACTGCAATCTTTGGACTTGTGGCAAATTTGATAAGAAAAAGGGCTTAATGTGACCTGTTTGAATTATTGATTGACAATGGTTGATATGGAGGGTAGAGCTGTTTGATGCTTGCTGAGAGCACAGTTAGAGGATCATCCTGATAATGGGTCAAGGGTCCTGGACAAATAGTCATGTTCACTGCTGCAGCCAAGCATGCGTTGTGTCCGTTGAAGAACTGTTGAACTGCATTTTCACTAGTCTAACACTAATAAAATATTTTTTTAAATATTGAAAAGGAGCCTCTGAAAATCCCATATCTCTTAGTCTCCTTTTCAATACTGATATTTTCAGAATCAATAGTTTTTTTTCAGAATTTGAGTGTAAGACTTCATTTTCACATCAAGGCTATTATCATCTTAAGGTTTCTGCAATCCGAATTATAATGTTCAGTTTTGTTATTTACCGGTAATGTATATGTCATCTGGCAGTGTATACAAGTCACGTATTCTGACATCTGAAACATTCTAGTTGACCAGGTTATGGATAACAATTTAACTGCTGGATGAATTATTGCTAAACCATTCTGAATGGCCAATGCTTACAGCTTAGGAATCACTACTTGTTAACAAATAGAATGACCTGATAATGGCCACTATCAAAAGATGAACTTTGCATGAATATCTAATAAAGGGTTGAAATAGATTGGTTGAAAAGTGATTTTGATAGTTATTTTGATAGAATACATGTAACGTTTGTTCCAGAGTTGCTATGAAATGAATCATCACATTGCCAGCAAACATCAGTGTAAGATCTGACAAAATGTAATAGAGTTGTGATACCAGAGTGTTCCTCTTATTCTATTAATTATTCATATTTCTGTATAACGCAAAAAACAATTCAGTTGTTAAGGCCTCTGGCCCATAGAACATACTTGAACATTTGAAACTATATTGCATACATGATAGTTTACATCGAGATATCTACAATGCAGATTGTTTTCTTAAAGTCTCATGTTCCAAATAAACTTGTTGTATTCCATCTATCTAGAAATATCTTAAGAGAAATAAAAAAAATCACAATTGTTGCTTTGAAACTAAAATACTTTTGGAACTGAAAAAAGATAGATATTGAATGAGTGAGTGTGTTTGCAACTGTTTAGTCGCTGTGGTGTGTACATAAGCTTGCAGTTAGTGTGTCTATTTCAGGCTTCGTATGTTATTTCTACAGTTGAGCCAACTCCTACTGTGATCTCTTGCAGTATTTATGAAGGCAATAAACTAATTCTGGTCCTCTCTGTGCAGTGCTATAAGCTTTGAACACCCCTTTGGCAAGAAGTCATTAACTGTTTATGATCTGGTACTCAACAATAACTGTTGTTGATGGTGGGCTGTAGCTCCAGTTCTACCTCACAGCTTCCAGCGTTTAGTAGTTCCCCTAAATATATCTTTGCACTGCTTTATGGATATGGCACTTCGGTGTGTGTCCAACACTGATTTCATTGTTTCATAGATTAGAAATGGTCATGTGTGCTTGGTGTTGGAAATGTTGCTTGTCCTGAGTAGGATTGTATGTATGCTCTTGGTTTAATGCAGCTTTACACTGATATCTCATTGATTTCATCAACATCTTTATTGTTTACACTGGGATTCCAGGGATTCCTTGGCTTTCCCCTTTACTCGTGATCCAATCCCTTTAAAAGTATGTTTTAGTATAACAAGTATGAAGCAGTGAATTAGGTACAGGTTCTGATCAGAAATTATGACTGCAAGTTCTCATTTTGTATCGATTGGATCAGTAGTTACTTGATAGATTCGGTTTTCAAGATTCTCTGCTTATGCCAATGTAGAATCCCAGAAGCTCCCCGTTGCTTTCTTTTGAACTGGAATGAAGGCGAATCTGATCAATGGAATGTTAAATGAGATTTTGACTGTTATTCAGTCCCTTCCGAGCCTGTAACGTGCAGCTAGAAAAACAAGTGAGCAACAGCAGTGGAGGGTGCAAGGTGTCCGTGGAGAGATCTAGATGCCAGCAAAAACTACAGCACTGCTGATAGTGGAACCTTCTAGAGACTCACTCATAGTCCCCTGGAGGATTATTGTCCATTCACTTTTCCATTTAAAACAAAGCAATAGTCACATGAAAAAAACTAAGTATATCTCCAGATTCTGTTGCCTTATGTGACCTTTCCTATTAGATTCTTAGATTTAGGTAAGAAGACGCAAAGAAGCTTTCAGTCTAAATCTAGAGAATCCAAGCCAATTGCAGAGATTCAAAACATGATAGATGGTAAGTCAAGATTCTCTCCTGGTTTTAAGCCTCTTCTTTTGTTTTGGTGCGAAAGCTCTATTTCTTTCAATCCAAGTTACTCAAAAAACTAGGGTGTCAGTCTGAGAGGCTTCCATCTAAATATGGAGAACCCAGATAGTTACAGGAAGCTTTTATCCTCCTTCCTCCAACACAGTGCCAATAACATTCACTTGGAACTGTCACCACACTGTCACTGGATTATTCCTATTGCTTCTCAATGTTTCTCTATGCTTTCTATATTTCTGTCATCATAACAGATGTCTCATATCTTATGTCTCACAATCCTCACCAAATCTCTCCTACTTTAAGTCTCATAAATTTTATAGGGATTGCTTTGCTTAAAAGATTTGAAATCAGCAGGATCAATATTTGTTTTAGATTGCTGTGGGATTAGAGAAATGGCTTTGCAAATGTGTGATGTCGTGGAGAGCTTTTAAGGAAATTGATTGCTTAATCATTTTGATGTTGCAACTTGTATTCATGCTCTTTGAGTCTTTGAAGTCCCTGTTAGTATAAATTGGATACTTGCTTCAGTTGAGGGTCAGTTATCTCACTCAAGTGTACCTTATCAATGCAATTAATATTGTAAAGGAAGAAAAAAATTCATTAAAATATAAATACCAAGATGTAACGTTTTTGACTTCTGTTGACATTAGTTCTCAACACTTTGACAGTATTGATCAGTTTTGCTTTTTATTTTAATATTTGTTTGCATCGATTTCAGTTTGACAAACTTTACTCGTTAATTGCAAAATCCATATAAATAAAAACAATGAACTAAAATTATCCTGGGTGCCATAGAAAATGTATATAATATTACGTTTCATTCAAGTGTTAGAATGTGCTTTCATTTCATTTCCTTATATTTTTTCAACAACGAAAGATTCTTCTATTTTCTTCTGTTTTCTATAAAAAATTATTTGTATTACTTTGGTACTTTAGTGCAAACAAATAAAGTCTGTCTTATTGTAATGTTATTCTTACATTTCTTCATGATTTATCTTGTTCAAGTGCCATCAAGTTTCAAAGTTCTGTCAGTCCAATATCTTTCAAATATCTAATTATTAAAAGAAGGTTTTATTCTGGCATCATTCTTCAATATTATTGTCTCCCTCCATTGCTCCATGATAAAGATTATACTAGTGTTACAGTAGCACCTCCTCCCAAATAGCTGGCCTCCTGTCTGTATAACCTGGCACTGATGGGCAGATACAGAGGTTAACATGCTGGCGTGATATGACTGAATATTACATAATGGAGAATATTCCTGGAGATATTGCTGGCTGGATGCGTGAGAGTACATCACTAGATGGCGATTAGCACACGGTTACATGATCTGCCGTTCTTCGGAGTCAGTCTACTCTCTCATTCTTGATGAAGTCTTGCTCTATGCATTCCTTGCATCCAATACCAGTGATTTGAATATTTACTGCTGCATGATGTCACCTAGCTTGCTCTCATTTCATCTCAAACCAGAAACCAATGATTTTCAGGTTTCAAAGATAAATTTCAAATAAACTATTTATGAAACATTATTTCAAATAACATGTAAAGTAAGTTGTTATTCCTTTCCTGTATCACATCAGTAGAGACCAAACTTTTATAAATGTAAAAAAAAACACATTTTGAAAATTATTAAAGGTGAAATATGAAATGAAATAATATAACAAAACTATTTCCAATTTTAAAATTTTGATTTTGAATTTAATTCGGGTAATGTCTTGATAATTGTAAAATATCAGGTGTTCCTAACGTGAAAGTTTGAGCTAAAGAAGGAGGTTGAAGGTTTGATGTATAGATGGTTCACCCCCACTGTCTTCACCCCAGGCATCTACACTCCGCGGACAGATAGACACACCTCGTACTGCAACTAGACTCTTCACAGTTTCATCACCCATAATCAGATATACCAAAGAAAACGTTCCCACTGCGCAAAAAAAACAACATGGAAAATCCTACATACGTTGGAAATAGTAACCTAAATATAATACTGCAACACAGGAACAGAGAAAATTAGAACTTAAATACATAAAACTTGAAAACTTCCATTCCTTAGGAGTCTGGTAGAAAGTCTACATGTACCAGTGATAAGAGATTGATATACGTGTATCTAGGGTTGCTCCAGGTATTCTGGGGCTGATTGTGTGAGCTTCTTCTATATGTCGTCACTTCCTCAAAACAGGGGAAACCATATCGCAATGATTTCTGGGATACAAAATGGAAATATTCAAATAATTTTTTAAGCTTGCATTCTTTTTTTTTGTGACTTCCAGCTGAAAAAAAAATAGTGTTAGTTGTTTTACGGAATCTCCTGCCATAATTATTTGGGGGAATAAAAAATGCTATTAAATCCCTCTTCAGAAAATATCTTGTCAAATTCACCACTGAACAAAGTTTATTTCTGAACCAAAGTTTATTTTTCTAAATGGCAGTAAAAAGAAGGACATTTCAAGGCAAAATACAGTGAACATTTTCAAGGAACAACCATAATTCTATTAAGTAAACCAACTAGATACATGTTACAGTATATTTTAAAATATATACTTGTGGCTATCTTCTTACAAACTGCTGTGTTTCATTTTCATGTATAAGCTTCTTGGAATACTTTGAATATCTAAAGAGACACAAAAAGCACACTATTTGTGAGAGTATTTGTTGTAGGTAGATGTGTTTGCATTGTAACACTTGCCAGATAGCATCCTGCAGAGTTCCTGTCAAAGCTAGAAGATCTTCAAGAGGGAGCCAGACAAATTTCTCTAATTAATTCTGGGAGTATTCTCAGTGAGGGCTACAAGTAATAATTCCTCAACGTTTTGTTTATTTCCCACCACATAACTTTGTTAATTGAGAGCTTTGTAGTGATCAGCTTCAATTACTGACAACGATGAAGATTGTTCACATTGGTATTCTCAAATCCACTCAAATATTTTGTGTAGTACCCCTAACAGCGATGCATGATTGTTGAAAGATTCTGTAATGATGAAGCGTCCAATAAGAAACAGCTATAGTTGATGGAATTAAAAATGTCATTGTCGCTGTCAAACGTTAAAAAAACAAAGATGAGTAAAAATTGATAAATATTCTCACTGTTGGGTACAAGTTGTCTTACACTCTGACTCTGAAAAAAGTATTTATTCGTAAAATATCACAATTTTATCAAATATTGAAAAGAAACTAAGAGAAATGAAATCTGAAAACAGAGGTTCCTTTTAAAAAAATTCTTCAGTGTCTAAGTGTGTTAGACTAGGGTTGAAGCTGTTCTCACAATTGATAGAGATAATAACAAGTACAGCGCCCAGGTAAGCCCATGCAGCCACCTTGTATATACCGTAGGTGGGGAACATACTTCCTGGTCTTGTGGTGATGAAATCTACAACACATGTACATTGCATTGTGTGTGTATGATCTGCAGCAGGTGGAGATAGGTCTAGAGGATGTATGTTGCTAGTCTCCTGATGCTTGTTCCCTCTCCTCCACAGACCCTAGTCTTTATCAGGCTGCTTCTCTACAAACTTATCTTTGGTCAAGTCACAGTTTTCAGAGTTGAGATTGATCAAGAGCCTTAGATTGATAAGTGGCAGTATAGATATTTCTGTTCCATCAATTATATATGTTTATTTTATGTGTCAGTTCATACCTGCAACATATATAAAATGAACATATATAGTTGATGGAACAGAAATATCTATACTGCCACTTATACTCTCTCACTTAGACCACACATTTTATTCTAGTTTTCTTCAGCTCTAGGATGAAAGCATTTCTTTTTGTTGAAAATATTAAATTTCAAAATGTATAATTGTATTATTTTTTTTTATGACTTTATTCAAATTGTCCATGATTTAATTTCAGAGTTGAAAGAAATATTTTATTTATTTATTTGGATATATTTTACAGGAACAAGAAATATGAAAGATTTTCATAAATAAAGAAAAAGAGAGATTGAAGGCAACAGAACATCAGAGCTTTGATGCTTCACTTCACCTGGAAGCTTTTAGAAACATGGGGCGTTCATTACTTCTAAAATGAAATCAACAGTGACAGGCTGCTATCTAAGTTGTAGATTATATTTTTAATGGCGTTTTTGTTGATAAGGAAAACTGCGCTAGAAGGCGTGCATATGGTTATTTCGGAGATTATATTTCCAAAACACTGTTTAGCTTTTATCAAGTTGTAAACTAGAGCATATATTTATGGTATAAGAAGTAAGCTATGTTTATATTTGTTCAAAGATCTTTATTTAGAGTTAGATATATCTATTTTCTGGTAGACTTATTTCTATTAATCGGTAAATTATTTATTTTCAATTCATATAATCCTCAGGTGAAGTGATGGAAACTTTTCATGCTATTGACGATAAATTTCGAAGAATTTTTAAATCTGACGTTCACATTTTCTATTTATAATCAATTTAGTTAGCCTCTTCAGAAAAATATTAAAGAAAAACAATTTTACCCTAGAATTAATATTGGATGCTATATATTTCCTTCAGCTGTATAAAGTAAAATAGAAAGTGATTATTTACCATTGTATTGAATCTGTCACTGCCAGACATCCATTTCCTGCCTGGAGATAGCTGTAGGTAATCATATGGTACAGAATAATATGATATAATTTCCAAAACTGAGAGTATATATTATGTCCTCTGTTGACTTTTCTGTATGTTACTGAGTACGAACTTTCTGATAAGGTCACTTTGGATGATTGCTAAGAAAAGCTAGTCAAAAGCATGAAAACTAGTCAGCCTGAAAGTAATTTTTTTAACTTAAATAACAATCTTCAAGAAAAATGTCAAAAAGTTACCAGCTTTCAAGTAAAAGTTTCCAAGTTGTGGGCTGCGGGACGAGCCTTATATCTTTCACTGGTGATTGTCCTCATCATATTTCTCTTACCGTTATGTTATTGAAAATAAAGATATTGGTTTCATCAAATCAGATCAGATAAAAGTCTAATGTCACCATGCCCTTTCAGTGGTATTCAATCCAAGTACAAAGTTTTTAAAAGCTCATATTCTGAGTTTAATGAATATTCATGTCAATCTGTGGACGTGTGCTGTATAAAACAATTCTCTGTCCACTTCGTGTGATGTCTCACATTTGAGATAATCCAATTAGTGTTGAAAAAACATTACTTTCTTCCTTCCTCTGGACTTTTCTATCATGCAGTTCTGATTTATTCCGACACTGTTATTGATTAGGTATAATCAGTGTCTGATCAGTGTCACGTTGTCACATTTTAATGCTATTGTGGATTGAAATCGACGCCTCGACACGGTAAACGTTTCTTCTTCAGCCCCAGTTAAGTGTCATTACACCCATTTACCTTCATTCTCTGATTCTCGTCCCTTTTGTTGTGAGTTGATTTAATGCCTCATATTAATTTGGAAGATATTATTTCTAAATGAATAATGCATGAATTCATTGCAATTTATTATTGGGGATGTTCCATTTCAATAGGGTTAATTGTTTTAAGAAAATTATTGTTTTCAAGTCTTTCAAGTTAATAATTGCGAGAAAAAAAATGTAATTGCAATTTTCATGAATCATCATTTAGACATGATTTATTTTTATTAGCAGAAATAAAATATTTCCATTACTAGCTGATCTCTTAAAAAGCACTTTGACATCAAATAACATTGAAGTTGATTTACTTGAATTTTCAACTCCAATATCTGGTGTAGTAGGATGGTGCAATACAGTAGATGGTGTAAGGGATAAAGAGGTTAACAGTTATACACCAGAGAGCATTGCATGCTGTTCATCCCTGTACACCAAGAATGGACGCTATTTGATTTTCATAGTAATTCAAATTTGAATTTCCATTTCTCAGTGAAAGTAAACTTGATCACAGTCATGTTTACAAATGAAGAGACAAAAAAATCAATAACGTATATTTTAGTCATTGGCATGTCTATTTACTTTCGTGTAAAGAACGAGAGCTGACTTTCCCCCCGACTTCTCTCTTGTAAGGTTTTCACATGGAGAGTAGAGACTAGTCACTAAGTTTACCTGCTCCCCCAGCCTCTTTGATTGTCTTACTCCGTCTGGGGAAGGAATCACAGGCTCTAGTGCCTGCAAATTGAATTATAGGCTTTGTAATAAAACAATTATCTTCAAAGATTTATGCTCAATAAAAAAGAGATTTAAGTGGGGAGATATGAGGTGAGAAATTTGCAAGTTGTAAATGTTGTGTAGTTTTCAACCTGATCATAAGTGTTATATATAGCTGGTTAATTTCTTTCTGTTTTATAGCTTGAATTTCAGACGATGACATTTTCAATAGTTGTGAATATGTTTTTGTTTCAACTTTGCCTATTTATGATCTAGAAAAACAAATTGCTCCACCGCAGTGTGTTGAGAGAAAAAGTAGTGTTGCTCTATACTATTGATTTTCATTAAGGACGCTTGCTTTTCTAAAATGTTTCATTGAATAGTACTATAGATACAGTCTTTGTGTAAACTGTAGAATATTTCCTGAAACCCAATTCTTGTCATCCTTTTTATCACTCAAATTTCACATCTCTCAGATATCTGACTACATTTTTATGAACATCTCCACATTGCACGTTTGTCATTACCACAAAGCCATCTATTTTCGTTACAATCCCAGGAGGCAATTTCTGAGCTATTATTTTTTGTCATCATTGTGAGAGACGATCCGCAGTGAAGCTTGTAGATCAGTCAAATCAATTGTCAGATTGTCAGTCAAACCGCGCTGCTAATTTCATCATCAATAGAAATTAATTTCCTCGTGGTATAGGAACCACAACGTGACCAGCCAGTCTGATTGTCTGTTGTGGTAACAATAATTCAAGTGGGTAAACAGACCACAGGGAACAACTAGACTTTCTAACAGACTTTGGGTCATTTTAATAAAATGAATTAACAAGGTAATAGAAATTAAGATTATGATGTGTACAGAGAGAGGAGAAATACAATTTCTTACATTCCTGCGATACCACTTGGTATGATCTTTGAATCGGTGCCATTCCTTGACTGGCGGCTCGGGCCACACTGCTACAAAGATGGGATGTATGATATATAATAAATAAATAAGTATTTATTTGGCGCCTTTTCAATAGAAAATACATGAAGCACTGTTCAAGTCAAGGATGAAAATTTATGAAAATTTGTCATTGAAATTTTCCAAAGATGTTCTCAAGTTCTCATGTCAATATTCAGAGTATTCAAGAGAGTAGCTGGAGAGTTTTCAACCAAATATTGTCTGAAAATTTTCAGCATCCATCTCAGTGCCTGAAATAGATTTTGTGAATCAGATTGCGGAGAATTGGTGGGTTTGTAAACCGTATCAGATTGTTTTAAGCTCTCGAGAAGCACAAATTTCTAATATCCTAGGTAAGTCCCCCGGATCGATCCTGGCTTATTCCTCTAATCATCAAAAAGTTATGATGCCAGAAAGTCAGCCACTCTGGTTGGGCTGCAAATAATTAAGCAGATAAAGTGTTAAATCATATTCTATATACAGAAATGTTAATTGTATATATAATTTATAAAATGTGAAATATGTCAACTGAAGTTTGTTTGAGTTGTGTGCTTTTAGAGTTGTAGTACTTGATTTAATCCATCATATGAATGTTATAATTTGAGATTACAAAGATACGGTCAGTTTCCTTGAGATAAAAGAGCCTAAGAAGCAGAATTGTCTATCATCCTAAAGTACTGCAATCAACTTGAAACAACAACTTCACATAGTTGAAGAGATAACACACTTCCCAACACTTCACCATCACTTTACCATCATAGTAGTCAGACTACATGCCCTTGACTTGCTCCACCTAGCATGGTATTCACTGCCAGGCAGGACTTGAATCTGTGAAGTAAGGTAAATTGAATTATCTTATCTTGAATCAAGAACGATATCAAGTAAACAGTAAGACTGGAACTAAAGAGAAAAGCTACTTTACACTGTTGTTATCTGTCCTTGAAACATATTTCAGTAATGACTCTCTGTATCAAGTTAGTTGTTAAAAGAGATGTTGGGTAAGTTAATATCAAGTTACCATCAAAAGCATCTCGTACTAAAGAGAAGAAGCTCTTCACACAACTGTACAATGGTCCCACTGCCCTTGACATGTTTCCAGTGCTACCCTCCACTATTGATTATGCAATCTCGCGTAGATCTCGGTGGCCGCTTAAGTAAAAACAGTTTAGGATGCATTGTTATTCCATCACTGCTGGACGAGGTAATGCTTGGAGATCCTTAAGGGACAGCAGTTTGTGTTAATGGGGCCATGCCATCCATTGCCCAACTCAAATTGGGAAACAATGACCTTATCTGATGGAAACCATTGGTGCTATTGGATATCTGTCACATGAGAGGGAGCAGGAATCATTGTATTCAGGAGTCCAGCAAGAGAAGGTCAATTAGTGGTTGGTCCTTTCGTTGTCATAACTTTTCCTCCAGGCTTTGTGGTCCGCGGCACCGTCTAGGTACATCTTGCCTGACGACTGTTGATCAGTGCTTTCTTTGCGAATCCGAGACAAGGTAATAACTTTTATTGAATTGGTAACTTGATCTTTCAGAATATTTCACATTGCATGTGGGGTTTTTTGGTCTGAAAGTTTACTTTTATATAATGTGAATGCAACTTGTAAGTTTGTAAAGAACATGTTTATATACTTATATTTGAATTTCTGTTCTGATATACTATTTCTAGTCCTTGATATTTGGAGCACTAGTAATGTAAAGGAAAACTTTCTGAGTGTGTTTAATGTTTACTTTAATTGAACTTCTAAAACCATTTAGTAAATGTTATTGAAGAAGGTAGATAATATGTCCTTAGTCTGTAGATCCTCATTCCATTCCCACCCACGGCATGTCAGTTTGAACCGTCCTGACATGAAGTTTATTCCCGGGAGCATGTACTGGCCAGGATATACGCTGGTTATTCCACGCTGATCTATAGGATCATATTGCCCTTCTATCTGCCACCGAGCTCCACATCTACAATTCCAATGAAGCTTCCATCACATTAAGGCAATGCTTATAGGCAAAGTGGCAATCTAGAGCTAACAAGATGAGGTCCCGTGGCTAGCTGTTAGTCCTTGAAGCTTAGGGAGTCCACCCAAGGAGGATTGCATCTGTTATTGTTACTTAGTGTTTGTTCTTCAAGAAGAGGTTAATTCAGGAGGTCAGTTAGGAATTGTTCATTTCATGCTCAAGGAAAGTCTTCCAGCGTAAATCTTCAGATAACAGCATTGCAGTATCTTACAGGGAAAGTGACAGCCTTATCTTGCACTGATCCCTTCAATTCTATGGAGTTCCTCTCGATATTCTACTTGTTTGTGAGGTTTAACATCAGGAAATTAGCCTCGGAGGAATGCTGGATATGGATTTTGTGAAAATGGGGAAAAAATGTTGTTGAAAGATAACCCATTGACCTTTCATGTATTTTGGGAAGAAAAGATATAAATGTTTGTAAGCGTTATAAGATTGATGAATGGATCTACTCGGTATTCTGTTTTAAAACATTACATCCTGTATATAAAACACCTCTGTCACTCACTTTTCAAACTTCAAAATGTGAAATTGATGAGTTTTATTTGCACTGAACCAGACACCTGCCATCCAATGTCAAGTGTTCAGTTGCCCATTTGAATACCCCCAGCAAGAGAAGTAATGACAAATGCACATATAGGCTTTACTTTCATCTATGTATAGAAACCAATTTCAGAACTGTTCCACTCAATACATTCGTCTCTCAGACCACTGAATAGAATCGATGCAACTTTTTGTCAACCTTTATGCCAGTATTTTTTGCTCAGTTCTAAACAAGTTTATCATTCAGTAAATCAAATTTTTTTCTTGCCAGAATTAGCATATTCCAAATTCAAAGTGTTAGTTTTTTGTACATTTCAAATCTCCCATTAGTAATTTGATTTTTATCGGGTGGAATTGCTTGAAGGTTCGAGTTTGATGCATCATGATTGTTCAAACAGTAAGGAACGTGTTTCATGCTTCTAATATGAGGTATTCTATAATGTGTTTTTTTAATCAGCTTCTTTGATCATGATGATTTCAAAATATTAATGTTATTCTGGGTGGAATTTGGAAGTTGCAGTTAAGAAACTTGTTTAGTTAATCTGACTTCTTTGACCATGATCATTCGAAGTATAAACATCATTCTCACATGATAAGAAGAGTTTGTTTTAGCTTTCACTAATTTCTCAGAAATTTATTTTCACATGATTGTTTTAGATATTTTTTTCTTTCTTCATTCAAATGTGTACGTTTGATAAAAGTTATGAATTTGATCATGAAATGTCTCATTTTGTTTTCATTCTGATATATTTGATTACATCATTATATCTACCCCCATCATATGCAATCTATTACACAACGAATATTTAGAGAGGAATATGAATGTTGCTTGGCTGTGAATATGTGAGTGATACCCTGTGTTTACAGACAGACCCCAATCTCAGCAGATGTCAATTGCTTCTTTCTTATCTTCATCGCTTAGCAACCTGTCCGATTCCTGAACACCTTGTTGCTATGGTAACATATCTGCAAATCTGCCTGGGCAGAAGTGGTCATTATTTGGGAGCAAGCCTGTAATTGTCAACACTTGTATTTGGCATATCATTCATAAAGCATTTAGTATGGTCACTTTCAGAATTCTCCTGGAAATGTTTTAGTACAGTGGGCGATGAAAAGAGATTTTACATCAACAAGACATAGGTAAAAGTTTGTACCACATTATCACTGAACTCAATCCTAAGTTTTTGTTCTTTGCTTAACAATTGTCTTGGTTATGATAAGTATGAACATAAGAAAAACAATAACAAAGTTGAAGTAAGCAATCTATAGTCACTATTGACATAAGCAAAGATATATTAATCTTTACAAATTTTACAAACAAGAGGGGTAAAACAGAAAGTTTCAATAAAGTACTAAAAACAACTGTTTGATAAAATTCCAACAAAAGATATTGGTGATATGTTTATCATACTCGGAGATTAAAACAAGGACCTTCATATTGTATATGATGTTTCTCAGAAAGTCAACTCCAATGAAGTTTACTGTGAGCAGCTAGTACAAGGAGATGTGAGCCACGAATACAAGCAAGTTAGGAAGTGTCCCGATAAGCAGCTACATATCTACATGGAATATATCAGCTGATATATACACTGTTTGTCTGGGGTACATACACACACACTGATTGGTATGGATTTCATGTAATCTAGCAGCGGTTTGACCGACACCAATCTTCGCTGATTGATGACAACTGCAGGCCATTTCTCAGGCTTCATCAAGTTCATGGACATTGATTTCAAAATTGATGATATTGCTATACATATTGATCTGGATGAAAGCTTGTTTATGACTCTTCTGGTCACCCTTATCTCATACAAGTAATACCCATATATTGATTCTACTGAGACTACTTCTGTTTATCTGTTTATCGAGAAGATATATTTTAAAAGATGGAAATATCTCAAAATGTTACATATCATGGGATAATGTCAACCTAAAGTTAAAATCTGAGGAAAACAAGTCTATTTACAATTCAAATGAGAATATTGCAATGATAATCTGCCACAGCAAGTCCTAGAGACTTGTACCAAAACAAAATGTACGTTACATTCAATACAATGCAATGCAAGAAGAATTCTCAGTAGTTCTCTGAACATGTGCTGCATAACATGTACTGCACACAAGACTTCTGATTACTGTACAGGGCTCCATGTTACTCCATTCTTGATGTTATCAGATAACAATTGTCATACTTACGCAATTTGGAAGAGTTTATTTCTGTCAGCAGACGTGGCAGTTAAATGAATGATTACCCCCGTATCTCCACTATCATAGAAAAATGAAAAATTCAACCTTTGCTGAGAAGATAGAAATATGTCATTTTGTGTATCAAAACTGGATGTTCATTTTTGGATATGGATCTTATATTCTTCCTCAAATAGTATTCATGTTTGAATAACCCAAACCATCATTACAAATATAATTTGAAGATTCAGCATTTATGGTAATGAATTCTGTATCAAATATGAATGTCATACATATTCACTCTTTACATAGATTCTATAGAGTTTAGTTGACCTTTACCAGCAGACGTTGGCAGGGATTCTGTGCTTCATTTCCTCGTTCCATTTACATTAGCAGACCACTATAGCTAGGAGGTGCCTCTTTGTGGTGTGTCCATCAGCTATATTACATGACATCAGTCACAGACGAAATGTTCAGCTTCTTCTGTGTGTAAGGGTTGATGTTGGATATAGAACTACTCCTGCAGGCTCTATAAGTGTGTCAGGTGCTCTATAGATTGTTTAAAAACCTTCTACAGTTGTTTGCCCATGACATACTTGGTGCCAATCAACTAGTGTGTGATTACCCTGCAGTTTTCTACTTCTGTGAATGCATTCAATTCTTCCAGAGTTGATGGATAAGTGTAACCGGTATGTTATCCAGATGGTATCATTCGAAACATCGATTCCTAATGTAGAAATAGTAATTAAAAGTGTTACCGTTATGTCTTCAATCATCATTTTCTTAAAATCTTTATGTTATATTCTCAACACTGGTTGGGATATATTACATACAGCAGAGATTAAACTGAACATTCACGTCTCATATACAGTTCTGAATAGACAATACAAATTAACTAGTTCAGCAACCAAAACAACATCCCAATTGCATGATTCCTAATATAATCATTAAATTACACCTATTCCTTTTTCTTACCTTTATGTATTTCAACCCACACCAACAATTGTACATTTTCTTTGAAAGTTCTATCAGTATGAAACTAACTGTTTCACTTCTTTTGCAGTACATGGACGGAAAGCACCCTCATCAATTACTGCATGTACAACTGACAAATGTAATCTATCCTTCACTACAAATATCTAAACTGTCCCCCTTATATTGCAGTACGCAGGTGGGAAACTGCATGTGAGTCACCCTCAGCATCACCCTCCACACAGCGGCGGGGGAGGGGGCGGAGAGCATGTGGGGGAGTGGCCGCCGTCCTACACCTCCCTACAGACCGGCCCGGGGTCAGACATGAGGTCCGCCAGCCCCGCCAAGGACACACATAGCCCCGCCAACAGCAACCGCAACAGTGCTGCTAGCAGTGACAGTGGACGTGGGGTCAGCACCGGTCACCTGGAACCCAAGGTAATACACAGTGTATGTGCCTTTTTCTGCATTTATTATTTATCTATAAGCTGGCATGTAGGCAGATTATATGAGTTGGCAACTGAGACAATAGCAAGAAACTGAGCCAATGCAGGAAAAACAGGGACAATAAGAGAGAAACAGGGACAATACGAAAGAAACAGGGACAATACGAAAGAAACAGGGACAATATAAAAGAAACAGGGACAATAAGAGAGAAACAGGGACAATAAGAGAGAAACAGGTACAATACGAAAGAAACAGGGACAATACGAAAGAAACAGGGACAGTAACTAGTCGTTAATGGGTCAAAACGCAAGAATCTTCTGACAGATTCATTTCATGGATATGAATATTTTGCTCAATGCCACCACTCTTCAGGATGTGAAATGTAGAATACATCTTAACTATGAATCAATGAAGTTGAAATTTGATGTTTGGTATGATGGTGCAAATTGTGCCACCAGTTCAAATAGAACTGTGACGATCTACATCAGACCCATACTTGTTGCCAGTATATCGACAAAACGGCATCAACAGTGTGTCCGATACGTTAAGCAACAGAACTTCAAATACTTGAATGTTGAGATCCTATCTATTGATTGGGTTTGTGAGTGATACATTACACTACTACATGCTTGTTTGTGGTAATTAGATGGAGTAGCCACCATCCTAAGTGCAATTCACACTTGTCCATTTCGCCAGATGCTATGTATGCACTGGCTCTGTATTGACACATGGTAGATCCATTTCTAATCTACACATACACAATCTATTTCCAATGTTCTTCTATACGTTGATTGCCAGTCGGTTGTATAGACTGTGACTGTAACTCATTTGAATAATTTATCTTGTTCTTACATCTTACATCTTGTTCTTAGGTTTCACATTTGTGGATGTGTTTATTTCCCGTATTCTTCTCTTTTCAAATCCTGAATTCCACAATCTATTTCCAAGATTCTTCTCATCAGCCAGTTGTAGATGTTACAACTGCTACAAACTCATTTAATCTTAGATTACATTGAAGAGTAAATAGAAAATAAATATTGAATACTGAAACTCATTTGTTTCATGGACACAAAAAAAAGAAGTGAAAATTATGTTGATACTTGTTTGATCTGTCTGATTTATTTTGTTCTAGAAATGTTAAAGAAAGAAAATGGGTGAAACAGTAAACTTAAATATCGTTTTGGTACTTATTGCAATATTGCAGTACAAAACTTTTGGTTTTGTACATTTTTCTTTCGGTTCAAAACACGGAATGCAACAAAATAAAGTCACAATACACAAACTGTTCGTGAAAATAAAGTCTAATAAAAATAGATAGAATATTTATATATATAGAATACTTAACTCGGTCCCGTTTGATAACATGTTTATGAAACGAGTGAGTGGTTTGGTATTTTAACGAGCGAAAGCGAGTTAAATACCGAATCCATTCACGGATTTCATAAAAATGTTATCAAACGGGACCGAGTTTAGTATTTTATTTATTACTCAATGATGTAAATAGCGCTGAATTGCAAGAAAATATTTTTTAGTGACGCTCACTTGCAAATAGGCCATTTGCTATTGTAGTCACGCGGCTAACATTGTGATGTCAACCAAAAACGACTATGACGTCATGCACCGATTATGACGTTGCGGCACCACGCGGTGTTCCATCACACATTTGTGTAACCAACCCATATCTAATGAGTGATCTCACCACGGTCGAGTAATAAATATTAATAACAAAAAATATGGTATGCGATATAAACCGAAAATAAACTTTGATGCTTGATGCAATGACCTGAAAGTAAAACACTGCGATTCAACTTAAATGTTATTGTGAACCGTTCACCACAACACTTCAACTATTGCCCTTATTTGATGATTCTAAATCTTCATATATCTTGGACTTTAAATCTTGGCAGGGAATGTTCGTCACTTTGTCAATAGGTTGGTGCATCAAGTGTCCATATTATGTGCACATTCTAAGTCTTTCCTTTCATCAAGAGCCAGTAATATTTACATCTGATAATGTTTTACTTAAATTGAAGGTTCAATCAGCAGATTTGGAAAGTTGCAGTGTTTTCAAGTCCGTTCATATAAAGTTGAAGACTCATGTTAAGATTGCTGTGTCCTTATCAGATAGATTTAGATCTGCTAATAGAATTAACAGTGTGGGTTCTTTGCACACCAAGCTTTGATGTATGTGTCTGTTAACAGGTTTTATGCCAATATAATCGTTTTTACTGCAGTTTAGATCTTTGAAACATGATTAATCATCTTCAATGGTTTTTGAATTGCGTGAGATGTCAATTTCATTGGTTTTGTTTATGAAATTTTATAAAAATGAAAATTCGTTTTGAAATTTATTGGTAGGAGATAGTGCATTGACTTCGGATTAAGTCATCTAAGGTCCGAACCTTGCACGGGGCTCGGTGACTTTGTCTGCTGTAAAGAAATCACCCATGCTTCGCTAGTTCAAACCGATATTCGCTTGTTTCACAGAAATGCATAGTCACATGGGTCTTTCAGGCTTTCTCCCTGCAATAATGCTAGCAGGCATAATTTAAGTGTAATACTCTTTAAAGTACCGTTAAACCCCATATCACATCACTTCATGAACAAATACTCATATACAGACCCCTATGGTTTGCAAACCTTAGATATACAGTGTGTAAAGTCGCCAGTAGAAGCATAACATCACCACAGGTTCATGTGATGTTGATTACATTGTTGTTCTAAGATTTCAAATGTCAAATTCATTTATAAAATTTTGTGTCAGAGATGAGAGAGGAGAGTTTCACTTGTTCTACAAGACCATCATTATATCATGTCTCGATGCTTTCCTAAAAAGGTAGCTGTATGTCTCTTTGCATTAAACAAAATATCAACTAATAAGGTCATGAGAATCCCTCTTTAGTGTAATGTTACCTTTTAGTGATCTGGTTTTCTGGTATCCTGAAATGAATCTAGTGCAATTTTTAGAAAAAAGTACAAAAATATCTTTATCCCTTTGCGACCAACTAAAAGGGCTTCAGTTTCATGTGATGCGTGCATTTGGAGGGATAATTATACTTCTGGTGCAAGCTAAATCTGCAAAACGATCCTGAAAGGAGAGATGAAAAAGAAGAATTATTTCAACAAAAGCAAACAAACCTTCTTCATGAACATTCAGTGTAGATATTAGTGTTGAAATATTTATCTTTTCCATAAACATTGGCAAAAGAGCAGGGAAAAAACAGTTAAGTATGGCATAAATAGACACTTTTTTCCAGTGAAAAGATACATATAGGATGACAACTAATGAGAATGAAATAAGATGTGTGAGTACTCTGTTGAACAAATGAATTTGGTGAGAGGAAAAAATGTTGTACCTTCAAGTGAGATAAACAGCCAGATGAGCTAATGTGCAGGGTAAATATGCTGCATGTGCATCATGATGCATGCTTGCACATCAGTGCATCGTTGACTCAACTGTGAATCTTGTATGTCAATATGCTGTACAGCTATTGAAACAAATAGAGTTGTACAGCAGCCCTTAGTAGAGACAAATATATGTCTACCAGGCAACAGACTGATTCACCAGATACCTACAGAAAATTGGTCGACTTGCTAAAAGATTTAAAAGGCGGTGTATGTTTTGTTAGATCAGTTAAGTGCAGTTTGGTAATTTAAGTTGCCAAATATATCTTTAAGAAAATAAAATTTTAAAATTGTTTAGCTGTGAAAATGTATTTTAAAAAGGTTAGGGTTTTAACAAGCATCTTTGCTGGGAATTTGTTGCAGTAAAGCTTTTTATGTGAAGAGTTTTGGGATGAATACTTAGGTTTAGGTGGAAACAATTATTTACATGTTTATGGAATCTCCATACATGATTTTGACAAACTAAGAAAGGGAAAATTGCATCTCATAATCCCTTTCCATTAAATAAATGTATCTTGCCAATTTTACTGACGAAAAGAAACCAAAAACTATTATTTCATTTTTGGCATGTTGTGTTACCTGAAAATTTCCAGGCAATTTCCTTACAATAGACCTGAGTTGCTTCTTTCGTTTGGTCCCTATTATACTATAGACATTTTGCCACTAAAGTTTGTGAAACAATTAATAATTGTGTCTGCCCTTATATGCAAATGTTCAATAAGACATTACCAACTTGATTTCTCCAACTAGTTGGACGTCAACATTCAGAGTGATAGGAAGTTGTGTCAACTTTGTTTTCATTTGCCCAAGTTTGTTTTACACGTGTTTATGAAAAAACTTAAACAAAATCTTGAATCCATTAGTGTTATCCATTAGTATGATTACTACATGGTAAGTAGTTAACTTTATATACTCTTGAATACCTGGTGACACTTCCACTCACAGATCTTAACCCTGAGATTATTCGAAAATCAATCGTAGTAACTTGATGTGTCAACTGTAGCAGACAAAAGATCATTCTGCTGAGGTTACCTTCTTTCTCCCTTAATTACAGGTGCACAACCTGGTGACTGTGCAGGTGAGTAGTCAGCACCGGCTGTCCGGACAGAGCTACGAGTCCGGGGTGTCGTCCCGCCAGAGCTACCACTCCACGTCCAGCTCCAGTCTTGGTAGTCTCGACCGCCTCGAGGAGTCAGGATACACTAGCACCATCAACGTGGCGGAACTCATACACGCGGGGATTGCGGTCAGTATTTTAGTTATCTCCCTTTGTTTCAAGTTTTTAGTATCAACCTTTATGAATACTTAAAAAGCAGGTCAACTTCCAGATGGGTTTAAATGTATATTGATAGGAAGCATATATTTATAAAAGCAGCATCAAGTTGAGTTTTTTTATCTTGCCTCCACCCAGTAGGTTGATAAATGAAGTTGTGACTACCGTGGTAAAAATAGAATATTGAAACCTTACTTGAATCAAGTTGGGTAGAGCACGAGATATGGTATCAGCCACGCAGGAAGATAATCATATTATGTGGTTTTCACATCCAACAGATGCACATCGTGTTAGATCAGTGACGTGCAGATCTTATCTGTTCAAACTGCGCTGCAAAGTGGTTATGGTTTTTGCAAGATCGCCTCTGTCCCAGGATGAAATGATGATGTTAGCAATTAACTTAACCCTTAACCTACTGGCTGGGAGACATTCCAGGAAGAACTGACTTATAGTTGGCAAATCCTGGTCAACTGGAATAATCATAATACCAGGAATTATTTCTGTAGGAGATTTGAGTCAAGTGTGTCTACTGTGACTCTCTCTCTTGAGGGGATGTTGCTGTAGGTATAATAGCTTGTATTGTAGAACTGTTATCATGGCATACAGTTCATTTGAATAAAACAGATTAGGTCAATATACAATAGAAATTGGTAATCCATCAGTTTAGTTTCATGTCTCTTAGGGAGAGTAGTCTGTAGAGGTGGATATAACAGCCCCGTCTGTGTGGGTATCCCTATAGATATAATAGCTGCCACTCTATCTGGTATGCATCATCCAACTGGTTGGGCCGGGCTGGACTGGACTCACTCTTCAGTGACTTTACCTCCCTCCGTGATTGATTTCTGTTTGGCTCTCATATATACAGTCAGCGATGGAGCTACCAGAACCGATGGTGGTTAAGGGGTGATTAATATGGTTGATTTGAACTCTGGAGCCACTATCGAAAGGATGCTTTTCTCTGAAAGTAACGTTTTGTCAGTAATGAGGAAATCTGTACCATTGCATTTGATTATACTTACATACATCAGTATGTTAGCTAGCAATGTGTCTTTGGTGATACCGGGGATCAAGGGTTGACTAACTTTGCTTGGCTTCAACACTGGACTCGCTGTCAAATTGAGACTGTTCGGTGACATTTGAGATACAAAGTAGTGACTGACATATATCTAACAATGCCGATGTTTTGGTTATTGTCAAGAGTCAGCTAATCTGGACTTTTGATTCCGACTTGAAAAGTCTGTGATATTGTGTTATAAAATAGTTATTCAGGAATGTGTGAAGACGTCTACCTGACTCAAACTGCATTTTGATCTCATCCAAAGAGTGGACAGTGGTTTGTTCATAGGGCCACGGACAGTCTGCTCAGACAGTGGAGCCGTGATGTCTGTGGAACTATCAGGAGACAGTTGAGTCTCTGAACTCTTCTATTGAGACTGCATGCAGATGAGTTTACTTAGCAATCAGGCTCACACTGGTGCAGATGAAGTTACTTTGATGACTGATTTTATGAACAATTACATTAGTCTGAACCCTGATGTCTGAAGTTGCTTCGATTGGCTCACAAAGCAGATTGTTCTGTGTTTGGTGTACGTTCTCTTGGCACAGACATCTATCCAGTCCTCTAAGGATTTATTTGATTCAGAGTCCCGTATCAGATTCTGTAGCATTCAAAGTTCCATTGTCAGTTCCAATAGACCATGGATTCTAGGGCTGACTGGGAGAAACAGCCATGAAAAGTATCTGTTCTCTGGACACCGTCACTTGTACCTGATTCTCTAAGCTTCTAAAGGTTATGAACTGATCCGAAACTTTGATGAGCCTAGTTGAGAAACTGTTGACATCAAAACATACCAAACAGTATTCAATGCAGTAGGATTGTATTGACCAATTGTTGACATCAAACATATCAGGATTGACCAACTATGACCACGAGGTGACAGAGATGGCTTACAATGAAAGCCATGCAGCAACAAGTATGTGTTTGTGTTATTCCACGTGTAAGTGTCCAAAATGCATTCATATTTTGGAGTACTTGATCTTCAAAAAGATTTCCTTAATGCTCTGTTTGGATGATTTTCTTAGATACATAACATGTGCATGCATGCTTCAAATGAGCTTGCATGATGTTATTGCTGGTGTACACTTATCCACATGGCTAATCTTTCACATAGAGAATTCCAGTATAAGCTAATATCAGACAGAGATGACTGTCATATATATATTTGTTCCAGAAAGCAGCAAGCAAGGTTATTGTAAAGAATGACAAGTATTCTTGGTTGGTCCACTTCGCTATCTTATGATGGGAAAACACTTGATATAGCTGCTTACTCTGTTTCCAAGCCAAAGTGAAAATGGCATAAGGAACTATTCTAAAACTATGCCAATCCTAAAGATCCTGTCATTATTTTCTGTATCAATTCTCATATGTCGGTCAGTGGTTGCTGTAGGTTTCTGTGGATGCTGAAAACCCAGTGGTACGAGCGTTACTACATAATGCCTCTGGAGTTGAGTGTGTCTCCCACAGGGTAGATGACTGAAGCATGTCAATGAATGTTTGATTCTGTTCCAGGACCATGAAGTGTTGCATGCCTGGCTGGCTGATCTCAAGTTTGAAGAATATTATGACAAGTTTATAAATGCAGGATACGACATGCCCACTATATCTCGGATGACGCCTGAGGTGAGACTATGTTTCAACATGACTTTGGTCCAATATCTGTTTTGAGATTCTGTTCCCTTTCCTTCCATCAACATTGTATAATAGTTGCTGCATGTTGTTATGATTTCAATATTTGTATGGTTGACTTCTTTTCTTTATTCCTCAAGAAAAGTTAAGTCATACACAACTACACCTTTAAAATTTATTTACAAAATCTTTTATCTCAAGAGTTTTATAAATTATGTTATTAGAGTTATACCCAGGGCAATTTTCCTTTCTTGTAATGACTTTAGTTTTGTTCCTGCTGCCGTAACTTTTGTTAATGATTCAGGTATAAAAAAAGGTATTTTTACTTCAGCTAATTAGCCACATTTGTGCTTGTTTACACAAGCTTTACGAGGTCTGTTCTTGTTAATGGTTGTGCCATACTTAATCCAGCCCAACAGACTAATGTATGCATGCAATTCCAGGACCTCACAGCTATAGGGATTACCAAGCCAACGCACCGCAAACGCTTGAAAGCAGAGATAGCCCGGCTGAATATTCATGATGGAATACCAGACTTCAAACCGGTGAGTGGACCAACTGAAAAACTCCAAACTGTCCCCAATTTGTGGATTTATAGCTTACCCCAAATGATGTAGTCAGCTCAATTTTATGTTTGGAATTTTGGTTTGTTTTACATTTATTAATCCATTTAGATGACAATTGATTGTTTTATTTTAGATATCACATTCAGCAATAGTTTCATGATTATACTGACCATGATTCAAAGTTTTGGAATGTTATGAAACATTTGGATTATTTTTTAAATGAAATCATGTGTTTTTCTCTATTATCATATATTTCAATGTTTTCAGTCTGTTGATCAAAGAATAAGTTTCTATATTTTGTATGTAAATTTTTTTAAATACATATACATTGAATACACAGACTCATTTATTTTATCAGCATATTTTAACAAGATAATAGAATGGCACTTAACTAATTTTCAAAACAAAATAATAATTCTTTGAAAGTGAAAAATACCTAGACATTTTTTGCAAGTATTGTGCCAAATAGATGTACAGTGTCAGAACCCCTGCTTGTTGAGATCAATACACTGGTAACATTACGTGGATCCAATAAAAACCTCTAGTGTTGAGTGATCTTCTAATAAATCTCCTACAACATCTGTTTTTCTTTCCCGCTCAGCACCTGTCAAAATTTTGTATATATATGAATTCCGAAAACAGCTTCGACAGAAGGGCTGTGTGTTGTGTTACCAAGTCATTGGGTCGAGAAGCGTGTGTCTAACTCAGCCTCCAACATCTTACTAACGGCAGGGAGACAGGTGCCCTGTACAGTTACTCTACCCGTACATAGACTCTGTGCTGGAGTCAGTCTAGCTGTGTGATGTGCTGGTCCAGGACCTCCACCATATCTGTTTGATGGACTAGCTGTGTACCAGTTCTATCTCAACTATAGTGGGATCCACCAATCCACTCTACCCTTGCATAGACTCAGTGCTTGAACTGGTATTTGACTAGACTGGATCTTGAAGTGGTATTTGACTGGACTGGGTATGTGGAGATCGCTGTGTAGTATGTGTGTATCATTTCTAGCTCATTGACCGGTGGACTAGAAACCTATGTAGCTGATTATCAGTCAACTCTACCTTATTGCAAGAACTGAGTGAACTCTTGATTTTGTCTGTGCCTGTTCATGTGTCTACAATGTGTGTATCTGGTCTGTCTGCTGTGTCATGTGTGTGATGGTACTGGACTCACAGTAGTGTCATGACGGTATTGGTGCTGTACTCGAATTGTGTGTGTGAGTGTTTTGTATCTGACTGACTAAACTCACCCGTCTGTTTGGTGCATGGTATGTATTAGGTGCATAGCTTCTCTATTGGACATAGGTATGTATGTACGAATTATCTACATGTCCCAAAACATATTCTGGGATAGCATTGGTTCTAGATGTTATTCCAGTAAATTGGCAATAAAGACTGGTTTGGCACTTTTAATTTAGCAGCTTAAGTATTAAATAGGTATCTGATAAGTATTGTGTGATATTGGTGTTACCTTACTTATTTTTTGGAGTAGAATCCAGTTTGTATGTTATCATTTTCTTGACCAGAAGCACATGTAAGTGTTAGTGTTTTCTTGTCTGTGTTTTGCATTAGTTATTAATTAAATGCACAACCTCTATAGTGTTATGTATATGTTGAATGTTAGGGCAGGGTCTGGAATCCAATATACACAGTGTAGAAACAGCTTGTCAGGATCCAAATATAGAAGGATGTATATACAAGGTAGGTGTATATACCTACTGCTGCCCCAACTTCCTGTGTGTTGGACGAGGGACTCTGCCTCCAATCTGGATACTGTTATTTCAACCTGCGAGAGGTGTGTGTGTAGGCGTGACCTTCCCTGGTATATTGGACAGTGGGATTTGAACTGGATTGGAGGCGAGTTGCTTCTGGATTGCTATACTTGATTTATGAAAGTGAGATGTAATTGGATATTATGGAGCTTTTCTTGTTGTGGTCGACTGTTAATGCTTCATGTCAACTCCACATGCTGCGGGTGTGTCATGTAGGGTGCTGTATGTCGGACAGGGTTGTCATGTAGGCTGCTGTATGTCGGACAGGGTTGTCATGTCGGGTGCTATGTGTCGGAGAGGGTTGTCATGTCGGGTGCTATGTGTCGGAGAGGGTTGTCATGTCGGGTGCTATGTGTCGGAGAGGGTTGTCATGTCGGGTGCTATGTGTCGGAGAGGGTTGTCATGTCGGGTGCTATGTGTCAGAGAGGGGTGTTGTGTCAGTTACTGTGTGTCATGTCGGGTGCTGTGTGTCGAAAAGGGATGTCATGTCGGTTGCTGTGTGTCATGTCGGTTGCTGTATGTCATGTTGGATGCTGTGTCTGACAGGGATAGGAATAACTATATCAGGTGCGGTGTGTTGGACATTTGAAAAGATTGTCGATGTCTTAACATCAGTGACAATCATCAGGACCTTCCTCCATGATTGACCTACTTCCAGTGTGCAGCAATAGTGAACTCTTAGGAGAAGACACTAATTTTTAATCGTGTTACCCTTTCATGGATATCCACATATTCCACGAGTGTCATCCGGTTATTTTGTGATGCTAGGTGACACAATGTGCCAGTAACACGAAAAATACCACAGATTTTGAGTATTTTTTATCAATTTCATATTTCTGGAGTTCAGGTGTTCAATTATCCTTTCTCATTCATGAAATTAGTTTGTATGTTTCTTTGAGGCAGTAAATTCATTAGTTGCATGTAATTCTTGCAGTTTCATTTTACTCAAGTTGATATTTATTTTGACATCTGCATCCAATTACTGTTAATGTAATGAAGCAAACATGAAGAGATATGTTGAAGTACCCTGACTTGTAGGACAAGTTGCTGATATGTAGGATAGAGAAGTCTACATTGATAAGGTTAGATGATACTCGTTGAAACACGAGTTGAAGCAGTTGCATTACAGGATCTCATCTCATGTGGGGAGTGAGTGAGTGAGTGAGTCATGCTGGATGCTAATTCCTGGTCTATATGGTGGCTGTAATGTGGCTGTAATGAGCAGTATCACCTGTTATGTCAAGCCAGCCACAGTCTGGTCGTGCCAGCACATAGACTCCTGTCCCGGGCTGGGTTTAGTCTGGTCCAGCTCCAGGCAGCAGACATAGTTGTACATTCTTAGCTAACAAGTTGTGGTGTTGTACAGTGTGCTACATTCTCTTCTAAGAGTTGTACATCTGCTCTTCAAGGTTGCACATAGTACAAACAAGTTGCACTTTTATCAACAATGTTGTACATTTGACAGCTGAGCGTTTTTTCTCATCTACAATGTTGTACTGCTTGCCAACAAAGTAGTACATGTGAAACAATTATACTGCTTACGAGCATTGTTTCTCTCTCAAGTCGTACTACACTGACAGAAGGATGTGAGTGGATAGTGACGGTGTGTGTTTGTTACAGAATGACATGCTGGAGTGGCTGCACCTACTAGGATTAAACCAGTACTACCAGACTCTCACCAACCAGCGCTACGACAACATCGACTTCGTCACCGACATCACCTGGGAGGACTTGGAGGAGATTGGTATTCAAAAACTAGGTAAGAGTGTTACAATATATTGTTTATCATAATGCTGAAATCAATCTCTACTTGTCTGATGTTAAGATATTGTAAGGAGGATAAAGCTGTCATCACCATGTGGAGCCATCTGTGGAGCAGAACGTTGTTGTTACATGTGTCGGGGGTTCAGGTCCCCTCATCAGACTGATTGGTTGGCTAATCTATTGAAAGTATCAAGATGGTATGTTAGTGTAGATGTTCTAGATTAAAGTCTTATTTAGTAGGAAGTTTTCTTTGAGTAACTAATTGTCCACATGAACTATGTACAAAATAGTGTTAGCAGTTGGAACTTCAAATATTTGAAAATCTATTCTTAGATGAATATATAATTGTTGGCGGAGAAACGTTTACCAAAAGCGTTTCATGAAATATTTATCTTGCACAAAAGCCAAGCCCGGAGCTGTATATAGTGCAGTATTACATGTTCCTTTGTTCACTGACAGAAATAGATTACAGGCTTCCCACTGGATGCTGCCAAAATAGCCATGGCATTTAAGCTTCAAGAATTTATTTCAGAATTCGAAAATTCACACGATTCTGGTATTTTTGTTTTTTCAGTTATTAAAAACAGATGGCAACCTTTAATCCTTTAAGGCTATTTGTAAATATCATTAACAAATTTTTTTTTCTCAAATTGTTATTTTTCTATATTTGATAACATGATAGATTATAAGGTTTCTTTATAAAAATAGGAAATTGTATTTTTTTAATCCAGAATTTTGCTATCAAAACATTATTGTGTAAGGAAGAATATATCTTTGTTCTTGGATAACCAGATAGGAAAAGCTTCTACCATTTTCTTTAACTTCAGTGGGAAATATTTTCACTTGGAGAGATGATATTATTAAATCAGTATATTTACTTGTATTCAATTACTTCAAGTTTTCCTCAATTTGTCTATATATGCCAAGCATTCAAATATATTAAAACTTTGTGTTGGGCTTTGGATGACAAAAGAAAGTTATTTGGATTGTTCAAAGTTTCAAAAACATTTTAGGTATCCAGATATGAGACCCAAGTTTGGTATTTGAAAGTTAAGAAACATTATATCCACTAAACTTAAAGTAGAAACCGTGTTTCAACCTTTTTCACGAGCCATTAGTTTTCTCAGCTTCAAAGCCTCCAAATAGTTTCTCTCATTTTTTGGTGAAGGTAGAGTATGCAAAGAACTTGTAACACAGTTCCTTGTTTGAAAGCTGAGAAGAATGCTCATAAAAGTGAAATACCTAGGCATGTTGCAGCTCTGTTTGTTTCATGATTGAGTTAGTTTTCTTGGCTTCACCAGCCTCCATGTGTTACAGTATGTAATATACACACTTGTTATCTTTAGCACCGCTATCATCCATTACCAAGCAAGTCACAAATAGCTGATTATATCGCTGACATCCGTGAAAATAACACCCAAGCCTCTCTTTCTTCATCAGAGTGTTGAGTTTGTTTGCATGCTACCAAAGTTGCCTTGCTAAAACAATCCTTGCTCACCTCCTGGTTTAATCAACATGTCCGAGGGAGGACTGGGTCTGTGCAGAGTTTGGACTGTCAGATCAGATCTAGTACCTGAATTTCCTGTAGGTCTTGGGTTACTGGACGGTGTATGTCAGAGTAGCATAGACACGGGCAGTATAGCTAGCACAGTAGTGAGAGTGTTCAACACCAGTCTGAGGTTCATACCTCTCTAGTAACTCCAGTAACCCTCTATCTGCAGTTATGATCTTGGGCTACTGGTCGGTGTAACTTAGATCACTTTGAAAACAACTTCAACATGTAGGGTTGACTGGTACTTGTGGAATTGGAGGACCTTACTGGTTTAATCTCAGAGTTGAGGTGCAGTAGAGAAGGATGGTAAAGCGAAGTGCTGTCAACTCGCAGAACCCCTCTATTGTGAGTTACAGTTACAAAATTAGTGTTAGTCATCAATAGTAATTGGTTTGAAACCCTGCCAGATGCTCAGCCACTTTGTTTACAAAGATGAGGTGAGTTTACTGGACAGTGTAAATGATCAACGTGTTGATAGTTCTGAATCTTCATGTGCTGAGATAGAGTCATTAGGTTGTAGATAAAATACCTACATATCCTTTAGGGCCCAGGTGACCAATCAGTGAGCACTTGAGTTATCTCCCTTTACTGATGATGAAAAGAAAAGTTGCAGTAGGGGCCGATAGCCCAGTTAGTAGTCAGCGTGTACTGTTATGGAGATTCTGAGGGTCAAACCCTGACAGAGACACTGCGACTTCATTTATAGCATAAACCGTTCTATTTATAGTTTGGCTACACTATAATTCAGTGCAGTAACGATGATGGTTTTGTTATTTTTAATTTTACTGCAATGCATATCTGTGGTAGTGTTGCAGGCTCTCTCCCTGCAGTTTTAATAGCTTCCATGCTGTGTAAACCAGCTTCACAAACCCGACATGTTGTGACCTAACTCTAACTTAGGTTCTTCCCTCCTCCACGGATTTGAATAGCGCAGTCGGTAGCTCATTCCAGTTTGGATAAAGAGGTTCAGGGTTAGAATCCCTCCAGCGTTCTACATGCGACAATATTTGGTTGCACAGAATTTCATTGCTCGCAAGTTTCACCAAAACACATAATTACAATGGTGTTGCGGGCTTTCTCCCTGCAATGATACTAGAAGCTCAACTCAACTCCTTTGATTGACAGATGGTGTAGACAGGTGTGTGAGAAGTGTTGTCAGTATTAGTTTGAGGAACTAAGACAAACAGTTGCCCCTCACACACAGATAAAAACCAGTTTTTTTTTAGAAAGGGGTTATTCCTGGAATTTTATGAGTTTTGCAAGCTTTGTTACCAAATTTAGCCATGTCATGAATACTAGGCAGGTTTAGCATTGGTTTAGTTCAGGTTGCCAATAAAGGAAATAATCATTAACACAGAAATGCTTTTTCAATTTTCAAGTGGCTGAATTTAATCTAATAACAAATAAGATTGAGACAAATATTTAATAGCTTATTTCCCTTTTCATTATTTGGAAGTAAGTGTCACTTGTGTATCGGTTTCTGTTGTAGATATGAACAATAATTTGATTAAAAGGCTAAAAATCCACTGGGCTCTTCTCTGGTTATTTATAAAGCATTAAAGCTGGTGAGGTGAAGGGAAGTGAATGGAAGAGAACAGATGACTGTGTGTTGGAACTGTTTCTAAACCAGTGGAGTCCATCAGTGATCCATCAGTAAAAGTGATGGACTTAAAGATGGATCATATTCTCACTTAGTTCTTGAAACACTTTAGTTGTTAGATTTTCTTTATAAAGATAATAATAATGATAATTTTAAGGCCTAATATCCAACGAAATGCTGTTTAGTGGCGGTACATTATTACCCTGAAGGAATTGTACTTTCGGTGACACTACTAAGCACTCCGCACAACCGTTTATTTCCGTACTTTCCGTGTTCAGGTACCATTTAGACAGCTGGGTGGACTGAGTGCAATGTGGATGAAGTGCCTTGCCCAAGGACACAACACAGTATGAGACCCAGGTCAAAATATTTTGGTGTCTCCACCGGGATTCGAACCTGGGCCTATTGGGTGAGAGGCAAGCACACTGAGCCCTACACCACTGTGCTCCACTCCATCAATGATATTGATAAAGTTATAAAGTTAATTAGGTTTCAGGTTCATGCAATATTTGATGGCTGTATATTGATATAGAAAGTTCTGTCATTATTGCTGGTATTTCGTTTGCAATGGAAGTCTACAATCTAGACAAAAGTTTAAGATATTCCTGAATCTCGGTTGTGTGTTAATGAGTTCATTGGCTTTAGGAAATGTAGAAAACATTTAGCCTTGTTAAGTTTGGGAGGGTCTTGTTCCTGTACGTGGGAGATAGTGAATTAATGAGAATGTTGATTAAGTGGCCTGAAACATTAGTGCAGGAGCACTGGACGGGACGGGAGGGAGGGGGCTGTGTTGAGCTGGATTGCATCTGGAGAATCTACACGAGGTCACTCAGCTAGTCTGATGATGATGAACGAAACAGAGAAGAATGTAGCAGACAAAACATCCTCCATTGAATGATATTGTCATGAGGAAGTGTAAAGATGTAATTACTATCCTGGAGACGTGTTAGAAAAGAGTAAGGACTCCCAGGGTTTGGAGTTGGAATCCTGCAAAAGACTTGTCTTGAACAAGTACAAGAATTTGTACTGATGGAGATAGTGTGATCCCAAATATATAACAATGTTACATTTGTTCACTCTTTAATTTGGCATTTATTGATTAGTATTTGTCTGTATATCATTTATAGACTATTCATTATTGATAATCAGACACATCTAACAGTCTCTAATTCATTATGGCTAACAAATCTTGTATGTATGCCTCCGTATAGCCCCAGGGCTGTACACAGCATCCCAGTATATATATATATATATATACACGCACCCAGATGATTAGAGGGGGCTAGCAGAGATCCTATCTCTCTCGGTGCATGCACTTGACTACAGATAGATTACCTCTGATGTGCTTCGTTACAGCAATTTATTATCATTTTTAAAGATATTTTAGGAAGATGTTCATCCAAAATGTTTTAGTGAGTTAATGGATGACTTCATGAATGATACTCTTTCATGGGTGGAGAAAATTTAATTTGTCCAAAGATTGCTTGCAAATATTTTAAATAGAAACGTTATAAATGATTTAGATACCAACTTTGACAGTATATTTCCCACATACTTTTTGGAAAGAGTTTTTTTTCATTTCATTTAAAACTTACATTTACTTAATTTTTCGACATTTTATTTTGAATCTGATGCATATATAGTTTGTCCATTGTTCATTTGACCAATCAAGTAGTTATTCAGAAATTTTAACAGGTTTTACAGGATATGTGTATTATAGCACTTCAGTTATACGTAACCTCTATAACTGACAACATTTATTTCTGCCGAATATTTGACTAAAAATGACTAAAGTTACAAAATTACTTTGATTCAAACTTTACAAAAATTTCTCTGAAGTAAAATCTTTTCTTTTGTTTGCAGGTCACCAGAAGAAAATCATGTTAGCAATCGACCGGTTAAAGCGGATTATGTCGGGCAGCAAGCGACTGTCGGCGGTGGAGAAGCGCCGTGCATCCCAGGAACTCCTGGAGCCTCCTTCTCAGATGGGCAGCATGCGATGGTCAGGGGACATGGCACCTCAGTATGTGCAAGAGCTCGGAGTCGGGGCCAAGCCCAAGAAGTCTCCCTCTGGGGACAGTATAGCAACTGTGAGCAGTGGGAGTAGTGGGGCTAGTGGAGGGAGTGGGGGCAGCGGTGGCAGTCTAGGGAGTGGCGAGATGAGGATCACCCATTTCCGAGATGGGGAGTTTGTACGCCAGAACTCAACCGGGTCGGCGGGTCCAGATGTGGTGGCCATACAGGTCAAGCGGTCAACATCTCGGACTCCTAGCGCTACTGAAACTATTCCTGAAGGCAAGGACATGGCTGGACAACCAATAACATATCAATCTTTTCAGAGTCCTAATGGTGATAGGCGGTCGGCTAATTCTTTGGAAAAGGACTTTGCTGCAGGTGCTGTTTTGTCGGGACATCATCAGGAAGAGGACAATGTTTTTGTTGCTCCTGTGGCACCCAAAGTGCAGGGAAAGCCCAAGCCAGTAGCTAAGATTATTGCTAAGACTAAGAGGTCAAGTAGGGACTATTCACCTGATAATGAAATAGAGAAGCATGAATCTGAGTGTAATTCTGATGGAAATAAGAACTCTGCACTGGCAGGAGGCATGGTACACCAGAAGAAGAATCAACAGTTCACCAACGCCAAGCAGGAACACATCTATGATACACCCAGCATCAACTCCCAGCAGCCAGGGCCTCCTCCCAAACCCAAACCAAAGCCAACCCTTGTTATTCCCAAGGCTCAAGCAGGCGACCCGGGAAGCCCAGGACCAGCAAGTCCCCTGTGTATCAACACCCAGCACCAAGAGGCTGCTCCCTCGACACCGTCACCAACTGGGCGGGGCAAGAAGGCTCCCCCTCCTCCTCCTAAACGAACCCATTCTATCCGGAATGAGGGACCAACTGAGATGCCAGTGCACCCTGTTCAACGACCAAACCTCCAACAGACCCCGCCCCACCATGAAGCCCGGGAACCAATCAGGATCAACCCTGGAGCTCCTCCACCAGTGTCGGCCAAACCTCAACAGCGGGTTCAGGGACAGCCTAAAGCTTCACCTCAGGTCCAGCCTCAGGTACAGCCTCAGGTCCAGCCTCAGCAGGAACTGCCCCCCAGGCAGCAGGCCTTTGCAAGTTGTGTTCAGAGTCTGTCTCAACGATTTGGGTCGAAACGCGAGGAGAATGGTGCTCATGAAAATACTTCCTCAGATGGTGAAGAGTTTCCACCTCCCCCTCCTCCAATCGCCATGGATATCATAACTCCCAAGATTCACAATTATGGAATTCCCACTAAAAGTGACAAAGAGGTTGTTGGTGGACTTCAGAGTAAGATCCGACGAGATTTAGTTCACAGCCCACATGAAAAACGAACCTTTGGGGCTGAGAAAAGCGAAGGAAGAACATTTGGAGCAAACCTTCGCAAACACGGCTCTCCTCCTAAAGAGTTGAGAAACAATGTGCATGATAGTGTGAGACCTTCAGAACTAGATCATTCTAGAACAACGTTAAGTGATAAACGAAGTGACTCAACTACAAGTTTCGAATCAACGTCTTCATCATCAAGTGTAGACTCCAATACATTACCTTTCGCTAATGAAAATGTTGGAACAATAAAACAGAAACCTCAGGCTACAAAGCCTTCAATAGTAGAAATTTCTGATGGAATCGACGGACAGAAAAGTGTAGATTTGAACTCTGGTATGTTCGATGAAGGTGCAGGAACCATGAAGCGAGCTCCAATGGGATTCAACCACAGTCCTCTGAGCAAGAACTCTATGATCTCACAACATGGCTCGCCGCACCTCGCAGGGTCTCGACCAGTCGTCACTGTTTCCGGTATGTCCAGCCCTGCTCAGGGGAGAGGTACGTCAAACTTGGTGAAGTAGAGAAATCATATTTGAGAGAATTACAGAATTTTAGGATAGCTTTGTTATCCTGTTTCCTATTTGAGACAAATATTAAATTGAAAATATTAAAGCAGTGATCCTAATTTATAACAGGAAAATATTACTAAATATAGTCATAATAAATGTAACCTAAAATGCCAAATGCATCCTGCACATAATGCAATTGTAGACTAAAGCACAATGAATATTACTATAAATTATAAATTTGTAATAAGTACAGTGCATACAGTTAATGTTTCAATTCAAGCTCACTGAGGTTGTGCAAAAAAAATGTTTTTTTAAAGTTCATTTTATGTAAAGGATAATAAGAAAAGACATATTTACTTATCAATGGTATTTTATAGGACTTGTGCGTCCCCCAGTTGCGTCGAAGCCTTCACGACAATTGACACAACAGCAACAACAACTGCTTCTGAAACAACATCAACAACAGCAACAGCTACAAGCCGCGGCGGGCAAGGGCTCAGTGTGAGTGTATATATATAGAAATCCACTTAAATCAGGGAATCGATTTTGAGATGTATTGTGATCACAATAATGACAACAAGATTGAATTGTATTTTTATTGTTGAATTCATAACATTGGATTCTATTCATAAAAAGAGATGCTTTGATTTGTTAATCATTCATGTAAGTAAAAGCGTCAAGATCAGTATTTCACTTTGAATTTATCATTCGTATTGTTCTGGATGAATGCAGAATATTCTCCAAGAAATGTTCTATACTCATTGGTTCTGGTTTCTGTATGCTTCTATACTCAAGCTATGGTGTACTACACGTTACTAACTTACATGGAAGGGATCATTCATTCATAACAAAAGCTTACAATAACAATCTGTATCAGTTCTTTCTCCATTATCTTGCATGGCCTCTGAAATGCTCTTTTCTTTCTTCCAGTTCTGCGGCACAAGGCCGAGGGACAGAGACCGGCGATGTTTTATTTGACATTGACAATATGCTGCAAGGGTTAACGGAGGAGTTAGACGCTATGCTTGAAGAGGAATCTGGCTGCTGACACGTTTAGCGATATCTAGAGTGCACGTGCATTGCATGTCAATAATTGTACATACATCGCTCAAAGCTTTCAAATTCTGGTTGTAGGGAGGGAAGCCTTAGTGAATGAAGAAGACAGGTGGTTATATTGGTGCACATTGCTCACAGCGGCAATCTTGTTTCAACTGAGACGCTGAGACATATGCAAATCTTTCAGTGGTGTCATGACATATTTGAATAACGTTGGATTATGAGAAATGCTGAAACTGATGAAAGCCCTTCAGTGGAAACTTTACAACTGGATGGGACCTGTGAAAGGATTGATATTTTCAATTGCCTTGTGCCAAAAAGTTTTGAGTGCTGTGTACATAGTCAAAGGGAGATAACTCTGTATGGAGTATGTGTAACAGAATTTGGATTACTAAGCTGTTGGACGGATGGCACATCTTCTTCCTCATGAATATTCATCAGGGATTACACAGTGAGCAGCTTCCATTCACCAGTTCGGATTAGCAGTCAGTGTAGCTATTCATAGGATTGAAACACTCCAAATCAACGAGTTTATCTCTCACTCAACAAATGGTTTACACGCAAATACACCGTCTTTACATCTTCAACCGATTCAAGTTGACGTCTAACTTCAGTGTGATGGTTGTCTTTTATGTGATGCTATTAACTGCTGACAAATTGATTAATTAATTCATTGATTAACAATGATATACATTTCTTCCCTCACTTATTTCAGTGTTGGAGGATATGCAACAAGCTGCAGTGTAAATGTTCCTAGCTTCCTACTAATATGGATTTAGCTTTACTCAAGAAAACATAGCTCTCACAGAATTATCAGTTTCAAGAACATGCGTATCACTATTGAGGCTTGTACGTGTGACAGGCAATAAACTGTCCACAACACAGCCGTACGTTTCATCAATCAACTTTATACCATGTTGAATCTCCATCTCTTTCATTAAATTATATACTCCTTTCAATAATTATCACTCTTTGAATTCCTTCAATCAAATTTTTATACATTTTTAAGGTCACGGTTTAGTTTCATCCCCTTTGCCGCACACTGGGTTTCATGTGAAGAAATGTGCAGAGTTTCTGGGTTCTATGGAAGCTTTATTTGTGGTAACGGTCTTTTCACCATATTTGTAACTTTGAATTACACATTATTTTCATTCATCATATTCATACAAATTTACATATAAATTAACCAGCTGGAACTGTTGTGATGATTTACACAGCTGAGTGAGTGAACTTGTGTAATGAAGTCACTAAACTTATGGTTTACAATACATAATGAGAAGCTTCTTTCCAGACTGTACATTGTCGTGTTGCACTATGAGAAGCCAGTAGTTGTGGTATTTATAGTTTTTCAGAAAATAACTCCAAACTATCTTAATTAACATCGTCACTCAAGTTTTCATATTGGTTATTACACATTCTTCAAGAAGATTAGTTCCACCCTTCATTCATCGGATCAGTTGGTGAGAACAGCAAGATTCCTGGGAGACAAGTTATTTATTCTGATAAATATGACGTTTTGTAATAGATGCTTATTCTTTCATCAGGTCATCAAATGATCAAATCTTTGATGGGCATTTAATGAAATGCATTTAGAGGATGTCTTAATGCCAGAGTTGGCATGTTAAAAATCAGTTTGAAATAAATCCTGTTGTATGAAATTATAAGGTTTTGCTCAAGTGAAACATCTTTACTTGATGTCTATACAGCCTGCTATACATACACATGCAAACAGGACATTGTACTGGGAGAAGAGTTATGTAATATTATACATGTCAGTTCTGAATAGATAGAAGATAGCATCCACTCATGTTCATCCTTCCATTATGGCTTCTCATGGTTGCTTTTCGAGTGTTTCGCTCCGGAGGGGCAAAGGGGAGTGTGACTACATGTGTTTTATATTGGTTTCTCAGCGCCATCAAGTTTATCACGTTGACTTTGCTAATTCACTTTACATGTCTGGTTGTGTCTCCAAGAAAAATGGCTCATTGAACTGTCAGGAATTGTACAGAATTGTTAATCAAAGTCAAATTGTAGAACATTTGTTTCTTCTCGAATGTGGAAATTTGTTACATGAAATATTAATGTTGAGCTCATGTGAATAGCTGCTTTTTGTGCAAAATAAATTCAATTGTTCATGCTTTGATTGAGATGTGATGTGACAAAACATTGGTATCTAAACTTGTATAAACATGCTAAGAAGTAGTGTAATTGAAATTTGGGGAACTAAAAGAATATTACATATGTTTTGTGTATACAAATTAAACAGGCGATATGTTCTAGGTTCAACATATTAACAAGTTGAGACCAAATAGCTAAACCTACATATGAAATGTGCATAAGAGAACATAAGATTGAGGTTCTGGGAGAAATTAATTAAAAGGTTTAGATCTATGAAAGTGAAACTGCATAAGATAAGCTCCATCTCAGTCGGAGTGACTGATTAGTGTACGGAATGCAGCCCGTCTGACAGCTCCATCTCAGTCGGAGTGACTGATTAGTGTACGGAATGCAGCCCGTCCAACAGCTCTTGACCTGGTCATTTTGCTCCTGGATGCTAACTTAGAGATTCTTGCTTAATTTTGCCATGAAAACTGAAAATAAAAATCACTGGCTGTCTTTCAAGCTTACTGGACACACTGGACTGGATGCAAGTTTATCCAATTCAGTAGAAACAGAAGACTAGTGCTTAAATATCATACATCCTTTAATAATTCATGGCATAAAACCTCTGCATCTAGTTGTGTTACAAAACCATTGGATGATAGTGTCATATCATATAGAAATCATCTCAGAAATGAAGTAACTAACGGCTCCATAATCTGTGGTCTCCATCGGAGCAGCATGATCTCTCGGCCTGTATGCAATAACTTCCCAATATCATATTAGTATGCTTAGATTGTTTTTGTAACATGTCTATCATTATATATATTCTTAATTTTATTTTAGTGATAAATTGAAAATAATTTAAATCCTGAAGTATTTGTGATAGCAATTTTTGTAGATAACTCAATATTCATTTGTATTCATAAGGTAAAATCTGATTACTGAAATTACACATGTAATGTCTGCTTATAGTGATATGTATAAAGTGTATAGTTGCTTATGTTATCAATGAGGACGGAAATCTCAGTTGTGTAATATGTAATATAAAGAAGATGCACAAAAATATCGATTTGTGACTAATTGAGCAACAAGGTGCGTTAGTTAATTTATTAATTAAAACACTATCAGAGACATTACTGAACAGTTCAGTTTGTATATTTATGAAGAGAAGTTGTTCAGGTTTTATCATGTGTTGATCATTAAACTATGAACTATGCTTGCAAGTGCTTTAAAGCTTTTTACGTTAAGAAAACAATGAACAACTGTTGAACTAAATACTTACCTCGGATACATGTGTGAACTGCTTCACAGTTTAGTTGTTATTGTTAAACTAGTTAGCCAATTGTGATGTAAGATTTTAACATTGCAAGTGCCTGTTGGACAAACGTCCAGTTTTTAAACAGAACTTTTAGAAGATAGTTCAGAGCATGCCACACAACAGTTAGTACGAAACTGTTTGATCAATCTTTTTTAAACTTCACAGATTTGTTTTAATATTGGGAAAAAACGTAGGTCCACTGCATTACACAAGTTGAGCTATAGCCAGGAGCACGTTGACGGTTCTCTACCTATACGCATGTTACTACGGTTACTGCATTGTTGTTGTCGCAAGTTATTTAATTAATAAGATGGAAGTGTACAAGAGGTGTGCGTGTAGACTTACTTACCTACTTCCATGTGTAATATATTGGTCAGAATAAACAGTTGAACGTCGTTCCGTCTTGTTCTTACTGAAAATTGGTTTCTACCAACAGAAAAGATAACAAGCACAGAATGTATTGCAGATTAACTGGACATGCCGGTTATAAACATGGAAATGTCAACTTTTCTCCTCACCACATAATACATGCACATACTTCAGAAAGAATAAATCGTCTGATTGTTGCTCTCCTGTATGGTGTTCCTGTTACATCCACCATCAAACCTCCTAGAGTCACCAGATGACAGCGACTAAGTGGACCTTTCTTTACAGGAATATACCAGGCGTCTCTCTCATCAAAGCCCCTTGAATAAACCTAAATATGTTTGTTTTCAAAATTCTTGAAACTCAGTCCGCTGAGAACAAATTCAGCTGCTTAACATACAGACATTCTGAATACAAATTGCCTTGAATAAATATAATAAAGAGAATCTCATCCTAGAGTCTTCTGATATCAAACATATCAACAAATATTTGTGGCTTGCTCAGGATATTTTTACTGTGATAAGCAAATGGAAAAGCGAGCTAGCTCACATGAACAGAATGAACACTATATGTGTCAAATTACACTGTAAGGCGAGGGTATAACAAGCGTTGATATATACTGAACAAAAACAGGGATATTGGGAACTTGGAATATTATGAATAATGATCTATTTATTTATTGACAGTTTAATAAAATCATAAAATTCAAATATCCTCGTCTTATTTGTCGAGTATATTTAATATCAGAAGTTACGCAGGTGAGAATTTATTTATTCAAAATCAGTCTTCATCAGTTACCAGCAGGGAATGAACAAAGCAGTGATCTCAACACTATCACATCATAAACTGTGTGATGTCAAAGCCTTTTGAGGTCATTAACTTATGTAATTATATGATGGACGAGTGTTCTACTTTCTGATTGGCCGAGACGGATGGTCATCGACAATGATCAAATGTTATGTTGACCGCGGGAAACGTCACGCGAGGTCAACATAACAATCCAATGACCTGCAGCTAAAAATAGATCACCCCTGCGAGGAGCGCTGTTTAATTTATGTTTTGTATTCTATTAAGTTATTTAAAAATAAAGTTTTTGTTTTCAATCGAAATCTAGTTTGTAGGTTAACAAGTAAAATTAGAAAAAAATAAACTTTTTGTGAAAAATGAATTTTTGAACAAAATTAAAACAATTTTAATGAATTTTCGGAAAATATTGAGACTTTCATGGATCATATAATAAAACAATAATTGACTTCAGTTATCGGTGAATCAAATGGTTTATCGACCTCGGAAAGTTATGTTCATCTCGGCTATCGCCTCGGTGAAAATAAATGTTCCGAGGTCGATAAACCATTTGATTCACCTCAACTGAAGTCTATAATTGTATAATGTAATAGCATTGTGACATGACATGATATCCTTTGAATGAAGAAATATTTACCACTGCACCTTGGTTAAGACAACATCTTTGATGGGATAACACATTACAATAACCTTGAACATGTTTTATACACAAAGCAGAAATATGTATCATCAACACAGAACAGTATGTAAGTTTAAGAGCAGTGTACAAACTGTATACCTCTCAGAAGGGGTAAAGCTGTAACATCTGACTCGGGCAATGGAATGTGATTTCAAATGCGAATGTCGCTGATTTGTGTTTTCATCGAGAAGCTGGAACTATTGACTGATCTCAAGTTATGTATAGTGTGATACGAGGTGCTATGTAATCAGGGAATTGAAGTAGTCTTGCGGATAAAAACCTGAAGGAGCAGAATATTCTGTTGTTTGCATACACAGATGTCTTAACAAACGTGTAAAAGAGAGACTGCTTTACTTATATATATACCGATAACTTGACTACAATTTGATCATTTAAAAAACGAACAGAAAATACAAGACATTACCACGTTTTCTGCATATTATATGTTTTTTAAAAATTTGCCATTTATTAAGTTTATACAATATATTGGAACTTTAATTGGTTTAACATCTCATTACACGACTTGATAAGCCTTATCTATAGAGAACGGTTATCCATATTCGGAGAAAATGGTGCGACATGTAAAGCGACAGTGGTGTGGAACACTTCAGTGTGAGAGGTACACTTGTAGGTCTCATGAGAATTTGAGAGTTCAGACAACGAGATGGTTGACCATTCCATCATCCTACCAATTTGAAAACTCTAATCTGAGTGTTTAGGTATCACTACATCAGTCAGATCACTTGTTTTCTCCCGCCACAACCCAGCATGGGGGACTATGTATTCAGCGGCGTCCGTACATCCGTACGACACATTTCTTGTTTACGAGATATCTCATGAACCGTTGCATCCAGTGTCTTCAATTTTGGTACCAGCCCACAATGGGTGACTATGCAGATACCAGTCGAATTGCATGACCTTGACCTCATTTTCAGGGTCACCACGGCACTTTGACCAGCCTTAAGCTCTTGTTAACACGATATCTCATGAGGCATTGCATCCAAAGAATTTGGTGTCGGCCTACAATGGCGGACTACACAGGCAACAGTCGATTTTGCTGAATTGACCTTATTTTCAAGGTCACCAGAACACTTTGCCACTTTTCGAACTCATGTCAACACAATATATCATTACCTGATGTACCCAGTGTCTTCAATTTTTGTACCAGCCTCCAATGTGTGACTATGCAGACACCACTCAAATTGTATGACCTTGACCGTATTTACAAGGTCACCATGCCACTTTGACAGTTTTTCAGGCTCTTGTTAACGTGATATCTCATGAACCATTGCACCCAGTGTCTTCAATTTGTGTACCAGCCTAAATTGGGTGAATATGCAGACATCAGTCGAATTGGGTGACCTTGACCTTATTTTCAACGTCACCACAGCACTTTTATCGGCTTTCAGCCTCTTGTTATTAACCCTTAATTAGCATCCATTATCTTGAAATTTGGCAACATCTGTCATTAAAAAATTATGCAGACACCAGTTAACTTTTAGTACATAACACTGTGACCACATTCTTGTTAATGCTATGTCATGAACCTTAGCACCCAATGTCTTCACATTTGATGTCATAATGACACATTTTACCAGAAATGCAATATAAGAAGAACCACATTTAGAAAATGTGTCTTACATGACTCAACGTTGGAGGCGGGGGACATTGCCATGTTAGTGGCAAACACTTGTACTATTTTAGAGCGGCCATTTTAAAGTGAACACGTGTTAAAATACCCTTACATAGGTTATGCTTGATTCGGGACCCGGCGCACATGATTCTCAGGAGACATTTAGATATTTTATGACTGCTTCAGTGACTTTTCTTCCTACTAGTGAATAACCGCAGTATATGTGAATGGGAAGGACTCTTGCACTGGCAATGACTGTTTGAGAGCCTCTTTCTAGAAGTACATATTTTTCATGTATATTTTTACTGTAGTTTAGCTCTCTGGCTAGATTTCTTTTACTGTGAACAATACATTTTCGGAGTCAACGCCACTCCTTCAGTTCATCTGTGATAAAGCATTCACTCTGAAACGTACATTTACTAAGAAGAATACAAAACATCTAGCTTTGCGTACATAAATGAATTCTACTTACTAACTTAGTGCTGTTAGATGTCTCACGAAAATAGAAGTTGTGAGTATTTTATGGTATTGTTAATATTTTGTAATATGAACAAAACATGGATTTGGAAACCGAATGTTATTCTGTATTGCTATTTCTAAAACATCGCCATCAAATTTCTTCAAATGCGCACATCAATACATACATGGAATGATAAAGCAATATAAGGCTGTCCCTTAGTCCATAACCTGGCAATATTGAGTTCTGGCTGGTAATTGAGGAAAAAAGCGGGTTCTATTTGAGTTTCTGCCATTTTGTTTGTGTGTTACGTGAAACAAGAGAAATGTTGTATTTAAGCTCATCAGGCTGTTTTCTGTGGATGGTTATGTAATGTGATGTTTTACCCTCTAAAGCAATAATATAATGTATAAACTTTACTAATAAATATAAGACTTGAGAAAAGATAATGTGCAAAAAACGTGCTACAGCATGTTATACCACTAAGAGAGTCAAACAAGAGATAGGTGGACCAACGTAAACATTTACAAACCTTACTGCTTGAAGAACAGTTCTCTACTGCAAAGTTGCCATTCCCCTGGCGGGATTCGAACCACTAGAAGCCGAATGTGCTAACCACTGCGCTATCCCAACCCCCATTTAAATTGACAAAAATAACACTGGAGTTGGTTACTTTTCAAGCCCTTATTTCATATACTGCAATTGTGTTTACTGTTAAGTATTTATACATGACCTTCCCATTTTTAGCTCATCAGGTCTGAAAGGGTTCATACACGTGGGATCGACAATTTCAGTTTGCGGATTAAAAATGGGCAAAATATTGTCCATCCTGCGTGCATGGCACCTCTACTAATGGAGAAAAGTAGATTGGCTTAGGAGGATCATAACGCATGGATAATCCCGACCCTCATGAAAACAGTTGTCAACAGTATCTGGGGTAGACGTAAGATAATCACATTAAAAACCTACAAACATATGAACATACAGAGATATACTCATGGTAATAATGGTTGACACCCCCTAATAGTTATAGGAATGAAATGTTATATAAACAACGTAACGTGTCAGTTTCGATATTTTTTGGTAAAACATGTTACTATTGGATGTCTTTTTGTGAATAGTGTCTTTGAGGATTTGCTATTTCTCCACTTGTACTTTAAAATAATAAGAATTCATCCATGTGTCTTGAGATCTTGGCATTGGTATATTGTTAGTGTTTGAGTGTAATAAATAATGAATAGCTGCATTTGAAAAAAAAATTCTACTGAACCCAAAAATACACACAATCTTTCAAGGAGACTCATTCGCACACAATATATATATATATATACATACATGGCAAGTATATAGTTTACATCAACATCATGTGTTTGTGCCATTTAATTTCGAAAATACCATAATATCGAACAATATTAATTATCCATGCATTTAATTTGCTAAAATCCATTTTCTGTTTCGGGGGTGTCAACCATTTTCACCATGAGTATATAACGTTTAGTATATTGTTTATTGTAGCATGTATAAAATACATAGAATTTATTTGTTAATCGGCAAGTGCATTGTCGGGATACATCTAAGAGGCAATGATTTACATGTATAAGTAAATGATAAAATAGATGAGACAGATACATTCTATACTATGCATACATATATATACATGGCGCAATTTAGATGAGGGACGGCCCAAACACGATTTGAAAGGGGACATTTTACTAATTTGCCATTAGCTGAAAGAGTATTTTAAAATTGTTTTAAAGCTGTTGAAGATGAGTGCCATGTTCTATTTTTATTGTCCATTGTACCTCAGACAAGATATTTTATCTAACAGTGTGGAGATATGTCAAGAGTTTGTGTCTTTTAATGATAATGAAAAATTTAGCTTCATAACGTCCAGTCCAGAAGTTATTTTAGAACGACGACAATCTGTTTTATATACAGTTTAATATATTTTATAGTCCATTTTAATTTTATCTAATATGTTATATGATGATGAACATGAACAGTGGTTTTACTTGAAAACTCACTCCTGTACAACTATTGCTCTGTGAACTTCAAAAACGGTGAAAATGTTTGTTAAGCAGTTGGACAATGTTCTTTGTTGTCTTAAGGAAACAAATGACCATCACGTTAACAAGCAGACAGAGTCGGGCACAAGAACAGGCTGCAGAATTCCTGGATGTAACGCACGCCATTGAGATTATCTCACGAGTCACCAAATCGAGCTTACAACCGTGAGAGATGTATCCCAAGACCATTATAGATCCACCAACGAAGGGGACCGATGCTTGGATATTCTTTGGTACATATGCTGTGGTTTGACAATATTTCTGGACAAGACGGCTTATCACATTGTGGTGAATGTCCAACTGTCGTCCAATAGCTCTACAAGACATTCCGGTGGAACTCATTCCAATAATTTGCCATCTTCTTGCTTCAGTGAGTCTCCTTCAAGCCACATTCAGAGGTAATGACACAATCATTTGAAAATTTCGAAGATTTATACTAATCTCAAGAACGATTTAAAACTGCAATTTCAGAAATTCGTGGATGGTATGCTTCACATGCATTGTGGGGTGTGTTTGTGCGATTGACCTCGCAGAAAACCAAAACACTGTTGAGAGGAAATGCAGTTCCAAACCAATTACCATCTAACAATACATGTTACTATGTATATTTGTATCACTGAAAATATGAGGTGGTGCTTAATTAAGTTCTTGGTGTATATATGTGTGTGTAATGCTAAAGAGCTGAGACTTTAATAAAATATATTTGTGTCTATCAAAATGTGAACTGTGTTCTGTGACTGACCAGCTGATGTCGATCGATTACTAAAACACGCTGGTGCTAATCTCTTGTATAAATACACCTTACATCAAAGCTTACCGCTTGTCGATCCGGCGGGAATACCCAAATTCAAGCTGTCGATCCCATGTGTATCTCAAGATGAAAATATTTTTTTCAGGTCATGACTTCTGTGACCTATACTTTTCAGCTCTCTTGACCTTTTGGAATTGGAGAAGCTGAAAGTATGTTTTTAAGGTCATGACCTCTGTAAACTATATTTGGGGTCGCAGGGTCACCAAATTTACAATGTAGAATCCCCATTGGCCAAGGAGTATGCTCACAACTTTTCAGCTCTCGAGACCTTTTTGGAGTGAGTGAGCAAGTGAGTTGGGGTTTAACGCCGCTTTCAAGAGTATTTCACTTATATCGCGGCTGCTAGTATTATGGCAGGGAGAAAGACCCCAAAGCCATGTGGCTATGCACTGCGGTGAAACCTGCGATCATCGGCTGGAACTAGCGAACCATGGGTGGTACTACGCTGAAATTCAGTGTAGCATTGCACCCAAACCTTACTGCGTGTAGAACAGTTCTCTACTGCAGACAAAGTTGCCGTGCCCCGGACCTCTTGTGCTAACCACTGCGCTGTCCCGCCCCCAATGATATGTGATGTTTTGCATATGTGATATGTGATAAGAGGCAAGGACACACCTAAAGCCCTTGGGCTGAAATGGGGTATGAAAAATGACATGTTATAACCTCTAAATATATACACTTACTACATCATTTCAGGGGTATAACAAAAGTTTAAGTATAACATCAAGTACCGCAATGTCTCCACATGAAACAAATTCTGATCTCGATCAACTCGACAAGAAACAACCAACCAGCTGTGTTCCCAGACAAGTAGTTTATTTGGGTAGAGTAATTTATACAGCGCCTTAGTTCCTGTATCCTCTGCTTGCTCTGCGACCACGAGCCCGCTCGAACTTCCTTCCCTTGGAGCGCACGTAGGGCCTGGAAGATAAAACTCAAATGAATATCCAAGTAATATACAAATTCAACAACAAGATATTTGTTAAACACTGATAACCCTGAAGAGAAGTATAGTTTGCAATTGGGCGAGGTGAGCCGAGTTGGGGTTTAACGGCGCTTTCAAGAATATTTCACTTATATCGCGGCTGCTAGTATTATGGCAGGGAGAAAGCACGCAACGCCATGTGGCTATGCATTGCGCTTTCAAGAATATTTCACTTATATCGCGGTTGCTAGTATTATGGCAGGGAGAAAGCCCACAACGCCATGTGGTTATGCATTGCAGTGAAAACCTGTGAGCATCGGCTGGAACTAGCGAACCATGGGTGGTACTACGCTGATATTCAGTGTAGCATTGCACCCAAACCTTACTGCGTGTAGAACAGTTCTCTACTGCAGACAAAGTTGCCATGCCCCTGGCGGGATTCGAAATCCAGACCTCTTGATCCAAAGCCGAACGCGCTAAAATGCCTCCTTTGCAATTAGAATATCAAAGATAAGTACTAACGCCCCATGTGAACAATATAGTTAAGTATCAAAGCTGTATCACTGACCAATAAAAGTGACCAAAATTACTTATCTTCATCTAAAAAGGTAGAATCACAATATATGCGCACGTAAAATATCAAGGGACTAGCACTGACCAATCAAAAGTTACTACAAAGTTTCAAGATTTTCAGACAGGCAGAGAGGTAAATAACAATACACTCCCGGAGTCCGATTCGGGGGCAGGAAAATTAACAGAATACTTCAGATTAATAAGGATTTTCTTGAATATTTCTGGTATGCCGAGAATTTATATACTGTTGAATATATTTGAAATGACAGGATTAATTTTTGCATGTGCTTACGTATATATATTTTGTTCGAAACTCAACAAAATACAGAAATAGGAGTTACATTTTGCCTTCCATCTGAAGTAATTCCCATTCCTGATTATATCTCAACTACTGGCAGTGCCCGAAGCACTGACTATAGGATTATTCCACTGAAAGGAAACAACTGTCAAGAGTTTAGAATAGGAAGTTTGGATAACATTTGCTGATAAATGTCATCTTCAGATTTATTGATTTCTTGAAGAGTACAAAAGAGACGTACGCGCTGTGACTGTGTGGTACACCAGGAGCTGGTCCAAAATGTCTGTACGCTTCACGTGCCTTCCTGCGACCTGAAACAAACATTTGCATTACATTTAAGTTACAACTTTGAGAAACTGTTCACTAGACCTATTGCTACAATCTCCTGGACATTTAATAGCTCTTGAAGATCACCACAAGCCTGAACAGGTCTATTACAATAAGAGCTTTGTCAACCTTGCACCACAAGCCTGAACAGGTCTATTACAACAAGAGCTTTGTCAACCTTGCACCACAAGCCTGAACAGGTCTATTACAACAAGAGCTTTGTCAACCTTGCACCACAAGCCTGAACAGGTCTATTACAACAAGAGCTTTGTCAACCTTGCACCACAAGCCTGAACAGGTCTATTACAATAAGAGTTTTGTCAACCTTGCACCACAAGCCTGAACAGGTCTATTACAATACGAGCTTTGTCAACCTTGCACCACAAGCCTGAACAGGTCTGTTACAACAAGAGCTTTGTCAACCTTGCACCACAAGCCTGAACAGGTCTATTACAACAAGAGCTTTGTCAACCTTGCACCACAAGCCTGAACAGGTCTATTACAACAAGAGCTTTGTCAACCTTGCACCACAAGCCTGAACAGGTCTATTACAACAAGAGCTTTGTCAACCTTGCACCACAAGCCTGAACAGGTCTATTACAACAAGAGCTTTGTCAACCTTGCACCACAAGCCTGAACAGGTCTATTACAACAAGAGCTTTGTCAACCTTGCACCACAAGCCTGAACAGGTCTATTACAACAAGAGCTTTGTCAACCTTGCACCACAAGCCTGAACAGGTCTATTACAACAAGAGCTTTGTCAACCTTGCACCACAAGCCTGAACAGGTCTATTACAATAAGAGCTTTGTCAACCTTGCACCACAAGCCTGAACAGGTCTATTACAACAAGAGCTTTGTCAACCTTGCACCACAAGCCTGAACAGGTCTATTACAACAAGAGCTTTGTCAACCTTGCACCACAAGCCTGAACAGGTCTATTACAACAAGAGCTTTGTCAACCTTGCACCACAAGCCTGAACAGGTCTATTACAACAAGAGCTTTGTCAACCTTGCACCACAAGCCTGAACAGGTCTATTACAATAAGAGCTTTGTCAACCTTGCACCACAAGCCTGAACAGGTCTATTACAACAAGAGCTTTGTCAACCTTGCACCACAAGCCTGAACAGGTCTATTACAACAAGAGCTTTGTCAACCTTGCACCACAAGCCTGAACAGGTCTATTACAACAAGAGCTTTGTCAACCTTGCACCACAAGCCTGAACAGGTCTATTACAACAAGAGCTTTGTCAACCTTGCACCACAAGCCTGAACAGGTCTATTACAACAAGAGCTTTGTCAACCTTGCACCACAAGCCTGAACAGGTCTATTACAATAAGAGCTTTGTCAACCTTGCACCACAAGCCTGAACAGGTCTATTACAACAAGAGCTTTGTCAACCTTGCACCACAAGCCTGAACAGGTCTATTACAATAAGAGCTTTGTCAACCTTGCACCACAAGCCTGAACAGGTCTATTACAATAAGAGCTTTGTCAACCTTGCACCACAAGCCTGAACAGGTCTATTACAACAAGAGCTTTGTCAACCTTGCACCACAAGCCTGAACAGGTCTATTACAATAAGAGCTTTGTCAACCTTGCACCACAAGCCTGAACAGGTCTATTACAATAAGAGCTTTGTCAACCTTGCACCACAAGCCTGAACAGGTCTATTACAATAAGAGCTTTGTCAACCTTGCACCACAAGCCTGAACAGGTCTATTACAACAAGAGCTTTGTCAACCTTGCACCACAAGCCTGAACAGGTCTATTACAATAAGAGCTTTGTCAACCTTGGGTCATGGAAACGTTTCACATCACATTACCAAAAATCAATCTTATTCTAATTTCAAAACATAAGCCATCGTTTTAGCCCATAAAATGGGCAATTGGCAATGGCGCTGCACAGATCCGTAATACTCTATTATTGCTTTACAACAAAAACATTATGATAATACAAGACATGGTGTTCAGCATCGAATCTGTCATCAAAAGAATCAGTCCCGAAAGATGAACCATCACAACACCAGTCTGTATAAACCATTTTTAACATTGATTCCATACACACTAGTCCCGACAAACAAACCTTAATAGTTCAGCATGAATGACCTAATACCAAAATTGGAATGTCCCACCCAATGTACTTACTTGGCACTTTCAGTTCACCTTACCCATCACAATGTTTAAGTAATTAGTGTTTATCTAGCGAGTGAGTGAGTTGGTGTTTAACGCCGCTTTCAAGAGTATTTCACTTATATCACGGCTTCTAGTATTATGACAGGGAAAAAGCCCGCATCGCCATGTGGCTATGCTTTGCGGTGAAACCTGTGAGCATCTGCTGGAACTAGCGAACCATGGGGGTACTACGCTGAAATTCAGTGTAGCATTGCACCCAAACCTTAAGTGTTTATCTAATAGCTAGATGTAATGGTCAAGGCCAGAACTATCAGAATAATTCAACAGCTTGTGGCTTGATGTATTCATTTTAACATCTTATATCCTAAAAATTAAAATCAATTATGAATTCTAGTTTAGCATTATCAACCACTGACAAGGATATATATTCCGATCCTGCTATGAAACAATTGCTCCGTGTCCTCACCCTGCATCAGCACAGTGTTCTGTCCCTTGGGTGAGCGAAGTGCCAGCTGGTCGAAGGTGATGATCTCGCCACCGGCTGCCAGGATACGTCCACGTGCGCGCTCGGTCACTCTCAGGGCACATATCTGCACAAACGTAAAATATTTTAATAATCTGTATGTCGTGACAATCTCTAGCAGCCCAAAACCTAAATATCAGAGTTTTAGTTCAAGAGCCGATACTGGTTGAAGGTTGATACAGGACATGATATGAAAACACCCATATACTATGTTTATCATATGTCCCCAAAGGTTCAGTTTCTAGATGTTAATTCTTTATTATGAATTTTTTCCCTTGAAAGACTGGCTGATACTGGAGGCTTGATGGGTCTATCATACATCGTAACATGCAAGGAAAGATACGACAAATTGTATTTCCCCCAGCAGTACTGACCAATGTGATTATACTAGTCTATTATAAGCATTGTAACATTGTAACATTAAACTTTAGAAATGACTTTTAGCTGCTGATGCAGTGTCATTCACTAAGTCAGGGATTTGCCTGATCTTCTGTAGAATACATAAATAGATCCTTCCAAACCTAGACATTTTCCTGCATTAATGCAGCTATATTTACATATTCATTATTCTGACAATGTGGTGTTCAGCATTAGGTTGGACTTCATAAGAATCAGTCCCGAAAGATGAACCATCATCACACCATAGGTCAACAGGAACCAATCACTATACACACAAGTTATCAAAGTATAACGTCAACTGTACTAGTCGGAAAGACGAGATGCATCACGGTTAAGATATTAGCACTCGTCCAAAACCCCATCACTAGTAGAACAGATGCCGGGAAAGCAAAATGTAATGATTTGTAGTAAAAAGAGACTACTTAAATTTAAAGTCAATATGATGATGTAGATTTCAGTTGGAATGTCTTTGGACTAATTTAATAAGAAATCCACCAAAATGGACTAATTTAATAAGAAATCCACCAAAATGTTTTGATATTTGTGTAAAACATCTATTAATCAAAATACATTTAAATTCAAAAGTGAATGGGTTTTTATAATATTAGAATTAAAGCATGTTTTTGATTGCACAAATTAAAATTTTATTTTAATCTTGCACTAGTCTCAAATTGTGAAGTTTATAACTGCACGTAAGCAAATAATTTTGAAGTTTTCCAAATAATTCTATCAATATTTTCAGCATCGAGGCTCGCTGTATTCAGTATTCTTAAAATAATGCGTCTCTAGTAGGATCAGTTCATATGAGGAATTTTATAAAGTGACAGATAAAAGCTATGATAGAAATAAACAAGAACATTTTGATCAAGAATACAAATGAAATGCATTTACAGTAAAGACTAACAGATATTCATAACTGGTTGCTTCCCAATAAAGATTACAATACACACAATAAAATCAAAAGAAATATCAGGCTCTTTCAAATTAGATTTACATTTGCTGCTGGAATAACTCAGTGACCAATCTGCAGGACTAAACATGTTAAGTGACCAATCGGCTTACCTTAATTTTTAAGTACTACATTTAATAGCAGCTTAATTCATCGTAATACATTGACTTAATCAAAAATCAAATGGTGTTCAGCAGTACATTTGACATCACAAATCAGTCCCGAAAGATGAACCATCACAACACCATATACAGTATTCTTACTGTTACTGTTTACATTGTGAATTGACATTTTATTTGTTACCTTCAGTTTTGGAACCTTGAGGAGGCGGATATCATCAGTTATCGTGCCAACGATGACAGCCGTCTTGTTGTCACGTCCTGGCTTCTTCATAAGGCGCACCTGAAAAATCAACAATTGCTTATTCTTCTTGCAGGACTATTTTCAAAAGTTGATAAATTGTGCCTTCGTGTCTTTTGCAACTTATTTTACTGGTTGAAAAATTTAAGGTTTTGTTTTGAATAATCAGTCTGCATACTATCAAAATAATCATTATTTCAAAGTGACATTGTTGAAAAGATTTATTAACATATACCAATCGTGGGATTAATAAAGGAGAAATTAATCCTATCCAAAAGACTTAACATATTTGAATGTGTTCTCGTACAACGTACACCAATAAAATGCATTCTAAACTATATCATCTATTTGGTGGATAATTTAATCACAGCATGTTGACCCAGGGAAACGTACAAGTTTGGCCAGGGACATCGGAGGCTTGTTAGTGTTGCTCATGAAGAGCCTCCTCAAGACAACCTTATTGAACTTGGCATTGGTTCGTCTGGCCAAGAACCGGTAAAGCTGAAAAGATAAACAACACCCCCATGATAATATTTGCTGTTAAAACTGACTGTTTTAGCCTAAGATAAAATACGTTTTACAAAAGGTGCACGCAATCATGTTATGATAATATTGCAGAACGTGTTTTACTTCGTTAATTTACCACTTTGACAACTTCTCATATTTAAGGGGAGTGCATGGATCTTAGAACCATTTATGGCATATATGTTTCCGTACACAAACTTACAATTCGTAAAACGCAAAACTATCGAAAAGATAGAAGAGTAGTCACATATTACAACTTCATACTTACTTTCACCAGAAGTCTAAGGTAGATATCCTGACTCCTGGGTTCGGTTCTTCGGACCTTTCGGTCATATTTATGTGTGATATCTATACCCTGAAAGACAACAAACACAAAGTTTAGATATTGTACTTAACATCGGTTTTAATTTTATTGAAGATTGGTTTTTATTTTAGGCGATATCAGTGTGATTGAAGATGCACTCTCAATATCAACACGCTCACCATTTTCAGGGTTTTGTGAAAAGGAAGTTACGAGGGATGCTGGGAATGATCAAGGGAGGCCACTCGCACCGGATGTGTCTTTTCGACGCTAATGCGGTAGATAGTCGAGCAATCTGTTGTTCAAGTTCGAATCATTTTTGATGGAATTACTTAGTGTTGTTTTTTTTATCGCAAAAACGTAAACTAATTAAATTATGATCGATAATAATGTTAAATTGATTACCCTTTGATCCATTAGTATCTTTTTTTTACGAATCACTCAAATACAAAAAGGAATCTCGATTTAATGCCTGAAATTATTATTTTTTAAGTTCCCTCATCATGTTTTCGTGATTCTGTACGCTCAAGCTGTTTTAGAATCCCTATTTACCATAGATAATGTTTTGAATATTCATTAAAACTGTTACACGGTTATCAAAATGATACAAATGGAACAAATGATTAGATGCTCTCCCTCGTTCACCGATTAAACTAGATCAACGTTAACATAATAAAAAATCATTATGAATTTTTCATAAAATACAGCGTTAGTAACAAAATAGTGGCACACAGAAAATCTAACGCGTAGTTAGAAGCGCCGGTAAAATCTGCATATCCCGCTCGCACGGTGATGTTTTCCCTCTATATGTTTTCTCTAATAGTGTGTAACAAAACTTTAAACTTTCTTCAACATAAGAATTGTAAACGTTTCATTTGAACGGAGGACTGTTTGACTAGCTGTATAATATTGTTGGAAGAGTTTTTACAAAGTTTAACAAAGCATCAGGTTTTGGCATTAAATCGTCTATTTCCCTTTTCCTTATTCCACCCGTCTGTAAACTTTCGCATTTTCGTCTTCTTCTCCAGAACCACTTGGTCAAGGGAGCTGAAATTTTGTGTACATACTGCTTGGCCAATGGGGATTCTAAATTAGTCAATCTTTATTTGCACTTAAGGAGGCCACAGGCCTATAGTACATACATGTATATACAAGCAATTTTAAATTGTACATTTGGTGACCTTGTGACCCCAAATATGTGCTCTTGAAAGGGTAATTTCAAGGAAACAACAGTGATGAATTAAATCTTCAAATGTGTCTTTATTTGTAGAGGATTTTATCTCTGGCCTCGAAGATAAGTCAGACCATAAGACCTATTTAATAATAATATCAATGGGCATATATAAAGCGCTATATCCATACACAAGGTGCATGCTCAAAGCACACAGGAAAGTAAGAAATTGAAGGTAATGATATAAAATACTAGGAAATAAAATCTACAAATGGTAGAAACGATTAAAGCATATCAATAATTACTTAATTAAATTGGCAAATAAATTAAGTCCATATGAGAACAGGTTTAAGTACAGTCTATGAGTAACCTAATAGCAAGAAAATAGGTTAGTTTTGAGTTGAGATTTAAAAACAGTTAGTGAGAAAGACATCTTAATGACATAATGAAGTTGGTTCATCTTCTTCATTTAAAGTGCTTCCTATCTGTTGTACCTCTCACCTAGAAGTTGACATTTTGAATTAGTTAATGTTTATAAAGCCTGATGAGCTAGAACCAGTAGCTCTATTTTTAATATATATTTTGTGCATGTGTTTCCATGAAAACCAAGGAACAGTCTCATTCATTTGTAGTAGCAGACAATTATGGCTCTATCGCACGTATGTACTCGTTTATATATAAGACCTATTATATTATGATGAGTGTCCGCTCATCACCCGGAAGACCGGGGTTCGATTCCCGGTCGCGTCATACCAAAAGACTATTAAACGCTATAGAAAAGCAATGATTGAATAGTTGTATTTCCGTTATACTGAACTGAATGGCCTTAAACTGATTATTTTCGGTTTATAATTCTCTATTGAATAACACAAATTATGACATTGGACATAAATGTGACCTCACCATCATGCTTATGTCCATTTAATCCAAACAATGTTACATTTCTTTAGAAACTAAAATACGGATTTGAATTTTATAAAAATAGTTTGAAAGGTAATAAATATCCTCACTAAAAATAGATAAAACAAACGTAGCCTACGCCATTGTACATATCTAAAAAAAATCGCTTTTGTCAAATTCAAACAAACAAGAGCAACCTAATTTTAATATTTGTTTAACTTTTTACATTGATAACTGACAGACAGATTTCCATTCGCATAATACGAAAGCCTATAAGGGCCAAAATCAGTGACAACATTTTTTTTTTAAAGTTGTAATTTCAACTTTAAAAAGCTGTATATTCATGTTTTAAAGTTGTAATTACAACTTGTAAAGATGAAATAACAAGTTTTAAAAGTTGTATATTCAACTTTTAAAAGTTATATATTCAAGTTTTAAAAATTATACATTCAAGTTTTAAAAGTTATATATTCAAGTTTGAAAGTTGTAATTACAACTTGTAAAGATGTTATTACAACTTTAAAAAGTTGAATATTCAAGTTTAAAAGTTGTAATTACAACTTGTAGAGGTGTAATTATAAGTTTTAAAAGTTGTATACTCATGTTTTAAAAGTTGTATATACAAGTTTTAAAAATTATACATTCAAGTTTTAAAAGTTGTATATTCAAGTTTGAAAGTTGTTATTACAACTTGTAAAGGTGTAATTAGAGCTTTAAAAAGTTGTATATTCTAGTTTTAAAGTTGTAATAACAACTTGTAAAAGGTGAAATTACAAGTTTTAAAAGTTGTATATTCAACTTTTTAAAGTTATATATTCAAGTTTTAAAAGTCATATATCAGATCTACTTTATCATATATCAGATCTACTTGATCATATATCAGATCTACTTTGTCATATATCAGATCTACTTAGTCATATATCACGTCTACTTAGTCATATATCAGATCTACTTAGTCATATATCAGATCTACTTTATCATATATCAAATCTACTTTATCATATATCAGATCTACTTAGTCATATACCAGATCGACTTAGTCATATATCAGATCTACTTAGTCATATATCAGATCTACTTTATCATATATCAAATCTACTTTATCATATATCAGATCTACTTAGTCATATACCAGATCGACTTAGTCATATATCAGATCTACTTAGTTATATATCAGATCTACTTAGTCATATTACAACTTTAAAACTTGAATATACAACTTTCTAAACTTGTAATTACACCTTTAAATCTTGAATATACAACTTTTTAAAGTTGTAATTACACCTTTAAAAGTTGTAATAACAACTTTAAAACTTGAATATACAACTTTAAAACTTGAATATACAACTTTCTAAACTTGTAATTACACATTTAAAAGTTGAAACTACAACTTTAAAACAAAAATGTTGTCATTGAATTTGGCCCTTGTAGGCTTTCGTAGCATAACGCCTGAGACACACCAATGTAGTTCTTACTACGTCCTAATTCACCCAAAAACAATCTCAACACGGCCTCGAACTTAATAGAATAACCACTGTGCATGTAAATGGGACGTGCAGTTTCGGTTTCAACACAATAATAATGATTTTTACTCGATTTTAATTGGAAAATAATAATTATGATATATTTGGCGATTGTGGATGAATATGTACATGTATTTAAAGCTGATTGAATTTATTTGCTCTGTAAACCGCATATATACAGTGTGTTGGAACGTATTTAAGCCAAATAAAATTTATGAAACACAATGGATGGACCTTTAGATATAATGGAGTTAATATGTTAATTGAAAATGTTAACAGATTCACTGTTTTCCCCAAAACAACAAGCTTGTGAATGCAATATCCAATAAAGAAAACATAAAAAAAAATTCAAATAGCATCAAGAAATCACGTTTGTGGATAAAAATTGTACACATGTATTTTAAAGCAACGTATCAACAATACAGAACTAATTAGGTAGGTTGAGCCATCATGCCTTTCTGGAATCCTAACGCAGCATATTTGGTAGGTCATTTCACTGATGTTATTCCTGCACTGTCAAAATGTAAGAGATAAAAAGCTTGTACGTCCTTATCAATACATTGATGGAGTTCGAAAATAAGAAGCGCACGATTATTTTTTTCTGTAATATTTGCCCGTCTTTAGTTTTTGTTGGACTCTGTTCATGGCAACTCAAAAGGGGACAGCTTTTCTCAGAAACTGTTAAGACAGGATTACGGAATTTGGTGTGTGGCTTGAGGGCATAAATATATTGATGCCGTTCGTTCACAAACCTTGAAAGTTTTACTGTGTGTGTATAAATAAAGTATTTGATATGAAGATAAGCTCAATGTTGTTTTATGAATCTTCGATATGAGGACTAAACAATATGACAACAGTGAAAACGTTCAATACATGCAAGCAAAACATTTCCTGGCGTCTAGCCAAACACATGTATCACGATGATCTACGGTGAGTTTGCAGATTCCCATTATTTACATATTCTGCAATTAGAGCTATGAAATATTGGGTACGACTGCTAAAAATACGCCATTTCACAGATTCCCGAAAAAATGTTATGTTGTGATGAAACTGATTGATAAAACTGGTAAACGACATTGGGTAACTGATATCAAAGAGCACCCTCGGTTACCCATGGTTTTATATATGCTCCGTTACTCTCCACTATATCACCATGGTGATATAGTGTTACCCATGGTTTTATATATGCTCCGTTACTCTCCACTATATCACCATGGTGATATAGTGTTACCCATGGTTTTATATATGCTCCGTTACTCTCCACTATATCACCATGGTGATATAGTGTTACCCATGGTTTTATATATGCTCCGTTACTCTCCACTATATCACCATGGTGATATAGTGGAGAGTAACGGAGCATATATAAAACCATGGGCATGGTGATATAGTGGAGAGTAACGGAGCATATATAAAACCATGGGTAACCGAGGATGATCAAAGAGATACACTGTATTCAACAAAACAGGAAATTATGGTTTTGTTTGGTATGTCAAAGTGTTCATTCACAATCGGGTTTTATCAGGCCAATAACATAAAGCATGAAAGATATTTATTTTCAATTCTAGTTAGAATTCATATCATTATCAATTAAATGTATATATTAGAGACATTGGAAATCTGAAATATGCCTTGAAAGTTCTATTTCACAAATCAATGTTAAACAATTTCGGATTGCTTTATCTTGTTTCCTTTGCTCATTCCGTGAACTATTTGTTGAAACTGGCAGGTATGTCGGCGTTGAAAGAGAAAACAGAACATGTCAAGTTTGTTACATGCCCGATGTTGAAGTTGAGCTACATTTCTTGTTTATCTGTCCGGTTTACAAAAGTCCTTAGATCAAATACATTAAAGACGCTGTAGCACGTTTTCTTACTGAAATAAAGTGATCTCACGAAAAGGTAAATACGTGTAACCAATTATACTCATCAATCAATAATGTTTGTAAATGAGAAGCGGTCAACTATATTTTCATGAGAACCAGTATGGTCGGGGATGTTGATGACCATGTCTTGTTGTTACCAATGCAATCTCACAAAGATACATATTGACTTCTGTGCAGGCATTTTTGCTATTTTCTTTGCAGTTTATTATATATAGTATATAGCGGCCATCATGTTTGCCCGTGCACCGTCCGTCACACTTTGTTCCACTCATAACTTATACACTAATTGTTCAAAGGTTATGGATATCGATACACATACTCATTATGACGTGTACATCTACCTTTAGTATATTTAATCCACAATGTTATAATATATTATAAACCATGATACCGAGGATATGCTAATGTTGTGGACCCTCAAAGGAACGAAAACCCCGAGGATGACTATCAGGATCCACGAAATCCGAGGTAGAATGGTTTATATATATCATTAATCGTTTTTAAGTTTAAAAGACGCTTTGTTATCGCGTTATCGAAAATCCCTGGTAAATATATAGAGTCGCTCGTAAAATCCCTGAAATCCATGTGAGGATTAAAGAGCCATCACGGATGTTGATGAAAATATCGTAATTTCTCCAAAAATCTATCTCCGTGAAATAAATACACTTAATTTTTCCCTAATTTTTCCAACTTAAAATAAGCCGAGAAATTGCATTAATTAGTAAAGGTGTTTTCCAGTCTAAATATAGATCCAGTCTATTATTTTCAAGCGCAAAGCATTATGGTCTAGCTCACACGCAGTAAACAAAGACACGAAAGAATAACAAAAATTATGAGCAATGAAAGAAATCGAAATATATAATTTGTTGATGGTTATTTATTTACCATTTCATTTAATTATGTATTTGCTACAGATATTGGAATAATTGTTTTACCCAACTAGGTATTTTTCTTGAATTTTATAATTAATGAGAGTAAAAATTTGTTATAATTTGCTGGTCTTATCTGAATAAAAAGAACATTAAACAGGAAATAATTTGTATATTCTCAGGACATTTAGAAACATAGTTTGTAAAGCAATCGTCACATTCAGTAATGTGTGACAAGGCGTGAAGCACGTGCAGCACATGGGTTGTTATGGCGACTTGCGCTAGAGACGAGCCTTCACGCTTCGGAAGCGCTTGCTGTTTGTGTAGTACGTATTACGCAAAAAAGGGGACTCTGTTTATATACGTCAGATACCCGTAGCGCGCGCTAGTCGAAGTGATACTTCTCTTTGCAACCAAATTGCAATACATTGTCGTGATATGAAAATTATTTAACATATGCCATGTTGTAGATAAAAAAATTCTCTGGCGAATGACGTTATAAGTATATTTTCCAAAAATTTGAAACACTAACATCCGTGATGGCTCTTTAAGGTACATGGTAATGGCTGTATTACATTTGAGGTTTATAAGATATACATGTATATATCACGTTTAGATTGGATTATATGTACTGGTAACACCTGAATACGAGGGCGTTATCTATTTTATATACCGAAAAAAGACTAATGTGAGTGCAATTGTCTAAATGTTTTAACTCCAGTGCAGATCAGCGTAAAATAAAGCGCACATACAATATTATCAAAGTTCTCGAATAGCACAATAGTATTCAACAATCAACTCTACACAGTCACCAACCCCCTGTGGTCTAGTGGTAAGGACTTGGGCTACAAAGCGAATGGTTGCGGGTTCAATTCCCGCATTGTCTGCTTTGAAAATTAAGGTTAAATTATTGTTGTTCTCTTATACTATAGTTTCGGAGCTTGGCAATTTTGTAGATAGATTATCTTACTCAATGGGACTTATTGGATGCAAGGAATCCTATTTAGAAGGACTTAGACTGCATAATACCTCTCATGCCTACATGCAAGCCCCTCTCGATAGGATTTGTAAGACCCTGCTTCCTTTCTCAGGGATGTTCTCCCGAAAACGAAGGCTAAGTTCAAATATAGTGTTAAACGGGCCTTTAGGTATATAATGTCCCTTCACCTCGTTTCACGACTTTTTCAACCAATTGAATCCCGTCCTCAGACAGTTCATATCCGTTCAGGACTAGATGCATCTCGTTCTTAGTATCTATTTTTTAACCCGACCAACTCGATTTGAGACAGTTCTTTGATCAGAGGATTAGAAAGACTCGTGATTATCTACACGTAGTTCCTCCATTAGCTGATGACATTTTAGTGCAAACATATCCTTCGTAAATTAAAAAAAAAAAACCCACACACACACTATATATATACCTAGGTTACAGACTTTGGATTTGTTACTTCAAAATCTGTTTAACAGATTAGGTTTTTGATTCGTCTGCCCGTACGTGTGTCCATTCGTCAGACCAAGGGAAGAGTTTTTCTGAGAAACCATTAGAGATACGACAGGCAAATTTGATGTGTAGGGTGAGGGAATAACACCTCGATGGACTGCAAACAAGAGAAGCGATGTATTATATTAAAGTCAAAAGATGTTTATTGCATTAAGGCCTCCAGCCCATATACAAATATGACATACATGTGTTGTTTATGTACAAATGTTATACAGAACAGAACAATATTCACAATTGAGATAATAAGTTGCTTCTATGGATAACAGCATGTTTTACAAAAAGTGCTAAATTGCGTATTACATTTTCATTTCTGGAAGACAGAATGGAAACAAAGGCAGTTGCAGTGTACTTTGAAAGATAATAATTTGAAATGTATTCTTTTCTTAAATCAGCATAATGAGGACATACAAAAACAAAATGGATTTCGTCTTCTATCCCTGAGTTGCATAATGGGCATAGTCTTAAATGTCTTTCTATAGAAAATCTTCTGCCTTTATTTACTTGTAAATCTAACAAAACCCAAACGAAAATTTACAAATGTGCGTCTGATATTTCTTGATGTTAATACAGACAGATATAGTTCTGGTTGAATTAAGGTCTTATATGATCTATACAGTTGATATATTGTGCTACTGTCCATACACGAATGCCATTCTTGATAATACATGTTAACAGATTGTTCTCGAAATTGCTTGAGAAATAGGTTAATATTACCAACTGTTTGATTTAGCCACACAAATCCAAACCCATGTGAAAAAAGAAGATTTTTAATATGAGTCACCCATGTTGTCTTACCAATATCATCTAAATGAAAAAGCATGTTCTGAGCTAGTTTTGGTAATCTCTGTTCGTGCATTCCCATGATTCTTAACCAAAATTTTATAAATCTGATTTGGGAATTTATAAATATCGGGTATCTGCCACATTCTCCATAAACCATGCAATTATGTGTTGCTTGCGCTACATTTAAAAATCGCTTGCATGCTAGAAGATGTAATTTCTCTATACTTCATGACGGAATCCCCAAATTTCAGATCCATAAAGCATAATAGGTTGGATTTGTGAATCGAAAAATTTGAAAAATATTTTAGGGGTTAAAATACCAAAGTTATGAGAAACTGACAATAACACTAATAAGGGCTTTCTTGGCACGTGCTGTCAGGTTTATCACATTCTTTTTGAAGTTCATAGTTCATATTAGGAATGAGCTAGTGTTGGAGTTCGTAAATGCGGATTACAACTTGCATTCATTTTATCATACACAATATTAAATACTAAGTTACGGTGTGTTTAAGGAGTTAAGCAGTTAAGGATGGATAAAACCAACATTCGTTTTGCGTGTTGTTAATGTGAACATGAAGAAGCGAACGTAAAATATCTGAAAGAGCAACATCTTCTGCGTTTCAAATTAGGGTAATATGCAAAATAAACAGTTGCTCCGACCATGTGGTGTCTTTTTCGTGCCTTTTAATGTCAACGTTTTCGGGATTTAAAAAGAAAAGATAGCAGTTGGAGACTTAGTATTACACTCAGACTCTGAAAAGAAGTATTTATTCTGAAAATATCACCATTTTTATTTAAAAGGAGACTGGAAGAAATGGGATTTTCAGTAAAAAGAGGCTGCTTTTCAATATTTTTTCCAATATTTCAAGTAGTCCAAGTGTTCGACTATTGGAGACTTTGCACATGAAGAGGATATGTGAATTGATTGTTAAAGTACAAAAAAATACAAAACAACAAACATACGTTTAGACTCTAAACTCGAACTAATGTAAACACAAGAGAAATTGGATTTTTTTAATTAGCATGTGTTGTGTAATGGATCACATCTTTCAGTCACTAAATGACACTGAAAATATCAATTAAATATCAAACGGTAAGTGTTTTTTTTCTGCAGACAATTTAATTTACTGAAGATAATGATGATTGATGTCGTGCCTCGTGCTGTGAAGAATAAATGTGACTTCTTGACTTGATCAACGTATTTCAATTTCATAAACAATTATGACCGACACAAGCAGGGCGGTTTGCCTTTATTTAATGCTTGTAAGTTTAGTTTTCCTTTTATTTTCTGCAGTCGGTCAAATGATGTCCGATAGGTCAATTTTCCATTCGGTCAAACTTGATTTACAATCGGACATGTCCGGCAAATAGTCCGATTTCTGCATCCCTACTTTAGAGCTAATATCTCATAAACGTGATTTGATCATATGATCCCTGTTATCCGGTAGTTTTCCCATATGTATTACTGGCTGTCCGATTGGTCAAACCACTTTGCAGTTTTGTGTTTGGTGTGTAAACCATTAGAAGCGCTTGTAAAATCTCCAAATTAAGGAAGTAAATTGAGGTCAACTCTGTTTCGTTATCTCCGACTTCAATTCCATCAAATCAAAGCTGTGATTCTTATTCCAATTTTTTTCCCTTATCATCAACAAATCTAATACACATTTTTTTACCTGATTAATAATTATAATAATTTTAAAACAATTTCCAGTTTGTAGGAACAAATAATTATTTCAACAATTTCAATTTATTCAGTAAACTTTCATGTTGTCAAGAATGTACTTTCAAAGCAGCTTTCAAAATGGGAACAAAGAAATATCTTCAAACAAATTCAATGGCTGACAAGTTATACCCAATTTCTATGAAGCTTATATCATTCAAATATAAATTTGTATTTTCATTTCTGCTCATTTCACGAAACACCTGATGGAATAAAAAAAACACTTAATGAAAAACAGATTCAAAAGAAGGAAAACAACACATGTTTATAAATTTATAAACATTTATTAGTATATAAATATATGTATATTTTGAAAACTTGGTTAAATCTCATATGTAATGACATGGGTAAATAAACAAATGAATTATGATTGATGATAAAATACAGTCCAAGTTTGCATTTGAGTAAGTAATAAACTATACATTTCATATTTTCATCTCTATAAAATAAAGTGAATACACATAATAATTTGCATTTTTGTAAAGTATAGAAAAATGTTATTTTATCATATATAATAGCTCTGAAGATGAACACTTGAAACCATGTAATGTGCAAATATTCATAACGAGTAAGAATCTTCTATAGTAATAATCACTTTTTACTTATATAATTTCATCATAATATTTAAAATCAAACAATAACAAAGTAATCAAATTTGAACTATTCGCTATTCTAATGTTTGATTAAGTACCATCCCTGATGTATAAAAAGTAAAGTAAGATTATTTTCAACACTATTATTGCACACACCATGCTACTGAATGTTTTCACGTGTCACATCCTTCTTACGTCAACATAATATATACAAGTGATATCTGCAGCATTTACAACAGTACCATGATATAAAGCAAAAAAAATTTTCATTAAAAAAGTATAAAAATCATTTCACCAAAATACTTTCAACCTAAGCTAAGCACATGGTTAAGTAGAACAATCTGATATTTCCTTGGTTGCATTCAAACCATACAACACTCAACCAACTTTCAGCGTGGATTTCAATGCAAGTTTGTCACATGAGGTTCTTTTTACATTCAATAAACTAACAGAATCTTTTTCTTTCAAATTAAAGTTTTTCTCATAACATTTCACGTAATGTATATTTCATTAACCAGACTAATTGATAGATGTAATCAATTAGTATTTAAAGATACTTTGCACAATGAGTATTCAACATAATAAATGAAAAGTTATCTTTAAATAGACATATTGATTGTAAATTATAATAAATTTATTAAAAGATTTTGAATGTTGACAATCATTTATGGCAGCAATTAATAACCAAAAGTTCTTCTATTTGTAATCAATACATAAAACTGTTGATTATGATGATCCTGTGGATTCAGTTTTGATTCTGGATGCTTGAGATGAAGGGATGAGGAAAGTTCGATGTCAGCACATTTTTGGGGGTGGGGTATCTGTTCTCTCCTCCTTTATGCTTGATATACGGCAGGGTCCCCGCTCTCTGAAAGATTCAGGGAGAAATGTAAAATAAATTGACATTCAATCAATACAAAACCAATGCATAAATTTATTCTTTTATGTTCTAAATCAGCAATAACAATATTTTTAAATGTACTATAGTGTAAAGAAATAATAACAAAAATAGTTCCCGCAATAAATAGGAACATTAGGGAATTTTAATACAAATAAGAAATAAATGATAACAAGGAAAAGGAAAGGTGATTTTTCACTTTAAAAGTGCATTGTTAAACAATGTCAAGAATAGCATGATCACATACAATGTAAAATAATATAGACAAGATAGATATTAGTACATGCATACTGAAAATATGTCAATGATAAATAAAGAAGTCTACATAAATGTTTACTTTGAGAAAACTTTAATGATTTGAGTAATACCACACTTTTGAAATGTTAGAAATAAAAATAATAGAAAAGTTTAATTATTAAATTTACAGAATGGAATTATTTAAATTAAAGAAATCACACAGATAAAAGCATCCCTTGACAGATGCATGATAAAATGGAATTGACAGAATTGGAATGTAAATCAGACAAGTTCATCTGTGGTTTTGAATATCACTTTTGAGATAAAATTAAAGGATTACGTTATCAGGAACTGCCTGGATTATGAAAGAAGAGGAGTATTGACAAGCTTATGGAGATGTAAGCCAAGCATAACAAAGTAACATTCTGCCAAATAACGTTTTTTTTAAATTACAGGTTTTTAATGATTTTCAAAATTCAATCAAATTATATGAACATAACAAAGATCAGTTTTAAAGTATTTGATAAATAGTAATTTGTTAATAATGCCTATATGAAGAAAATTCTATGTTGAGCAAAAGACCAAATACCAAACGGTTAATTCAAACAATAAATTGGATTTAGCTCTCATAAAATATTTCATATACTCAAATTCACACAGGAAATACCTTAAAGGCGATGTGTTATTATTCTTCCTGGAGTTAAATGAAATATTCTGTTTCAATTTAGGATCTAGCAGCAGGAGAGGCATACTTGTCTACAGGACCACACTACACTTCTAGGAGTCTAGGAGGAAGATTCTGATATAGCACTTCTTGGAAGCGAGTACCCTAAATTATTGATTATATTGTCAACATGTCATATGAATTGACCCTTGATGTCTAATTATTTATCATATTGTCATCATTAATTGACCCATCCATGATAATATGATAAGCAAGATATCTTTAGATATACAGACACCATAACATAAAGTACTGTCCAATAAGAAATGGTCTAGATTGATACAATGATTGAAGAAGCACATAAGGAGATGTAATAAATTCTTAAAAGTCATAATATTTCCACCAAAATTATTAAAACTGACAGGTGTTTTTACTCGATCCAACATGTTTCTACCTCTCAATGCAGAATATGTATAGAATCATGCAGGCACATGCATGTACAGTGGTTCAATACAGTGAACAGAAATATAGGAAAATTAGATCAAGAAATATTTATATTATTCAAAATGTTCTGATGAGAATTATCCACTAATTAATGAATTTAAGATTTAACCGATCAAATGTTCTTAAAAAGTGTGATTTCTCATAGGTTTGAATAAAGTAGCTCAGCCTCACAATTATTTCTAGCTTCCAGTAAGTCCTAAAAAATGATGTGTTGATTTGCTCATTTTTATATTTTTTATTTCATCAATTTAAATGTTTTACCAAATTTTGTTCTAACCATTGCATATATATTCCGAGAAATACAGTGTGAGAAGTCTTCTGTATGGTGCATGCTAACATAGGGAATCAAGGGATATGTCAGGGCCATTATGCTAGGGAAAAATCAATCAGGCAGAACAGTTAGTGAGGTTTGTGGGACATTATTAAAATTTTACCTTTGGATAAACATTTCAAACAATACTTGTGTAATCAACGTTACGGCGTGTGACAGAAACGTGAGAGCGCATGGATGGTTCAATTGTAGGCGTTTCTAAAAGTTGTAAGCATGAGAAGTTCTATTTATATTAAAAAAGATGAATACATCTTAAATTAAATGCATGCTCGAAAAGCAGAATAAAAAACAAATTTCATCTGAATTGTTCAAGACACATTTTGATTGATTCCTAGTCAAGTAATATTTGTTTCTGATAAATTCAACATCATATGATGGAACAATGGCAGATAACAGTGTTATAGCATCAGTTTGTGCAGGTGCTTGTTGATACATAGGTGTAGTGTGAAATCATAACGCTAAGTTCATTATTTTGAAGAATCATCAACAATTCTTCTTCAGCTCAGTAGTAAGTATTGATGCATTTGTTAATATGTAGATATTTGTCCAACTGATATCACAATATCCATCAATAGTAAACAATATGAATAACTTCTGAACACGATGAATGGGTGGAAATATCAAAACAATTTCAACAATTTTCAAGGGATGATTCAGTCCACCACCGACAATTACTCACCCTTCAAATTAATATTTTGGCCAAAATCAGGGGAAGTAGGTTTGTTTTTGGGAAATGAATACAAAATTTGGGTTCCTCACAACATCTGGAACAAGAAATGTGTACACTGAGGATAAATATCTACATAAACTTTACCTATATGACAATGAGTACTATTTTTTCTCATGTCAAATATTAAAATGTGCATTCAAAATATGTGAACCATTCGTTTCTTGTTATGTGACATATTTGAAAGATCGAAAGTACATTTCCAATTACTTAAATAAATTTTTTAAAAACATTTAACTCCTTGTTAACGTTTGTCATTTTGATATGTGTAAAGATAGAGAGAGACCAAAACACCTGTTACTGAACATCTTGCTAAGAGTGTTAACCTCTTGGGCTTCCTTTCACAATGCACCAAAGTGATTGTAAGTCACTAAGGTTACCTTAGTGCAGTGATCAAGATAGGGAGTAACAGTTAACCTTAGTGAAGGTTGGTTTATGAAAGGAGGCCCTTTCAGCCAAGGTCAGATTTGTGTTCTGATTATCTTGGCATCAGAGAGGAGAGTGGAGATCACACAACAAGACGACTGAATGGTTAAATGAACAAAAAGCAGCGGTGCATATAACAAGAAAGCATCATGCATGTTAAATATTACACATAGCTCGTGTCATAGCTTACCTGACATATGGTATAGCTGATTATCATAGTTTGTTTCTTCTCTCTGAGACAACATATATCTCGGCCCACTGACGACTGATGCTGCCTTAACTGATGGGACGTAGGCTAGCGGGTAGTCGTACGGGCCGCGCGCCAAACTTGCACGGTCGTCGTAGTCACTCACTGATCGTTTTTCGGGCACGGATCTTAAAAGGAAGTTAGGGAATTAGGACTCATGAGAGATGAAAATGGTACGTTGAAGTCAATGATTCACATCAAATATTTGTAATCGGAAAGGAAAAAGGAGGAATTGGAACAGACATTTTAAATGAAAATAAAATGAAAATGAGAAAAAGCATAGTAATTATTATGAAGTTTGAAATGATGAGTATGAAATTTTCTTTGACATTAAAAAGGTTTGATTGGGAAAAGTAATAAGTAGGAGTTAGGAGATCAAGATTTGAGAATATTACTTCTGGAGTTTAGTTACTTTAATTAATGTATAGATTTAGATTTAAATTTATAACACTGATGAAGAAGGAAAGGCAAATTGGAGTCGCAGAAGTATCCTTTCCAGAGAAGAATGTAGTGAATCTGTATAGTGATAGAAGAATGTAGTGAATCTGTATAGTGATAGAAGAATGTAGTGAATCTGTATAGTGATAGAAGAATGTAGTGAATCTGTATAGTGATAGAAGAATGTAGTGAATCTGTATAGTGATAGAAGAATGTAGTGAATCTGTATAGTGATAGAAGAATGTAGTGAATCTGTATGGTGATAGAAGAATGTAGTGGATCTGTATAGTGATAGAAGAATGTAGTGAATCTGTATAGTGATAGAAGAATGTAGTGAATCTGTATGGTGATAGAAGAATGTAGTGGATCTGTATAGTGATAGAAGAATGTACCGGTAGTGAATCTGTATAGTGATAGAAGAATGTAGTGAATCTGTATAGTGATAGAAGAACGTAGTGAATCTGTATAGTGATAGAAGAATGTGGTGAATCTGTATAGTGATAGAAGAATGTAGTGAATCTGTATAGTGATAGAAGAACGTAGTGAATCTGTATAGTGATAGAAGAATGTAGTGAATCTGTATAGTGATAGAAGAATGTAGTGAATCTGTATAGTGATAGAAGAATGTAGTGGATCTGTATAGTGATAGAAGAATGTAGTGAATCTGTATAGTGATAGAAGAATGTAGTGAAATGTATGGTGATAGAAGAATGTAGTGGATCTGTATAGTGATAGAAGAATGTACCGGTAGTGAATCTGTATAGTGATAGAAGAATGTAGTGAATCTGTATAGTGATAGAAGAATGTAGTGAATCTGTATGGTGATAGAAGAATGTAGTGAATCTGTATAGTGATAGAAGAATGTAGTGGATCTGTATAGTGATAGAAGAATGTAGTGGATCTGTATAGTGATAGAAGAACGTAGTGAATCTGTATAGTGATAGAAGAATGTAGTGAATCTGTATAGTGATAGAAGAATGTAGTGAATCTGTATAGTGATAGAAGAACGTAGTGAATCTGTATAGTGATCGAAGAATGTAGTGAATCTGTATAGTGATAGAAGAATGTAGTGAATCTGTATAGTGATAGAAGAACGTAGTGAATCTGTATAGTGATAGAAGAATGTGGTGAATCTGTATAGTGATAGAAGAATGTAGTGAATCTGTATAGTGATAGAAGAATGTGGTGAATCTGTATAGTGATAGAAGAATGTGGTGAATCTGTATAGTGATAGAAGAATGTAGTGAATCTGTATAGTGATAGAAGAATGTAGTGAATCTGTATAGTGATAGAAGAATGTAGTGAATCTGTATAGTGATAGAAGAATGTAGTGAATCTGTATAGTGATAGAAGAATGTAGTGAATCTGTATAGTGATAGAAGAATGTAGTGAATCTGTATAGTGATAGAAGAATGTAGTGAATCTGTATAGTGATAGAAGAATGTAGTGAATCTGTATAGTGATAGAAGAATGTAGTGGATCTGTATAGTGATAGAAGAATGTAGTGAATCTGTATAGTGATAGAAGAATGTAGTGGATCTGTATAGTGATAGAAGAATGTAGTGAATCTGTATAGTGATAGAAGAATGTAGTGAATCTGTATAGTGATAGAAGAATGTAGTGAATCTGTATAGTGATAGAAGAATGTAGTGAATCTGTATAGTGATAGAAGAATGTAGTGGATCTGTATAGTGATAGAAGAATGTAGTGGATCTGTATAGTGATAGAAGAATGTAGTGAATCTGTATAGTGATAGAAGAATGTAGTGAATCTGTATAGTGATAGAAGAATGTAGTGAATCTGTATGGTGATAGAAGAATGTAGTGAATCTGTATAGTGATAGAAGAATGTAGTGAATCTGTATGGTGATAGAAGAATGTAGTGAATCTGTATAGTGATAGAAGAATGTAGTGGATCTGTATAGTGATAGAAGAATGTAGTGAATCTGTATAGTGATAGAAGAATGTAGTGAATCTGTATAGTGATAGAAGAATGTAGTGAATCTGTATAGTGATAGAAGAATGTACCGGTAGTGAATCTGTATAGTGATAGAAGAATGTAGTGAATCTGTATAGTGATAGAAGAATGTAGTGAATCTGTATAGTGATAGAAGAATGTAGTGAATCTGTATAGTGATAGAAGAATGTAGTGGATCTGTATAGTGATAGAAGAATGTACCGGTAGTGAATCTGTATAGTGATAGAAGAATGTAGTTGATCTGTATAGTGATAGAAGAATGTAGTGGATCTGTATAGTGATAGAAGAACGTAGTGAATCTGTATAGTGATAGAAGAATGTAGTGAATCTGTATAGTGATAGAAGAATGTAGTGAATCTGTATAGTGATAGAAGAACGTAGTGAATCTGTATAGTGATAGAAGAATGTAGTGGATCTGTATAGTGATAGAAGAATGTAGTGAATCTGTATAGTGATAGAAGAATGTAGTGAATCTGTATGGTGATAGAAGAATGTAGTGAATCTGTATAGTGATAGAAGAATGTAGTGAATCTGTATAGTGATAGAAGAATGTAGTGAATCTGTATGGTGATAGAAGAATGTAGTGAATTTGTATAGTGATAGAAGAATGTAGTGAATCTGTATAGTGATAGAAGAATGTAGTGAATCTGTATGGTGATAGAAGAATGTAGTGAATCTGTATAGTGATATAAGAATGTAGTGAATCTGTATAGTGATAGAAGAATGTAGTGAATCTGTATAGTGATAGAAGAATGTAGTGGATCTGTATAGTGATAGAAGAATGTAGTGAATCTGTATAGTGATAGAAGAATGCAGTGAATCTGTATAGTGATAGAAGAATGTAGTGAATCTGTATAGTGATAGAAGAATGTAGTGAATCTGTTTGGTGATAGAAGACGGAAGGACAATCTAGGTATGTGGCTGTACCTCCTGCGGTAGAGACACGCCGCGATCAGGATGAGGAGGAGCAGGAAGCCCAGGATCCCGACAACGATTCCCACGATAGTGATGGTCCGCTGGTCAGAGACGTCCTCGGCCGCTGTAATAACAATGTTATTATTTAGTTAAATAACTGCACTGGACAGAATTATATATGAATGAATGTTTTAAAATTGATATGAGAATATGACATTTGTCAGACTCTTTGTTTCACTATGTTTAACATCCCAAGTTTTACACATAAAATATGACACATTATCACATCTTATTACAGAGCTATTTAGAACATTGTTTATCTTTGAAGAACATGTATACATGTATGGGATATAACATACAACCCACTTCTCCATGTAGAAAGTGTTTAAGACACTCTAATTAGCACGCCAAATAAAATATGTAGCTCTTTTCTAAAATATAATATATAACATACCTTTCCATATAAGATGTAATCCTAAAGGTATGACATGTACAAGACACCTGAGTGTAAAGAACATGTAAGATGACAAGATAGTCTCACCTCTACGTATGGCGCAGGTGTCCCCCTTGTAGAAGTCGGTACACTGACAGAAGGCAGGCGGACCTCGGGTACACGTCGACCCGGACTGGCAGTAGTTGGTATCACACTTGTCTGAAAACAGGACCATAGCTTAACAACTGTTCTCTGCTGCAGAACATCAACATTCATCCTTCTATAACTAGTCATGCAACGTTACTACTTTCAAAACAAATTGAAAGTGAAAGGTTCGTGCAGCGGACAATTTTAAGCGTATTTCAGAACTGATATATTATGTTTATTTCAATGTAGCTGCAGATCAAAGTCACTCAGAGATGTAAACACTTGGGCTACGGAATTGGTTGTAATAAACCATTTTGAGTGTTTAATTATAGGAATCACTCATTCACAAATGGAATGATCCAGTCATGGTTACTGGTGATGGATAGTTTTGCACCAAATATTCTTGGGTCCCTAGCTCAAGGGTTAAAGTACCACAGCAGTCACTAATTAATTTATTTAGATTCTGGCCCTACACTTATGAAGCTCTCTTTATGATATGATGGTCTTAAGTAAGCTAAAATCATTGTTTGGTACTTGTACTAAGGACCTGGAACTAGATTTTCGAAGCTCTCTTAGCACTAAGATAGGCATAAGCCAATGTTAATGTTTTGTACTTAAGACCATGTTAGCACTAAGAGAGCTATGAAGACCTGGACCTTTGATCTTCTTGATTTGAGACAGAGGTAGTTACTCACGGGTACAGTTGAATCCAGTTCCCACATAGTCGGACTTGCACTCACACCTATACCTGGTGTCTGCGTCCTCGATACACAGAGCATTCGGTGAACAGTTGTTGGTGATGTCACAGAAGCCTGCAGGATAAAAGATCTCCGTTAGAATTATATGTAACCTCTATAACCCTTTCACGACCAGCCAAACTGAATGTAGGCCCACAGGGTTTAAGATTTACAATTTTAAAATCAAAAAGCAAAAGCAATAAATTGCAAAATGTTTTATGTAAATAATGACAAAAAGTGAAACTTGTGGACATATAATTATATATTTCTTCTGAAAATGTATTTGTTGTGTTGCACACACTTTTGGGTATCTAACGTCTATCAGGTTTACTTGGATCAGCTCTCTAGTGCATTCGGCAGGGATCAGTTTCATGTACAAACAATAAAGTTGTTAAACTTTTTCAGAATAAATGCTTACTCCTCCAGCATCTGGAAATGAATCATGTTAACTAGAATGTTTCATTTTCTTCAATATTCGTCTTTTAATTCCCTTAAATATTTGTACATCAAATTACAGAATGCGGAAATTGTGATATAAATCAGATGCTGATCCCCCTTTACAACAGGTGAACCTGTCCTTTTAACAAACCTCGATGGTTCTATGGAAAGCTGAAAGGAGAAAATGGACACACCTTTGCAGTCATCAGCGCTAGAGCTGCCTGTTGCCGTGGTGAACCTCCGAGCTGGACAATCCTCGCAAGTAAACTGGGAGTTCTGGGACTGGTATTTGTCTTTAGGACATTCCTCACAGTTTCTAACACCAACAGCTCGGTTGAAGTACGAGCCGGCCAAACATGGAGCTGTTAGGAGAAGTACAACTTTGTCATAGTTTCAAATACAATGGTTCATGTTTACATCATTATTGTTTCACTCAAACCAAATTAGATGTTGCTTCAGTTACTCTCTTTACAACAGTGCAGCTGACTGGTGCTTTGTTTAAATGAAAGCCCTTTGGGATGCTTGTTATTTCCATATACTCTTAAATATCATGTTGTTGAATGTCATTACATGTGTATAGCTGTATAATCTACTTACACACATTGCAGTCGGCAAGGGATGCTGCGTTGACGGAGGTGGTGCTGAGGCCGTCCGGACACATGCGGCACTCCCAGGTGCTGCCGTCCCGGTAGAAGCCGATACCACAGTCCACACATGCATCTCCCACCTGCGTGAAGCCAGGCTGGCAGGATCCTGGCAGAGACAGAGAGTCAGAGGTGTAAACAAGGGTGAGATGAGTCACATGCAGATATCACTTGTTATAACAGTTAGTCCACGCAAATAGTCCAACCAAATGGCAGAATACATTTTGGAATCAATGACACACCTTAGTATTACAAAGGTTTCAAAAACATTTTTTTTTTGACTTGTCACCTGATTGCGCAAGCAGATTTTGGTCACATGTGAAGAGAAAGTCAGTTTGATGAGTTGATACTTTATGGTGTGAAGGAAGGTATGAGGGAATGATAGAGATGACTCACGGACACAGCTTGCAGAGCTTGGACTGCCAGGGGCGCGGGTGGTGAATCCGTTGAGGCAGGGTCTGCAACTGGTCTGCCACTTGGTGTCTTGGTAGCTGCCCACTGCACAGTCCTGGCACTGGTTGGACGTCGTGTTGATGAACTGGCCAGGGGTTGTACAGTTACCTGGAATTAAGGTTTTATGTTAAAGGTTAGAAATAATCCATGCTGATTTTTCTGTCTTGAGTTTGTGCAAGAGAATTTTAACCAACCTATATCAACTTTGCAGCACATAGTTAAAGACATTTCGAATTGATGTTAATCTCGTCAATCTTGTCAAAACAGTACATAAATAACGAATTTAATAAATTATTTATTTGTCTGCGAAGAGTCCAAGAAGTATAACAGGCAGATGGTTTATACCCTGTCATATGATTTCATGATATTTCACATTGCTACTACTCACGGACAGTGCAGTCGGCTGCGGACATACTGCCAGTGCCCGCGGTGATACGTCCCAGGTCGGCACACATGATGCACATAGGGAAGCGGGGGTCGTTCTTGTCTTGGTAGTAGCCCTGGGGGCAGGGGTCACACAGCTTCGTCCCTGCATTGTACTGTTGGCCCTTGGGGCAGTCCACTGTAAGAAACCCGTGAGAATTATATGAGAAGGCCATTACCTGCTGATGTATGAAGTGATGGACCATTCATAGGGATTGGTATGGATTTGTGAGACTATGTAATTGATATAAAATATTGTGAGATTCAGTTTTCATATATGAGACAAAATTGATGAAAATGTAAGGAAAATTTCCATTTAAAGTGAAGAATCAGTCCATATTACTCTGTGTGAATTGTTCTTGGTTATTCCATGCTTGGTGATTAGTATCAAGAAGCAATAATTTTATCATTTTTATCAAGTTTATAGATTAGGAACTGGTGAGTATCGAGGAAATATTACACATTTGAAGAACTTACGAAGACAGTCGCTAGCAGCTGTAGAGCCCATGTTGAAGGTAGTTGTTCCCGAGTCACAGTTACGACAGGAGCTCTGCCAGCGCAGGGGTTGGTATTCCCCGTACCCGCATGCATCACAGTTCCGCAGTGACACGTTATAGTATCCCGCAGGACATCCAACTGAATTGAAAAGTCTTTTTTTTTAGAATTTTGATGGTCCACTGGTTTACATTTAATTGAATATTACTTAACAGATGTGATATTTTACAACATGTTCAGTTTTTAAAGGAAGGAAAAAGGATGGATCTGGGGTCATATCTGACAATGGGCTCAGGACCGGCCATATTGGTTATCTTTTATAGAGACCTTATGTACTCCAAGCAAGTGAGATTCTATTTATCATTCAAAATCAGTCTTCATTGTATTTCAATGAAAATCGCACATCTCTGACCACATCACTGCAATTTGACTTTCAATGGGGTGATGTCATAGCATTGTGATGTCATCATATCTATGACATCGTACTTTTGTGATGTCATGACTCGATGATGTAAAAGCATTGTGATGTCATACATGTAGTTGACGGTGAGAGGGGATTATGCAAAAGCTACTGTCAAAACTTTATCTCCTAGGAGATATCGCTTGATCTCAGACATGCGATATCTCCTTGTTTTGGATGATAAATATTTTTTCAATATTTAAAGTGACTATTCCTGGCAAATAGAAATAATATTGAATCTCAGGAAATAAATTCATCATCAAGCCAGCTCTTACCAATGTTGCAGTCATTCTGGCTTGTGGATCCCATAGCGCCGGTGGTGGTGTTGGTACCACACTCGGTGCATGGTGCCGCCTTCTGTTCACTCTTGTAGTATCCCACATTGCAGAAGTTGCACACTCCTCCAGTGTCCTCCTTGCCTGGGGGGCAGCTTACTGTAACACATGACAGGTGCTTGCTTGTATATGTATATTGTAACATATGACAGGTGCTTGCTTGTATAGGTGTATTGTAACACATGACAGGTGCTTGCTTGTATAGGTGTATTGTAACACATGACAGGTGCTTGCTTGTATAGGTGTATTGTAACACATGACAGGTGCTTGCTTGTATAGGTGTATTGTAACACATGACAGGTGCTTGCTTGTATAGGTGTATTGTAACACATGACAGGTGCTTGCTTGTATAGGTGTATTGTAACACGTGACAGTGCTTGCTTGTATAGGTGTATTGTAACACATGACAGGTGCTTGTTTGTATAGGTGTACTTTAACACGTGACAGGTGCTTGTTTGTATAGGTGTATTGAACACGTGACAGGTGCTTGTTGGTATAGGTGTATTGAACACGTGACAGGTGCTTGCTTGTATAGGTGTATTGTAACACGTGACAGTGCTTGCTTGTATAGGTGTATTGTAACACATGACAGGTGCTTGTTTGTATAGGTGTACTTTAACACGTGACAGGTGCTTGTTTGTATAGGTGTATTTTAACACGTGACAGGTGCTTGTTTGTATAGGTGTATTGAACACGTGACAGGTGCTTGCTTGTATCGACTTTATTGTAACATGGACAGGTGCTTGCTTGTATCAGCTTTATTGTAACAGGTGACAGGTTCTTGCTTGTAAAGGGGTTATTGTCACACACTGACTGCATAAACATGATCCTAAGAGAATCCAGGGGGTGGGTTCACATATTGAAAAGGAGAGGGCAAACTTGTTCAAAATGGGAGATGGGGAAGGGTTCGAATCCATCTGTCCCGCCAACCCCCCCAAATATGCTACTGATGATAACGTCTGCATTATTGTCATCTTGATATGGTTATATAGACACTAAGTATGGAGAAAACTTTGTACAAGCTATACTGATTTAGGTGATGTTTGGCATCTTCAGATCTTGCATTTTAAATTTAGACTGGAAACAGACCTTTGCACATCATAATTATTATGACAATTATAGTCTGAAATTATAAAATGCTTTAAATTATACATCAACATCATTATATCAGATTTGAAAACACATTTTGATAATGTACTTGTACAACAAAGTCAATAATTATAAATTGACTGAAAGACAAAACAAGAAACTAATTGCCATATTTATACTTACGGATACAGTCGGATTTCATAGTAGAGGCGTCGCTCACAGTGGTTTTGTCTGTCTCACAACTGATACAATCTGTCATCCACTTATCAGGCTGGTACGTTCCTACAGGACACCGCTGACACTGGTTGCCGTTTGTCTTGAACCCGGCACTGCAGTTGGCTGGAATCAACAATATACAACTTGATGTAAAGGATCAACATAACAAATTTGATGTTAATGAAATGAGGTAACTAATGGATAGGGGCAATACCCATTAACACATGGGAAATACACTTTTAACACATGGACTGGGGGAATATCCATTTAACACATGATATGTTTTATTTTATTTAAACATATTATATTCAAAGAAGAAAGGGATTAGGAACAAGTTATCCAACTTAGCTAACCTTCTCCCAACACATGGACAGGGGGATACACATTTAACTCATGGACAGGGGGAATACACATTTAACACGTGGATAGGGAATACACATTTAACACGTGCACATTTAACACGTGGATAGGGAATACACATTTAACTCATGGACAGGGGGATACACATTTAACACGTGGACAGGGAATACACATATAACATGTGGACAGGGAATACACATTTAACATGTGGACAGGGGGAATACACATTTAACACGTGGATAGGGAATACACATTTAACACGTGCACATTTAACACATGGACATTTAACACGTGGACAGGGAATACACATTTAACATGTGGACAGGGAATACACATTTAACAAGTGGACAGGGGGGATACACATTTAACACGTGGATAGGGAATACACATTTAACACGTGCACATTTAACACATGGATAGGGAATACACATTTAACTCATGGACAGGGGGATACACATGTAACACGTGGACAGGGAATACACATATAACATGTGGACAGGGAATACACATTTAACATGTGGACAGGGGGGATACACATTTAACACGTGGACAGGAAATACACATTTAACACATGAAAAGGGGGAATACACATTTAAAGAATTAAAACATAAATTTATCTTATATATTGTTATTAAGAATAATAAATGTGTAGTAAGTGTATTTGCATTTTTATTGCTGGAAGACCTTGTCAGCTTTGAAAATATAAACAATACAAATAAATGAGAAGACAGGATATGAAACTGACCGATTGTACAATCACTTCTAGAGGTGGCGCCAGTTGTGGCTGTGATGAAGGCAGTGTCACACATCTCACACTTGGAAAACCTATCGGGCGAGTTTGTCTTGTAGTATCCGCGTGGACAGACGTCGCAGAGACCGTTTGCATCATTCTTCTCTTGTCCATCAGGACAGAACACTGGAACGAGATGAACATTTTAATTAAATAATTAGCATTGAAAATATGCCTAGAAATGCAACACAGCACAATTTTTGCTTGGAAGTTTAAACGGCAAAACTGGTAACGTAGCATATAATGGTTGCTCTGTCAGCGAGCCTACATCAATTGTTAATTATTTCAAATGCTAATTGTCAGATTTCATTTAATTTAAGTTGATTAAAGTAAAATTGAAATGAATTGAAGTTTTGTAATGTTTCGAGTAATTTAAGTTGTACATCTCATAGTATCTTTGTGCTTGTATTATGAGTATCACGTGACCTGTAACAATTGACACATTAAAGTGGGTGATTGGAACTTCCTGTTTGTCGTATTGTCTATTGTACTATAATTCTACTCACATTTTGGATATCATTTTACCCAGTGTAAGAAATAATGCCCAACCGACAGCCCCAAAATTTTGTTTCGGGCTGGTAACTTTTGGAAGATTTTTTTCAATTTTACTGTTTACATTGACAACATAACACTTTGGAACTGGCAAGTATTCAAGTTTTCTTCATAGCCTGCTATACACAAATAAAGTGCTTGGATGTAGAAAACTGCACGACAACAGGTTCAGCGGTTAGTCATGAAAACAGTTAATCTGACACTACTCTGAAGTCGGCCCACCTTCACACTGGGTGCTGTTGACAGAAGCATTCTGACGGGTCCAAGTCGATCCTTCACATGGGATACAGCTTCGTTGGTATGGCAACGGCTGGTACTCTCCAAATGGACAAACATCACATCCGGAGTCGTCTCCCTTGCGCTTATAGCCTGGCTGGCAGCTTCCTGAAATTAGTAACAATATTTTTAAAATGAAATATTTATTGAGAAGGATTCTATGAGGTACTTCTATTTTTCAAAAGCAGGTTTAAATAATTGTAGATACGTCAACCAAACTGTTGTTTTATTATAATTTGTATAATGTTAACTTCTTGGATTTACTGAAAATTTCTTTCCTGTTAAAGAATCGTTAAAAAGGATCACTGAGGGGCTGTAACTACTCACCCATTTTGTCACTGTATTTTGTCAAAAAATTAATTTTCCATAGGACTGAAGTTGTCTTTGAAAGATGATAAATTTTCATAAAGAATTCAAACACAAGCTTGTTAGGTAAGAAATTATCAAGAACTTTTTACAAATAATTTTTCTACTCACGGACGGTACACTTTGCGACAGAGTCTGTGCCAGTGGTCGCGGTGACGGTGTTCATGTCGGGGCAGCGTGTGCACATCATGAATGGGTTGACAGTATTTTCCTTGTAGTAACCGACATCGCACACCTTGCATAACCCGGAAACCTGCTTCTCCTGACCTGGTGGGCAGTAACCTGCAGAAAAGAAAAGTCAAAGAACTTCATTCATAGGCAGAGATCGTCACACAATTTAGGATTCGTGGATAAAGGGTTTTGAATATTGAAATGACTACATAAACATTTCAAAGGATTAAAATCAAAATTTGCATTAAATTTTTACTCTGGTAATGTATAATCAATTTTTAATCTGGTAAATGTATATAAAGGGAAAACAGTACAATAGTAGATGAAAGATTTAATAAATTTGTTATGTTGGCAGAAACTTAATATTGATGTAGACTGTTTTATCATTTTATGCTGACATAGACTTCCAAGATGAAAATCAACATGTATAAGAAAACCTCAGCACATACATGAAAACTATTCGGAAATATCTGAAATGAAAGGTGTCATACTTTCACACAGTGCGGGGCTGTTGGCGCCCGGTAGGCGGGTACTGGTGGCCCCAGTACAGGGTTTGCACTGCTGCAGGTTGGACGTGTCTTGGTACGTTCCTTGTGGACAGGGCTCACAGGATGTGTTGTTTCCATTGGGCTGTTGGCCGATAGGACACTTCACTGTGGGTGAAAGCAGAAGTTTTAAATCTAACCAGTGTATTGTCCTCTTCTATCTTCATTTGATATGGTGAGGGCAGTCACTGCCAACACTTGCTGATAAAAAAATTATGGAACTTCAAGTCTTCAAGTTTAACCTTTCAACTGTTTTGTATAACATATGTGTACATCACACAGCTGAACTCCAGACTTCTCTATAGTTACGGGAACAGGCTGAATGCTCATCTTCAGACAACGTTGTGATTTCACAACTCATTTTAACTGCAACCAATCAGGATGCTCTATTTCTAGTGCTACATAGAGATTACATGATTAAAAATAGATTGAGTGGCCTGTGAGAGGAGAGAAGTGATAGATTCAACGTACAGACGGTGCAGTCACTGGGGTTAACAGCGAAGGTGCTAGGAGTGCTAGTTCCCTCGGGGCACTCCCAACACTTGAGGGTGTACGGGGTCAAGGTCGCGTTCCTGAACCACCCTACGTCACAGCCCTTGCATTGGTTTGTGTCGGCAGGGTTCTGCTCTGTTCCATCACCACACGAGACTGTGAACAAGAAGAAACAGTTGTTCATGAAGCATATTAAATACCTTCAAACATGAAGAATTTTGAGATTGGAAACAGCGGTCACATGTCCCAGATATAACACAACTATATCATATACATTTATAAATTAAATGCAATTAAAAGATATCACTTTAGCTAGCTTTAGCTCATTGAATACTGCCAGTAGCAGATTCAGATTGAAAAATTGTGCATGTAAATGTGATGGATACCCTTGGTGGACCTCTCAACCCAACACCACCCCTCCCCCCCACCCCTCTCCTCCACCCCACTCAATATGTGAACAGCATGTGATGTGATCTGCCTTATCTTTAGCCAGAATATTTCCTTTTGTTGACAAGTTGACAACAACTGAAGTGATGACCTGATTAAAAAGTAATTAAAACACAAAAACATTTACATCTGCACTCATTCTCAGAGATAGCACCCAATCTGATGGTGGTGTGGTACTGTGTAGTTCCACAGGATATACAACTGTTCTGATCCTTGATTGGCTGATAGGTTCCCAGTGGACAGATGACACACTGACTCTCGTTGCTGGAGTTTCGATAATATCCGGCTTGACAATCTCCTGTGAAATGAAGAATAAATTGTGATATGTTAAGTTTAATTAAATGCTTCTCTATAATATTGTACTATATAAACCACAGTTTGGGGAAGTAGCACCATGATTGTAGCATCCACTATGAACTGTTCAGTTGACTGCTATCAGTTGAAGTTCAGGAACAATGAGTGCGGCTCACCGGATGGGTGACCCACTTCAGGGCTAGATAATCTGAGAGTCTGAAGGGTGATTCTCTGCCCCACACAGAGACATGAGTTGTGAAACTTTTGCCGGCGGTTCAACAAAATGAAGCGCTTCGTAGGGCTCATTGATCGCTCAATGTAGCGCTCAATGAACGCTTCTTCTCTCTTGAACGACACAGTGCAAATTCCTCGAAGTTTGCTCGCCTTGCTACGTAGCGCTACATTGAGCAATCGCGTTCAAGAGAGGTTTAAAAGTAATCACTAATTGAGCGATTACTTTGAAACCTATCTTGAACACGGCCCTGGTGTTACCTTGGGCAAGTGACTAAATTGAAGTGTGCCTCTGTTCACCTAGCAATTGGGTACCTTGTATGGAAGGCAATGTGAGAGATAATCTTAAAGCACCTTAATTAGCAGCTCGGTTGCATACTCCAAGGGATATATGTCCTTACACCAGGGTAATAATGTGCATGGGCTTTGGCAAAAAAAGGTCTTTTTTTTCTGGGTTTTACCAAAAGAAAGGGACAGATAAATCTAATTCTTTGGCCACAAAACATTGGACATTGAAAGTGGCACTCGTTTCTGTTGAGATTGAGTGTAGGGGTGAGTGAGCTTATTGACCATTTGGAAGTTTTGGAAGTAACACATATTTAAGAGGGTTTGTGCTTTATTTATATAAATAATTATGTAAATTTTGCAACCAGTGAGAAGTTTGTATAAAATGTAATTTATCTCCCTTTATTTGAAAAAAAAAAATGTTGTAAATAAAATTTTTTGCGTCATCACATCATTTTTGTCAGCCTGTGAAGACCAGAAACAAATTTGTTTTGGCCTTTGAGCATGCCAATTCATGGTTTACAGTTTAGTTTGATGAAAGTATCTTTATTGTTATTATCATTAGTTCAATATGAGGTTAAATGTCAATCTATACTACCCAGGGCACTGAGAAGGAGAGACTTACCAACATCACACTTGCTTCGATCGTCAGCACCGGGCTGTTTAGTGGTCAGACCAGTCGGGCAGTCTTCACATGTTGGCATGGACGCATCTCGATATTTCCCGGTCGGACAAGGCTCGCAGTTTCCACTGACTCCCAACTGCTGTCCTTTGCCACATCCAACTGAAAATGAATAAGTTATCCATTAAATTTTGGTTTCTCTTTTTAACAATAGAAACAAGATGTCTGTCTACCAACAAGAGGTGTTCTCTGCTGCTACTTATTCATAATTCCGATAGTGAACGTTATTTTGTTAATTTTAAATATTAGAATCAAACAAACCAAACATCAGGTTTCTATATGTTATAAGTTATTATTCTAATGTGTAGCAACATGAGCAAAACTAGATATTAAAAAATGATAAAAATAAAATAAGTTATTTGTCTAAGGTTGGACCTCACTTCATACACTAGTATAAACATGATTTGAGGGCAATTAGATAAGACAGTTAATTAATGGTTAATTACCATAGCAAGCATTGATGGTGGAAGACCCAACACTGCCTGTGGTTTTCTCCACGGAGCAGGGGTAACAGTAAAACTGTCCAGTCTTGTTCTGGTAGAAACCAATCGGGCATGGAACACACATATTCTTCAAGTCGTCAAACTTCTCACCAACTTGACAGTTGTCTGGAAAGGAAGATTTAACATTTCTATTTAACAATGTGATTTTAGGGAAAATTCCTTAAATTCCATATCGTTCACAAATTAAGAGACTTACAGTCACCAAAGTGCTTTCTTAATTGAGTCCCTGCCTCTTAGTTCTTGTTGAAACTAACATTAAATATTATCAAATTTCAATACTTCATCAAACTCCATTGAACTTTCTGAATTGGCTTATTACCTTTGCAGTCATTTATACTTGTTGCCCCTGGCAACTCAGTTACTTTCCCGTTACATGATCTACAGGAGGTCTGGCCTTCATCCGATTGAAACTGTCCCATAGGACAACTGTCGCATGTCTTGTCCACAGTGTTGAAGAACGTGCCTGGCGCGCATATCACTGAAAGAAGACAACAAGCCATCTTACTTTACAAGTTAAGGATAAGACATGACCTGCAGGCATCATTATGAAGTAAGGATGTTTCCCCGCAGGCGTGACGTCATACCATTTACAGATCTGACAGTCAATGCAGTAAAATTACAGGATAATCTCCCATTAACACTCGGCCAAACACAGATTTTCCCCTTTAAGAGATGGGTACTTGTTGGAGGTTAATTACATACCACACGAGTCCCCGACAAGAGTTTGTCCTTCAGGACAAGACAAGGTCGAGTTGACAATCAGAAGGTCGTTCAAGGGCTCAGCAGTCGGGTAGTTGGCCTGAAATGTTTATGAATCATATATATATACCAGTACATCATATTTACTTCTTGTCCTGAAGACAAAGTGGAACCGTTCCTGTAAGTGTGGGACATGTAACCCGGGTACCCGAGACAGATGTGTACTGAGTAGGTCCTATGGTACTCACAATACTCGGTTCCGTTATTATCATGTGACTAAAAAACATATAATAGAAAATAGTTTAATTTGTAATTCTTTCTTTAAAAGATTGCAATGTATATGTAGATTCCAACACAATATTAAATATATATTCATTCACAAGAAAATTAGATTGAAATAGCTAAAAATATCCATCCAAGATGTTGATAAAGGCTACCATTTGATCTCAACTAAATATGTGCAGGTCTCGTAGAACGGGGATCAAGTCTAATTTGTGGGACACGGAGCGCCAGAAAAATGTCACAGATGCCAAACGTTATCAATGGTGTTATTTGATCAACAAGTGATGACTGACTGATTCAGTAGAGTGAGATTATAAAGATGAAAGGTTATGATTTGTTATATAAAACTGGACAATGTCCCAAGGCAAATTAGTTGAATGTCATTTTGGAAGCGTATGTTTAGCAGATAAAAAGACAGATTGGATTGACAGTGTTCAAGCTGGTATTCATGTAAATAGGACCTGTATTTAATTTTTTGTTTTATTTTCAAACTAGTTATTGTCATTTATTTGTTGTTTCAAGATGAGTATGAGTATGCAAGTCAAGTGAAACTGAACTTGAATCAGCACTTACAGCAAATTTTATCGTATCAAATCCAAAAAGATTTGTTATTTTCACTTGAATATTGAATTTATCATCATCATTTTGTAGATGAATTTTGTAACTAGTGTCTGCATATACTCACTTCGAAATTGAACTTGCCCTCGCTGAGGATAGCCAATCGTATAACGTCAGCTGCAGAGAGTGTTTGTGTCTGTTGAACATTGCTCAAGATCTCCCTGAAAAACAGAAGACCATTATTCTACTTCTTCACCACTTTGACACAACAAAAGATATATTAAAATCATAGGACAGTTGCTATTCTTGGGATTTAACAACCAATGATTGTTACAATAATCTTGTAATAACAATGAAATTTTAATTTTAATTTAAAATATGATTTAAAATGAATAGCATTTTGCAGATATATAACTGGTCAAAGGTTTTTGAAAAAGCATTCTAGAGTTGAAAGTTATATCAGTGAATACCAATCTGAGTTTATGGAAGATTATTTATAAATTTTACAATGAACAGTTTGAGAGGCGTTCATTAGGATGGATGATAGAGAAGACAGGGTTTTATGTCGATGTCAACACTTCATATCTACATGTAGATAGATATATAGATGTAAACTTAAAGATATATAGATACAACTTTAAAAGTGACTCACAGGGAGCTCGGGAGAGTAATATCAACCAGAACATCCTTTACAGTGGCCACTTGCCGCTTCTTCCTCGACCCCTCTGCACACTGAACGGCAATGACGGTGTCCTGACAGTCACTAGTACACAGCCCGGGCCAGTTAGTGTTGAGTGATTGGATAGCATTCATTACCTCTATCGGCAGACCTGTCCTCAAACCAGTGCAGTAGATGGATGTTATACGGTAGAAGAGCTGTGCAAAAACCTTGCGCCTCTGGTTCGCTACGGTGCCTGTGAAATAAGGGGATTGTGATTAATCAATAACTCCAAATGACAAAGGTTTTAAATACCTCTACATCACTGAGTCTAATATCTTTCACTTTTGGTAGTAAACCGTAGTATAGGAGTCACGCTTTATAGACAATGTACCCTGTGACCTTGACAGTCGTGAAGACATCCTTTCTTTGATGAAAGTGACATCACTGTATGGACAGTGTGCACTGTGGTGAGACAGATGTGATTGAAACATGAGTCAGATGTGATTGAAACATGAGTCAGATGTGATTGAAACATGAGTCAAATATGATTGCAACATGAGTCAAATATGATTGAAACATGAGTCAGACGTGATTGAAACATGAGTCAGATGTGATTGAAAAATGAGTCAAATATGATTGAAACATGAGTCAGATGTGATTGCAACATGAGTCAGATGTAAAGGACTCTCCTGTTGGAGAATGAAACACATTACTCACGGCCGCATGGTGGCAACTTGAAGGTGTTGTAAGGCCGGGCAGGGTTGTAGGTCCCTATGCGCGGACACGTGTAGAGGTCTGGTACAGGTCTGACGGTCTGGTTACCTGTGTTACACTGGATAGAGCTGGTTATCAATGGGTCAAAGCTCCTTCTCTCCTTTGTTTGGCCGTTCAAAGGGTTAGCTGGTTGTGGACAATCCGTGTCTGCAAAGATAAATTTATAAATGCTTGATAATATATTGTCAAACTTCCTTCACACATATATAACTAGAAGAACTAGAAGATGTTTTTACTTGTAAAAACAGATGTCTCCCCCTTCCCCCAATTCAATTTCAGTTATTAACCTTCTAAAAGACAAAGTCCAAATTGTTGTCATGGAAACTGAAAAAAACACAAATTGAAAAAAGTTCAAATCCCCAAAAGGCACATCTGCATGATATGGGGAGGCTTTATACCAAATTTGGTGAAGATTAGGCATGTAGTTTTAGAGATATGCTCCGAAAACAATGGGAACGCAGAAATGGAATGTCAACCAAAAACAATATGTCTCCTGACCCTTCGGGGGGAGACATAATAATACAATTTCATGGAAGAAGCCTGTTTTCTTATATATCTACATGCATTTTCTCATAAGAATAAATAAATGTCATTAACGTTGTAACTCATAATGCTTCTGTAATGAAAAAAATGGAAATCGATGCCTAGAAAGTAAAGGAGTTATTGGATTAAGTATCTAAAAGAAGTTAGTGGATTTATTTTGAATATTATTAATAATTACATTTGACAAATATTTTAAACAAGAAAAGGCACAAGCGCTTGTTTGAATATTTATTAATACTTACATTTGACAAATATTTTAAAACTGCACAGGCCCTTGTTGCCGGCAGAGTTTGTGGCTACATATACTACAAGGTAGCGACCCCACACAAACACATCATCTGCAAATAGACAACACAGGTACAGTTCATCCTACATTCTTCAATCAGTAACACTGTAGTATATGCCAACAACACTGTAGTATATGCCAACAAGACTGTAGTATATGCCAACAAGACTGTAGTATATGTCAACAACACTGTAGTATATGCCAACAACACTGTAGTATATGCCAACAACACTGTAGTATATGCCAACAACACTGTAGTATATGCCAACAACACTGTAGTATATGTCAACAACACTGTAGTATATGCCAACAACACTGTAGTATATGCCAACAACACTGTAGTATATGCCAACAACACTGTAGTATATGTCAACAACACTGTAGTATATGCCAACAACACTGTAGTATATGCCAACAACACTGTAGTATATGCCAACAACACTGTAGTATATGCCAACAACACTGTAGTATATGTCAACAACACTGTAGTATATGCCAACAACACTGTAGTATATGCCAACAACACTGTAGTATATGCCAACAACACTGTAGTATATGCCAACAACACTGTAGTATATGTCAACAACACTGTAGTATATGCCAACAACACTGTAGTATATGCCAACAACACTGTAGTATATGCCAACAACACTGTAGTATATGCCAACAAGACTGTAGTATTTGCCAACAACACTGTAGTACATGTCAACAAGACTGTAGTATATGCCAACAACACTGTAGTATATGTCAACAACACTGTAGTATATGCCAACAACACTAGTATATGCCAACAAGACTGTAGTATATGCCAACAAGACTGTAGTATATGCCAACAACACTGTAGTATATGTCAATAACACTGTAGTACCTATATGTCAACAACACTGTAGTATATGCCAACAACACTGTAGTATATGTCAATAATACTGTAGTATATGTCAACAACACTGTAGTATATGCCAACAACACTGTAGTATATGCCAACAACACTGTAGTATATGCCAACAACACTGTAGTATATGTCAACAACACTGTAGTATATGCCAACAACACTGTAGTATATGCCAAAAACACTGTAGTATATGTCAATAATACTGTAGTATATGTCAACAACACTGTAGTATATGTCAATAACATTGCAGTATACATTAATAACATTGAGTGTATATCAATAACATTGTAATATACAACAGTAATACTGTTGTATAATGCTGTAACATTGTAACATCTATTATAGTATATATATATAAGTATATTTTGTATATTGATTAGATATAGATATGTATACTTACTTGACTTGTAGGTTGAAACTATATTAGAAGGAGCTCCTTCAAAAACAGGATCTTGCCAAGTCATCTTGGTGATTCTTGACGGGCCCAGTTTAGTCATATCAGAAGGACATTGACTTGGGTACACCACCATTTTTCCTGGAATGTGTCAGAAGTTATTAAAGAGAGGATTCTATCTAAGTATCAGCCATGTTTTTGCATTTATATGAAAAATGAGAAAAGGGCTTTAGTTTTCAAAAATTTAACAAATATTTTGACATATTATCCACAAGGTGACAAATACTTGGTTTTTGATAGAACAACCTTATCTTTACTTTCATTAAATCTACTCAGGAAATTTTAAAGAAACAAAATTAAACATTTTATCAAATTAAATTATCAAAGTTATCAGATTGATTCAGAGCTTCAAAAACACAATTTGGTATTTCAGACCAGCTTTCTAAGGCACCACTAACTGTAAGAAAAAAGTGTTTGAGAAACACAAGCTTACGAGGATCTGGGGAACAGGTGGAGCCAGAATACCCCCTGGGACAGGAGCGGGAGGCTGCAGTGGAGGGAATCACGATAGAAACTCCATGAGATCGACTGAACTCATTCCAAGCAAAGATTTCGTTAGGGAAGGTTCTCATAGGTTGTTCATATTTGAGAGGAATCTCAACCGTGTAGACGAGCACACGATCGTAGATTGAAAACTGGCTCAGCCAACCGTTAAAGCCTTCATCTTTCACCGGCATCTCTGTCATTGGGTTATATCTTGCTCCGAGAACTATCCATACGCTGAAAGAAAATTTTACACTTAATGACTACATGATAACATGACTTCTACATTGACTCTAGAAGCTATGAGTATGACAACTGACAAGAGAAGCGACATAACTCTAGGACAAGAGTCCACTAGAGAAGCCTATGCTCATGTTATATAACAAGTACAGCCCACATGAGTCCAAAATCCAAGGACTTCCAAGGGGAATTACTCCCCTCATACCAGAGTAAGGGAGGCAGTTAACTAACATGTTGATGCGGAGTCTCCATGACAACTGAGAAGTTTACATGACCCTGGAACCATTCCAACTTACTAGGAATCAATTGTTACTCCTTGTGCATAGCCTGTGATGATGTTAGAGATGGTGTTGACATCAAAACGAAGGTGGCCGGTGTCACTTCTCCACGTTACAGTCACCATGTACCATTTGCCATCATTGTAGTTGACATTGCGAGGTTGCACGAACCGCTCGTCACCACCGATGTTGATGGTTAAACCTCTGTGATCAAGGTGCATCATTTCTTTCTTATTGGCCAAGCTGTTTTTACCACTGTAAAGTAAATAATATAAACTGTCCTTAGCATTTAGATAAAACATTCCGTGGAAAACAATAATTCAGTTGGTTTACTGATCTACTCCTACCATGATTTTTGACAAATCAAAAAAGAAGAAGCCACTAAGAGTCCCTCACCAAACAAAAATGTTGCCAAATATTCCTTCCCACTATAAAATGTTACCAGATTTGCTTACAATGGAGCAAAGTTGCTTTTTTTTCACACTATCTTTAAAAATTTTGTCCCAAACAATCTGTAATTGAGTAATTAATTTTGCCTGGCCTTATAATGCTTTATATTTATTAGACATTATCTGAATCCCAATTTCCCACCCCACTTTAGAGGTTTGAAAACTGCATACATACCCGACAGTGTACATGGTGAAGAAAGTGCCCTCTCCGTCAGCGGCCCAGTAGCGCACCCACATACTCACACTGATCTGATTGGTGCTCAGTCGGATCGGGTAGGGCAAGTAGGCGTGGCTTGTCTTCTGTGGAAGCTCAAATAGCATGTCATAATTCCGATCCAAATCTGTAAAAAAATAATTGTAAATTTAAATAGAATTTTATCTAATTTATTGGAAATAATTGAATAATAGTGATCTATAGCTAGTGCTTATCAATGTTTATGGTATATGTATATCTGAGTTATATTGGACCTGAATAGATATAATTCTCACAACTATCAAATGGCAAACGTTTAAGCAAATGCATGTTTAGTGCCAGTGTTAAAGACATTTATCATTGTCTTTATCATCAGACTTACAAGCGTGCACTAGCTACAGTATAAAGAGATTGCTCCATATTATGACAATAAAGTATCATGCCAATCAAGCTATTGCTTCACTTCAAAAGAGACAAACATACAAGGTGATTTTCTGCATATTCCATGTTTGTAATTATGAGAAGAAAAAAAAGAAAAAAAAACAAACTTGTAATGTAATGTCATAATCTTAACCAAATAAAGATGAATAATTTTTTTTTTTAACATTATATGACAGCTCATTCTCTATGTTCCTAGAATTAAGGTCTTCTCCCATTTCCCCATATTATGCATTGCCCTTGAACACTTGGGACATAGATCAGATGACCAACATCCTACAGGAGACTACCTACTCTGAGCACAGTTTGGTCCGGTGAAGCCGACAGGGCACCGACAGTGGTACTGACTGACACCGTCTATACACTCAGCTCCTGCTGGACACGTGTTTCCTATGCAGTCGTTGATGTTGCTGTCACAGTTGCGACCCGTAAACCCTGCAAACAGAACAATAATAACCCTTCACCTATGGTTGCTGGCATATCCAGGATTGACACATCAATTTTAAACACAGAAGTCATTGTATTCAAGATATTTTACCAAGATTTTATACCAAGATATTGAATAGTTGAGTGGTCCTTTACTAATCTAGTTGAGTATATATGAGCTTGAAACAATACCTATAGTAAATGCATTAGTATGCAGGTAGTTACCTGGGGGGCAGTCACAGGTGTACTGGTCGAGGCCAGGTACGGTGCACATGGCCTTGTTGGCACAGATGGTAGGCATAGTTCCGCAGTGGTCACGCTGAATCTGACAACCAATCCCGTAGTAGTCTGAAATACATACAAATTGTCATAATGATGGTCTCTAAATATACAAACATTGTGACACAAATTCTGTAAATACTTCAATCAATTGTCATAATGGACTGGTACTGATAATAGAATATTAATTTCTTTCAAATTCTGCTAATTCCATACTTTTTTCAATAATCTTTCATGTTAAAACTGTCATTGTGGTAACAACATGCAAACATTTGTGGGAAACTGATTATTGAAAATTAATTTAAAAAATGTAAATAATTAACAATTCCAAGTAGCCAATAACCAGAGAACAAGTGATTTGGACAAAATATTACCATGGGCCAGTCAAAGAAAATCTGAAAAATGTGCCATCCACTGCCTATTGACCTATATATATAAGGTGCCAAGATAGAAAGAGAAAAGATACCTTGTCCACAAGAACACTGTGGTACCCCGCCAGATTCAGAGCAACTGCCCTGTACACACGGGTTGGCATTCGTGCAAATACTTGGCGCAAACTGGCATTTGTCTCCGTAGGTATTCGCTTTACAGCTGCAGAAAGGTAATAAAATTATTTGTAAAATTTACTGCCGAAGAGAACATTGCATTTCAGTTAAGTAAAACATGGTGAACTATTAAAAAACAAGTCACCTTATGATCAAAATATATAATATACAGAAAAGAAATAAGGTTGATAACTTAAAAAGTTTGAATTACAAAGAAATTCTTATCACCTTATAAAATAATATATAAATATAAAAAGAAGAACCAAGTTGATAACTTTGAAGTTTGAATTTTTCTGACCTGCAGTGATAGGCACCGAAGAGGTCGACACATTCAGCTTGATTCTGACATGGAGACGTGGGGTCACATGGTTTGTCCAGCAGCTCACAACGTGGTCCGTGCCACCCATCCTTACACTTGCAGGAGAAGGTGCCGATGAGGTTATTACACTCGCCCTCGTGCAGGCAGGGGTTGCTGCTACATTCATCGATCTCTTGCTGGAAGTGGTACATAAAGGTTATGGGAATTAGTGTCATAAGTAAGGTATGGGCACATTCATTTTGTGTCACTAATGTGACTAGTGAGATTGAGCATTAATCAGGCATGCAGGAAAGGGTTGTTGGGTTACAAGTTTGTAATTTGCTGTCTTTGCTTATTTCAATAAAAATTAAATATATGAAAGCAAAGCTACAGCTGTAGGAATCCCAATTGCAATGAAGTATTTATGAAAATACAAAATACGTATGACACATTGTACAGAAATTGTGTAAGCACTCACGCTACAGCTGGGGTTGGTGTATCCATTCTTACAGAAGCAGACCGGACCAGAGAGCATGCTGGTACAGTTAGCTGCACCGGTGGCGTCACATGGGTATGGGTCGCAGAAGTTAATACGCTCGGTGCAGATGAGGCCTGGTGTGGAGAACCATTATACTGATCATGTCATTTATTCAATTCAGGTGAACGATAAGAAAAAATTAGAGGATTGGTTGAAATGAGATAAATATATATAATTTGATTTGGCTTCAGTGATTCCTAATTTTTTAAAATGAATGGATCAAGCATTAATTTTTAATCTGATTTGATTTATGAGAAAAACAACACAATGACAGTAAATCAAATTGAAAAAGAAATTATGACCCGGACAGTGTTGAGGAATGACCAATGAAAGGACGAACGACGGGCTAACAGAGGGAAAAACATCATGTCCTCTGCAGTTTGACATATAGCATATCCACTATGACATTGAAAGGAATGAGACTTACCCCCCCAGCCTTGTGCACATGTGCACTTGAAATTGTTATCCAGGTCTTCACACGTAGCGCCGTTTTGGCAGGGTCCAGCTGCACATTCATCGTTGTTGTTCTGACAGAGGGAGCCACTGAATCCAGGGAGGCAGTCACACGTGAAGGTCAAGCCAATGCTTCGACAGTCACCATTCACACAGGGGGAGCTTGCGCAGTATGGCGGGATTATACACGTGTTTTCCTTGAACACTGCAACATTTACAATACTTTTTTATTCATATGTTGGATTGGTAAAAAAGGAAAGTATGAAATCAGAAGTAGTGGCCCTATAGCTACAGTACTCATCCCTTTAAACTCCTGCTGCAAATAAAGTCTTGCTGAGTAATGGGGAAAAACGTAACCCAATACTAAACTATTGAAACTCTCTTAGCACTTAGTCAAAAGTACCATGCATTCAAAACTACGAGAGTCAGGCCCGCATGGCCCAATAAAGGCTAACATACTGAATTTGGTTCATGTCTGTGGAAGTGTTTGTCGTCTGTGTGTATCTAATCAACGACTATTCTGAAGAAACATTAAAAATTGATCATATACATTTTTCATTTCATTAGTTCAGCTCATTTGAATGATTCCATTTTAACAAAAACGGATTCACCTTTAATGGCTTCATCAATGGGTCTTTCTAATTTGTACATCTGATTATAAATTGAACAAGACAACCATTATCAGTTCTTGCCAAAGATTTATTCTTTCTATTTGTCTGAATGTTATGGCGAAGAACTTACTGCCTATTTTTCAAATTTATAGAAGAAATTTCATCCAAATTATCTGTTTTAAAAAAAAGCACACCCTTTGTGCTGAATTAATAATCATCCATACCCAGGATGTTCAATATCATCTTGTCAAGAGCATCAGAGAGTACCGAGGAGTTCCGAATGTACCATTACAGTAACATTGACTTACGACTATCTTAGTACGGAGAACCTTTAGCCAATCTAGGATCAGCTTATTAATCTCTTACTTATATTTGTTTATATCTATAAAATAAAAACTTGTCCTACCTCTGCTGGCAGCACACTTGTATCGAACCTCGTGAGTGTTGCAGCTTCTGCCGCCAGACTGGTCAGAGTTATCACACCTGAAACCCCCGGCAACCGTGCAGCTGGTGCCAATGTTCGTTGTGGGCTCCTTTGTAACGGAATCTCGGCACTCAATGTCCAGGGGGTTTGTTCCTCCACAGATGCCTAGCTGAAGCTGACGGGTAAATGTTAGATGAATTAAAGAGTTGGTAAGAATGACACAGATACTATTAATTAATTTGTATTTGTATCCGCTATCACAAATAAAAAAAAAGTGAGCACTTACTGTTTGGGTGAGGTAGTTGAAAGACAAATAGTTGCCGGATGAACGTGGTTCATTTGTGTCGAACCATTGAGTGAAGAAATCATCTGAAAAGATTTTAAGTATTGTCTTTTACTTTGTCCAAAAAACAAAGAATGTTCAAATGCATTTGAATTGATTTTAAAACAGCAAATAATATTATTAATGTTTCAGCATCCTACAGGACCTTTTTCACATTTGTTAATGTCAGAGCCTCAGATGAAGAAAATACCAGCTGTGAAGTTTATGGTAGCACGAAGCCCAAGTTTGAAATGGTTTGCTCAAAATGATTACATAGATACAAAATGGAAGCTCTACCTCTCTGATAGCTGCACTGTTTGTTGTAGTATGAAGCCAGAGCCTGGGATGAGAGTGGAAGGTTGCCGGAGCGTGTTCCATGACGCAGACAAGTTTGAGTGTCTGCGTAATATGAAAACGCGCTACAACTAGCGCCATCACTGTCGCAGGCCGTTTTGCAAAATGCCAGTGAAACCCCGGTATCGTTATTGGAGAATGTCAAGGAGGTGAGTTTCATGTTTATGTTCGGAGAATACTCGCAGTGCTCTCCTGGAAAGGTTGAATAAAATATTATAGATTAAAATATAATCTGTAGTTTCATTGAGTGAAATAATAAATATGTTATTTTACTCAGTGAAATAACACTTTCGATCATGTGACGTCATCCTAACAATTTACGTCACAGGATGACTGTGATATAGCAAAACGATCTTAGATTCTTTGTACATAAAATGACCACAATTTACCAACGATCAAAAATTTTAAAAATATAATAAATAAAACATTTTTCATTTCTCGTTGAATACCATTTACATCTCATTCCATGAAGTAGAAATCATATATTTACATCGATGGCTGTGCCTCTCAATGACCTAATGACATTTACACGGTAATTATGAGAAATGACAAATATCCTCTATGAATTCCATAGTATACTTACTCCCAATATCAACACAAATTTCACTTGATTCATTCATGACAATTCATTCATTAATCTGGAGTTAAAACCCCATTTATCATTGCAAATTGTGGTGAAAAGTATTCGATTCAGGTAAAGTGCTTTAACTTATTTCATTGTCTTTTCTTCATGAACTCACCATAAGCGGCCTCTGGATCACACACACATCTGTATGTGTCGTGGATTGGATCTTCGATACATTGTCCTCGGTTACCGCACAAGACGCCCGAGCACAGGTCTCGACGTATTTCACATTGATTGCCGGTGTATCCAGGCCGACATTGACAGTTGTACCCGTTTACGAGGTCACTGCAAGTGCCGCCATGTTTACAAGGGTTCTCATCACACTCCTCTGTAAGTAGATGTTGGTTTTAATTGTTTTCTTCTATACAAAGAAATATATAATATATAATGCTTTTGATTATTCAAAATAGTACTAAATGAGAAACAAAAGTTAGTATTTACTCAGAAATGTGTTCTTGCATAATAAATATATTTCATTTGTCATCTATTTGATTTTCCAATACCCTTCAAAGATATAAATTATATTATTCGAAATGAATCCAGTCTAAGAGTATAAAACTTCAACCTTTTGATCAAGGCTAGAATGTAGTGCTGCATCAAGGTATATAAAGACCTAAACCGTATTATATCATCAGTTATAATTGCTGCTCACATTAGCAAACCTTTATTCTTATTCATTTAGTAAGATATATTTGAGAGAGAAAAAAAAGGTGTGTTTCTTTGAGTGAACTGGCAGATGGGCTTGTAGTTTGAAAAATACAAAATTTGCAATTTGCAAACATTAATATTTCGAAAAATCGTAAAGGTATGGTGAACGTGCTGATGATTTTGACTCCATCTCAATTTAACAAGTATCCAGTGGGTGCAAGCCACATAGCAATGGAACATGTTCCACACACCAAGAACAGTTTCGGAGCCACTCCTCTCACTTCGCGCATGTACCGGCAGTTCGGAACCATGGTAAATCAAAAGGAGCATGTCTTTGTTAAGGTTTTTTAACTGATAGTTGAATCTAGGTTGATGACGTACTTATGTTGACACTACAATCTTTGCCGGTGAACCCAGCAACACAGCTGCACTCTCGGCGGATGTTCTCGAAAGGATTGCAGGTACCAGAGATACAGGGCTGGGCTGTGCAGATGCTCTGGATGCTTAGACATCTGAAGAAAATTCAAATTATTATCTTTAAAATTGCATTCATTATGTTTTTGGAAATTATAAATTCATATTAAAAAATTAAGAATGGAGACAAGTTTATGGATGTACAACTTCTTTATTCTTTGTAGGCAACGTTTCATCATAGATTCAAATTTTGTTGTCGAATGTATCTCGTTTTTGAATCTATGTCATTGTTGTATCTATGTTTTTGTTGAATTTATGTTGTTGTCGAAACATCACTAAAAAAGAATAAAGAAGTTGTACATCTATAAAAACATCTTCGTTTTTCATCATCTCAACTTACAAATCTAAAAACAAAGAAAGTAAAATTTATAGTTAATTTGAATAATAATAACTTTATTATTGATTATTTAATATAGATATCTATTTATAAGTTTGACGATATAAATATACATGCATCAATAGCTTCTGTTTAATTCATCATTACATATGTGTAGTTAGACATGCAGAGGATGTAAGGGTAAGGGTAATACATATATTGATGTGGGGCAATGTTAATCATGTTTGCATATATATGAAATGTTAACATATATTCTTAAAAGTAAATAAGACACACATTTACCGTCACATTAACCCATTTTATAACAGTTTTATAGTAATTTCGAGGAATTATAATTATGTAAGAGCATTTTATTTATGTATATATTTTTGTACAAAGATCTCCTTGGAAGTTTATTACTGAATAAAATTTTTAAAAAATATTAAACATACATTTGTATGAAACAGGATAGATTGAAATGAAGACAAATACAGATCAAACAGCAATACACAAACTTGTAACAACATTTCTTGTTATCAACATCACTAAAAGTTTAACAAACACGTAGAGTGAAAATGGACTGCACTTTATTACAGAAAAGAGATAGTACAATGTGTTTCTATGCTAGATTTTGTAAAATTAAAAAAAAACAAGGTAGACATTCGGTGGAAATCGATGACAATCCAGCATGACCTGGGGTGGGTGGGTCTCTTTGGGTTCAAAGTTTAAATCGAGATCTGCCACTGCCATCACAACAACTATTTAAAAAAAGTACTCTACAAGCAGCAGCCGTAATAAGAAATAACATTGTTCAACAACATCTAGTCTGATTTCCTTAAATGTTACAACAAATTTCAAATATATCTAGTCTGCTTTCATACTGAATTGAGATTTCCAAGTGTTATGGCAAAATCCACTTCTTTAGTTTTATAAAAGCGAAGTTATCCGGACAGGATCGATGAAGTATTTGGGTAAACATGCCGCTCTTATTGGTAGGTATTTAGACACTATTTATCAATTTCATAGATTTCCTAGGATCGTTAATATCTCAAATGAAGGATAGACTTGATCACATATCATATTTAACGGACTAACAGCATGCATTTAGAATGCAGACAAAACAATGATACACCAAATAAATGCTGATTTTTATAAAGATAAATCAGTCATGCAAACAATATGATCCCCGAGATGCAAGAAAGAAACAACGACACCGGATCATGTTAAAAGCCAACCACACAGCAATCACAAGTAACCTGTCTCCTGTACGTTACTAAGACATAGGTCTTGATCTAGCTCACCCCCTGGGAAGGAACAAGAAACCAATATAACACAGAGAGAAAAGAAACAATCCCTCCTGCTTCATAAGTCTTTACCTGTCGTTATGAATGATACTGTAAAATAACATTGAAACTCATGCCATACAAATTTGTTATTTTCAAATATGTTCATACTGATCAAACAGGATTATGTCATTCACTGTACATGTTGGCAATTATTTGCTTGCTTGAAATAAACTTAAACTAGATACGGCATATATTTATATATATAAATTAAATACATATTGAAACAGATATAGTAAAATTAGACTTTCGGTTAATCAAATAGAGGATATTTTTTGTTTTCAGTGTGATATACTTATCTCTCATCAAGTGATGGGGAGAAGCTGATATTTTCACGAGTGGCACAGACACTAGTGAAAATATCGGCTTTATCCCGTCATGAGATGAGTTTGTTAATAAATATGCGCTATCACCTAGCAAAGGTGTGTTGTGTTGATTGTAAACGTGATATTTTCACTGTGTTGACACAGTGATATCAAACTGCAGTGATATCATCAAATTTTCTTTAACTGAGAAAACTCAGTCTCACATCGTATAAGTTATCCGTAAGCGAATAGTATTTTGTGAATAAGGGTAAAGTATTTATTCGTTAGACTAAACAGTGTACCTGATAAATTGCATAGAGTATGTTATTAATTGCTAAGTTAAAACAGTCTTTCAGTAGCATAGTTCTCTTATTGTCCTGACTATACATATAATTTGTTCAGATTGGATTAAAATGATTGGAAATGAGTTATTCATTTCATTTAGCATTTCTCAAATTTAAAGTGATCTTAGGTAAAGGTAAATAAGTGTTACCAATTCCTAGATAATACTCCTCAATCAATAAAGAGAGTTCTAAAATGAATGTCCATGGTTTGGTAAAGCCATGCGAGCCCATTTCCCTTTGACTGGCCATTTTAATGGGTTCACATTAAATTGCCGCTCAAAGGTCATTCAAGTGATCTGACTGATGTAGCGATATCTAAACACTCTGAGAAAAATTTAATTATGGTAGCATGATGAAATGGTCATTCATCTTGCTGTCTGAACTGTCAAATTCACATCAGACCTACAAATTTACTTCACCCACTGAAGAATTCCACACCACTGTCGCTTTATATGTCGCACAATTTTCTTTCCATATGGATAACCATTTTGCTATGGATATGGCTTATCGGGTTGTGTAATGAAATGAAACTTTCTAATAAATTGAAAATTTGAGAAAAAAAATTTGCAAAAAACATGCTACACCGCCTTCAGGTAGCGCTCATATGAACCCGTAACTGAGTCAGTTAATTCATTTTGCATGTTATAAAGTCATGTTATTTGAAACTTTTGTGTCAGACTTGTCATGTTATAAAGTGTAAAGTGATGTGAAAAGCTACTTATTCATTTAGCCTGTTATACAGTCGAGTTATTCTGGCAACTTACGTATCGCCCGTGAACCCTTCCTTGCACAGACACTTGATTCCATTAATTTGGTCTTGGCACATCCCGTCGTTGTTACATGGATTGTTGGACGGGGTCAAAGTTGCAGGACAGTCTTCCCCGTCTACCTCACAGTTAGTACCCGACGTTCCTGAAACATAGCAAGAATGTATTGAGACAAGACTGGAGTCTTGGCCCAGTAATGAGACTTTCACATTTCCTCAGAACACAGAAGGGGCTTAATGCATTGACACTACTTTCAGATAAGTATATATGGCAGTATGTAGTATTCTGAATATGGCGGTCATTAGCTACTCGATTGCCTTTAACTATTCCTTATGGTTCCTGTAAGTAAGATATCCAGGAAATTGGACGACACATAAAAATTCAGCAGTTGAGGGGTTAAATCTAATAATGAGAAGTGGCTACTGACCCGCCGGACAGCCGCATGAGTAGCCAAGGGCACCGACGGAGCTGCACACGCCACCGTTCTGACAAGGAGAGGACTGGCACCCGCTCCGCACCTGCTCACAGTTCTGACCCCAATATCCTGAAGGTAGAGTAAAAGTTGGTGTAATAGAAACATTATACTAAACTTGTAGGTTACTCATATGAATGGTAATTACTCAATCATAAATTAAGTTGTGAGAATTAATGTTTATGCATGAGCATTTATTATTGTAAAATAAAATTGGGATGTTAAATAACAAATTTAGCTTTGTGAATTAATGTTTAATGAATAAATGATGTATTCACATATATATTTTCAAATGGGTATTAAGGGATATATTATTTCTATTTTTATATTATCTGAGAGAACACAAGTGTGTGGTAGAGATAAAAACCCTTACTGTCAGCGCAAGCACATGTTGGCCCATGCTTCACGATACTACAGGTGCCTCCATTCAAACAGTATCCGCTGCACATTCCTGCAATCAAATGCATTTAGATGGTGAATTTCAAGAGATAAGATTGCATTCTGACCCGAACTTTCAAACAGTTTATGGTCCGGGAAGGAGACAGGAAATGGTGGAAGTAAATGTACTCTGTCAAGTGTCAACTTTTATAACTTGCAACGGTCTCCGTCACTGGCTAATTTAAGCCTTGCCACATTTCCTAACTTTCCAATGCTAGCATTTTATAGCGCACTATGAAGTTCAGGTCCAGCGCAACTTTATATAATAGATCATAAACTTGGAAAGAAAGCCCTTTACCTCCATCCACAGTGCAGTCTGATGGAAGCTTAGATCCAACGGAGGCTGTGGTCCTGGAGGCATCACACTCCTTGCAGGTGAGCTGACCGACCTCGTCCTGGTAGTAGTTCACCGGACACAGGTTACAATTCTCGTGTCCGTCCACTGCGTTGTATGTTCCTACCTTACACTGGGCTGTGTAGAGATATTCAACGATTTATTTTATCAGTCTATGTACTTGAAGAGCAGTCATCGCAAAAACTGGATTTTGTCAATTCTATTTAAATGTAACTGTAAGTGTAAATACTGAAAGATAATTGTACTTGATTGAGCAATAGAAATTCAATAATAAAAGCATGTGTAAAATGCATTTGATAAACAGCCAAATTCTGAAAGTGTGATTTTGTTCAGATAAATGTCCAAAACACAGGTGAAATTTGACCTAGTATCAAATGTTACGATTCTTTCCCTTCTGCTTGGAAATATTGAAGCAGTTGGTTTATCAACAGGAATGGTTTATCAACAGGAATGGTTTATCGATTTGGATGATTTGTCAACAGGAATGGTTTATCAACAGGAATGGTTTAAAGGATAGATGAAATGCATTTTTCTCAAGAATGACAGATGATTACCTCTACGTATATTGTATATCGGAATCAATTGAGCATAAAATCGAGACAATATACACTTGCAATTGATAATTAAGACGATTTTAATTCACCCATTTTAACACTATCGCAATTTGTTCGGCGAAACCTTTTGAAAATGCTCACCGAGGCGTGACTGTGATAAGCGATAGACGGGGCGGCTAGATAGCTTCTCCGCCGATGTCTCGTTAATTAATTAATGATAATTATCACTGCCGCTAAATGAATTTATGAGGTGTATTACATCGCCAAAAAGACATGTTTATGTAATAATTGTGTAATTGTCATCTGCGGAATTACCTAGTTGGATATCTAAACATTCGATATATGGGAAATTTAAGTTGGTTTATTGAAGATATCTTTGTGATATTAACAATCAAAATGTTGCGAAATTACGTTGAATTGGTACTATCGCTGAAAATCAAATTCCTCCACATACGTCACAGAAGTCATCCCTTCACGGGTCACACCCCCGCAGACTTTCATTCTGGTCGCCGGGGCTAAATCAGGCGGTTTTTTAAAAAGCCGTATATAAGTAATTTATGGACCGATTTCAGAAATTTAAAATCGAGCAATTGTCAAATTGACATCCCATTTTAATGAATCCGATTTGGACCATATGTCATTTCATCCATCCTTTAACAATTGGGATGGTTTATCAACAGGAGTGGCTTATCAATTGGAATGGTTTATCAACAGGAATGGTTTATAAATTGGAATGGTTTATCAAGGGGAATGGTTTATCAACAGGAGTGGTTTATCATTTGGGATGATTTGTCAACAGGAATGGTTTATCAACAGGAATGGTTTGTAAATTGGAATTATTTGTCAAGGGGAATGGTTTATCAACGGGAGTGATTTAAGAAGGAACAGGAATGGTTAAGTAGCAGTAAAGAATAAAGAAATAATGATGATATTGACTCCAGAGACAAGCAAGCTTGACATCACAAGTGAAACACATTATAATTTAAAATCAAGTGTTTAATACTAAAAACACATGTGTACGCAACTGAAATTAATGATTAAATGATAAATATAGTTTGGACTCACATAGACAAGAAGCCTGAGAGAGCGAGCCGACATCACGTGTAATGAAGCTCCCTGGACAGGCCTGGCATAGCGTGCTGTTAACTCCATATGTGTTGAGCGGACAGGGTCTGCAGGGTGGCAGACCTGTGGCTGAGGAGGTCCCAGGCTCACACATAGCTGAAAATATAACCAATATTATTTTAATTTACAAAAACATCTCTGGCAGTCTTTTTGTTTGTCAAAGTTGAAATTATGAAGTTCATACAAAATTTAATAAAGACAATTAAGATCTTGCTTCCCTTACACCTGAAAATATTAATATCGTTATTTCAGAAAACCATGCCTTTAAGCAAATTTGTAGGATTCCAAAACTATCAATAACATTAAAACAAAGTTTCCCTTTGAATATAAAGGTATACCACATGTATATGATATGACTCACAGCTTGGTAAAGACCATCTTTGAAAAAGATGTATGCTTATTTCTTCAGCAAGAATAAACTATGTTTACAATAAAGAAGTTGATGTCAAGAAAATCTTGCTTCTCTTATATATTTCACTGCTATATGACTTTCAAAGACTCAATTATTAAAATAAATGTGTGTGCATGCATGTGCATGAAGCAATAAGCCCTGTGTTGATCAGCATATCTGATTACAGTGAGACCCCATTTAACCTGACCCCAAATATCCAGACCCCAATTATCCGGAAACCCGGTCATCCGCATGGTAGTACATACGTATTTCAAATCTTCTCTTTGCATTTCTATGCAAAAAAATGATTCGTTTAACCGCAGGTTTAGCTATCCGGACAATTTCAACAGTAACCAAAGTGTGCGGATAAATGAGGTCTAACTGTATTTGGTAAAGAGATAAGAAGCCAGTACCTCTGCACATGCTCATGCTGGTGGCGCCGGTGGTGTACGTCCATGTTTGTTGGGGACATCCCTGACAGCCAGTGGCTCCCTCTGCGCTGTTGAATGTACCAATCGGACACTCTACACAGGAGCTTCCCTGTTTGTAAGTTCCTTTAGGGCAGTTCACTGGAATAAAATATATATCTTTGTACAAATAATAATCTGATTCTACTTGTTGATGCAATAATATTCTGGCTACAACATACATCAACCATTCTATTTGAAGTTCGATTCCTTAGCTTGCATTCAGTTCAGCTTGATTTGAGTAACTTATCTGTTCTTGTAAAAAAACATTATTAATGACAACATTTCAAACTTTCTGGAATATACACAAAACTCATTATTTAAAATTTCTGTACTCACAGCAGTATCTTCCACTTCCAATATCAATCAACTTTCTATCTTCTGAGCAACGGAAATTTTCAAAGATTTTTGTTCCTTTCCCTCCATCAGCTCTGATCTGCGGGCAGGAGAAAGGCACGATATCCCCTGTCTCTCCTGTCAAAATCCTCGTCTCCGCCAAGTTATTGTCACCAAGAACCGTTGATACCAGATTGGCACACGATTCCAGTGTTTGCGAATGAATGTTGGTGTTTGAATTTTTAAACACAAGAGTATAAACGATCGTCACCTGTTGAGAGCAAGGAAATTCAAAGTCACAAAAACTGCCACATTATTTATGTTTCATCAGCAGGCCAAGTCAGGCCCCTCCAATGCATAGCCCAGACAATGAATGGGAGTCTTCTCAGGAAGCACTACATAGTTGAACAATCTTCAAGAACTTTAATATCAGTATGACTAAAGATTTAGATTGAAAAGCAAAGCTTGATTTATGGCATTAAAATGTCTTCTATTATCATTTAGTTATTTAGTACGCACATCAAAGTGTGCATATTCTCAACGAATATGAATATGAATATGAATATGAATATGAATATGAATATGAATATGAATATGAATATGAATATGAATATGAATATGAATATGAATATGAAATAAGACACACTCACTGTTCTTGCAGCAGTATTGATGGTAACATCGCTCGAGGAGATGGGCGAGAAGGTGAGGATAGGGAGAGGGTTGACATTGCAGTAGTTCACAAGGGAGGCTACTCCAGGGAAAAGCTGGGTCACGGCCTCAATATATTCTGTTTCACAGTTGTTCAAGACACTTGTATCGAGGACATTGTAGGTAAATCTAATTCTCTGGGTGTACTGGGGTGATTCATTCACTGAAATAAATAGGTAAAATGTTGAGGTATGGTCTGGTTGTGATTAGACGACTGAATTTTTTCTGGGAAAGTTTGACTGATATTTAGAATTTAGAGATGTTGATGAATTTTTCTATGATATTATGCTGAGATTATTTCCATTAAATCATTAAAAAATAGAGCCATCGGCTCTGTAGCTCATCAGAACTTTAAAATTTAGTATAGTCTCCTAATAGTATCCTAATTAGCTGAGACGAAGTTGAGGGCCTATACAACGGACCGAGGACATGTAACTCGGTCAATACGGAAATACTTAATTAATGACAATTTTATTAATTGACCTCTTTTCATTCAATTTACACAACACCAAACATCTCATTTATATTGAAATAACAATTATAAACAAGATTGGTGAACAGATACCATGGGTCAAAGTTGTGAAGCGACAGCTTCGGGCTTTCACGAAATGTGCGACTGCGCATGCTCAGACTCATATTGGCCCAGTTTATCCCGTATTGGCCCAGTTTGTCTCGTATTGGCCCAGTTTGCCCGTATTGGCCCAGTTGTCGAATCATATGGTCTAGGCCGTAAATACCGTATACATGCCATAACATTGATAGTTAATTAATAATATACTATAATGTTATTAATTAAGTATTTTCGTAATGGCCCAGTTACAGATCCGAGGTCCGTTGTATTGGCCCGAGACGAAATCGACGGCCAATACAACAGACCAAGGACCTGTAACTTGGCCAATACGGAATTACTTCATTCATGACAATTTTTTTTTTAAATTTTATTAATCAACTTCTTTTCATTCTATTTGCACAACACTAGACATCTCAATTATATTGAAATAATAATTATAAACAAGAATGGTGAACAAATAGCACGGGTCAAAGTTGTCAACCGTCTCGGGCTTTCACCAAATGTGCAACTGCGCATGCTCAGACTCATATTGGCCAAGTTTGTCTAGTATTGTCCCAGTTTTTCCCGTATTGGCCCAGTTGTCGAATCATATGGTCTAGGCCGTAAATGCCGTATACGTGCAATAACATTGATAGTTGATTAATAATTACACATATTACTATACTTATACATATAACTTTATTTACACATATTACTATATTTACATATATTACTATACTTACACATATTACTTATATATTACTATACTTACATATAAAGGAACATGCTGGCACTTGAACGTTGAAGGATCCTCCGTTAGCACAAGTAGTGATAATCTCTGTCTGCTGCGACTGATCGTAGAAAGCATAATTAGTGTCACAGGTGAGCTTGCATGAGAACCCGTTGGATGTTTTGGTGCATTCCTTCTGTCCGTTTGCAGGCTGTGGGAGGGACAGTGGTGAGCACGCAGGTGCTGTAACAGAGAGAATCATGGTCAATATAGATAATAATAACGAATCAGTATATTCATGAAACACATTATCTATGCATCAAGGGTATTCAAGACATTTATCTTATTCCTGTTCATCTTGTTGTCATCTCAGCCTGGGCATATTCGAGACCACATTCGTTTCCCACAATGTGCATCAAAGTGAATTTGGGTACACTATTATTGCGTCAAAGCACTCCTTCTTATTATTATTATCATTATTATTATTGTTATTGTTATTGTTATAGCTAAGCAATTCATGACAGACAGATTAAATTCACACATAAAATAATTCCTATCTATATCCTATTTCCTTTTCGAAATCTTTTAAATATTTCAAAACTTATAGAAATTGATACATCAGCCATTGTAGTGTTTGAAACAGTTCAGCCACCTCACCTCTAGCCATTACTTGGAAGCGACATTCATTTGTGTTTGAAGATCTGTCTGTTGCCGTGACATACACCCATTGTTTGTAGTTGGCTTGGCCAATCATAGCGCCGGACATGTTCACAGAGGGAGGGGAGAAGACAACGGTCGGAGCGATTCCACTGTTGTCATTTGCCTGTATTAAAGTCCTGTCGAAGGTTTGATGTCTGAAATCGGAGGCTTCCTCCAGGTCGAATATGATCGGGCTGGGGCATCTGATTGTGGGTGGGACTTGATCTAAAAAATAAATTGGCTTCATGTTTGGTGAACTACAATGGAAAAATTCAGCAAAAGTATACAAAAATGTAATCTGAATTATGCAAATTATTTGCAAATGAGAAAATAGTACAAGTTATATTTACTACGTAGTATGTATTAAAAGTTGATAAACATCTCATTGTTCACAATTAACTATAATTAAGTGATAATAGCAATTCTAAATTATTATATATATGTAGAATAAAATGGAAATGAATATCTCTTGTTTCTCATCACTTTCTAAATAAAATTTGGATTTATGAAATTGTAAAGACTGTGTGAAAACTGTTAACATTCTTCAAATCAACAATTAGAAGTGTCAATTGGAAACACATTTCTTCATCATTTTGACGAGTGTACAAGATTGACCTGTGATGTGATGATGATGTTTGTGAGATTCTTTTAAGGGGAGGGGTGTTGGTTGCCTCACTAAAAAATAAATAAATCAATGGATATGGCAAACAAAAAGAAGAAAAGTTTAAAATAAAAAAGAAAAACCCCATAAAAATTAATTGATGTGTACTCAGACCACAGACTGCAGTGTTGTCATAAAAGTTGAGAAGAAGACAAGGGAGAAAAAAAGAGCGATTGGCTCTGTAGCTCATCAGGAATTATATTAAAATATCAAGTCACCAGACTTAAAATTTATAATCAAAATTGGTTATCCATTAATCCTCATTGAATAGATTCCTTAGGAAGAAGCATATTTTAAAGCATTATATAAAACAGCACAGAGATTTGAAGTAACCCGAAACCTCTGTATTGCCCTACTCAGATAATGAGCTGGCTGCCTATAACATCTCTCTACCACACCAGGGAGTGGTCACTTTCATCAGCTGAGCAGGTCAACACAAAGCAGTTACATAATATACAGACCCTGCTCTCCAATTGCAGGCAGGCCAGCATATATCACAGTCAGTGAATTGTATGTTTTAAATGCTGTTTTCACACATTATTGTGCAGTACTCCATGAATGAAAATTGACTGTTTAAAAGCTGATTTGATTAAGACCAATAGTATTACATCATACATTTAGTCACAGTCATTAAGGGGTTTACCCCTTTAAATATGGCACCCTGCCAAACCCTTACTTTCAAAAGAAAAGTAAGGAAATTTACAAATATAAGCTTCCATCCATCAATGTAATATTCCCAGAATTTGAGCTTTCTTGTATTATATACTAGTTCTTAGGGAAAGATTAGATTAAAGATTTTAGGCAGGACCCTTACAGCCCCCATATTTATGAGGGAACCAAGACTAAATGAACAAACTTTGATCCCCTAGTAGCAAAGTTCCTTCCCACAAAATTTCTGCTTTGGGGGTGCAGTGCATGGTTCTTGAGAAGAAGAAAATGTGAAAAGTTGACAAAAAACGGACGACGCACGACAGACGACAGCCCTTGCCATATTTAAGTCCACCTGGCTTTTCAGGCCTGGTGAGCTAAAAAATAGAAGTGAAGATGACAGAATAAATATTCTTCTTTTGTTATAAATTGCTTAAAAATACCTTTTCATTGGTTTCGATTGACTGCATTTTACAGAAACTGATTACCGGTACATGTTTAGACTCTGATTACAGTATCTGTGCACGATGAAATGTACAGATAAGCCCACAAACGATATGAACAGTAAGTAAAGAAGAAGTGTTTGTCCATCACATTTTGTCTTATAATTGTCTGTGCAGTCTCTATGAATCCAAAGCTGTAATATCCTTATCCTTTCTAAACTAATATTTCAGATATATAATATAACAATATAATAACCTTTGAAAATAAGCAGTCCTGTGACAGTTATAAAATAATTTGATGTATTAAATTCTTTTAATTTTTTCAAATCATGAAACACGTTGTTAGTAATTCCATCAAAAACTTCAAATTGTAAACCAATTAGTGCTCAAACACCCCTCACCTTCCACTTGTCTGTCTGTAACCAACAACATTGTGATCTCTTTCAGGAATCAAACTCAAACCTTCAAGGTAGACACAGACCATATCTGACTATAACTCTGACTTATAACGGTACCGAAGTAACTTCCCATCCCATAACATAATGAAACAGAGGTCTGTAGGGCCATACTGGAATGGACAGTTATAATAAACACAGGAAAGTTAAAGAAATGCAGCAAGGCTTAAACCACTGAGAGAAACTGGCACGAGTTATGCCTTGTCCAGGGAAGTTGGCTTCTGGCATGGCATTAACAAAAAGGTTTTGATTTCCATCATGTTTTTGGGAGAGTTATAAAAATTATGATTCCTAAGATATTTCAGAAAAGGTAATGTTATAGATTAACTGTCCACAGTGATGCAACAAGGATCAAGCATGTTGATATACTTAGAATACGCCTTTTTACCTTGTATTTTGACTGTTGTTACACAGGTTTTTTGATTTCCGCTGAAATCTTCCACAACAAACGCAAAGGTAGTCTCATCACTGATTATGTAGGTTGGGGAGGGATAAGCTGGGGTAATCCTGTAGGATTTAATGCCGTTGTTGTCGGCGGCAACAGGGATCGCAGAAAGGTTGACGGATGCTGCAGTATATCTTTGAACAACGATATCAGTCTGGCAGTTGATGAAGACTGGATCTTGTGTGTCTGAATCAATCAAATCATTATGATGGTCAAAGAAATGTTCCAATTATTTATTCTTTATAATATTTATTGAATTTTCAGTTTCAGAAAAAATTATAATGAAAAACGGTTAAAACAAATGATGAAGTCATTCACTACTGTCAACCTCAAACAGAAAACAAAACATTTCAAAACATTTGTGGTGCACGATCCCCCACCTCTGGATCCAGTAACTTTATGTTTGGTCACGCTATCCAAACAATACTTTATGTATGGTCACGCTATCCAAGCAATACTTTATGTATGGTCACGCTATCCACACAATACTTTATGGTTGGTCACGCTATCCAAACAATACTTTATGTTTGGTCACGCTATCCAAACAATACTTTACGTTTGGTCACACTATCCAAACAATACTTTATGTTTGGTCACGCTATCCAAACAATACTTTATGTATGGTCACGCTATCCAAACAATACTTTATGTATGGTCACACTATCCAAACAATACTTTATGTATGGTCACGCTATCCAAACAATACTTTATGTATGGTCACGCTATCCAAACAATACTTTATGTATGGTCACGCCATCCAAACAATACTTTATGTATGGTCACGCTATCCAAACAATACTTTATGTTTGGTCACGATATCCAAACAATACTTTATGTTTGATCACGCTATCCAAACAATACTTTATGTTTGGTCATGCTATCCAAACAATACTTTATGTTTGGTCACGCTATCCAAACAATACTTTATGATTGGTCACGCTATCCAAACAATACTTTATGTTTGGTCACGCTATCCAAGCAATACTTTTGTTTGGTAACGCTATCCAAGCAATACTTTATGTTTGGTCACGCTATCCAAACAATACTTTATGATTGGTCACGCTATCAAAACAATACTTTATGTTTGGTCACACTATCCAAACAATACTTTATGTTTGGTCACGCTATCCAAACAATACTTTATGATTGGTCACGCTATCCAAACAATACTTTATGTATGGTCACGCTATCCAAGCAATACTTTATGATTGGTCACGCTATGCAAACAATACTTTATGTATGGTCACGCTATCCAAACAATACTTTATGTATGGTCACGCTATCCAAACAATACTTTATGTTTAGTCACGCTATCCAAACAATACTTTATGTTTGGTCACGCTATCCAAACAATACTTTATGTTTGGTCACGCTATCCAAGCAATACTTTATGTTTGGTCACGCTATCCAAGCAATACTTTATGTTTGGTCACGCTATCCAAACAATACTTTATGTTTGGTCACGCTATCCAAACAATACTTTATGTATGGTCACGCTATCCAAACAATACTTTATGTTTGGTCACGCTATCCAAACAATACTTTATGTTTGGTCACGCTATCCAAGCAATACTTTATGTTTGGTCACGCTATCCAAACAATACTTTATGTTTGGTCACGCTATCCAAACAATACTTTATGTATGGTCACGCTATCCAAACAATACTTTATGTTTAGTCACGCTATACAAACAATACTTTATGTTTGGTCACGCTATCCAAACAATACTTTATGTTTGGTCACGCTATCCAAGCAATACTTTATGTTTGGTCACGCTATCCAAGCAATACTTTATGTTTGGTCACGCTATCCAAACAATACTTTATGATTGGTCACGCTATGCAAACAATACTTTATGGTTGGTCACGCTATCCAAACAATACTTTATGTTTGGTCACGCTATCCAAACAATACTTTATGTTTGGTCACGCTATGCAAACAATACTTTATGTTTGGTCACGCTATCCAAGCAATACTTTATGTTTGGTCACGCTATCCAAGCAATACTTTATGATTGGTCACGCTATCCAAACAATACTTTATGGTTGGTCACGCTATCCAAACAATACTTTATGGTTGGTCACGCTATCCAAACAATACTTTATGGTTGGTCACGCTATCCAAACAATACTTTATGTATGGTCACGCTATCCAAACAATACTTTATGTTTAGTCACGCTATCCAAACAATACTTTATGTTTGGTCACGCTATCCAAGCAATACTTTATGTTTGGTCACGCTATCCAAGCAATACTTTATGATTGGTCACGCTATCCAAACAATACTTTATGGTTGGTCACGCTATCCAAACAATACTTTATGTTTGGTCACGCTATCCAAACAATACTTTATGATTGGTCACGCTATCCAAGCAATACTTTATGTTTGTGTCTTGCTGTATTAAAATCATAGATCCACTGTCCTATACGAATGGTACAAAGGGTTAAATGATAACCTAAATAACAAACATTAATAAGAAAATTATCTAATTCAGTATCTGATAATAATTAACTATTATATAAAGTTTGATAGAAAATCCTTAACATTTAGACTGAATTAGGTTATGAAAACACCATGATAGGATTTACCAATGCATCTTGGGACAGGACGAGACCACTCAAGTCCGTTGCCAGCGCTGTTGATGACACATTTGAGAGGGGTTGGGTCGCTGAGGGTGTAGCCGGGGCGATTACATGTGTAGTTGACCTCCTTCCCTTCCTCGTACGTAGTCGCGTGTTGTCTTCCGTCCACAGGGCGACCCGGGTCAGTACAGGTCAAACCTGAAACACAGGATGGACAGTAGGTCATTTTAATATCAATAAAGCTTCATTGTCTTCATCAACATATCAACAAAGAAAACTGTATCTTCAATTTCAATAATGCTACAGTACATTGTGCTGTACGCAATACAGAACAGATTCAACTTATGAAATTAATTTAAACACTATTTTTGTCCAGATGGTACATGGAAAGGGGGATTGACAAACAGCAATACCCCTATATAAATATCTTTCCCCGATACAACATAGGAAATTTCACTACATTATCCTGTTCTCTCGGGGTCAAACAACTCACCAACACAGCGCAGCGTGTTCCAGCCCCAGTTCCCATTAGCCTTGCATGCTACCATATCGTTATTCTGGCTGGACGTCCCTTCCATTGAGTACAGGTTCTTGCACGTGAACCTGAATGAGCTCCCGAAGCGGGTATTGATCCCCGACGGAATCACAGCACCAGGAACATTTTCGGGCATTCCACAGTCAATAACTGAAGTAATGAGTTGGAAACTTTGTGATGAATATTTTGACTTAATTGGATAGACGGGTACAAGTGAGTAGAATTACAGTTACTTGTATTTACCTGACTTCATGTATAACTGCAAATTCATTTGCAAAGTATCCATTCAATGAAAATCATTATTTGTAAATGATAATGGAGCAACTCCTTGGTAGACGGCTCACAGGAAGGTTGATAATTATATTCACAAATCAAATCTTAAAAAACCTACTTTATTCTCATTGTTTTATTTATCTATGTAACAATTAAAATATGAATATTAAAACATCGACACAAAAAATTTCCTTAGTCATTTATGTTGAACACATTCATTCATTGTAGATAATATTGAAGCAGTTAAACAAATAATGATAGAACGACTAACCGCCACACTCATACTGGGCCCCGTACAGCTGGTACACCTTGGTGACTGGGTTGAGTAGGCACTGCCGCTGCTTCACAAACTCGGGCTTCCCGGGAACGTTGCATGTCAAGTTGACGAAGTCCTTGTAGTTGACGGCAACCGACGGGGACACTGAGGGAGTGTTGAGCAGACCCCCGGGGACACTGTCAGGGGGACATGTAGCCGCTGGAACCCAGACAAACATCACTCAATTTCATCAATTACACAGTGAAGGGCATTTACAAATTTTATTCTTGAAATTTAAATTTGTTTCAAAATCTTTGTGGTCGCATTGGCTGTGAAATGTCCAAAGTGAAGTTTTAAAAGCATACATTTGCTGGTAAAAATCAACTCATAAATTTCCAATGTGATTTAATTCTGGTAAGAAGTTAAGGCATTAGATTTCCATTTAGGGTTCAGAAATTTTCTCAAAACACGGACTCACCAACACAATTAGGGTTGTTTCGACTCCAGTCTCCGGTAGATAAACACTCACGGACACCGTCAGCTGGAATAGCGAGGCGGTACCCAATGTTGCAGTTCAAGATGATCTGGTCCTCAAACCTGTGATACCTGCGTCTCGTCAGCAGGTAACCGTTCATCAGGGTGGGAGGATCAGGACACTGAATACCTGTACATCAACACAGGTGAGTGTAAAACAGGTTTCGTCCTGCACGTACCTGTATCAAGGATCAGAGGAGGATCCAGAAGCCTTCCTCCCCCCATCAAAAATATTTTTATATATATCCCGTCCTCTCCCCCTTCCCCAATCTCCCCTCCCACCCCTACTTAAAACAATTTTGATTTGATGAGCTCCCCTTACAATATGTGACCATGATCATGTTATTTTTCTTATATGTTTGGATAAACGACATAATAAACTTGCTGTGCTACATAAAAGAACAAAAATTCCAAAATAAATGATTTCTTCATCCCATCTCTCCTAAACTACTATTTATCTGTGGTAATTAGTACATTCGATTAAGAAGTCAACCAAACTTTCAATGTAATTGCAATAATTACTACAAGAAAAAAGTAAGGGGCGGAATATACCCCCTCACTTTGTATAGGGAAGGGGTATAATAATATAGATAATAAATAAAAGTAGTGGTAAACAGTGTATGAACCTTCCAACATCTGGTAACCTGGCAACAAATTTTGGTCAGGGCTCAACAACAAAAATTCTGTAATTTTGCCATTTACATTGCATGCTGAAAGAACTTACGGACACATGTGTGGTTAAGTCTGTACACATCATTTTCTCCATTCCCAGTTTCTCCTGTCGGAATGTTGTAATTCAGCTGTCCATTAGCTGTAAACAGCTGGAACCCAGCTCTACAGCTGCAGCTGTAGGACCCCTCTGCCTCGTTACAGATCTGACTGCACCCGCCCTTGTTTGCCATGGAACACTCCTTGATATCTGAAAGAATATAGAACCTTATACATGTATAGAAACAAGACAAGATCACATTCATTGGGTGAATCTCGCTGGCATATTCAAGTAACAGACAAATATTAAGGTTGGGAAGAGGAAGTTGCCATCGATAATATTTGTCTGATGAGAAAAAACTTTAGGACTTAAATATTCGTAATGCTCATTTTCTTATTTGGCTGCACAAGATAAATTATTTGTTTACAGTTTACTTTTGGCAAAGACCTAAAGGCATGAGGGAAAAAATATATGTCGGCCTAATGTACATGAAAAGTTACCTAAACTTTTTTAAATTTTCAGGCTAGCTAGGCACAGAATTCAAGAAGAAATCCCTAAACATAAATTGTGTGGTTTTTCTTTCATCAATGTTTTCTTAACTTAGCTGGATTGAGAGAAAGAGTTTTATTTTTCCAAAATAAGTCAAATTTATAAAAGGAGATATTGCAAAACCAGTAATTAATTCTTTTTTAATTTTATTAAAGAGAGGGTTCTATCAGATTATTTGCCTTTTTATTTTTGTGCATTACATTAAACGGCCAAAAGCGCTGAACTTTCACTTATTTTACTTTTGAACTTTTGACCAAATTTCAAAACAGTAGAACGTGGATATAACGACCAAGGGACCAATGAATCCAGCCTGCTATATCTGCAGTTTGCTATTCATTTTTGGCATATTATATAGGGCTTATGGCGGAACGTATAAATTTGTTCGCTATATCCATGTTCGCTTTATCCGTGTTCTACGGTATAAAAGGGACATTCACAGCATCTGATTCATAAGAATTTACCTAAGCAAGTTTTTCCATCTGACTGAAGTTTGAAGCCAGGGTTACAGTGACACTTGTAGGATCCGACACTGTTTGTGCAGCCTTGTGAACAAGTACTGGGGATAGTACATTCATCTATATCTGAAAGAGCAATCATAACGCATTGAGAACAACACTGATAAATCAAAGAATTACCAACAGCAACACAACACTCAGTATTTATACATGAAGAATTTTTACAAGAATAGAAATAAGAGTCTTGAAAAATACTGACAGAATAACTTGATTTCATTATTTCCCAACTTCCTATGAAGACAATGGCAGTAGCAATATTAAAGATTCAAGTTTTACAGAGGCACATCTTAACTTTGCTCATTTGAAAAAACAAGATTTGTGCCAAATAGTTTGGATGCTTGTTTAATAATGAAAATGGGCCATATCAGTAGAGGAGACCAACTGATGGGGGAGTAACACCACATTTTTTGAGAAAGAACATACCTTCACATGACATAGCATCAAGATTGATGAATTTCTCGTCAGGCCCACAGGTAACTGGGTTACTACCCCCTGTCATTTGGTAACCAGAGTTACAGACGAGGGAGCGAAACTCTTGGTACTGCGCCAGACTGGAATCACTTAGTCTGCCGTTCATGATGGGTGGTTCCGGACAATACTTCCCTGTAATGAGAAACACATTATCTCTCATTCATAGCTCGAATCTTTGGTATCGAATCAAAGTTTGAATCTTTGGTACGGATATCAGCTGTGAGTATCAGCTGTGAGTATCAGCGGTGAGTATCAGCGGTGAGTATCAGCGGTGAGTATTAGCGGCGAGTATCAGCGGCGAGTATCAGCGGCGAGTATCAACGGCGGATCAAGAAGGGGAGACAGAAGTTTTGTCATTTGATGGATCCCAAAGATGAATCTCCAACACCGCTTTACAATAAGTGAACCATCCATCTAATTTGAAAATTTCAGGACTCGTCATTTATCTATGCTGTTCCATTAAACACCATGGAATGAAAGAGAAGTTAATTTTTATTGGGATGACCACATTTGTGTTTTTTTCATTCTTAGTTTCATTCATGTCACAAAAAATACACTTTTAGATAGGAAAATCCTTTTTCCATTGAGTTCTAATTAAAGGGACCAATGATGAAAAGATCATAAGAATTATGTCCAAATTGTCAGAAAGCCTGTTTTAATAAGTAAGTAAGGATTGACTTACGGACACAGATCGGCTTGGAGGCAGTCCATTTACTTGCAGAAGTGCAGAAAAGAATCTTCTCTCCAATCATCTGGTAACCAGGGTTACAGGAGAATTCTAGGGTGGAACTATACTCAGTACCGTCGCCATTGGTAACTGCTCCTGAACCAGCAGCAATGTTTAGGCTCAAGGAAGGGCAAGAGGCAACTGGAAGAAAATTACAAATCTCCAAAACTGCACAAAATATTTCAATATATTCAATATCTATCTTAAATTGTAATCCCTTGAGAAGATGTCTGTAAATTCAAGACAAGTGCCTCAAAGAACAACTTATTTGAACAAGGCAGGATTTTAGAGAAATTGCCTGTGTCTTCAAGATCTATCAAGAATGGGTCAAACTTACTGGAACAGGTCGGGGTAGGTCCCCAGGTTCCGTCAAACCGACAGCCGACTGACGCTCCTCCACTCATGGTGAAGCCTGGGTAGCAACTGTAGACCACTGAACCACCGTAGCTGTTCGCTTGATTGGTCGATGAGTTTACGTAGGCATTTGCAACCGTGGGTGCCAGATTACAGTATTTTGCTGTAAAATATTCAGAAACATAAGTTACAAAAATCCTGGTTTTACATAAAAGGTGTCTCAGCAGGATTAATAGCAAACAGTGTGACGAATTTGCAAGAAAGATTGATTGATACAATAAAATTTTTATATTTAAAATCAGACAAAACACATTGGAAAATACTTTTAATCTAATTGCAATGTGGAAATAGAGCGATTTAAATATTAAAACATTAAAGTATCTAAACTGTTTTCCAACAATTCAAATGAGGAAAGTGCTGATGTTTACTGCTGTTTTTCCATGTGGCATGTGTATTTCACTACTAATAACAATAAGTACTACAGGAAGTACTTTCCACGGATTACAAAGAACACTACTAACGTTGACAGTTGGGTGTGGTATTGTAGTTCCACTTGCCGCCCAGGAGACACTGCATGGAGACACTGATTATGCTGGCAAACCCGGGAGTGACGGTTGGATCCTGGTACTCCTCGCTGGTGAAGTGGTAACCGTTAGGACAGGTCACGATGAAGGATGAACCATATTGAAAGGTCGGGTCCGATGGTGTCAGGATCGACTTGTCATTGAAGCTCGGTTCAGGACAATCTGAAATGAGGGCACTTTGCATATGAGTCGACTTCTCAGTGATCCACCTTCACTTGCTCGCCTGCTGCTGCCTCAAATTGGGCAAAATTATTCACGAGTATTGGAGTTTAGGAAGAATAATTCATACTTACTCCAAACTGTAATTCAATTTGATTTTATTAAAAGAAGATTTCAATACTATAAGCATTAATAGAAACGTTTATATAAATATTTATAAAAAAAACATTTGAGAAGAAAAAATAATGCGAAAAAATACCATAATCTATTCAAACGTGTCAGTTCCAAAAATGATGTCAAACAGAGTAAACACAACTTTTCAAAGGAAAGAAAAAGCTAAATAAAAGTAATCTAAAATACCCTAACTCACCCATTGAGTAGGTAAAGGAGAATCCCCTAGATGTTTGAATACCATCGCTTACGAAGACAATGCTGAATTGACCGTTGCTGGTGCGTCGTTGGCGGGCGGCTGAGAGACCACCTGACAGCTCGTCAGTTAAACCAGTTCCATAGACCACCTGAAGGGAGATGATTTATCCACAAAATACTCTTATGTTCAATAGATGTTCTGAATGACTTATTTGAAAATTTGAGTCTGTCATCTTCTTCATCTTCCTCTAAGTATTGCCTGACTCTTAGTAGAGTGTATATATGCACTGGCGCATTTTGAAAGACAGCTAAAAACCAATGACAATGCTAACTTACTCATTCTATTATTAGGTATACCTAGTGTATAAAAACCTAGTTACAATGCTTATTACTGGTAGCTGTAAATGCTATTAACTGAATAATATCTCAACCTCATCCTATGTATTCATGTGCTTTAGACGTAAATGCTATCAAGCCAGATCATTATTTAAACCGCATTATATGTTTTCATGTGATGATTTAAACTCATATCGTGCTTTAGACAGAAATGCTATCAAGCTGGATAATAATTTCAACCTCATCCTTCAGTTACAAGTAATGATTTTATATCTTCATAATTTGATTAATTTGACCTATATCCTGATAAGAAGTACTCACAGTGACCTTGTCCTCATCCATGGTCTGGAAGTTATCGTAGCGCAGCGTGAGGATTGGCATGGTCGGCACATCTACCCGGAACACACACCGCACTAGGTTTGGGTAGTTGGACGCCTCAGCATCAGCCGAGAGTGGGTACCCGGGGGAGAAGACGTGTCCTGTTGGTGTGGTCAGCAACATCTCACATCCTGCAACAAACATCATGAAGGTTTCAAAATGACCTCGAAAAAATTAATCAATGTGCCTGATTTATCAAATTGGGAGTAGATATATATATATGACTTGGTGTTTTCATCTTGAAGTACAGATGAATACCAGAACCTCATAGAAATTTCTTTATTTATAGCCATGAAAGTGCTTGATATGTAACAGAGGTTACAATAGAAAACGTGAAGGAAGTAACCTCTGTGGGAAGAGAATGAGATGTACCTTGAATGTAGGTCAGTTTGAATCCCCTCGCGACCTGGTATCCTCTCGTCTGCATGGTGATGTAGATGCTGGGTCCGGTTGAGAAGATGTAGGGGACGTCCGAAGCTTTGCTACTGGACTTGAAGCGGTACAGCAGGTTAGCGGACACCGAGTCTCCGTTGCGCACCAGGACCTGGTCGTGTCCCTTTAGATCCATGTCTAGAATCTGCATGGGTTATACATGTTACTGGGCTATTAAAGTGATATTTTGTCTTAATGAAAGTGAGGGTGAGATTTCAGAATATTATTTGATGATCTAAATTACAGAGAGTATTTTTTTAAATTTGTAATCCATAAAATTACATTCAATGAATATTTATGATAAAAGTTTTAATTACCCACCACAATATTCACTTTCCTTTGAAACGAATACATTTTGTGAAATGTTTCTTTTCATTCTTGTGAAACAAAACTCTGAAAACCTTTTTTAGCTATATATCTAACGAATGAATTAAAATAGAATAATTATTTGTAATTTCAATTACATTGATTATATTATTTAGTATTTCTTTCCTGTATATGTCAGTTCAAAAATATAGATATAAATCAAATTAGTAAACTGACCCAACACATTGAAAAGTAAAACAAAATAACAATTACATTTAGAGTGATGATCTGGGTTGGTCTTTGTGTCCTGATGACCCAGGTGTAGTCCTGAGAGCCCAGGTAAGTCTGGGAGTAGCCGGGGGACAACAGTTCTGACACAGAATCAGAGGCCGACAAATACTGCATTGGAGCTAGGTTTGCTGATCCTGGAAAAAATATGACTGTTGAATTACTCTGGCTTCATAAAATAGTCGGATGGGCCACAACACTGACATCACAATAATTTGCATTTGTGACCTCACAATGTTAGAACTGGCATCTCAATGTAAGTAACATCTCAATGTAAGTAACATCACTCTCGACTAGTTTGCTTTATTAATGTGAATAAAGAGTACAGTATAAACTTGCTTCCACGTAATACCTTGAGTATTATTAAACTCCTGGATGTTTTGTGTGAAAACCACTTTAGCTCTTTTAATACCAAATTCTTAACTCTTTTTAAAAACTGGCATAACATGAAAGGGTATTTGGTGTCCTCTGCAAGGCTTAGACTTACTTCCGTTGTATTCAGCTCTAAACCCAAGTGAGTTCCCCGAGCTATCTGAGGAGAATTTCACAATGATCATGTTGTTCTGACTGACATAGTCGGGAAGATTTCCGCTCCGATCACCTACGAGGGTAGCAACTAACTGCGAGCGTTCCTCGGTCATACCACCCACCAGCACCTGCAGCTGGTCGCCCGCTGCAATCGTCAGGTTCGTAAACTGGAAACATCAAAGTTTTGTGTAAAACATTTTACAATGATGGAAATGGTTCTGTTGATTATGGTGATAATAATGTTAAATGCCAAGACAAAATATGAACAAAATGGAAAAGTGATAAAGATAGACAGACTTGGTGAATGAAATGGTACACTTAGTACAAGTCAGGAATGACTCAGAGCTGAATTGATGGAGAAATACTCACCCGTAAATAAGCGTTTAGTCCGAGCGGAACCTTGATGATCCATATACAGTTGCGTGAGTCAGCGTAGTTGGCAGGGTAGTTGAGTGACGTAATGGCGCCCGCTGTGCTCTCAATCGTATACGAGCACTGGCCAGCTTAAACAGGATACACGTTAACATTTCAAGAAATTGCTAATTTTGGTATTAGTTGATTGCATCTGATTAAATAATAAACAGAGCAAGTCACCATCAAACCTCATTTGGACAACAATTGGTCCCTTCTTGTGTAGAAAGCATAACGTTCATATAAGACTCTCTCTAAAGTAACGGTACACAGCATAAAAAGTACTACATGAGTTACCATTGCATACAGTACAAAGAGTACTATGTAAGAAATATAAGAAGTATGTACTACAATACTGACCACAGTTGTTTTCATCTGAGGAGTCTCCACAATCATCGTCCCCGTCACACTCCAAACCATAGCTGATGCAGCGACCGTTTAAACAGTGGAAACTGTCTGAATGTATAAAAAGATTTTGCTCAAATATCATATTGACATGATAATGTGTGTTAACTTCATTATCAATGCAATGGTTTTGTTATTTGTATTATTTTGTTCCAAAATGTTACTTTTAATTCCAAAATGTTACTTTTAATTCCAAAATGATGCTTTTAATTCCAAAATGTTATTTTTTTTTCAAAATGTTACTGAATTCCAAATTATTACTTTTAATTCCAAAATGTTTATTGAAGTTATTATATATCATTCTGTTTTAAAATGCCACATTTAATGTTGAATAGTGACCAATACTTTGTATCAAAATGATGCTTTTCAATTTGCATTAGGATGTAAAACTATATTTGTGTGACCTTATGTGTGTTAACTTAGCTTGCAAAAATATGTTAAATACTCAAAAACAACATATCCTTGAACAGAAAATATTGCAGCCAAAGATAGAAATTAAATAAACTAAAAACAAAGACACGCGATTTATAAGCTCATGTTAATTGAATTCTATATTGAGCATTTGATATATTTATACATCAAATGCAAGAAAAAAAACAAAACAAACAAAAATAAAATGAAACATGACGTAATAAAAGCATATTTTGAACAAAGTGTTAACATATTTTCACACCCATAAGACCCTTTTATGACATTTTTAAAAAATATAAAAGAAAACTAAAAATAGAAAGGTAAATCCAATTTTGAAGTAAGTTGGAAGAGGTGTATACAGAACATCTGACTTTAGAAAATGGTAATAAAATGTCCCGAACCTTTTGGACAGGCGGGCCTCTGACAGACATAAGGCAGTTTCATCTCACAAGGTCCAAAGGACCAGAAGTAGCGGTTTCCTTTCTCCAGCATATATACACACTTGCCATCTTCATCATTGGGCTCATTGTTCTCCCAGAAACCAGCGGCTGTGTTTGTTTCCTTGCCATCAGCGAAGTAGGCTATCACCAGGTTTCCTGCAGGGGCTTCAGTTCGGGTGAAACCTGCAGGAATAGATAGCAATGCATGCATATATGTAGTGAATGCATACATATATGTAATTATTGCATGCATATATGTAATTAATGCATGCATATATGTAATGAATACATGTAAATATGTAATGAATGCATGCATATATTTAGTAAATGCATGAACATATGTAAGGATTGCATGCATATATGTAGTGAATGCTTGTAATATTGTCCTCTTTCATTTGGATTCTAGAAATTTTAGTAAATAATATCAAAATGATTGAAAATATTTGGTGTTGACGCTAGTGACTTGGGCTTTCATCTATTGCATTGAAACAAACACACTGTACATGTTCTAACTTCTTTGAGAAGCATACATGAGAAGTTGTAAATTCAAATGTAGGCCAAAATCTCATATATTAACAGTTTTAAATGTAGATCTATCTTGTGATGGTTAATTGTTAAAGAGACAGTCTGAAATGTCATGAAAGAAAATTTGACAGATATAATCTCAATAGTATTGCCTTGCCAAACAAATTTACAAATTTCTCATGTCACCATATTGAAGACGTATGTGTATACTGAGAATAATTTTTTAATTACACTTTAAATAATTACCCTGAAATTATTTTTTTTATATAAAATGGAAGTTGGCAAACATAAAACCTTACCAAAACTATAAAATAATAAAATGGAATGACAATTGTAGCTAGGAGGTTTCTACCAGTAACTACATCATAAAGTCATACACAATAACAACATTACCTGCTGAACCTGAAACAAATACGAGTTTCTGAAGAGTTGGAGTTCAATGCAAGGTATAACATGAGTTACATTGTGATTGGTTACAGATAGGAGGAGGAGAAGGAAGAGAACGAGGAGAGCAGGAGGAGCAGGAAGGGGAGGAGGAGGAGGAGGAGGAGGAGGAGGAGGAGGAGGAGGAGGAGGCAGTAAGATAATGAACATAAAGGGGGACAAATAGCGCTAAAGATATCTTCAGCTTTCTGGTGTTATACTTTCATCTTCTTGTCCTATAGTTATATCATATACATATCATACATATCAACGTCAAGGTCATGCTTTTAGTCCATGCTTATTAATACAGTTCATGCTTCTTCTATTATTACAACATGCTACCTAGAACATGACAGTTTTATTAGGTTCATCTATGAAATCTTCGAATAGCAATATACTTATTTTGTTATTTCCAACTGCATTATCTCATCTAAACATTTACCTATCGACATGTTAAAACAGTAATACAACCAGCAGTTTATTTCACTTTTGATCACCTTTTCAATCTTCAAATTAAACAAATATTCAAGACTAAAGATCAGAAAGCAACAGTATAATATATTTGAGTGAAAACTGGTTTCGTATAAGAAATGGTGATAATGACTACCATCTTACAAGCCACAATATTTACATCTAAAGATACTTCTAAAGGTCTAAGTGCAATTGTTAAACAGATCTAGGAACCTTCACAATATCTTCATTAAACAACTTGTTCTTGTCACAGCACTCATATAGTAACTTTTACAAACGTTTGGTTGTTAATGACTCTTGAAGTGGTGACGCTTCAATGAGTTACATCTACACGTACACTATCGCTACATGATTAGGTATGCTAGAGCTAGAGGTTGAGGCCACACTCTCACTTACCATCTAGCACAATCCGGCTTACTCCTAGAGAAGAGAAAACGTTAAACCGTATGCTGGCGATAGGAGACAGTGCAACAACAACAGTACACAACAACACATTTCAATACACAGGAGTACACAACAGTACACAACAATTGCTCCACAATAAACAAGAATACACTGCTGTGTTAGTTAACACCACCGTATACCGCAATGAAACATCGATCGCATGATTCAAAATAACATCCACTATACTTGATAAAATTTGAAATAATTTGAAGAGTTTAAACATTTTAATGAGATTTTTTGGTAAATTGAATTAAATAAAAGTATATATTTCAGAAAAAGGTTGTGTAAAAATTATAATTAATAGGCATATATATATGATATGTTTATTTACTCAGATTAGATCTAGTGAAGTAGATTGATGCTTTCAGATGATGCATAGCGGTAAAACAAGACATGGAATTTCAACCAAACATGGAAAGCAATGTCATTAGAAACAAATTGACGAGTAGTTTAAAAGATCAATGACATATTACACCACGTACCATGATTCAAAGAGACAATAACGCCATGATATTAACTGTGACAATTTTTAGTGATACTTCCGTTCGTGTATTTAAACTATTAATGTATTTTTTTAATACACTGTATTTGAAACGCAATGCTGTTAGTTTGATGAATATTTTTGACATATCAAAGAATGGAAGTATATCTTCTATTTTCGATTCTACAAAAATACCTCTGTCGAACTGTCCCCTTCATAATGTTAAATATTAAACATTACCACAATATTGAAGATAAATAAATATATATGATGAAATGGGGTACACATGACAAATTGCTTAAATTGTAATATAAAAATATATCATGTAATAAAGTATGTTTGTCATCAGGTTATCATACTTAAAATAAATGATTAATAATGACAATAATTGGAGAAGCAATGGTGGAACCAGAAATTTTGAAAAGGGGGGGTGTCAGTCATTGAAACATTTTGAAGCTTGGAAGGGGGTTGAAGCCCCTGAAGCCCTCCTCTGGGTCCGCCACTGAGCAGAAAGTCAGTAATTTGAAGAAGTATTGAAATTTACTTCTCTCTTCGAGTATTCACGACTTGTATCTTGAATGTGACTTCTAACTTAAATGTGACGTGAAGCTGGATTGCTATTTACTTACCTATCCAGAATGTTTGTATACTTTGTGTAGAAGCAAACATCCCGATTTCCTGGTTTTCTACGTAGTCTGTCACTTTGGCTAGCTCGGCACCGTAGCTACACAACACACAAACAGGACCATCAGTCAATGACATATACTTTACAATATAAGATAACTTAGACTTATAATGGTACAGCGTTTAGTACAGTGTTTAGTACAGCGTCTGTACGTAGAAAGTTCAAGGGATTAAAAAGTAACCAGTGAGGTTTTATTATTATTACAGTGTTTAGTACAGTGTCTGTAAGTATGAAGTTCAAGGGGTTGAAAAGGAAAAGTAAACCGTAAGAGAGTGTCTTAAAGTAACATATTCGTTATTCAAAAATTGTATTGGTAAAATATACATTTTATTGTGTAGAGTGTTTGTACGTGCCTACCATACCATACGCGCTACTACAGTGCTGAGTGCATTCACATTTTGTAAACGTCATCAACCAGAAGGTCGCCGCTAATGGCTGCAATAGTGCAGTGGCGTTAAACAATAACTCGCTCACTCAACAAGAAGGGGCTAAATTGTATTGAGTAGACGACTCAACTTACCTTTTACACACATGTGAAGCTGTCTCCCACGGCATGACGCCCTGGTATACCTTGTAACACTGGACTCCCATTTGTGTCCATCCTGCAATATAGACATAATATACACTACAATTCTGAACCAATTAATATTAAGGGCACGACATTTACTTTTTAAAGGTTTTAAAAAGGAAACTGCATATATGAAAAACTTGATTTTTAAAATAAAAATGACGTTTCGGAATATGGACGCGAAGTGATGAAGGAAACAACCGATAAGCAGTGTTGGCTACGATGTGTGGTGTACACAAAAACAAAACTCGTTCCATTCATTACATGAAAACATAATGATATTCATGTAATAAATTTAAAATAAGAGCCTGAAATTCAGTTGACAATTACTCTTTATTCTGTCCATTGTATGTAAAAATTGGAATAAAGTATTCAAGTCGAAGTTTTTTGGGGTTTTTTTTTCAAATCAAAGAGTTTATTGTATCTAAGACATCTGGCTCACATACTAAAATGTATACACAAATGACAGACAGAATAAAAATAATATACAGTACAAATGATAGAGAACAATATGACAAACAATCGTAAAATTACGTTTTTAAAGTTTTAAAGACGAATTTAAGTTTAATACTTCATGCAAACAGCTGTCTACAGTATGATATTAGAAAATACCACGCTCATAAAATATTATAAGTAGCTATCAAATCAGCACATGTGTTTATCATGACTGACAGTTGTGATATTAACTTTTGACAAGAAGTTTCACATTTACAATAAAATATCTGGTTAAATCAGTGAGTATACGTACCTGGCTGACAATCTAAAGGAACTTCATCCTGAAATGAAAAAATATAAGATAAGGGAACGTTTCATCACACCTGAAAACGATCATTTGTTTCACTGTGAACACACACCTGAGCACTGTAACCAGAGCGCCAAGGGGTTAATGTCATATAACATGGTGTATACTGGACCATATAACACTATTTTATCTTAACATTTGCTTACTTAAAATGGAATGATATTTATTCATTGTTATAGTTTCGATATTTCCATTTCACACTCTGATTATGGAATCATATAAACATACAAGTTTATTATGTGTTAAAATATCATGATAATTTATTATTCATCTACCTGTGTAATTTAGTCAGTTTTAAACTATCCGTTCAGAGTATTTAAATATACAAAATACATTATGTATTATACAATAATGTATTTTGTGTGAAAATATTTGAATTATCACGATAACTAATTAATTGTGTTGGTGAGTTTTGATTCCTCTATTTTATAGACGTTATTCCCATTCACTATTAAGGACATTTTCATAATTATTCGCTGATATTTAAATCTATAAATCCGAGATAAGTTCACAGTCCAGCAATGTCTAAAAATAACTTCCGAAGTTGTCGAGCAACTCGGTCTCGCCTCGACCCGGAAACGGGGCGGCGTCTGGGTCACGTGACCAGTGTAAGCGTACACCTATATATTGTGTGGTAGATTTACAGGTGGTAGATGTAAATGTTTATTTTGTATATACACCAATTTTAATGTGTCTCACGTAACCCTCAATGGGTGGCTCGTCAGTATCTTAAATGTATTGTATCTATGTATTCTGTGTAATATTGTTCGAGGTGAGACCTAAATAAACTATGTGTCTGTCTGTCTGTCTGTCTGTCACAAGTTGTGGTTTCTTGCTTGATGATATTGATATATAGTCTTAGATCGTGTTTCTTTAGTTCACGAACTTCACAGAAATTCTGCAAACTCAAAACTTAATGAAAAATGCAGGTATTCAAATTTTAGACAACTCCGGAACAACATTTTAAAGTTTCCAATATTATTATTTTTATAACTCGCACTCTTTTCATTTCTATATATCAGTATAGTTTATTTATTAGTTTAATTAAGTGTTTTGATAAATGTGTTGCATGTCTCTTTATTAACTTTCCATGAATCTCGACACAGGGGTCAAAATCAAACTGGGTCGTATTTCGTGTTATCCTTTTCGTTCAACGAGGTCGTATTTATTTGTTCAATATATGTCGTTATTATCATACATAAACAGCTTCAACCACACCCTGTTTTTCAGAGTTTGTAAATAGTGCTGCAGTCCACACCCACAATGCGTAGATGTGTATGAATTCAGAAACATATCAACTATGTCACCATCTCGAGCATACCGTCCCAACTCCGAATAACATGACGTCGTACTATCCACAGGCATTGCGTACCTCATTATATTTACAGCATTTTATTCTTAAAGATTAACAAACATTTTAGAAGCAGTTGAAATGAATAAATTGAAGGATCGTGTTTATGTATATAATATATCACTCAGGTGACCCCTTTCTTGTTTTAAGGAAACATAAATACGTCTTTTCACATTTGTTTATGTGATTAAATAACTCAACGTAAATGGATACCTACTAAAACAAATTAAATAACTCAACTTCATGTGATACCTACTAAAACAAATAATACATCAACGTCAATGGATACCTACTAAAACAAATTAAATAACTCAACGTAAATGTATACCAACTAAAACAAATTAAGTTAATTAACGTCAAAGGATACCTACTAAAACAAATCAACTTAATCAACGTCAATGCATACCTACTGAAACAAAGTAACTTAATCAACGTCAATGCACACCTACTAAAGGAAACAAGGGACATAAAAGGGGAAATTAGAAATTGTACGAACTAACCACTTGAATAAGGAACGATAGCAGGTGCTCGCTGAAGTTAGTGAACATACGTACTACAATGCTCTGATTCATAAGATGGTGATCTGGTGCAGGACTTTAAGCTACATTATCATTTCAGGAAAATGTTTACTGTCTGATAACATCAGTATATACACAAAGTGTATGAAATTAATATTTTCTTTCAAACGGCATGTTTTGAACTAGAATTAGATAAATCAATATTTGTTCTCAATAACAGCAAGTTGTTGTCGTACTGAATAGAACAAATAGTTTCTTATTACAGATATTTTTTACATGGAATGAATACAACAAGTAATTTCTTCTAAAAATACAAGAATGTGCAGAATAAAAAAAGGCTATCTTCTACCTATTATTTCTAACAGCTTCTTAAAAGCAATCACTTCCAGTGAAGCATGCAGATTTATGAATATTGAGACTATTGTCTGCCATTGAGGATGTTGTTTCTTGCCTTCTATTGTTATAAGAATTATATTGACCTGAAAATCGATATCGACTTGACATTTGATCATCAAAAATGCATAGATAGTCTGTAGACGTGACAAGCCGGGCCCGTCATACCTCCACGCCCCGGGGTGCTAGTACCGTTGTTCCTTAACCACTTGTCAGCTGATATACGTTATAATGCCTCGACGTTTGTCGACTTGGTCTCTCTGCAGAGGGGATAGTGTTAATGGTACATAAACTTGCCCCATAGCTGCTTACTTCAAAAATATGCAAATGAATCACATAAATTATATCCTAAATTCCGAGAACAACAGGATGACGTGTCGATTAACATAAAAAAGACGTAAAAGTTACATACGGTAAATTATACACATAACACCTGGGTAAAAGCTTTCAGTTGCACATGCTTATAAGTGGCAAAAATCTGTATCATACAAAATCAAAGACGTTAGATTTTATAATTGTTTCGTGTTCTAGTCATTAATTAAATCAATGCATTTAAGAGAATACGTTTTATTTGAATTAACAAAAGAGTTTTAGTTGATTTATATATCACTGAAAAATAAACTACTTTTATTGTTAGTAACAAACATACATTCATAATGTATGAAGTGGATATGCTAAATAATTTGAATACACTACAACTGGATGATAATACCCCATTGAACACATTACAATCAAATACTTTGTAATAACGTTATGCTCTATAGTGTCCTGACCTAACCATGGATATATACTTTGTTATGATCTACTGTTTGATTAACCATTGATAGCCCTACAGTGTGTACTACGTTATGGTTGGGTATTAATACACCTCCTGACAACAGCTCAATACACTGTAAAGCTCTAGTGTATGTTTGTCCCCGGCATGTCTCTATTGTACTCCAGCAGAGTGTATGATTTATCTACAAAGACTCGCTGGACATATCAGCTTTCTGTTTGCAGAAACCAGGGAGGTCAACATTATTACAAATCGATTAGAATAATGACCTTATTTTGCCATTAAACGCGTTGTTTATACGAGTTGTGATTTAGTAAATGTTAACTGATTTATGTCACGGAGGGATCGAAGACTGCCATATTTATAAAATATTTGAATGTGGAGATCACAAGTGTTAATATTGATAATCAACTTAGATAGTTTCAAATAGCTTGTGGATATGTTTTGTGTGAAAGAGTCTATACGGACCAATACTTGATATAAGGCAGTGGATTGTTGATAACATCGTGTCGTCGTCTACGTCACCAACACCTTTTATAATACCTGAAGCAATTAACACCTTGGACCATTCCCACAATGAGTAATCGTGAAATGGTTTAAAACAAATGTAAATGGATCGAGGTTGTTCTTACTGTATATATGAGTGGGAAATTAATTAGATTCGAAGCTGATATTAAAAATAAAAAAACAAATCAGATGGTCCTAAGAATTAAAAAGAAACGTATAGCCAGAAGCAATCAACGGATTTAATTTTTTCACAAAGTCTTTATTGACAAGTCCGTTGTTATGAAAAACATGTTCAAGGCAAGAATGTCGTATTAGCGTGCAATCCGTCACCATAAATCTATCAATGTCAATTTTGATGTAAATAACTTACAATCATACACTCCTTAACATGGAAATGAAGGACTTGAAGATGTCATGTGAAGAGAACTAGATATCAAGGTTGACCCCCGGGTGCTGAACACTTCTAACTGGAGATGGTTCAGTACCAGCTGGTTATAAAGACAGCTCTTAACATTCAATATTTCAGTAGCAGTTGGTTATAAAGACAACTAACAGTAATCGTTTCAGACTCAGGTGAGTATGAGGACAATACGACCACAGTATGTTTTATATAATGACTATTGAGATCAGAATTAACAGCATGCATACATATATAGAGGAGTATCGCCCGAACAAACGTTTCCACAAAAATCACGGAGTCGTAATATCCCTTTATTGTTTACGGTTCCAAGAGATGACTGTCTCGGCTTAAATCTAGTTGACATGTTTATGGGGTGGTATTGCCACAGGGTAGTGTAGTAAGGATATTTACTACACAGATCAGGAATATCCAGACAGGGAGGCCAGTGTGAACCAAGCAAGTTTTAGACATGTTCTCAGGCACATTGTATACGATAGAGTTGGCTTCCCAAGTGCGAAATTACAAGGCCATGAAATACAGTTATTGATGAAAATGAATTCCTTTCCTCGAACTATAGATTACTCTAATTGAAAATATCTCTTCGACTCAAATTTTTCGACTAAACTTTTCAAACTAAAATAATATATTTTTGTTCAAACAAAATCTTCAGTTATTTCTTGGAACCTCAAACATTCTTTTACATTTTAACAATATGATAAGGAATAGCATGTAAGATAATCTGCTGCATACACGGAAACTGGTGAAATCCCAAAAGGCTTTATCTAATCCGCCTGAAAATGATAGGCGTAATAAAGAAGAGGCGTGACACGGAGAGCCGCCAAGATAGTCAAACAATGGCGTATCTCCATTTCAGAATAGACCCTCCTTAACTATACAAATATTGGACCGTGTAGGTTCTCCGGGGTGAGACGTCGTACCTCGGCCACGCTGGAGTGAAGCGACTTAGCCCAGTACAATGATCTTGTATCCCCTGGCTGGAGACAGATCGAGTTTCCAAATCCCAACTAGGTGTCTTCAAGAGGCTCAGAATGTCCATTGGATGACACTCCGCTGTGGTCAATAGGACGACGGGTGGAGGAGACTTCAATACATATAAGTGGACTTACTAAGTGATATGACTCTCAATGGGGTGTCGTAGTTTTATTTGATAGGGTATCTGTGAATGTATTCTTTCTAAGTGAAGATATATAGGTATGTAATCAGACAATCCATCAGTTGCTTTTTTTCAGATATGAAAGTCCACGTCCTCCTTTCAGCAAGCACCAAGGTGACAGTCAGTGAGGTAACCAAAGCGCAATGTTCAAACATGGGAGTTAGGTTAACTTTAGTGAACATTGCTTTTTGAAAGCAGCATATGAGAATGAGAATGTGCATTGGCATTTGAAACGTATTGCTCTGCAATGAGTTGGTATGCGACCAATGCCAAACATTCATGTATATTACTAGGGTAAGCGCCTTGATTGAATTTCGGGTCTATTTTCTTAAAGACTGTTTACACAGTTCTATAGTTTCGATGATACGAGCGAGGAAAGAACAGCTTTGATATAATCACATGTAGAATGCAATCGTTAAAATCTTGCCCCTGTCAAATATATGAAAGGTACACATACGTGACTCATCAATGTTTTAAGTAGGTCTTTTAATGAAAGAAAACGTTGGATTTATTTAAAAAGAAAAGGATTGTCATGCACACTCAACGAACTTAAATGTATAAAGACCAAGTGTAATGAAACCAGAGTTTGTGATAATTCATCACATGACTTTTAAAAACTTCTCCCTGCCATGCTCCACTGATTCAGAAAAGCATCATGTTCTGTCCTATTTACGTCACGTCACATCTTCTTCTCTAAGGAATGTTGCAATACAGAGCACAGCGATGCATGGACAGGACACTGTCCATCCTAAAATCAAAATATGTTGCCCTGTCACCAACAACCTGTGTACAGAAAAGGCTATCGATACAAGTCAATACAAGCCTGTTGTTGATGTGATTATACTCTGACATAAATAATGAAGGCATGTACCCTGCGTGGAATGCTGGAACTGATACATACGGGATTGTCTGGTTTATTTGGTGTGCATTCCTCGCCTCAGTGGACAGACTAAGTTGACGAGCTATTAGACACCACTGCTCCCATGAGTTACCTCATGTTTAAGCTACTATTAGAGGACGTGTACATATACATAAATTAGAGCATGTTATATAGTTGTGCCATATTCCTATTTCATCCTAATTGTTTAAGTATTATAAACAGTAGTATATAAATGTTAGAAAAATAGCTGCACGTTAGAGGGTAGGTCTAATTTTGCGGCTTGTTCAAACACGTAGTCTGTAACCATTTTTGTAAGTCCGCATTCTTACTGATAGAATCAGAACCACAGTGTCGAGTGTGCGCACCAGGGGATGGACCTGACATTGCTTATACATGATCGGTGTGAACAAGCAAGATTTTCTAGATAACAATGTTTTCATAGTGAGCATGTACTGTTCACAACAAACAAGTTGTTACCTGGGATTACTGCTTTTCTTATGCATTTTTAATGCAAATCAAATACTGTATTCGATAATAAAACTGTATTACGTGTATTCACATTACGACTGACTTCACTTTCATTCTAATTAAAATTCAACTATACGTACTAGGTATTCATGAGCGGATGGATGGTATATATTGCCTGAATAGCTACAGTATGCCTTCTTTAACGATCTGGAACTCGCCGTGCTGAAAGGAGCGAACATAAATTGCCTTTCTGGCAAGACTGATTTTAGAGTGAACGAGATATGTTGAAATGAGTTGTTTTGAAGAGCAATAGGTGGATAAATGGATGGATGGACCTTTTTACTTGCAGAGGCAATTATCAACTTTATATATTTAAAAAAAAAATGTCTTTTACGGTTAGTACACTGAAGAGAAGTATGTTAATGTTATCACCCTGTGACAGTTCAGTAACAAGCAAATCTATATAATGTGTGATGCAATATTGTTATGGATCTTCATCTTCTTGTAATTTCAAGTGGATACTGTTGATTAACTTACATTAAGTGTATGTTTTCAACATTTGTTTCTAAAAGTATATGGAAATGGGCGTGATGAACAAAGTGAAGAAAATAATCCTTTAACAAATAGCTTAAACTAATAGTGAGTACTTAGCATTATTAAATATCAATGACGTGATATGAATAAGGGTGTGTGTTGAAAGTCCATAAGCAGGTGATCATAGGAGAAAACAGAGGTATTGTTATGAATATTAATCATCTTTCAAGTCTGATAACTTGATGTGTACTCACTGTCACATTCCATAACCACGCCCGAATATCAAAAGTCTTACAGCCTTGAGTTCTACCTGGTCTTATCAATACACTAGAGTCTCTTTATACGGGTAAGAGGGTGTAGCCTTGACGCAGAAAAGGTGGTATCAGCGCAGATACCAGCAGTTTAAGCATATTTACATATATTGTAAAAGCTCAACTTTTATCCAGTCATGTTAAGTCGAAACATAAGAACAGAGAAGACTTTGATGTGAGGTTACATTATACGTAATTAAAATAATTATTGACATTATTCACATTTCCTAAAATGCATTCAAAACTTAATGCACTGGGAGAGACACATAATATAATGTTAAGCGTTTGAAGTACAAGAAGTAGCTCACAAACGTTCTGGGGGAAATACAACAAAATTCTATCAATAAAAAGTGCGTTTAAGTTTCAGACCACCGTTTGAAAATGTACTGAAGATTTAAAAAATGCTAAATTGCTTATGACTATATATTTATAATTGATTCATCAAAACTGAAACACAACTAGTATTTAACTCTTAAAATCTCTGATGTCCAGAATACCATTGAGACATTCCAAAACAATTAGAGCATGTTTGCATGCTAGAATAGTTACTATGCTCTTACATTTATTTTGCACAAAGAGTCCTGTAGTAACACAACTCATTCCCCATGCAGAACGTTGACAACGCAACCCCTCATATTGTAACTCAATACCCTCCAACAAAGAGGCACTGTTTACAGTGGAATACTCCTTTCAATGATTCTGCATAACTCTCGCTCTAGGATCGGTTTCACTTATTTAAAATTCACAACGTACAGTGACTTTCTTAAAATGCACAGTATGCAATAATGAACATATTTTGTCAATTCATTCCACAAATCATTTAAACAAATTCTTGACTTCGCTTATGAAAACACACCATATACAGTGGTACACGTACTGTCCATTTTATTCCACAAATATTTTAAAACAAACCCTTGAATTTCTCTTAGGAACATCCCACATATTATAATATACCCGATATGTAAGTTGGAATAATTCCACAAATTCTTTAAAACAAACCCTATACCTGATTCTGAACACATCCCATGTAGTAATATATGTAATTTGGAATTCACTGCACAAATGGTTAAAATAAACACCACATTCATTGTTGAAGATATTTTGAATTCATTCCAAAATAATTTTCATTAGAATGCCTAGAAGTTTCAGATCATTGATTATACCAGATTGGGGTGACCTTTCTTAACAGTATCCTGTTTACAGCATACTTTATCTTCTCTAACTGTTCACTGCAGGAAGAAACAACAGGTGGTCATTTAGTTATTCATATATTCAATCCAAATGCTACAGATGTTATGGCTCTTGCTTTAATAAACGGTGTGTCCAAAGCTGCAAGAATCTCGAGATGGCGTAAACTCTATCGAGACCTCACTCGTAATATGCGTCTGCAGTTTAACGAGATATATGCAAATTAGCTATAGGTGGGATCATAGGGGAAGTCTCTTTAACCAGCGTTGGGTTTGTGTAGATATCTAGTGGATATTTCATAACATTCTACCATTTATGAGCCACTGAAGAGGCCTTTAGATTCAGTATACACTGTACGTGTAGTTTAGTTTCGTCATAGTAGCAACCTTATCTTGAGGATAACATGCATTGTGTGATCTTAGTAATGTGAGTGAAAGTAATGACTGGTGATAGCTTAATGATAAGTAAATGTATATCTTTAAAGAAAATTAATTGAAGAAATAGTGTTTAAATCTTAGTCGTCAATACATAATAATCAAATACATTTATTACCTTTACGGTAAATTTGTTGAATTCCGATCGGCCAATAGCCAATATATAAGAAACCGTGTTGTGGGTTTGTCAAGGTGTACCAATGGTACACCTCGTTAAGACATGTCATACCATATCGTTATAAAATGATGTCAATGTTCCCCCTTTCGTTCTTACATCAGCCAACTTATTATATGTTTGTACTTATACCACTTATTCTCACCGGCTCAATTCAGAGAGACAGAGAGAGAGAGAGCTCATAAGAAACAATTAAAGTCTCGATTTCAACTAAACGTGCATATAAATCAATAATACCAGGACCGTGAGTATTAATCAGTTGGCTGCATACGTAACGTAACATTATCTCCCCACTGATAGTGGGTTCCTCTTGAAACTTTATATAGCCCAATGCCCAGAGGGGAGATACTTATAGAAAATTGCTGGGGTTTTACATTAGACCAGAAACCGAGAAATAGACAAATGCTTGTTATCAGCCTGGGGCGCTACATTTTCCAACATGCGTTTAAATCGGCTGCAGCGTGGTCATGGTGCCCCGGGCCAAGAGAATAATCTGACTTGTTGAGTAGGTAGTTAAGTCCTAAAAGCGCTTTTATTGAAATTTTTGCTTTAATGAAGGTGACGATGATGGCTTTGAGCGTTCTGAAGACACAGAGAACATGTTTTATTATTCTTCCTCGACATCGGGGGCGGAGAACTTTTTATATTGTTCTAGGTCTTTCTATGTCACTGAGTTTTGACATCTGACCATCAGCGCTTTCATAATGTAAACGTGAAGATGTCTCAGACATGTTATAGAGTGCACAAATGGGAGACGTCTCCTTAGACGAATAGTATAGATAACATAGTTCTGGAAGTTGAATACGCATACCATATATACATACTCTTTATCATGACCAAATGAGTTATCACATAATTACTCCAACCCAATTCATGTATTGTCGTTTAATATCTATAATAAATGTAACTCTTATTTAGCTAAAATATTGATTAACTTTAACTCATTTCTGTAAACATGTATATTCTCCTTCGTCAAATCATTTGTACCATGTGTTTGATTACGGTGTTGATGTCTGCATTGAAAGATCGCATTCATAGTAATATAGAAGTTGACTATTCATCGAACATGTCATCATACCAGCTTATAAATGCGTCTCAAAGAAACCAAATAAAACCATTGCAAATCCTCATTACAGAAAGTCGACATTCTCCGCTTAAGCAAAATATTATAGACCACTGTATACGCTGATGAACTATTAAAGTAATCATGTTTACTGATACAGACACAAAAATTAAGTCGTTGCAAAGTAAAACCAGATATGTTTACGATATATAGCCATGTTCCTTCTCCTCCATGACCTTCAGATATGAATACTTAGTGTGAATCGCCGCTAAACTAGAGACACGGTCTGTCTATTGCTGTAAAGTATCTACTGGTGATACGGTCTGTCTATTGCTGTGAAGTATCTCCTGGTGACACGGACTGTTTATTGCTGTGAAGTATCTACTGGTGACACGGTCTGTCTATTGCTTTGAAGTATCTACTGGTGACACGGTCTGTCTATTGCTGTGAAGTATCTACTGGTGACACGGTCTGTCTATTGCTTTGAAGTATCTACTGGTGGCACGGACTGTTTATTGCTGTGAAGTATCTACTGGTGACACGGTCTGTCTATTGCTTTGAAGTATCTACTGGTGACACGGTCTGTCTATTGCTGTGAAGTATCTACTGGTGACACGGTCTGTCTATTGCTGTAAAGTATCTACTGGTGACACGGTCTGTCTATTGCTTTGAAGTATCTACTGGTGGCACGTTCTGTCTATTGCTGTACAGTATCTACTGGTGACACGGTCTGTCTATTGCTGTACAGTATCTACTGGTGACACGGTCTGTCTATTGCTGTACAGTATCTACTGGTGACACGGTCTGTCTATTGCTGTACAGTATCTACTGGTGACACGGTCTGTCTATTGCTTTGAAGTATCTACTGGTGGCACGTTCTGTCTATTGCTGTGAAGTATCTACTGGTGACACGGTCTGTCTATTGCTGTAAAGTATCTACTGGTGACACGGTCTGTCTATTGCTATGAAGTATCCACTGGTGACACGGTCTGTCTATTGCTATGAAGTATCCACTGGTGACACGGTCTGTCTATTTCTGTAAAGTATCTACTGGTGACACGGTCTGTCTATTGCTGTGAAGTATCTACTGGTGACACGGTCTGTCTATTGCTGTAAAGTATCTACTGGTGACACGGTCTGTCTATTGCTATGAAGTATCCACTGGTGACACGGTCTGTCTATTGCTATGAAGTATCCACTGGTGACACGGTCTGTCTATTTCTGTAAAGTATCTACTGGTGACACGGTCTGTCTATTGCTGTGAAGTATCTACTGGTGACACGGTCTGTCTATTGCTGTAAAGAATCTACTGGTGACACGGTCTGTCTATTGCTGTGAAGTATCTACTGGTGACACGGTCTGTCTATTGCTGTGAAGTATCTACTGGTGACACGGTCTGTCTATTGCTGTGAAGTATCCACTGGTGATACGGTCTGTCTATTGCTGTGAAGTGCCTACAAGTCGAACACTCCATCAACCCAGAAGGCTATACGGTACGGTACCGATCAGGAGGAATAAATTGAATTTGTCTCCTCTGAAATCATTGGTATGTCATAAGCTACAGGTCCTTTCAAAACGGTTAATCCTGAAATAACTTCATTAGATTCCGGTTGCTTAACTGAGCTTAGATTCTATTGAATGTAATAGGATTTGCAGCAAGTTTTCTGAGGAGGTACATGTTTGATTTGCCAGTGAAAGGTGAGTTCTTTCCGCCTCGGATCCCACTGAAAACTGAATAGCTGTTACTGGCGTCTATTCGTCCATTGCAAATCGAAAAGGAAATCGTAAGACATTGAAACACGCCAAGCAAGTTTGGGATTTCAAGATTGATACTATTCAGAGCAGAAGGTTGAAGTAATGATGTTTGGTAACCTGTTCTACCGGTATGGTGCTAATGGTCAAGATCGACTCGCCATGATTTTACCGTGTGTTTAATAATACGGAATAATCCCTAAAGCAGACTTTGAAAACGATAAAGGAAAGGCGGGATACCTAAAGGAATGTGACCTTTAATTTTGTAGCTTAAGCTACATTGGAACACGGCGATCTATTGTGTCATATGTGTATTGTTCTAGTACAAAGTGAAAATCTCAATATATCTACAGCATTGCCTTCAACTCGTGGTTACTGCCCGTGAAAACAAAAGCTTCACATCTTAAGATAATCTATTGTTACAACATTGGTGAATGGGAACGTGAAATACAATACGAAGCATCCCAATTCACATACCAGATGACAATTTTCTACTCGTATTACACTACTGTATTTCCTTTAACTAGGGCGCTGACGCTATCTTTTCATTTAACCGACATTATTCTTGCCATCTCTAGATCCCCTCCGCTTTCTTCCACCAACCCCACCCCATCCCCCTAACTACCCTACACTACCCTCACTGCCCCCACTAAATAAACAATCCAAGCCTACAATACCCTTCCATTACCTACCCTCTCATAAACTGCCCCGACTATCCTACCCTATTCTACCCGTATTACCCCCATTACCTCACTAAATACACTATCCAACCCTACAATATCCTACCCAACCGTAAAGTGCCCTCACTACCCTACCCTACTCTACCTAACTACCCTGTCCAACCCTACCCAATCACATCGTGTTCTCAACATCAGCCACCAATATAAAAGTGTACTTCAGCATGCAATATGATCTTTATTGATTAATTAAAACAAAAAAATATGCTACCTTGCATTTCTAGTAACAATTCCTTTCGAAGTGAAGAAATGAAATGTACTGCTTATCAACATACAATGTCCATGCAACTGTATAACAGAAACAGCTAATATGGAGACTTCGAGTTGTTGGTCAACTGTTTCCAATAATGTTACGTAGTCCCTGTGTCAAGAGATATAGTGGTATATTCTATTGCCTCGCATCCCTACTGTTGGCAGCATTATAATCTCATAGCTTAGTTTATAGTTCAAACTTCATAGCTCTATCGTGCGCTAGTCCAGCCATAAAGAGAGTGTCTCGTTATCCCATCAAAATCGGTTCTTCGGGTGATAGGGGAAATTGATTTGTAACTCGAACTGGTGAAGTATTCCACCTTATATCAACATTTACAAAACAATTGACTAAGTCAATTTCAGAATATCCTTATACACTGACCGATATGTTCTCCTTTCACTTTAGGGAGATTGTATCAGAACTATCCAGAGTGATTTGGCGCTGAAAGGCGTATTGAAATGTTCCAGATGTCGATGGTAGAGTCGCGTGACTAAAGAAGGCGATTTCTGTTTATATTATCGGTGTGTGTAACCTTGTGATTGTTGGCGTGATTGCAACTCAAGTAGCTTCATACAGCAACGTTCCAACAGAGTTCACGAGTACAGACGATGAGGGAGATTAACCTATCAGCTTAAAATTCAATGGGTTGTAGTAATACAAGCAAATGTCTAATAATGTTATATTACCATCTGTTAATGAATCAACGAATAAATGCAGCGATGAAGTAAAACTAAATGAAGTTTCTGTTTATTAAGAAACCCAAATACCTACAAATTATAGCAGTATTTTTGGAAACCGACAAACAATTTTCTCATGAATATATCTTCAAATCCTCTAAGGTATGGTCAACCATCATGTAGATTTAGGTTTCAAACTCTTATTCGGATTACCAAGGTTCAATCTGTGTACGCTATCCGGGTGGATAATGATATAATGAAGGCAGGCAAATACCCCTTGCCCAAGCATGCATGACGGGCAGTACTTGAAGAACAACTCCAGGTTTCAGGGATTTCATGGACACCTTCAGCCCAACCATTGGCCCACTGTTTTATTGCAATACACCCTGTGGGCCGAGTTGAATAGAAACTATCAATATCGAATTCGTATGTTAAAGCAATAACGAATAAAATATGTGCCCATTCCGAATAAGTAGACTTTAACATTATCCTGTTTTAAGGCGATAAAGCACATGAAATGTAGGTGTGTCTCTGAAGTTTCCCATTATGGGTAACAGTGTGTTCTTATCTCCCTTCACATCGAAGCAATACATGACACTATTAGGTTTTCTTTTATGGAATAACAACATGTAATTGAATGTTTTAGCCTAGTGTAAGAAATGGATTTCGTAAAAGTACCACGAAGATGGCTGGTTTGGATAACCCTAGCCAATCTACGAATTACAATGTGTTTTCACAATTTATAGAAACATTCGTGCTCTGGTGAAATAATTAATTTATTTTGCACTCCAAGCATTTAGTAACAATATGTACTTTATTTATTTCAGTTCAACAAAATACTGTTGAGTAATTATTTGGTCTAAGATCTCGCATGCGACATAGTCTCAAATCCTACAATACCAGAGTTTATAACGGAGATGGATGCTGAAAATGATAATTCCTTCAAGAGGCTATTCTCGTATTGTTTCATGTTCCAGCAAAAGAAGAAAATCAATGTTTACACAAATATTTCAGTACATTCTTAAAAACGAAAATACAAACTAGGTCACATACAGGGACTAGATAGATATTGCTTTTACTGTAACTTATATAAACTCTCCATAACAACAGGTAAGCTCATCGTTAGTGAATAATTTATCAGTAATAGTGAAGTGGATATTTAAACCTTACCTGAATGGTGACATCGACTGCTAACAGTAGAAACACGGGCACAGCCCATAAAGACAGACGTTGCATGACTGCAGATGGTACTAATCTCTCTTCACAACTTCATCGAAATGAAATCCACAATAGTAAAACCTCAAACGAAAGATGTGGTCACGAAACGATTCCGAAAATGACCAAATGCAACTAGTGTCCTAGAGTAAAGCGACTGTCTCCTCGCCACACCCTGAATGGAATGAAAGATACCCAGGAGAGTTGGGTTGTAGTTAGCGTGGTCACAGGGCGTGACTGAATCTATCAGGCGTGAGCGGTAACCGGCTAACCCAAACCGGTAGCGAGATAGAGAGGCAAGCAAGTGTGGTACTGTCTGTTTCTTCCTCTCACTCCCTGTGTAATAAAGTAAACCGGGTGCTGAGACAAACCCGTGTTTCCAGCACAATTCAAAATGTCTTAATGACACTGGGAATTCGGCTCTAAGCTAATTTATCAAGGCTTGTGAGACAAGTCACATTATCCTGAATAGATTTTGTACGTATTATTTCTTGATCGCACGCTTCAGTGGTTCTATTCAGCGATTTATTGTCTCCTATCTTACAGTTGTCTGATTGGTCCAATTTCAATGGGTGGAGCCCATTCCGCACTGACCCGCTAAAACTGGGGTTATTAATATTACGCAAGACACGACGAAAGGATTGGACAAAGTGCATCTCCTTGACGAACCGCTATGTCCATTAAAAAATGTGTTTCTCTTTTTTTCTTTTACTTTAGCCATCTAGCCAGTATAACTTAAGTATTGAATGGTTCATAATGTTAATGCTTTCATAGTATACATAGAACATGTTTCTACAATAGGTGTTAGATGTCACAGAAGTACCCTGTAAAGGTGTTTACGTTCAAGAGCCTAACTGTGACAGGTGTGTTTTCAGAGGTAATCAGATCTGTTTTATTCTAAATACCGTTTACGTTGAATGAAACATTAACACGTTACTTACAATACATCAGGAAAATGGGTAAGCTGTTAAATACCTCATATTTCGGTTATACGTATATGTAAACGTATATGTAACGATGTTCTCTTATTCGTTACATGGTAAAATATTGCAAGTTCTAAAAAGAACGCAAATTATCCCGACTTATAAATGAGTTTTGCAAATACAAACTGAATTGTGATCATTCTCTTTCAACAGGGACTCTATCAAGAGGGACACGAATCTCGAGTTCGTTACATCACCATTTCTAAATTTAACTCATTTTAATATTCGGAGAAGGTAAAAGTATGACATTAAGGTTGTACATTAGTTTTAAAAAATTGTATGAGATGAGAAAGCGTTATAACCTTGCTGAAACATGTTGACCAAAACTGGCTTGAGAGCATATAACAAGGTTTATGTAAGAACATTCAAACGGTATGCTCAAAGGGGGACGAGGGAGAGGTATCCGTTTCTACAGGACTAATATTGACTGATGAGATTCAAGTAAAGTCGACTATTGTCAGCGAAGGACACCCAGTCTCCAAACTCTCACTGACCGGGTCTCCGTCTCCCCAACAATAGCCCGGGGGTTGCCCTGGGGTCATCACACCCCGCTCCCTCCACCCCTGGTCAGAGACTTTCTCGTCAATAGACGCTAACGAATAGGTTCAAGGGCAATTACTAATTTCAAGCAGCAGCATTTATTGAACAGTAAACTCTAGCCATACAAGAAATACGGGGTTAATGACAGGATGTCGACGTGCTCTGTAGCATATATTCACAAAACTATAATTATTCAAGAAATATGTTTTCTTGGTGCTTGATTTCAACTTTCACGTGACAGCAAAGAATAAAAGATGAACATTCTAGAGCTGAGAGAAGAATAACATTTGTCTATCGAGTCTGTGCATTTTTAACTTTGATTAGTATTTGTTATTTGATTCGAGTTAGTTTTATAACATAGCTTATCTTGTAAAACTATTTGTTAATTCGCTGTCAGTGAATCGATATTTCCACAAAAGCAAAAACGCTGTGAAATCATATAGACTCAACTGACACTATTGGCCAATACTTGAATATTACATGCATCGGTTGAGTCATCGGCGACGAGAGCTAACTGACATATTATATGAGAAGATAGCGGTTTATAAATGATAAAGGATACATATTTATACCATTGCAATCTTAACCAATTAATAGTGTCTCGTCCCCTTGCCTGATTATCCAATACACAGTCTCAGTACAGTAGATTTCAACATTCAGTATTTACTTGAGATTATCTTGAAGTGTACTTATATGTATATTTGTAAAGCTCTTATATAAATTGTGCCATTACCCGGGTAAAGCTGTTTGAACACATGGAGTTTACACTATAAGCTTTCTATGTGCTTGCTTTATACTTTAAATAAACAAATGCCAAGAAGGGATAAACCCCTCTTAATAAAGCCGCGGAATGATATGGAAATCATTATGCTTTATTTCACGAAATATGGAAATATGTCCAATATCAACATTCTGTATAAGCTATAATACTAAATCGGAAAGATATATTGTATCATTATATATTTTGTTTAGTCCTGCCCCCCTGACTGTGTAAAATAAGAGCCTTTAATACAGTCTAGATCCTTAGGCAGCAAGTCTAGATAAACTGAATACACATTATCTGGTAGTATTGAAACATATATAAACATAAGGATGAAGATACAATATTTAAAACAATTCCATAGACTAAATTTTAGTCTATAATTTGTTTGAAAACATCAATACGTTAAAAACGACGTATAAGAATGACGTATTTATGAAAAAATCCAAGAATCTACGTCAATTGCCAGGGTGTTAACATAATACGTAAATAAACAACATTGCGACTGTTGACATATAGAGTCACGGTTGAAGCTAACAACCCTGTTACACCCCGCATACAACTGTAACAGCGATGATCTAAGCAAGCCTCAATATGGGGAACACGGGAATATCAATGTATTAACACTGTACAAAACAGAGCCTGTAGATTTTATCTCGGTGTTGGTGGTAAGACCCCTAATTTGGCTACAAGGGGGGATATGGGCTGGTCTTCATGTTTTTATAAGCAACAAGTCGAAATTGCACGCTTTTTGTGCAGATTAAAAGCCCTCCCCTCAAATCGAAACATTTTAAATTCAATTTTTAACTGGTCTGCCACAATTCCCAATTCTTGGGTTAAACGTGTAAAAGCTCTTTTTGTACATGCTAATATTGATTTTACCGATAATCAGTTTAGTCTTGCCGTTGTCAAAGATATGCTGTTAAAATATGATAACACGAAATGGTTTCGTAATTTATGGAATGACAACGTCAATATTAACGGTAACAAATTACGCACATATCGCACTTTTAAACTTGCACCACTCACTGAAAATTATGTTAAATATATCTCCCCAAGGGAACACCGTAGTATTTTAGCTAAATTTCGCTGTGGTACCCTGCCCCTCCAAATCGAACTTGGTCGCTTTACCCGCCCAACTACCCCTCTTTTAAATCGTATATGTAAACATTGTAATTTTAATGTTGTCGAGGATGAATGCCATTTTTTAATTGCTTGTCCATTTTACTCCGATTTAAGGTATGATCTTTTCTCTAAAATAGCCCAGTTTGAGCCAACATTTTTGTCCATGCAACCGTTTGATAAGCTTACTTATATAATGTTAAATGACCTATTTTCCCAATCTCTTGCCGCCACTTTATGCAAAATGTACAAACGTAGTCTTCACCAATAAAGTTTATACCCCCATAATACCTATTTAATTATGTAATATATATGTACAAACTTATGTATTTGTGTATGTGTGTGTGTGTATGTGTGTGTGTATGTGTGTGTATGTCCCTACTTATTTTATATTTTATTAATACTATTTATCTTATCAGTAATATTTTATTGTGTATTGTGTCTCGTAAGCCTATGTAGGCTGGACTTTGCTTTTTAATTTGCTGTGATTATAACTTGCCTGTAATATGTATAAATGCAAAGTGTGACACCTTAATAAACTAATTTTTCTTCTTTCTTTCTTTCTTCTCTTAATTGCGTACTACCAGTCGAAACGTTACAATTGTTAAACTTCTGTCAACATGTCCTCACGTAACATGCTAGTTGTTCCTTTATATAAATAATTATTTAAATTATTAAACAATATGCTTACCTTTTATACATACTATTTTATAAACGTGTTTATATTTCGCCATTAATTAATTTTTCAAATTATTGACGGTATAATCATCTTCATATTGAGATGTGGATGTAACTTAAGTAATTCTACTTTTGATGAAACGCATATAAGGAACACTTGAAACATATTAGGACACTCGAAACACATATTAAGCCACTTGGATAACATAGGGTATTGCACAATTCAGAAAATCAAAATAATAAAATATGGCAATGTCAAATGACGAATCAGTATTTCATAACATCAGAACACATGTACAGAAGGTTTAACGTCAACGCAACAACGCGACTACTGTTCTGACTATAACATTTTGAGATGAGAAATATAGGTGTGAAAATGTGTGACTCAGGGAATATCAATAAATATTGAAATGGTTCAAAATTTTAATTAAATGGTATCACGATTTTCATGTGTGACAACCGCGTTTGATTGAATATTGTTAAAATATCCAGACAGCGATGGAATTCACAAATATAAGTTATGATTCAGACTTCTAAACATTAAACAAAGTTATATAAGTTCGACAATATCGAAAGATCGTCAGACATTTTAATTACATTTAGTAACATTAAACATGGCAGAGGGGAAGTTTTACATGAAATAGTATGTATATCACTCGAATTGTTATTTTACATTGTTACGTACATTTAAAAGATTTCCACTAATTAGATATTGACATTCACATTGACAAGTAGCACGCCCCAGGGACACTCCACACGGAGGTTACATGATAGCTTACACTCGATATCTGCAAGATACACGTGTAATATTTCCTACCATTGCCTGCAGTACGTCTAACCCTACCCTACCACTGCCTGCAGATAGTGCAACTCTAACCCCGCAGGCGGTGTATATAGGTGTTATCTGACCATCTTTACCTCATGTATAATACCTTGCGTGTACCCGAAGGTGGTATATGGGTTGTAAAATTTACCACAAGGACTTAATCTTATTACAAGACTGTGTTGTTTCCTTTATTAAACCAAGCTTTTGTTCTGAAGGGTTTCTAATAATTTGTCGGCAACGTTTGAAGTGTTTTGAAAGCGTCTTTATTAATTAAGATTTTATGATCTGCAGAGGAATTCATTTACATTAGATTATGTCAGCTGATTTAATCAAGGTATTTGGAAGAAATAAACGTTAAGAATTGCAGTTATCGTTAAATAAAAATTCTCTGGCAATTAAACTTTGTTCAAAGCTATCACAAATATAATGCTTATTTCAAAATTAATTTGTGAAAGTAACATACTAAACTCAATTCAATATTGATTTAACCAGGGAACAGACTAGCAAAAGAAAGCACGTTGATACTTGTATTTAATCAAAATAAGGTTGTAACAATCATAGATACATTTACAGTTGGTAGAATGGATTGGTACCATTAACTAGTCCTATAACGATTTTGTAAATTGAATTATTTTTCTTCAGTGATTTAATTAAAGAACTATGACACAATTTACTAAATGAGTTTATAGATACCATTAATTCAAACACTTAACTTTTGACCTAAACATGGACATGGATTATCTTTCAGTTTCTTCACCTGTTCGTGTGCATAATTATGGCTGTCAATTGTACTATAAGCCTCATGTGCTTAAGTTTGAGTGCCAATTGTACTATAAGCCTCATGTGCTTAGGTTTGAGTGCCAATTGTACTATAAGCCGCATGTGCTTAGGTTTGGCTGTCAATTGTACTATAAGTCTCATGTGCTTAGGTTTGGTTGTCAAGTGTACTATAAGCCCCATGTGTTTAGGTTTGACTATCAATTGTACTATAAGCCTCGTGTGCTTAGATTTGTTTGTCAATTGTACTATAAGTCCAATGTGTTTTAGTCTGTTTGCCATATGTTCTTTTAGCCTCATGTGCTTAAGTTTCGTGTCAATTGTACTATATGTCTCATGTGTTTTAGTCTGGTTGCCAATTGTACTCTACGCCTAATATGCTTAGGTTTGGGTGTCAATTGTACTATAAGCCTCATGTGCTTAGGTTTAGGTGTCAATTGTACTATAAGCCTCACGTGCTTAGGTTTGGGTGTCAATTGTACTATAAGCCTCATGTGCTTAGGTTTGGGTGTCAATTGTACTATAAGCCTCATGTGCTTAGGTTTGGGTGTCAATTGTACTATAAGCCTCACGTGCTTAGGTTTGGGTGTCAATTGTACTATAAGCCTCATGTGCTTAGGTTTGGGTGTCAATTGTACTATAAGCCTCATGTGCTTAGGTTTGGGTGTCAATTGTACTATAAGCCTCATGTGCTTTAGTCTGGTTGCTTATTGTACTATAAGCCTCATGTGCTTAGGTTTGGGTGTCAATTGTACTATAAGCCTCATGTGCTTGTGTGGTTGCCATTTAAACGAATTGTCCTGGGCATGTAGACGTAGATAGAGGGGTGGGTCCTGGTATGACTGAATAAACTAATCAGGGGACTTAAAGTTGCTGTATGGTAACCAGTTCATTGTATGCACGAACATGGTTCAGCTGGTAAACTGCTTATTTAACTATGACGAGATGACGAGGTGTACTTGTTCCAATTATGTGTGGTGGATTTCGTCATGATGTCGTTTTATAAGTACCCTCATCATTTATCTATATTGGATAACAATTTCGAGCCGAGTTTATAAAATCGTTTTGCCTGTATCTGATTGAATGAACAATTTCCATTCAGTATATCAACTGAAATCCGAAACATGATGGCCGTATGGATTACACATTTTAGGTTTAAATTAAAAGAATTTTAAACTTCTCCAGAGGCATTTAGACGTTGGTATAATACTAAAGAACTATTAGCATGTATGATAATTTTATAACTTTATCTCACGTTACAATTGTCATAGTTTGAATGACACACAGAGCTAGAGTTCATGATAGAACATAGTGAAAGTGCAGTCACTGCCTCAATTTCGATCACGATTTGATACCACAGGGAGAATTACCAACGCAATAGCTTTAGTCAGAACATCACAAGTTTAGAAAATCAGAACAAAGTCAGTGGAATGGAGCGTAAACTCTTACACACGAGGACTGGAGCAGTCATCCATTAACTTACGACTTTCAGTAACCCTTGTCTATCCTATCCTATATACATGTAGTCATTCAGTAAATATGTCTATCGCTTCAACCTTAGCCATGTCTCCTTGGCAATGTCCCTTAGCCATGCCCCTTATATAAGCCATATCCCTCGTATTAGCCATATCCCTTATATTAGCCATATCCCTTATATTAGCCATGCCCCTTATATTAGCCTATCCCTTATATTAGCCATATCCCTTATATTAGCCATATTCCTTAGTCATGATCCTCAGCTATGTCCCTAAGCCATATACCTTTGTCATATCCCTTATATAAGCCATATCCCTTAGCCATATCCCTTATATTAGCCATATTCCTTATATTAGCCATATCCCTTAGCCATGATCCTTAGCCATGTCCTTAAGCCATATACCTTTGTCATATCCCTTATATTAGCCACATTCCCTTAGCCATATCCCTTAGTCATGTCCCTTAGCCATGTCCCTTAACAAAGTACCTTTGCTATGCCCCTTTACCATGCCCGATTCTACAAATCTAAGAATCTAGGTTTTCAGATCTCCCTTTTCAATATTTGCTGGGAGAAAAACTATTATGGGTTAAAAAAAACAATTCCATTTTTAATTTCACTTTCATACCTTTAAATATGACATGAACATCTTTTAAAATACAGAGATGTTCTTTCAGCAACCCAAATATAGAGACATCGACAGGCTGTGTACGGGATATATAGGCATATAAGAGGACGCGGGTTTCGCGTTATATAGTTGTCTATATATGCACCCTGTGATGTCAGAGAAGAGGGTAGACTATATATAGATTGCCACCTCATTGTGAGTAAGTGTAGAGGACATGCGTGATGAATCAGGATAAATAAACATGTATATAAGAACGTATGTATTCGTAGTTTTCCTCTCTAAACTCATAAGATCCTATTAGGAGGAAAGTGGCTTGAAGGTCACATGTAGTCCTTGTGTAACAGAACGCGTAAAGTCTAAGACTAAACTCTGACAAAACAAGGACACGATCCCTACATACATTTGACTATTTCCATGTTTTATCTTATTCCTTATTGGTACTGCAGTTGAATATTATATAAAACCTAGATTTTACAAAGGACCTTTACATAATTAAGTTTGCCTATAGGGTCATGAGAAACGTACTGTATAACTTGTAACTCGTTACTTAGATGAACGTCATTCATGCATCACCTATGAATAACATTATGTGCGAGTTCAAACCTACTTGACTTGGATTCGGCCCATTGGTGATGAAGAGACATTAAGACATATGTAGATGATACCGAATAACAAGTATAAATCTACTCTACAGGTTCTACAGGAATATCATTATTATTCTGTATGTGTTACGTGGAATAAGAAAACAAAGACTGCATGTTTACTAACTTTTCAACCTTTTTGATAATAACACACATATATCATATTTATGGAAAATTCAGAAAGTAACAAACAGATCATCATTACATTTTAGTCATATTATATAGCCTACATGAACGTGCTTGATCTCCATATATCGTGATGTGACGTGATATGCTAGACCGTGATATTTTTAGACAACAGATAAAGCCCAAATATAACTTCATATTTGACCTTCCTCCACTGAGAGCTGAATCACCAGCCAGAAAGAGGAGAGTCTAAAGATACCTGTAGTTATTGACAGGTTAATGCTATAGGCGTGACGGGATGAAGGCGAACAAACCCCACACAGAGTACAGTACCCGGCCACACCCTGCAGTCTGTAGACTTCACGGATCACAATGGATGGGTACACGCCCATGTGTCGGAGGGATACCCCGAGTTAGATGCCTTTATGTTGACGTGAATTATTAGAAATGAAAATAAAATTTGAGTTCCCCCCAAACAAACATTGGTTGACATGGTTGACGTTTAAACCCGCATTCTATGCATGGTCCATGTGCACTGATGTGGCGTCATCATATCACATATTTACATTAGAGCGCCTATAACGCATATATACATTAGGGCATCTGTAACACATATTTACATTAGAGCGCCTATAACACACATGTTTATATTAGAGCACCTATGACGCATATTTACATTAGAGCAACTATATCACATATTTACATTATAGCACCTATAACACATATTAACATTAGAGCACCTGTAACACATATTTACATTAGAGCACATATAACACATATTTACATTAGAGCACCTGTAACACAAATTTACATTAGAGCACCTGTAACACATATTTACATTAGAGCACATATAACACATATTTACATTAGAGCACATATAACACATATTTACATTAGAGCACATATAACACATATTTACATTAGAGCACCTGTAACACATATTTACATTAGAGCACCCGTAACACATATTTACATTAGAGCACATATAACACATATTTACATTAGAGCACCTGTAACACAAATTTACATTAGAGCACATATAACACATATTTACATTAGAGCACATATAACACATATTTACATTAGAGCACCTGTAACACATATTTACATTAGAGCACCCGTAACACATATTTACATTAGAGCACCTGTAACACATATTTACACTAGAGCACCTATAACACATATTTTTATGAAATCAAACAAAATTTAAAACGAATATTTCATAATCATAACAAGTGTTTGCCACTAACATGGCAATGTCCCCCGCCGTTAACATTGAGTTTAGTAAGACTCATCATTTTGTCAAGTGTCATAGTCACCTTGAAAATAGGGTCACGGTCACCAAAATCGACTGGTGTCTGCGTCATCCCCCAATGAGATATTGCGTTAACATGATTTCGAAAAGTCTTCAAAGCATAGTGGTGAACTTGAAAATACGTTAACGGTCATCAAAATCAACTGGTGTCTGCGTGAACCGCAAATATAGGCTGTCAGGAAATATTAAGACATTATGTCTAACCGGTCATGAGATATCACGTTAACAAGAGACAATAAAGTGGTCGAAGTGTCATGGTGACCTTGAAAATATGGCCAAAGTCACCAAAATGGACTGGTGTCTGCGTCATCCCCCAATGTAGCCTGGCACCAAATTTGAAGACTTTTGGTTCATCCAGTCATGATATATCGGGTTAACAAGTGTTTGAAACGTGGTGAAAGTGTTGTGATGACCTTGAAAATATGGTCAAGGTCACCATCGACTGGTGTCTGCGTCTTCCCACAATGTAGGCTGACACCAAATTTGAAGACTTTGGATAAAACGCTTCATGAGATATCGCGTTAACAAGAAATGTGACGTACTTACGTACGTACGGACGGACGGACGTCGCTGAATACATAGTCCCCCGTCCCGCGTTGCGGCGGGGGACAATTATACTAAATGATCATGGAACTTACACTAGCTATGTTCTATATAGATCAATGGTGTAGTACCCAATCACCGCCTTACTAGTTATTTTACGAATGCTTTGATCGTCATGGTATTTGTCAAATTATAATTCAATGTTGTATTACGGCGTATATATTTTCATGATAACGTACTTTATTTCCCAGCAGTTCTATCCTATGCTTTTTAACCGTCAATGTAAATAACTCGCTATAACTTTCGCTAAAATTTATTGTTCCACGAATCCTCTCTATGTATTTTAGTAAGGTTTGAAACCTAGACATGCATCTACATGTATCGACTCGCCCATCTCTCAGTGTTGTTATCCGTACTTCCACGGTAGGTGTCTAGAGGTCATTTTTCGTTTTCGTTGCAGTTCTGATGTGTTTAGACAACTGAGAGCCATAACGTAACTTTATATTTGATAATCTAAACACATTAAAATTCGAAATGTTAACAATGTCCTATCAACAGGTGCCATGTCAAACGCAGTGTCAAAATCCTTCAGAGGACACCAACGACTGCAGGTGATTACAAACGTGTTCAAGAACGTGGTAAGCATAACGGGTTTGTGAAGTTGGCGAATAGTTCCCGATAACCGTTTCCTTAATCTTCTCTACAAGTCGCACTTTTTATTCATAGACCTATCCCATAAACCCCTGGTCATGGGTTTCCGGTTGGAGGGAGTATACGACTGACTGCCCGAAACACGTCACCATACTTGAAACTTATATTGTGTAAGGTTTCTTTCACGGCCTAGTTTTTGTGACATAGTTCACATACTCTCTCTGAGACTACAGAGAGGTATTCTAGAAGATATTATATATGGGTATTTATGGATAATCAACTTTAAAAAAATGTTTAGGTCACTATTGATAAATAAAAAAACGTTAAAGAAAGAAGTTAATTATGTAATGGAGAATGCATGAGGAGCCGTGGGGCGAGTTGATTATTTTTAACGAATCCACGGCTCCGAATGCATTCTCCATCTTAATCCATGTATGACGTCACGAAACAAACATATGTGATTATCTAGCATTATAGACAATACATTTCAATTATGTAACCTAACAAAATATTATTTTGCAAATTTCGGTGCCCATTCATCGAATATGGTACACATAGCTTCGACCCTTATGAAATGGATTCTTCCACGCACGTGCATGGCGCAAATCTTCCACGCAAAGCGATTTGACTGACAGCCAAACTCCTGCATTTCATGTGTTTCAGCACGATCCCCATGCGTTTCACACTTTACCAGTCTTGTTTAGAATGCAGGGATCTTACTGACAAACAATCAAATGATTACCAGCAGGCCTGGTAGCCTAATAGGTTAGGGCGCTGCGTAATAGACGAAGGGTTACATGTTCGATTTCCGGGTCAGACATTACAAAAATAATCAGATATTTTAAGATTCTAATCAGATATACTAAGACAAAATACATCATTCTTGAACAAATTACTTTGTGAGCCATTACGAAAATGTCAAAACCTGACACCCCTCCTGACTGGATTAGTCAATGACCAGTAGATTCTTAAAAATAATCCACTGTTAACACAATAGAGTGATGTCATCACCATGGATTAACCATAGATAGCTCTGTCTTCTCGATATGATATATTGTTTGTTAAATATAACTATGGACAACTTAACGTAAAGTATTGGTATTGTTTTGATACAATAGCATTTGCCGCTCAAAATGAATCAGTTTGTTGATAAAAAATAGTTTTAAACAATAATGTAAAATTCTGTCAAATGAATATAATCATAAATCAAAACAATTCTTCTTGTAGTAAAAAGGTTGAATAAAAATCATGGGAAATACATCCACAAAGAACGATATTAAAGGTACATCCATTGTGTTGTTGGGGGTCAAATATGACAAACGTTGTAAATGGTCTTATTTTATCGAGAAGTACCAACTGTTACCGAAAACAACCATTTTAATGATACTGGACTTGGTATATTGACGATATGAAGGTAAAAGTAGTGATTTCTGATCGAAAACCGGACAATGCACCGCGTGTGGCGCGCGCCACTGAGTCAAACGTAATTTTTGAATCTTATTTACACCAGACAAAATAACAAAATCGGGTTAATAATGTTCAATAGGTCATATAACTACTGTGCATGTAAATAGGACGTTCACTTTCGGTTTCTACACATGCATAATGATGTTACTCGATTTTAATTGGAAAACAGTACATATGATATGTTTGGCGATTGGGGATGAATATGCAAGATAAGTGAATTTATTTGTATTGTAAACATCACATATGGTGTGTTGGAATGTATTAAAGCCAAATAAAAGTTTATGAAACACAGTGGATGCACCTTTAACAGTTACAATGTTGACAACGCTAACGCTTAAAATATGGCTAATACGTGTCACCAAGAAGACAAGACGTCAGTCACAGTCACTGACATCAAAGACTGGCGACATTTATAGGTAAACTTCAAGGTGTTTCACAATTGCTTTGCTCTAGGGATGGTCAAGGAGCGGTCAATTGTGAAAGTCACCTGGAAAATGACCGCTTGATTAAGTTGCGATTAAGTTGTCATTTCTGATGACAAGTTTGATTTTAGAGTACACGATCAGAATTAAACGGATGGCGATTAGGTAATACCATTGAGTAATGCTGATCGACGGCTTAACCCATCGGTGTGAACATGGATATAAACCTCATTGGTGTGTGTGTTGCCTAACGTTACACGGTATATCCAGTAACTACTTGTTTATGTAGTTTCCACGCTGTCACCTGGCGATGGGACAGTATTAAGTCATGAAAATATACATAGTAGTTGATCGATTACATTTGTCCGGCGTGCTGTATTTGCTCCAATACAACCCGTGCCTCGAACAGAACCCGGCGGTAGGCCTATATAAGGGGGTACTGAACAAAACAGAACCGAATACGGGATATAAAACAAGGATTTGATATAAAATAGTTTACGCAATATTTCAACATAGGTTATGGTGAAAAATTCTTCTTCTGAGACCAACACGGGTGTATAAAGATCAACCCCGTGGAAATGATTCTTGATCGTAGCAGTTCTATACAGTTATGTAAACTAACAGTTGGTATATGTTTAATGGAGGAATCATAGGATTCTAAAAGAAATTTATAATTGTATTGCAGTTTCAGTGCAAAATGGTTCGGGCTCACCTCAAAATAATATAAGCAATCTTTAACTTTTCTAAACGTCCTAATCAACGTGTGAAATAGGATCTATCCTTTGACACATCCTTAGCAGTTCAACCGCAGAAACGTTGAAGACAACCTCTAAAATATAAGCAAATTTAATCTTCAACTACTTCCTAACGGACACGGACTTGGTAGCTGCTCTGTTTTACATGTATCTTACAACGTAGATAACAAAAAATAAGTAAAAACATAAAAAAAATAGTTCTGTCTTACTCTCTAACCTTCTATCAATCACAGAAGTCACTTCAAAACTATTTTAGACATCAAAGGAAAAAAATACATGACACAAAAACGCAGGAAAACACGGAAGTACAATGCCAATCAACATATCATTCATAACGGCGTTCTACACATATGGTTTCACAACAGCAAAATAATAAATTATGCATCAAGGAACAAGCAGCTAGCTTGAAATGATGCAGCTACGCCCCTTAATGTATTGTTAAACATAAAATACGTGACTCCTTCAAATGTAAAAGCGTGCTAAGATTGCTATAAACAATAAACGCGAAATACGTCAGTCGGTGATATTTCCATATCAGATGAATTAATTAGATACTTTCTAATTGATCTATGCTAAATCAGAGCCTATATAGAGTTAACAGTTTCGCCCGGAATCTAAATCAAACTCACTTTAAAGTTATATTGACTGTAAAACATACGTCAGTTTCGACATGAGGGAGAAACTTATTAAAAGTTATTTATAAGTCACCATGCTTGTAGATTGAACAACTCGAGGAGAAAATGAAACGCTTGTATTTAGACGTGTCCCGAGATTAATGAACACATCTCAAATATCAATCTAATCTTACACTCAATTTATCTAAAATGTAAAATTTCATACAATGAACTAAAAGTAGAACGTTTTACAATGTTTATGCCTGACAAGTCCACTGTCTTCACAGATATAGCACATGCTGTGAATATTAATGTAGCGCAAATATAACATGAGAAGACATTCTATCAAACTCAAACCAATGACTATCCCAAAAGTGTTAACATGTTATCTTTGCTATGAATTAATGTGTGTATAAACTCCGACTGAGGAAGGAGTAATCACATACTCCGTATATACGTCCTATATGTTCACAATAAAGAAGTTGAAATCTTGCTTCTCTTTTTTGTCAAACTAGTCCACTTGCATCAGGAATTATGGAGCAGAAACTGATGCCGTGATTTGAAGTTATAAAGGCGAGGTGGAAACATACTTCCTCCGCATGTGTCTACACCGAAACAACGATGCACAAATGTGTCTGTTTAAAAACGATGTTCTTTGTTTATACAGGGTACCATAATATCATCAAGACCCTTAAGTCAAAGAATAACAATTCAAATATAAGGAAAATGAAATACATTTCAGAGGCTTCTATTGATTTTATTTCTTTATTTTCAAATTTGGATATTTTCCTGATACAAAATCACACTAACGATAGTCCATATAGTTCCAATATGGACGTCTTCATTTCAGAGAGCAAGGCGGTGTTCATCCATAGGGTAACATCCATTGATACTCTATGGGCTTTTTTTTACTATTTTCATCAAATACTGCTCCTTTGAAAGGGAGAAACGAATTCTACATTACAACTTCTGTATTGCAGGAGTGCGACGTTTCGGTGTAGACGCTAACACCATTATCAACAATGAGGGTCAAATTAAGATCATTTGTTTGGTGTCGGTGTTAGCATCTACACAGAAAAGTCGCTCTCGTGCTATTAAGAAGATCAATAAAGATCAATATCCCTCGTTACTCCTTCACCTGGCCAACTTCTAAATGTCTCTTAAAGGTACATCCATTGTGTTGTTTGGGGTCACATATGCCAAACGTTATAAATAGTGATATTTTATCCAGAAGTATTGACTTTTGCCGAAAATTGCCGTTTTGATGATATTTGACTCAGTATAATGTGATATGAAGGTAAAAGGTTCGATTTAGAATCGAAAACCGGACAATGCACCGCTTGTGGCGCGCGTCAATCCGTCAAACGTAATTTTCGAAACTTATTTACAACAGACAAAAAGTCAAATGTGTGTTGATAATGTTTAAAAGGTTTTATAACTACTGTGCATGTACATGGGACATGTAGTTTCGGTTTCTGTACATGTATAATGATGTTTTTCGATTTTAATTAGAAAGTAGTAAATATGATATATTTGACGATTGGAGATGAATATGCAAGTTGAGTGAAATTGGTTCAACTGAAATCAGCACATTTCGTATGTTGGCACGTATTAAAGGGGAATAAAATTGTATGAAACACAATGGATGTATCTTTAAGGGAGTCTTTGAAAAAAGGAGATTTTAGAGTCTAGCCATATCTGCTTTAGGTGCCTGATGTTCAAAGGTTGATAACGTTTCGAAGTAGGAGAATTCAAAGGTTAACACACTGTGGAGTATACCAACTGAGTTAGACGACTCTTGGCTATACGAAGATGGGTGGAGCATGGGACTATGTGAGTCACTCTTACAGTGTATATTGTCTCGTATATATAGTGAAGCACTTCAGCAAGTTTAATGTCCACACAACTAAACCTGTTGTTGGTGATAAATGACCATGATAAAGCGACTCACTGTACGCAAGAGTTGTTCCAATGTTTTAAAACCAATTATTGTATCCACGTTGAGATAAATAGAAACCAGAAAACACAATTCTAACATTTCGGCTGCAATTATCCTGGTACTGAAATAGTATGATATTTTGCTGTGGTCGAGTCAGGAGTTATTTTAACGAAGAGACATCATTCTGATGTTTTAAATGGAAATGCAATTATTCATCTATTCGTTTCAGTTGTTGTTGACTAATTCATAAAGTCATGTATAAGTACCTAATATATTGTTTTGCCTGGGGAGAATTCCTTATAACCTCAGTCGCTGTGTTTTACTCGAGAGGTCATACACATACGCCTCTATAAACACTTAGCATTTTTGCATGTGAAGCAAAAACACAATATTTTTGTTCTAGTTGTGATGGAAGGCTTTTAAATAACAATAAATCACCCGCTCTCGGGGCAAACACCGCTTGTTCGGAGCGGTACATGCCACATAAAGAAAATACTGTTAAGTAATACATTCCCGTAATTCATTTTGCAGATTTATATAAAGAAGTTTCTTAATTGTATAAATTAGTTAGTTTATTCTCATTGAGGTGATAATTTTATCATGAACATGTTTATATATGTACATATATGTAAAATGTTTTTCAAAGAATGTAAATTTCCGTAGTAATGACATGCGAATATGTAAAGATACACTACGAATCGGTTTGTGCAATTATGCTCGTCGTACAACCTCAACCTCAACCTCAACCTCAACCCCAAAATATTGATGAAGCATATCATATATCATATCACGCCCTTGATTAAGTATATAGAATTAATATTATTTATGGATAGAACGATTTTTTTTTTTTTTATCTTATTGTATGAAAACTAAAAGGCCAGATCATAATCGAGGTTCAAGTAAAACGTTTTGGTTGACATCAATGAAGTTTATTGATAAAAAGTACATAACTGGAATTGAAGTTATAAAACATTTCAAAACCGAACAGAGCATGAAAATAGTTCTCAATGGCATGTGCTTTCAAAACGGTTCCTTTGAAATGAAATGGAATAATGACGACCTCTAAGCTTGGTAATATTCATATTCTTACACTACGATGTCTTTCAAAATGGTTTAGTTGTAATGAGTTTTTGCAGACGTCTGTACGTATACGAATGCTGATTGCTAACGCCTTTGTTGCTACACACAGAAGCATCAGAAGCGAGGCCGGTCCGGGTGTGGGGAGTGCTGTACACTTTCGGGATGTTTAGAATATAGAGCAACAATTGAATATAGATTTTCAGGAGTGTTCGATAGAAGTTCTTCAAGCCACTCACCCGTTCTTCCTGTGCTGCAGCCAATAGGACGAGTACAAAACTCCAGGCAATGAAACATTTCATGGCTGCCTTATGTTAGTCGATCACCATTCATAACACCGCCAATGCTGCTGTCGTCTGCTTCAAGCACAGACAGGTACTACGTCTGCTTATGGACCAAATCTGGAAAGCAGTTACACACTGTGTAAAAATTCAAATGAAATTTGGACGAATAATCTTCCCTTTGATTTTCTCATTACAAAAAGTGAATATTTTATACTCAGAATACTTTTAATTCAAAATGATTATATAATTTGACAAGACAGGTGAGTCTTTTGATGCATCCCCTGTCCAAGAGTTGAAACAAACTAAGAAGAGAAACCGCCGTGCACTTTGAAGTAGCACTGCAACACATACCTATTTCCAAAAAATGAATTCCCAATGCTGCTCCGATATCCAGTTTAACTATTCTATCCAGCGACACTGTGGATGCAACAACTTCAAAATTAAAAAGCAGACATTGGAAACTGAAATCTAGTGACAACAGTGCCTATGTTGGAGGAGAGGTCGGCCTGTAGGTGTATCCTGAACAAGAGTAAGTACGACACTGAGGCCAGAAGGTGTTGTCCCCGGTGATAAATCAGCTCAACTTTAACCTACCATCGTCTCGGTAAATGTACATGATAAACTCTGACAAAAGAGCTGGGGAAAACGTCGACAATGTGATGATTTTATGACCAGCGACGCCTGATTTGCCCGCAGGGATCCCCATCGTAAATGGCCGACTGTTTGATATTATCGTCACGGGCCCTGTTTGTGGGATATGTGATATAACACATCGTAAGCTCGTGTACATTATGTTTCATAAATACCAGTCATATTTAATATGTATAATATACACGACAGTGTTCAAAATTACTACAAATGTGAACCGTGTGAAATGTGAACACATATATTTTCTTCTTATAGTATTAGGGCACTTCAATCAATCTTTATTCGCACTGAAAAGGCCACAGGCCTATAGTACATATGCATGTAACATGGGAATATACATATATTTACATTTTTAAGATGTTGTAGTATTTGATCTATAATACATTGCATTGTGAATATATTGATTGATTGATTGAAAACATATTTTATTCATTTAAGAAATGGATTGGGCACAAGTTGTGAAACTCATAGAAGCCCTCATGTACATGTACATGTATATGGCATGTGAATATATGAAGCAAGATTTTGTAATATAATTTGATTTGTACTGCTCATTAGCCTAATGAACTTTATAGTACTTGGATGGACATAAAAGTAGCGTTTAATATACTTTTTACGTAATGAATCATACACTCGGCAAATGAGAAGGAAATAGTACTCATCCTCAATTTCGTTTAAACTACATAATGTACATATTCTGTCTTCTTTTTTAACATTTTTATATCTGCCACTTTCAATAGCCAAATCATGAGATGAACATCGAAATCTTGCTAGTGATTGCTTATATTTATTTATATCAACACATGATAGATATATTTCAGTAGAAAGGTCATTTAAACATTGAGTAATAAAAATATTTTCTTGACAAAGAGATGTGTTCACACCATGTTTGAATATAAATGTCTTTAAGTCTTGTGGTTAACGACTGAATGAATAATGGATGAGATTTTACACTTTGTGCAATCCACACGTTTCCAAAACCAATATAGAGAATAAAAACTTCTTTACTTTGGATGCCCAATATGTTTGTCCATTTTCATCATACAATAACATCATACTATAGCATTTTCTCGGTATTCTGTTGGAAGACATAGCTAAAAGTTTCAGCCAATATTTGACAGCATTTATCGAAGAGTAAATATTCAGCGGGAACCTCCAAAGTTCACCATAAACCCCAGCACTCGAAGTATTCGATTTTACTCCTAGGAATGTTTTGCATGTAAAAAGGTGAACCTTTTCAATTATATCCGTAATTTTTTGTAAACCCCAGATTTCTGAGCCATATAACAATATTGGTTTTATTTTAACATCAAAGATTTTTAAAAAGGTCTGGAGGGATAGGTCGCATAAGACACGTGTCTGTTTAAATATACCTATGAACACTTTTTTTGCTTGCGTCGCTGCCTGATGGGAATTTTTGTGCCATGAGAGGTTTATGCTAATTTATACACCCAAATATTTATAAAATGAAGTTGTCCAAAAGTTCCTCTTTGAAATACCATTTTTCTGCTTTTGACAATTTCCCGCCATTTTTAAAAACCATGACTTTTGATTTTGATCTATTCACAATTGGTTTCCATTCATTACAGTAGTTTCATAATTCATTGACTTGTCTTTGAAAACCAATTACAGTTGAAGAAAATAGGATAATATCATCTGCAAATAATAACAGAAATAGCTATAATTCTTCCTAATTTGACATCCTAATTCATTAATGAACATTGTGAATAAAAAAAAAGGCTCAACACGCACCCCTGTCTAACTCCCGAAAGGCTAATAAAAACTTTCTGAAATTTCATTATTGTTCCGAACACACACTTTGACATTCTCATTAAAACTGCGTAATAATCTGTTTTATGTTTATACTTAAACTATGTGATTTCAATAAGTCCCATAACTTGTTTCTTTCAACCGAGTAAAATGCTTTGGCAAAGTCAACAAAAAATACGTAAAACTTTTTGTATTAGGGCTTGTAAGGTGAAAATATTGTCGATTGTCGAATAACCTTTTCTGAATCCTGCTTGTTCTTCGCTAATTTTATCCAAAGTCTCTGGCCAAAAAACTAGTCGCTTGTTAATAATATATGTGAATATTTTACCGAAAATGCTAAGTAGAGTAATGCCTCTGTAATTGTTCATATCGTGCGTATTGCCTTGTTTATGTATCGGGACAATAAACCCAAGGGACCATGTCTCAGGAAATGTTCCCTTTTCCAGGATCACATTGAATATTAGTTCTAAATATGGTAGCAAAATATCCGCGGAATTCTTAAAAAATTCAGGGAGGGTTTTCTCTATTCCTGGAGTCTTATTACATTGAAGGTGGTGAATACTGTCAATAATTTCTTCTTTGCTAATGCGCGAATCAAGAATTTCATCAGCAAACATTATATCGGGATCCGTTTAGGGCACTTACATAATAACCAATGATTAGTGTTTCAGTTATTCAAATATTGAATGTTTAGTTTCCGTTATTTGTTTCGAGAAATGGAAAACCGCTGATGGTAGTTTTATTATTATGATTCTTACAAAACAAATAGGCCTACATACACGTTTTTTTATATTAAAGATACACATTAAAACAATAACATTTGAATTTATATAGAACATATGATGCAGTACGAACCAATAAGATCAATCTAATTACAATGTGTAGAAAAAGACAATAAAGGGTACTAGCAGATGTGTCGACATATCGAGAAAAAAAATCTTGTACTGCCTCTGACGTATCACTAAATGACATTTTATCTGTAAATATTTACATGAATGTTGACACATGTAAGCTACAATCACGATACCTCAAATAGGTATACCAAGGGTATTGTACGGGATGAGAATAAACACAACACCAAGGGTATTGTACGGGATGAGAATAAACACAACACCAAGGGTATTGTACGGGATGAGAATAAACACAACACCAAGGGTATTGTACGGGATGAGAATAAACACAACACCAAGGGTATTGTACGGGATGAGAATAAACACAACATCAAGGGTATTGTACGGGATGAGAATAAACACAACGCCAAGGGTATTGTACGGGATGAGAATAAACACAACGCCAAGGGTATTGAACGGGATGAGAATAAACACAACGCCAAGGGTATTGTACGGGATGAGAATAAACACAACGCCAAGGGTATTGTACGGGATGAGAATAAACACAACGCCAAGGGTATTGTACGGGATGAGAATAAACACAACGCCAAGGGTATTGTACGGGATGAGAATAAACACAACACCAAGGGTATTGTACGGGATGAGAATAAACACAACACCAAGGGTAGTGTACGGGATGAGAATAAACACAACACCAAGGGTATTGTACGGGATGAGAATAAACACAACGCCAAGGGTATTGTACGGGATGAGAATAAACACAACGCCAAGGGTATTGTACGGGATGAGAATAAACACAACACCAAGGGTATTGTACGGGATGAGAATAAACACAACACCAAGGGTATTGTACGGAATGAGAATAAACACAACACCAAGGGTATTGTACGGGATGAGAATAAACACAACGCCAAGGGTATTGTACGGGATGAGAATAAACACAACGCCAAGGGTATTGTACGGGATGAGAATAAACACAACGCCAAGGGTATTGTACGGGATGAGAATAAACACAACGCCAAGGGTATTGTACGGGATGAGAATAAACACATCGCCAAGGGTATTGTACGGGATGAGAATAAACACAACGCCAAGGGTATTGTACGGGATGAGAATAAACACAACGCCAAGGGTATTGTACGGGATGAGAATAAACACAACGCCAAGGGTATTGTACGGGATGAGAATAAACACAACGCCAAGGGTATTGTACGGGATGAGAATAAACACAACGCCAAGGGTATTGTACGGGATGAGAATAAACACAACGCCAAGGGTATTGTACGGGATGAGAATAAACACAACGCCAAGGGTATTGTACGGGATGAGAATAAACACAACGCCAAGGGTATTGTACGGGATGAGAATAAACACAACGCCAAGGGTATTGTTCGGGATGAGAATAAACACAACACCAAGGGTATTGTACGGGATGAGAATAAACACAACGCCAAGGGTATTGTAAGGGATGAGAATAAACACAACGCCAAGGGTATTGTAAGGGATGAGAATAAACACAACGCCAAGGGTATTGTACGGGATGAGAATAAACACAACGCCAAGGGTATTGTACGGGATGAGAATAAACACAACGCCAAGGGTATTGTACGGGATGAGAATAAACACAACGCCAAGGGTATTGTACGGGATGAGAATAAACACAACACCAAGGGTATTGTTCGGGATGAGAATAAACACAACGCCAAGGGTATTGTACGGGATGAGAATAAACACAACACCAAGGGTATTGTACGGGATGAGAATAAACACAACTGTACGGGATGAGAATAAACACAACACCAAGGGTATTGTACGGGATGAGAATAAACACAACACCAAGGGTATTGTACGGGATGAGAATAAACACAACACCAAGGGTATTGTACGGGATGAGAATAAACACATCGCCAAGGGTATTGTACGGAATGAGAATAAACACAACACCAAGGGTATTGTACGGGATGAGAATAAACACAACACCAAGGGTATTGTACGGGATGAGAATAAACACAACGCCAAGGGTAGTGTACGGGATGAGAATAAACACAACACCAAGGGTATTGTTCGGGATGAGAATAAACACAACGCCAAGGGTATTGTACGGGATGAGAATAAACACAACGCCAAGGGTATTGTACGGGATGAGAATAAACACAACGCCAAGGGTATTGTACGGGATGAGAATAACCACAACGCCAAGGGTAGTGTACGGGATGAGAATAAACACAACGCCAAGGGTATTGTACGGGATGAGAATAAACACAACGCCAAGGGTATTGTAAGGGATGAGAATAAACACAACACCAAGGGTATTGTACGGGATGAGAATAAACACAACACCAAGGGTATTGTACGGGATGAGAATAAACACAACACCAAGGGTATTGTACGGGATGAGAATAAACACAACACCAAGGGTATTGTACGGGATGAGAATAAACACAACACCAAGGGTATTGTACGGGATGAGAATAAACACAACACCAAGGGTATTGTACGGGATGAGAATAAACACATCGCCAAGGGTATTGTACGGAATGAGAATAAACACAACACCAAGGGTATTGTACGGGATGAGAATAAACACAACACCAAGGGTATTGTACGGGATGAGAATAACCACAACGCCAAGGGTATTGTACGGGATGAGAATAAACTCAACTATTGTACGGGGTGAGAATAAACACAACACCAAGGGTATTGTACGGGATGAGAATAAACACAACGCCATGGGTATTGTACGGGATGAGAATAAACACAACGCCAAGGGTATTGTACGGGATGAGAATAACCACAACGCCAAGGGTAGTGTACGGGATGAGAATAAACACAACGCCAAGGGTATTGTACGGGATGAGAATAAACACAACGCCAAGGGTATTGTACGGGATGAGAATAACCACAACGCCAAGGGTATTGTACGGGATGAGAATAAACTCAACTATTGTACGGGGTGAGAATAAACACAACACCAAGGGTATTGTACGGGATGAGAATAAACACAACGCCATGGGTATTGTACGGGATCAGAATAAACACTAAAAACACGTAGAGCAGAATGTTTTTAATATCTAAAACGTGATTGTCAATCGTCAAACTTGAATAATAAGTATTATTGACATAACTCTGACGCACATATTCTATATTTAGGTCTTCAAGACGTATGTCGTGAAGACCTATTGTTTTTATCCGAGTCGTGAAGACCTATTGTTTTTATCCGAGTTTTCCTTATTATTATTATTTGTACCTTTTTTGTGGATCGTGTCCAGACTTAACGGCTCGGTCGATTTTCGCGAAATTTTCAGGGATGATAGCCTGTGACCTGAAGTTGTGCACCTCGAAGCCCGATTTTCGATTTTTGACTTCTTTCGTGAGTTATTTCCCCTTGAAGTCAAAACTTCAAACCTCAATAGCTCGAAAACTTATCAATATATTTTCATAAAACTTTCACCATAATGTGGGCAACAACATTCCCCATCGAATATGCTTATAGCGGTTTTCGGCCGTAATAATAGATTTTTTGCTATTTCGAAAAAACTGAAAATTTGGTGAACTTTCGCGGTTTTGAGGGTACGCGTCTTAAAAAATCTTCTTCTAAATAACGGCAATACATACAGACACATAGTGTAGCTCATTCGGAAGCTGAAGGACTGCTGTTTATATGAATCTATCAACCTCAGCTCTATCTCAAACAGTTTCAGAGGCACAGCAATTTAAAAATTGAACTTTTTGAAAAGGGGATTTTCGGCCTTTGACTTTAAAGGGACATACCTCTGTAACGAATGAAGTTATGTCAAAGGTACTTATTGCCTTCTCTTTCCAATTACTAGTTTAACAATTCCATAACACATCATTATCATATAAAAATTGATGGTTTGGGCACAATTTGGACACATTCACAAAAAAGTAAAATTTTGTTATTTTCAGCATTTTCGAGGGGTATATCCTTTCAATAATTATTGCTAAAAAACCACTGAAGATAGGAGGATGTTCAATAAGTCATTTGAAGTGGAAACATCAATTATTAAGGACAATAATTTTCAAGCACGTATCTGTAATAGTTTACATGCGACAAGTCGTATGAGATTGTCGTTTTTAGAAAATCGCCATTTTCAGCAAAGTTGAAATAATAATATCTGCTTAACTAATTAACCTATTGAACTTTTACTTCCACCTGCGTATGAACAATTTCAAGAGGAACAACTTTTCTGTTGCACTCATTCATCAAAAAGTTGATAGTTAAGCTTCAAACATCACAAATGTCGTCTAAGGGTCCGAAAATGAGCGTATTTGACTATATTAATGAATATTCAGAAGAACATGAAAAATTAATCATGTATGCAATCTAAAAGATGATTACATCAACTTACGTGGAAATTAAAGCACAACATGTTGTACCTCAGTATGAAAATAATTACCATTTTGTCTCAATCATGAGAAACATCATGTAGGGGTCAATAAATATGCGATTATTCCAATTTCAGAGGGGTACTTCCTTTGAAGAATTTTTGTAAAAAAACTACTGACGATAGAGACACGTTCGATAGCTCATTTTAAAGCAGAGAAATTGGAGAATAACCTTGAGTCCAACATGGAGTTCAAGGTCAAACAGAAGTCTTGAAGACCTAAGTACTGCCGCGGCAGTCCTAGTTATAGTTGAAAACGTTGCAGGAGATGACCGCGTTGGTCTGGTGATGACACCTGTTGGTCTGGTGAGGAAACCTGTTTATATCCTAGATGTCAAACTAACGAACGTCTGGCTATATCAAAACTAAAGTTTGGTTTCAAATTGAAATGAAAAGTAATTCCATATACAATCTTGAAGACGTTGCAGGAGACCACCGCGTTGGTCTGTTGGCTGTGAGCGTTAAACCAGGGACTCTATGTAGGGCTTCCACGGGTACTCGAGTACCCGTTTCAAGTGGAACGGGTTTCGGGCCAACTTCACTGTCGGCCAAAAAGAAACGCCTATTTGATTTTCCTTAAAATGAAAGATGAAATAATTTCTGAAATATAATCACTGGTGGTCTCCACGTCATGCTGAAAACAAATTGATATGAAAGTCAATTGAAATCGTGGGAAAACTTGGATTCGAGTCAATAGCGCCCACTGAAGACCGCTATATCAGGTTGATTCACTTGCGCACTGTAACTACGTACATCGACAACGTCATCACCACTTTGATGCGAATACGTGCCTGTATTGTTGCTCGTGGTTGTATGAAAATCTGTTTCAAAATCAAGCACTGATCGAAAACTGAACAATTCATTTGTCTCATTTCAACAATCGCCATTCTTTAGTGACATTGCAACTTCTGAAATTAAAATATATCATGCAGAAATGGTGCAACTTCATAATGCTAAAATATTGCTAAACTGCCCGTTATAGTTTTTACGAAATCTGATAAGATATCTGGTAGGCGTTTCTTTTGGCCGACAGGGTACGCTCATTTTCAACTTCTTTTGAAGAGAGAAGGGTGTTTTACTATTAGTGACATTAGTTTTCAAATACATTTCATCAACTTATTTGAGCGAAAAAACGTGCTACTGCCCTTAACATGTGATCCTGAATGTATACTATTCTTATTTGTGAAAAAATATCAACCATTAACATGCTCAAAAATAGAGAACAAATACGAGCCAAAAGCTGAAAATTAATGATTTGCTTAATTTATATCATACATATTCGAACTGGGATTGTATAGGTAAAATAGAAAGATCTTTCAGTCAAAGATATCTGCAGTAACTCGGTCATTTAAGTGGGCGGATAGAAAGTAGGGATAACATTCGTGGGATATTGCTTGAAGAGAGAAATATGTCCCATTTGTAACCGATACTTCGTGAAGAAATGACTTAAGTAACATCCGAGGGAAGAGAATAATTACAGTATACGCAGTACGATTTTATAGGGCAAATGCATTGACCACGTTACAATGATAATACAAGTAACCATTACAAACAGTGTGTCGTAAATGTCCACATGGCAGAAATGATTCAGATGCAATGGGTAGATCACAACCGAATCCCTAAAGTTTATTTGTTCAAATTGACTTCTTTAAATAGAAACATGTTTGCACTCCCCGTCAATTAGGGCAGTAACAATCACCCTATATTACTGCACTACCTGGTTGGTGTCAGGATGGCATGATTGACTATTGATTCGCTGTCAAACACATGTACAGCTATCCATTTCCTAGTGTTGACAATGACATGCGAATCAATTTCCGTGTTGTTTCAGAAACAGGTTATGGGGAAATCATAGATGAGGTTCAATACCATTAAGGTTGTATTTACCTTGATGAAACATCTGTCAACCAAGTCAGAAATCCTGATAGGTTCGTTGTTGTATTAAAAGCTCCGTGTTATGTGGAATTGTTCTGCGCTTCAATACTACACCCCTCATCCTCATTAGTTCTGGATTACATTGTTCTCAGCAACAGTATCGCAGGAATATAACATAAGGCGAAAACAATAATTATTTACGGATGCTTCTACCATGATTTTTTTTACCAAAAATGCTTCACAGAATCCCTCTCAAATACTTGAAAAATATTGCCAAATTCTCCCTCCCAATTATAAATATGCCAGATTTTAACCGCCGAACTGAAAATATAAGTTAATATTTATGATGTTTTTAATCCGTTATCTGCATTTTTGCTTACCTGAACTTTTTTCATCTAAACTAGAGCAAAGATGCTTTTTTTGTTCCTCCTGCCTTCATACATTTTGTTCCAAGACATTCGTTAACCAAGTTTATTAATTTTGCCTGGCCTAAACTAAAAGTTTGCTTGTCAGCCACCGGTAATATTTATGATGTATTCCTTGTACATCTACAGAACTATTCGAGTGAATGGTATGGCTTGGAATATGCCGTAAAGGATCGGAATATTAATCATATAAATAAACTTATATGTATAAAAAGTTTAAAACATTAGATATCTCGCCAGGTGATGATGCATGTAACGTATCGGTAATGAAGACACCATATCCTAACCACATGCTTGAAACCAGCTGATGATGGATGTAACGTATCGGTAATGAAGACACTGTATCCTAACTACATGCTTGAAACCAGCTGATGATGGATGTAACGTATATCGGTAATGAAGACACCATATCCTTACCACATGCTTGAAACCAGGTGATGATGGATGGAACATATCGGTAATGAAGACACCATATCCTTACCACATGCTTGAAACCAGCTGATGATGGATGTAACGTATCGGTAATGAAGACACCATATCCTTACCACATGCTTGAAACCAGGTGATGATGGATGTAACGTATCGGTAATGAAGACACCATATCCTTACCACATGCTTGAAACCAGCTGATGATGGATGTAACGTATCGGTAATGAAGACACTGTATCCTAACTACATGCTTGAAACCAGGTGATGATGGATGTAACGTATCGGTAATGAAGACACTGTATCCTTACCACATGCTTGAAACCAGCTGATGATTGATGTAACGTATCGGTAATGAAGACACCATATCCTTACCACATGCTTGAAACCAGCTGATGATGGATGTAACGTATCGGTAATGAAGACACCATATCCTAACTACATGCTTGAAACCAGGTGATGATGGATGTAACGTATCGGTAATGAAGACACCATATCCTAACCACATGCTTGAAACCAGCTGATGATGGATGGAACGTATCGGTAATGAAGACACCATATCCTAACCACATGCTTGAAACCAGCTGATGATCGATGTAACGTATCGGTAATGAAGACACCATATTCTAACCACATGTTTGAAACCAGCTGATGATGGATGTAACGTATCGGTAATGAAGACACCATATTCTAACTACATGCTTGAAACCAGGTGATGATGGATGTAACGTATCGGTAATGAAGACACCATATCCTAACTACATGCTTGAAACCAGCTGATGATGGATGTAACGTATCGGTAATGAAGACACCATATTCTAACCACATGCTTGAAACCAGCTGATGATGGATGTAACGTATCGGTAATGAAGACACCATATTCTAACTACATGCTTGAAACCAGGTGATGATGGATGTAACGTATCGGTAATGAAGACACCATATCCTTACTACATGCTTGAAACCAGCTGATGATGGATGTAACGTATCGGTAATGAAGACACCATATCCTAACCACATGCTTGAAACCAGCTGATGATGGATGTAACGTATCGGTAATGAAGACACCATATCCTAACCACAAGCTTGAAACCAGCTGATGATGGATGTAACGTATCGGTAATGAAGACACCATATTCTAACTACATGCTTGAAACCAGGTGATGATGGATGTAACGTATCGGTAATGAAGACACCATATCCTAACTACATGCTTGAAACCAGGTGATGATGGATGTAACGTATCGGTAATGAAGACACCATATCCTAACCACATGCTTGAAACCAGCTGATGATAGATGTAACGTATCGGTAATGAAGACACTATATCCTAACTTACATGCTTGAAACCAGCTGATGATAGATGTAACGTATCGGTAATGAAGACACCATATCCTAACTACATGCTTGAAACCAGCTGATGATGGATGTAACGTATCGGTAATGAAGACACCATATCCTAACCACATGCTTGAAACCAGCTGATGATGGATGTAACGTATCGGTAATGAAGACACCATATCCTAACCACAAGCTTGAAACCAGCTGATGATGGATGTAACGTATCGGTAATGAAGACACCATATCCTAACTACATGCTTGAAACCAGCTGATGATGGATGTAACGTATCGGTAATGAAGACACCATATCCTAACTACATGCTTGAAACCAGGTGATGATGGATGTAACGTATCGGTAATGAAGACACCATATCCTAACTACATGCTTGAAACCAGGTGATGATGGATGTAACGTATCGGTAATGAAGACACCATATCCTAACCACATGCTTGAAACCAGCTGATGATAGATGTAACGTATCGGTAATGAAGACACTATATCCTAACTTACATGCTTGAAACCAGCTGATGATAGATGTAACGTATCGGTAATGAAGACACTATATCCTAACCACAAGCTTGAAACCAGCTGATGATGGATGTAACGTATCGGTATTTAATGAAGACACTATATCCTAACCACAAGCTTGAAACCAGGTGATGATGGATGTAACGTATCGGTAATGAAGACACTATATCCTAACCACAAGCTTGAAACCAGCTGATGATGGATGTAACGTATCGGTAATGAAGACACCATATCCTAACCACAAGCTTGAAACCAGGTGATGATGGATGTAACGTATCGGTAATGAAGACACCATATCCTAACCACAAGCTTGAAACCAGCTGATGATAGATGTAACGTATCGGTAATGAAGACACTATATCCTAACCACATGCTTGAAACCAGGTGATGATGGATGTTACGTATCGGTAATGAAGACACCATATCCTAACCACAAGCTTGAAACCAGGTGATGATGGATGTAACATATCGGTAATGAAGACACTATATCCTAACCACATGCTTGAAACCAGGTGATGATGGATGTAACGTATCGGTAATGAAAACACCATATCCTAACCACAAGCTTGAAACCAGGTGATGATGGATGTAACGTATCGGTAATGAAGACACCATATCCTAACCAAATGCTTGAAACCAGCTGATGATGGATGTAACGTATCGGTATTTAATGAAGACACCATATCCTAACCACATGCTTGAAACCAGGTGATGATGGATGTAACGTATCGGTAATGAAGACACCATATCCTTACTACATGCTTGAAACCAGCTGATGATGGATGTAACGTATCGGTATTTAATGAAGACACCATATCCTAACCACAAGCTTGAAACCAGCTGATGATGGATGTAACGTATCGGTAATGAAGACACTATATCCTAACCACATGCTTGAAACCAGCTGATGATGCATGTAACGTATCGGTAATGAAGACACTATATCCTAACTTACATGCTTGAAACCAGCTGATGATAGATGTAACGTATCGGTAATGAAGACACTATATCCTAACCACAAGCTTGAAACCAGCTGATGATGGATGTAACGTATCGGTATTTAATGAAGACACTATATCCTAACCACAAGCTTGAAACCAGGTGATGATGGATGTAACGTATCGGTAATGAAGACACTATATCCTAACCACAAGCTTGAAACCAGCTGATGATGGATGTAACGTATCGGTAATGAAGACACCATATCCTAACCACAAGCTTGAAACCAGGTGATGATGGATGTAACGTATCGGTAATGAAGACACCATATCCTAACCACAAGCTTGAAACCAGCTGATGATAGATGTAACGTATCGGTAATGAAGACACTATATCCTAACCACATGCTTGAAACCAGGTGATGATGGATGTAACGTATCGGTAATGAAGACACCATATCCTAACCACAAGCTTGAAACCAGGTGATGATGGATGTAACATATCGGTAATGAAGACACTATATCCTAACCACATGCTTGAAACCAGGTGATGATGGATGTAACGTATCGGTAATGAAGACACCATATCCTAACCACAAGCTTGAAACCAGGTGATGATGGATGTAACGTATCGGTAATGAAGACACCATATCCTAACCAAATGCTTGAAACCAGCTGATGATGGATGTAACGTATCGGTATTTAATGAAGACACCATATCCTAACCACATGCTTGAAACCAGGTGATGATGGATGTAACGTATCGGTAATGAAGACACCATATCCTTACTACATGCTTGAAACCAGCTGATGATGGATGTAACGTATCGGTATTTAATGAAGACACCATATCCTAACCAAAAGCTTGAAACCAGCTGATGATGGATGTAACGTATCGGTAATGAAGACACTATATCCTAACCACATGCTTGAAACCAGCTGATGATGCATGTAACGTATCGGTAATGAAGACACCATATCCTAACCACAAGCTTGAAACCAGCTGATGATAGATGTAACGTATCGGTAATGAAGACACTATATCCTAACCACAAGCTTGAAACCAGCTGATGATAGATGTAACGTATCGGTAATGAAGACACTATATCCTAACCACAAGCTTGAAACCAGGTGATGATGGATGTAACGTATCGGTAATGAAGACACTATATCCTAACCACAAGCTTGAAACCAGCTGATGATGGATGTAACGTATCGGTAATGAAGACACTATATCCTAACCACAAGCTTGAAACCAGGTGATGATGGATGTAACGTATCGGTAATGAAGACACTATATCCTAACCACAAGCTTGAAACCAGCTGATGATGCATGTAACGTATCGGTAATGAAGACACCATATCCTAACCACAAGCTTGAAACCAGCTGATGATAGATGTAACGTATCGGTAATGAAGACACTATATCCTAACCACAAGCTTGAAACCAGCTGATGATGGATGTAACGTATCGGTAATGAAGACACTATATCCTAACCACATGCTTGAAACCAGCTGATGATGGATGTAACGTATCGGTAATGAAGACACTATATCCTAACCACAAGCTTGAAACCAGCTGATGATAGATGTAACGTATCGGCAATGAAGACACTATATCCTAACCACAAGCTTGAAACCAGGTGATGATGGATGTAACGTATCGGTAATGAAGACACTATATCCTAACCACATGCTTGAAACCAGCTGATGATAGATGTAACGTATCGGTAATGAAGACACTATATCCTAACCACAAGCTTGAAACCAGCTGATGATGGATGTAACGTATCGGTAATGAAGACACTATATCCTAACCACATGCTTGAAACCAGCTGATGATAGATGTAACGTATCGGTAATGAAGACACTATATCCTAACCACAAGCTTGAAACCAGGTGATGATGGATGTAACGTATCGGTATTTAATGAAGACACGATATCCTAACTACATGCTTGAAACCAGCTGATGATGGATGTAACGTATCGGTAATGAAGACACTATATCCTAACCACAAGCTTGAAACCAGCTGATGATAGATGTAACGTATCGGTAATGAAGACACTATATCCTAACCACAAGCTTGAAACCAGGTGATGATGGATGTAACGTATCGGTAATGAAGACACCATATCCTAACTACATGCTTGAAACCAGCTGATGATGGATGTAACGTATCGGTAATGAAGACACTATATCCTAACCACAAGCTTGAAACCAGCTGATGATGGATGTAACGTATCGGTATTTAATGAAGACACTATATCCTAACCACAAGCTTGAAACCAGGTGATGATGGATGTAACGTATCGGTAATGAAGACACCATATCCTAACCACAAGCTTGAAACCAGCTGATGATGGATGTAACGTATCGGTAATGAAGACACCATATCCTAACTTACATGCTTGAAACCAGGTGATGATGGATGTAACGTATCCGTAATGAAGACACTATATCCTAACCACAAGCTTGAAACCAGGTGATGATGGATGTAACGTATCGGTAATGAAGACACTATATCCTAACCACATGCTTGAAACCAGCTGATGATGGATGTAACGTATCGGTAATGAAGACACCATATCCTAACCAAATGCTTGAAACCAGCTGATGATGGATGTAACGTATCGGTATTTAATGAAGACACCATATCCTAACCACATGCTTGAAACCAGGTGATGATGGATGTAACGTATCGGTAATGAAGACACCATATCCTAACCAAATGCTTGAAACCAGCTGATGATGGATGTAACGTATCGGTATTTAATGAAGACACCATATCCTAACCACATGCTTGAAACCAGGTGATGATGGATGTAACGTATCGGTAATGAAGACACCATATCCTTACTACATGCTTGAAACCAGCTGATGATGGATGTAACGTATCGGTATTTAATGAAGACACCATATCCTAACCACATGCTTGAAACCAGGTGATGATGGATGTAACGTATCGGTAATGAAGACACCATATCCTTACTACATGCTTGAAACCAGCTGATGATGGATGTAACGTATCGGTAATGAAGACACCATATCCTAACCAAATGCTTGAAACCAGCTGATGATGGATGTAACGTATCGGAAGTGAAGACACTATATCCTAACCACATGCTTGAAACCAGCTGATGATGGATGTAACGTATCGGTAATGAAGACACCATATCCTAACCAAATGCTTGAAACCAGCTGATGATGGATGTAACGTATCGGTATTTAATGAAGACACCATATCCTAACCACATGCTTGAAACCAGGTGATGATGGATGTAACGTATCGGTAATGAAGACACCATATCCTAACCACAAGCTTGAAACCAGCTGATGATGGATGTAACGTATCGGTATTTAATGAAGACACCATATCCTAACCACATGCTTGAAACCAGGTGATGATGGATGTAACGTATCGGTAATGAAGACACCATATCCTTACTACATGCTTGAAACCAGCTGATGATGGATGTAACGTATCGGTATTTAATGAAGACACCATATCCTAACCACATGCTTGAAACCAGGTGATGATGGATGTAACGTATCGGTAATGAAGACACCATATCCTTACTACATGCTTGGAACCAGCTGATGATGGATGTAACGTATCGGTAATGAAGACACCATATCCTAACCAAATGCTTGAAACCAGCTGATGATGGATGTAACGTATCGGAAGTGAAGACACTATATCCTAACCACATGCTTGAAACCAGCTGATGATGGATGTAACGTATCGGTAATGAAGACACCATATCCTAACCACATGCTTGAAACCAGATGATGATGGATGTAACGTATCGGTATGGAGGAACACTATATCCTAACAACATGTTTGAAACTAATGTCAGCATCGTTACTGAAGCGTCGAATTCAACGCCATAAAGACAGAGATATCTGGACATTCAAACTGTCTAGAAGGTATAATAATCAACAGTCCAAATGCAGACCTGGCTTACGACCCGTTACAAAACTACTATCAATACGCGTTTAACGATCACTAAACGGTTTGACAGATCAATGGATTGAACTCGTCATGGCAGTTAGATTTACAATGCACATACATACCGTTAGAAAGTTTGACCTGTTAGATTTACGACGTAAGTAGGTACATACCTCGAAGCCAGGGCGCCTCGTTCCATCATCCATAACGCTGGACCCATCTGTAATGGAGCCTGCCAACGTGATACCGTTGGACGTGATGTAATTAAAGATTAATCGATCGTTGTGATTAATCGGTGGATTATTGGGCTGAATATTGCAGTGTGTAGCAATGGTTGTGAATGCTGCATGTATGATGGCATGTATTTATGTGTATGAATTCGGGTGTTCCATAGTAGTGACTGATACTCGTGTATCCAATATCCGAATGTATCTAAACGTACTACTGTAGGTACTACGCATTTGTAAGTATATTTTAGAAAGAGATGTGTTTCACTTGGGTCGTTTGATCTTTCTGACAATAAAGAGTGTTTAAACCAAACTGTTTTCAACCAAGGGTACCGGTCACCACACCACAAGCATCTTTCATCTGTTTCACTGGCCAGTTATTTCCCATGTATAGATTACAGTCAGAATCGTTTTTTTTATAATGACAACCAACGCAACAGCAACATTCAAAGATTTATTCAATACAGTTTGGAGTTATGGGGAATTCTCGTTGATGCTAGACTACCCTTGACCGAGCAACGATCAAGCCCGAGCATGGGGCCAATTGGCAGACTTGAATGAAATAACGATGCCAAATTGGTGGTATAAAGCGGAAGTACATAGCCAAGCATTGACTACGCCCAAGCATTGGGACCAAAACTGGCATGTATTCCTGAGCGTCAGAAGGCGTCCAGTTTTGGCTACTGTTAATACCCTAAAGCAAAGGTATTTATTACCAAAGTGTGAGTGGAGGGGATGACTTATCATCCATGATGATACATAAACGCCACAATGAATTGATATGATTGGTCAAAGCATAATGAATATCACGAGAATACCCTAAAACGAACAAATTACTGTATATGTGAAAGATTAGCTACTGTGCGTTGCGCATTGACATACACTCCGATTTTAATAAAACTTGAAAGTTCATATAAAACCACTCTTCCGTCCCTGAAGGAATTAAGGATCCTTGTAGGTAACATAAAAATATATAGACATGAAAATGTGCACACGATAAATCGAACTGCGTTTCCTTGTCATTATAAACGTGTTTAAGATTCAAGCTGATAACAATGCCATTCGAATGCAGATGAACTAAGTACACTATTCGACCTGCATTTCCGCGCATTGTAGTGCATTCGGGATAATTCTGATGAGATTCGAAGTCGATTGCCTTTTTACTTCTGATTCTGTCTGGAATACAATAAAAAATGCCGTTGGAATTGTTAGAATGCAGTGAGAATTACTCGAGATACCGGTCCATGTCTTCTGAATAAGAAGTGGAACAAGAATGAAAACGAGTAACTGGAATGCAGACAGATATACAGACAGACATACAGACAGACAGACAGACGGGCATCAAACAAGAATATTTATTAAGTACACGGTTATTGTTGAAAATAAAGTGTTCCATCTCGGATCAAAATTAATATATGATTAATGAAAGAAATCTCCCAAAGAAGAACTATTTAAAGGTCACAGTCATCCGAGTTTGATTGGGACTAGGTGTCTTGTACCCGTTGGCAGTGTCTAACTATAGGGCCTTGGCAAGGTGAAACTTTAAGGTTGAGTTTTGAATTTAGGTTTCTCTTCAGCTGAGGGTGCAGTATACATTTTAGAATATGCTTAAAGCAAGAACAACCCGCACTGCAGTATTGTCTAAACAGTAGCTACATTGGAGACAGTTCTATTTACAATCAAAGCTATGTATGAACTCATAAATATAATCATTTTCATTACGATTTAAAGCGGAATTTTTGTGAAAAATTTATTTATTTATTTAAATTTATTTATTTATCTATTTGAGATATTGAACAAAGATAGCAAATAAAGTAAAGAAGCTAAATAAATTAGTTCTTATATTATATTAGTTAGTGTAAGTGACTTTGGAATATGTCAAAGTGTAATAATAACAATTACTTCTCTGTAAACTTTTTCGGCAGATTTTACAAAATATATAACTGTTAGAAAAAAAGGAAGGGAAAACGATAGTCAAAGAATGATTAACTAATAATTGGTTTTAGAAGCACAAACAACGCCAAAAAGCTCCACTATTTCGAGTTGTTTCTCCACATTGTGTATAAGATTGGCAAACAGCAAAAGAATAATATACTTAAATAAATATACAAAATATCGTCGAACGTGAAAACGATATAAGCATACATGTACTAATTTTAAATAATATACACAATATCGACGACTATTGCATAACTGTTTAACTACATTATTTTATGTTGAAATTTAATATGAAAATTACAGTTTCTAGAAACATACAATATATTTCAAAATTCAGTTCTATCTATCTGCGCAATTCCTCTGATCAACACATCAGAAAAACATACAGATGCAAGCTAAATATGACGCTAGTCGCGAAGGAAAATGCAAACTGTGAAAACTTTTCTCCTGGATCTGCAATTCGATTGGTTGGAGGAGACCAGCGATGGTTCAATGATTAACACTTCGTCCACAATAACGGTACATAGTCCTTGGTTCGAATCCGCCATCTGAAGAACATCGGGGATGCAGGCGGGAGGACCCGGATGATTGAAGAAGCTAGCTATACTAAAGCGGTTTGCAACGAGTTTATTGAGGAACTGTATTTAACTTCAAAAACAGCTTTACAAGTAGTAGTAAGTAAACATTATCCCCTTATTTAGATTCAAAGATTTATATATAAGAGTAATTTTGTTTTGATTAAAGACTTTCTAGATGTCTTTGATCGTTTAGATGTTTATATTTTATCACTTTTCTTTACTTACATGTTTAAGTTACTGAATTAAAAAAAAAAAATTCGATTCTTTAGAATTGGAATCACTTATAGAATGTGTATATACGTACAGTTAACATGGTGAGTTCAGTGTCAGAATTTCTATTGTTTACAGTGATGATATAAGCAATGATTTAAACATTTATTTTAAGGAAGTTTATGGTACACTTTTCCAGAAAATGATTCTAACGATATATTCATGCGGTGTAGCTTCTTCTTTATATTTTTAATTGCTTGGTTCATGTGTTCTGGGATAAAATAATATTCATGGTCAACATAGTGTTTTAGTTTTATAATTATTATATTTATTGACGAAATAGTATAGTATCGGATTAAAGGGATTCTACAATCGATATATTTGAGGAAATCAGCGTTGGTTATCCTTTTAAATACTATTTGAATATAGGAAGAAATCGACGTTGGTTATTCTTTTAAATACTATTTGAATATTGGAAGAAATCGGCGTTGGTTTTTCTTTTAAATACTATTTGAACATAGGAAGAAATCGGCGTTGATTATTCTTTTAAATACTATTTGAATATAGGAAGAAATCGACGTTTGTTACCCTGTGATACTATATATATACAGTTTTCTTATTGTCGTTTGTATTTGTGTATACATCCATCTATATGGCTTATAATTGACACGTGTGAACTAGCTGACATTTCCCATCAATCTCTGGTCAAAGTGATACAATTGAACCTATCATAATGTCATAAATAAATGAAAATGACAGCCCTGCTAATTTCTTATCCAAAACAAAACGACACTCTGCTAATTTCCTTATAAAAAACATATAGGGAAAATCGGCAACTCAGTTAATTTCCTATTTAGAGAGAAGTCCAAATGACAGGTATGCTAATTCCTTACAATGGAGGTGAAATGGCTCGCGCTGCAGGTGCTGTGTTCAACACCTTTGGGATCAAACGCTCTGTTGGTGGTTGATTGAACAATAGAAAGGTGTGCGGGCGATCAACGCGCACGCGCCGTTATTTCGAGTGTTACACAATTGGATCCAACTGTGAACAAACCTTCGTAGCGAACAAGTCGTATCCGGCGTTCAGACGCAAATATTGAACAGATCAAAGACTTAACTGTAATAATAGGCGATGCGGTCTCGATAGATAATGGTAATGAAGTATGTGAGATTTTTGTTTCTTTGATATTTGTCGACAGTTAGAAGGTCATTAAATGTAAGATTCAAGTCATCCAGTTATCACTTGATGACATAACAATCAGGGGAAAATGGTCTCTGAATTGTTATGACGGAGGGTTTCAATTTGCCGAAAATGGTATATTTTTCAAGATTCAGCGAAAGGAGGCTTCCCGAATTATTTTGTAATGTCACATGCTTTTTGATCTGAAGGGAAATGGTCGGGAAGTAGGGTTTAGCGCCCATGTAGGTACTGTCTTTACACTACAGGAGAAAATATACATTGTAAGATTCGTTGTCTTATTATTTCGTTGGCTAACAGTAAAGGAGACAATGTAGGAGTCCCTATCTTATCCCTATCGCGGGCAAACAGAGGAAGTACCAACCACACCGTAACCTCAGACTTAGGGACTTCTCAGCGTTCTTATTCTTTATTCAACCAAAATGAGAAATACTGTTTTGTGCGAGACGTTAGAATAGCTACCTCCTAAGACGAAGTTTTGTGTTTTAATTTACCATCGTTTTTTGTAAATGTTATCCTAAGTTTATCAACTGACACGATGTGAAGTGCATCAATAATTAAAGGGTGAATAAATACTTGTGTTGTACTATCTTATGTTATCTTAAAATACCGTATCTTGTCTTATAATGCCGTATCACTGCCACATCTCTCCTATTTAAACGTCTCTGCACTGGCTTAAAATTTTAAATTTCTTTGTCTCACCTATAAAGTAACCAACAGAACAGCCCCACCATATCTACAGGATCTTGTCTCACCCTACACCCAGTCTCGTATCCTTCGCTCAAACTCTCAACACCTGCTTCAAGTACCTACCTACAACCTCAAATCCTTCGGTGGCAGATCTTTCAGCGACTCTGCCGAACATCTGTGGAACTCGCTTCCGTTAGACATTAAAACTGCAACTTCTGACACTAGAACTATTCAAAGGACTCCTGAAAACCTTCTTGTTTAAAATATATTGATCTCTTCTTTACTGTCGTACATATACTTTGAAGTTTCCTACTCACACTTTTATGTATTTATGTTGTAGCGCATTGAGCATGTTCTGTGTAATGTTGAGTTGTGCGCATTATATATAAGTACCCTTATTATCATTATTGTTTTGTTTCAGACTTTATTGAAGAATGGACCGGTCCTCGCCCGAGTCCCTGATCCACTTCCTAGACAACGCGACGTCCTCAGTACGAGCTGTGTTGGACTGCAGTCTGAGAACCCCGGGGGAGGAGGAGCCGCTGGAAGACGTGCCCCAGAAGAGCCCCCAGAATTCCCCACCCACCAGTGTCTGCAGAAAGGTCAAGGTACTGCCTCGGCGCCGCCTCAAACGCTTCCGGTCACAGCGGCAGGGGTCTCTGCGCGAAGTCCACCCTCAGACGGTTAATGACATTCTCAGGTTATCCGAGCAGTCGCAGGGGGACTGTCAAAATGGCTACACGTCACAGTGGATTGACAGCATTCAATGTGGCTCCGATTTAAAGCGAGATTATGAAGATGGTAAAGGTTTTCATTCAGAGTGGCAGGGTCCTCATAACGGAGAACGCGATGACAGTATGAACGCAACGCACATGTACCAACAAGTTCAAAATTTCTCTCCTGATTCAAATCGTAATCGTTCAATCGATGAATGTTTCACTTCTCCGTCGAACCCTCAGACAACAGAAGACGTTGCTAACATCATGCCAGTCGGCTGTCACCTTCCGCCACCACTTCCCAGTGCGTACAACTACCCTCCGGTCAGAAGGACTCAAGAGGGAAACCTGCAAAGTAAAATAATCATGAAGGACCCAAGACTTCCTAATATGCGTCAGGATAATCCCAAAGCTAAAACTCAAGTGGGCCAGGGTAGGTCTCAGTGCGGAAACGTAAGAGACCTGCTATCAGAGCTGGTTACTGAGCTGGAGAAGACTAACGCATTTGACGTACTGACGGGCCAAGTGCCATCGTGTAAGCAACAGGTTGCAAGGGACGGGAAACATTGGCAAACGCTACATGATGCTGAAAAGAGCTTTAGCAGAAGCGAAAACAATAGTCCACAAGCACACAGCTACTTGAACTTCAAACGCTTGACATGTGCGAACAAAAGCAATTCTCTGGATCTTGTTAATGCCTTCCAAGAAGCACACATCGGAAGCATGGATGGTACTGGTGCAGCTGATACTAATGGACCAACATCTTACGGCTCCAGACGAAATGTCACCATCAATCATGAAACGACTGCCGAGACAAGTCTGTGCAACGGAAACGCCCATAGTTACACCGATTCCGAGAAATATTATCTGTCTTGTTCTCGGCGAGACAAGATGAGTCAGTTGAAGCACCAGACATCATTGCCTAACCTCCATCTCTCCAGCCATCAACAGCCTGTGGACTCATGGCATCTTCTCAAGTCCTTGGAAAACAGCCATAGCACTCAGAGTATGGACATGCCCTGGAGAGCAGAGCGCTCAAACTCGAGCTGCCTCAGGCCAGATCAAGCGCCCAAAGAGACTGACAGTTGGATGCCAAATGGTCATCAAATTGTTTTTAACAGGTATTCGAAAGATCCAAGTTTGGAGAGAAACGACTTTAACTCTTCGATTCAAAGTATGGGATCCAATGAATACGGCCATAGACAGTCGCCATTGTCTGTCGTGTTAACTGAAGGTGTGAGGAAGATGAATGTCACTGCTGATAGCATGAACCTGATTCCTGCCAACTATCCTCATGCAAGTCCAGAATGGACTTCCTCCTCTAGCATGACTAACATTGGAGTCACAGACCATCGTTATTCTAATGATATTAAACAAGATTCATACTTCGCCAACCAAAGCAATGTTAACTTCGGTAAATTCATAACCATGACCAGTGAATATAACTGGGATGAAATGAGCAACTCAAATGCTTCCAGTTTCAGTTCTGAACAGCAGCAACAACAACGATACCAGTATGAACAGCAACAGCAGCAACTGCGCCGGGAAACTCTTGAATGGAACAACCAAGCCGAAATAGCCCATTCTCCGCATCCCTACCTAGCCAATACAAACATCAACTTGCATAGGGGGTCGACGATGAGCTCAAGTCTGCCCACCCTGGGTGAGAGTAACTCCCACTTCCCTGGAACTCCACCAGCCTACTTCCCTTCCAGCTTCCACCCCCACAGTCCGCAAATAGACTCCGACTTGAACCAGTATGACCGAGTGGACGTCTGCATGAGCCCCCCTGTAACAGACAGCGAGTCCTACTGGAGCGAAGATGACGGGGAACATCAGGGTGATGATGATGCTGATGACATTGATGCAGACAGTAAGAACAACACAGCTATAGATGGGGAGGACAACTGGCTCCAGAACAACATCAATAAACAGGGCGCTCATCCTGTTCAACAGTTGCCTTCATTCTCTTCGGCATTTTTGCATTGTTTATAGTAGACTCAGTACATTCGTCTTATGATTCACTTTGTCGTTTATTGTTCAAGTTGGACGTGGTGTAATGTAATGGTCAAGGTAGACTTGTGATAGTAAAGTAAATCTTCAAAAGTAAGTCTAACATTGCAACAGTAGTCTTCATATTGTGAATTGATTTATCAAGTAAATTTATCAGTAAATTGCCTTGCGTTGGTAACAGTATAGATTTCAGCGTCTGACCAACATCTATGCCACTATGGTATCAACTATTGTCAATCAACGATCATCCGACTGTGCAGTTTGTTCGTATGTGAACAAATTTGGTCTCAAATTACTTACCTTCCAACGATGTAGTTTAACGTCATAGGGTCACATGGGCACATAGACGATGGGCTGTGCTGTAATTAATACATTTGGACGATGGCTGTGTTCGATATATATATTGTTTGAACATGACTGTAATTATTGTACACTGTGTTTCATGACAGTCACTATTCTAACTCAATAAATTATTGATTATAACATGAATGTAGTCGGGTTTTTTGTCATTTTACATATTTGAAAATAATCATGTTTTAAAAAAGCTTAATTATGTCCGAAAGAAGGCACGTTGCAAGGTATTCTTGAGTGTCATTCTGATAGGTATAGTAAATATGACATCCTCTCTAGTTCTTATCTTTAAACAGTGTTGTCTCCTTAAACTACACAATCATTCCAGAATTGCAATGAACATTGTACCTATTATACAACATTTAACCTGAATAAAAAAAATAAACAAAAGGAAAATATGAGAAAACGTCGGGCCAGCATACGTGAAGCTGAAAGAGCCAATTCATCGACTATAATTGATGAAGATATTTGATATTTCAAATCGGTTACCAAAAAATCTACACAGTTAGAGTATACTTCCATGTGGATATATCGAAATCCAGTAGAAACGAGTTCCTTTAGTTTATAACAACTTCATTGACGTAAGAAAGTGGATTCTACATATAGCTGCCACGTTAAACGTAAATTGATAGTAATAAAGCAATTCTAAATCAGTGTATCACGCCCTACCTGACTTTACGAATGTTTAGAACAAAACAAGAATATTAGACCCAAATTTCCGAACTCGTTTATTAATATCAAATCAATGTAAATCTGTGGTACTTGGTCCATGTTTGGAGAACTTGGAAGATGCTGACCAAGGCTCCTTCTCAAATACAAAGTTGAACGTAAGTCGGTAAGATAGGGCCTTAGTGTTACAGTATGGCTGATTTTAGTAGAAGCTGCTTAAGAAGGTATCTCTGTATCAATTGTCTAGAAACGAATAGGCTAGTCATTACTGAAAACATGATGTTGATTTCTACAAAGAATTATGTTGGTTTTGTTGGAAGAGTTGACATTCGCAAAACTATACCAGTGCTTTTATTTAGAGTACAAGGCTATTCTGAAGGTAGGTATCTCCCAAGTCTACTTATATAAAGTCTTAGCTCACTGAAATACAGTTATGAAGAAGAACAATAACATGGCAATATCCCCCTCCCCTGACATTGAGTAAGACACATTTACCGGTACTAGTTTTTACCATTTGGCCAAAATGTGGTTTTCATTTATAACATTACTAGTAAACTGTGTAATGATGATCACAAAGTTTTAAGATATTGGGTGCTATAGTTAATTAGATAAACGGTTACAAGAGTTTGAAAAGTGGTCAGTGTCTTTGGAATTACTGTCACCAAATTTGAAGAGAATTTTGCTGAGAATTATGAAATATCACGTAGTTTAATTGCCCTCATGCGCTCTCAGTCAGAAAATGTACAATACAAAACCGAATTGAAGGTTTGTAGCAAACCATAGATGTACACCACTTCTACACAACCACAGACATATCAGTTTCCAGCCCCAAGCTCACTCTCCCCACCACATTTGGAACCACATATCATCTTTAATCTAGGAGCATGATGTTTCTATCATCCAACCGCTGCAGCTTCGTTACCTCAATAACATTCCGAAGGATATTCTGCCTGAAACTCCAGAAGTACAACCACAGTACAGAGATCAGGATCATCACCCAGATCAACTGCTAACCATGGCCATACCACATTGACTCTCCACATTTCTAATTTTAACTTATATTCTTACTTTTACTGGTCTATCACACCTTAACTCAGTGTGATTGTGACATCACAAACACATTTTGACATCATCAAAAGACAACCATATTTCAGAACTTTACCTGTATCTCTCTGTCTAACCTTTGTCTGATGAAGACGCCCTCACTGTAGAGGCGAGGCATTACCTTAAATCATGTTGCCCTTGGGTTGTTTCATGCATACCCCTTTCTTCTTTACTTTACTATTGTTTTTGTTCATTAGCGTATCCACCTGTATCCTTTAGTGTATCTGATAAACTGTCAGTAACAACTTCTTCAAACAACCATGTGGACAAGCGCCGCCTCTTTTTGGAATTGTTTAATGAGGGAGGTTAGGAAGTGTGTGGTGACCAAAACCAAATGGAGGTGTTCGGGCAAGGAGCATAACAAAGGTAGCCTATGTTCAAACAGTAAATAGTTTTATTACATGACGAGCATTGAAATACTGGGATTTATCAGTGAAATAAACTGTCTATCAAGCTACAGTGAAAATAACTTATATTTTCACTGCGAACGATGACTGATATAATTTGACGTCATAAAACAATGGTCTAGCGCGGCGATTTGGCTTATGACGTCACAGTGTTGCTGTGGTGACGGGCTGTTCCTTGCGGCCGCTTGGCGTAAAAACAACTCTTTTCGGACGTAATTACATGGATAATATCATATAATAAATAGAATATCCGTCAATTCTTGACAAATACCATGTTTATCTCATCTCGTGAGGTAGAAAGGTCATGAAAATATAACCTTTCTACCTCACTCGATGAGATAAACATGGTATTAGTCAAGAAAAGACAGATATCCTCTATATTACATACATGGTTTCAATGAATAGCTCTCCTAAATCCCCACTCCAGTACTAAGTAAAGCGAAAAGAGGAACCATATAGAACAGAGAATGTCAAAGAGGACAATTTCAACATTGCAAAGTAAACCATAATAGTAAATGAAAACAGAATCAACTTGCAAACGTATCTTGATGTTTTATTTGACCAGTAAGTGAATGTGATAGGAGTGCTGTCATGCAAGAGTATTCATTCAAAATGCAGTAACATGTCTCCAACATTGCATTGCTTATATGTAGGTGATATCACAATCAGGACAATCATTGGTTCAACAATGTTGGAAGCTAATGAAAAGAATGAAGTGTTCATTTCACATCGCTATGGAAGTATATTTCATCAGAAATGTCCTTACTTGTTACAAAATGAGTTATCCAATTATCACAAGGACATTTAGTGTTCTGCACCATGAAGAAGCAGGATACATGTTTGATCTCTCTTGCCACCATGTGGCAGTCATCTATTTACATCATTGACCAGACTTAAATCTTAAATATATCACAGTTATCCGTTTCTTTCTTGTTTATATTTCTTGTACTTTCAATTAATGAATAAAAGACGTCTTTAACCATGGGAATGTGCAATCATATGAAATAAAGCAAATCCATAAAAGTGCATATTTGGTTACACAGTTTAACTATCTACTTTATTCTAAATATATGTCACTAAAAATGGAGCCATCAACTCTGTAGCTCTCTAGGTATTAACTGAACATTATTCATTATTTCCAAGGTAAAGACTAACATTTCAAATAAGAGGCATTGCCCTCTATCACGGTTTGAACGGTCAGCAAATTTACAACAAAATATAATTATCCAAGACCTTTGTATTCTTAGGAAGAAATAACAAGTAGATTATAAATTAGTGAGCTCTAATCACAGAAGTTCCAAAAGAGCATCATATTCCCAGAAACCCTAAGATCTGCCAATACCCCCATGACCTGTGGATAGCCCCCTTCCAAGTCATCCTGGATGGACCCTACTCTCGAAACAAACTTCAGTTTTCATGTAACAAAGATGTTATGTTGCAAATATTAGCTTTTAATGCCACCGGGAAACATTTTGTTTAAAGGCTTTTAGGGAAATATCATATTTGTAAAAACTTTATCCCCTAGATGCCAGGTACCTCCCCAAAAATTTTAGCGATGGGGCTGCAAAGGTACAGAAAGAGAAGTCGTAAATGTGAATAGTTTACGGATGCCAGATGGATGTCGAATGACAATCTATGCCATAAGCCCATCTCTGGCCTCTCAGGCCTGGTGAGCTACCTACTTAAAAATCTAACTAAGAAGATCTTTTTGTTAACATTTATAGAGAATCTGTCCATAAAACATGACAGTTTTACATAAGATCAGACATGATATTCAATAAGCTATTGTAAAATAAAACAATGAAAGATAAATTGTGGTTGAGTAAAGATATGATTTTCTGAAGAGTACACAGAGGTAGGAACATCAATTACACGTGTTGTCATGGAGACTAGCCATTGATCACATCTACAATTAGAAATTGACATGAAATCATTGTAGTCTGAAAAATAAGTTACTGATTCCAAAATGCTTGATAAAGTTCAAAAGAATTTAAAATATAGTATAAATACTGCACAAATCCAGGTAATTTTAATACATGACTCAATGGTGATATATTCTGCATATTTCTTTAATTATCATAAATTACATCACCAAAACACATGCAGATCATGTGTGTAAATTTTGAGATAAACAATTCTTTAGAACCAGCAAATTGAATTGAATCTAATCTCAGTGAATCTAAATAAGGAAGTGTACATATATTGCATTGCAATGTTGCCTTATCTACACATAAACAGAATTATACCACACTTATCAATGACAAATATTTATAAACATTCTTAAAATGAAATTAATTCTTTTTTAGGGGCTGATACTATTTTAAATTCAAACGGTGAGGTACCTTCAATGTGAAATATATTAACATGACCTCTGAGTATAAGAACAAACTTTTCTGAATATTACATATTTAGTCAAATAAAATATTTAAAATATTTATATGAATATCATATGATTCAATTAGATTAAATGTAAAATATAATCTTACCCTTGCTTAATCAGAAACCCAAAATGTTTCGTTGATGAATATTTATTTTTATATGTTAAAACACAAAGAAAGAGAAATTATATATACACAAATGATCATTACAAAAAACAATGAGACTACATCACCACCGACACATCAATACGACAAACGGCACATACCAGCATAAAACACCATTTTAAAAACATCCAAAAGCAAGGTGTTGGTGAGTGTAAAATCAAACTAAAAAAAATCTCACGTTAAGTTCAGAATACCAACATTGTCCTGTTTTTGAAGCAACATTGAAACATCTCAGTTTTGTGAGAGAGTCAACATTGAGTTTTATATGGAATCACACTACTGCGCTATTTACATCAATACTTTTATATTTAATGCCTATCTTTTAAACAAAAGTCAGTGTACATTTAGAACCAAATGATAAAAGTTATATATTTTTGTATTTAACTCTTTCAAACTATTAATCCCCATGCAATCCATGTCTATAATATAACTGTGAGGTTATAAATTTGCATTGTTTGACAAAGTGTATCAATAGGACTGAATATTCAAGCATCATTAATAATCTCTCTGAATTCTTCACAATACGATCTAGATGAAAATGTATAACACATTGAAATTTGATGGTTGAACTTTTCATAAAAGTCCTTGAACACGGAATCTTGTGAAAGTATCACTTTTGACACGAATATATCGAGTTTGTCATTTCCTGAAATTTCTCCTAATATCATTGTATATTGAAACAGCATGATTTTTGTATGTCAAGCCAAATAAACATGAAGTGATTGGGAGACTTAAATCAAGTTGAAGGTTCAGTCCAAGAGATCTTCTTCATTCACTTTCCGTTTGGAATGTTGGCTCCGTTGCTGTTGACTTTGCTGTTGAGAGTCGTGTCGTAACAGAAGTCGATGTAACCGTGGGAGATCTCAGAGACAAGGGAACGGTCGGGGATGCTCTGCGCCATTCCATATATCACAGCCTGAGGGCAGAGTTGAGCACTTGTTAGAATAAAATCTTAACTTACAAATAAAGTAATTTAATACTTTTAATACTATTCTCAAATATATGTATAATTTTGTCATAGAAGAGCAATTCTCTAGATGAAAATCTTGGAAGGTTGAAATACCGTATATTACTGTATTACTTTTTATACCAGAAAATAGAGAATCAAAGAAGGGGGTCGCCTTATTCACAGGGGCTATATTTCAGAAGAAGAAATTCTGAAGATGGGTGAGGGGATATGATGAACCCACATTGTTGAAACTGGAAACAGCATGCAATGGTTATATATCTGGAATATATTGAAAAAGGAATCATATTGGAATACTTACTGCGCCTCCGGTCTGCGCCTTTGGATCCTTCATTATCTCAGCTGTCATGGTTGTCACATCGTTGACAAAGGCGTCGACAACTCCCTCTTTTGTGTGCACCAGAGTCAGGCAGAAATGGATGCTGCAAAGTGAGATTTACTTCTTTCATAGGCATTTAAGAAGCTGATGCGATGAAGGAGAAATCTTACTACATTATTTTGAAAAATGAACTGGACTGAATTTATTTGATCAATTCTTCCTGGTAAATACTCCTTTGCTTTAAATAGAAGCACACCCACCTTGGAGGGTACTGCAGTGGGTTGAGGGTCCAGCCCTTGGTGGCAAGAGAATCAGACAGCCTGTAGATGTTGAACTCGTCAGAAGCCAAGGCGATCACAGTCACTTCTGGCTGCCCTACAACGTACAGACCCTTGATCTGCCTCAACCTAACAAACAATCACAGTGTCTCCGTATCTCATAAGATGTAATTTTGCACAAGTAATTCACACCTTAACAAAAACTATCTTTATATAGTTTGAATTCTAAAATAGTTGAGGCTTTGAGAAAGGAATCTCACTTACTACAGCATGTATATGCTATTCTAAAAATTGTAATAAACAAAACTGATTTAGGTTTTCTATAATTGGCACCCCTCTCCTAAATTACGATCCCCAATTACAAATTATAGTATGTAGTAATCAATGCAATCACAACATTGTCGTATCGATCAATCACTAGTGACTTGATTCACATCATACACTAAATCTATGTATGCGTACTTTGCCTCCATCTCCCTGGTTGAGCAGATGATTTTCCTGGTAGCATCCACGTATCCGTCCTCCCCAATATACATCATGGTGGCCCAGCAAGCGGCGATGATGGAACCAGCTCTACTGCCTGTCAGCAATTCAAACAAATGGACATACAGTGAAGCAAGAAACAAAGTACCACAGAGATATGGGTTATGATTATTTATTGGGCAACTGTGTATGTTTGAACTGTGTGAGAGGCTTTCTATAGGTTGGTGTAATTATGAAGAAGACAAGGATATTTAAGGATTGTTTTACATGGCTTGTGCCTCTATCGAAGTATAACAGCAACAAATTGTATAACATCGTGTAGCGTAGCGGAGCGATGTTATACGAAATTTGTTGCTGTTATATTTCGATAGAGGCACAAAACATGTAAAACAAGCCTTATGATTACAAAATCAACAAGTTTTCTTTAAATATTTACACAAATCTAATATCTTTGTCATTTATCACGGGAGGCAGCAGCTTGTTACATGCAACAATACATGGCTGAGAATTGAGGAATCCTTAATCTAAAACGGCAGAGGATTCAATTTCGTTTTCACAGCATTCACATGCATACAATCAGGGTTCGTTTTTTCTGGTTTATGCAATTTGTGATTAACCCTCATAAGCATATCACGCGACATTCAAACATGGTTACCGTTTGCGAAGCGCTAGTGGATGAACAAGCTTGAGGACTTGTATCGATTAAAATGAAGTGTTCCCGGTGAAATGAATTGTCTCATTCGGAAAAAGAATGAATATTCCAGTTATTGGCGTAGGTTTGAAGACGAAATGACATGTGTATATCTTATTTTGCATCAAAACGTTACGCTCAGTTGTAAGAACCTGATGGATTGTGACGTCACAAGGTATGAATGCAGGAGGTATGGTAGCACATTTTATCTGCATTCATCGAGAAATGGCAGCAGGTTTTTGAGAGCTCTCGTCCAATCAGAAACGCGGAAATTAGTGTAACAAAACCATTTTGTAATTATTTATGGATGATCAACTTCATTATTTCAAAATTGCAACAATTCAGTATTGATCCTTATACCATTATCAAGCATGAAGCGTCGCAATTGTTCATAAATAAGTTGATCATCTATAATTATCCTTGTTTTCTGCATATGTTTAATTAATTATAGTTTTCAAGTACCAAAATGAAGTGATGCCTTTTCCACAACTTTCATGAAGATTGGAATTATTTTTTGATGGTTGCAGTACAAAGCCTACAACACTGATTTGGTGCACTGCGTTGACCGTAAGTCCTTATGAACCTTTGGTATAACTATACTAATTAAAATGCAAACCTTATTGTAGAAGAAACACAGTTACAAAACCCATTCAATATTCACAAGGTATCTTCAATTGGTGTTGGCTCTCTTACGAGTAACAGTATCAGATTGGATTAAATAATATTTTTATTTGGGAAGCTATTCTTGAAACATTCATAGTCTTATAAGTTCTCAAGCCCATCAAGAACATGCAGGTAATGATTAAATCTAATAATTCTTACGGCTATGACCATTTCAAGATTGAAGAGACCAAGGCTCTTACTCTCAAAACATTTGTAGTCGTTATAGATAAAGGCAGAGAAATTCAATTTAAGCTTTGACTTGAAGTTCAGCCATTTGTGTACAGCATTGGCTAGCTTGATACGGCAAACTAGCGCATTAATGCTCTCATCTCGCCATGGAAACAGGGCATGTGTATGTGAATCGGTGCCAGATCTGCAGCCCTGATAATACAGCAGAGTGGTTACAGCAACTCGGTCACTAACAAGCCCTCCTAGAAATACAGCCAGGGCATGAGATGCAGCCCCAAGGTATACAACAACTTATGAGTTAACACTATTTTAGTTAAGAATTCCAAGTCCAACAATTATTATGAGAATGAATCTCCGGGACCTCTTTTCTTTAAGCAAAATTTGGGCTTAACTCAAATTTCTTAATATTAAACTAAGGATGCCTAAGTAATTTATAGTCAACTTTGAGAAAGGAGAACCTGGTCTCCAAAAGTAAACCATTTACCCATGATGGTTGGAGATGCATAGATGCCGCCGGGCCACTCGGTCTGTTGGAAGTACTGGTGATGTCGGATATCCTTGTTTCTGTACAGTATCACAGAGGAGCCTTTCGGCGCAAAGCCGTACTGAAGAGAAAAACGCCACAGCTTCAGATCAGGGTGTGCAACATACAGATACTCTGGGAAGCAGGAACATATCATTTGTCTGATGGAATGTTTATGTTACAAGGTTTTCCAGGAAGACATGGTATTTGTCTCAGGTATATACATAAATATTCATACACTTTGATATTTTGCCTGACTAAGAAACATGTACATCAAATCAGTGACACATTCAAAATTATGATTTATCATTTCTCGCCTGTTTACAAAAGTGGCGACATTAATTGGCATACCACTGACAAAACAATGTTAATGAAGCAGAAGGGCGTAATGTGCCTCATTGATGATAGTACTACTGGCATTATCGTTTTGACCTTTAACCAGATACTACATTACTTGGGCTAATCCAAATTTATTTATTCATAAATTATTATTCCTGTAATTCAATCACTTGTAAATGGTTTGGCAATAGTAATTCAGGCGTTAAATATGTAAATGAAACCATCCAAAAGTAATTTTGATAAATGTCATTGGCTCATTCGGTGGACAGCCAGTAACTCAGCCTTGTTCAGCCTCCCCAAATCAAGTGTCTCAGCAGGTGAAACAGGTGACCCCAGCTGGTCAGCTGATCAGCCGGTGTGCAAAGCAAGTGTATCCAGTAAATACTCTCACTAACCTTGTGTGTATCTGCGGAGATGCTAGTGACCCCGGGGATGCGGAAGTCGAAGCGTGGGAGAGGGAAGCCAGCCTTCTCCATGAACGGAATGATGAACCCACCCAGACAGGCATCGACATGCACCGGAATGTTGTAGTATTGACCAAGCTGCATTGCAATTGTTATTTCATTAGATTAAGTCTCAACACTTTGAAGGAAAGTCAACTTAATTTTACTTCTCAAATACCTTAATTCAAACTTTAAAACACACAATTTGTATAAAGATCTAAATGAGAAGGAAAACTTGCCTCAAAAATGAAGTAATTTATTGAAGCATTCATAAAATCCAACAGAGAACCAGAAATTAACCTCCCTTGAAATATGTGGACTGACATTTCCATACAGTTTTATAACTACAAATAAAAAATATCTTACAAGCTCCGTGTTCGCTAGCAGCAGTGATAACTTGCTAGTTCTGTTATGCTTAAGTATAGGCAGCACGTGCAGGATGTCACAAGAACGTTTTTGAACACAGTACTGAATATCTCACTGCTTATGGATGAACTAACATAGAATACCCTCATTTGTTTCATGCTGGGAAATGTTTGGGATTATATTGATTTTACTATTTCGTTTGAATTTTTTCCCACAGATTGACTACTTTCAAGCTTATTCTAGACACTGATAATGCAAGTTCTTATTTCTAAGATCAGATATACTTACAGCTGCAACTTCTTCAACTGGGTCGATGATTCCATATGGAAACTGTGGTGCAGATGCAACAAGCTGGAGGAGATGAAGGGAAATACATGAGTTCAGCATTTCTAATACACCAGCAAATAAGGACAATGCAATGAATTAAAAAGTTTGTCACATTAATTACCAACATTATTTAAATGATTAGTTTAAACAGGGACATTATATACAGGGACTAGCAACTTCTGCTCGTTACATGATCATTTCTACTGAGCGATCCAATTAGACCTCTCCTCGTCGCGCTTCAACGCACAAACGACTTGTTGCTTGCGTTAGCGCTTGTTTGTTATCGCACTGTATTGTTGTAACCAGTTGGCGTTTCCGAGTCTTGCCGACTCGCCCGTGCGTCAATCGGCAATCTTCGTAAAGTCAATAAACATAAAAGTAACTCCCTTTGAAACTGTAACAACATCGGAAGTGTCTATCTCGAAGCAGATGAATGATTACGTGAATCAAATGAAATAGAATTGGTAATAAAGAAATTATTATACTCAAAGGTGTGCTATATATGATTGTTACAAAATTACGAAAATGCACATTTATTTTGTAAATGTGATATGACATAGAATAATATATACAATGTTAGGTTACCTAGTGCTTTGGAATACTTGATGTTATACACATGTATTATTCTATTATTTTTTAAGTTGATTACTGTTTATTGATCTTAAGAACAAATTAAATAAAACATGAACTTATATATAAAAAAAAGAAGTAATTATTTATTATTTATGCTGATGCTACAACATGACAGAAAGGCCATTCATCAAGGAGTTCGTTTCAAATTTATTTTCCCCTTCGAACCGGTACATTCTACATGAATGTAGGAAAGACAGTACAAGGGGAACAGAAACATATCCTCCATGTTCTGTGCAGACAAGATGGCGAACTGACTCGCTATTTTAACTACAAAGTACGAGCGTATTACATGCTGACTACTTTCCCCTAAAATAACAGTTTGACACAAACGCATAAAAAAACCATTCATCTATCGCAAAATTGATATTTTAGAATTTATCCCCTTAGGTAAAAGTAAAAGTTTTCATTTTTCCTCGAACCATTCTAAATATCATATCTCATCTGTTCAGACAAGATGGCGGACTGACTCGCCATTTTAACTGCAAAGTACGAACGTATTACATGCTGGCTTCTTTCCCCTAAAATACCAGCTTGACGCAGATACATCCGAAAACTATTCATCTTTCGCTAACTTAATATTTCAGAATTTATTGTCTTAGGTAAAAGTAAAAGTTTTGGACTCCCCTTGAACCATTACCAATATCATTGACGCTCCTTACAGACAAGATGGCGGACTGACTCGCTATTTTAACTGCAAAGTACGAGCGTATTACATGCTGGCTTCTTTCCCCTAAAATACTAGCTTGACGATGTTACATCCGAAATTTATTCATCTATCGCTAACTTAATATTTTAGAATTTATTGTCTTAGGTAAAAGTACAAGTTTTGGATTCCCCTTGAACCATTACCAATATCATTGACGCTCCTTACAGACAAGATGGCGGACTGACTCTCTATTTTAACTGCAAAGTACGAGCGTATTACATGCTGGCTTCTTTCCCCTAAAATACTAGCTTGACGCAGTTACATCCGAAAACTATTCATCTATCGCTAACTTAATATTTTAGAATTTATTGTCTTAGGTAAAAGTACAAGTTTTGGATTCCGCTTGTCTTGAACTGTCAACTGTCACTATTGTTTATATAGTGATTAACTGGATATACTAGTGTGCTACGCCAGTTATTAGCGCAATGCAGGCGCCAAGTCAAGATGTGCGTTGGACCATGACGAGGTGAGCTCCGCGAGCTAATTGCTTAGTTGCTAGTCCCTCTATATAATGTCCCTGGTTTAAATGATGATAAATAAATATGGGATTTGTTTGAGCAGACAAATGTTGATTACCAGCTACAGTAATTGAAGGCTGAGGGTGGGGACAGTTTTGATCCATAGCATCTCCCTTGCCACACTAGTTGATAAGAAATTGTGGAACAATGAATAACGCCTAAATAAAAGATATAATTCTTAGAATGCAAGAAGATGCTCCACAGTGTCAGTTACCATGCAAGTCCTCCTACTGATCGCTCTCCTCATCGCCTTTATGTTCACTTTCTTCGTGTCCGGGTCGACAGGAACATGCACCATCTTCATGTGGAGCATAGTTGCAGCCTGGAGCATGGAGTAAACCAATTCAATAGGTTAAACAGCTGATTCATGTGTTACATTAATTTCATAAACATATCGCTATGAAATGCACTCAGGTTTTGATGTTCAAGATTTCAATCGTGTCTGTTAATGATGGAAAATAGCAATGCTATACAAGTGAGATCAAGAGAAATGGGTTGTTTAAGTTACTTACAGAAAACTCATTGACACTTCTATTCTGAGTTTATTTAATTTTCCCAACATGACGGTTATATATCTACCTTATCAAAAGCTGCGTGGACAGTCACTGAAGCAACTCTGAAAGATAACCAATTTCAAACTAGATGAGCGTTTGCGTGACACCCCAAAAGCAGAGCAACCCCGAAACTTAGGGTCTCGGCTTTTCCTGTTCCGCCCTCTCGTCAGCATGAATAAAATGGGAATTGGTGGGGTTTTTTTTATTTAAAATTTTCAGTGGTAGATTTTTTAATGAATCGTCACTGGGGTCACTTTTCACAAGTTTGTTCTTAACCCTTAACATGCGGGCGACGGAATTTTCCGGGCGGGTTATAAGCGATTCCTAGGTGTCTGAATACGGATCCCGGATACAAGACTTAGAATAATTCACGGCTGTCTAAGTATATTCTATCCCCCATACCGGGTCACGAGTCGATTGTGTCCGCGACCCGACCCATGAGAATGGCTGTATTTACGCATCGCGACCCGACATGAGAATAAAGCTTTGTTCAGTGTGTGGTCGGAATATCAAGCAAAATTCACACCAATTTGCGTGTGCATTGTTGACCCGTAACGCATCGATAATTAGCTTTACAAAAGACCAATTATGTCGGGCTTAGCCCCCGAAGCATTAATTCGCTTGAGGCTATTTTCACCCACGTGTTTGTATTGCCTCGGGTTTGCCTCGCCCGAGACTGCTATCTGCCTCGCATCTCGCGAGACGGGGAACAAAATCGCTAACTCGCCTTACTCCCGCACTTCATATCATGTGAGCGAATTGTTTGTTTTCAAAAAAAAATACGGCAAAATAAAGGGGAAACAATGGACTACATTCCCATATAAAATTAGAAAATCTCAAAAAAATTATAAAGACACAGCAAGCGCCGTGAAAAAGGTCATGTTTACACTTCATAAATTTTGAAACAATCGGCGATTTTCACAACTTCTAAAACATTTATCAAGGCTAAAATACTGAATGCATTTTCATAATTTTTATATCACAATAAACCGAAAAGAATAATCTTTTATTCTATATAAAATGCGCAGATTTATTCACAGAAATAAAGATACAATTTTACCTTTCTGAGAGGCATGTGAAACCAAACGGCACACAAACTAATCAACATATTTTCATCAGTTATGGTTCGAGGTTAGCGTTTATTTGAAAAGTCAAACAACATAACCATATTTGGGTTGACATGTGCTTATTTGTCAACTGGTTCGAGATTATGATTTCTTGGAAAAGTGCGATGAACGACCGTTTGCAATGCCGCATACATGTTGTAAGTATTGACGATTTTATAGGTGGAAATAAAGACAAACTTTACATAGCTATAGAATTATAACCAAAGGTCGCATTCTAATAATTTTTATATCATTGTGAAGCTAGACATCTTGATTTCAATTCCGTATATAAATGGAATTTTTTTCGTTTCGTATTTATGATGTTACGAGGCCCGAATAAAAGACAATCTTTCGAAAGTAATAGAATAAAAACGAAAAAACATAGAAAATTCATTCAAAGTTTCGAGTGTGAATTAGCCATTTGTGTACGGGTGTCGCTACTTGAATTTGTATTGAACGCCCGTATATAGTCCTTATTCGCCATGTAGATGCGGTATATTTTGTAAAAACGATACCGGAATCGCCGCCTGGAAATTCCGCCAGCAGAGCTAGTTAGTGCCAAAGCCCAAACTACTGCTGCGAGCTGCGAGCCTGTAAATTCCGCCACAGGGGCTAAAAATGGTAAAATATATATACGCAACGTAAGGGTTAAAACCTATTTCTGTTTTTAAAATTTGATCAAAGGATAAACATGGCCTTAACCAATATCTCATGACCTTGACCTTTAACCTTTAAGGTCACACCATCAATGATCACTTTTCATTGTGTATAACAATCATGCAATGACTCAAAGTGTTCATAGTTAAAATAACGCATATTCACAAAAGCATGCTTAAGTTGTGACTTTGCTGTGACCTTAAACCTTTGACAGAATTTAGCGAAAAGCTTTTCAAATCTTGGTCTTTCTCCATAGTTGATATGTACCACACAAGAGCCTGATAGCACAAATATTTTTCAAGTGTTTACAAGGACTTTTTTTGTTGAGATTTCAGAACTCATGACCTTGACCTTCGACCTTGAATGTGAACATGTCAAAAATATTCCCCAGGGGTATAAGTAAGAAGTTATGTACTAGTATCTGAGTTCTCAAAACCCTCTAGGAAAAAAGTTATAGCCAATACAAAACGCGCCGGCGGCGGTGGCAGCGGACACTGCGCAAAAACTGATAGCGGCCCCGACTAAGTCACGCTGCTAAATAGTTTCACTGAAGCTTCTGTTTTGACAATGTGCTTTTATTAGTTTGAATATTCTCAGTTATGTCCAAAAACATATCGGTATTCATCATTCAAATCATAGCATTTTAAATAATATTCCTCCTCTTACAGCCATAGTTTGATGCCTCCACTAAAGCTATTAGCTAAAACTAGGGTTTTCTCATGCTCCAAAAAAGCTTCCGCATTCTCTCGTGTATAAGGCCGGGCAAACAAACATCTTGAAAACATTGGAATGGGCTTTTAGACGAGAGAGTTGCTCGAGAGAATACGGTGTTCAAGTTTCAGTTCCTATGCTTGGGAGTCACCAATGTTTGCTCATGTAGTTTCTTTTGAAACACCAACTTTTAAATTTGTATACCTCGTGGACAAATTGGTCTCTAGACAGTGATTTGATCAAAGATTTGTCATGGGAGAATTGCCTTTCATGCCAACACTTTTTATGTATTATGTATGAAATATTGATATGGTATTATGTATTTGGCTCTTATCATAAAGCCTTTACTTCATCAATGACAATAATTTTGTTTCTCCTGACGAAAGCGAGATGACATGTTTGAGAGAGTGTGCTGTTACTCACATTTCAGGGACCTTGATCCCATTCTCCCGGGCCATGTTCCGGTACGCCAGACACGCCAGAATAATACTCTCTGTACCACCACAGCTCATCTGACAAACATGTATGACAGAGTTTACAAAGTTGAAATGATTTTATGAGCAGATTTGATATTTTCAATTCAAATAAAATGAGCATGGGTTGTTGTCATTGAAAGGTTATGTTTCATTGTGTCCTTAGAATTCATTAGCAAGAATATGAACCATGATGTACATAATCTCAATATTCATCTTTAACTATTGATGACAAGATAAGTGATTTAAAAATTTACTAAGTATGCATTAACATGATCAAATGGTGTCATTTTATAAATGTATTTAAATTCAGAGTAATTGTTAAACTCATAAAGAGTGTACATGGTACGAAGTAAATAAATGTAAACAGAAATAACTCAAAAGGATGGAAAGTACATATCATCTATCCTGTTATGTATAATTACCGTGCCGCAAGTCTCTGGTCCTCCATTGTACATGGTACAGGACATCCTCACCACCTCAGCTTCCATCTTCCTCACATCGGGGAACACCTCGGGGTGAAGAGGGTTCGTCCACGCAAACATGCCATACGTCTACAGCACACACACAAGGTCACATTTCATAAGAATGAATGAATAAAACTTTAATACTTTCAGGTTACTTACTGGTTTACAGTGATGATGGCATGAGCTAAATTTGACACATAATCTATTTGTTCATCATTTATAAGTCCATGAGAACATTGGAATAGCCAGTGTTGTAAGTTCTTCTTTCTTTTTAAAAATAAGTTGTGACATTATTTTTCTAATCCTTTGGAGCCGTGACCTAAAGGTGTCCAAATATGATCCACTAAGTTTAAGTCTAATTCATAAATTACCTCGAAATAGAATTCTGAAGTTTGCTGCACTCAGAAATAAACATTCCTATTCAAGTAAAGCATGATATTGTACTGACCTTCTCCATGACCTTGGTGAGAGTAGGGTCACCACTGTACACTGTGCCTGACACCAACCCATCCGCCCATGAGATCTTCTCTACAACAAACGTAACATCATAGTCTTAGTATAGATCAAAGCGGAAACCATGATTATGACTTGTAGAAGAAATGGTATTGGTATTACCGGGTACTAGTGTATGAAATAAATTCCATCTGACAACCTGGTAACTTTTGGTACAGATTGGTATCTTTTTGAGGATTTTCAAATTGATGAATGCTGAAATATTGATAAAATCAATTTCTGTTAAATGTCAACTCACCCAAATCTTTGTATGTATTTAGTTCTTTCATCAATTCACTCTGGAAACAAAAATAACAAAATCAATAGAAAATTTGGTAACTTTATAACAAAACCTCATTCAGTGCAAAACACAATATTAACAACAGTTTTTGAGGAAGATTGATAATTTCTGTCGAAAGACGTGAGTTGAAGTGATTTGGGATTAAACGGCGCTTTCAAGATTATTTCACTTATATTCCGGCTGCTAGTATCATTGCAGGGAGAAAGCCCACAACACCATATGGCTATGCAATGCCATGAAACCTCCGAGCATCGGCTTGAACTAGCGAACCATGAGTGGTACTGCACTAAAATTAAGTATAGCCTTGCACCCAAACCTTACTGCAAGTAGAACAGTTCTCTACCAAGCCCCTGGTGGGATTCGAACCCTGAAACTCTTGATCCAAAGCCGAATGCGCTAACCACGGCTCTATCCTGCCCCGAATGATGTTACATGGTTCCTTATTGCACTACCACTACCATCAGGTGCAGTGTGACAAGCTGGCACAGTAAAGTTGACGAAACGAAGCATGTGAGAGATATGTCTCTTGTGGGGGAAGGTGGGAAAGAATTAATTTATGCAAGAGTATTATAGTAAAAGTTATGCCTGGCAGGGAAAGTTGATCCCTTCCTGACAACTATGTAATGAAACACTAGCTTCTAAATTTAAGTTTTCAAATTTTTTTCTCACTCACTTCTATCAGAATATCCCAGCAATCACCAATATAACAAAACATATTTCAGTAAAGTTGTATTCTTTTTCAAAGCTCCATTTACACTGCCAATGAAGAAAACATGTTACGTCACACACTACAAGTTCTCACCTCCGAGAGCCCTTCCTTAGGCAGATGGAGTACAAAGGGGATGCCCTCGACAGCATGAGCCATGCTCCTCTCCATACCCTTCAGGTTCTTACTAAGCTCTTCCTCTATCTTCTGCTTCACATACGGGATCTTCTTCACCATTTTGAAGAAATATTTTGTTGAACGGACCTTTAAACCTGTAAGAAAATGTTACATATTCAATGTCAGTTGAATAAAAGAAATAACTATTGCTGGTCTGAGATGACACTTTCCATGGTGGAGATGAGGTTTTACAGGTGAGGTGAGGTTATGTGAGGTGAGGTGAGTTGGGGTTCAACGCCGCTTTCAAGAGTATTTCACTTATATCGCGGCTTCTAGTATTATAGCAGGTAGAAAGCCCGCAACGCCATGTGGCTATGCATTGCAGTGAAACCTGCGAACCCGAGGTTTTACAAGATTTCCCGAAGCTCTGGTTACCATGCCTGAGTTTGTTGATCCGTTAGTTGATTCACCTCCCTCTTCTAATAACTACTGCTGTTATGACAATAGACATTATTTGATTTTTAAGTTTATGTCAAGATGCTCAATAGATCACAATAAAGGATCTTAACAATACATGAGAGTTGTACTTGTTGTGGCGATCCAGTTATTAAACCTTTGGTCAGGAGGCTCAAAATAACAAATAAAACAATTACAAGGGAAACAACAACTTGATACTTGGGAACTAAGTCTCAAAGAATCTATTTCTACAGAAAAAGCCACTGCTATTTTAAAGAAATAAATTTCTTACATCAATAGTTTGATCACTCACAAAACCTTTTACTCTGATCTGATTTACCAAATACTCCTATTTGTTAAATAATCTTAGCAATATACTGGTACTGGTCTTTTGAAACCAATGTTTTGATTGGCATATTCATGTCAGGATAGTTATTCTCAAAATGTGAATGGCTCTACCAATTTCTTAAGCCCATTCTTAACACGTGGGCTATGGAGGCTTACATTGTTTTCGAGAATAAGGGCCCAGATGTATTATCTTACTTTCTTCTCCATTGAGAAAGTCTTTGACTGCAATAGCTATGATGGTCCCGCCACATGTGTAGACGACAATCTGCCATGGTTGTAGTCCCTTGCAGAGATCATTCACTCGGCTCTTGGCTCCATCAAGAATTGGTTGTATGGGACTCTGAAACACAGAACCAAATAATCAGTCATGTTAACATGAAGAAAGAACTTTCCATGTTAAATCTCAAAAGATTTTCAAGTCATAATGGAAAAGTGATGCATCACATCACCCAGTGTTGTTTCTAGGGAACAAGCCGAAGAGTTTATGTTAACCATTATGAACTGAATGGCCCCTTTGTAATGGTAAAAGTATCTTACTTCTCAATACTTTAAGGGACACAAAGCAAAAAGGATGGCCAATTTGCCCATGAGCCTCTCTAGGCACAACACAGCAACATCACATGGTAATTTGATGAAGGAGCAATATCAATACAACAAGTAATACAGCTGAACATATTAAGCGTTGATTGTATAAAGCAACAATTGTCCTCCCAACTGTGGTGACTGCTAAATACACATGCTAATGACCGTCGGCCTTTTCAATCCTACCGGTACCATAAACCTATCACTTTCAATATGGATTTACCTCAAGTGAATTTGCAACACAAACATCCATCAAGACTGAATTTGTGTGTAGGAATTTGTAATAAGCGTCTGTGGATAAAACAGTCACACGCTCACAGGTAAGGAATTGGTCATGTATTTGTGCATTTTCAGATAGTTTTGGCAGTTGGTTAATTAAGTGTTTAATATGGACATATAATCATATCAGTATCCCATAATACACTGCTTGACAATTTATTTCAGTCAATAATGATTATGATGAAATAGTGTCTGTTGAAGTTATTGAGGTAAATCTATGGAATATATTTCACAAGTATCTAGTGACAATGTAAATCAACATATATTTTACTACTTTAAACCAAATATAATCTATATACAATCAAGTTATAGTGTGCCATAAAAAGAAATAAAAGATAAGACAAAATCACTTCTTGGCAGGAATGATTAGTGTGAATGAGTTACCATGACTACAACAGTAATGTGGGAACAACTCCAGGTCAGCTTATAAAACATGTTTATTGATATAAGCAATGTGCCTACTTTTGAGGTGGGCTGGTTACTTAAAGGATAGATGAAATGCATTTTTCTCAAGAATGACAGATGATTACCTCTACGTATATTGTATATCGGAATCAATTGAGCATAAAATCGAGACAATATACACTTGCAATTGATAATTAAGACGATTTTAATTCACCATTTTAACACTATCGCAATTTGTTCGGCGAAACCTTTTGAAAATGCTCACTGAGGCGTGACTGTGATAAGCGATAGACGGGGCGGCTAGATAGCTTCTCCGCCGATGTCTCGTTAATTAATTAATGATAATTATCACTGCAGCTAAATGAATTTATGAGGTGTATTACATCGCCAAAAAGACATGTTTATGTAATAATTGTGTAATTGTCATCTGCGGAATTACCTAGTTGGATATCTAAACATTCGATATATGGGAAATTTAAGTTGGTTTATTGAAGATATCTTTGTGAAATTAACAATCAAAATGTTGCGAAATTACGTTGAATTGTGACTATCGCTGAAAATCAAATTCCTCCACATACGTCACAGAAGTCATCCCTTCACGGGTCACACCCCCGCAGACTTTCCTTCTGGTCGCCGGGGCTAAATCAGGCGTTTTTTTAAAAAGCCGTATATAAGTAATTTATGGACCGATTTCAGAAATTTAAAATCGAGCAATTGTCAAATTGACATCCCATTTTAATGAATCCGATTTGGACCATATGTCATTTCATCAGTCCTTTAATGACTTAGTTTTTCCATGACTATTGACAAAATCAGTTTTCAACTAACTTCAATAATTTGTATTTAGCACATTTGTTCTGTACACTACCAACATGAGTTTACATTTTTTAAAATTAAAATGAAACTAAAGAGTTAATTTCTATAGGTAGCCTACTCTAGTGAGTGAGTGAGTTATTGTTAAACGCCGCATCAGCAGTATTGTGTAGCCATTAGCGGCGTAGCCTACTCTATATCAACCTCCCAATGCAAGGCATAACTCTTGCCAGTCTCCATTACTGGCTGATTTAGGCCTTGCAGTATTTCCTTAAAAAAATCTGTGTTTAGAAATCCAGGCCCGCTATGCATTTCTGGTGCAGCGATTCATTACCTTGACACAACAAAGGGAGGGAAATACCTCAAGGCTTAAATCAGCCAGTAATGCAGACTGGCAAGAGTTATGCCTTGCGTTTGGAAGTTGACTCTGATGATGACATGAACTTAATGCCAAGAGCTTTTATGGAGAGCTAATTATTTGAAACAACATCTATCAATTGTGATGAAGTCATTATCTATTTCTATAATCAGATTCAAGTTAAGGGTGAGATAACCTACATCAGGATATCCTGATTTGTATCTGGCTATCTACAATATACCATTATGACCTAAATTCAAGCCACTTCTAATCAATCCATGTAGTAACATCAAGTAGTGTTGATTATATGATCATGATAGTATGCAATTATGATGTGTAGGGGTGAAACGGTTCGCAACTACATAAGTTGAACAACAATATTTTGATATACTTAAGTTTTCATGTTTATTATTTCATAAAATTCATTAGATTAAGTTTTCATGAAAACTGAGTAATATATAGAGGATATCTGTCTTTTCTTGACTAATACCATGTTTATCTCATCGAGTGAGGTAGAAAGGTTATATTTTCACGAGTGGCGCAGCAACTTTTCTACCTCACGAGATGAGATAAACATGGTATTTGTCAAGAATTGACGGATATTCTATTTATTATATGATGTTATCCTTCTAATAACGTCCGAAAAGGGTAGTTTTCTCGCCGAACGGCCGCTAGGAACAGCCCGTCACCACAGCAACACTGTGACGTCATAAGCCAATTCGCCGCGTGAGACCATTGTTTTATGACGTCAAATTATATCAGTCACCGTTCGCAGTGAAAATATAAGTTATTTTCACTGTAGCTTGATAGACAGTTTATTTCACTGATAAATCCCAGTATTTCACTGCTCGTCATATAATAAAACATGATTTTGTTTAAATTATTGTAGCCTTGGTCCTGAAGCAAACCGAGGCTTCTGTACCACAACATGCACCAACCAAAGTTCAAGTGAACATTCTCACTGCTTTTATATATATAAATGATGTGTACTGTACCAAGTACTACCTTGGTATGATGAACTTCAGAGCAAAACTTACAAAATTGGATAAACTATACACATTACAGGTTTAGGTTTTGATTGAGAAAACAACTTTGAAAGAAGCATGAAAACTCTTCATCAATTGGGTGTTATGTCTTACAGCTATCACTCAAGATCAGGGGTCGAAAATAGTGAAAATCTGCACTTGCCCTACAGGGCAAGTGATAAATAAATTCTACTCGTCCTTCTGCAATTGTACTGGTCCTACAAAATCAAACAATTACGAACAATGAATGCAAATTGAACTTATATTTATTCTAAAATATGTGTTAGTCATAATAAAATTGAAATACTTTGAAACTTACTTTGTTCTCAATCTAAATCTTATATCTCTGCCATATCTAGCCCTTGACACAAGGTTTTGTGAAAATACAGTGTATACATACCAAAGGCAGTGGCACTGTTCACCAGTTTTTACAGTATACTATTGATAAGAATGATTCATTGCTGTATGATATCCGATCAATATGTCACATTAAACTAACTTAAACTCAGAAGTTCAACAGATAGTCCATAATCATCTTCGTAGGCCTATATTTTGAAATAAATATTCTGTCACACGACAGTTTGTTGAATTATGCCTGAATTTTCACATTTTCTTGTTTTATTCCATGTGCAGATTTGGTGAATACCTTCTTCTAATTGTATAAAACTGTAAATTGTAATAATACACGATAAAGGAAATGAGCAAAATTGACAAAAAATTACGATCATCTTCAAGTCACAGTGACTCAAATCAAAACCAAGAGAAACTTATCTATTGTTGTCAAAATGAATTTTGGATATTTTCTCCTGTCGTAATATTGAATAATATGATTTTTAGTGTTTCCAAAAATACACAATTAAAACGCTATGAAGAGATCAAGGATTTAGATATCAAAATCATTGGAAGAGATGAAAGATTGTGTATGAGTGACCTACATTCATGTTACGGCGATGGCTGAAAAGCAAGATATTCAAAACATAACACAATATAACAACTGTCATAATAACCAAAATTGATAATTTAGTTGAAATACCAAAACAAATCCTTGTCAAATATTTTGTATTTATGACAATCTTTATGAAAACTCAAACGTATTCTTCAGTAGTCAACTGTAAGGTAAACAGCTGAGCAGGGAATTCCCTGATGACCTGTCAATTGCTGATTGGTCAAGTTCTCGGGGTTGCCCGTTCTGATTGGCTGATGGATAAATAAGAGCGTACGATTATCAGATAAAAATAAACAGCCAACACTCGCAATATCTAGACATTTATAAAGACTTGTGAGGTTTCTAAAACAGTTTTCAGTGAATCTGAAAGAAGTAGTGTACTGTATACATATGACCATTGATAATCTCAAACATTCATGTCAGAAAAAGCACTCGTCCTACAGGACGAGCAATATTACATTTTCCACTTGCCCGAGTCAAATGTCACTCGTCAATACGAGCGGACGAGTGTTATTTTCGACCCCTGAAGATATGTAACCTCTACATAGCACTAAGAAAACAGCAGGCTGGCTGGTACAATAGTATATTTCACTTTTTTAGAACAATCATTCTAATGATTGGATTTGTTTCAAACTCATTAATGATGTTGATGTACATTTTGAATTGTCTAGTGAAATGAATACTATTATACTACTGGTAAAAGAAAAAGAATTACACTGGCAACTACTGGCAAATTGATTAAAATATAGATTGATATATAATCTGGAAATGCTAAACATAAGAAAGGTAAAAAGATAAAAGATTGATTTTAAATGTTACCCAATTTCCTTTTGACAGAACCCATGTGATCATTGGAAAGACTCAAGGACAAAGTAAGTTGTTGAATATGTATTATCACTGATCAGTGAAGCATGAATTCTATTTATACACAATGATAGCGTGTAACCAGAAATAAGTATGATACTGGACTGAACATGACCGATTGAACCCTACTAGTAGATCATAGAGTACATCAGTCCCAATCAGGTTGACACATGTTTATTATATGTAGATATGGTATGTACAACATTACAAGTACTTCGGTACAATGCTATTATAATTGACGGACGTTGTGCACGTCCAGACAGAAATATGCACGTAGGTTTGGAATATAAATAGGCCATATTTGAACTCATTTTCGTAAAAGTGAAATCATCATTGAACCATTGAAAATAATACATATCAAATTGGTAAAACATATATGGTCTAATGGAAATGAAATCAAGTTTTTGATGGTGTGAATCAGACCTCATTAGGGTATACAGCATTGATGGTGACCATTTGAGTAAGCACTATAAACAATGATGATCATTTCAGTAAGCACTAACAATGAAGGGAGACATTACATAACATGCAATAAACCAGATGTCAGTAGAGCTGGTCTGTGTTTCATGTTTGGCAGGACCAGATGTTCAATGGTTTCCTCAGCTTGATGTAACTGATACGATTTATATCTATTTGAAGCCAATGTGTGACACAAGTCACACCACTAATTCAAATATCTTCCTCAATTCATAACTCAGAAAATAACCCATGTACAATTGTTCTCACAATCTAAAATGCATAAGATTACAATGATTATATGCTATATAATGATTTTCATCTTTAATAAGAAAATATGCTATAACATAAAGGAATATTGTTACAATACTTAACATCAACATTACGTTTTTGAACAAAATATGAAAATGCACATGTTATCATGATTATGAAAAATAAGGGCCCTATTTTGACTATTGTTGGGGTGGTGCCTGCTATCACCTACAGGGAATAATGACTACATTGTTAAACAAACATGCACCAGTTGTTTTTAATTAAAACAGCCTTCAAGCTTTCATGAAACTTTTGGAAGTATTATTTTGAGCAACAAACATTTTGTTGAAAATAATGCAATGAAATTTATGTAGTCAGCCAATTGTGGATTTTTATGTATTCATAATTATGTGTCTTGTGATTTGTCATACGCTTTTGTTATATTTGCCTGTATTATAAAATATGGAAAATAAAAAAACAACAACAAAAAAAAAAAAAATTTTGTTCACAGTAGCATACTTTGACTTATTTAATCCATAATGGGCTTAGTATAATATATAATACTATATACTCTACCTTTGAGGTCAGAATTATACAACTACAGATTATACAAATTTGAATATATCATCGTGAACTTTGAACTCTGACCTATGATAAACTTGAAGCAATTAATGAGAAAACTACTTTAACTATTAGTGCAACTGTAAAATCAAATTGTCCATGATATCAGAATAACATTACACTATTACGAAGGTATTCAATTCAATTGTTTATTCCAGTTTAAAGGCCATCAGCCCATATTTGGCGAGATTAAACATAAAAAATCGTCTTTCTTTTTATGAGTGACAATTTTACAAATTGTGCTAAGTAATAAAGAACTGCATTATTTTGACATGAAAGTAATTCATAATGAACATTCATGTTCATACTTGTGATATATTGGTTTGGTAGATATAATACGATATAGTATTAAACCCTTAATATTCCTGTCCAAAATAATGAAACTTTTCTATAAAATAGAAACAGCAACCAAATGGGATTTAATTATTAATGTCACTGACTGACAAACAATAATTTAAAAGTTCCTGTTAATTTAAGTTAATTTAATTTAAATTATCAATGATAGGTTAAACAATTTGGAGATTAATTAATATATTGGTATAAATGGTCCGTTATCTTTTAGGTGCGTAGCTTTATCTGACAGCACTGTATGTTTGAGTTAAAGCGAGATAATGAGATACATTACCGGCAGATGCTTTTGTTGTCCATTATGTGCCCTAAATGCAATTGACACACAAAAATAAATAATTCATAAAATAATTTCCGCCTCTAATATGAGCTTTATAAATAGAGTCTGAAAGAAAAATAGGCTTTCCTGTAAGTCCATACAATATTGCCTTTCAATTCATTATAAAGTGTAGAAAGCTGATCCATTTATTTTCAGAAACTGAATTTCTATTTTTGAATTAGTAATATTGACTTTCTTTAAAAGAAATGATGAAGGGATTGTATACACAAGAATTGGAACGAATCAATTGGATTTAGAGATATGTCCAACAACTAGATCAAACTCAAAGTTCATTCATTGGAGTGAAACTGAAAGCTCTGCATACCACCTCTTTGCTGTTACACTATTTTAATAAATCCTCAGGAAAACAAATACAGTCTCTAGCATTATCATATTAATATTAAACCGTGTGTGAACACAAAGCCGATTTCCAAAACGCAGTAAGCGTGTCAGTGTTAGCCTTCAGTCAGCTGACAATGAACTCACACAGCCTCTCTCGCTGTTTCCTAGCAGACGAAAACAACGGTAATAAGCACGGTGGAATGTCCCAAATGCGATACCAACTACCAAAGTCACCAGGAGAAAATATGACGAAATAAATCTGCCACGGATTAAGTGCTTAACGTTTCTTCAAATGATAAGGGATTGATTCAATAGGATCTTACCACAGCACTTCGTATGATTCCTGCCATGTTTTGATGATACTTTCTGGTGTTCTCGCAAACTCTCGCTCACTTTTCATCTGCCATGAAAAGGTCACATGACTTCAGAACGGGATTTTGCGATACGACAGCATGGCGGAAGTCGTCAGTTGTCTAAGGATGTAATTCCTTGTTCTTCCATCAAGTTTCTACTTATACATTCTGTCTATCCCTAAGAAAATTAAAGGTAAATGAGTATAAATTAGTGATGTTTATGAAATCTATCAAAATAGGCCCTTTTACATATCTCTGTCGATGTAAAATCGATCTAAACTAACTGCTTCCCATGGGGGCCGATTTGTTAGATATTTTTTCATCAAATATTGTCGATTTGTAACGCACGTATTGTCCTTACGATTGTATTAATTGCTCTCTTTACATTTTTATTCTGAACGAGGTAGGACAGTGCTACGGCAAACGATAGAATGTAATCACAGAATATTAAAATCAGAACACCTGTATTAATTACCAATCACAGAAGTCATTTAGTTCTCTAAGAATAGACTTGTTGATAATGTTGCCAACAAACAGTTGTTGATTAAGAATCTTTTAACAATTAATTGTCATTGATATGTAACTTTAGAACATAAATTCAAAATCTCGCATATTTATTTCATGTTCACCCTTTTGTTTTCATGTATACACTGACCAATTTTCCATCTGTAATGAAAATTAACTAATTGAGAATTAATTTATTTTTGCATGTAAGAACTTGTGACGGACAATTGTATTGTATTAATAAGATAAGATAAGATAAGATAAGACTTTATTATCCCGGAGGAAATTCTTTTTACAACAAAACGGTCTCATATATATATATATACATATAGTCACACAGTGTACACCGGTATAAACAATGCATACACAGTAATATTAATAGCTAGTACAGAACAGATTTTCAATGTAAATGGGTCATTGTGAGACTAGACTCTAATAGTTGTACAAACCAAAATATTATTATTTTTAGAACATTGTTACTTTTGGCATAGCACTACCTCCAATAGTACAAATTCTTGTACTTTATCGAGACGAGTCCCTTGCAGGAATTGAACCCACACCCTCAGAGTAAGGCAACTTGGTATTTGAAAACATTTTAGTTACCTGAAACTAATTCATATTGAGATTAGTGTGTGACCTATGCGGGTTTCCACAAGTTAGAAAATGACAATGACTCCTGTCAAATTTGAGTAAGGCACACATATTAAATTTTTAGTAAAATTAGTTGCATATTTCTATTTTACCCATTTTAGCCTCTGTGGCGGAATATTCTATTCATTATTGGCTGAAGCACTAATTAGCACCCGTAGTGCAATATTCCAGGCTGCGAACCCGGTACCAATTTTACGAAATATATCATGTCTACATAGCGAAAACAGACTATATACAGGCGTTATATACAATTCCAGGTCGCGGCAACCATACACAAATGGTTAATTCAGATCATACCAGCATCTTTGAATGAATTTTTTACGATTTTTCGTTTCTTTTCCATTACTTTTAGAAAGATTTCTTTAATTCAGACCTCATAATATTGTAAATTCTAAACGAGAAAATATAAAATCATAATTACTGAGAACATTTATGATGCGGCATTGCTAACGTGTACTTCGTTCATCACACTTTTCAAGAAATCATAATTTCTAACCAGTTGACAAATAAGCACATGTCGACCCAAATATGGTCATATAGTTTTACCTTTCCAATAAATGCTAACCTCGAGCCATATCTAATGTAAAATGTTGATTAGGTTGTGTGTCATATGATTTTACATGCCTTTAAAAAAAGTAAGCTTGTATCTTTATTTCTGTGAGTAAATAATATGCGCATTTTATATGGAATAAATGGTCATTCTTTTCTGTTTATCGTGATATAAAAAATATGAAGATGCACTGAGTAGTTCCACAGATATAAATCGTGCAAGAAGTTGTGAAAACCGCCACTTGTTTCAAAATATATGAAGTGTGAAGATGACTTTTTCGTGGCGCTTGCTGTGTTTTTATTTTTTTTAGCTTATTTGCGAATTTTATATGGGGTTGTAGGCTATTCTTTCCCCTTTATTTTGGTGTAAAACTATTTGAAAACAACCAATTGGTTCAGATGATATGAAGAGCGCCAGTAAGGCTGGTTACCGCTATATATTCCTGTAATAGGGACACAGTCGCATGATGCGAGCGAGAGAGCCTGTACGGGCATATACAGCCCGGGGCAATGCAAACACGTGGGTGATATGGGTCAACAATGCACACACAATTTGGTGTGATTTTTGCTGGACATTTCGACCGGACATTGACAAAAGACTCGTTTTCGTAGCGAACTGTAAGGCATTGATACAAAGCTTCTCATGGAGCAACTGGCAGATACATCTCGACTCGCATCTCGCGGGGGAGCCAGCCCCCTGGGACAGAGCCGATTTATTTTCTAAGTCAGCAATCCAGGCGTTGCGGGGACACACCTCGGAATTGTTTATGGCCATTCCGGACCCTTCCGGAGCTAGCAAGTTAAGGGTTAAGAAGAACAGAAAAAATAAATTTTGAGTCTGGCTGAATCTAGTAAACATGATGTATCAGTTCGCGGTGATTCACCCTTACCCTTCTCAAGAACCAGTAATGCTAGAAAGCTCAAATTTTAGGAATAAGTTCTTTGATGGATGGAAGTTAGAGCGGGTTGTACCGTCAAAGCACAAATGTAACACAACAATGAAATTCATAGATTAAATGTTATGTTTCGCCACCCATCGGGGGGACTTCATCAGACAAATATTAGGTAAGGAGGTGCTGCTGATGTAGCAAAAGGAGGTTCACTATTGATGATGTCACAATGGCCTTTGTAATGTCAAAATCATTCATAGCTGGAACCTGAAGTCCCGCCCTGAGTGTAGAGATCAAGAGCATCAACTACATGAACCGTTACTTAGTGTTACGCGGCCATTACTACTGGATACCCTCTTCAGCAGTTCTAACTTCTAATTTAATTATTTTCCTACCTTTTCCTTCATAATAGTGTAATCTATACTCCTCTGTACATCACATACTTGCCTTGTGCTCTCCAGCTCTATGTCATTGTGATATCACAAAGGCCACGATTTTTACTTTGAATATTTACAAATAAGATAATCCATGTATAATTTTATGATGATCCAATTTATTTTTCAGATGGAAGGAAAATTGTAGGTACATTGGAGCAATGATGGAGAAATTGCAGTGTTTTGATGGGTAGGCCTTGCCTGGCCCCAACATGGCTAGCAAGACAACACAGAGTCCCTCACGCATTCCTGTCCCTGTCCGGAGTCCTCCCCCTCCACTCAACGGACGTCTCGCCCCTGCTAGAGATCTCAGGGATAGCAACAAGGTCAAGGACAAGGACAGTATTGTGTTGGCTGTACATGAAAACGGGGTTGCCAACGACCTCTCTCCACAGACTGGATCGCCTCAAAATCACAAAGGCAAAGGTTTTGAAACATTTCTAATGACAGGGGACATGATTATCAAAACGACGCCACCACATCAACCAAAACCGAGGCAAGATGCCAACATGTCAGGATCCCCAAGAAGCTTCAGTGATGGGGACAGTAGCTATCACAGTGATCAATTCATCTCAGTTACCTCCCCTGCTGCCTCAACAGTGTCTGGCAGTCGGGTGATCCCCAGACATCCACCAAATCCAGCCTTTCCAATGGAGCTTCCGAGGGCACCTGTTGCCACGGTGGAAGATCTTAGTGATATGTCTCAGTCCTCAGGGAGCGAATCACTCGTAGCCTCTTTTACTGATAAAATGCAGCTTTCACAAGGGGATAAAGTTTCGCCTGTCACAGAAGACAGTTCGCCAGTGGAGGCTGCAAGGTCGCCGGTCGAGGTGATTATTGTGAATGGTGATCAGGGATCAGACAAGAGTTTACAGGATGTGCCAAGTTCCGGTGATAGTGGTGTGCATCCTGACATACACAGCTCCGACTCTGATGTAGGCGAAAAATCATCCTCACTTCCAGAGGTGGCTACCACAGAGGAAGCCATTAACAGGGTTATGGTTACAAGTCAAAGTGATGAAAAGATTTCAAACCAGACTAAACAACAGCCCCAGCAGCTAGTGCGGACTAGTAAGAGTCACGAGAACTACCTTGAATCTGGCAATGCATTGCAGCTTGTGTCAATAGACATTGACGACAACATGGCGGCCTACTCTCTGGATCAGTTGGCATATAATGATAACTCCACTGCATCTCTGGACAGTTTCACAGAACCTGCTACTAGAAGTTTGCACAATTCTCCAGATAAAAGAGTACCAGAGAAGCCTTCAGAGCGTGAATATATGCCAGCGTTTATAAGCCTCGAGGAACCAAAACCACTAAAAGCCAAAGTGAAAGATAGACTGAAAGGGGAAGGAGATCCCAGTGGGTATAACCGATGTGTAAATAATAGTGCTTCTAATGATGGCCAAGTTGCAAACTCTCCCTCTAGTCCGACAAATTCCTCAGACGGATCAGATCATTCTGATGGTGGACTTGACCCAAGTCAGATAGAGTTTGATATGGAGATGTCTGATGCCGAAAGCCTATACCACCAGCCATTAAAGAGTGTTGACAGACCATCAGCTTCCAGGCTGGCTAAAAGGTTGTTTATGCTTGATGGCTTTCGGAAGAGTGACGTTTCAAGACATTTATCTAAAAAGTAAGTTTACAGGACTTTAAAAATATTTAAATACAAATATTTTCACAGAAGCCATACACATCCCATGAATACTTGCAATTTGTAACAGTGACTTGTAATGTTATCATGTATTTGTGCTTTTTGTACTGGAGAATGCTAATGCCTTAAACATTGCTCAAGCAACATAGGCAGATCCAAAAATAATTGAATTTTGGGGGGGGGGGGGGGATGACTTTGGGGGTCCATCAAATCAACATGCACACATATTTACTGAACCCCTCACTGGATTTGCCACTGAGAGTTAAACAGTAGCTTGCTAGTACATTGGAAAATGAAAGAGTTATTAGGTGATAACTAAGGGAGGCAACTCTTATCTAGGAATCAAAGCAATTACCTGACTGACCCCCATTTATAATTAACCCTAACAGTATAGTATAATAGTATATTATTTCAGGGTAATAATCTCTATATTGCGCTTGCTTGGAAATAGCACTATACAAATGGACCATTATTATTATCAATATTTTCTATCGTCTCAAGTATCTTTCATGATGCTTTAATGGAAAAATAGAAATCCTTCATGCCGTTATGGTTGTTGACTATTGAATCTATGTTTTATTCAAATTAAATATTTTGCTGATTTTTTTCCCACCTTTGTGTCACTTTTCTTGCTTTTGCTGATGTTTTAAACTTGTTCCAATATATTATCATAATGACTAGAATATCTTCCCTTCAACACTACGATATCACTTGCTTGCCTCTTTCCAGAAATGAGTTCAGTAATCTTGTGGCGGAGGAGTACCTTAAGTACTTCGACTTCAAGGGGCTAACGCTGGACGAAGCTCTGCGAAAGTTTCTAATTCAGTTCTCGCTGAGCGGAGAGACACAGGAGCGAGAGAGGGTGCTGGCTCACTTCTCTCACCACTTCATGATGTGCAACCCCGGATCTTTCAACTCGGACGGTCAGTATCATTGATAATTACTTACTCAGTCCAAGTGGTCCAAGTGAAATGAAGTCTTCATATACTCAAGAATACCAGTAAATTTGTCATCACATATTCATCAAACTCAAATGTTACACATCTTTATCATTTTTATTGTCAGCCTTGACACTATTTGGAAAAGTTAGAAATATGGATAACTTTTTTGTGGTGAACATATCCATAATATCTGAATGTATGCTTACCTTGTCATCAGATGAATGGTAGGAAATACCAAAATGGTCTACATTTATATACATTATAAGATGAAATATTAACAGATGTGAAGAAAGTTAATCATAAAGAATAAACCAGATGAATATCTTATACAATCATGATATTTGTAATACAAAACATGGTGGCCGATTAAATACTTGATTGGTGAAACAAGCAAAGCCCAAATGCAAAGACTTACAATAATGTTCCATAAACATTAAATGTGTTGTGTTTCAGATGCTTGTCATACATTAACATGTGCAATAATGCTGCTCAACACGGATCTTCACGGACAGGTGAGATAAAGAGAATTTATCTAAAACTCTTTCTCTCTCTCTTTACAATAAAAGCCAATATGAATAATAAATAAAAGCCTAGTTAAGCTATCAGTGGCTTAGCCAACTGAATGTACACAACAAATTTTGCCAGCTTCAGTTTCATATTGCCAGTTAAATTGTTTTGGTCACAATGTTTCAAGTGTTAAAAATAGATATATTTTTAGTGGAAAATAGCGAGCATATTGTTCCTAATGACAGTGCAAAAACTACTGGATGAATGATTCCATTTTCCATTGCCTTTTTCATTTACAATGCTTTCATGTTGTTTTTTCTTGATTCTCTCACAAACTATCCAATTGAATACTTTTGAATGATTCATGTGTTTCAGTTTGTGGGACGGAAGATGACATGTGCTGAGTTCATTGATAATTTATCAGAATTAAATGACGGTGAAAACTTCCCTAAAGAAGTACTCAAGTCTATATATCAGTCGATGAAAGCAGAACAGATAGAATGGGCAGTGTAAGTAATACTAAATATGTTTTAAACTCTTACACAGTACTATGTGTCACTTTACCACAAGGGGTAACGATGGGGTGCAATATGTGCATTTCTATATCTTCACACATTTAGAATTGATGTTTTATATGAAAACAAGATTCTTAATTTGTGTAATGTTTTATTGATGTGAGTAACAAAGTAGTAGTGTGTGACTTCACTGAATTTGACTGATATGTGAATTCTTTACCTGTGAATCTCAGAATAGGCCAGTTGTCAAAACGTGATTACTCCCTTTCTGGACAACTTCTGAAGCCGGGAAATTGGCCGCTCTGAATGGTTTGGCTTGAATGAATTCAACAACTAAAGTGATGATAAATAGAGAATATTATACAAAGTCCCGTTCAATAACATATTTATGAAATGAGTGAGTGGTTTGGTATTTAACGAGCAAAAGCGGGTTAGATACCGATACCATTCACGAGTTCATAAATATGTTATCAAATTGGAACAAGTTTAGTATTTTATTTATTACACACTGATTAAGTTGCACAAACTCGTCAATAAATGGGACAAACTTCATTGCGACCGCGGCGCTGATATTGTGACGTCATGTTTTAACCATTATGACGTCACATCAATCAAAAGCGCGCAATGTTATTACACAATGTGAAATAACATTGTAGGTTTATTAAACTGCGATATCTTCAACGGGGGAGTAATAATGACTGTTATTTTCTATAATCATAGATATAAATACAATTCTTTATGCTATGTGAACATGCATTCGCAGAGTACTCTGAAATAGTCACTCAGTATATTATCTGACCACAGAGCAAGATTCAAAATGTTTGAAGTGAACAAAATGTCTGTTTAGGGCAAAATAATGTTAGATTAACTTTATGCTGCAGAGATGACGATGTCCCTGAAGTGGAGGCATCTCTCGACAACACGTCACAATCAGTTCCAGCCGTCCCCATGCTTGGCAACAATCCCTACCTTGATGTGAGTAGCTGTTGTTAGACTCTCCTGAATATAATGTCATATATATCGTATTATATCAGTTTACTTAGGATACATCAGCCCCCTTCTGCAGAGGATAACTTGTGCCAGTCTCAATCACTGACTAAGCCTTGCCGTATTTCCATAATTTTCCTGTGTTAGCAAAGCAGAATCCACTCTACAGTTTAGGTGCAGAGCTATGAGAGTTATAGAGGGAAGTTGAGGATACTTTTGTTAGATTGTTGATAATGATGTCTTCCCATAATGGGGGGGGGGGGGGGGGAGGGTAGTGCTGAGCCATGTCTGCTAGCTTTGAAATCTCAGAGGTGCGTCAGGCAATTATTCTAGCTAACACAAAATAAATAATACAGTTTTGAAAGCGGTTTTAGATTTCAAATCCCCTCATTTCATAATGTTGATGCCAAACCTTTTGTTGACGTGAGCTATACATCTTCATGGTTAAAACTGTTTTCTTTTCAGACTCCCGACCCTAGTAAAACTACTGAGTACAAGAAGGGTTATGTGATGAGGAAATGCTGCAAAGATATGGATGGAAGGAGAAGTAAGTGCTCATGTGTTAATAGAGGTCATGTTGAGATCTTGGTTCTTGTATAAACATTTATCTGTGAAACCACTTTGTTACTTTTATCAAACACAAGATTGTTCATTTGCGTGTATATATTTGAATATGAAAAGAAAAGACGAAAGTTTGTGTGGATGACTAAATCTTGACTTCATAAAGAACCTGCAGTGTACATGAGGAATAATGATCACAGTTGATTTAAAATGTTCTATATTGATGATGCACAATGTGTTATGAAATAGGTGTATGACTTTATTGCTGTTCCTTGTATATACATCTTGAGCCGATATCTTACTTGTCTGAGCTACCCTTTACATACCAGCTGTCCACATACACATCATTGGTAGCTTCCCAAGTAAAGAACTACCTCACCATACAACTTCCCTTCGTGAGGCATAACTCTTGCCAGTCTCCATTACTTGCGGATTTAAGCCTTGCCGTATTTCCTTAAGCTTTCCGTGCTAGGAATCAGAACCCACTATGCTATTCAGGTGCAGCGATCCACTATCTTAGCACGGAAAAGCGAGGGAAATACTGCAAGGTTTTAAATCGGCCAGTAATTGAGACTGGCAAGAGTTATGCCTTGTGTAGGGAAGTTGCTCACCATAATCTGAAGTGAGCATTAGCAGACCCAGTATCCCATGGATTTTAAGCAACCTTGTTTAATTCTTTGTATGTAATATCCCTTCGTTCTGCCCACAGCGCCAATGGGTAAGCGAGGATGGAAGATGTACTGTGCTGTGCTGCGAGACATGATTCTGTATCTGTATAAGGATGAACACCAACTGAAGAAAGGAGGATTCATTGAGAGTGCCAACAATTCTATCCGTATACATCACGCTCTTGCAACAAAGGCCACAGACTATACGAAGAAACAGCATGTGTTCCGACTCCAGACAGCTGATTGGTCAGAATTTCTCTTCCAGACTAGGTCAGTGTTAGTACATTTATTCAAATAATGTATGTAGTAAATTTGGTGTTTAGAAATATGTACCATTTAATGAATGTCTTTAGATGTTTTAGATCCGTATGATGTCATTTCCGTATTGTCCAACCAACCCCCTTGTGATTCCACTATTTTCCTGCCTTTCATATCGGTCTGTCTTGATATTCCAATTTGTTCGGTGATATGGTTTTCATTCTGAAAATATATTACATGTTAAACAGTTACATGAGTTGGTATCATAAGGTTTTATATAGAAAAGAGTAAACATAAGATGGTGTTGACCGGATCAATTGTCTTTAATACAATGAACTCATTTAAACCATACCTCTTCTTACTTCAAACCTATCTACATACTTATTGAAGTAAATAGACAGGTAAAAAAAACTACAATGCTTATTGATCATTAAAAATAGAAACAAAACCTGAGCCCTGTTTGCGAGTACTGAGTCACTTAAGACATTACAATATGCATGGACGTCCGTAATTATGAAGAGGTGTGTTTATGAAGCAACTGTTTGTACTTCAGTGATAGCAAGGAGCTGCAGGAGTGGATTGACACTATCAACATCGTGGCGGCTTCCCTCTCCGCACCCCCTCTACCCGGAGGCTGTGGGTCAAAGGGCAGATTTCAGCGACCTCTGTTGTCATCCTGCTACACTAGGCATAATCTTGTAAGTTGTTGTCTATAAGAAAGCGGTAGATAGTGTACAGACTCCTTAACCCTTGGGATTTTAATAAATGCTTACGACCATATAAATAATATATCGTGGCTGGCATGTAGCAGTAACTACTTTTCACTGTGTAAGCCAATGAGATTTACTTATGGTAGATATGTATAAGTAATTTTTCAAACATGTTATTGTTTGAATTATATAATAAATAGAATACTTAACCCTTAACTTGCGAACCCCGGCATGGTCCGGAATGGCCATAAACAATTCCTAGGGGCCTCATACCGGGTCACGGACACTAAATTATTGTTGGATATCTACCATTGAGCTAGAACTCAACTAGCCCTGTCCGCGATCTGCGAGTCGAGTTGTCTCCGGGAGTGGCTCCATAAAAACCTCTGTATTATGTCTCGTAGTTAGCCACAATAACAAGTCTTTGTCAAATCAAAATGTCCGGCAAAAATCACACCAAATTATGTGTGCATTGTTGATCTGTAACGCATCGATAATTAGCTTTACAAAGGGCCAATTTTTTCGGCCTTCGGCCCGAAGCCTGATCTACCTGGGAGCTAATTATCACCCACGTGTTTGCATTGCCACCGGCTGTACAAGGCCCGTACATTCTATCTGCCTCGCATCTCGCAGGACGGGAACATAAATCGGTAACTTGCCTTACTCGCGCACTTCATATCATATGAACCAATTGGTTGTTTTCAAAATATTTTACGCCAAAATAAAGGGGAAAGAATAGCCTACAATCCCATATAAAATACGCAAATGTCAACAAAATAATAAAAAGACAGCAAGCACCGCGAAAAAGGTCACTTCATATATTTTAAAACTTCTTACACATTTTATCACTGCTTAGCTACTGAATGCATTTTCATAATTTTATATCACAATAAACCGAAAAGAATAATCTTTAATTCTATATAAAATGTGCATATTTAGTCACAGAAATAAAGATACAATTTTACCTTTCTGAGAGGCATGTAAAACCCATCCTCGGTTACCCAGGGTTTTATATATGCTCCGTTACTCTCCACTATATCACCCATGTGAAACTCTGTCAGCGAAATCACCCATGGGAAATTTCATCAGAGAAATCTGTACTCAAATTACCCGTCCTTGGCCAGCGTGAGCCAATCAAACCGCTACGCAGCTTGGACCTGCGAGCCAATGACAATTCATATCACTTTATTGCAAAGCACGCGAGGTCATTTTGTTAGCCATCCTTCACCGATAAAAAACCTTGACCATTTCCGGCTTATCGTATTGAGTATTTTCTTTGGTTACTGACTTCTTCACGCCGGCCAAGAGCGGGTAATTTTAGTACAGATTTCTCTGATGATATTTCCCATGGGTGATATAGTGGAGAGAAACGAAGCATATATAAAATCCCGGGTAACTGAAGATGGTAAAACCAAACAACACACAAACTAATCAACATATTTTCATCAGATATGGTTATTTACGATTATATAGGTGGAAATAAAGACAAACTTTACATGGCTATAGAATTATTACCAAAAGTCGCAATCTAATAATTTTTAAATCATTGTGAAGCCAGACATCTTATCTTAAATTCCATATACCGTATACCGGGAAATTTTCGTGGTTGGAAATTTTCGTGGTTCAGGACTCAAAGACCTTTCGTGGATTTTTATTTTCGTGGTTCAGACGTTGTCAAAAAAATACATTTTCGTGGATATTTCTTTTCGTGGTTGAAGTTATCCAAATACAATTCTTTTTCAGAAGGGATCCTCCTTGGGGTACATATAGCATAAAAATCCTAATTTTTAACTTGATGACAGATTGTAACTTAATTTTTAAAAATAACAGTAAAAATAAGTTCAAAAAACACAAAATAAGTGTTTTCCGAACGTGTGACCACCCTGTGTAGAGCCCCATCCCAGCGCAAACCAAGGGATGTAACTCTAATCTCACCACTTATCAATCTGTCATTGACCAGACAAGACGTGTTTTTGTTTGAGAGACCTTTTGACTTGAGTTTCACAATTTGATGAAAATGGACAAGACTAAGAATACTGTATGTGTGGTAACCCCTTTTTATTCGTAGAGGCGAATGTTTAGGTTACTTATATGGTTTTTGTCGCGTTGTAACTTCGTTTTTCAATTCGCACGTGCTTCGTATGCTTCGAATAATGGCGGATGGAAAACGCTCAAAATGGCGGATCTCAAACAAAATGCAATGTGTTAGTACTTTGCTATTCTTGTATTGAGATTTGTTTGTTTTGGAGGTTCTTTATCATGCTTCGCATTTTAGGGCAGCACTTTACTGATGAGGATTTCTCCCTTTTTGAATTTTTTCATTCTCGGGGTTATCGTCTCAGTCGGCAAGATATACTAGGTATATTCATGCTCTATTTCTTTCAGTGGCTTACTATTTATTACTTGCCGAGTGCTTAGTTATTATAGTAGCGCCTCTGCGTTTGTTTGTATGATGCACTTTTATGAAACATAAACATTGCACTTACACACATGCACACCCCTAAACATTCTGTGTTTGACTTGCAGTCTTTCACCGAATGTGTGGGGTGCAAGTCCCGCATCCCCCCTGCTGACAAGCACGACAGGTGCTTAGCATGCCTGGTAGAGGATGAGCACGACGACTCTACCTGCCAGCTGTGCCTCAACTTCACACCAAGGGCGAAGAAGGAGAGGGGCATTGACATGCTCTTCTTCCGTAACCTCCAGAAGTCAGGGCAGGAAATTAAAGGGGCCATCCCACCCTCTAAAGAGAAAAGGTGTAAGTCAAAGGGTAAGGGGAAAAAGAAGGTGCAATCCACTCCTGTCCCCTCTTCCTCATCGGATGAGGCGGATATGGAGGTGGGGTCACCGGCTGCGGGGGGTTCGCCTCCCCCTCCAGTTCTTTCTCCACAACCACAGACTAACGTAAACGTTGCTGTTGCTAACACACCCATGACTAATACTAATCTGGACGCGGCAGCTATCGCTACCATAATCCAAGGGCAGATGACGGGGATGGTGGGGTCGATGATGGAACAGCTCCGTAAGGAGTTGACCGTCGTGGCCCTGCCGGACCTTGATGCCCAAGGGTCGGCCGGCACTCGTGCAGGTAACGACCTCGGGGGCACTACTGAACCGGGCGCAGGCCCCGGCAAGGTAGTGGCTCCCGACGTAGGCATCCGAGAGACTGCTCCGGCTCTGCCTCGTGCTCAAGTAATCAAAGCCCCCTCGTCGGTGCAAGGTGCCGAGGTGCCGAGCACGTCGAGGGGCGCCGTTAACCCCAAGGGCAAGAGCGCCGGTGCTTCGGCGCCGGTGCCGTCGCAGCCCCGGGGACCGGCTCCGGTCGGGGGACGAGCGCCGGTGAGCAGCGCCGGGTACCGCATCCCTCTCAAACGGACAATCCGAGATCGGGCTTCGGACACTGGGTCACTGCAGAGTGGCTCCGGTGCCGGGGACCCGGAGGAGGAGGAATCCGAGTATTCAGAGGAGGATGAGGAATCCGGCCGTGCTGTTTCGCTCGCCGAGCTTCTAAAGGAGACGCGTGACCGAATAGCGATCGCTATCCCGCAGACGCTTGTTCCCTTCCCGGAGCAGGTCACCGAGGAGTTCCGACTTCCGGGGGAGGCTTTTGCTCCCAGCAAGCCTCCGGCGACCAGGCTCCGCATCATCGACAGCTTGTTGGTCGAGGCGATCAATCCTCTTCTTTCTGGTGCCCGTACGAAGGCTGATTTGCCTGAACTCAACAAGAGGTACCAGTTGGGAGAGGACGGTCTCTTCGACCTTCCGGTTGTGGACGAATGCGTCCTGACCTCCGTCACCCTGTCCGGCGCTCAGGCGCAGCCTTCTGTAGGCAAACAGGGCCGGCGACTGCCTCCATTTCTGTCGCAGGCTGCCATGTTTAAGGCCGAGTTCCGTGCCCACGAGGACACATATAGGAACGGAGCCCAACAACTGAGGGTAGCAGTGCACGGGGCCTACCTTGCTGCTATGCAGGCTAAGGACCTGGCAGAGATGCAGGAACTGGGCACTAAGGTGACCACGTTCCAGAAGCAGTTGGCGGAGGTATCAAGTTATCTGGCTCGGGACTCAATCAGGAGTGCCTCGAGTCAGATAATGGGCGCAGTTATGGGGATGCGCCGGCTGTGGCTAGCGACGTCTAAGTACTCGCAGTCCACACGCCTCACCTTGCAGAACCTGCCTTTCAGGTTGGGGTCAACCCTCTTTCCTGGATCGCAGGCCGTAGTCAAGGAAGCCGCCGAGCAGAAGGTTGCCTTCGAGGACTCTAAAGTGCTCCTCGAGGAACCAGCTCCGCAAGAAAAGCGAGTGCGGTCTTCCCCCCTTGATGACCTATACCCCACGCCGGGGGGTTCCGGTCGAGCTTCTTGGAATGGCCCTATGGGCAACAAGAAGAGATTCAAGGGGAAGGGAAAGAAAGGGCAATTCCGTGGGCATAAAGGCCAGCGGAATTTTCGGAGCCGAGGGAAGCAAAGCAAGCCGACCTAGGTCCTCCGAAGCCCGAGTCACCACCCAAAATTCCAGCAGCTCGAATGCTGCCGGAGACGGGGGTACACTGTCTTTCCAGAGATCTTCCAGTGGGGGGCAGACTATCTCACTTCATCTCAGAGTGGGAGAAAGTCACCTCAAATACCTGGGTCCTGTCCACACTCAGGGAGGGCCACTTACCACTTTGGAAGTACGACCCACCGACTTTCTCCGGGATACGGCACACGAAGGTGCCCGAGTTGCCAGAGAAGGCGGAAGTCCTTCGTGCCGAGGTGCAGGCTTTGCTAGACAAAGCAGCCATCGAGGTAGTACCGAAGGGTCAGGAACAGAGCGGTTATTACTCGACCTACTTCCTGGTACCCAAGAAGGACGGAGGGTTCAGACCGATTCTCAATCTGAAATATTTGAATCGCAGTCTACAGGTTCCAACGTTCAAGATGGAAACCTTGAGAACGGTCATAGCGTCAGTAGAGAGGGGAGATTGGCTGTCGTCAATAGACCTCAAGGATGCTTATCTCCATGTTCCAATGCACCCCGACTTCAAGGAGTTTCTTCGGTTCTCCTTCGACGGGGCTTGTTACCAATTCCGGGTGTTACCCTTCGGCATTTCAACTGCTCCGAGGGTATTCACCAAGTTGATGTTGATACCGGCGCAGGCCGCCAGGTCGCAGGGCAGGTGTTGTCATCCGTACCTGGACGACTGGCTGATCAGAGCCTTGTCTCGAGAACTAAATCAGGAAGCCACCCAGCAGGTGTTAGACATCTTGCTCAAGCTGGGTTGGATCATCAACCTGAAGAAGTCAGACATAGCCCCCAGACAGGACCTGGTCTTTCTGGGCGCAAGGTTCGATACGGCCTCCGGTTCCGTGTCCCTGGCCCCGGATCGGGTGCCCAAAGTGATCGGGGCAGTCCACTTGTTCCTTCAATCGCCAACCCACACAGCCAGGACTTGGCTTCAGTTGTTGGGGCATATGGCGGCGACAGTGGACGTGGTTTGGAGAGCTCGCTTGAGTATGAGACCGGTTCAGCAAGCGCTGGCACGAATGTGGTCACACTCGGACAGCTTCGAGAAGGTTCTAACCACACCGGTTTGGGTGCTAGAGCATCTTCGGTGGTGGGTTTCCGAGAGCAACCTTCTCAAGGGTCTACCGCTAGAGCTTCCAACGCCTTCGGTCACCATCCAGACAGACGCCTCCCTATCAGGCTGGGGGGGAGTCCTGGAAGACCTGACAGCCTCGGGCCTTTGGTCACAGGAGGAGTCGAAATTGCACATCAACGTGCTAGAGCTCAGGGCAGTTCGACGTGTGTTCGAGTGCTTCAAAGAGCGGATCAGGGGGCTTGTGGTTCGTCTAGAGATGGACAACCAAACAGCCATATCCTACATTCTGAAACAGGGCGGCACAGTGTCTCCATCTCTCCTTCAGGAGTCGTGGCAGTTCCTACTGTGGTGCGACCAGTTCAGCATTCAGGTGGTCCCTGTTTATCTCCCGGGAGTGGACAACGTCCGTGCGGACGCTTTGTCTCGGCGCATCCTAACACCTCACGAGTGGATGCTCGACCGGGGGATATTCGGAACTATCTCCCTGTTGTTCGGGTCGTTCCAGGTGGATCTGTTTGCGTCAGGGATGACGAATCAGATACCTGTGTTCTGCTCAAGAATTCCAGATCCAAGGGCTCTATCCAGAGACGCCTTCGCGATCGACTGGACGGACAGAGTACTATGGGCGTTCCCGCCGGTACCTCTGATCCCCAGGGTTCTTTCTCAGTTGACCAATCAACCAGCTCGCCTCGTGGTGCTTATCGCACCACTTTGGACGGCTCAGAGTTGGTTCCCGTCCGTTCTCAGGTTTCTCGTACAGCCTCCTGTACTGTTACCCTCGAGACGAGACATACTATTTCAGGAAGGGGCGCCACACCAGAATCCCAGGATTCAGTGGGTGGCTTGGCCACTGTCCGGAATCGCCTCCAGGAGAGCGGTATTCCTGCACGAGTTGCAGACACAATACTGGCTTCGAGGAGGGATTCGACAAACCTTCAGTATGAAGATCGATGGGCCTGTTATGCGCGCTGGTGTGGCGATAGAGGGCTTCTCGATCCCTTTTCTACAGATCTAGTCGCTGTTTTGGAGTTCCTCCAGTCCAGGTTAGATGCTGGTTTAGCCGCATCGACTGTCAGGGGATACTCTACGGCTATTTCTGCTTTCCACATACCAGTGGACGGTGCTCTTTTGGGATCGCATCCACTGGTACAGCGTTTCTTAGCAGGCGTGGACAGGATACGTCCGGTTGTCCGGCGTATCAGCCCCACTTGGGACCTTTCAATTGTTTTGGATTGGCTCTCAGGTCCGGGGTTCAAAGACTTGAACGCACTGTCACTGCAGCTTCTGACGTGGAAGGCCGCTTTTTTGGTGGCTTTGGCGTCGGGCAGGCGGGTAGGCGACATCCATGCGATGTCTGCTGATCCCGAACTGACTGTCTTTCATAAGGACAGAGTCAGTATCAGGCTGCCCGACAGCTATCGTCCCAAGGTCGACCACTCGTTCCATGTGACGGCTCCTATCGAACTGCCGACTCTTATGCAGCCGGCCTCTTCGGGGTCCACTGGAAACCATGCACACATTTTGGATGTGCGCAAGGTTCTTAAGACTTATATCAGACGTACCAGGGCTATCCGTAAGGATCAGCAACTGTTCTGTTGTTACGGAGGTAGCAAGCCTGGTTTGCCGGCGTCAAAGCAGTCAATATCCAGGTGGATAGTGTCTGCCATTGTCATGGGCTACGTTCACAAGGGCTTAGAGGCCCCAGGTCAGTTGAAAGCTCACTCGGTTAGAGCGGTTGCGACGTCTAAGGCGTTCGCTGCGGCTCTGCCCATCGAAGAGATCTGCTCCGCCGCTATCTGGAGCCGGCCGAGCACGTTCATTCGACACTACCAACTAGACAGGCACTCTAGAGAGCGCGCTCGGTTTGGTCAGTCGGTTCTCTCAGGTGGGCAGAGTTGACACTCTCTAGCTGATTGAGCTTTCGAGTTATTGTTCAGTTTGGTTCAGTTCAGTTTTCTAAGAAGACTAATAAACTAACCTTAATTGTTCATCCTAACCAGTTACACTGTTTTGGGCATTTATATCCTCCGCAGCAGGTGTCCCGGTGGCACTGCCTAGCGGGAAATACTTACTCCTATTGCTCCCCAATAGTCTTTTGTAAAAAAAAGAGGGGGGGGGGGGTATTTGGCTCGAATAACGGTAATCAGGCTGGTTAGCCGATTGGTTAGTCCCCAAGGGATCACCCATCCTCAGCCCTCGGCGCGGGAGGTCACGTGATCTGGTAAGTGTGACACCTTTCTTGGATTGAGTAGAGCACTTTTAAGGGGTATTTAGTATACAGACAGAATCCACATCCTAAGTCTTCTTTGGGAGTCTGCCTTATGCTATATGTACCCCAAGGAGGATCCCTTCTGAAAAAGAATCGAACCAACCTGCAGAGGTTGCAGATTCTTTGAAGGGATCCTCCTTGGGGTACGGCCACCCACCTCCCCTTATTCTGTCTGACATGGTTAGATTGATAAGTGGTGAGATTAGAGTTACATCCCTTGGTTTGCGCTGGGATGGGGCTCTACACAGGGTGGTCACACGTTCGGAAAACACTTATTTTGTGTTTTTTGAACTTATTTTTACTGTTATTTTTAAAAATTAAGTTACAATCTGTCATCAAGTTAAAAATTAGGATTTTTATGCTATATGTACCCCAAGGAGGATCCCTTCAAAGAATCTGCAACCTCTGCAGGTTGGTTCGAATTTTGAAATCGTGTGTTTGTGTTCCACGTGTAAGCCTGTTGATGTTATCCTGTCTGTTGATCATATTGCTTTCCAAACAACTTATTACAATCGGATTTATTAATAGGGTCAGTAGTCATCAGTCGATCGTGTTTGTTCAACATTTATAAGGAGACCACACGAATCACATTTAGCGGCTTGTTTCAAAGATGACAATTCTAACTCAATGTTTCAATAAAGTAATACTTTACTCAACCAAAGGATTATCAAGTTTTTATTCATTTGTTGAATACGGCATGCTCCTTTGTCTTTGTCACACTCTGTTGAACATGAACTACGACCGGATGCATTGTGTTTTGACACGTCTTAAGCTCCACTAATTATGTTGTGAACAAGCGTTCAAGTACCGTAGCTGGTAGAACTACATTTGTACATATAGAGAGATAATTTGACACAATGACGAGTGTCAATCCCACTTTGCTACATATTAAGTAGAGTTATCAACGTATATATTTACAACTATCAATAAACGACAAACTGAATTAGAGCTCTATTATTAGCAGTTGTCAGTGAATAGCACTGAAATCTGGGCATGCGCTATTTTTAAAAACAGCTCGATGGTTCGTACAGTGAGTGGTGAAGATATTTTTAATGAAATTCATCGGGAAATTTTCGTGGTATGGAAAATTTCATGGTTCAAGCTCTACCCACGAAAACCACGAAAATTACCAACCACGAAAATTTCCCGGTATACGGTATAAATGGAATTTTTTCCTTTCGTATTTATGATATTATGAGGCCCGAATCAAAGATAATCTTTCGAAAGTAATAGAATAAAAACGAAAAATCGTAGAAAATTCATTCAAAGTCGCGGGTATGAATTAGCCATTTGTGTACGGTTGCCGCCACTTGATTTGTGTTGAACGCCTGTATATTGTCCGTTTTTTACGATGTAGATGCAATGTATTTCGTAAAAAAACAGAACATAATCGCCGCCTTGAAATTCCGCCAGCAGAGCTAATTACTGCCTAAGCCAAAATACTGCTGCGAGCTGGAGGGTCTGTAAATTCCATCACAGGGGCTAAAATGGGAAGATTAGAAATATGCAACGTAAGGGTTAATGGGTTTTATCAAAATCTAACGCCACTCAAGAAATATCAACTTGACACATGTTACTCAATGAAATAAATCTGTTATTTGAGAAACTCCATTTATCATCCTCTATGAATTATGGCATGTATAAGTTTTCTGTTTGTTTCGGTGCACAGAAGGAGCAGTTGGGTACGCACGAGGACCAGGTGAACTACTTGGAGCAAGAGATGCACCAGCACCGAGCCATGGCACCGGAGAAGGGGGCTAAAGCCAGGGTTATACAAGACTACATTGATAAAGAAAACTACCTCGAAAATGAGGTGAGTCTTGTGCTGTTATTCCGACTTTGAGTGTTAGGAAGAGTAATATAACTGTTTTTATAATGTTCATGAAGCTGAAATGCAGGATTCATCAGTTTAAATGAAGTAAATAGTTCATTGAATGAAAAAACTTCTATTCTACTCAGTGATGTTATGTGACAATAGAAAGATGTTATAGCATGACTGTAATAACATCATTTATTAACCTTTTCATTGTTATTGGAAGGTAATAAATTCAATTATAACATTGTGTATGAACATTTTCATTGTTATTGGAATGTAATAAATTCAATTATAAACTCAAGAGATAAATACGCATAATATTTGAAATTTCAATTATCTTGTATTTATTATTTTGGAACTTCACCAAATTATGCAGTTCAGAAGTGCAGTTTTTGACTTATGAATTCAGAGGCTTCATAGTGGGCATGTCTATTACATATTCAATAGACTTCTGAAAAATGACAACTTTTAGCAATTTCTAATAATGAAAGTGAGAAGTATCAAGATAGTTCAAAATGTTTTTAATGCTTGTTTTATAGCTTGCACGATACAAGACATACGTCTACCTGTTGAGAGGAAAGATAACAACCTATCCGGAGCTCGAGCCCTCACTGGTAGAAACTGCTATTGGGGAGGATGAGGAGGTGGGCAGTGCCAACTTCACAACACCAACAGCTCTCGTTCAGATGGCAACACCGGCCAAGCCTGTTCAACGTAGCCTTTCTGATAGGTACAGTTACCGTGCAGCCATTTATCAGTCTGATCGAGTAGAATATGACATAATATGATTGATGGAAAACCTGCTTTAAACTAAAATCATTACTGATTTCATGCAACATGCTTTGTAAACCAAGAAAATAGTGCTGAAGATAGGTTATTTGTCTCAATTACTTGTTTATCGATTTGAAGCAAGGTCTTTCCTAATGTTTGAAACAAATCTTTCAATAATTATTTTTTAACAAAAGCAATGTTAGTGCTATGAGAAATATAAGCCCTATACAAGATGAATATTGGTGGTTATCTTTACCAACAGAAATTAACATTTGAGGCGCCGTCCTGTGTCTCAAATGCCACTTTGACCTTTGTCACTATTCCTTCAATTGCCCATTCACTAGGCTTGGACCAGGGCCCATCTAACCCCTGGATAAGTTAAAGCTTGCTGATGTAGATCCTGATCCATAGCTACTGCTGACCTTAGAGCCTACTTTCTTGGTTTGCTGTCACTGTCATTGTGAGATGTGTGGTACAGAGGGTATCCCTTCAAGAGAACTGCTTTATCCTCCACCGACAAGCCCCAATCAAGTGCTATGAAATAAGTCTGCTTCTCCCCGTTACCGATTGGTTGAATTGATTAATCAACTAACCAGTTAGCTGTTGTTCTATTTATAGGTTTTATATTTCTATGGCATCCATGTATAACTTACAGCTCCTGTTAATTAAAATTACTTAATGAAGTGTGCTTGTATTTTAGTGTTGAATAACACTTTTTGATGGGCGTTTTTGCAAGATGTGGTCTAATCAAGAGTTACATGCCCTTGCATTGAGACCTGATATTCAAGGCTGTGTCTCGCGATCAAACTGAGAGATATTTTATGGGCAGGTGTTGTCCACTTTTATAAGCTTGTTTTTATTTTCATACAGAGTGATTGATTGTAATTTACACATCTCCCTTGTCTGTTTTACAAAGCCCTGTCAGTAATGATTACAGTAAATTAGGGCTTTGTTTTACAACCCTCACATTGTGATGTAGTCAAGGTAAAACAAGTAAGTTTTATACAGAGAAATGTAGCAATTTTATTGACTGCTTTCTTGCTTATAGTTTGTAATTTGACTGTTGTGCTTGCACAGAAATATTAAATGATTTTTAAAAATTTATGTTTAGAAATTTAGGGTTCAATTTTGCAGTGATTTTGGCATTGAAATTTTTCATGACTGAGGTAAACATTTTGTATGGTTAATTTGACACATTCGTTGACATGCACAACAGAGGATTGACCTGTCAAGCATTGTGAATTAAATATCTTGCTGTGAAAGAAGAGATCTTGGATTTGGTCCTGAAACATTTAATTCTATCCAAGATGTAACTTTGGTGTATTGCACACTCCCTTCTATTCCAGAATCTCTATCACATTTTACACAGTATATCTGGAGGCTTTTGATCACATGTCACGTGCTATATTTCAGATCTTTTAGTCAATTTTGTGTTTGCAGTTTGATATGTTGATAGGTACAGTTGTAGTTGTAATTTAAATTCATCAGAGATGTATTTTCTCAGTTGATTGTATTTCTGTTCATGCAGTATTCCTTTTGTGGATGTCTAGTCAGGCTATACTTCAGAATCCATCTCTTTTTGTTTGTAATGTCCTTGTTTGTGTTCGGAACGTAACATTAGCTGCATTGTTCCTAGGTGATCAGCTGAGGGGGTCATTTTGGCCAATTCTTAACAAATAGGATCCCTTGCAATAGTTACAGTATCCTGCTTTTGAAGATTTTAGTTGAAAACAAGCCAAAATGGTGGTGCATCAATTTCCCCAGGACTCCCTCTAGGAATAACACTGCTTTGGTGTCTTGATTTATAACAGTGCAAGTTCAGCTCATGTTTCTTGTTTTGTGTTTACTTATAAAATACTCTCATTTTGATTTCATTCTGATCATTCATCATCTAGTCTTCTTTACTAATGGAGAGAATTTCAGATGTCAGAATTTGATCTGAAACATTTGAATGTGACAAATTGATTATTGATGTGAACTTCCCTTGCAAGTCCTAACTCTTCATGACTGGCTAACATAGCCTTTCTGCATTAGTTAACATCCCTGTACCAGCTGCACCTCAACTTGATTGTGCAATCTGCTTTGCTAGCACAGAAATGTTAACGCAGTGCAGTAAGGCTTAAATTAACCAGTGATGACAAGTGGCTTGAGTTAAGACTCTTATTGGGAAGTTGTGATTATGTATGAAACTAAACTTCAAATGAGAAAACAAAAGTATATTTTAGGAATGCACTCTTAAAGATCAGTGTTACCAAAAACATTATCAAAACAAGTATTTTCTAATTGCACTCAAACATTTCTAATCAAAAGTACTGTATGAATGTTTTCAATAGTCCAGTCCCTGATTTTTTAAAACCATGTCTATTGAAAGCAGATGTTCTTTTAAGTAATAAGGCTTTAGAGTATATGTTGAAACAATAAAAAATTACTTCTAAAACTTGAACTCTTGAAAGTGGTGACATAAACTGATTTATTTCAGTGTAAGCAATTTTGAATAGGACGATGGCTGAATTGTGTCAAGACCAATTGTTATATATCAAGCGGTATCAAATATACATGAATCTATTGAACCTAAAAACTGAACAATTAAACTAAAATTAGACATGATTACATCTAACAAACTTTAAACTAATCCTAAAGATATGATTCCTCAAATTTGGAAACAGGACAGCAACATCTTTTCATAATTGAAACTCTGACAATCTTGGTTTTACTTGGTGCCTTTCTCAAATCCTTTGATTATTCTACGAATCCTAATGCCAAAAGTGATGCAATGAACAATCAAATACAAGTTTTAAAGAAACAACACAGACAAGATTTTGCCATCTGTGAACACCTCACGTTTATCAACTGAGATTTTTCAAAACATTTCATTACTGTGTTATTCGATGTCAGTTTTGAGCACACTATACACTTGCCCTGTCTCTTTCAAGAGCATTTCACTTTGGAGGGGGCAAAACGATTAAGTTATTACGAGGTGGGATTTTAGTAACAGCATTTAACATAAAACTAGGGGAGGGAAAAACAGTGGTCATCTTTAGATTATGTCGTCCAGGGTTTGAACTCTTAGCTGTTCAGCAACTTTAGCTGCTCGAAGGGGCTGTCCTCGTGCAGTGATGTTGGGTACATTTACATTCTGTGTAGTTCCACCACCCATAGTTCCTTCATACCAGCTGATACTTGCAGGCTTCATGCCAAATCAGAGCCACACAATAATACTAACCGCCATGATGTGATTTTTTGAGGTTGCTTTTATACCTCAAATAATAAGTCCCATAACATTTGATCCAAACTCAGAACATGTTTTATCATTTGTTAACTGCAAAAGGACATTGTGCCCCATTCTCACTTACATACTGCATTGACAGTAAATGTGACAATTGCTTAGTGAAATGGCAAGCTGATAAACATATGTGATCTTTCAAATTCAAATTAGTGATAATTAGCTAGTATACCAAGTATTACTAGCATCAACTTTATATATACAAAATGGTATGCCAAGCTAGACGTTAGAAACCTTCAGTTATTTTTAGTCTGCTCAATACATAGTTGTTGTTTTTAGGATGAATGCTTTTGCAGTATTCATAAGATGATGTACAGGAAGACCTTCAGTTGCTAAATCTTGTATCAGCCAGTAATTCACATAACACATTAGTTTTAATCTTGCCAGTTACGCTAAAATTTATGAAATTCTTCCTCAGAATTGAAAGATTTTGTGAAAGCTCAATCATTGATAGCAAACATTGTAAAGTTTATTTCATGAAATCCATATGACATGCTTTTATCAGTATTTGCATTTATTTTACAACTTTTTTTAATGCTTTAAAATCTTTATAAATGCATATAGTTTGTTTTATTCAAGCTTTATCAATTAGATGGACGGTGTAAGGACAGACAATTCTGATAAGTCAAGAATTTAAATTTGAATGCTTAAAAGTGATTAAAGACACTACAAAAATAATCAAGGTGAAAATGATATAAGAAAGTTTTTAGAATTTGTTCTCAAAAGAAGAATAAAATGGACTCAGAATAACCTGAAATATTGTAGGTTGTTATCACTAAAAATCATTCTTAGAAGAGATTCTCAGGTTAAGGGAGGTTTTCTGTACATATTTTCTGTAAAATAATTCATCTAGAATTATGGCAATTTATTATAGAAATAATATAAATGTGGCATAAATAAATTACAAATAAAAATTTTTTTACAAGATGTTAAACTGATGATTGATATATATGCAGTACAACATTTCAACAATGAGTTGTTTGTTAATAATAGTGACAAGTGATATAGACGGAAAAACTTCACAATAATTACACGATAGATAGATGGATGGAGGGCTAGATAAATCACACTGCTATGTTAACCCTGACTTACGTGCCATGCTGTTTTCAGTGGTATTATGCTTCTCTGGTCTCTCATTGTAATTACTAAGTAGTCTGTGCAATAGTGGAATCAGCGGCGAGGTTTTGTCGACCAAATCTAGATGTTGATTGATTCCCAGATATACATTCTGTTGGTTGTGTCCTTTCCCTTGTTTTTCTCTATATTTTACATTGTAGAAAATTGTACAGTTGGTGTATAGTGTTGATTTTAGATGTCAACCATTGTAAATATCACATCCACATCACAGTTGTCATAGGTATGTTTGTGATTTCCAGAGTTGTCTACCCTGAATGTTGATACCATCTGTTTCACCCTCTGCTTTTCTTACATTTCCTCTTACTCAAACCGTCAGAGCTTATGAGGAAAGGTTGTCTATTGAGGTTGAAAGTTTTGATTTTAAATGTGTACATGATAAATTATCCTCTTCTCTGGTGGCGCCACCTATGATTCTATTTCCCATCGTATATCCTTTGCTTGTTCCTTGCTTTGTTATATGTTCACTTGTCGTCTTCATGCTAACACATAAAGTATTAACTGCACTAACTCAAGAGTTTCTATCTCCCTTTATTTCAAATTCACTATGGTTTTTTTGCCTGCATCATGTCACTGATTTGTTATTTATCCAGACTTGGAACACTTATGGGATTTTAATATGCAGCATAATCTACACAAGACGTTTGTTGTTTGAAATGTGATCCGATTTATATAAGGTATAACTTCCAAAAGGAAAGTAAATAATTAGCTTTATTAGATAGTAAATTATAAGATTCAGAAGTATGATGCAAAACATATCACATGCATAATAAATAATATATCATAACCTTGTTTTATTCAATGTTTGGGTATGGTGTATACAGTAGTATATTATCAAAATTTATATCATGCTAAATGCCCATCTTGATGCCAAATTGAAAAATATGCTTCACAAAAGTCAAATGTTTCTTATTTAAGAGATATTTGAAATATTTTGAATTCATACCTCGACTAGCCTAAACGTCTTCCATTTAGTGTTAGTCTGTACATTTCTTTGCACTGTCTAAATATGTTGTCATGAAGTTTAATGTTGTTCTATGGAAACATTTCATGGATTTTCTTTTGATTCGGTAACATTGATTTTGAAGTTTTGGTTACAACATTACTTAAGGATTTGCTTTGTTCAGTGCCAAGGCTAACTAAGATATTCTGCTTTTCAATGTGTTCATGAACTTCTTGTTTTAAAGTTCTCCGATGAATCTCAAATTGTTTTATATTCGATACATTCAACTTGATAAACAAGATTTGCCAGTGGATGGTGAGTATTGCTTCAAGTCAAGATGATAGTTGATTTGTCTATTAAAAATGTTTTTTGGTTTTTTAGTTCATCAGGCCTGAAAGGCCAGATGTGCTTATGGCTTGGGCCGTCGTCCGGCGTATGTCGTCCGTCGTCCATCTGGCGTCATCCGTAAACTTTTGACATTTTCGACTTCTCCTCCAGAACCGCTACACCCCTAAAGCTGTAATTTGGTGGGTTACCCATCACCTTGTGGGTCAAAGTTTGTTCATCACGAATTCCAATGCCCTCAAATATGGCCGCTAGAGATGTAAAAAGTAAAACCTTTAAACGACTTCTCCGAAACCAGTTGACATAGGAAGCTGAAATTTTCAGAAAAACCTCTTTGTTATATGAATATTTCAGTTTGTTCATTTTAGTCAAAATCCCTTCACAAATATGGCAGGGTGTTAACCTCAAACCTTAAATTTCAGTAATGCTAGAACCTCGAAACTTTGAGAATATCATCTTTCTATGTTGAAGACTTGGGGTTGCTTTTTATAGATACGATACAAACTAATGTTTGCTTCATGCAAATATGTTACTCATTTGTGTTTTTAAATCAAATTTTGCATGTTTGTGCCTGTCAATTACTATGTGTGAGTGATCCTTTAACAGCATTTTAACTGCATTTAATTAAGGAACCTCTTATCACACAGTTGGTGCTATCTGGATTACCATCTGTCAAGGCCTGTTTGTCTAACTAAAAGTCATCAATTTTTGTGTCCTTTGGTTTATATGATAGACCTTAGACTATAAAGCATGCAAAAGGCTTATATACAGAGCCAATGGCTCTATTTATCTTGATCTTCGATCTTAGATATGCAATCATGAAGTTCCTGATGAGCTACAGAGCTAATGGCTCTATTTTTTGCTCATTGCTCAACTATTTAGATATAAGTGATAATTGAAGCAGCTTGTTTGTTTGAATCTTAACATTTTCAACTCTATTTTCTGATTAGTAATTGTCATATAGATTATTTGTATGATACTCTGGCAAATCTTAGTTATCATGTGTCCTTATTTGCTCCACCATGTCTAAGTGGTATATCTCACAAGATTTTCAACTCTGTTACCTTCATATTGTCATTCTAACACTTTCCAGGTTTGCTCGTGTTGACTGCCTTGTTGTTCATTATGCTCTATTTGTATCCCCACAAATCAGCTTATTGCTCAGATTATAACCCATAGTTACTCTTTTATTATGTTAGATTTTCAAAATAGAAAAATGGTTTCAGAAAGTAAAAGATTTTTTTCAGTAACATTAAAGCATTTAGATGTCACCTGAACCTTAAATTAACATTACCTGTTCATTTGTAAACAAACTTTGATGAAACATACTTTGTGTAAAGTGTTGGCGTGATAATGACATTGGGACCTCTTAATAACATCTGGAACTGATGCAACATTAGTAGCATAATTTGATAGTTGAAATATGCCTGTACATTCAGACGAAGAGTATGACGTGATTGATGCAATACTTGTTGCTGCATCTACACACCTGTTGCAATAAAGAAGTTGACAATCCATAGCTCCAATTATCCTACAGCTAACTGTGCTTTGAGCATGCACCGAGCATGAAATCCGTGTATTACAGATTGATTGTTTATACGTTATAAATAATAACAAAATACAGCAATCAAAAAATCTAAAAGCTGAAAATTGCTAGAATGACAAGATGAAGGGAAGGCCCTGACTTCTCCCTTGTGTGTAAGCATGAATCTGCTCCAGTACAGTACGATAGGTGGTACGAACGATATCACCATGCCTGTATATATTTATCATCTGTCTGTAGATAGAGGCACTGGTGCTATCGTTATATGTGTCATTAACTAATTCTTATATCGCAGTCGGCATCGCAGTTCATCCGGTGCCGCCAGTCTTGATGTATGTGTAATTTTACCTAGTACAGATATAAAATGTTACAACAATACTGTTCTCTTTGTTATCTTTTGGTTATCGTCTTCTATTGGATTGAAAGTTCAAAGTTGTCAAGCTGGAAATGTTGCTAAATTGACCTTTCATGAGGAATAACGGGTACATGTTGAATGAAGATATAAAAGTTGACAATGATGACAAATTATGTAAACTGCGTTAAGTATTTGATACAGTATTGAATGATACTTTGACAAAAGTTGGTATTAATATATCTTCTGAATTAGTTTGCCAGCGTCAGCTAGTAAATAAAACCAACTTGACAGTGAGATGCACATGCTGCTGACATTAAAGATGCTATGATTGTGTAGATATTTGGCTGCTGCAATGATTTTCCAGGGATGCGTTTGTCTGGCTGGCTAGTTATTTGTAAATTTTAACCCCAGTCAATGATAGATTTCTGGAAAATATCTTTGTGTAATTTTGTAATCAGGCAAACTATTAGATTACTTTCAGTATTCAATTAGAGTCATTCACCGTAAAGACCCCAAGATGAAATACTATGAAATCTCTCTGAAGACACAATCGGACGCTAAACTAGTTTCCATTGTTATGCATGAACGAGTGTATATGTACTTGGCGGAGTTCTGACTGACCTATCATCATGCACTTTGTCCTGTGATAGTGACAGGGCGGGTGACAGACACACACAGTACTTAATGATACCCTCTTTCCTCTGGCCTACTCTCAAGACAAGCATGTGCTATAGTCTATATCAACCTGTGTAGGTATAGTCTGTATCGCATATGTGAACTGATGATTATCTACAATCTCCATCGATGAAGAAAACAATTGACAAAAATAAAGATAACATTAAAAGTTAAAGACAAATTTCTGTAACATGGTTTAAATCATGTTTACCTTGAAGACGTGTTTTTGTTGCACCTCAATATTCTGGGAATGAGTATCCTACCTGTGGTTGGAAGAGGGTTGAGAGTGAGACTATAAGAAGACCTCCTGGTAGATAAAACGTTCTGTTGATGAGGCACATGTACCCCAGACTTGCACAAAGGATAACAAAATAATCGCTTGTACCGGGTAATAGATCCCAGTACAATATCAGTTTGGATGTTTCGTGCCTCTGAGTGCAATTTGAGGGAAGTGGTCTTATGTGAACATCATGAGTGAGTGCTGAAAAAAACTTTTAATATGGTGAGAGAGAGAAACTACATTGTCAAAAGGTTCGAGCTCTACACCTTCTCTGCAATGGAGACCAAGAACCGAAGGGAGACAACTCTTAATGAAGAGCAAGCCAAGCAATCTTTTGTTTTCGGCTTCCAACTGTATGTAAACCTTCACAGTAGATATTTTACTTGATTTTGTGAATGATACTGAAGTTAGTTTCCCAACTAAGTTTTATCATTAGTAAACTTTGTTTTTAGAATCAAAAGGAATAGATTTTAAAATCATGATACTTACATATAATACGACATTTTGTGTTATATGGAGCAAGAAAACTTTAAAACATCAGAGACGTTGTTGATATAATTTTAAAACAAGAAACTATTAATTAATTATAATAAATGATAGACAGAGATTTCTCTTGGCTTTGTGCATGTTTTAACTTACACATGATCAAAAATTATTTCTAATTGAAAAATGACAAATATAGCTGACTACTTTTATGACAACTATTTCTGTCTGTTTAACTATCTATTTCTGCTCCCCCTGCTTGGAATGCTGACGGAAGACACAGTGTGAGTTGTTTGAGCAAGGTTAGTTTAGGTTCGTACCTTGTGCCGTGCATGATGGCTGCATGTTGTTGCTCACTGTTTGCTGTAGTAACGAGTGAAGCACTTAATCAGTTGTTAATTAACAACAGTGCTAATTGCACGCCACCGTGCAGAGTGGAATCAACATTGCTCTGGCAAGGGTAACAGTCTAACTGGCTAACATAACAAAGTAACTCCAGGTTTTAAAATATGATTTATGCTTCTTGCAAATCTAATGCTTTTGATAAAGAGATTTTATTCAGGAAACTAAGAATGCTTTTAAGCTTTTAGGTCATAAGAGCTTGATATTATATTTGTATATAGAGATTTCTGTTAAAGTTGTACACTTGTATATGTCCTTAATTTGCTATACAAACAAATGATGAACTATTTGAAAATACACGTGTATATTTTATGGATTGGCTACAAAAAGCCAAGGTTGAATAACGTTTAGATGCTAATGCAGTATTATTTCAGGATTATCTTATCTTGCTCCTGGCAAATCCTTAAAAATTCCAATCGTTATTGAGTGGGATTCCTGTAACTTAACCACCCAGAATTTTCAGCAGATAAAGATAATGGATAACCTTTTCTATTTTTTGTTTTAAATAAGTTTTAACAATTTGCCTTATATTTATGTAATCCAACTGATTATATATCTTTTCACAAATATTTTAACAAGAAAACAATATAATTACTAGTTGTATTTATCATTTAATTTTTTCCCAAGTTATATGTTAGAATTATTATTTTAGTAACTTAGAAATGTTTAAACAGCCTTTTATTTAATGTGACATTGAATTGAAAGTAAGTACTCTCTATGTAACATCTTATTTTGTAAACGTTTTGTGGTACTGGTCTTTCTCTTTCATTTCGTAACTGAATAATGGTCATATGTTCAATACCGTCTATCAAATGTGTATTGCCTTGTCAAAGTGTTGAAGTTTGTTGATATATCTTTTCTTTCAAATTAATTGGGTTCTTCAGTTGATTATTCTTGTGATGGATGTTTGTATATATTTTGTACGAGATGATATCACATGAATTCTGTCACATCATTTATCTTACATATTCCTATGCTTCTTTGCAAGTTCACATATTATCATATAACAAATTCACAACAATGATTACTAACAATTCATGAAACATTGACATTGCAATCATAAGCATAATGTTGAAACATTTATCAGAAACTTAATCATTTAGCGTCAGTGCACAGTAGTGTCTATTATAAAGGCTTATGGTAGTTTTTAGATAGTAAATATACATTATTTAAGTTTTTTGGTGGTTTTTTTATCATTTTGGTGGTGGTGTTTCTACATTCAATAATAAAACTCTTATCCTATTTTCAGGTAAATAAAGTTATAAAAAAGCTTCTGTTTTTATTTAATTCAGTGTAATATACTTGGCAAACTTATTGTTTCATGTATTAAATTAAATTTAACCTCAAATTCTTACAAAAATAAATTGAAGAAAAGAAATTCCTATTCAGATGATATGTTTATTCTTTTAATTTTAAAAGATGACAGCCCTGATTCTGAATGGTCTTCAAAGTATTTCAAAGTATTTCAAAGAATTTAACCCTCCATGTTTATGTTTCAGACCGGAAGAAAAGACGTCCCTCGATCTGAACACGAATGCAAGCAGTGATTTTGTGTATATTAATATGGAGTCCTTCGACACTTACTTGTGAAGACAGATGAATTATTCAGTGACTTTAGATCTATTTGAGTCTTGGTGCATACAGTGAACTGACAAGGGCAGATAACTCACTGTTAATTGGTTGAGAATAAGAGTGGTGAAGAAAGGTTTCAAGTAAACAAAGAGACATTTTTATCTATGGTGCAAAGTAAGGGCTTGTGTGCAGATGTACTGACTACTAAGCACTTTTGACAGTGAATATACATTACAAGATCCCAGGGGTGCTGGCTTGTTTTAGATGATGTCAACAACCGCCAGGTTTTTATGACATTGTAATTGCATTCAAGCTTTCTCAAATTGACTCATTCTTTTATTTATTTTTACTCAAGTGTCAGTATAGGCCAAAGTTATGCTACATCATGATGTAATTAGGAACAAAATGATAGAAAACAGAAACTGTTTGAGAGGCATTCAAGCTGAGAAAATAGAAATGCTTGTTTTATCGTTTCACTAAATTTGTTACATAGATATAACTGATGTCTACAGAAACACACACTTCATTTAGAAGTTACATTGTCATATTTAGAAACCTGATAATCACGGTATTATTATTCTGGGGTTTTTTTCTCTCCATATTTTTAGCCCATCTGGCCTGGATGGCCCGATGGGCTTTTGGCATGGCATGGTGTCCCTAAAAAGCTATTTTCATCTTCTTCTCCAGTACAAAATGGTTTAGAAAGCTGAAATGTTGTGTACAGACTCCTTGGCCAATGGTGATTCTAAATTGCAGATTTTGTTACCCTTCAACCACAAATATAGGTCACAGGGGTCATGACCTGAAAACCTATTTTCATTTTGTGATTTTATGTGCTCTTCAAAAGTAGATAATTTAAAGGAAATGACAGTGATCAATTAAATCTTCAAGTGTGTCTTTATTTGTAGGGGATTTTATCTCTGGCCTCAAGGATGGTTTAGAGGGGTTAGGACCTTAAGACCTATTTCATCTTCTCCAATTAAAATGCTTCCTATTTGTTGTACCTCGCATCTAGAAGTTGATATTTTGAATTAGTTTATATATATATAACCTGATGAGCTACTGAGCCAGTGGCTCTATTTTTATAAGATTGATCTAAATTGTTTTGTTTGCTATTGTCATGTATTATTTATCTGTTAGAAAGCGAGTGCCCAGGTTAGTATTGAAATCAGTACGAGTGCCATTCTCAGTTATCTCCCTTGGTATACATAAACATAAGATAAAAGAGAAACTTTGATAGGACAACCCTTTTCTATGCCAATGTGGAGGATAAGCTTTAAGGTACTTTAAAGTATTCAGGGAAGTGTATGGTTCGTGGAATTAATATGAATAATTGACACATTTGATTGATACTCATCTCAAGTATGAAATCACTGTGATTGACCGTACGAATTTAAAAACCTCCCCTATTTCAAATTCAAAATCAAGCATTAAGCAATCAAGATCACCCTCATAAATTCGGAAACATCTTCATCAGTTTTGTGAAGTCTGTACTTAAACAGTCCTAAAACTGTAAGAAATGCTGTAAGCAAACGTTAGAAAAACCTCCCCCATTACAAGTTCAAATTGAAGCTTATAGAACTTACAGAACTCAAACTCTGCAATAACTGTAGATCTGTCTTGGGGAGTCTGTATTTGTGCCCCAAATCAGACCTATAACAAAGAAATACTGTATAGCAAGCATTTGGACCACCGGTATCTTTGCATGGATAAGAAATCCATGCGTTATATTTTTCGTAATAAGTTTGCTAATGAGTATCCTAATTACCTCCCCCTTTTGAATGCAGTAAATCTGTGAATAAACGCCTGCCTTGAATAATTGCCAGCCTTGAACAATTGCCTGCCTTGAATAATTGCCTGGTCTAAGCCCTCTTCGAAATGGATAATCGCCTGCCTTGAACAATTGTCGGGTTAAATTTAACAAATGTAAATGAAATAATCTCCTTTTCAAAAATAATTCCGGCATAAGCATATTTATGAAAAATCTAACCTCATGACATGCACTTCATTTACAATATTCATAATTTAAAACATACTTCAACAATGATGTTTTTGTTACGATTTTTAGCTCATCAAGTCTGAAAGGCCCGATGGGCTAATGGCATGGCATGGCGTCCTTCCGTCCGTCTGTAAATTTTTCGCTTTTTCGACTTCTCTTCAAAAACCAATTACTGTAGAGAGCTGATCTTTTATGTGCAGACTCCTTGGCCAATGGGGATTCTAAATTGTAGATTTGGTGACCCTTGGGCCCCAAGACCTAAAAACCTATTTTCATCTTCTTCTCCAGAACAAAAAGACCTAGAAGGCTGTAATATTGTGTGCAGACTCTTCAGCAAATGGGGCTTCTAAAATATGTTTTTAGGTTATGGCCTGTGGGGCCCTTCTTTGGGGCCACAGGGTCACCAAATCTACATTTTCATCTTCTCCTCCGGAACAAAAAGACCTGGAAGGCTGTAATATTGTGTGCAAACTCTTTAGCCAATGGGGATTGTAAATTGTAGATTTGGTGACCCTGGGGCCCCAAATAAAGACCTCATAGGCCATGACCATGACCCCAGCACTGTTTTGAGAGGTTTGGTTTAACTTGTAGAGGGAATGGGTGAGGATATATTTTATGGCTTTGTGTGTTGGTCTGGACAAAGCAATTTCCTTAAAATGTACTTTTTAGCTCATCAGGCCTGAAAGGCCCAATGGGCTTATGGCATGGCATGGTGTCCGACGTCCTTCAATCCGTCCATCCGTCCATCCATCCGTAAACTTTTCGCTTTTTCGACTTCTTCTCCAGAACCAATGACTCCACAGAACTGAAATTTGCAGACTCCTTGGCCAATGGGGATTCTAAATTGTAGATTTCGTGACCCCATGACCCCAAATGGGGTCACAGGGGTCACATCCTCAAAATACTATTTTCATCTTCTTCTTCAGTTCCAAAAGGTCTAGAGAGCTGAAAAGTTGTGTGCAGACTGCTTGGCCAATGGGGATTCTAAATTGTAGATTTCGTGACCCCATGACCCCAAATGGGGTCAAAGGGGTCACATCCTTAAAAACCTATTTTCATCTTCTTCTCCAGTTCCAAAAGGTCTAGAGAGCTGAAAAATTGTGTGCAGACTCCTTGGCCCATGGGGATTCTAAATTGTAGATCTCGTGACCCCATGACCCCAAATGGGGTCACAGGGGTCACATCCTTAAAAACCTATTTTCATCTTCTTCTCCAGTTCCAAAAGTTCTAGAGAGCTGACTAGTTGTGTGCTGACTCCTTGGGTAATGGGGATTCTAAATTGTAGATTTCTTGACCCCGTGACCCCAAATGGTGTCACAGGGGTCACATCCTTAAAAACCTATTTTCATCTTCTTCTCCAGTTCCAAAAGGTCTAGAGAGCTGAAAAGTTGTGTGCATACTCCTTGGGTAATGGGGATTCTAAATTGTAGATTTCGTGACCCCATGACCCCACATGGGGTCACAGGGGTCACATCCTTAAAATACTATTTTCATCTTCTTCTCCAGTTCCAAAAGGTCTAGAGAGCTGAAAAGTTGTGTACAGACTCCTTGGCCAATGGGGATTCTAAATTGTAGATTTCGTGACCCCATGACCCCAAATGGGGTCACTGGGGTCACATCCTTAAAAACCTATTTTCATCTTCTTCTCCAGTTCCGAAAGGTCTAGAGAGCTGAGAAGTTGTGTGCAGACTCCTTGGCCGATGGGGATTCGAAATTGTTGATCTCGTGACCCCATGACCCCAAATGGGGTCACAGGGGTCACATCCTTAAAAACCTATTTTCATCTTCTTCTCCAGTTCCAAAAGTTCTAGAGAGCTGACTAGTTGTGTGCTGACTCCTTGGGTAATGGGGATTCTAAATTGTAGATTTCTTGACCCCGTGACCCCAAATGGTGTCACAGGGGTCACATCCTTAAAAACCTATTTTCATCTTCTTCTCCAGTTCCAAAAGGTCTAGAGAGCTGAAAAGTTGTGTGCATACTCCTTGGGTAATGGGGATTCTAAATTGTAGATTTCGTGACCCCATGACCCCACATGGGGTCACAGGGGTCACATCCTTAAAATACTATTTTCATCTTCTTCTCCAGTTCCAAAAGGTCTAGAGAGCTGAAAAATTGTGTGCAGACTCCTTGGCCCATGGGGATTCTAAATTGTAGATCTCGTGACCCCATGACCCCAAATGGGGTCACAGGGGTCACATCCTTAAAAACCTATTTTCATCTGCTTCTCCAGTTCCGAAAGGTCTAGAGAGCTGAGAAGTTGTGTGCAGACTCCTTGGCCGATGGGGATTCGAAATTGTTGATCTCGTGACCCCATGACCCCAAATGGGGTCACAGGGGTCACATCCTTAAAAACCTATTTTCATCTTCTTCTCCAGTTCCAAAAGGTCTTGAGAGCTGAAAAGTTGTGTGCAGACTCCTTGGCCAATGGGGATTCTAAATTGTAGATTTTGTGACCCTGTGACCCCAACCTTGGTCACGGGTCATGACCCAAAAACCTATTTTCATCTTCTTCTCCAGTTTATATGTAAAGCTCTAGAAAGGTGAAATGTTGTGTAGAGATTCTTTGGTCAAAGGTGATTCTTAATTGTAGGATTGGTGACCCTGTGACTCCAAATGTGGGTCACAGGGGTCATGATCTAAAACCAATATTATTTTGCTTGTTAACAATGTATTACTTGAGATAACTTAGATATTCAACCTTAGATAAAAAATCATTAAAATTCTGATGAGCTACAGAGCCCATGGCTCTATTTTTTAATGCACTGACACTGAACAATTTTGGTGTCCATGGCTTTTTTAAAGGTCATGTCAAGGGATTGTTCTTTATCTGGAGTTTGAACATAAAAAATATATACCCTGATGAGCTACAGAGCTCAGGGCTCTATTTGTTTAAATTTCACATATATATTATGGTTTCGAAAAAAACAATCTCCTGCCTTGAATAATCGTCGGGTCAAATTGGTGTTTGAAATTAATAATCGCCAGGCAATTTATCAAGGATTTATGGTATAATTAGCTGATTAGAGCATGGGACTCATTGACGACAGTAAGAAGGAAATTATGACAGATTTCAGTATTTTAATTGTCTTTCAGTCATTCAATCACACTTAATCTGACTTAATCACAGTTGAACATGTTTATCACACCCTGTCGTCTTTTTCAATCTTTAAACTTTTTGTAAACCTTTGTTTCGATTTGGTTACCTTGTTTATTGGGCAATGTTGACGTGTTTGTTGCTTTTCAATTTGTCATCATTTATTTGAGTAGCTGAAGGACTGTACACTGTACACTTAAACTTTGTGTGTCAGTTCGCAATGTACGTAATCCAAACCAAGTATGAAATCAGTGAAAAGTGAAGCTCTTTTGTCAATTTATTGTCAAAAAGCAAACGGAAAACTCAATGAGTTGTCAACCCAGAGGAAAACGTTACAAGATTTCAGAGATCATATAAAATATATTCATCAATTAAACCAACTATATTTTTGTATTGATTAGATATATTGTGTACATACACTTTGAGTGTGGTAGAGTTATGTCATTAGCTTGTGTAGCTGTGTGGTGTGTTGATAGCATTTGATCTTTTCTTCGATGATCGAGAATAGCAACCTCTTCTCAGGTATTGTTTCGTTTCTGTCTTTCAAGGTACAGTACGCCTTTGTCATTAAACGTAATGGCTGATTTTTTGGAATCTCACGCTCTTTTCACAAAGTACGGAGGGCAATTTCATGTTTGACATTCATACATATTTTTCTAAGCAAGAAGGTTTTGGGTTTTGCTTATATTTGTTTCAGAAAATGTGAATTGTGTTATATATATCGATGTTTCTTTCTAAAGATTTGTGAAAATCGATGGAAAGAATATTGTCAATTTTTATCCCACTGGTATGGAATACCGTGGGATAATATAGTCGTCGCCCTGTCCGTCTGTCCGTAATCATTTCGTTTCCGGAGCAAAACTCGAAAACCGTTCATGATATCTTCCTGAAACTTCCCATGTGTATTACCCTACTACTGAAGTGGTGCCTTTTGATATTTTGAGATTTCTGAAATTTTGTTTGTTTGTTTGGAATTTGCACTATGGTCAGAGACAGGTTCGTTTCCGGAGCACAGCTCCAAAACTCTTCATCATATCTTCCTGAAGCTTTGCATGTGTATTACCCACTAACTGAAGTGGTGCCTTTTGGTATTTTCAGATTTCTGTAAAATGTTTTTTTCCCGTTTCCATTGAAACGTGTTGGATTTGAACTTTGTTCAGAGATAGGTCTGCTTAGGGAGCAGAACTCGAAAACCCTTCATCATACCTGAAACTCAGCATGAGTATTACCCACTAACTGAAGTACGGTTAGGCTTACAGTTATCTGTCAAAGATGTGTTACAAATTATGTGGGACCGGTGGGATATGTAATCTTCTGATGACTCTTGTTTTAAACAGAAATTGTTTGAAGTCACGTACTCAGTGTCAGACAACTAATGTTGGAAATTTGTCGATACGATACTAACTTCCATGGTGATTCAATTAATCATGTTTACTATGCATGCTTAATGATGGCAAATTTGAATGGGAATTGTTTAAATATAGAGGGTTTGGTGCAGTAAGGTACCAAATGCATATTACCTCGTTTTGAGAAAATAGCATTTTAAGTTTCCAATGGTCATATCTCTTGCACTGAAAATGTTGATATAATCACTTCAAGGATTTTAAATGAAGGTGGTTTTCAAGTTTAACATGCCTTATTGTCTAGCAAATACAACCATAATTTCTTAATTATGTTAATTATTGCAGATGGTACCGCGGTTTTGTTCAACCAATTGGTGCAGAAAGGTACCAAGTGGCACTTTCTGCACTAACATTTTGCCACGGTTAAGCTCGAGTTACAGTGCTGTAAGGTACCATGTTACACTTGGTTCCTTTCTGCACAAAAGATTTCCGAGTTATTCACTTGGTACCTTTTTACATAATTAAATATTTCAGTTATTACTGAAGATAGAGTCTCGAAATTTTAACACAACATGAAGAACTTTGAAGCAATCAATAATTTCTAAAAAAAGTGAAGATGTGCCAAAAATGCACATGGTACCTTTCTGCACCAAGCCCACGATATAGTATTTGAAATTTTATTTTATTTATCTTACTGACTTTGATCCATCCATTTCATTTGGATTTCATCCATCAATGTACTGTACCCTGTAGGTTAAAAGATATCACCTTTATTTGACCATTAACACCTAGATTCATTAAGACATTCAAACAACAGTCAAACATAATTGCAAGCAGAATTCATCCCAATAGTGGTACCAAACAGTATGAGAAAATAAATATGAAAGTAAGATTTTTAGTTCACATGGCATGAATTGACTGGAATTGATTGTTTGGTGATTATTCTTTGCATTTATATTATTCCACATGTAAGTCTTGATATAAATCATACAGATCATTTAGATCTTCAATCTTAAATAATAAACCATGCAAATCCTGATAAGCTACAGTTTGCCATGGGCTCTATTTTCTCATACTGTCTAACATTTCTTTACTAATATGGATGAAAGGTGTGATGTATGTAAAGTAGGTAATGCTATTTGTCTTGTTGCAAGTTTGTTTTTAGATGTTCAATTTGTTTCTCAGGCTTACAAAAGGCTTTACCACAGATGTAAAACATTACAAAATTATGTTTCACAATGTTAACATTGAGATTTTTCAAAAGTTGTCAAATCTGGGGAAAGGCAACATTACTGAACACACATCACTCGTTTTGGTTGCCTAAATTTACCCTATATAATATTTTCCCTATAGTGCAACCACAAGCAAGGCTACATGGCTATTCAAACTGATTCACACCTTGCTGGTTTATACTAGTTAGCAGCTCCGACTTAGTCGGAGCTGCTATCAGTTTTTGCGCAGTTTCCGTCGCCGCCGCCGCCGCGTTTTGTATTCGCTATAACTTTTTTCCTAGAAGGTTTTGAGAACTCATATACATAACTTCTTACTTATGCCCCTGGGGAATTTTTTTTACATGTTCATATTCAAGGTCAAAAGTCAAGGTCACGAGTTCTGAAATCACTAAAAGAAACCTTGTAAACACGATAACTTGAAAAATATTTGTACTATCAGGCTCTTCTTTGGTGTACATCAACTATGAAGAAAGGCCAAGATTTGAAAAGGTTTTCGCTAACATCCGTCAAAGGTCAAGGTCACAGCGAGGGCACGACTTAAGCATGCTTTTGCGAAAATGTCTTATTTCAACTATTAACACTTTGAATCATTAAATGATTGTTATACACAATGAAAAGTGATCACTGATTGTGTGACCTTGAATTTTAAAGGGCAAGGTCACGAGATAGGGTCAAGGTCACCAGTTCTGAAATCACTCAATAACTTTTTTCCATGAAGGTATCAACACCTCATATATATAGCTTCTTTCTTGTACACCTGGGGAAATATTTTGACATGCTCACATTCAAGGTCAAAGGTCAAGGTCATGAGTTCTGAAATCACTACAAAAATCCTTGTAAACACGATAACTTCAACAACTTCTGTGTTATCAGGCCCTAGGCTAACTTGGTATATATCAACTATGGAGAAAAACCAAGATTTGAAAACGTTTTTGCTAAAATCTGTCAAAGGTCAAGGTCACAGCAAGGTCACAACTTAAGCGTGCTATTGTGAATATGCCTTATGTTAACAATGAACACTTTTGAGTTTTTGCATGATTGTTATACACAATGAAGAGTAATCATTGATGGTGTGACCTTGAAGGTTCAAGGTCATGAGATATTGGTTAAGGCCATGTTAATCTGTTGATCCAATTTTGAAATCAGAAATAGGTTTTAAGAACAAAGTTGTGAAAAGTGACCCCAGTGATGATTCAACTTGTTAGAATAACTTGAATAATGAAAAACATTTTGTCCAAAAATATTCCCATTTTATTTATGCTGAGGAGAAGGCGGAACAGGGAAATGCGAGACCCAAAGTTTCGGAGCTGCTCTGCTTTTGCGGTGTCCCGCAAACGCTCTTCTAGTTTTTCTTCATTTCTCTTACCAATTAATGACCCAAACTTCACAGTATTAATATCCAATTATTTAGTCCTTGAAATGGGCAGTATCTTGATTAGTAGAGCAGTAGATAAAATGATTTTATGCAAAGGTTGTGAAAATAGTCCATGTTATAAAATCATGCAAAATGCATTGTAAACAACCTTTAGGGGGAAGTTTGGTTCTGAACATTCAAGGAAAATAATCAATGTAAAGGTATTGACTTGAAGGTTCAAAAAGTATACCAATTACTTCCATCTTTTCAGCATTTACTGCTCAAGAGATCTAGTGAAGACAATTTTGGTAACTTATGTTGTATATTCCTCAGTGACACTTGAAATATATTTCTTTAGCATCACCCATGTTTAGAAATGGTCAGAAATATGCAATTTTATTTGTATTTATTCCACAGCAAAACAGTTTTTATACGTATAAATGTAGTATTTGTAAAATAAGAGCTTTAAGGTATATCTATCGGCATAAAATATTATTGCACTTGCTTGTACAAAGATACAATTGTAAATCTTTGGCATAGCACTTTATCGTACAAGTGTAAATCCTAGGTATTGCACCATATAGTATCGCACTATATCATACAACTGTACAAGTGTAAATCCTAGGTATTTCACCAAATAGTATTGCACATTTATCATACAACTGTACAAGTGTAAATCCTAGGTATTGCACCATATAGTATTGCACATTTATCTTACAACTGTACAAGTGTAAATCCTAGGTATTGCACCATATAGTATTGCGCTTTCTTGTACACCAGCACTACTTACAGACACTCCAGTTTTCAGTGCAATTTTATTTATTTTTGTCTTTTTTTCCCAGAAGTATATTGCATCATTTTAAACTTACAATAAAATGTCTCATGTTTTAGTTGTGATTATATTTCATTTGATACTATGTATTTTGAACATTACATGTTCCAGCATATTTCAAGTACAGTTGAGCACCGTTGTCTTGATATTCACGGGATCATGAAAAAATATTTACGCATCCGACCGTGGCATATAATATCATTCTCATTTTGAAGAAGGAAGCAAAACTTAACATAAATAACATCATATATGCAGTAAATACATGTATCTTTACTCATATTGTTCAAATACAAGTTAGTATATGTATACAGATCGGGGGGGCCATCAAAAGAACAAAAGTTGGAATTATCATATTACAGAACCGTGCCACCAGATAAGACAGGTCCTTTGCTAGATTGCTCAGACATGATGATAACCCTACTGACATAAAAACCAATTGATGTCCTTGTATAACCCGTATTTCTTAAACTGAAATTTAATAACAACTTAGCAATCATATATGCTGTTCACGTGACTACTGAGCCACATGGCGTTGCGGGCTTTCTCCCTGCCATAATACTAGCAGCCGCGATATAAGTGAAATACTCTTGAAAGCGGCGTTAAACCCCAACTCACTCACTCACTCACTCACGTGACTACTGAAACCTGTCACTTGAGACTGTTGATGTTTTGATTGGAGGAGATCATCCGATGTCAAAGTGAGTACTGCTCAGTAACAGTGATACCTGTAGATTAATGAGCTTTTACAGCTATCAACTAATTAGACTCTGATCAGTGCCAAGCTGTGTGAATACGTGTATTTCCAATTCAGAGTGATGGGTAGGAAGAGTTAAGAGAGTAATTTTGTTTACTGGGACTATGAGATTATATCGAGATAGGGGTTGATAGCGAAGTGGTTAGCGCATTCGGCTTCGGATCAAGAGGTCCGGGGTTCAAATCCCGCCAGGGGCACGGCAACTTTGTCTGCAGTAGAGAACTGTTCTACACGCAGTAAGGTTTCGGTGCAATGCTACACTGAATTTCAGCGTAGTACCACCCATGGTTCGCTAGTTTCAGACGATGCTCGCTGGTTTCATCGCAATACATAGCCACATGGCATTGCGGGCTTTCTCCCTGCCATAATACTAGCAGCCGTGATATAAGTGAAATACTCTTGAAAGCGGCTTTAATTCTCAATTCACCTCACCTCACCTATATCGAGATATCCGAAATATCAACCGTATCGAGTTAAAAGAGCCTAAATAATGATAATTCATGTAAGATTTTGCCGGGACAGGGAAGTTATATTGAGACAACCGAAATATCAAGTCACCCGAGTTCGACACAATGATGCTCGACTGTATATTGACAGGTAATTGTCCCCCGCCGCAACGCGGAACGGGGGACTATGTATTCAGCGGCGTCCGTCCGTACGTCCGTACGTACGTACGTCACATTTCTTGTTTACGCGATATCTTATGAAGCGTTACATCCAAAGTCTTCAAATTTGGTTTCTGCCTACATTGTGGGAAGACGCAGACACCAGTCACTTTTGGTGACCTTGGTCTTATTTTCAAGGTCACCACGACACTTTGACCACTTTTTGAACTCTTGTTTACGCGATATCTCATGAAGCGTTACATCCAAAGTCTTCAAATTTGGTTTCTGCCTACATTGTGGGAAGACGCAGACACCAGTCACTTTTGGTGACCTTGGCCTTATTTTCAAGGTCACCACGACACTTTCACCACTTTTTGAACTCTTGTTTACGCGATATCTCATGAAGCGTTACATCCAAAGTCTTCAAATTTGGTTTCTGCCTACATTGTGGGAAGACGCAGACACCAGTCACTTTTGGTGACCTTGGCCTTATTTTCAAGGTCACCATGACACTTTCACCACTTTTTGAACTCTTGTTTACGCGATATCTCATGAAGCGTTACATCCAAAGTCTTCAAATTTGGTTTCTGCCTACATTGTGGGAAGACGCAGACACCAGTCACTTTTGGTGACCTTGACCTTATTTTCAAGGGCACCATGACACTTTCACCACTTTTTGAACTCTTGTTTATGCGATATCTCATGAAGCGTTGCATCCAAAGTCTTCAAATTTGGTTTCTGCCTACATTGTGGGAAGACGCAGACACCAGTCACTTTTGGTGACCTTGGCCTTATTTTCAAGGTCACCACGACACTTTGACCACTCTTTGAACTCTTGTAAAGGCGATATCTCATGAAACATTGCATCCAAAGTCATCAAATTAGTTTTCAGCCTACATTGGGGAAAGACACAGACACCAGTTTATTTTGGTCACCTTGACCTTATTTTCAAGGTCACCGCAACACTTTGAGCACTTTTCTAACTCTTGTTATCACCATTTATTATGACCGGTTGGACCAAATGTTTTCAAATTTGGTGTCAGTCTACATTGGAGGATGACGCAGACGCCAGTCGATTTGGTGACCTTGACCCTATTTTCAAGGTCACTACAACACTTTGACCACTTTTAGAACTCTTATTAACACGATATATCATGAACCAAAGTAGCTCCAATGATGTGTCTTACTAACTCAATGTCACCGGCGTCGATTTGGTGACCTTGACCTTATTTTCAAGGTCACTACAACACTTTGACCACTTTTAGAACTCTTATTAACACGATATATCATGAACCCAAGTAGCTCCAATGATGTGTCTTACTAACTCAATGTCACCGGCGGGGGACATTGCCATGTTAGTGGCAAACACTTGTTTATTCTGTATTTATGACATATGACTGTAGTGCAATGCCTGATCAAAAATTTGATTTTGTTTGTCAAATTAGTGCTTTCAGAAAGGTAATAGTTGAATTCCTTGATGATTGTTTTTAAAGATAAGAGGAGTTTAATAATTGTACGTTTAAGAGATATTTTCATATAACATTTATGTCCATTGTAATACTTATTAATACTTTCTTTATTGATTTTGCTGTAAAAAGGGCTTATTTATGTGTTTTATTATTCTTTGAAATATTTTTTGTGCTTATCTTCATAGGGCTTATGTTATGAATCACTGAAGATATCAGATTTCCATGTATTTTGCGTTTTAGCTTGTTTAGTAGGGACCATAATTTGGTAGTTATCTTTCAACTTTCATATCTTTCATCAAAACAAATTCATTTTCACGATTTCATTTAGGTAGTGATAATATATATGTTTTCAACTATTCTCCACAGTATTTTGAGTCTTAATACCGTTCACTTTTGTCAATATTGTTTAAATTGCTTTGTTTGATATTTTTAAGTGTTTACCATTTTGCAATATGGAGATTTAATCAAATTTTTATGCAGTTTAGTTAGGCAAAGTGAAAGTTTTCACATCCGCAGCAAGGACATGATTCAGTTACAACTTAGCACATCATATAAAATTGATTTTGTCAACAGATTTTATTCAATGTTTGACAAGCATCATACAAAATCAATGTAAAACAGATTATGTAGTCGTGCTTGTTTTCACTCTCCATGCATTTGTTTCCAGCTTCCTATTGTTCTGAGTAGGCCTACCATATTTTATGTTACTAATCAGTTCTTCAGAGAATATAAGACAACGAGCTGTGATATTTGGCTGGAAACTTATTATCTCTTCGATCGTACACTAAATATAGTCAGGCATCATCATAGAAAAGCGTCTTCAAGCAAACTGTTTCCTCAGACTACAACCAAGGCCTCAAATACAATCTGAGATTTGACTGGTGCCGATTTATTCAACATGACAGACTTGTCCTTGAAGAGAACAACAGGATTATATTCAAGGAAATATTATATACTGTTCATAGCCAAAAAAAGCAGTGTATCATGTTGACTGAAGGAATTTCATTTTCTCAGAGCATTTGGCTTGTTAGCAGTATCAAAACAAACTTGACTGGTTTTCTAACATTCTCTCCCCAAACAGAGGTTTTCAATAGTAATCTTTGTTACAAGTAGAGAATTCTATTATCTATCTTCATTCTAATCCCGTTTGGTTTTTATCAAAAGATAGTTATGTAATCAGCAATGTTGTCGTGATTACTTGCCAAAGGAAAATTATGTTATTTTTGGAAACCGAAACATTGGATGAATGTTTCCTTCTTTAATGTGTGATCCTCAGTGGATGCCGTGTTTGTATGTTTCATATCATATCAGACATATTTGAATTTGAAGCACACAAGCAATTTAGAAAACATGATTTCTTTGAATAGAAAGTAGGGAGAAAATTTGATTTTTGCCACTAATACTTTTTGCCAGAAATATTGCCTACTTATAACAGAGGTAAAATGGGAAGAAATGACTGAGTAACCTCTGAGGGATGAATGGTTTTATTAGATGCCATGGGAGAAATTTAGAACATATCTTAGTTTGATAACTGGTATGTTCAAAGTTGAACAGGGAATGTTTAATATGTTAAATGAACCAGTGGATTATAGGGCAACAAATATATTGTGTCCTTTATTGATTTAGAAAAGAAAGCATTTCAAAATGCTCAGGTTTGTTTCTGTGTAATATACTTTGTATATTGATCAGTTTTAGTTTTAGTGAAATGAATTATTAATTGGATTGTTTAAATGCTTATAGTAGATAGAAACTTCTTTCCCTTTTATCTTATATGTGCAATATTGACATGGATTGTGTATCTTCTTTGATACACCAGAAAAGTTTGTGAGATGAAAGTTTTAAAATTTGTTTATGAAATGCTTTATTTTCTTTTGTCGATTTGTTGCCTATGACAACACTATGTCCCTGGCAGGTGTGCTAAATGTTGATGGCACCTGGCGTGTTGTTTGCATGTTAGAGTCGTCTCAGATTGTACAATATATTATGCACAGTAAACCAAATGCTAAAAGAGTTGACTTGTTTTGTACTATTTTAGTCAGTCTTCAACATTTGTGTGTAATTCCTGTGGTCACAGGCTTCAAATTTTGTGTATAGTCAGGCCTCGTTAATCCGAATGCTTCCGTTTTCCATCAAAAACGTTAGTTTGGTTACAGTTTGCTACCGTTCGGACACTGCGAGATTCGGATTATCGGTGGCCGGACTATTGCAGTTTGACTATATACTGGACAAATGAGTATCCCTGTGTCAGTGAATAAATATCCATTTCGAACTTAAATAGGCCTATAGCCCAAACTATTTTGGTTAGTATTTCAATCTTTGTCAGACCAGTGGGACATGTCAAAAACATCATGCGACTAATGTTAGAGCCTTCCACTCTGAGCCTTGTTCCGAGGATATATATATAGAACATCATACTTGTGCATTTGGATCGTTTGTATTGAACGAGATGTCATGGAAGCGAAGGAACAACGAGTTGTTCCTTCGCTTCCAGTTCAATATAAACGATCCAAATATGATGTTCTATATTTATTATATACCCTCTTTTATTAGCAATTTGGTAAACAAATAAAATTGCATAAATTTACTGGGACGATGTGCTGTGCATTGATACACGGACAGCTGCTTGACCAGCACGACTCATGCTTTGACATCTTAAAGAGCCATCACGGATGTTGATGAAAATATCAAAATTTCTCCAAAAATCTATCTCCGTGAAATAAATACTTAATTTTTCCCAAATTTTTCCAACTTAAAATAATCCGAGAAATTGCATTAATTAGTAAAGGTGTTTTCCAGTCTAAATATAGATCCAGTCTATTATTTTCAAGCGCAAAGCATTATGGTCTAGCTCACACACAGTAAACAAAGACACGAAAGAATACAAAAAATATGAGCAATGAAAGAAATCGAAATATATAATTTTCTGATGGTTATTTATTTACCATTTCATTTAATTATGTACTTGCTTAAGATATTGGAATAATTGTTTTACCCAACTAGGTATTTTGCTTGAATTTTATAATTAATGGGAGTAAAAATTTGTCATAATTTGCTGGTCTTATCTGAATAAAAAGAACATTAAACAGGAACTAATTTGTATATTCTCAGAACATTTAGAAACATAGTTTGTAAAGCAATCGTCACATTCAGTAATGTGTGACAAGGGTACTTTGCAAGAGCGACGCGTGAAGCACGTGCAGCACGTGCAGCACATGGGTTGTTATGGCGACTTGCGCTAGAGACGAGCCTTCACGCTTCGGAAGCGCTTGCTGTTTGTGTAGTACGTATTACGCAAAAAAGGGGACTCTGTTTATATACGTCAGATACCCGTAGCGCGCGCTAGTCGAAGTGATACTTCTCTTTGAAACCAAATTGAAATACATTGTCGTGATATGAAAATTATTTAACATATGCCATGTTGTAGATAAAAAAATTCTCTGGCGAATGACGTTATAAGTATATTTTCCAAAAATTTGAAACACTAACATCCGTGATGGCTCTTTAATATCTTTATTTTCTTATTTGTCAGCCCAGTAGAACTTTAAGTGATATTTTCTCAAGTTTGTTAACATTATTAAAACATCAAATTTGCTTAGGAAGCATTTAATTACAAAGAACTGAAAATTAGAAACATTCAGGCTTCCATAGGTATATAATAAAATTTGCAAAATAATGTATGTACAGGGATAAGAACAGGTTCTGTTGATTCACTCCAAGGTCTGAGAACATCCTGTATGAGTGTTCTATACGAGTTTTGTGCAGACAAAACCCAGTCACAGCTTATCAATAAAATCATGGTTTTTAACGGTCATTGTGTTGAAACAGTCAAATTAAATCAGACTAAAACCTTCCATGAAATGTTTGTTTTCAAGATATTTTTAAATCATTGAATAGTTTTCTTCCCTTCACTTTGAATTTCCAATACCCAGAAATATGTTTATTGCTGTTTAGGACCAGTGAAACATTAAATATTAAGACAATCTGCCCCGACCAGCTCTGGAAAGTCTATTTCCCCACTTTGATGAAGTGGGTGGAGTTCATCACTTCTTATTATAAACTACCTGGCAAAAGAACGACACACCTCCGTTGGTTTCAATTATTTCATATTTTTAAAGAAATGAAATACATTTGATTAAGGTACAATACAATAACGCTTACCTGCAGTACCGTTTGAATGAATTGGCAACTGGTTAATGTTTAGTTAAAATAGCTTTGCTTAATGTAGACCAGGGTCCATATTTTCGAAGCTTAGTGCTAAGATAGTCGTAAGTCAATGTAAATGTATGGCACTTACGACTATCTTAGTGCTAAGAGTTTCGAAATATGGGTCCAGGGTAATAAATGAAATTTACATCAACATGACCCCTACAATGTTTAAATGTGTGCAGAATGAGCACATTTATTGATTTTCACACAGAATGTATCTCATATTTAAAAACCACAAAGTACTTGTTGATGACTAAATGCCTGGACTGTTCAGTATTAGAGTAATCAGTATTTTTAAATGGAAAATCATTGTACTTTCTTTTGCCCGGTAGTTTATTTCAAGTCAGTGGCCAGCATTATTGCAGAAAAAACCTGCAACACTTACGACTTTGCCCTGCAGTGATATTGGTGAGAATTCACTGAAAGTTGCGAACCATGGGTTATTTAATTATAGTGAAACCAAATCATTCGCTTTGAACCTCCGCTGTTTGTTCATTTCCAAATTACAATGTCAATATCCTGTCTAAAGTTTTATAGATTCCATCCCAAGCCTCTTTATCAACAGGATGACTTCAGTTTTCACCCTTCAATGTATGCCATGACTTTAGTTACTAGCAAGCAGTATCCTGTACAAACAGCCATTGAAGCTTTATTCTTTAACAAAAACCCTAAAAGGCATATTTAATACACATTATTGTTCAACATATCAAATTTCACCAAGTTAAGCCTCGCGATTAATAATCATGTTCTGGAAACTATATTCTCAGTTTTGATTCCACAAGAACTGGAAAACCTCGAAAGACACTGCTTGCTTGATTGAATACACATGTTCTGGAATAAAACCAAAGATTCCTATTGTGTGAAGCTGTTTCTCTCAGTATTTCTAAATTGTGTATGAAAGATTGTACCACTATTCTAAAAGAATACCATAAAATAGATCTTTCAAGTCAAACCTTCAACACAGAACAAAACAAGTTGTTGCGCCTAGGATGTTTATTACCAGCACCGAAACCAATAATTACAAACGGCGACCGCGACGGCCTCCCTTCCTTCTGGTGCTGTCCGACGGGATGGGAGTGACATCCTCTGCACGAGAAAACACAGGTCTTAGTAAAATAGTCAGTATATTGAGAGTTGTAAATATTACATATGAAGATAAATATTTCACAGAACAGCATAAGCCAATCTTAAACAATTGATGACTTATTTGAAAATTGAGGCGAGGTGAGTTGGGGTTTAACGCCGCTTTCAAGACTACTTCACTTATATCGCGGATGCTAGTATTATGGCAGGGAGAAAGCCTGCAACGCCATGTGGCTATGCATTGCGAGCATTGGCTGGAAATAGCGAACCATGTGTGGTACTACTCTGAAATTCAGTGTAGCATTGCACCCAAACCTTACTGCTTGTAGAACAGTTCTCTACTGCCGACAAAGTTGTCGTGCCCCTGGCGGGATTTGAACCCCGGACCTCTTGATCCGAAGCCGATTATAACATGAAAATTATTATGAATTATCGCTGTAACAGAGCTTAATCATGTTCACTGAGATTTGAATTGAACACTGTACACAATTTCTTTAGCGACATTATCACTTAATTCTAAATGCAACGCTTGGATTTAGAGGACCTGAAAAGCACCCATTTCTTTGGAGGTAGAACTACTCATAAGGTAACGAAGGTAGTATTCTTCAATCCCAAACAAGATTATTCAATTTATCCCTAATTAATGCTCCAATAAATAGATTCACTCCTTTGACAACTTCAGCCATTTAGGCAGGAATGGTGCTAAACTCTATAAGCAGAGTGAGCGCCAGTTCTCTAATATACTATAATACTATCTCTTCCCCAAAATCTGAAACTATCTCCAACATTTTAATCATTCAAATCAAGTCTAAAAGCCTATCTTTTTGTTCAGTTTTATGGTACATAAAGACTTTCACAATCGCAACAATTGTACACATGGATTTGTTATTGCTGTTTGTGTGAACTGAGCACATTCAAATGTGCATCACTATTATTATTATTTATTAGCATTATATGTTTAGAGCTTTGAGCATGCTTCCGAGCGTGGATATGTGCGCTTTATAAATATGCACTATTATTATTATTAGAATAGGGGCCTAGGTAAAGTGTTGAAGCACATACCAATCCTCCCAATCTTCATGCCGGAACGGGCGAGAGCTCTGAGAGCGGACTGAGCTCCAGGTCCTGGGGTCTTGGTTCTGTGAAGTCAAACAGTGATGTGAATAGAGGGAAACATACAGACCAAAACATCATAGAGATACCACTACTTTATTAATCTATAGGTGAAATGAAGATCAACAGTCCATTTCCTGAATATTAAATAAAGTGGAAAACCAAATGAAAATAACCATTTCATATCAAACTTTAATATAGATTAATAATATATATACATATTTATAATGCGCCCCTTAGGCATGCTCAAATGGCTACAGAATATTTACATGAATATTTACAGTTTATGATAATACGAGTAACAAGTAGGTGGAGGGTAGATTTTCAGTCTGGATCTGAAAATGTCAACTGTATCTGAGTTTTTACACAAGGCACAAGGCAGAGAATTAGGAGAACTAGCGGTATCCAAAGGATTTCAGTTGTAGGACACAACGAGTAGAAAGTGTGTTTGAGTGTAATGAAGGATGTGTGACCAATAGGAGGCGGTCAAGACATGGAGGCACTTTAATGTCGGATAACTGATCTTGAAATCTATCCTGCCCTAACCAACAAGCAATGCAGTTCTTTCAGTACAGGAGTAATGTTGCCAATGATGCAGGCTGCACTGAAATTCATTTAGCATTGCAACTAAACCTTACAGCATGTAGAACAGTTCCCTACTGTAGACAAAAGTTGCTGAGTCCCTGCTCTATCACCCATCTTTGAAAATAAAGTCAAGGTGACCAAATTCAACTGGTGTCTGCACAATCCCAAATGAAGGATCTCACTAAATTTGAAATAGTTGGGTGCAACAAATCATGCGACACCAGGTCAATTAGACTTTGGAAAGAGTCATGGTGACCTTAAAATTAAGGCCATGAAAGTGAATTGGTGATTGCGCAATCTGCCAAAGTGAGTGAGTGAGTTGGGGTTTAACGCTGCTTTCAAGAGTATTTCATTTATATCGTGGCTGCTAGTATTGTGGCAGGGAGAAAGCCTGCAACGCCATGTGGCTATGCACTGCGGTGAAACCTGCGAGCAGCGGCTGGAACTAGCAAACCATGGGTGGTACTACTCTGAATTTCAGTGTAGCATTGCACCCAAACCTTACTGCGTGTAGAACAGTTCTCTACTGCAGACAAAGTTGCTGTGCCCCTGGCGGGATTCGAACCCCGGACCTCTTGATCCGAAGCCGAACGCGCTTACCACTGCGCTATCCCGCCCCCTCTGCCTATGTAGCCTACCACAAGATTTGAAGACATTGTATGAGTTTGTGTATGATCACATTGATAAGAAAAGGAGGGACATGCATTTGAACGCTGCTAAAATACCCTGTTCAATATTAAGGCAGGGGACAATCATTAAAAATTTACAGAAGATTAGGGTGGGTGAAACTTTCTTGTGCCCAAAATTCATAGAATTACTAAAATGCTTCAATAAATACACTATATCTTGAGTTTAGTGTTTGGACAGACCTGTTCCCTCCTGTTGCCCTGAGCTTGATGTGCAGGGCGGTGATGCCAAGGTTCTTGCACTTCTCAGCAACGTCCTGGGCAGCCAACATAGCGGCGTATGGGGAGGCCTCGTCACGGTCAGCCTTGACCTTCATTCCACCAGTCACTCGGACGATGGTTTCTCTGAAGTAAACAAAACATTTTATTGGTACATGAAACACATTCACATCTTGTATCTGAACCGATTTTACATTTACCACATCAATTCTCTTCACACACTTACAGCTTTTAACTTATATTTAGCCAATGACCAAACAGAAATTCTACCATAGCATATGTTCAACTCCATTGGCTGCCGGTCCAACAAAATATGTTCAAGATGCTCACCATGGTCTACACGTCACTACATGGCAAGTCATCCTGTTATCTACAGGAACTCATGAGTACAAGACAGCGAGGTCACTGAGATCAGAGAACACTCCAGCTCGATGTGCCAAGAACTAACAAGAGCATTCAGAATTGCAGGACCTTCACTTTGGAATGCTCTGCCAAGTGATATTAGAAGCTGTTCTAGCCTGAATTTCTTCAAGAAAAGACTGAAAACACATATATTCCAATGTACCTATGGCAACATGCGCTTTTGAACACATCTGTGAATTGAGCGCTATACAAGTGTCAGGTTTATTATTATTCTTTGTATCCGATTGGCTACTGTGAAAAATCAGCGAGTTTAATTTGGTTATACAGTACTCTATTTACTTTGTCTCTTACAACAGTGAATGCTCTCCAAATATTTGCATGACCAAAGATGTTTTGAAATGGCGAGGTGAGGTCATATGGTGTTTAACGCTGCTTTAAAGATTATTTCACTTATATCATGGCAGGGAGAAAAAACGCAACTCCATTTGGCTATGCATTGCGATGAAACCTGCGAGCATCGGCTGGAACTAGCAAACCATGGGTGGTACTACGCTGAAATTCAGTGTAGCATTGCACCCAAACCTTACTGCGTGTAGAACAGGTCTCTACTGCAGACAAAGTTGCCGTGCCCCTGGCGGGATTATAACCCCGGACCTCTTGATCCTAAGCCGAACGCGCTAAACACTGCGCTATCCCGTCACTGTTATCCAGGGAATGCCCCCGACCACCTTGACCTGAGTACTCTGTCAGTCCTAATTTGTGAACATACAAGACATTTCAGAGTATATAGAGATAGGTGGTTTTACCGGTATACCGGAAAACCGTAGTCTTCAATGAAGTGGTATGTACCACGGTACATTGCAGAAAACCAGGGTTTTCTTCCTTAGAAAACAACCTTTTTCAGAATGATGTTTGTCAGAAAAATTTAATATCTTACTATTCTTTAAAAGGTTCTTTAAACTGTTATCTGATGTAGTTTGAATATAATACATGGTCACCTCTCTAACGAAAGTGTCTGCAATTTGCTAACTGATTGGTTGCATGTTGATATGCCGATATTCCTTGAAATGATTGTTATGATTTTATCTACTTTTGAATTCTTCACTTGGTATTCTATTATACGGAGTTCTGAATAAAAAGTCACCTGGAACAATTCTACCTGTATATAATACATAACCTGATCCTATTCATTTCAAGCACGGTATATCGTGGTAAATACTGTGGTATTTGGACCAAAAAATAGGTATACCACGGTCCTGAAATTTTCGTAGTACCCAACCCTTATATATGCTAGCTTACTCCATTTCACCTGATGAAGCAGTAACCATATAATCTGAAACTCTGTAGATTCACAATAAAGTTGTTGATACAGGAAATCTTGATTCAAAGATTGCTTCTTTTTCTTGTTTGTTTACATTATTATCCTCCTAAACTGGTACTTACTTTCCTGATAAATCAGTAACATGGACAAATGTGTCGTTGAAGCTGGCATATATGTGTGCAACACCAAACACATTTTCTCCCTCTTTAGCTTGGGGACCAAGGACAACTTGTTCCTGCTGTTGAGTCTTTCCCTTACGTGGAGCCATGCTGAAGAAACAGTTAAATCCATATGTAATTTATTACACGTCTGATAAAACACAAATATATAGCATGGTCATCGGTATAACTATAGAATAGGTTCGACACCCATTCTACTTCCAATTCTATAGTTGCTCTTGATCATCCATTTAGAGAAAAATAAATAATAGGCACTTACAAAATTAATATCGATGATTTTGAGTATTGATTCTAAGGTTTTCATCACTGAATATCACTTATATAATATCACAACATATATTTTTCGATAAGGTCTAAATGTAGCAGGACGAGCAGCACGTTTGTGAAATTTAAAAAGAAATATAAACTCAACAAATGATGAAGAAAAAGACTGATAGCAGCTTTTCCGCACCTTTAAAATATTATGCCTTTGACAAGCGAAATTATGCCTAAAATCAAAAGTTATCGGCGAACTTAAAGCACGAAAATAGGTGACGATTATCTCGTTTCCCACACACATTTATAGTGTTTTATTTCATGGTCTAAAACAACCTTTTGTCAACTTAGTAGAAAGTAATGCCACTCTTCTTTTGTTAACTGATGAACGTGCTTTACAATAAATATGAAACTATAATTATAATCAGTCAGATGCCTCAGATAATTAAAGATTTGTTTCTCTATTTTGATTTTCACCTTGCGAGGAGTTGAAATCTCGCGGAAGAGGATAAATCTCGCAGGTGCCCGACTGAAAACGAGATTGGACTCGTCAAACGGAAAGGGCCGAACCTCACCGATGTCGTTTGTTATTGTTGTACACTTCAACATGACCAGTCATCTCAAAAACCTCCGGATTTGACCTTCTTTCCATATATCAGTGAGGCCGAAACAACGTTAAAATAATTGCTAGAGTTAGATAAAATATTCAAGGTACCATATGGGCGTAATTGGCCCGGTAGATCTCTCTATCTAATATGCCCGATGGTTTTGTCGGTAACCTTTTCTGTCGACCGTCTTAGGTTTTGCCAGGAGTAGTCGACAGAACAAAAAGCTTGTTTTCATTTTCCCTGTCCCTCTGAAACATCATGGACTTGATGTTTGACTGGGAATATGAAGGAGATAGGTTTTCATTCGAAGACAGTGATCGTTTTGAGGAAGATTCTTTATGTTCCTGGCTGAGCGAACCTGAAAGCCTGTGTAATAATTGGCGAGGTTGGAAAAGGCAAAATGGAGGGCAGACGGTTCCTTGCATTCGAGCCCAGGGTGAGTATTTAACAATTATTGCACCTTTTACCTGCATATTTGATCAAAGTTGGCCAATTTGTGGAGGTTCTGTTGAAAATGATTGTACTCCACTCATACCCAAACTCATTGGAAACTGGAACTTTACTGACGTTGCACCCGACTGTCACTCCACGAAGGCAGAAGATTTTGGCATAACATGTTATATGAGAGGTCTACATTGCCACATGTATACGATCTTACAAATACCTTTTTACACTGACTGAAATAATTATAACTTTTGGTGAAAATACCTGAATATTGACAAATTTAACCCCAAATCTGTTAAATACCTTCCTTTGTGTAGCAATTAGCCTAAAATCAATACTGTGAACCAGGTTGACATTGTTGATTCTAATATTGAAGGTAGACTTTCTTATCCTCTCTTCAAACAAAGTCAATATTAGTATTATTTTCTGGAACATTGAGCATGCATGAACAAGTTACTGCTATGTTATTTTGGTATTCACATCATATTTTCTATTCACATCTTTTGTGGAACATAATTTTCAATATATTTTTAATTACCTAACAATAAATAATAAATAACTTTGTTATTAGTTTTACCTTTCGCATTAAATGAGACAGTAGAGGTATTTTATTTTATTGAAAATCATATATATTATTGTCATCACAAATCAGTTTCTATTGGGCTAAATATGCAAATATTTTGTCAACACATTTTCAATTGAAACAAAGTAGCTTATACAAGATTACTACCAACTTTGAAAAGTATAGTGAGTACATATATTTGGTTCATGGTTTATAAGGTAAACCTTACCTGATAAGGCATTTGAAACCTTCATGGTCTTCCTCCATTAATAAATTTATCTCATAATAACAATTACTTTGAGTGAATATCATGAAGAAGAACAGTAAAACTTTTACTGTTGAATGCTATCTTATCTCATAATTCTTTGTAATTTAATGTAATCTAACAAAACTGTTTCTGAAAGGGAGGTAACTGCTATGGTTCTGCATACCTTTGACGCACAGCATCATTAATATGTTTATATTCCAAACAGGTGATGATCCTAAAAACCATTCTTTTAAAACATAAAATGATTTTTATGTAGAAAGGGCTAAATGTTCATAATCAATTGTTGAAATATGGCTATAATTTATTAGCCTATAAATAATAATAGATGAACAAACTTTGTTATCAGATTAAAATAATTTCCTGTCATCAACGACCAGATAATTAAGCTCTCCTACATCATATATTTTTCGAACTTGATATTGGTTTGTAATTGATTAGGACGAGTCAAACTTGTGTGCTGGGTAATTTTGAATACATCTTTAAATTTCTAACTTCATGACACAAGTGTGTGAAATGGATAATGAGAGAGCCAATAGATAGGACTTGAATATATATATACACACACTCTCAAAACAATGATTCTATGTTTGAGTTTCCTTGAGAAGCTGTCGCTGTGTCATTTGCGTGAGGCCAAACTAGGGCAGTTTGCCGAGTTGGATTGAAACCACATGAGATCTGAGTGAACTTGCTCCGGGGTCACAGAGGTCACGACAGAGAAAAGCTGCTTTATCGGACAAAGGTTTTCATAACAAAGAGATGTGATGAATCTATGAGGAATATATAGAAGCAATAACTCAATCATGTCCACATCTTCACATTTCAACCTTACATTAACTCTTATTGTGCACCAAATAGCCCCTCAATACCTCTAATTAACAAAACCTTAGGCTGAATTGAAAATATTTTTTTATGGGTTGCTTACCTACAGGTGGGAGCAGTGTATTATTTTAATTGCTTCATATGATGTAATATTGCAAACTGGTGTGTGTAATGTGACAAATTATTACATCAAATGATGTAAAACAGGCTTAGAGCTACTCTGTGATCCCCTAGCCCAGCATGTGTGACTATCCACTTATTACCTACCACATCTATACCATTGTTATTGGTGATTAGCAGAGGTCAATGACACCTGGCTCTCCCATGCAGTGCCTTGTGCAGGTTATTTCTGTTGATTCTTCCCAGTCTCATTAAGACTCTTTATACACTGATCTGGAAGTTAATTAGTTTCCAAAGATAATGAGGGGAAATTGTTTTATGAAGGTCAATTGATTTGAATAATTTAATAATTTTCATGATGAACGTTTATTGGTTGATGATTTATCTGACTTCAGTAAAATTGGAAACCTTTTTAATGAATTGATAATATTGCATTATGTTTTTTAATCATGATAAATAATTCATAAATGTTGAAGGTTAATTATATGGTCATTAACTTATTTGTCCATTTTTTTCTCTCCCAGAAATGAGAAATTAAACCTTCATTAATCATTATGATCAATCATAATGGTAATCTAATAATTCAACTGTTTTTCAATAGCAAATGTTTTATTACAACATTCTGGTTTTGAAATTAATATAAAGTATCAAACCCATTTCATTAGCCAAATATATTACATGATGCAGATAGATTGATTTATTTCTTATCATATTTTATTAGCCCAGTATGGTTTTGACCAACCATGGTCTTGTGGACTAGTTTTTGGTGTCAAAATAAAAGTTTTATATACAAGCTACACTATCATAGTGTACACACTTCATCATTGATTATGTTAATTAGTGCAGCTCAAATATATACAGAACATGTAACATGAGATGGAATTGAAATTGTTGCACTTTTCAGTTTCACATAAGACTTTTGATTGATTTAATGAGCCAGTTTGAACTGATGAATGATTTGAATGCGGCTTTCACAATTCTGCCGCATTTATGATATTAAATCAATTAAAAATTATCAATCAATGGCTCATGTATGTAAAAATTAGTTCTGTGTAGGGAAATAATTAATTCATCTAAAAGCACCAGGTTCCATTAGTGAATTTTAGCCCTAAGTAAAAAATCTTTGATCGCTTCTGTTTCATCCAGGAGGCAGTTTGTTGAATCAATATTTCAGAGAAGTCAGTGAACTCCTTTCCATTGCAGAATCAATATCAGTTATTATTTGATGGAAATGTTGTATATTTTAAGTCATCAATGCACCATTGGGAGATCATGGATCAATGTCATTTCCATTTTTAGCCCATCTGGCCTGGAAGGCACGATGGGCTCATGGTATGGTGTCGGACTGTCCATCTGAAATTTTTTCGCTTTTTCGTCTTACAGACCACTTGGTTTAGAGAGCCGAAATTTTGTGTACAGACTCTTTGGCCAATGGGGATTCAGAATTGTAAATTTGGTTACCTTGTGACCTCAAATAGGGTCACAGAGGTCACGACCCTAAAATCTATTTTCATCTTCTTCTCCAGTACCAAAAGGTCTAGAAAGCTGAACTGTTGTGTACAGACTCCTTGGCCAATGGGGATTCTAAATTGTAGATTTCGTGGTTTGACTCCAACCATAGGTCACAGAGGTCATGACCTGAAAACCTATTTTCATCTTCTTCTCAAGAACCACTGAGCCTGGGGATTTGAAATTCCATGTACAAACTCCTTGGCCAAATGGGATTCTCAATTGTACATTTGCGATCCTGCGACCCCAAATATAGGTCACAAAGGTCATGACCTTAAAAGCTTTTGTCATCCTGAGATTTAATGTACTCTTCAAAGGGAGGTATTTTAAAGGATGAATTAAATCTTCAAGTGTGTCTTTATTTATAGGGGATTTTATCTCTGGCCTCAAAGATGAATCATTGAGTAAGCATATACTCTGAAACGTCATTTGTCTTCACAATAAAGAAGCTGTTAACAAGAAAATCTTGTTTTCTTATGATAGAAATAATGATTGAGATAAAACTTTCTTGTAGTTTTGAGCCGCCTTTCATCAGTTAGTTTTACATCTATACATATCTACTTACACATATATGCCCTTCAAAGACCTGATACTTACACATAGGTATAAACATATAGCCGAACATTACATATATTAAAGCAGCCAATATTCAGTATTGAAATATTGGATGTTAAGACTAGGAGTAATATCTAGAATCTAAAGGGACTGGAGGAAGTGATCAGGTGGATATAAGTAAGCTTTAAATGGTAGCAGTGTAAAAGTGTAATATTGACTTTATCATCAGTCCAAATATCTCAGGGACTGGGTTACAGAAATTACAACTCATAATAAAGGAATAGTTCCGAGTTCCTCCAAGAGCTCAACTGATGGGATTACTTGCAAAGGGTAAAGATGTGGCTGGATAAAGTACTATTTGAAAAATGACGTCATGGTTCAAACTAATTGTATCAAATTGTGGCAATGGATGCAAAAAGCTCTCTTGTTGTCCCTTGTTAAATGTAAGAGGTGAAATCTTGCAGTAAATTAAAACTAAAACAGTTTTGGAATTGATAATTACAAAGTTATGTTAATTGTCTATTTATCATTCATACAGTTAAGAGTAACTGGTTTTATAATGGATGCATGTACATAAAATTGACAATGAATCAACAGGGTTAGAAATTAGCACTAGTCCGGTAGCCCATGGCTAGTGAAAAAGAAGCTGGGTTAGTAGAGTGTAAAAACTGGTAGTCCGAAAGACTAGTTAAAGTTTGAGGTGAAATGATCATGGAGATGTATTTGGCTAGCTGGAATAAGTCTGGACAAATACTTTAAGAAATGCGCTAGTCCGAATGGCTACTGCATTAAAAAGGTTAATTTCGACCCCTGTATCAAGAATGATATTCTTCAGAAAAACAAGTGTAGAATTTGGCATTTCTATGAGTAAATAATGTTTATTTCTTAGAATTTGAAGAGACAAGGTGGTTGTCTAATTGTTTGTTTATTATGATGATGTCATCAACCCATAATTGATCTGGAATACGGGATATACTTGTAAACTATGTTATTAATTGAGCTTGAAAAGATATTTACTGGTAAGTTTTCATTCATCATGTTTATTTTTCTTCTCTGTTGTACTTGTATGTTCTATGTAGACTAGTAATCATAACCATATTTGCAGTGTCAGCAGAATAATTGTAATGTCCCCTTTCTTCCCATTTCTCTATCCCTAAGCAAAGCTCTCATCTGATAACCTAATTCCTCAACAGGAATCTACACTTATCTAATCTTTTTCATAACAAGATTTACTTCTTTCACTTTCCTTTAACCAAAAGCTATGATGTATTTCAATATTTGTCAATCAGATAGTTTTGAAGTGATTCTGCATTGGCTGAATTTCAGATTCATAATCTTTGGCATTTATCCTCTTTCCCAATTCAAAATGTTGTACTTGTGCAATGTTTGTGCTGTCAGGGACCAGTATGACAATATTTATTTTTATGAAGACGAAAGATGTGGGGCTTATCCTGATTGTGCATATATATATATTTTAAACCTCTCCTTGCCTGAGGTAGCATATGCTGTCAGATAGTTTCTTAGATTGACACGTCATTGACATTTGATCCTTTAATGTGTGTAAATCATGAAAATGTAAATATTTTCTGCATCACAAATCATTGGTCCTTCATCTGTAGTGAATATATGAAGAAGTGATTAATTAAAAATTGTGAACATAGCCTCAATCTCAAAATTATGTGGTGGTGCATTGTTTTATTATTATTTGTTCATTATCACATTGGAAAATTTAGGAATCAGTGAAATAAAGGTGGTTTTTACATTTCACTAATACACCAGTTCCACCCCTTGAATGGTAAAACAAATATTTTCTTCTTGGAAATCACTGTGTCATGCTAGATCAGGTTAAAAACTTGAATGACGAATGAATGGACTCATAACTTTTAAGGAAATAAATTGTTCTTGAAATTAAAAAATGTGTAAAAAGCACACTGGTGATGTCCGATTTGTAAAAATGGAAATATAGTCTAGAAATGTCATAGTAACCTATTGATAATCAGGTCACAGTGACAATGATAATTAGGCAATACAGTTTGGTGACTACGCGAAGACTAGAGAAGAAAATCACATGTGATGCAGTACAGACATAAATATTTAACTCTATTCTAGTGCAATTGCTCATTTCACCAGTAATTTGATATAGTACGGGTTATGGAGTAAGTAAGGATGATGACCTTTTCTTCTTCAGTTGTTTCATAACATGGAAGTTAAGCAAGACTGAATGGTCACATTATGGTGAAAATAAAGTTTTCATAAAATGATTCAATGTTTGCTTGCTGCTGTGCTCTATTGTGTGAGCGGTAACACAAAGGTTATCATGATAATTTTTATATACACACATACTGGGGACAAAGATGTCTTTTTCATAAAATGGGACATTTTAAAGTGTATCTATTTTAAAGTTTCACTTTTGTATATCTCATACTAAATTGATTAAGACATCCTCTTTCAGTTTGATGCTAAGAGAAGAGAAATTGTTACGTGTATTAAAATCTTAAAATTTCAATTAAATTTATTTTTGTTTGCTTAAACAATCTACATATTATTTTAAATTTTTAAAGTCATTTCAGTTATGTAAAATATTGCAATAAACAGGATGTAGTGGAACTGATCCCTCAGCTCCGCTCAGGTTAACCAACAAGTCATGGACGTGATGAATGACCAGCAATCAATTTTGAAAACCTTCCACTGAACTCGGTGACAGTGTGGTCCATGCTGTTGTACACTGTAGAACAGGGATAAGCTCCCTGCATGGAGTTGCTGGCCTCATTATATATATAGCCGACTGGTCAATAATAAATCTAATGCTCCCTGCCAAGTAAGGGTCATCTTTCTTTTGACTTGCCTTGTCATGTTTTTCACATCATTTATCTATCGGCTCGTTTACTACAAAAATAGACGACAACATGCATATTAGTTTCCTATCTGGAGCCAAAAAGCAACAATTCTATGAGATTTATTGATTTACTGAGTGTTTTGGATGTTGAAGGTTGCTGCAATGTGACCAGGATATGCATGCTCTGTTTTTATGGACTAATGTGAAAGCTTTATGTTGGTATCATTGAGTCTCATTTAAGTTGTAATAGAAAGGATTACATTAGTTAAGGTGTACCTAAGCAGATACTTCATAGTTCATGATAATATTGTTATTTTCTACAATTGCAAAAGCTAGTTCCAGCCATTGTTCACAGGTTTCACCGCAATGCAATGCCACAATGGTGTAGTGGGCTTCCTCCCTGCAATAATACTAGCAACCATGATGTAAGTGAAATATTCTTGAAAGCGGCGTTAAATTCCAACAAACCTCACTTTACTTGGCTTATAAGAAAGACTATTTCATGATGTCATAAAAAATCATCCCAGACCTTAACTCAAAATTGTATGCATTTACATTGATGGTCTTTTCTTTATGACCCCCTTTTGCGTGATGTGGTAAAGTGAATCGTCATTTGAAAAAATTTGAAATACTACAGTGTGGAAAGCCGAAATTTCCAGATATTCGGGTCTGGGTAAGTGTACTAAATGAGGTCTGACTGTGTACATCTGTAGTGTTTTATTTGAAAAAATCCTGATCTTTCTCATTATCTGTCCTATGTCAACCAGTATATCATGTGTATCCATCTCCGTGCTCTTATTCAGTAAACATTAACATTTAACATATTTCTCAGGTAATTGAAGATGAAAGTGTGCAAATAGTTTGTTGTTTGCCTGTCCTATCTTATGTAAGTATCAATCTCTAAAATCTCAAAAACACTTACATCTCCATAACAACAGTAAAAATGCTAATGTGTACATTTGCAGGAATGAAAACATTCCAAAGCTTACATTGGTGTTGATTTTATCTTGTTCGTCTTTGCCAGGGAGTGAAAAACATGATTTGCAGACTTTTGCTGACAAGTTTCAACATCAGTATTGATTTGGTCTGTTCAATATTGTATGACAATGTGTTTCAAATGCTCTTTTTATGTCATTCCTACAGTTTAACTAACCACATTATTTCACAGTACATGATTTAAAGGCCAAAAATTCTCTTTTTGAAGTATTTGGATGTACTTTAATGAATTTAAAGTTCTGACGAAAAAGGAGGGATGAAGGCTTTCATAGAAATTGTCTTGAAAAGCAGTACATTGATTTATACACCATTCAATGTTGATCTTTATTACCTGTGCATAGGATATACTGCAGTGTAATACTTCTAAGGGGATATAAACTAGTGTAATACTGCTGCACCTGTCACAGTGAGAATAGTTTACATTTGACACAGTGTTAGTACTGCCATCACATTGATAAAGGACTTGCGAAAACCCCTCCTTTGTCAAACCGGGAATGATTTCCATTGGTATCACACTCATTTTCTCTCTTTTGATACCATGTCATTAACTTGTTTAATAAAAATGGTATTGCATGGAATATAATTTAGTACCTTCTTTATCACTTGACTTTGAATATTTTTGTACAGTAAATTCAAGGATTTAAATAGGTTCTCAAACTTTTGCCCTACTCATCATTGTTTTAAATACAATATTATTGCCTGCCATCCACGTCGTCCTTCAGAAGCATGAGGTATTTTTGGACCTCCATTATTAAGGTTAAACTCAGAATTTGTTCAAGCATTGATATCAAATCAGTGGTACATGTATGGTTAAATTCATTCAAACCTGACATTTTGATAGCTTCAGCAGGAGCTGTTATATCAATACTTTCATTGCATAGACTAAATTTAGTTCCAGATGATAAAAAATTCTTGGGATGATAATTTTTTTTTTTTTTAAATAGTTGAGGTCGACACTCCCATCTGCAAATAGCAACACACTCAGTGAACCAAACACTGCCAGAGTAAGACAAAGCAATAGATAGGACTGTGTATATCTCAGGGTATATAAACCATAGTCATGTTGGAGGAAGAATTGTGAAGCCATTGATTTCTTCGTTGCATCTTCTCGGTGTCAGTGCTCCATTGTTTGTGGATGTAGGTCTCTGTACTTAGTGAGTATTCTATGGACACCTGTACCAGACAAGCCTCATCTCGGCTAGCAAGCATGCCTCACTCGCACAACAAACATCAATATAAGCGCCCATTGTTTAATCTCCAGCCAGCCTGTTTGTATGTGCCTTCCTTCAGGCTCCAACATGGACGACTTTGACCACACAAATGCTATCTTCCTCTTGTTGTCTTGCTCCTGTTGCGATAATTAACCGAGTAGTATGTGGAAGTTCCTGGGAGCTACATGTCCTGATTATTGCGGACTATAATGATGTGAGCAGGCTCCTGACAATCAATACCAGGCCCATGTTATCGTACTCGTACACTGCACTGCCAACTAGCTTCCCTCCCTCCTTCCTTGCCTTCACGGGGACATTGGCCTCATTATAGCTTTACACTGTTTTAAAACATAATCAATAAATTTGTCTTTGTGCTCCCTTGAATGGTATCAGGATTAAGGTATCAAATGTAAAGCTGAAGAAAGAGGGATATAAATAGGCTGCAACTGCTGAGTCAAACTGCAGAGTTTACTGTTTGCATCCAGCTGTGCTCACCTAGCAGATTTCCAGGCTAATTTGGTTACCTTCACCATGCTCGGAGCTAGTCGCCCTCCAGTCAAAAACATGGATAAGCTGACTGTCAGACTGTTGCTTCAGATTTAGAACTGTAATGTATGTGTGTGTATATATATATACCTGGCCCCAAACCGTAGCAAGCTATCACTTGACAATTGCTGATAAGCAGATATAAAGCAGAGCTCTAATGATAGACTATGAGTTTGTAGAAAACTGTGTTTGCCTTACATTCAAATTTATACTTGATATATTTGTCAACATGGCTTGTCAGTCATATTTAAATTTAATATTTATATATGTATTTTCATCATAACTTGTCAGTCATATTTATATTTTATGTACCATATGTATTTTCATCATGACTTGTCAGTCATATTTATATTTGCAGCTTTCTGTTTTAATGAGCAATGAAGGAAGGAAGAGCTTAATGCTTTAAGAACAATAAACCTTGTTTCATAGCTTGAATATGATTTCTTGACCTCCAAATTCATAATCTTCAAAAGTTTTCTTCTGAATTGGCTTTTATATTGAACTGTCGAATTCTGTTCTTCTATTTTAAATACTTGTAATTTTGGATAAATGATAACTATTTGTGTTTCCCATAGTTCTAAGCATGTTAATGCCTCAAAATTGCTTGAAATCATTAGCTAAAATATTTAAAAACCTATTTTACACATACCTGCTGCTATGTTTTAGTTGAAGGATGTTTTAGTTGTAGTTTTGATGTATTTTCACATGAACTGTGGAAATGTGCATTTTGTTTCGACCACCAGTCTGTTTTGTATGCAGTAATGTAACATAGTTGTTGCAATACAGTAGTGTTTTGTATTCAGTAATGTAACATAGTTGTTGCAATACAGTAGTGTTTTGTATTCAGTAATGTAACATAGTTGTTGCAATACACTAGCGTTTTGTATGCAGTAATGTAACATAGTTGTTGCAATACACTAGTGTTTTGTATGCAGTAATGTAACATAGTTGTTGCAATACAGTAGTGTCTTGTTGTGCTGGCTTAGATTATCCTAGGTTTGATCATTACAACTCGGAAATTCAGATTAACATGATAAAGAATTTCGAATGGTCCTAAATCGAAGTCAACCAAGATCTTTTTTGACTAAAATATCAACATAGGAAATTGAACTATCTACCAGTAAGCAAAATAAACCTTGTGCACAACTAAACATTGCCTCATTCTTTTGGTTCTCTTAACATATGACAGTTTATGCCTCCTTAGGAGAAAATAATAATACGAACCTAACATCCTTTGAATGTTGATAGTTGTTTGGACATTGATGAAACGAAAACACAATGAACAATATGTAAAAGAAATCATATCTAATTATTTAAAATTGTCAAATAATATTTTGTTTTCCTTGATATAGAGAAATCTGTACTTTGAAACAGTGATTATATTAATGACATCACAGACATATTAATAGTTTGAAGTCTCGAGGCATCTGGATATACTGGCAGGGCAGAGCTAGAGCACTTTGAGGAGGAGATGATCTTTGTGACTAAAAAGACAACATAACCTTCTGAATGTATTTATAAAGAGGAAATGAAAACAATATCAACATTTAAAATATCAGGTTCTTCCATTTCCTTGCGAGGGATAGCTTGTTGATATTTGTATACATCATTTGTCTGTCATTGTGTATCTATTACTGGTGTGTTTTACTGCACAAGGTCAGTACAATGTACTGATTTCAGTGATCTGTATCGCTTGCTGGATATCACATATCAAGCTTGTGTAGAACCACATCTGAAATGGCAAATGATTTTGTTGAAAAAATTAATTATGAACATATTTGGATAGCGTAGCCAATACTGACATTTAAGTCAGTGCTCTGCTATAAATGTCAGCACCTCAAGACAATATAGAGTTCACTGAGTACAGTAACTTGATGTGATAAAACCTCAATACAGACCAGATCCAATACAATAAGTGTGTAGTTTCATTCACGTTGAATATACATAGGTTAACAGTACCTTTCAGTGTTAATAAAGGTGAAAAACTATGAAAGTACTCTTTACAACATATATGTCCAACACGTGACCAACATGTGTCATTATAAATTATGCATGTTACAATCACCGATGCCATGAATTATACTATGAATATGTTTTCACACCACAGTTGAATAAAGAGTTACTTGATAATGTTTTGTGATTGATTAACTTTGGTAATGATATGTAAGAACTTTTCAAGGATGGAGTGTGAATGAATATGGCAGGGTGCACAATTTGTAAAACATCATTATCTTCACTGATTCAGTCAAATTCAAGATAAATTTATGAATGATTATGATGTTCAGTTCATTTGATGTACAAAATCTTCTCAGTTTCAATATAGTTGGACATGCATTTTTCTTGTTCTATGCATGTACTCTAATATTCAAAGACACAGAGCTTGGGTACAGAACAAAGGAATATGAGACTAACGCAGAAAAATGCACACACATTTCCTAACCTATGTTGTTTATATAGGAGAATATAATAGTAAAGAGACATTTGACATTGCCTCCTACTCCTTCAATCTCTTGTAATGATGTTGACTTGAATTTGACCATGTTTCAAGCATGTGATATTTCACAGGGGTCAAAATTATTTATTCAAAGCACTAGCCATTTACATTAGTTAATCATACCCCCTCAATCTGTTGTAGTGTTGTATACTTTGAACATCGCTAGGTGACGTCTCTGATATTTCATGTTGCATAATGCATTATCTTGCATTCATAGCTTAAGTGCAAAAAAAAAACTTGCATTCGTTTTCTCTCAGAAGATACCTCTGGGTGCACTATATTCAAACCCAAACCACCACACGATTATACCTTACTATGCCTCATCTCAAAATACATTAATATGGCGACAAACGTCATCACTGCTGCAAGTTGAGTCTTGATAACACAAAGTACAAATGGAAAAGCACTATCGTGACCAGTTACCAGTAAAACATGGTGAGAGTAAGAGAAATGTACATTATTGATTGGTGAGGATGCTGAGTATAACAAGGAAGGTACTATAGAGTGATGGTGGCCGGCTTCATGGTGAGTTGTAATGCATAGGACCAGTTCCTGATTCCTGGATATCCGAGAGGTTTTGAAGCCCCTGGAACATAATTACACATTATAGCTATATGACAAGCACAAAGGTGTTATTATTAGTCCGTACAACAGTTGATAATCCATAAAATCCTTGTTCCCTCTGTACGGTAGTAGAGTAAAATATGAGGTGATAACAGAGAAAAGTGCATTTTTGATTGATTATGTTCCTGGGTATAGTACTATGGCATACTGACAAGTTATTGATGGAATACCTCATGCATTAAGAGCCTGGTCAGTTTAGGACAGTGCAGGCAGATACCTGCGAACCTGACTGGTCAGTGCCAGTGAAAGGAACAGTATTTACACTAGAGAATCTATTTGTTCCAAGGGAACAGTTCATAAATAACAGAGACCGATATGGTGGGATACCACTGAGTTGCTGGGCGAATGTAATTCACTGGGACAGTACTGTACAGTACCATTATCATATTTGTTATTTAACCCACCAAGGTTTCTATCTTTCAACCACATTTTTCCCGAGGGTCTACTGGAGATATAGCAGAGCTCCAGATTCTAATCTTTTTTAACAGAATCTTTTTTCGGGAACATACTCCCAGTGTTATTAGAGACCATTTATTTCCTTACATTCCACCTGATGGAGTGAGTATGTACTCCGAAACGTCATGTATTTTCACATTAAAGAAGTTGTTATCCAGAAAATCTTCCTGTTCTTGAGACCATTGAAGACAGTGAATATGATACATGTGAATAGAACCATAGACATAGACACAACTCCCATCAGTCTATGTCAGCCTAATTCAAGCCTTGCTGCATTTCATCAGCTTGTCTGTGTCAGAGTAGCACAAGCTGCACTTGGACATGGAAGTGCAAAGAGAAAATTTAGCACAAAAAATGCAGGGAAGTTGATAGAATCCAAGAGAATACATGTCTCTGGAATGTTTGTACCGGTAACACTTAGCAGTGAGAAGTGTGAAGATATTAATTAGTCCTGACTTGAGAACAAGAAGTCGCCTATGATTAACAATGCCTTTGACAAGAGATGATAAAAAGGTGTGAATATATTTTGATCAGATAATTTTCATAAGAGAACTGTGTCAGAAAATAATGTTAGTAGAGTATTAATGTACTTACTTATTGCAGTATATTGTAGTAAGTTTTTGAAGAGAATACACAAGAAAGGTAACATTTTCTGGATAACAATATTTTTATTGTGAACATATTTTGAACACTGCATTTGGAGCACTTGCTAACTCATTGGGCGGAATGTAGGGAATATATATATATAAAATATATATCATGGCAAAGATGTTATCATGTTAACAATTATGAGTAAACTCAATCACAAAGATTGAAATAAATGAATATCCTATCCTATACAATTGTATAATAACAAATATCAGTGTGTTTGAGGCCCCCAGAATCCATGCCCTAAAAGCTATTTTTGTCTCTTAAATGCTAAAATGTATTGTATTCTTGACCGGTGGGGATAAACATTGTAGATTTGGTGATCCTTTGAAATATAATCAATGTAGGAGATAGAAGAGTTTCAATAGACACCGTACTAGGAGTCAAAACACAAGATGATATATATCATATCTAGTGACATGGTCTTCAATACATGCTGTACTTGAGTTGCATCATAGATTTGTAAAACAAACTGTACCATAAATAATGAAAATTCATTTTGAAAACTGTAACACGACCATAGACAAATATAAGACACTGTTACTCTGCTACAAGTAGCTAGAGAGAGTGAGGGAGATGACGTGAGCGTGTTATTGCTTGTGCCTCCCACTCATCGACTTGAAGGATCCAGCGTGCAGTATGTACACCAGTATGTTTCGCTGGCAGGGAGAGTTGGCCTGCAGCTAGAGTCAGCCACAGTTGTTGCAGATAAAACATTGGAGCATCTTTGAAGTGACTTGATTAAAACATCAGGAATAGCTGTAGAGATACTAGATTGTTCCAGCTGAGAAGTGTGCTATTCATTAGCTTGCTCTTTGTGTCCAAGTGAAATATTTATCAAGTTTATCTTTCATCATATAAAACAAATTATTGTCCCTGATGATAGCAATTTATTTATATATCAAGTTCATTTAGAACATTTTCATGTATTTGGTTGAAATTAACATCAAAGCACTAGTTATTGCAACTGGCAAATTTCTAGCAGAATAATAATTCATGATAATTCAATCATTCTTCTCAACCCCCCCCCCCCCCCCCCCCCAAAATGCCCCACATTAATTGAAAACAACTATTTTTCAGCCCCAACAAATTGATGTATTCACTATTAGCCTGTGGTCCTTATCAGCATTAGTTCAGTTCCCACTGTTATAGATAGTAAGGAAATGTACAATGAAGAAAAGCTTCAACTAAGCCTTCGAGTGTTCGCATCCAATGAAGAGTCTATCTATTATGTATGGTTCCCAAGGCCTCATCCGCTCAGTGTGTGGATGGGCAGTTGTCTCAGTACTTAGATGCTTGGGTTCAGTGGACAGAAGGATTGTACCAATACTTCAAGGGATAGCCATGCTTCAGAGCCACGTACTGGGTAGTCTCCTGGTATGGTGGTCTGTGTGAATAATTCATCAAACAAATAACTTTCTTGCATCTCTAGGTAAATTTTGAGTTAAGAAAAATGCTTTTAACCTTTGGTTCCGTTGTCACTAAGGTAGCCTTACAGAAAGTGTTAATCATTGAGACTGATGTTTATTTTGAGCTGAATGGTTGTTTTATGCAGTAGTGCCCTGAACTTCAGGTACCTGAAATATTGCAAATTGGCAAATCTCTTTTATGCTTGACTTCAATACCAGAATCATGGACTCCAGGTGGCAAGGATGAATAATTGATTTTGCAAATACTTCTTACATTGTGCTGGTTACAAACTAAGGTGTATACCCTGGTACAGGGATGTACTTGATGAAAGGTTAATAATAATAATAATAATAGTCAATTTGTAACGCGCATTATCCATGCTTCATACATGATCTACCGGTAAGTGCACAGGAATAGAGGTTGGAAAGTCAGTCATTGAAAATAATTTGGAACAGATATGCTGTAAGTTGAACTTTGAAACACTGAAAACTTGGCTATTGTCTGAGGTCAGTAGGAAGACTGTTTCTCTCTGTTGGTGCCATGTGAGCAAAGGATCGTTGACCAAATATCACAGATTCATTATTTTCTGTTTGATTTTGAGGAATTATGTTTATAATTCAACAATATTTTTGACTGCTCTATTAAAATTATTAGATTATGGGAATGCTTCTTCAGTTGAGACTCTCCTTTTAATTCCTTTTCTTTTCATTCATATTATTTGTTTTTCCACTTTTAATTCTTTGGCGATCCTTCTAAAAAAATTAATATTTAGTGCAAATTAATCATAGCAAATACAATTTTGTTAACTGGAAATTTGGTTTTAGATCTAGAATAACAAACTCAAACGAACAAAGACCTGTGTTTTAGGGATCGGTAGCATGTGAAAGGGTTTATAATGTAAGGTGTGTCATGAATATATTTACAATGAAGGGAGTAATACACTTGCATGACCTTATTGTAACCTCATCCCACCGATTCAAGCAGTGACAAGCATGTTTATCTGCAAGATGAATGTACATTACTTACCTTTGTAATGTTTTTAACACTTAAGTTGCCAAATTAAATAATGCCAGATTTATGAGTATACCTTCCTACATCTACCATAGTTGTTATGACATTTATTTGAAAAACACAAATAAATGAACACAAAACTATTAAATATATTTCTATCCATAAGATATGTGAACATATAGATGTGAAACAAGTTTGTTAAAATTAAAGTATAATAAGTGTAACCCATCATAGATACGTCATTCTATTTTGTGATAGATGTTTAGAATCTTCATTTTAGTATTTATGTAAGAAAATCATTGAAAAACAAGAAATATTACCCAGTGATTGTCTTAGAAAAGCACCTACGATTGTCATCAGGTCAAGCTGACCTTGTATTCCATAGCAGTGCACAGTGTTGAGTTATAAGGGGAACATTATGACATAGATAGTTTATCTCACAGCAGGGATCAGCCGCCGCTTTTAGCATTACGAGTTTTATTTAAGTACCAACTAATGCTGAATAAACGATTGAAGAAAGTAGGGCGAGTGTAGGGAAGGTTTATGCAATGATCTTCAAGTTCTTGTGTCTAAGTGAGTACTTCTATCTTGGTGAGGGGTTAGGGAAGCATCAGTGGGACATTCTTCTAACTGTTCACTTGATGTCAAAGAAAACCTACTCATTATGTGTTACATAATAAAAAGAAAGTTGCAAATTTTAAACGATTAGAATGATCCAATAGTTTGGAACATAGGAACAGGATTATAACAATGAGTTTTTTTTATAAAATAATTGACATCAATCTAAGGCCTTGCTGTGTGGTAAACATACAAAAACATGCTGTGGTATTACTAATGACTGTTTCCAATCTCTGCACGTTAAATAATAACTCACTCTCTCACTTACTCACTTACTCACTTACTCACTTACTCACTTACTCACTTACTCACTCGCTTTGTTTCCAGTTATTTCCAGTCTTCATACAACTTTAACACAGTCTATTCACCATTCTCAGTTTTGTGTCTTTCTGCTTTCAGATTTTCAGATTTATGACATGTCATTATATCTTTGGAAGAGCATAATGCATTGCATGATATTTATTAAACAAGTTTTTTTGGAAATTGTTTCAAGAAGTTTAATATTGACACAGAAAATAAAGATATTTGGTTCTAATATGAAATTGTAAAGCTAGCGGGAGTTGCATGTTTTAATAAGTATTGAGTGTCGAGGAAGGTGATGAGAAGCTTGTAAGGCTAAGATATGGATACAGTGGGTGTGCATTGAATACTTTATGCAGCTGGTGCATTCCTATCCTAAGGAGGAGTAATGAGCTTACTGAACTGCAGTTTGGTCCTAAGCAGTTTTGTCAGGAGCTGTCTCAATGATTTGCTGCTTCTTGCTTTTCAATTTGTAAATTGAAATGAGAGCACAATTTATAGCTTCTTAAAATCACAAATTGTCAGAATATTTGAGATTGAAGGGTTTTGGTTGCTGAAGGATATTGATTTGAACGTGAAATTCCCCGGGCTCTTCTGTACATTGAAGCTTGCAACAATGTGACAGTAAAATGTAAATTGAACGCACATTTTAGATGCCTAGCTACATGGGTTATGTGACAATGTAATTGTAATTTTGGCTCAGCAAGTTATTGAAGTTTTGATGTTCATGTGTGGTTTCAACACCTTCTGTTGGTGTGAGATGCACGTATTCTGTGTGAACACTAATTTGTGAACCCCCATAAACATTTTACATTGAATTATTCTATATAATAAATATTTATATAATAAAGGATTTTAAAATTAAGTGTTCCAAGTTTCAGGATATAAGTTCAATAAAATTTGGGTGGTGTGGGGGATTTTGGGGTACATGGGGTTGGGAGGGGGTGGTGGGGATATGTGAACATCCAGCACTCGTTTGACAGTTTGGGTATTTCTTGTATCATTTCATTTCGCCAGGCTTATATAGGACTGACGTAGGTTTGCAAATTAGATCCATTCATTATATGAGTTATGTGGGGCGGGATAGCGCAGTGGTTAGCGCGTTCGGCTTCTGATCAAGAGGTCTGTGGTTCGAATCCCGCCAGGGGCACGGCAACTTTGTCTGCAGTAGAGAACTGTTCTACACGCAGTAAGGTTTGGGTGCAATGCTACACTGAATTTCAGTGCAGTACCACCCATGGTTTGCTAATTCCAGCCGATGCTCGCAGGTTTCACCGCAATGCATAGCCACATGGCGTTGCGGGCTTTCTCCCTGCCATAATACTAGCTTCCGTGATATAAGTGAAATACTCTTGAAAGCGGCGTTAAACCCCAACTCACTCACAAAAATATATGAGTTATGTCAGACACAATTACTTTTTAAAAATGAGTTTAATAGTTTATGAGTCAGATTATAATTTGTCTTAAATTTGTCCTGACCTTGATTTTCAACTTGCCCAGGACTATTTGCGTATCACATTAACACAAAAATTCATTTAAACTGTCAAAGTTTCTTTGTAACATCTATTAAGAAAGAAATGATTATAATAACATTTTGTTAGATAGAGTATATTATTGATAGTGCTATCTTGAGAAAGTAATATGTTGTCTTAAGGCATCATTTGACAAAATTAACCCAGGAGCATCTATCAGGCCTCAATAAAGCAACCAATTCTGGAGAATTAGCTCCCTATCATTTCAGGTTGCTCCTTGTAATTCTGAATAAGGATCACACATGCGCCTTGACAAAATTTGGGTTCCACTAAAAAATTATCTTTCTTCATCAAATAAAACTATTACACTACGCATTTGGTTTCAGTTTGAAAATTTACTTGCTTTCAATCCAGTGTAACATGTCTCTGATTATGAAACACAGTAGGTTTATTACTTCAAAATGGTATTGAATACTTGCTAGCTGACAGTTTTCACCTTATACTAATTAATACACAGGTAATTTTAGCTATTAAATGTTATATCTGCTCCTTGCAATTTTCCTTAACTCTTAGAGTAATATGCACGGAATGTGTCTGATCCTAGAAATAAATATATTTACTTTGAGGCCTGAGTATTGCAATAGTATTTCCAGTTTGCACATCTTGAGCCCTTCCCCATGTTGAGGACTGGTGGTAACTGTAACTTGACCACTAAGAATGGTTTTTTTGCAATTATTTCTCTGAATTTCAGAAAGCAAAGTCACACCATTGGTGGAGCTAGCGGCCCAGGCAGTTGCTTGTCATATACCCTTCGAGGTGGTGGAACACTTTCCCCAACCGATTCCAGAACAGCTTCAGCTTCGAATAGCATTCTGGAGCTTCCCGGAAAATGAGGAGGACATTCGGTAAATACTTGAAATACAATGACAAAAATTACAACTTGTTCATGTAATGAAAGTATGCAAGCCAATAGAACTTGTCATATGCTTTTAAACATCTCGAAAAAGACATAAATTGGAGGAAGAAACAGTAATAATATGTCAGTTACAATCTTATGAAAGGCACAATATGATAAATGGATTTATAAATTGTTTAATGTTAATATTCAACTGGTAAATGGTTAAAGAAGCATTTACTCAATGTCATTATTTATGCTTATGTCTATTACAGACTATACTCTTGCCTGGCTAATGGCAGTGCTGAAGAGTTCACAAAGGGAGAGCACTTGTACAAGAGCAAAGCTGTTCGTGATGCTCTTCAAATAGGTATGCACAGAAACACCAGTGTACATGAAGAATGAAGAACTATTTGTGGATATACAACTTTATTCTATTAGACAATGTTTTAACATAGGTAGTTTATAGGTACTAATATCACTTTGACACAACATTAGTATTTATGTCGAAATGTTGCCTTGTGGGTGGGGCCAAACAAAAACAAAAAATTGTTTCTGGTTTCCGCCCGCATCAGTTTTTTTTTCTAGGTTTTAACAAACGAAAGGGGCAGATAACTCTAATTCTTAAGCCTCAGAAAACATTGGACATTGCAAATGGAGTGTAGGAGTGAAATTTGTTTTATAACTTGTAAGACGTTTGTATACAATGGAATGTTTCTCTTCATTCCAAAAAAATATATATATATCGCAACAACAAAAAAGCGCGTCATTGTATCATTTCTGTCAGCCTGTAAAGACCAGAAACATTTTTTTAAAAATGTTGAGCCTTGTATATTCATAAATAGTTCTTCCTTCATCATTTTTATTTCGAGAATGTCTTTCAAAGATAAAAGTGGGCAATACTACACAAAAATGAAGTAAAAAAGGAAATATTTAAAAACAGCAATGTCTTGGTTAAACTGATGGAGTATTCAGTGCTGACAAATTGGTGCCAGCCTCTGAGGGTGTCGATCGATTACTGCAATCGAATTGTCTTTAAAAAATGGAACAAAAAGTTGTACTAAAGCAGATAGCTTTAATGTTGTATGTCTGTTCAATATCTAAGTTGTGTACTCTTAAATTTCAAGAATGTTTTCAAGTTGAAATCTTCAAATCATTTTCCTTCTCAGACCTGTTCATGAAAAACACTGTTAGTCTTTACATTGAAGAAACGGAATAACCAAATATTCTGATAAAGAAATTGATAATCAAACTATAACAAGTTTCAAAATGTAAACTGCTAAAATATCTTTATTCTTTTGGCAAATGCTTACTAGTTTCAGTACTGTGCATAGCCACAATGGTGTACAAGGCAGCGAGTTTGAAGGGCATTCCAAAATATTGCTATATACAATTTTCCTCGTTCTCTCCTCATCCTAGGCTTCCACCTGAGTGCGACAGTGATCCACCTGAATGTGACACAGGCCCAGGGCAAGGGGAGCTACAATGTGGCGGTGGTGTTCGACCGCCGCCGCATCTCGTCTTGTACGTGCACATGCAACAGTACGGCGTCATGGTGCTCTCACATCGTCGCGCTCTGTCTCTACCGCATTCATCAGGTGAGACTCGTGTTTAATTTCTCTCCATTGATATCATACACTTTAAGAAAAACAAGTTTTCCGCATAACAGCTTCTTCTTATTGTTAACATGCATGGGTTTTAATGAAAGAAAAAGTATTTAAGATGTCCAAATATCCAAAGAAATCCAAATATCCAGAAGTGTTTCTTTTCTAATGTATTCAACTTCTAAATGCTCCGAAAAGACTTCAGCCTACGGTAAGACAAGCTTATTATCATATGTTGTGATAAAGCTGCTAAATTTTATTTAACAAAATCTTGTTTACTAAAACACTCACAGTTGTTAATGATACAATCTATTAACTAATTATGTTGTTTTCGTTCCCAGGCTACATCTGTATGTCTACGCGCGCCAGTATCCGAGTCACTTTCACGTCTTCATAGAGATCAGTTACAAAAATTTGCTCAGTATCTTATTACTGAACTGCCACAACAAGTAAGTCAACACAAATAAGGATTTCCAAAACCTTCATCTGTCTGGCTAGAATGTATCCTGGTGACCCATATGGTGTATATTAATATATATACACAAAGCAAGACATCGTGAAAATAGTAAATGAACTTTTTATGCAAACATTTGAGCTTTCGATTGAAATTGAAGCACAAAACGATCCTCTTTTGATCCTGATGAGATGCATACAATTTTTACCTACTTTGGTTTGAAAAAATTGACTTGATGATAAAGTGTAATGAGTTTTGCGTAAAAGTATTGAAGTTTACATCAGCTATTATAATTAATGGATATACTAACCATTATCTTTCAAGACCTAAAGAATATAATTGATGATTGAACTTCAGTGTTACAATTAGATTTGAAAACAAGACATTAAACTGTTATCTGTAAAATTCTAAGTTTGTTTTTCCCTAATGAAACTCAAACTCCACTTAAGATGTTCATGATCAGCTTTGATTACCATAATGGCTCCAATCGTTCTGTCTGCAGATTTTACCAACAGCTCAACGACTTTTAGATGAACTCTTATCCTCTCAGGAAACTGCCATGAATACAGTGTATGGAGCCCCAGGTAAGTCTAGATTCAGTCTCATTTTCAAGGCAAGATCATTTGACCCTAGATTTGTTAACAGTTGCAATTTTGGTAGGAATGGTTGAACAATAAGGTTGATTAACAATTGTAACATGATTTGGGCATATTTTTTACTCTGATTGATTTGACAATTTACCCTATATTGATTTGTATTTATAATTAAGATGAGCTGGGGATTATACTATGATACATCTTTTTCACTGAGATCGGGCCTAACTCAAGGTTGTTTTTATAATTTCTCCTAATATCCGTGCCATACACAAATCTGACAACTGTCAGTGCCATTTTCTAAACTGTTTTGCCGCTAATGGCTGCAATACTGCCGAAGCGGCGTTTAACAATAACTCACTCACTCACTCTAAACTGTATGTACGCACAAAGACAATAAGTGACTCTAAGTTTTCAACTGTATAACATTGCTTGAGTTTGCAGGCTGCTTTTGATTGCCATTCCAATGGTATTATGTCATAATGGCTAACCGTTTTGACATCACCATGTTTTTACGTTGCTGTCACAACAATCTAGCGTTATTTTAAGATTTTCGTTACTTTGCAATGTCAGCAATGAGGTTGATAGATGTATAATTTTGTAATTTGATTGGGAAATATTGTAAGTTTTCAAGTCATGAGTGCCATTATTGGGCATTTTCTGTTATGTTGTTATTTTATGATCTGACTGCACCTCTAACAAAAACACAACGTTCATAACATTCCCTTCACTCAGAGATAGGTACACAATGATGCAGGTCGTCTTAAAACTCCTAATAACTAACACCCATGTTACAATAACAACTCAAAACACAAGTTAATTTTATCGTTTCAAGTTTCATCTGACCCTGTCAGTTTTAGACTAAATTTACATGTATTGAATAACAATGAATACCGGAATTTGCAAATGCAAGTATTTATCTTATAATTGTTAACAAAGCAGAACAGAAAATGTAAACCCCCTTCTGATATAAAGTTGATATTAATTGAAAATAAGATAGGATTAAAAACAACATTAAGTGTTCATAATTATGTTTTTAATTAAAAAACATATTACATTAGGAATAAATGCCCACTCACATGCAAGAACAGGATAAGAATAAGATGGAGGGTCTTGTCTCACCACGTTTGTGTGATTTCAGATCCAACGGCCGGGCCACCAGCCAATGAACAGACATCGTGGTGTTTAGACGAAGCTACACTCCATGAAAATGTCAAGAAAACTCTAGTCAAGTTTTGTGTTCCATCGCCCATAGTATTTAGGTAAAAAGTTTGGACTTGAAAGTTTAATGTATATACTATGTTATTTGTGTTAAGCTAATAATCTTATATATCTTCAGGCCGATCATCAGATTTCACCGCAATCCAAAGCCACAATCGTCTTGGTGCTTTCTTCCTACAGTCATAAGTGAAATACTCTTGAAAACGATGTTAAACCACAAACCACTTCACCTCACCTCTTATTATTCAACTTAACATTTTGACTTCATTAATGTAATATGTAGGATGCAATATTGTAAACTAAGGCATCAAATTGTAATTAAATTTTGCAGTAAATGAAATGATATAAATTATTTCCACCAAATTTGTCCTTTTTAGATACCTTCTTCCCAACTGGTGTCATAGTAACAATTGTTTTTAGTTCAGTTTGCATTGCCATTCTGACTTTTCAAAGCATTTCAAGAACAATATTTTGAAATAAGAAAAATGACGTAGTTTTCCTTTAAGTTATTCTCACAATGAAATATTCACTGCTCTGAAGGCACATCTGCACTTGTCCTGCAATGTTTGCCTCCAGCATATTGAATATTCCCCATATGTTATTGATTGGAATTAATGATTGTTTCTAATTGACACCATGAATGTTTTATGCACTTGAGTGTACTCCGCAATCGGCAGATCTGCTCTCGATCAATAGTGATGTGCCCAGGTAAGCCTCTTGAACGAGGGGTTCCCACAGCAACTGAAAAAAAAGAAAAAAGTCAAAGTTGAAAGTAAACCCTGATTTTCTTTTATCTTTGACTTGTCAAGCCTCACTAACCATACATGTTCCTTCTATTCTTAGATTTGTTATTACACAAAGATGATATATTTACAGCATTTGTGTGTTATATGAAATGTATAATAATGAAATGGAATAAAAATAGTACAAAATAAAACAAAAAACCCTTTATAATTTATTAAAAGGGAAAAAACAAACAAGAAAATCCTGATTTCACATGGAAATGGTGAAGGTTTTTAAACTTTTGGAATCAGTACAATAAGGAATTGGGTGTTTGGTTCAAAGTTATTGTTGAAATGTTTGAATAATAGTTTATAGAAATCAAGTGAATGAGGATTGAATCTGCCATATACTTTATACTGTTCCATGTCCATGTTTTAGTAAGGGCAAAGTTAGTTACTGTTAAGCTACCAAACCCATTTAGCTTCAACTAATGGAAGCAAAGGGTGAAAATTATATGAGACACATTCTTAGCTGATTGTATGCCATTTAAGCCATTTTGACATTTTAAGCAATTTATTACTTGGGAAAACCTTCTTTTCACATTTTCAATCTTAGATAAGAAATCATGCAGATCCTGTTGAGCTACATTGTCTAATGGCTCTATTTAAACACTCAGATTTACCCGTTCATTTCCCTGCAACCTGTCCCCCCTCTGTTTGCAGTGATGTGAACTACCTGTCAGCTAGCGCCCCACCAGCAGCTGCTGAGTGGCAGAGTCTACTGCGGCCACTGAGGGGGAGGGAGCCAGAGGGAATGTGGAATCTGCTGTCTATAGTCAGGGAGATGTTCAAGAGACATGACAGCAACTCTGTGCCATTGCTGGAGATTCTTACAGATGAGGTTTTGCAGTGTGAACAGGTGTGTGGCAAATAAATAGTTATCATATGCAAAAGAATAAATTTTTGGAAATGTTTTATATAGACATTATTAATAGTTTGCCATAACTTTTTAGATGAGATTTCATTTTGGTCATTTATACACCAGAATGTCCTTGAGACCAGCTCTTTGTACCACACTATTCAAGTAAATAGTGGATGAATGATAACAAATCTGAAAAAATTGGTAATACATCTTCTATATTCCTTAGTACCACTGCTTGCTTGAGGTTATTTCCATGAGCTTCATAACAGCAATACTTACTGATGGGTCTGATGAAGGGGGTGTAACGAAAGAACCCCAAAATGTCACATAAAGTGTAGAATTGCAATCCATTGTTTCATCTGTGTTTTGACGGTACTACTGCACCCTAGCTTAGCATTAATTGCGTATAACCTCCATTTGCAACGAATAATTTTGTTGTTAATCAAATTGTAAGGATTGTTGAACATTTGTGTATGGTTTTGCAGATCCTGATCTGGTGGTTTGCCACCAAAGCGTCGGCAAGTAACAACAGTAACGCAGTACACTGCAGCAGAAATGGGAACAGCACAGCGAATGCTACCCAGCATGCAGCTGCAAGTCTCTGTGAGGAGATCGTCACACTATGGCGACTTGCCGCCCTCAATCCCAAACTCTCGCCCATTCAAGCAGAAGATCTGTGCACCAAGTTCAAGGAGTGGCATATTCAGACCATTGAGAAGGTTAGGAAAGCAAGGGGGTCAAGTTCAAGCAACTCTGGGGGCAACATCAAGAAAAACGACATCGAAAACTTTCCAGGATTCAAACCATCAATTGAGGCTTGCCAGATGACATGGGAAGATTACCCAATCCCAGGAGTTACATACTCCGATAAGGAAGGGTCTCGTTATGTGTATCATTTTAGCTACAAAGGTTTGGATGGTGAGGGGAAGAAGCCATCTCGTGTACAACCTGTTACTATATGCTCACAAGATATTATTAGCACTGATAATTCGCGAACTCTTGCTCATTCCCAAAGATCTCAGGATGCGCGGGCACGTTCCCGACATGAGGGCCGGCCTTTGAACATGAGGAGGGACTCTGCCATTAATGATGGAGCTGTTAGCTCGGGCTCCGAGGGGTTCTGTGAACCAGAGCGTGGTTTCCGAGACTCGGACTCAAGCTATGATAACAAAGGTTTTCATTCACGAAGCAACTCTCTAGATGAACCTGACCCAGCCCATGTATACCCTGGCCAGGTGTCTCGTAGCGATGGTGCTCGAGTTATGGTCCATCAAGACAGTGATGTGTTTGATGATGGGGTTGTCGATGATCGACCAGACGCAGTTGGTCAAGACCTCCAAAACCCATCACAAAAAGAGGGAGCAGTTGCCTCCCCTGAAGCAGCTGTAGCTCCACTAGGGGGAGCCACAGCACTATCTAGTCAAGGCCTGGTAGCAGCAGTTGCAGCTGTTGCGCCTGTACCTCGGCCTGTTGAACCGTCTACCTCAGAGTCCCAGCAGTCTAGTGATGAGTATCAAATGTATTTCTATGATTCTAAGTCAAAAGTGACTGATGCGGACAAGAAGAAAAAGGATAAGAACGAAGAACCTAACTACTTTGCGGGACTTAAGACAGCTCAGGAGAAGACCCAAGCTGCTCAGGAAGTAAGTACCTTTTGAAAATGCATGTTAAGTATTTCTTTTGTCAGATTGTTATAGATGGATCACGCTATCTTAAATTCTGTCAGACAAGACATCTATTGTCTGCACTAAATGTCCAAACATCTCACACAGGCTCTATTCCTTATATCAATTCCGAATGTATCGACTTTCTCATGTTAAAGATAAATGGCCACATTTAATATTCATGTCACCAAACAGCTAATGGCTAAATGTTGCTCATATCTCCCCCTGAAAAATATGAATGCACTTTTCTAAAAATGAAAACTCTGTTCATCCTTTTACTTGGTATCTGTTTACCTGACTAAAAGAGTTCATTTAGCCATCCTTCTGACATCTCTTGTTGTCTCTACAGGTTGTGTGTGAGGGGGACCCCTTGACACCGAACGTGTTCTTCCTGCAGATGTTGTTTGCACGTGCAGAGGCGCTGCATGCTCACGGACACACGAAGGAAGCATGCCAACTCGCTAAACAGCTGGCGGAGGAGCTCCTCAACAACCCGCCTGACCTCATGGCAGAGTCTGCAAATGTGCCAACTCCCAAATGTAAGTGTAACTTCCACAGAAAACCGATTGGGGTTATGTCATGGCATAGTATGTAGGTTCAAAAAGGGCACCTGTATTCTGAAATCAAAGTCTCCCTTCGCATTCTGCCAGGGGCATGGTAACGTTGTCTGCTGTAGGGAACTGTCGCATGCAGTAACGTTTGGGTTCAAGCCGAGGTTTCATCACAAAACTTATCACACTGGTGTTGCAGGTTTTTCTCCCTATTATAATACTAGCAATAACGAGTGAAATACATTTGAAAGTGGCGGCAAACCCCAAGTCACTTCTCAAGAACCATTTTCATTTCCGTAATGAGTCCTTTAGCTTAAGCTCCCCCAGTCAATTGTCTTTGATCTTGTTACCAAACATCACTGTACTTCCTATAGTAAATGATTCTCTTATATGTTTTCAGCGAAGAAGAAGAAGGCGCTGAACAACATCAGTCTCCTGGCGAGCGCAACGTTGTCCAAAGCTTCCTTCTTGGTCAGTGTGTTGTCTGAAGGAGTTGAGTGTCACCATCTGGCCTTCCAGGTCGGCATGTTCGGACTCGAACTTGCTCGCCCACCAGCATCAAGCAAAGCTTTGGAGGTAAATTGGAACTTTTTTTAGCTCATCAGACCTTTAAGGCCAGATATCTTTAGATGAAGGTCAGCCCTAAAACTAAGGGTTTTGTTTATATTTTTGACTACTTTTAGAATTATTCATGTGTAATCCTATTAGCAAAAGAATTATCTTTCACATTTCTCGTCTTTAGCACAAAAAGACTAGATCAAATTATACTAAATATACACCCATGTCCTCCATTTTAGGTGAAGTTGGCCCATCAGGAATCTGAGCTACTACAGATGCTGAAGAAGATCCCTCTTGGGCCGGCCGAGCTGGGGGTGCTGAGAGAAAGAGCAGAACAGCTGCGAGATGGCAAGATACAGACCCGGGGCGATGCCCTTCTTCCAATCCATCTGTCCACCTTCATCTTCGACTCACTTTGTCTTCCAGGTGTACTTGCAGGTAAGCTTTACTTCTTACTGTTACTGTTGCCGTGTCCTTTTCAAACCTCTTTATCTTTATTGTGATTTGATGTGAACTGATAAAGTCTGTTATTATTGAAATTGTTCACTTTGTGACACATGGGCCAATCTTGTCTTGACAAAAGAAAAAAGTTCTCAACGTTACATGCAGTATATTTGCAACTCTCTTTGGGGTGCACATCCCTATGGATTCGCCAATGTCATAGAAGTAATTTTGTTAAATTGAAAGAGGTTTTAATTGATGGAACATAAGTTGTATGGGGAATTTACCTGAAATATTTCAATCCTTCTTCAAATTTAAATTGCAATATTTTCTTCATTTTCAGTTCGAACTGCATTGGAGGAGAAACTTGGCTTTGAGGCCGCAGTAACTGCTCTAGGTAATTCAAACATCTTCATAAAAATTGGCAAATTGTATTAGCTCTGTCTGGCATAGTTTCGCTCGTTTGAATTGTTAGAGATTGTCAACAAGTGAGATGGTTGTACATTGGATAGTCTGACCTTGGAACGATTTTAGTCAGACCAACCGCTGAAGCATTGAATTGACTGATTCTCTAGTTTGGTTGCTCTACACATGTTTGTAGGATATGGCTGTCCAGTTGCCAATTGTCATGTGCACCAATTTCTGAAAGGTTATTCTTTGGAAGCTGTTTATAATCCAGGTGAACTCGCCTGCAGTATCTGAAGGAAGGGAGATAATTTGTTTGTTCGTGCATTGCCTCCCTTTGCATATGACGTGCATCTGATGAAACTAGCTAAATATAACTTATTTATAACCAAATTGTTTTACATTGAAAACATTAAAAAAAACTTGCCATAGTTGTATTTAATTAGAAAATTACCAAGAAGTAGAAGAAACTATTTTTGATTACGTGTTTCCAGGCTTGAAAGCTAATGTGTCCGAGGCAGAGCACCCACTACTGTGTGAGAGTACGAGACGACAGCGAGGAGAGCTGGCCATGTCCATGTTGGTTCAATACAAGGATGATCAGGTCAAACTCAGCAAGGTATGTCTCTGCATTTAACCTAGCAGTTTATTTTTTCTCTAATGAAATAGTTGATGAATTTACCTGCCTTTCAACAGAAATCATCAATGGAAAATGAACAGTTATAGAATTATATTTGATTTTGTTTTACTAAGAACTTCTCTGTAGTGTTGTCCTTGTATTTTCTATCAATTCAATGTCCTTAGAATCAACATCACCTGCTGAAGAAGTAAGACATTGACATTGACCTCTCCCTTTCAGATAATGGACAAGTTACTAGACAAGGAGGTGCACCAGCTCTTCAAGGCTCCAAGCCTCGTAACATATCTCGCCAAGTCGTCTTCTAGTCAAGGAACCATGGCCGGTCCCAGCCATGCCAACATCCAACAGGAAGTCCACGGAGCAGTGGGTAATATTCCAACCAATCACAACTCTGACATGGATAATTTGTTTGTGCCGGACCGAGCACCAATGATGGCAGGAGGAGGTAACCCCGATATTGGACAGTGGCAGGACATGAGGCCAGGGCCGTCAGGAGGGCCGGATGGTCTCCCGACCCAGCCACCGCCACATTCAGGGGGTGGGGGCGCCAGGCCTAAGACCTACTCCCTTAGGTACAACATCAATAGGTAAGTTGGGAGCTTTTAAAATTGAAGAATTTGTTTATTTAGCATCTCCAGGTCAGATGGGCAGGAGAATTAATTTCTTGATGTGAAAGAACCATATTCGTTTTATCCGTCATATGGCATGTTTAACAATTCACTGATTTTCAGCCTTAGTTGTATATTCTTTAGGCAGTTGAAATAATGTACTAGTGAGGCTCTGTTCACCTTGCTAATCATCATGCATGGTGTTATTGTTGCAGTGGTAAAGACACCGACAGCTCTGCGGTGGAGGAGGAAGGAGACGACATCAAGGCGCTGGAGGCCAAGATCAGATGTCTCGGCATGAAGAAGAAACCCTCCCAGGGTAAGTATTTAGTTAGAGAATTGACACTTATACAGGGTCAGCATTTACATGTAGTTAGAGAATTGACACTTATACAGGCTCAGTATTTACATGTAGTTAGAGAAATGACACTTATACAGGGTCAGCATTTACATGTAGTTAGAGAAATGACACTTATACAGGGTCAGTATTTACATGTAGTTAGAGAAATGACTCTTATACAGGGTCAGCATTTACATGTAGTTAGAGAAATGACACTTATACAGGGTCAGTATTTACATGTAGTTAGACAAATGACACTTATACAGGGTCAGTATTTACATGTAGTTAGACAAATGACACTTATACAGGGTCAGTATTTACATGTAGTTAGACAAATGACACTTATACAGGGATATCTGACAGTTTGAGTACCTAGTGACAGTTTTGCTGGTGCTATGATATCAATGAAAATGAAGGCAGTGTAACATTGTTTTGTATGTTTTTTGTATGTCTCTAAGCTGATGTTATATTTGTTCTTCTATAGATCTCCAAATTAAATAGAAAATCAATAAGCTTAAAAGCTTTTGATGTGAATACTGTTACCGAACAGGTTGTGGTCAGCAATGATTAATATTTTGTCCAAATGTTCAGAGAAATATACAGTTTATTGAGTGAAAAGTTTTACAAATGAACACAAATTATCCTTAATATGTATGTCACATTATACAAAGTATAACCACTGTAGACAGTAATCAACCATTACTAATTCATTAGACAAAGTATTACATTTGCTCCACATGAAATATACAATCTCTTCTATACATGAAATGCAGGTATGGCCAGTATAGACAGCAGTGCTCCAGAGACAACGTCGAGCGACAACTCCCCTACACTGGTGAGACGGAACTTCGGCAAGCACCAGGGTCCAGGGAGCGACTGTGGCAGCAGCGGAGACAGCAGCGACTCCCTTGGATCTAGCAGTTCAGGAGATAAGGGGGGTCGTGGGCTCCAGAGGGACAACGAGAGGTGGGTTCTCTTCTTGCTCTAATCTTGTCTGAATCAAGCTTTTATCAAACAAAACTGACAGAAGATGATGGCTTTCTTGTTAAGTAAAATCTCCTAGAAGATTGTTATGACAATAAATATTGTCAGGTCATTGTCAATATATATGCATGATTCCAACAAATTTGGTAACCACGTAATTCATTTTCTCTCATCTAGGTCATAATTTATTGTCTTTTTGGAATTCTTGGTAATGGAAGAGCGTTATTCTGAATTGTAGTTATCCAACACTATCTTGTGAAATTGATTGTGTACACTATTTCAGTCCGCCCAGCCCGTACATTACAAGAATCCTGCCATCCCAGCTGATGATGGACTCGAGAAGCTCTACCCCCAACATCAAGGGAATAAGGTAATGGAAATGATTACAACAAAATACAAAATTACTATTACTATATACATGTAAATACCAACTCAAACGATCATTTTGACACTTGATCTTTCAAGTGAAAGTGTCTCTAATGAGCTAGATATACTTGAAACATGAGAGCAGACTTTTGTTTTAGAGATTTAAATTGTAACTTTCATGTTTACTGCAATTATGCATAAGCTACATTAATCTTGAAATCCACAAGATCAACATCTTAGTTAGCATCTCACATTTATTATCCCCTACCACGAAATGGGATTTTGGGCTCAGACAGTTTTTCTCAGAAACATTTTAAGATAGGATAACCAAATTTGGCTTGAGACCTTGATTAATTTTGAAGATGAGTAGTCAGTTATATGTTTTAGTTTTGATGAGAACTAATATGGCGGGGGATGTCATTTTCACATAAACTTTCCCACCACAGGTACAAAGGCAAGAGCCGCATCATGCCAACCGTTCCAAACCAGCCGAGCGAGGCATCAGCCCACTTTATGTTTGAGCTTGCGAAGACGGTACTGACGAAGGCGGGAGGAAACAGCTCGACATCCCTTTTCACCCAGCCCTCCAATACAAATAACCAGCACGGCCCTCACCGCAACCTCCATCTGTGCGCCTTCCAGATTGGGCTGTACGCCCTCGGACTCAGCAACTGTGTGGCTCCTAACTGGCTCTCTCGGACATATTCCTCGCATGTATCTTGGATCACTGGTATGAAAAGATAATATATAGATAATAAACTACAAAACATAATTAATCTTGGGAAGTTAAGAAATTTATTTAGGTTAACTGTCTGTCTTTGACAAATACCATGTTTATCTCATCAATTGATTTAGAAAAGTAGATATTCACAAATGGTGCAATCAGAATTGAAATATAAACTCATTTGCCTCAAGAGATGAGATAAACATAGAACTTGTCAAGAAAATACAGATATTTTATATATTATTTTATTATTTCTGTGTTTTATGTCGACAAGAGGTTTCAACGGTAAACGTACAGCCTATGATGTCACTCAATTGGCAATATTGTTATAGCAACTCAGTAGAGTGACGATTAAGGTTATTGCCATTGTAGATAGATAGAGATAGACTTAGATAAACATGATAGAGGGTTTATTTCACTGATAGAACCGAGAATATCTCTCCTAATTAAATGATAAAAGAAATTATCATTGAAAATATCATTAGAGTCATCAATGAATCTGATGAGGTTTATCTGATCATCAATGACTTTAGGGTTTAAATAAGCAGTCAAATAAAGACATATCATTTTAATATAGAAAGTATGAGTGAAAAGCATTGATTTATCTATTTGTCCTAAAACAACTCGTATGTATTACAGGACAAGCGATGGAGATAGGCAGTGCAGCCATCAGGATCCTAATCGATACATGGGAAGGTCACCTGACCCCACCAGAGATCGCATCTCTTGCTGACCGAGCCGCCAGAGGTCGTGACCCCAGCATGGCAAAAGCTGCAGCTGAACTAGCACTGTCCTGTCTGCCTCATGCTCATGCCCTGAACCCGACTGAGGTGACGCGAGCACTATTCCAGTGCAAGGAGCAGAGTCAAGAGATGCTGGAGAAGGCGTGTCTGGCTGTGGAGACTGCTGCTGAGGGAGGAGGAGTTTTCCCTGAGGTGCTCTTCGATGTAGCCAAACACTGGTACGAGTTGTCCGAGGAGGCAGCACAGAAAACTTCATCCGCTGAGACTGTTGAAGCTTGTGCCCAAGTGGCAAGAGTGGCTCGTGCAGAGCCTGAAGCCCAAGTTCCGATTGCTGTGGCTGTTGCTGCTCAACCTGCTCCCGTTAACAACCCCGACAGAAACAGCCCTTCCACCCACCCAGTCCTCCCCTACAACCACACATCACCCCAGAGCCAGGCCAATGCAACGGCAAGTCCTCAGATAATCACTCACAATAGCAATCCAGTGACCCACCAAGCAGTTGTCCTCAACCAGTACGCTGCTATCCAGCCCACAGGCCCTCACCATGCACAGCTACCTCAAGCTGCCTATGTACAGCACTATAATAACTGTTACGTTCAACAAGTACCCGCAGCGGCCTTCAGCCATTACTCCCAACCCCACCTTCCTGTACATCCCCACAGTATCCATCCAGCGTACGTGACCCAGTACTACCCGAACCAGGTCCCCTACAACATTCAGAACATCTCTGGACACTCCCAGGTTTACCACACCTCTTCCACCCACATCCGCCCCCTTGCCCCGGCCGTCCCAGTGTACGCAAGACCTACCTGCCAGGTGGCCACTGTCCAGAACATCTCCAACCCCATCACCAGCCACATTCATGGTCTCCACCAGGTGGAACAGCCGCCAACCACCTCTTCTGCGGGCACCACGGCTCAGATGGTCGTCAGTCCGCAGCCAGTCCAAGCGCAGCCTCCTGTACAGAACCAGGAACAACTTAAGTATCTGATGGCAGCCTTCAGAGTCGGTATGGCCGCCATGGAGACACTCGCCCGTAGAGTCCATGACGACCGACCTCAGACCAAGTACGCACGGAATCCGCCTTATGGGGAGGATGTCAAGTGGCTTCTAGGAATAGCTATCAAACTAGGTAGGGTACTGTCAAGTAGCAACTTGATTTGAAACTAAAGCTTTCTTTTCTTTTAAATTTTACGCCAAAAGTTGGCTTGAGATAATGATAACTCCCTTTTGATTGAATTAATCCTCTCATGGTTTTAAACACAACTAAATTTGAAACAATTTTCCAAGTAACAGCAAACATACCTTAATTATTTCACACTCATGTAATAGTAATGAAATAGCAGTTGCAGTACAATATGTACCTGATTGATAACCGTCTTGTTCCAGGAACGTCAACTCTGCAGCAGTTCTGTGCGAGCGCGGTAAATGCGGTTGTGAGCCCCTTCATCCTGTACGACCTGGCATCAGAGGCTGCACGATTCCTCGCTCGCAACAACCAAGCACACGTGCCTAATCAGCTGCGTTCCAACATTCTCAACTCCATGTTCCAGAAGTGTCTGCAGATGTAAGTCTTCTAACACATGGGTTCATCATAGGTAGAGTAATGTTCCTACGGAGGTTTATGACCTTGACCCTCCCTTTACCCTTGTCAGCGGGTTATCTCAAGAACCATTCACTGGATTCTCTTCATATCTTACACATAGCTTCTCCAAGAGAAGACAAAGGGCTGATTAGATTTTGGTGACCTTGACATTATTCTCAAGGTCACAGCGGAACTTTGAACTTTTCGACATGTTAATGTACATGTAAAGCTTGTAAGCGGGATATCTCGAGAACCATTCACCAGAATCTTACACATAGCACCTCCTAGGGAATACAAAGGGTTGATTAGATATTGGTGACCTTGACGTTATTGTTCAATTTTGAAGTATTAATTTGCCGCGGGGGATCATGTCACCTCAGTGACAACTACTTGTTATTGTTGTGTTTGTGTGTGCTCTATCCTATTCACACAAATAAAATAACACCACTTTGCCATGTGTTTCAGGTTCATCCAGTGTGCCCATCAGCGCATCCACCACATCACGTACGCTGACTATGATGACTTTGTGAGCACTATATGCAGCGCACGTAATGCATTCTTCCTGGCACCAGGAGGCGTTGTACAGTTTAACGAACTTCTGCAGAGTCTACGGAGGTCGAAATCGTGTCGAAAAGACCTGTGGCAAAAAATAATGGGGGGACTAGCTACTGGCAATGTTTGACGACAAATTCCAAACGTTTAGTCAATCGTAGATAAACTATTACTTGTGTTCACATGTTTGATGATGACTTATATTTGTAGCAAATTGAAGTCCTGTTATTTTTTGTCTATGAAAATTGAAAAAAAAATACAAAACATTTACCGACTTACTGCCAGGATTATGTGGGTGTGGAATAATGAATGCACACTTTGTGAACAGCCCTTTCTGGGCTTTTGTATAAAATTATATATCTTATTGAAAAATAGTAATTGTTAGAATTTTAAATGTACTTAATACACTGTAATTGTTCTGTGTGTTATTTTAGCATTGTGAGAATGTAAGTTAAAAGAGTATTTTTGAAACTGCTTCAATATTTGTCTATAATTGTTGAGCTTTTTTCGGTATTCCTCATTTTCTTTCTTTTTTTGCCTCTCCTTTTTCCATCATGTGTATTTAAACTCCATATTTATATACCCTTGTTAACACTATTTTATACATTCATCAGTTTAATTTCATTGATCTTTAGATATTATTGGTTATGTTTTCTTTGCATATGTTAAATGTTGATTCCTTATTATTTGCCATATGATACATCTTCTACGAAACAATTTCATATATATGTTGTTATTTTGAAGCTTTACAACTTTTTGAATAAAGCATTTGATTATACATGAAATCCTCTCACATGATACTTTTCACACACAAAATTATTCCCATTTTCCTAGAATTTTTCTTATGGTGTGACCTTATTTAGTTGATCAGGATACTTGTGTTGGAATTCATGAGAAAAATATGTGAAATTGTTTTGTTGGGAAGAGTCTGCACACTACATGGACATGTTTCAAGCCCATCTTCCTCCGCAAGTCATAATTTGCACCAGTCTCCATCACTGACTAATTTAAGCCTTGTCGCATTTCCTTATCTTGGCTTCACTAGCAAAGGAAATGGGACAGTGCTTAAATTAGCCAGTGATGGGGATGTGAGTCATGCCGGCCCTTGCGGAAGAAGTTGGTTGCAAGTCATGATTTGTGACGGTGACTAGAAAAATAGGGAAAGGTGGGGAAAATCTATGTTTATAGACATTTTTGTTGATCAGAAAAACACGTTTCCCCATCTGTCCTTATTTTGTAGGACATTGTCACAATAAGAGGTTGTTTCTGATCATCACCAATTAAGAACTTACAATTGTGAAGGCAATTTTCAAACAAAAACTTGTTATAAAGGTAGTTTTCATGTCTTTGTATATTTGTTTTGCGTAAATGAACTCTCAGATCCTTTGAGAACTACATTTCAAAATACGAATCCATAAATCATAATATATTTCATTACTCATTAAGTTTATTTCACATTCCACCAGTTAAATATCAAAATCTTTGTATTTTGGAAGAGTTGTCACCAATTAAAAACCTAATTTATAATTTTGAATCATCAACTGTTAATGAAGTAAGTTGGATGCAAAGTGAAGGTATAGAAACTATGCAAAAATTACCACAAACAAATCTTTAATTGCATTAAAGGCACTGAATTACATTTTGTAATGTTGATCAATTACAAGTCTAATTTCATAGTGACTTCATAATTGAGTGAAAAAAACTATTTGCCGACTTGAACTATATAGTTCTTCTTAAGTACTGCATATTTTAAATCTGAACACTGATAATATATTTTACTGTTAAAGTTGACAAAATGACACATTTGGTCTTTGCTAATTAATTCAATTAAATATGTTCAAAATGGTGTGCAGCGCCTTTAAATCCCATTAAAATTTCACTAAGCATGCAGTCATACACTGATGAGTCTATGCAATACATTTTGAAGATCCGTATGTCATTAATAAATCATTAATCGATTAATGTTGTGAGTGGAGTGATGCTTTCAATTTTTCAGTCCTATGAATTTAATTTATTTTTGTATTTATGTATACATTTTCATTTTCTTCATAATTAATCAAATATAAGCTTATTGTACATTAACATTTTATTAAAGTTCAAATTTCTTTTCGATCAGGGTAAAGTTTCTGTTTATAAATGATTTTTTTTTTTTTAAATCGAGCAAGTAGTGAAATGTTTTCAAAGTGTTGTGTTACTTGAGTGCCCTTACAACTGCTCAATCTTATTTTTGAAAGTTTAGATAACTGATGATGTTAGATTTTCATAGTCTATTACTTGAATCATGATGAATGATTGAAGATTTCTCTTCCAACTGAACCTCACACAACCTCTGAAGAAAGGAATGCAGTTAGTTATACACTTGGGTATGGTAGACATTGTGGTCTCAGTTTGGTATAAACGTACATATTTCATATTTCATATTTTGGTTAATGTACAGGTACACTTGATTTGTTCAGTCACATGGGCTGTCACGTGACAGACTAGCTTGCTCACTGGAGGAATCAAATGAGTCCAGCAAAACACATGCCGCTCATCTGACACTGGCTGATAGCTGACAGTGCCTCAGCCTTGTTCAGCTGCTCCAGAACAAGTGTCTCAGTCGGTGAACATCCCGGCAAACAGATGACCCTGGCTGATCAGCCAGTGTGCAAATCAAGTGTGCCCTAACTTTATCCTAATTGCGCTTCCTTTACAAGGCCGCAGGATCATGAATAAACCTTCGCTTAGCACATTTTGTTTACAGTCAGCACCTTGCTAGTTTAAATTTTAACTCTTCGCTTTTTATGTAAACCTCATTGTAGTCTGTTCCGATTCTTAGTTGCAATTTGAGCTATGATAAACATATTTTTAGTGAAGAAATTTGTGTGCTTAACAAAAAGTTATCTTAATTCCCTTCATGATTCTGGGGCCAGTTTTGGAATAATTAAGGAAATATTATAAATGAAGACAAATGCAAAATGCTCTTGATCTGTAATGACACTCTGCTATGTTAATTTTCCATTAAAAAAATGTCACCACCAAGTGAAGTTAAACATTTTCAACCAAAGCGAAGACAAACTGCTATTATTCTACTAATACCGAGATACACCATTTTACCTCAAACTTTGACTTTTAACACGAATGAATAAGTTTCAGAAGAAGTTATGCCTCTCTAGGTTTGCTTATTGAGTAAAACATCCTGTCAATTAGCACCTGGCTCTAGATTTAACTCACTTTAGGATAAACAGGCAGAGGAGTGTCCCTTTAAAGTGTAGCATTACCAAAAATTCCAAACAGGATATCAGGGTAATCTTTCTTAGGGCTCAGTAAGCTTGAGGGAATGGGCTAATTAAATTAATTTATGGGGCACTTTGAAAATGAAATATTTTTGACAGTGTTCAAGATGATCGTTGCCTATTTGTATAAAAACTATATCTGCCTATAATTGTCTAATATCCAAAATAATATACCAAAATCTTCAATCAAAATCTAAAGTTTCTAATGAAGCCCTTAAACAGTTTATGAATTAAATAGATTTTAATAAATCAAACACAGAGAAGCTGAGGTAGGCATGGTTGAGGATATATATATACCAGAGCTGGTGGGATACAGACAACTATTTTTCTAGCTAGAGCCAGTATATATTGCTTCCCAATGTGCTCTTCCATCGTCACAGGGTTACACTGCTTCCAGACGTTGCGTCTTCAAGTATGATGACTAAATCATTGTCAAATTAGTGTAATTGTCTCGTTTAGAACTAAGATCAGAAAGTTCCATTTTCATGGAATGTCAGGAAACATGTTCTACAACAAAATATATGATGTTCTAACTCTTATTAAATAAAATATATAGTTGCATTAAAATATGTTCGACAACAAAAATATGATGTTTAGTAACTAACTTTAATTTCCTAAATTAAAAAGTTGCATTTTATTGTAACTACAAATTTGGGTTATGTTTGTTGGTAAGCCTTCAGTTGAATATATGAACAACATGGTCAGATTTAAAACCTGTCATGAGTAGATATTAAAATTACGCTAATTAAAAACTTTTCCACTTCTTAACGAATTTATGAAAAAAGCTAAAAGATCGTGGTCTTCATCATTATCTAAATGAATTCATAGTCTATAAACAGTTATAGTTGAATATTTTTTTTTTATTCTAAAATTACTTTCGGAGTTGTTACAGTAACTAGTTATGGTCCTGTCCTGTTTTATGTCAAATTATCTCTATCATTTGCTCTTAAAAACAAATTGTGTTAAAGGCGCTGTAGCACGTTTTTGGCAAATTTTATTTTTTCAAATTTCCAATTTATAATGATAGTTTATGTCATTTATATTTACTTCAAAAGGTAAAACATCATATTACACAAACCATTTATCCGTAGTGGTAATAACCGTATTGCGTATAAAGCAAAAAATGCATGGCGGCCATTTTATTGTGAACACAATTTATTATTTTGTATGACAAAAACGATTCCCATGGCTTTACCGAACCATGTACACTCATTTTTTAACTTGATTTTCCGAAGAGGGAAGGGTGTTTTACCATTAGTGACAGTATTTTTCAAAAACATTTCATCAACTTATTTCAGTGAAAAAACGTGCTACTGCCCCTTTAATACTTAGGGCTTAATAGGTTCAATAAAGTTAATTATTTTTAATGTCATCAGACAAACAAATTGAAACAATATGGTTTTTTTAAAAGTGTATTTTCTGTAAAACCTGTTCTGCCTTTGTAAGCAAATTTGATTGCTTTATGAGCAAAATATCATTAATTCCATTGTTCACATCTCAGCTTTGTTTATCATATCTTATATGTTTTCAAACTAATGTCATATTAGAATAATGTTATTGACTGAAATTAGATTTAAATGTGTGCAATAACTAACTTCATTTAAAGTTCACTTTCATCTCAAATTCAAACTTTTTTCATGTAATGTAAATTATTTCATGTATTACATTTCAATAGATTTGCTCATATATTTATATTGTGTTTTCATGTCACTCTTTATTAATGTAAATATTAAGAAAAGGATTCATTTCCTGATAAAAAAAATAATAAAATGTTTCACAATTATTAAATTATGAATATTGCATATCATATCATTTCATTCTTTAATTGATACAATATTTTGGAAACAATTTACAAGTATCAAGCTAAGAGGTGTAAGTTTTAGTTATGAAATGTGATTTGTTTAAGAAATTGAAAAAAAAAAGAAGAAGAAAATTAATTATGTAATCGTTTTCATGCATCCATTTAATTAGTTCTTTGTTGATCTCAGACAATGTTCCGATCACTTACAGTATTGTTGATTCTGCTGATTTTCAAAATTTAATTTAAAAAAATAGTGTTTTCAGTTGACATTATTAAAGAGTATGGGATAAGGTCAGGCTGTCTTGTGTTTTTCAGAGAACCTCCAATTTATTTTGAAATAGCTACAAAGATTAGTTTATGAATGAAACAGATTGTTTGTCAAGTTTATGAAAATGCGAAGAAAGTGACAATTATTAGTTTGTGTGGCTCTATATTTGGGTGAGGTGTCCTGTATATCAAATCACCGGATTAATTTACTATAAATGATAACCGATTGAAGGTCTATCACTAGCATGTAGTCAATATGTGACATTCTCTTTTCAAAATTGAAGTATTAAAATGTTAAAAGTAAAAACATTACCTACATTTACTTGCTAAAAACATTTTTTCTGATTAATCATGTCAAATTTTAAAACCAACATTGACTGAAACATTAATAAAATCCAAAGTAATAAATAAAAATTATTCTCATAGGCAGATACAAGAGTCACCTTCTTCTGTTCTTATGAAAGTTTTCTGCGTCACTGCTTGCCTTAAAACAATGATTTCCGCTGCTTAGGACTGCATTGCATTGATTGCTCCAGTCAGATAATTTATCAGTTCACATCCTGACTGGCCTCTCAGCATCTACTGTTTTGTGTCTGTGAATTTGGTGATGACTTTGTTTCAATAAAGAACTTTGTCCAACAACCTCAAAATGGTTTCTTTTTTTGCCTGTTCTTCATGAACTCTTAGTCAGGAAAACCAGTAAACATGGTTTATATTCTAATCATTAATGTATCTTTGTGGCTAGAGTAATTCCAATGTCCAATGTCAAGGATTGTAATTGAAAGTGATATTGCTTGATGTTGTGTGAGGCGGTGATGATGATCAGGTGAGGTGATTTGAGGTTTAAGTTAACACTGCTTTCAAGAATATAACACTTACAATGCCGCTGCTAGTATTATTATCCCCCCGGCATATAATGCGGGGGGATATAGTCGTTGGCTCCGTTTGTCCGTACGTCTGTCCGTGATCACATCGTTTCCAGAGCAGTACTCGAAAACTACTTAGCCAATCTTCACCAAATTTGGTATATATAGTTTCCCCATATAATGTAAATGTGCCTTTTGGGGGTTGCAACTTTTTGGAAGTTTGTTTGTTTGTTTCCATGGTAACAATTTGGACTCTATTTGAAAATGGTTTGTTTCCGGAACAAATCTCTAAGACTACTGGGCCAATCCTCATCAAATTTGGTATACTGCCTCCCAATGTCATGTAGGTGTGCCTTTTGGGGGTTTTAACTTTTAAAACGTCCGTAAACTTTTCGCTTTTTCAACTTCTTCTCCAGAACTAATAACTCCACAGAGCTGAAATTTAATGTGCAGACTCCTTGGCAAATGTGGATTCTAAATTGTAGATTTCGTGTCCCCGTGACCCCAAATGGGGTCACAGGGGTCACATCCTTAAAAACCTATTTTCATCTTCTTCTCCAGTTCCAACAGGTCTAGGGAGCTGAAAAGTTGTGTGCAGACCCCTTGGCTAATGGGGATTCTAAATTGTAGATTTTGTGACCCTGTGACCCCAATCTAGGTCACGGGTCTAGACCCAAAAGCCTATTTTCATCATCTTCTCCAGTTTATATGTAAAGCTTTAGAAAGGTGAAATGTTGTGTAAATGTTTTTTGGTCAAAGGTGATTCTTAAATGTAGGATTGGTGACCCTGTGACTCCAAATGTGGGTCACAGGGGTCATGATCTAAAACCAATATTATTTTGCTTGTTAACAATGTATTACTTGGGATAACTTAGATATTCAACCTTAGATAATAAATCAATAAAATTCTGATGAGCTACAGAGCCCATGGCTCTATTTTTTAACTTAATTTTGTTTATGTTTCCATGGCAACATTTTGTACATTTGTCTTTTAGAAAGGTAACGAATTGAAGTGAATTGGTTGAAGGAGGAGAAATCTGTTTTTACGAGCAAAAACACCTTATAGTTTTAATTATATACTGCTAAAACTGATTATTCAACTTATGTCGTGCCGAGGGGATAAGCCATCTCTCCTGATGTCTCCATTGTGGCTGTGCACTGCAGTGAAACCTTCGATCATGCACTAAAATTCAGATCTTTTGCTGGACAGCTGGACACCCTGGGAACACATCTGAGTTCTCCAAGTACTATTAGACATATAAAGAAGAAACCAAGACTGTAACCATAAATATATTTATTGCCATGACGACAGCAGTTATCAATGAACTTAGTGTAATTTCCAAAAATACTATAACAAATATGAACAAATACATTTATGTACAGATAATGTAAGGCCACTTCGGTAGGTTTATCACTGATTAATTCAGCACGTAGACTTTTTATACTTTGTTGAATTGGTAAGCACAAACGTTATCTTGCTTGGAGGCCTTTGTTAAAAAAAACAACACTGCCTCTGTTGGACATTTCTCTCCACCGAGTTTACTCAAGTCATTTTCCTCCCAGTTAGCATCTGTAACATGTAGACCATATCTCTCGATTCTAGCAAAATACCCTAGCGGTGAACATTGCAACACAGCAACTGTCTTTATATCTTTCTGATCAACAATCATCTTTCATTTTCGACTGACTTCTCTCTTGTAAAAAAATAGCTTTGAACTGCACATGTGCTGGAACTCCAGGCTTCTCAATACAATGGGACAGACCAACCGCCAAGTTTGAAAAAAGATCGCTGATTGCACAACTAACTTTGATTGCAACCAATCTGGATTCTCTATTTCCAGCCAAGAAAGTGCCCTACTTGTATCAGAGGTTACATGGGAAGAAATGACTCAAGTCACCTGTAAGGGGAGAGAATGTCTCTCAGACTGTTGGGTTAATCTTTACATTTCAATTCATTCAAATCTATAATGCACTTTCTCATGGATTTATCATCACTCTGCCCACAGAGGTCACTAAAATCACAGCGATTTTCAACCTAACCTCTCTTGGGGAGATGGTTACTGATACAGATTCTGAAAAGGGAATTGCACATGACTTCAACAAAAATATATTGAACAAAGATTTTCATGATAAATCAAACAGAAGAAGATAAAGAAATAAACATGTAAGACTAGCTGAGAATGTTATCACAAAGCTTTGAATCTTAACTTAATTTTTTCCAACTAAAACACAATTAAATAGTTAACCTTCTCAATACAAGCTATGAGAAATGGTAGTCGCATACAGAGATGTGAATGAACTTGAGAAAATTGAAAGTTATAATCAAAGGCATGAAGTTTTAATGGATGGGCACCTCTACATGACTTGACATCAATCTAAAATAGCAGTATCAGATAAACTGCTGAAAGTTCACGTCTTTGTATGTCCTTTTAAAAACAATCCAGAACAAAGACGGTTAAGAATAAGAACTTAACCTTAACAGAAAGTGATAAAGAAAATGCTACCCAGACATTTATCATAATCCACATTCTTGCAGTAGTGCAACATATTATTCCTATTATAAACATCACAATACAGACTTGAACTGTGTCAAAGAAAGAAACTAGAATAAACATTGAAAATGCAATGTAAACATTTGTAATCATTTGACAACATTTTAAAACCAGTTCCATTTAAAACCTGTAGTATTGGTAGGGAGATGCTGTAGGAAGCAGAACCAAGAGCTTCTTCAATCTCTTAATAGCTCATATATCAATACAAAATATTTGTCTTGGAATGCAAAATGATTTCAGTCACATGATTATTTCTGCACAAGCATAAATTTACCATTTGAATAATACTTATAAACCTTGTCCTGTTACCATGATAGTCATTTGCATGGGTTAGTAAAATGTAAAGTTAATTTGGATAAACTTATAAAATATTCCAATAAACATACCAACTGAAATATGTATCTTCACCAACATATGCCAAGTAATGTCCCATTTGGCACAACGTTTGTAATTGCCCATTTAAATTTTTTTTATTAAGAGTAAATAAATCAAAACGAATCAAATTTAATTTGTGAAATAAATACAGATATATTAACAAAATACACAACAAAAAGATTGATTGATCAGAGAGAAAAGATAATGTAAGTTACGAGTGAGATGTCGATTAGCCTCCCAGCTATTAGCGGCATGAATGTTATACAAGTAAAAGATGTTGCTGATTAATCAACATACGAACAAACAATCAACTAAAAACAGTGTATGAAATACAGCATATCCTACAGCCCGTAACCTTTCACATTGATCTAGACTCTCAGTATTTTTTGGGTTGATTTAAAGGGAAAGTTCTATCGCCGATTTATCGGCAGCTTCCGCCATCTTGGTTTCTAGCCTAGGCATTTCGTGAAATGAAAACACGCTATATTTAACCCAATTTAAAAAAATTGTAATAAAAGAACATATACACTTATAGGATATTCAAATAGTAACACATAATGTATCATAAAACTAATAAACTATATGCTCCTAGGCCGTGGCGAAGTTTTCCCCACTCGCAGCGTCAATGAATGGCTTCAATTCTCATTGTTTTTATTTTTCAACAAATTTGCGCTTATATTTATCAAGTTGTGAAATGTTAAGTCATCAAAGTATTGACTTAATTAATATCTTTCAATTTGACCGTGTATGAATCAAGTATTAATAGCATATATGTGTAAATGGGAATATCCTCTTGAATTTCGTTTCCACAAAAAATACTCCGATAGAACCCTCCTTTTAACCATAGGAAAATTATAAGTTCATAATTCCTGGCTGGTAACATTTCAGGCTTATTTCATACACTGCTAAAATCTACTGGTTAACCATTGGTCTGCCGCTCTGATTAGATAGGTACAGTCTACAAGTATACAGACAAAATATATACATACAGATGCACATACACCTGGATTATTGAATGAAAATGTTAAAGTGTAAAGGGTAATCATGAGCACTAATGTATTTTAGTTTTATGATCAACTTAGGCTAACTTACTTCTTCATGAAAATAGAGTGTAACAATTAAAATATTTCATACACATTTGAATGTCAGTATGTATGTTTGTAAGTAGTTGGGCAATTGATTGAAAACATATTTTATTCATTTAAGAAATGGATTGGGTTATGAAACTTATATAGGCCTCTCCACTAGTTGAGCAATATTATCTGTACTCCCCCACACACCACTACAAACCATACAATATTGAATATTGCAACTTTTCCTTTTCCATGAATTACATAAGACAATATTACAATGATATCGCAATATATTCTCAAATAATGTATTGTATCGTATTGCAATAATTGTTAAGCTGCAATACTCAACCCTAGAAAGTACTGATATTGTTAAACTGTGAAGTTTAACGTTAAAATAAGTTTTTTTGCCCTTTACCTTTACCCTTATGAGCGTATACAAGTGATATCTACACAGAAAGAAATATCAAATCATAAAGTAAACAGTTGGATATGATAATTGTAAAATGAAAAGTTATACCCAAATGAGACAACTGCTTTGGCATGAAGAAGCTGAAAAGTAATTGTACAGTAATCTCCTACATAAGTATCTTCCGTTCAAATTATATGTTTAAATTATTTAAAACATATTGTAATAATTGAAATATAATTATATAAGTATGCAAAATTAAATAGAATTATGAACATCAAGAAGCTATTATTGTTTAAATTCATATTTTATATAAAGCTGAAGTAATAAGATAAAGCTTTTGTCTAAAATTCTTTACCCCAAAATTATAAACCAGTTCACAATCATAAAATAAAATACAAACTAAAGCACTCTAAGGATATGTTTCTTGTAATAAACCTGAAAAATCAACCAAATGCAACAAATGCATGATAAAAAGCTTTTGTAAAACCTAAAATCATCAGCAAAACAACAGGTATTATGAGGAAGTTAAATGTTTGTTGCTTAAATTTACTAAATATTGCGGAAAATATCGGAGGAAGTGAGGAATTTGATATGAGGGCCAGAGAAGAGGATGAGAGAGAGAAGTAGACTTATTTATTTATATTCAACACAAGAAAACTTAAACCAGGTTGATTATCTATCAGTCTATGACTGATGCTACACCAGAGAAGAGCTTGATACTGAGTCATCACTGTCATCAATGTTCCATGTAAGTCTACAATGACATCTTCAAATATCAGAAGGGCTGAAAACATATTTACTTTGGGAATGTAAATGAAATTCTTTGGAAGAAATATTTTAATTTTTCATGTAAAATACATTCACAAGGAATATTGGTTAAACAAGGTATCAAGCACATTTTCCTCTTCTTTATTCAAATAAAACAAGTTTATTAAAACAAATAAAATACAGAAACTAAATAATCTCAATCTAAATTTCCAATAAAACAACAGGGAATTCACAGGGTAGTGGCACCAGCTTGTATAACTTCCTTACATACAGTTCCTTCCTCAATATCACTACGTGTACGTCGTCCATACATGTTTCCATTGCCTATCTCCAGATTGATAACATTTTACTGTAGACTGACAGAATTTAAATTGTTCACTTTTCAACATTACAGAATTCTAGAATTCTAGAATTCTACAATTACAGAATTCTAGAATTCTACAATTACAGAATTCTAGAATTCTACAATTACAGAATTCTAGAATTCTAAAATTACAGAATTCTAGAATTCTAAATTTACAGAATTCTAGAATTCTAAAATTACAGAATTCTTTTTAAAACAGAGAGTATTGAAAGCATTCATATTCCATTATAGAAATCAACTTCAAAATGAAGTACAACAGTACTTTTATCATGTCTACTTTGAGTCGAGGCAGAAACACTAAAACAATATGTACGTACAGTTTATAACGTTACACGCATAGGAACTCTAAAATGGCCGATTCCCATTACCAGAAATAAGCCAGTTACAGGGCAGCGATTTCATTTCTGTAGAAAGATTTTGTATCATGATACGAGTAATGTGATATGTAGGTATCATGATATGAATAAATATCAATAACTGGCATTAAAGTATTTAGTTCCTAGTACGAACCGTACTGACGAGCAGTTAACCCTTATCAGTAGACTAACATCATCTTTATGAATCGAAGCATGGGAACCAAAGAAGATACTGAGGATACACTCGCAGATCATCTGCCGGTTGGGGACACTGTGGTCGGGACTGCAGACGGGGAGGATGTGGAGGACCCGCTCGACTTGTCGAAGACACCGGTGGATGCGCAGACGGCGATGACGATGATGATGATGACGAGCAACACGACCGCAATCAAAATGATGGTCATCTTCGTGTTCTTCCACCAGTACTTCTTCTGTATCCGTCGCGCCGTCTTCTGGAAGGAGGCCGACTGCAGGCAAGAGCATTAACATATGTTCAGCTATTGTCAGTTTTTGCTTGGAGATAAGAAAGGTAAGTTTTTTTAAAACCTATTATTGAACTGGTGTAAAACTATTGATCAACTATAATTGTGATATTTGAATCACTATTGCCCATCTATTGTCCATCTATTGACCAACTAGAGAAAATCTATTGTCCATCTACTGACCACTACTGACAATTTATTGTCCATCTATATTGTTTAACCAGAGAAATCTATTGTCCATCAAGTGACAATTGATTTTCCATCTAATGTCCAACTGGTGACAATCTATTGTCCATCTATATTGTCCAACCAGAGAAAATCTCTTGTCCATCTCGTGTCCAACTAGTGACAATTGATTATCCATCAATTGTCCAATCAGAGACAGTCTATTGTCAAATTATTGTCAAACTAGTGACAAATGATTGTCCATCTATTGTCCAATTATTGTTCAACTAGTGACAATTGATTATCCATCTATTGTCCAATTATTGTCCAACTAGTGACAATTGATTATCCATCTATTGTCCAATCAGAGACAGTTTATTGTCCAATTATTGTCCAAGTAGTGACAAATGATTGTCCATCCATTGTCAATAATAGTCCAAATGTTGTCAATCTCAAATCACATCAAGCTATTATTGACTATTTTGTTCCAACTTTAACCCTTAAAATGTTTAGGAAACTCTTTGATGTTGGCAATCAGATTTATTATGTGTTTTATTCAATATAATTTGAATAATATAAGTTTCTTTTCATTTGCTGGTTCCATGAGGACTAAATCTTGTTATTTGCTAATCGTAACAAGTGACAGTTGACCACTCACGCCAGCCTCCAGTTCCTCTGTCTTGTCCATGAGATCGTCCAGCCTCTCCCCACGCTCCAGCACCTTCTCTATGTTCTGTGACATCACGCCCTTCACCTCGTCCACCTGGGTCTGCAGCTTGGCCACTCCTGAGTTGGGTGCAGCAGCTTTAGAGTATTTCTCCTGTGTGGATGTCATGTGGTGGTGATATCAATCATAGTTTACTCGCAATAAATGATTTGACATATAGAGATCTTTCATCAAACAACATACATGATCACCTCCATACTTAGTGGTTTAACGTTTAGAATAAATGAACAAGGGAAATTATATTTTATCAACATAAATACAGCAATGAAAATTTCACAAGTATAACATTTCAGACACAGCTTAAGTACATAAAGTCTCAAAAACAACAAAATTGTAGACTGCCTTTCGTAATTTGCATTTTCATAGAAAATATGTTAAATGAAACTTTTTAACATTTCACATTTCACAGTTTTTTAAAAATGGACTGCTATTCTAAAAACTTACATGTTATTTTTGTAAAGACAAAAGCTAAAGCTTCACCATGAATACACTTACCATGAGTTGGTACATAACAAAGCCAAAATCTCCATCAAAGTCGTGTGACTCGGCAGCTTTCGCCCGCTTGATAAGAGGTCCTGTTTGGAACTTTTTCTTAACCTGCACATAAAAGATTAAATGCATAAATCCTGTTTAATATAGCAACCTTTGGGGATCCATTCATTTTCAAATACTTAATAATTGTTTATTATATTATTCCAACTTTACACAAGCAGGAATATTTCAGAAAAGTGTATTTTCTGTGTATGCAAATGATATGAAACTGACATCTACATAAAATTCACTTTACAAAGAATAACAGGTGTGCATTCAAAAGCATATTACAGTGTTTAATATTTAAATCAGAATCTTGTGAAATTATACGCAAAAAATGTTTTCAATTATCATGGTTGAATTGTTTTTGTGATTCATGGTTTCATTGCAAGTAATTAATTTGTTAAAAATATTGAGCACTCTGTGATTTTCAATTAAATGGCACAAAAAAGACAATTCAAGAAAAACTAAAATAAAACAAATGAAAGCCATGCAAGGGAGTTTCAAAGAGACTGTGCTGAAGGTCAGAGCTACAACATGTTCAACAAAGACATTCAATTTACAACATAGAAAACACAAACTAAAATGTAACCAAAACGTTTACATCTCAGAGTCGACTTTTCTCATAGAGTTATTGCCATGACAGGATTAATGTCTAAATTACAAACAGATTAAATTTACAAATATAACCATAAACCTATTTCTAAACTGTATCTTAAACAGATCACAGCAGATAAAAAGTTTGTGTAGTCATATTTTGTTCACGATAGAAACTTTCATGTAATGACTCCTTTGCAGGCTTTAAACAATGAAGTAAGTTTCAAAGTGTAAATATTTATCAAAGGTAAAACAAATTTCAATTACTTTACATATTGGAGAAGAATGTATACAGTAGGTCCTTAAGTCACGGCCCATGTGACCCATATTTGGGGTCACCAAATTTACAATCTAGAATCCCCATAAAGAGTCTGTTTGTACAAGTCAGCTTTCTATGACCTTATGTACTAAAGAAGAAGATTTAAATAGGTTTTTAGATCATGACCCCTGTGACCCCTATTTGGATCCCCAAATAATTAAGAATCCCCATTGGCTAAGTAGTCTGTACACATCATTTCAGCTTTCTATATACCATTACATTATTGAGAAAAAGATGAAAATAAGTTCACAGGTGATCATGACCCATCTGACCCATATTTGGGTCACAAGGGCACCACATCTACAATGTTGAGTAAATTTTAGAGTTCATATATATTGTTTATACAATGCCTTAGGGTAAAACATCACTTGATGTGGCGTCAAGGTCAATCCCATTACATCCTTTTTCTTCTTTGATGTTGCCTTCTAAATGCAATGGCTGATAACCTGTGATGTTTGAAAGTATTTTGGAGTATTCCCATAATTCCACAGCTTTGTTACCCTACAACAAGTAGAACATATATTCATGCCTAGTTGGACGGACACTCATGCCTACATATTGGTATATCTATCTCTCCCTTTGTCTTTGGGCCTATAGTTTAGGCGATTGTTGAACAACACATCATATAACATGGCCACTTGCATAATATCCTCTATATACTGATGAACACAAGAAAGAGTACCTCAGTAAGGTAGGCGTATGGTTGCTGTTTGCCGAAGTTCGGAGGTGCTGCACAAAGATATATAAGACCACTGTCGATCAGACAGTGGAAGGCATAACTGAAACAGGGGACATTTGCTTGCAAATAAAGGACGGAATGTACAATAAACGTAATGTACCATAAGAACAAAAAATAAAAAAAATAAAAAGAGGATGTACAGAGAAAGCTACTCTAAAAATGAAATAAAAAACATTTAAAGCGATATAATGACATTTACAGAAAAAGTATAATAATGTGGTAAAATACCTACAAATACTTCATCACTTTATTTCTTGTATAATTACTAATAATTACACGTTTATCTACAGAAATACTCAAATGAAAATGTTTATAGTGCACACTATGAATATTGTCACAAAGTGATATATGCATATATATATATACACACCGGTATTCAAAATATCACACAAAAATACACTTAAATATTTAAATCGTGCAAAAACAGTCAACGTGCATAAATATTGTATGTATAAGATGAGACATTAATAAACAAATTCGCTCTCTCTCTCATATTAATATCAAAGCACTCACTCATTTGATGTGTATGTATTTTTCCCATCTGTTGTTGTGGGTATATTCGGAAGAATGGAGTCAACTGTGCTCTCAAAACTACCAATTCCATTTTGTCGACTGCACAAAACAACCGTGCCACGTGATATACAACTGTATTCTATTGTCATGATGGAAAAGCCTGGAAAAAAAGAACAGTGATGTTAGTATATTTGGAGTTATCAAACATGAATTATCTCAAACTGTGCAGATTTCAATAAGCTGAAGTAAGAAACATATACAAAAAAATTCTTGGGGGTAACATTTCACAATGGTGTGTGATATGATGTTTTCAAAACATAACTGGACCCTCATTAGTAGAATGATTTTACGAAACTTCAATCACTGTCAATGCACAAAATACTATTCAACACTTTGGACGTTGAATTAACTTGTGCCAAAGCATTTTCAGTGATCTATCTCCTCGAAATGAACATTGTGCGCTTCGAGCATGCATTGCGCATGGAGTTAAGGCGTGATACAAGTGGACTATTATTATTATTATTATTATTATCAATTTGCAGGAATCGCAACTTGTTAACAAGAGAAATATTCAGCTAGCTTTTTATATATATATATATATTATATCTGGCTTAAAATGGATATGCTTTTGAAAACTCCACTGCCTACAAACAGGATTAACAACTTTCCACCTAAAAAAAGTTAAAAATACATTGAACAAGTTTATAAATGAAAGTGTGATGAAAATGATAAGGCATCAAACTGACAATCCCTTCTCTTCAATGATCGATTAGAAGAAGAAAAAAAAAAAAATTTAAAATTTGCTGACATAGCAAAACGAAGATCCCTACCCACGCTACACAACACAAGGGAGTTAACTGACAGGTGTACGTAGGCTGTGCTTTTACAAGTGGTTTGATAGATTCTTCTTGTTGATGGGTTGTCCATTTAACTATGAAATTGGGCAATTTGAAACATAAAATGACAACAGCTTGCCTAGAAATCAATCATTAAATGATATCATGTTGCATTGTGAATCAAATCTGTTAGCTAAACTTTTTTTTACAGAAGAAACAAATAATGAGAAGAGACATCATGCAGAATTTGTACATAGAAAACCTGTGAAAGAAGGACAGTGGGACACTAAACCTACATACCATAGTTTTCATCCTTCATACATGATACTTCAAGTACATCGCAATCATAAGAACTTTGTAAAAGTGATATCCAATCTGTCTGAGGGTCGATCTGTGATACAATACTGATACCATACATAATTGTCAAAAAATAAATCTTTCTTGATTTCAATCTAATGAATGAAATATATATCAGTAATATGATTACAGACCCAATCCTATATTTGTTTTCCCAGAATTGCTGAAAGAGAATCTAATCTTAATCAGCACATGGAACCTGAAATATCTCATTACACAGTTCAGACAATGTCATAGTGTGTATAATCATACACTTTACAAACCATTATAGATATAACTTACAAAAAGAGAACAGATCTGGTTTCAACTGCAAGTTTAGAAGAATTAGAAACATGCTTTGCTAAACAATTTGTTGACAAACAAACTTGACACAAGTACAGAGAAAATTTTGATTTACATATGATGAATAAAAAAGCATCAATAAATCACTCACGCTGTATTCATACAGACGACTAACCCAGCATGTATGTAGATTAGCAATCTTAGCAATGTAACGAATCTACTTCATTTCCTTGTGTGGGTCACACTTCACATTGTTGATTCTCTAAACTGTTCTTCACATCTTGTTTTCTTTTCAACCGACATCAATTAATAACTAAAAGGAAAGGCCGATGCATCTACATCTAAATAAATGACTCAATGATCAAAGAGAACTTCATTACATCTCACACAGCCATGTTATGGATAAACTCCTCACATGCACATATTTCTTGCACAAATTTTAATGAATGAAATGATATTCTTAAGTTAAACTAAATACCAGATGTTTACATCTGGTATTTAGTCACCAAAGCACGCAATGTTATTACACTAAGTGTTATAACATGGTAGAGTTATTAAACCGCGATATCTACAACGGGTGAGTAATAAATACAAGTTCATGTACCAATGTCCCATTGGCCGCCATGTTAAATTATTGACATATGATGTATATGCTTTGCTTATATGAAGACAATTTTCTTGACACTCAACGGAAACAAACATGGAAATATTATGTGTAGGCCTATGTAGCTGAAATGATTTCCAATCTTTTGTTATATATTTTATAACCATTTTTCATACATTTTAATTATGAAAATTATTCTTGCAACGGCTAATTAACCTGTAAGTCTATGGAAAATGCCAGAGTGGGGAAGAACTTTTGGTCCCTGGGTGTATAACACATTATTTATTAGCGAAGAGAACATACCGGTATTCCGTTCCCCCTATCGTTTCCACTACATTACATCTGTCAGAGCTATGTACCTTGGCAAATTATTTATCTGTATTGAATTTTGAGGTCTGATGACTTCAATTATTCAATGAAACATTTGAATGTTACTTTTTGACTTCTCAAAACTTTGCTCCTGGGCCTGAGGTTGACACTTGATCATAAATTCAATAATCGATCATATATAAAAGTTTATAACAAGTAAAATAATAAGATAGAAAGCTTGGCTATAAATAGATGACTACAAACAACATAAATTCCATGAACATGACAACTTTGTAATTGTCAAAAATGCGATTTGTTTTCAGGGTAATACAAGGAAATGAATTGACACAATATTTACTGTAAAAAAAAACCCTTGACTAGTCAAAGATCGCTGTATCAAACTTACCCTCTGTAAAGGTATCCTGTATCCGTAAAGACTTCCTTCAGCTATTTGACATCAGCGGAAAACTTTCATCCAAAAAAGTCGGAAATTTGTTTAAAATCTAAATCAATATCAAGGAGGCGTGACTCAGAGCGAAAACAACTAATAGGAGTTACTTCCCTTGCACCGTGAGAAACCACTGTTATGGCTCACGAGCTTAATATAGAATAACGCTGTTATCCAATCAGCTTAGTCGTGAGAGACTATCTAAGCCAATCAATGAATCTGTTAGGCAGTGTGCAGTATCAATTAGTTACAGGGGTGATTATTGGGTCAATCGGCTCGAGGGATCTCTACAGTCGAAAGAGGCATTCGTCGGCACCAAAAAATTACAGTAAAAAAAAACCAGGATCTTTTCATCCAAACTGTGTGACAATTCCAAAACAGTGAGTACATATTTATAAATGATTTATTTTCATTGATGTCATTCACGAGTTTGCTAGATTTGGCGCTGCAAATGGTTTTTAACATTACTTGAACCGCGCCGGGTAGCTTCCGTCAAATCAAAACATTAGATTGGTTGTCGAGATTTTAAGGAGACATGGTTCCAAAATGGTAATAACAGTAAAATACGTCATAACACACATGGCAATAATTACACGTCTCAGTTTTATCAAATCTATTTCAACGCTATGATGAGACTTTTTCACGTTAATGTAAAATTGCCGAGAAATGGTGGTATATTGACTCATTTTATATGAATGATTACGCGCGTTTGTCTAGCGGCTGTCAAAAAGGTCTAAAAATAGACGCACGTGGTTTGCTCTCCGCATGAATGAATGTAAACATAAACATTTCCTCAGCTGTCAGATTGGCAGATCTACACGTAGGTTTACGTTACTGTTGTTATGTTTTTGTTTTAAAATTACTTTTTCTAAAATTATTAAAACATAAATTAATTACAGTATGTTTATGATTTTGATATTGATGTGATATAATTCCTTATAAATATTTTATTAAATCATTGGCTAATTTTAACATTTTGTTTGGTCCTAAATGAAAATCAAAATGTTTTAGTGTGTTCACCTTAAAGAGGACATTTCTTTATATCCAAATGGTCTATCTATTTAAAAAAAAAACGATTAAAATGATTAGGATTATATTTCCCAATACATACAAAACAATGTATGAGTGTGTTTGTATTCCAAAAGGATGCATCCAAAAGAGATACTCTACCTCAAACAGCTCCTGCTCAGTGATTGACACCTAGAAGTGTGTCATGAGTTGGTTCCAGATCATAACTACATCAATTGATTAAATAAAGACATATTTTACACCAAATCTTCAAGTTAAGTTTTATCGTATTTTAATTGCTTGTTTTTGTTTATTTAACAATCACTTTTTCAATCAGTTTTTATTTGAGAACACGGGCACACATTTTATAACTTGAAGGTGACCTGTCCCATGCAACATGCATTAATTGCAGATGCCCTGTCAGCTACAAATAGATCCCGCTCAAGAGAGGTAAAAACAGGTATTGTTCAGGGTCACATGGGCCAATCACAGATACCTTTTTTACATAGAAGTAGGATAGGTAATTATATTATAATAAAACATGTGATGCTGTTTTTTACATAATTAAAATTCTTAAAGGGGAAATAGCACGTTTTGTGCAAATTTTATTTTTTTAAATTTCCCATTTAGAATAATGGTTTATGTCATTTATATTTACTTTAGAGGGTACAACATCTTATTACACAAACCAATTATCTGTAGTGGTAATACTGGTGTTGTGTATAAAGCAAAAATTGCATGGCGGCCATTTTATTGGGAACACATTTTATTATTTCGAATGACAAAAAACGATTGCCATGGCTTTACGGAACCATGTACACTCATTTATAACTTCATTTTCCAAAGAGAGAATGGTGTTTTACTGTTGGTGACATTATTTTTCAAATACATTTTATCGACTCATTTGAGCGAAAAAACGTGCTACTGCCCCTTTAACAACTGGGGTACTATACTTCCTGTAAAAGAATTCAAGAGGATATCACTTTTGTGCATTTATACTATTAATGCATGATGGAGAATATAAAGCATTTGCACAAACTCACTTAAAATGATAATGGGCCTGCGGCTTGCAGTAAGTTAACCTCCAACAGTACTTGACAGTACTGGAAAATGAAAGCAGACCTAAAGTGACAAGAAAAAGTAGGCATATACTTAATACAGGAAATAGATAAAGATAAGAAAACAGTTGAATAAATATCAACATTTTACAAGACATTGAGAGAAAGCTGTTGTTGCAAGCTGGAGATCTTAACCTGTTACCTGCTTAAGTCATCAGTGCCAAACTTTGCTCGTAACTGTCTCTTAGGAATCAGACATTGTTAAAGGGGTACTTTTTGTGTAAACATAAATGGTTTTAATACCTCATTATAACATAATCCAATTGAAACGTGTTACTGGGGTTAAATTTTTGGTGCTGCTAGATTTGTCAAGTCGACAAAGGATAGTGTTCATTCATTCAAAAATGAAAACAACCAGAAGTGAAACGTCAGGGCTAAGAGTGTGGAAAGCTTTGCTTTGGCAAAAATAAGTCATTGTAAATCAATGTAAAGATAATTTATTTGTTACTTTGTGGATATCATGTCAATATATATATACATTTTATAATTTCCAAAATGTTAAAAACTTTTTTAGTAAATATACAGTGTATTTCATATAATTCTATAACCCACAGGGTCCCATTTGGTCATCTGCAAGATGAGCCTCAAGGCTAACCTAACATATTTCCTCTAATAAACACCAGGGCCACCCCACACTTGTTCAACTTCAACTAGCTTCAACATAAATAAAAAATAGAGCCATTGGCTCTGCAGATCAACAGGCAACAATATACTCTGGACTATTAGAGGTGAAACCGTACACTTGAGCTTTGGTTTTGATACATACTGTGGTACAGAACCTTCGGTTGGGTACATTTTTGGTTCCCTTCAAAACCAAGAATATGTGTTTTGTTGTAGCTTTTTGTTGTTGAATTCTTGGTGATCTGAACTGAAAGTAAATGTGGCCATTCAACTAATGTAGCTGTGAACCGTTTCTTCACTACAGGCTCCTATTGTTGTAGCTGAGAAGCACCTTGTAGTGGGTTGTACATCTTTATATATAACATATCTTTAAGTACAACACCCCCTTATCCCTCGGGTTCTATTCGAGACCCGGGTTGTATTTGATGAAATATGGTACGTCAAAATATTCATAAAAAAAAGATTCATGGCTTTTGTTGTCCTTGCACACATCCAGGATTATCAGGGCAGGATAGACTACCTGCAGCAGGTTAACAGTTAAAGTCAGCTAGTGCAAATAGTAATGGATACCTAATGAAACTCGTCCAAAAAATGACTAAAGATGTCTATTGAATCACAGAAAAAAAACAAATGAAGAGAACAAGCACTAATCTCTTTCACTTGCACTTGTTTTTCCCCAAGCTGGTTCTTATTTCTCCCGCAATGATAGGTTTCAACAGCAGTTAGTTCTACAAGCTGTGATTATTGTGTCGTCGAGGCTCTCTTTCTCTGATGTATAGCATGCTTGTCCTCAGCAGCATCATGGGAAAAACATTTTTTACAAAATCAATATAAACAATTACATGTAAAAGACATTTTTCAAGCATATGTCATTCGTATTAGTGCTACAGGAACCCTTTTAAGGGGAAAAAAGTAAATGATGATAAAATCCCCATCTATTCTCTTCTTCAAATCTCTTTCTTAAAGGACACTCTCACTGCTTCTTTTCCTGCAGATTACTTTTGTTGAATGAGATTGGTAAAAATGCAATCTAGTGCAGGTGTGATTCTTGTACATCTGATTTTATTGAGAAGGAACGTTAACAAGTACTGTTTGACAATAAAGTAAGTATAGGGGTAGGATAGCACAGTGGTAAGTGTGATTGGCTTCAAATTCAGGGTTCGAATCCTGCCAGGGCCTCAGCAACTTTGTCTTCTGTATAGAACTGTTCTACATGCAGTAAGGTTTCAATGCAATGCGACACTGAATTCCAGTGCAGTACCACCCATGATCCACTAGTTCAAGCCGATACTCTCAGGTTTCACCACAATGCCCAGCTATATGATGTTGCGGGCTTTCTCCCTGCAGTAATACTAGCAGCCGTGATATAAGTGTTCAAACCCACTGAATCCCCTCTGGCCTGCCACTGTGCATATTTGCATAATTCTTCCCAAAAATTGGTTAGGGCTAAACAAAATTCTGATGATTATTTTTATCAAATTGTCAATCATTTTGACAAGAATTTCCTGGTTAACTTTCATTCCACATGATGAGAGGAACTCTTCATGGAAAGTTTTAAAGATATATAATGGTAACATACTTAAATGGAGTATCTAATTGAAGCAGTATACCGAGTCGTGATGGATTGAAGAGTCCCGCGCTTATTTCTACTTAATCACTCTCGAAGACGATGTGTTGCCTCGTTGAACTGCAACCAAATCCAGTTTGAAAGCTTTGATAGATAAAAGAGTCAACTCAGTGTGATTCTTCCGTAGAAAATTAAATTTGAAAAACACTCTTTTGTTATTTAGGCTGTTTAATCAAAATTACAATGTTCATTTGGATTATATGTCAGATATGGCCTTTGTCAACTCCTCAAATGGTGTGGTCTTCTCCTTTCACTCCTTTGGTTTTTGCCGAAGTTAATCAAAATTTCATTATTCATTGGACTTCATGGGAGAGAGGTTTATTCCATGCTGATCAATTTCATAATAGCCTAATTTAAATTTTTATCAGTTGTCATTCAACAAATAGAGGAAGAAACGCTTCAACAATTTGAAATAGCAAGACCTCAAAGATGTGAAATGCAAAAAAGGAAATCAAACTGGGCCATATCCTTAATAGATTGGTACCTTTCTTTCCATGTTTAATAATCCGTTCAATGAAAAAATCGAATCAGGGTGGAGTTAATATCATACGGACAAACCCTGAAAAGAAGCAACGTGTCAGAGCATGATTAAAATGCAGCTTCTTTATGGAGAAAGGCTCCTTAAATGACAGTACAGTGATGGCTTTCCGAGGAACCAGCGGAATTGATTTTGAGTTTAGCGATTCTCACCGGCTCACGCAAACCAAGGAAAAGTAAAAATGATGTTTTCGCCAAGACCATCTCCGAAATTACGATTGCTGGTAGTCAGATTAAGGAGGGAGAAAAAATCATTAAATTTCCCCGCGAAGTGTTGGCAATGACACTGTGTACTTTACCAACACTAGTCCGCTTTTCAGAAAGAGTTTTTTTTATAGAGCCAAGATACATTTTGGAGTTAGGTGTCAGTAAATTTGGATTGAACCAAAGAATCATCAGATTGTCAACAAAGAATGAGGTCTTATTCTGTTAGCGGATGTCAAATGAATTATCTTAAAATGATTTCAGGCGAGAAGAGTAAGAAACTTTTCTTCATGTGATCTTAGCCTAAATCCAGAAAGCAAGTCTAATATTTGTCTTAAGAAAATAATATATCATTCCAAAATGTGATTTCATTAACTAGTTTCTTCAGGAAGAAAGCCATTACGTCATTGTGATTATGCACTGGAATACAACTTGCAAAACGTATGAAAGATGGGAAACCTCAGTTTTGAAGGCCAGTTGTCGTAAGCAGCATCCAGAAGGAAACAAATTAAACAGAGGAGATAGTAAAGAGAGTTTAGTACACAAGCATAGCATTTTTATGAAACGAGAATGACTTTTTGTATTACCCAAGTGACAGACAGTAGTAAAAACGTTTGGACAAGCTCTGTAAAAGTCATATGGTACATTTACACGTGTAATAATTTCTTTATCACCCACTTTACTTTATAATTTGGTCTGTAAATTGATGGTAAGCAAGTTTGATGCAATTGATCAAAGGGAAAGATTTATTTGTATACATTTGTTAAATGTGTTTTGCCTATAGGTAATAGAAAGTATGATTTCTGATTTTATAGTCGTCTTTGACATTGTTTCTCACTCAAATCAACAAAATGGTCCTTCATTGTTACTAGCAGTGTTAAATTAATGTATACCATAAAGAATGGTGCATCAATCTTAATTAATACAAAAATTCTCAAATCCTGAAATGTGTATTCAAGTTTTAAATTTCAGCGTCAGATTAAAGCAAAACCTTGATTTTCCAAATTGAACTAATTAAGCCATTTCGTTTTCTTGAAACATCAAAGATTTAAATAAACGAATCACTCTTCGTGATCAATTTTGTTCTCATTGTTACTCAAGTTATGCTTTTGGAAGCATACAAAAAGTACACGTCTCTTCAGCTTAGCTTTCAGCAATCATATTCTGCTAATTATCCATCACTGTTTTAAACTGGAAATATGCTGGAAATATCATTGGAACATGTTTTTACTTTTACTTTTTTTTTTTTAACAACGTGGAACGGGGGACTATGTATTCAGCGGCGTACGTACGTATGTACGTCACATTTCTTGTTTACGCGATATCTTATGAAGCGTTGCATCCAAAGTCTTTACATTTGGTGTCAGCCTACATTGTGGTAGAATGCAGACACCAGTTGATTTTGGTGACCTTGACCTTATTTTCAAGGTCACCACAACACTTTAACCACTTTTTGAACCCTTGTTTATGCGTTATCTCATGAAGCGTTGCATCCAAAGTCTTCAAATTGGGTGGCAGCCTACAATCGGGGAAGACGCAGACCCCAGTTGATTTGAGTGACCTTGACCTTATTTTCAAGGTCACCGCGACACTTTGACCACTTTTCTTACGCTTGTTAACGCAATATATCATGACTGGTTGGACCCATAGGGGAAGACGCAGACACCAGTCGATTTTAGTGACCTCGCAACGTTAACGCAACATCTCTTGAACTAGAGCACCCAAAATCTTCAAATTTGCTGATCATCATGACACTTTTTACCAGTAATGCGATATATAAAGTAGCTCATTTTGACCAATTGATGTGTCTTTAAACTCAATGTTACCGGCGGGGGACATTGCCATTTTAGTGGCAAACACTTGTTTCCTTTAGATTTAAGTTAAAGATGATTTCTTTTTCAGCATCAGAGGTTTTATAAACCATTTTTAACTCATCTGGCCTGAAAGGCCCGATGGGCTTATGGCATGGCATGGTGTCCGTCTGTAAACTTTTCACATTTTCGACTTCTTCCTCAGAACCACTTGGTCTAGGGAGCTCAAATTTTGTGTACATACTCCTTGGTCAATGGGGATTCTAAATTGTAAATTGGTGACCTTTTGACCCCAAATAGGGTCACAGGCGTCACGACTTTAAAAACCTATTTTCATCTTCTTCTCCAGTTCCAAAAGCGCTAGAGAGCTGAGAGGTTGGCCAATGGGGATTCTAAATTGTAGATTTCGTGACCCCCTGACCCCAAATAGGGTCACATGGGTCACGACTCTAAAAACCTATTTTCCTCTTCTTCTCCAGTACCAAAAGGTCTAGAAAGCTGAAATGTTTAGTACAGACTCCTTGACCAATCGGGATTCTAAATTGTAGATTTTGTGACCCTGCGGCCCCAAATAAAGGTCACAGAGATCATGACCTGAAACTTATTTTCATCTTCTTCTCAAGAACTACGGATCCTAAAGACTTGAAATTTCATGTACAGACTCCTTGGCCAATTGGGATTCTTAATTGTAGATTTCATTATCCTGTGACATCAAATAAAGGTAACAGAGGTCATGACCAGAAAAGCTATTGTCATCTTGAGATTTGATGTGCTCTTCAAAGGGAGGTAATTTATAGGAAACAACAGTCATCAATCACATTCGAAAAGTGTGTCTTTATTTGTAGGGGATTTTATCTCTGGCCTCAAATATAGGTGAGAGGGGTAAGGACCTTAAGACCTATTTATTTCATCTTCTCCATTTAAAGTGCTTCCTATTTGTTGTACCTCTCACCTGAAGTTGACATTTTGAATTAGTTAATGTATATAAAACCTGATGAGCTACAGAGCCAATGGCTCTATTTTTAAGGGTTACAATCAAATGTTTAATTCAATTATATTTGCCTTGAGATTCTGTTACAAATGAGCCCAATTACATAAACCATGTTAACCATACTATTTGTCCACATTCAACTCTTTGAACCTTAAAGGATAAAATTTTTATCTATAAGGATTTGAATCCCAGTGGAGACACCAAACATCTGTGATCTGGGTCTTATACTGTGTTGGGTCCTTGGACAAGGCACTTCATCCACATTGCACTCAGTTCACCCAGTTGTACAAATGGGTACCTGAACACGGGAATGCATGGACCCATACAGTCGCACGGAGTGCTTCATAGGCGCCACTGAAAGTATGATTCCTTCAGGGTGATAATTGTGTAGTGCCTTGAGCATGCATTGAGCATGGATATGTGCGCATTATAAATATACTAGTCTATTATTGTTATTTTTATTATTATATTATAGTGGTATACATTCAACTCTTTCAACCTTAAAGAAGAAAGTTGTTATCCATAGTGATTGACCACATTCAACTTTCAACCAGTGAAAAATGTTACATATACCAGTAATGTTTTTGTTTTTTAAGTTATAGTTTGTTCACAGAGATAACAGACAGGTATGACATTTCTCTTCTGTGTGATCAACAATGGTGAGTCAGTTTAATCATTGAAAACTTAAAACTGTGCCTGAATATCTGTTTAAATGACTGTGTTGACAAAAACTTTGTGAAATAAACTTGATTTTAAAGATTTTAGTGACACGTTGACACAAGTTTCTCTATTATGTTATGAGTGCTATCTGGTAAACTTAAGGAGAGATGGGACGATGAAATCATGTCTTTTATAAAAAAATGTAATACAATTTGGGGGTCACTGAATGATTTAAAGAGTTATCGATATTAACCCTTACGTTGCGTATTTCTATTTTACCCATTTATGCCCCTGTGGCGGAATTTACAGACCCTCCAGCTCGCAGCAGTATTTTAGCTTAGGCACTAATTAGCTCTGCTGGCGGAATTTCCAGGTGGCGATTCTGGTACCGTTTTTACGAAATACATTGCATCCACATCGCGAATACGGACTATATACGCCTGTTCAATACAAATTCAAGTCGTGGCACCCATACACAAATGGCTAATTCATATCCGCGACTGAATGAATTTTCTATGATTTTTCGTTTTTATTCTATTACTTTCGAAAGATTGTCTTTAATTCGGGCCTCATAATATCATAAATTCAAAACGAAAAATTTATATACGGAGACAAGAAGTCTGGCTTCACAATGATATAAAAATTATTAGAATGCGACATTTGGTTATGATTCTATAGCTACGTAAAGTTTGTCTTTATTTCCACCTAAAAAATCGTAAATACTTACAACATGTATGCGGCATTGCAAACGGTCGTTCATCGCACTTTTCCAAGAAATCATAATCTCGAACCAGTTGACAAATAAGCACATGTCAACCCAAATATGGTTATGTTGTTTGACCTTTCAAATAAATGTTAAACTCGAACCATAACTAATGAAAATATGTTGATTAGTTTGTGTGTCGTTTGGTTTTACATGCCTCTCAGAAAGGTAAAATTGTATCTTTGTTTCTGTGAATAAATATGCGCATTTTATATAGAATAAAAGATTATTTTTTTCGGTTTATTGTGATTTAAAAATTATGAAAATGCATTCAGTAGTTTAGCAGTGATAAAATGTGTAAGAAGTTGTGAAGTGTTTCAAAATTTATGAAGTGTAAACATGACCTTTTTCACAGCGCTTGCTGTGTCTTTATTATTTTTTTGACATTTGCGAATTTTATATGGGATTGTAGTCTATTCTTTCCCCTTTATTTTGGCGTATTTTTTTTTTAAAACAACCAATTCGTTCACATGATATAAAGTGCGGGAGTAAGGCAAGTTACCTGTCCCGTGAGATGCGAAGCAGATAGCATGTACGGGCAATGCAAACCCGAGGCAATGCAAACACGTGGCTGATATTTAGCCCCCAGGGAAGCCCGACAAAAATGGCCTTTTGTAAAGCTAATTATTGATGCGTTACGGGTCAACAATGCACACACAATTTGGTGTGATTTTTGCTGGACATTTCGACCAGACATTGACTAAGTCTCATTATCGTCTCGCATTTCGCCTGGAGACCAAACATAATTATTACTGACCCGGTATGTGCAGTAAGTCCAACGTACGCATCTCGCCAAGGGGTAAAACATTTTTCTCTATGAGCCTCCAGGATCAATACGGGACCCGCAAGTTAAGGGTTAACAGCAACACCAATGTCAGCAAATTATGCTATTCTTGACTGATTTCACCTTCTTAAATGAAGCGCGCGCTTTCAACGATTAAACGCCGAATCCTTTCGGATACAATTTTATCACATATGCGGATACATAGCAAGTTTATAATTTGAAAATTAATGAAACTGTTATAAAATGATAAAAAATAAAGCAGTTTTTAAATAAAAACAGCATTTTTATCACCGTTTTTCACTTATTTAACAGGATTTTCCACTGACACACATATTGCTAAAACTGTTATATGATGTGCGCCGTTGAATAAGCAAACAAATTCAGAAATAATAATGGGGGATCACTGAACGTTTTTCATCACTTAATCCTCATTTATGATATTTTCAAATGTAACTTTGACTGCCTATTGTTTAATTGTTATTGAATATACTATCCATCTAAGACTTCTCAAGGATAAAAATGAGATAACTTTTATCTGCTTATGCTGGTTACATGTCTGCTAATTATTTCAAATGTCTGAAATTGGGGATCTGTGACTCGTTACCTGACACGTTAAACAGCATATTAGATAAATCTGATCTCATATCTATCGGTGTCCCTTTAATGACAGAACAACTATCAGTTGATTAAACAAGGCGATTTAAATTCATCACTTACTTGAGATATGTATGTAATTGAAATAACACACATGGTCACATGTTTACCGCGAATATAGGTGACGGTAACGACATGCGGCATGTCGTAAAATTGCCGTTGCTGGTAAAATTAAGTGCTTTCCATTAGTTTATTGATAAATCTGTGCTTAAATAAATGTAATGCATATATTTTTGTCCACGCCGCAACGCGGAACGGGGGACTATGTATTCAGCGGCGTCCGTACGTCCGTCCGTCCGTACGTCACATTTCTTGTTAACGCGATATCTCATGAAGCGTTTTATCCAATGTCTTCAAATTTGGTGTCAGCCTACATTGTGGGAAGACGCAGACACCAGTCGATTTTGGTGACCGTGACCTTATTTTCAAGGTCACTGCAACACTTTGACCACTATTCGAACTCTTGTTAACGCGATATATCATGACTGGATGCACCCAAAGTCTTTAAATTTGGTGCCAGGCTACATTGGGGGATGATGCAGCCACCAGTCCATTTTGGTGACCTTGACCATATTTTCAAGGTCACCATGACACTTCGACCACTTTATTGTCTCTTCTTTACCTGATATCTCATGACCGGTTAGACATAATGTCTGAATATTTGCTGACAGCCTATATCTGCGGTTTACGCAGACACCAGTCAATTTTGATGACCTTTGCCTTATTTTCAAAGTCACCACAATGCTTTGACCACTTTTCGAACTCTTGTTAATGCAATATCTCATGAACCCAAGCACCCAAAGTTGTCAAAGTTGGTGTCAGTCTACATTGGGGGATGACGTAGACACCAGTCGATTTTGGTGACCTTGACCTTATTTCAAGGTGACCATGACACTTGACCAAATGATGTGTCTTACTAAACTCAATGTTAGCAGCGGGGACATTGCCATGTTAGTGGCAAACACTTGTTTGAGATTTATTCACAACAAAAAATTGTTGTCGCAAAATATTACCGAAAGTGAATTCAGTTTCTTTGTCCCAACTCTCCATAAGCATTGCATGTTTCAGTTCTATAGAAGAGACAACTCATTTCATTCACATTCAAGAAGAAAGATAAATGAATAATTAAATGTACAAATTTCCAACAACAATAATTGTAAAAACCATCTCGAAGAGAAATGAAAAGCACCAACAACAACTGTATTGTGTGGCTCTTCTGTCAAAAGTTTTAATTTATGATGTTTGGAAGGAGCCAATATTAGTACGTGTTGAGCAAGATAAGGAGCACACAATAACAACAAGTGAATTGCAGTGTCAACGCTAAATCTTTATATCTTATAAAAGAAGCAAGAACACACTAGAGTGTTGGGCAAGTATAACCTTCTTATCAACAATAACTATAAACCTATCCAAACCTCTGCTTTTCATTCATTGTAAGAGAAACAAGCACATATATTAATGGGATTGATGAGAGTGGGGATCGAAGTAAGCACAATAACAGAATTTCAGTATCAATCTCAATCCCTAAGTAATAAGGTAAGAAACATGTCCATATTAAAGCGATAGCTAGATATGGCTGTTTGACCGTGAGCGTTGTTTGTCTTCCCACTCTGCAGAAGTAATGGCGGGTTGTGGAGGGCATCTTGTTAGCAAATCAAGCAGGGATCGTCTGTGTTACCTGGTAATGTTGACGATTTCCAGGTGCGGCGAGATGACATAAGACAAAGGTCGTCCGTTTAATAACACGCTATTGATTTACTGTCACAGTGAAAGCGACTCGGAGTATGTTGGCTTATGATGACGAGAAATAGAGCGCTCCTGTTTTATGGCTTGATGTGTTAGTGGTTGGGATAACTGTTAAAATCTGTGGAATATGTCGCCCGATTCATTTCTTCGTGAACAGCAAGACGGGTATAATTAATCTGATGTACAACAATGTCTATGATGATTCATCTGGGGACGACATGATTGCCTTTAAGTTTTGGAATAAGTTGGTTTTCATAATTTAAAAAAAAAATTTACTTCTTGATCTTAGGGTCAGGCATATTCTCAGATAGAAATGTTTGATCAGTAGCCAATCCAAGATTATACCCGTTGTGAGTTGCTCTTCCTGTGAATTGGCCAATCAGAATGGCTTTACACATTAATTTAACTGCTAATTTGTGATGGTGCACAAGGGAACGATTTACTTATTTGTACAAATAGATTGAAATTACAAATTTGATACAAATTGGAGATTTAGCTTTAGAGAGCTATACATAGACCAAAATTACTTACAGTATTTGATTCTATATTTACTGCAGGAGAATTAATGTTTTGCATGACCTTATAATTTATATTCTTGACTAAATTTTACCCTGTGAAATGTTTGTTGTTTCAAAATAATAATCTTAGTATTTTTTAAATTGAAATTTGTGTACATTCAGTTCATTTAAGACATGTTTAAGACGCCAAAGAATTATTCTAGACTTTATAAAGGTTCCAAGGTAATATTTAGCCTTGTGCAGGAATAGACTGCTGTCTGTACACAAGAGCTCCATGTAGCTGTCACCTGGGTAATCCAGATTACGTCTCTTAATGACGTATCAGAGCTGCAAACAAAACAGTTGACCCTCCACAATAGGAGAATCCAGCTAAGAGTTTATCAGCGCAGATCATTCCTCGTATGTCAGGGATTTGACATCCCGCAATGGTTAGCATATCATAAAACATGCAAACACAGTCTCGCCAACTCACTTTTACGAGTATGACTTGTAATCCGCCGAGATAGTAAAGGTTATCTCGAGAAATAACACTGATTAATACCAGTTGCCGAGTCTCGTTGGTTAATATCAGATTCCTCTTGACGTGGGATTAGGGGAGATAACTCTTATTTGTTAAAGAGATACAGTTCTCAGAGGCTTGTCAGTTGACGTGAGATAGTAGGGTAAATAGCGGCAAACTGGAACAAGTCCTTTTTATTGGAATTTTAAAAATTGTGAGAGTGCCTTTGATTTAAAAAAAGATAAGAGAAAATTATTAGCTCATTGGGCTAGATTGGCCTTTGGTATGGCCTGTCATCCAGTCTTAAAAGGCCAAATGGGCTTATGGCATGCATGGCCCTTTATCCGTAAAGAGTTTGTAATTTCCCCTGAAGCTACTGTTGCTCTAAAGTTGATATTTGTGAGAGGCACCTTGCCTTGCAACTTGCACCTGGGGATTAAACTGTGTACATTTGATCAAATATGAGTATTGCAACAAAAACAATGACTTCGTCAAACCTCTACACTCTTCACGTTTGTGAGGATTCATTGCATATAATAACTTCAATAATTTAAGTCTGTTGCTTCATATTGAAGTCTTCAATCATAAATAATAGATCGTGCAATTACTAAGCTACAGATCAATTGGCTCTATTTTTATGAAACGAGAATTACTTTTTGTATTACCCAAGTGACAGAAGTGGTAGTAAAAACGTTTGGACAAGATCTGTAAAAGTCATATGGTACATTTACACGTGTAATAATTTCTTTATCACCCACTTTACTTAATAATTTGGTCTGTAAATTGATGGTAAGCAAGTTTGATGCAATTGTTCATAGGTAAAGATTTATTTGTATACATTTGTTAAATGTTTTTTGCCTATAGGTAATAGAAAGTATGATTTCTGATTTTATAGTCATCTTTGACATTGTTTCTCATTTCTGATTAATAGATCATCTTCCCCAGGGTATATGCATGTACCGGTAGGTAGAAGGATCATCACACGCTAGTTAAACAAGTGCTAAGCCATCAAGGGACTGGGGACCAGTTCAAAGGAAAAAGTGTTTATTAGGCAAAGACAAAATGTTTGCTTGTTTTTCGGAATCTCGATCCTCAATGATTTTGACAAATTTGAAATAAAGGTAATTCAGAATCAATCTCGATTATAATAAAAATACAAAATGTAAATAAATTTCATTTATTTGAAGTAAAGCAAAACAATTTTTTTCAATTATTTATTGTTTCCTTCTAAATTTAGACATTTTGCCCACAAAATCTTTGAAACAAGAAATGAAGTTTATGTGGTCGTAGATAGTGTGAGTAGATAGTGTGGGTTTGACAAAGTAAATTAATCTTGTGTACCATGGTTAAACAGTTACACCTGCACAGTGAAACTCTATTCATAATTGTGCAAAGCTTATGTGAACGTGTTGAAGTTACATTCGCGAAGAGTACACATGAGCAAATTGAACATGGAAGTCTTTTGTCAGTTGTAAGGATACTGTGAAGAGGTGTCCAAACCTAGCTCATACGGCTTTATAAAATATATTGCTGTGACATAACATAGCAAATGACTTGAATGAATTTAAAAAGATAGCAGCACTATTGACATTTAGGGTTTGCGTATATACAGGCATACTGCAAGATGTTTCTGTGGTGGATTTTGGCAGAATTTTCAACACGTTGACATAGTCTATTAGGGTTTAATTTTCAAAAACATTGGCATAAATGAATAGATGGAAAATAATTTTGTTTAGATATTCAAGGTTTTCATGTCGCCATACATACTGTGACATGCTTCTGTGACAAATTTTTAAAATGACTTTAATCCTTCTTTGTTTGAAATGATAGAAGACAAGATGACATTCAGATATAAGTAAACTGCATCACAGGTGTTCCTCTGAGGATTCGAATAACAGCAAAGAATTAAAAATATTGTGATAAAGTTTACACATGGCAATGGTGTAACTTTTCATAGAGGCTTAGCATATGATAATCTTTAAGATTTAAGATGCTTTATTTATAGAAAGGCCAAAAACCAGAATTGCATCAAAATATTACATAGATATATATATTTATATATATTTATATTATATTTAATTTATTGATCATGCGATGGCATGTGGTCCTTTGCATAGCTCAGTTGACTGCTATCAGTGAAGTTCAGCAACAATGAGTGAAGCTAGCCGGATGGGTGACCGACCACCTGAGAGGCTCGTGGTATCACCATTATTATCAACTTTAGTATCAGTATTCATAATGTGCCTCGCTTCAACCAGCAACACAAGTTGGTACCTGGTGTATGTGCATGTCCTTAGGTCAATTGACTGCTATCAGTGAAGTTCAGCAACAATGAGTGAATCTCGTCAGATGGATGGGTGACCCTCCTGGCTGCATGGGTAACCTGAGAATTTAAAGGGCGACTCCCTGCCCGACACTTTGATAAGAGTTGAGAGACTTGTGGTATCAGCTTGGACAAGAGACTTTATTCATATTGTGCCTCTGTTCACCCAGCAGTACCTGGTGAACTTTGTGTTGGAGGTGACCTTCATGCTGTAATTGTCAGTTTGAGTGATAATGCAGGGAGCACTTTGCATGAGCATGCATGCATGTGTGCGCTATATAAATATCCTAATTATGGTGATAGAATCTCTACAGTATTTTGTGTGAACAATCATAGACAGGAAGACATATGATTTACTATTGTAACAAACACAAATGATGTGAGACATGGTGACCTCATGTCCAACCTTGTCAGAGCCGATTTTACAACCATGGTACATGAAATAGTGTTATAGAGAGATACTCTCTCTCGCTTGTTTTTTGGTTTAAGCAATTTGAAAAATTTGTTTGCTAAATCACTATACTCAATTTTAAAAAATAGGAATGTCAGGTATACATCCATCTATCCGACTCAGCCCCAGAATAAGACATTTAGTCTCTGTAAGTCCAGCCACCAGAATGATGGTTTGTTAATTATGTCAACAATGTTCATTTCTTTTGATGCAAAGAAATTTATTCAGCTTCATCAAAGCAGCTTATTCAATGACAGGATTCCACAAACAGTGTTACTTTGAGATGCAATTCAAATCACATTATTAAGTACCAAGGCTCTGCTTCAGCGGTATTTGTCATGTCACAATTGAATACGGGCGTGCCTTTATAGCTTGCAGTGGAGAGAGTTAGGGTGAAAAGAGGTGTTCAGAGTTAATGTAACATATTTATATAGAGAAGCTGGCCCACCCTATGAGAAGTTTGGTGAAAGGAGTTCTCACCTTGCCATGGATGTAACTTCTGGAAAGAATGTATTTGTCACCAGGCTTCCAGATCAGACGATAACATAAACGAGAGGTATTGATTTATCATTCTCTACTTATGAGTAATACAATGTGTTGAAGATATACCTGGCTTATCCCTAAATTCCTTCCAATACTTGTAGTTTTTGCTCATCAGATTTACAATGCCAGATGGGCTTATGACATGGGTGGTGTCTTTCATGGAGATGTCTGGTGTTGTAAACTTTTCAATCTTCATCTTCTCCTCCAGAAAGCCGAAATCTGAATTTATTTTTGGAGGCACCTTTTTCCTACAGGATCACAATTGTACGTTTGGTCCCGACATTGCATTGTATGCCTGCATATGTGAAATGGGATGTGTAATCGAGGAAGACTGGGTAGCTTATGAGGTCAGTTATTACCCAAGATATTACATTTAACTGCCCAGTTAGTCTCAACAAAGAGCTTAGGATTAGGGATTCTGTATATTCAATGAGATGAGTCTTTAAGAAAATCAAGATTCTTTCTTCCATTTCCATATTCCACTTCTAAACGCCCACAAAAGACAAGCTCTAAGTAGTTGTAAAGTCAGGTTTACTGGAACATTAGAGCCACTTGTAACTACATATTCTATGTATTTGCCAAAAACTTATATACGGCAATTGCAAATATAATTATCCTCTATGATAAACACAAGCTCACAAATTTCAAATGTCAGAAAAGTCTATAAACTTTACATATGCAAAATTGTTTCAATATTTGCAATCAGTCCCAATCAAATTATTTGCTTATCTTACAAGAACTTTTTAACTTGAGGGTGAACTGATAACCAACCATTGCATCAGATATCAACCAATCATAGTTTAAGGATATCAATCCAGTCATTACTATCAGATATCAACCAATCATGGTTATCGGATATCAACCAATCATAGTTTACGGATATCAATCCAGTCATTGCTATTCGATATCAATCCAATTCAGTTTATCAGATATTGACCAATCAGATATCAATCAATCATAGCTGTCAGATATCATCCAATCATAGTTATCAGACATCAACCAATCATAGATATCAGATATTATCCAATCACAAAGAATAATGTACTATCTATGTTAGAATCTTTTTAGCTAATGCACTTAAATGCATTTTATCAGATAAAGACACTTCATAACAAATAAATTTTAAAATTTCTTCATAAAATTATTTGAGGCACCATAGAATATCTTATTGCATATCAACATGAAAAATCATATGTTAAAATTGGATTCTTGCTTTATGATCTTTCATTCTTTGCGCCAGCGCTAAATATCTCTACATTGGCTGGTTAACCTCTGTATTGAAATCACCCGAGGTGACGGGGTTCTGACTCTCTTTGCTGATTTGAAGAAGTCCCAGAATTCCCTGATCAATATCTGTTCTCGAAGCGACGATCACAAGTTTGAGATCGCTCTTGTCAGGCGCATTCAACTTGCCCAAATATGGTGATTAAGAAAAAAACGTTTGTGTTTCTCAGGTTAAAGTTATTATTCAGTGCATTCAGATGCATCTTCAATTCCGATCATGATGGTAATTTTCCGCTGAAAACTTTAAAGGATAAATCCATGCGTTCGTTGGCGCTGCTTCTCCGGAGTAGAGTTGATGAGCGTGTTCAGAGATTTGGAATTGGTCCAGATTAAAGTGGTTGTGGTAACACTGTCTTGCCTCTGTAATTCAGGACTCCAGAGTTTTTAAGCAGCTTCAAATGATTTTGGAGGAAATGAAACTTAAATTGTTGAATCTGAATTTGTGTTTAATTAACTTCAATCATGCAATAACTGCAGGGGTATAGTCAAAACTTTTGATACTTTTCGAAATGAAGTTTCATTATTTTTTATGGTTCATTAAGAGTTGATTAAGTTGTTGTTGTTTTTCCCCATTACTGACTAATAATATTATTATTATTAAAATTGTATTATATATTATTACTATAATTACTTCCTTTATGATTTAGCAAAGAAAAGTAAAGACTGGCATTAACACTGTCATGTATACCTGTAGATTGTCATGACGTTTTGATCTCCAAATTTGTCTTTATCTCTTATGAGATATTGTTTTGAGAATAAATATTCCTAATGCCTGACATTGTCAACTATATGATATATGACATCATAACATTAAATAATGGCTCAAAATGCTATGCTGTCAAAAAACCTGATTACATCACAAAGCCATGACATCATAATTATGATGATGTCACAATATTTTGTCATCAATGCATTGGTAGTCTAATGGGAAACGAATGAAGAACTGTTTTGGATGATAAATAGAATATATCCCTTCTGTCTTCGGATATGAAATATGACATATCAACACTTAGTGATAAAAGTAAAGATATCCTCGCCCAACGGTCACGTTGACATTAGGGACCGGTCATTTATTACAGGGGGGGGTGGGCCGGGGGTTTTCAGGGGAGGGTCATGAAAAAATATACAGCCACAAGGGGAGGGTCATGAAAAGAATTACAAGGAGTTGGGGAGGGTCATCAAAAAATAGACCGTAATAAAACAATGTTTGTTACATACTTAAAAGAGGATCTGAAAAATGATTGTAAAGCAGTTGATAAAAAAGCATATACAGCTGGATATTCAAAACTGATGCTAGTATTTAAAAAATCCCCATGAGTTTTCTCCTTTGTTCGCGGAAACAAAAGTAGAAAAGTAAAACTGACACTTTTTTTCCATGCAGGTAGTTTATTTTCAAGGCTTTTGTTTCTGTTTGATATATTTTGATAGATACATATCAAAAGTCACTATATAAGCTAATAAAGTCAGTCAAATTCATAATCTCAATGATGCAGTTATGAATATGATACAAAGGAAATACGACACCTATTAAAACTCCTGAAACCTTTGTAAAATTCCTTGATTTTTGCAAATATCTGACAACAGACACACATTTAAAATATATTAAACAGGTACCGGTATATGTAAATGAATTTCAATGTCGATATTCCTATGAGGAATATTTGCCGTATTTTGAGGATATATATTCATTTGGTCCTGACCCCCTCAAATATTGAAGTGGCAGGCATTTTACCTAAACAATCTTCTCAGAAACCAGTTTACATAGGAAGCTGAAATTTTCTGAATGACATCTTTGTTACATAGAGACTCAAGTTTGTTCATTTGGTCTTGATCCCCCTCGGATATGGGCATGGCAGAGTGTCTACACTGAAATGTTCTTTCGACAACTAGTAAGTGAAGAAGCTAAAATTTTGAGGATATCAACTTTGTTGGATAGAGACTAAGATTTGTAACTTGTGTTGCCCTGTACCAATACCATTTGGTCACTATACCAATTGTCTGTAAAGATAAATCAATGAATCAAATCTTATTGTCAAAAGTACACTTGTTAACGAAAAACAATAATTATTTGGGTGGCAGTTGTTCTTCAAAATCATTTCTCAATATAGCAATCAATTTGGGAGCATTTGCTTCCTGTAATTTTGAGTAAGGAAAAACAAATTCAGAGTCAACTTGAAAATTCATATCTGAATGTAAAATAACCCACCTTTTCTTCAAAATGGTATTGACTATTAGCTACCTAAAATATTTTCCTGCTTTTATTCAGAGATAGAGGTACTTTTAGCAATCTAACTTTTTTAGTGCTCCTTGAAATTTTATTTTGCTCTTAACAATGTGATTTACCTTTTTTTTACTGCTATAAGATGTGCTATGTAGAGGTGTATATTGACTCATATTAGAGGGAAGGGGGGAGAAGGGGAAGGGGGGAGAAGGGTCATACCAGGAGGGCTGGAAAGTAGGGTTAGGGTCAGGGAAGCAGTGATATATTTACCAAATACTCATAACATTTGGAAAGGACTCCTAAAACTTGAAGATGCGAGGTACCAGGACACAAGGTTTTTTGGGGGGTTGTATTTGCCTAATTATTGAGGGAATGACTTTAGTGACTTATATCTGCTGGGACTCTCACTAGTTTGTAGTAGCAAGTTCTTGGACTATGCAGTCATATTTGTAAATTTATCACTGGGGAGGGTGTGAGCAGTGGGGGAACTTAGAGATTATTGTGGTACCATTGTACAAACATCTCACAGACAAAACAATAGAGGTCACATCTTTAAAATTTATGTGTAATACAAATTATTATGAATCTCAATTTCTGGTTCCTTCCCCCTTTATCAGGAAAATGGTGAAATTTAGAAATATATATTTGTTACTTCTTCCTTAGAATGTAAAAGTCTAGGATAATTAAAATTGTGTGTTGACAGTGCGGATTATAAATTTGGTGACTCGGTAATGCCTTATCATTTAAGATGTTAATAGTTTTTACCTAACAGAGATAATGTAATACCTGTAATAATGTGTACCTGATGAGCTACATAGCCAATGAATCTGTTGTTCTACAGATAATTTTAACCCTAGATGTTACACATGTTAAACCCAAAACTGGTATATATTCTATAACCGGTTTTTTTCGAGAGAGAACCTTTCTTTAAAGTGTCAAAAGAAAAATATTTCCAATGTAGAACCGGATATATCTTCAGAAGTTCAATTTCAAGACAATTTATAGATGTATGTTGGGGGAGGGTCATGAAAAAAACCCCACTAAAATGGGGAGGGCCATTTAAAACATTATGACAAGCCGGGGAGGGTCATATTTTTATGTACAAACCCAAGTAAAAATCCCCCTGCCCACCCCCCCCTGTAATAAATGACCAGTCCCTTAGCAGTCTAGTTGCCCTTGATGTAGATTTGCCAAGCATGCAACAACAAGTACTATCAAATGAGTCAATCATAACTGTCTGCATTATCACTTCATTCTTAGGCCAAAAATTTGTTTTTCAAACTCAACATCTCAGTAGCAAATGTGTTTTTTGCCTTATTTTTTAAAAATGGCAAAAAATTGTTACATGTTTTCAATTAATCACTTGCAATAAGAGAAACAACTAGGATATGACACCACGAGAACCAGTTGTTTGACGAATGCTATAAATAAGAGGTTATTTTTCCTTTGATCAGCAAACAAAACATGAGCATAATGGGGTATTTTAGTCCACATCGCTGAATGCCTAGAAAAAAGAATGATTTGACAGTCGTAAATTGTTCAGTGAAATCAATAATTGAAAGATTATGACATCTTTGATGTGATGAAGTGAAACTGGTTTTTTTTTAAAGATCAAAGTCTTGCGAAATCAAATTTGATTTCTCCTTGTCTTCAACCAGAATGAATATGACAGGTTGTTCTGCAAATAACCGAGAAATGCATTTAGTTAATATCTCATTATTAAATTTTTAAATGAATATTTTGCATTAGTCATGCAATTGTAGTAGGACAACAAAAATTTGTAGTGCAGTTAAAATCTTTCCACAGGTCCAAAAGTACCCATTTTTTGATACCCTAACTGAATTACAGATAAAAAAATCTGGTATCTATATCCCAAAAAGTCTCCTTTGTGCTGATAAATAAATTGATCTTACCAAGGAAGCTTTTTGCAATTTTTTTCCCCAAGCTCTTTGCTTGTTATTTTCCCCTAAGAAGATGTTACAAGGAATTTCAATTTCATTAACGCAGTGTCATTTTTGATGTGGTTCATAAAAAAGTGAGGGATGTAGCGTCTTGACGTGGAGTTGACGAGCACAGGCTATCGTATTATAATATTGCATCATATTGATCTCTGCACCGCTGAGAGCCAAATCTTGGTTATCGAGCTTTCTCCCAGAGTGGTGGAGTGAACACAAGTCACTTCTCGCCTCCAATAACCAGATATTTGTAGCCACATGGTGGTTCCAGCTTTTGGTTTGTACAAATATGTTTTAGCGAACAGTTGATGGAATTAATTATTCATTATGGAGGTCGCCTTGCTGATAAAGATTTGTTTGGAGTTCTTCTCGTATTGATGTAAAACTCCATTATCGGCAATATTCGACTCCCCGCTTGTGAACAAAGAATTTGCTGGAGATTTGTTTAATGAGCCTAACTCGCCAAATGTAAAACTACATGTTTGGGAAGATGGTCGTTGATCAATGAAATATGTTTAGTAATCAGAACTGAAGTTGATAGCCTACAACACTTAACAATAGAAACCTAACATTGATTTCGTCTTGTTTGACATTACTAAACACTGCCCAAACTGTTGGACTTGTGGATATTTGAGCTTTTTATTGTTGAACAGTGTTTTTAGAATGAACATCAAAATAATTCAATCTCCTAAAAAAGACATGGTTAACTGATTGTGTTTGTATAATGTTGATGTTTATACAGTCTTTCAAATTTATTTCATAGAATTATTACCTTGTGAGCAACAATTAGTGACAGTCAGTTGATGTCTTAGAATTTTCTAAAAAAAGAAAAGATTTATTTTTTTTATTCATGCAAGGCTTTCATTGGAAAGTTAACTCTTAACCTTCTGATTCAGCAGGTCCAATCAGGAGCCAATCCAAGAATAACCCAGTTGTGATTCTTGTAAACTGGCCTACCAGAGAGGCTCTGTTCATTTGATTCAGCAGTTAAAGTAATGGTTGCTGAATAGAAATATGAAGGATTTAATAATTTAATGAATGAATTATTTAATAATTGAATGATAAAATAATTGAATGATTTAGAAAGTGAATAATTTAATAAATGACTGATTTAATGAATTAATGATTAAATAAAATAAATGATTTCATAGTGAGTTAATAAATGAGTGAATTTATGATTTAATGAATGAATGGTTTTATGATTTAATGAATGAATGGTTTTATGATTTAATAAATGAATGATTTAACCAATGATTTTATGATTAAATAAATGAATGATTTAATGAATGATTTTATGATTTAATAAATTAATGATGTAATGAATGAACAAATGAATGAATGAATGTTTGAATGAATAAATGATTTTTCTCCTGAAATTTTACATCCATTACTATGGCAGTCATCTTTGGAAACAATAAAATTACTTTAAAAACATATGCTCATACACACAAAAATAAATAGACATTTCTCACAAATTGTGAGCAGATAAATATTAGATAATTATCAAATGACTTTTCCAAGTGTAAAATTTTAAATAAATGACTAAATATTATTCATAGTAGTGCATCTGATGTTTCATATTCATTTTCTTCAAGTTCACTTAATTTTTTGAATTCAAATATTTTTATTTACAGCTCAGCAGGAGGTTGAGCTAATTTGGACAGATGCGGGTAATGCACGGAGATAAATGACAATTCAACCGTTTATTTTCTCTCTGGCCCGCGTATTGAGACAACTGGTTAGGGTCTGTGCTTGGATGAGAAAGTATTTGCTGAAATCACCCGCAAAGATGATAAGGGACACAGAGCAGATTAGCTCCGAACACGGGTGAATTTTAAAACGACGATGATAAATATTATCTTCTTTGTAATCAGCTATGAAGAGGTATTAACTTGACTCTACGCTCAACGGCCCTATACACTCTGTTGGTGTGGACGCAGTTGAAAGTATTTCACTCAAATAATGGTCCAGGATTAATTTTGTATTCGCTTGTTATCCTGTGTTGGAGTTGTGAGCTTTGTTGGTGTACTCTCTGTGACAAGTTGTGTTCATATTGAAATTGTGTCTGGCTTTGAAGCTGATAAGGAAGAGAAAGAATGCAGTGATTGAGATAGAGCACCGTGAGCAGAGACTGTGATGTCATGATAACATTGTAGCAGTGTAGGCAATACTAAAGCTCGGAGACTAGCAAGACCGAAAATGTAATATTGTCAATTTAAATTGTAGAATTAAGGAATAACCTAAATATGTTACCAGCCCACTAAAATTGGCTTACATCTAGCTGTCTTAGTGCTAAGATAGTCGTAGGTAATATAGGCCTACATTAAAATTGGCTTACATCTATCTGTCTTGGTGCTAAGATAGTCGTAGGTAATATAGGCCTACATTAAAATTGGCTTACATCTATCTGTCTTGGTGCTAAGATAGTCGTAAGTAATATAGGCCTACATTAAAATTGGCTTACATCTATCTGTCTTAGTGCTAAGATAGTCGTAAGTAATATACATTAAAATTGGCTTACATCTAGTCTGTCTTAGCGCTAAGATAGACATAAGTAATATACATTAAAATTGGCTTACATTCTGATATAATAGTTTGCAGTTACAATTGTATAGATGGATATACAGAAGTACAGTTTTCGGCAACTTATCGCTGCAATACTGTGTTAATTATAACTCACTGCTTCCATCTTATAAAAGCATAAAGATGACCATTCCCTGGATTGATTCTAAACTGATTCTAAACTGATTCTAAACTTTTCTAAACTGATTGATTTATATTGTTGTGTCACCTGATATGCCTCTTTCCATTTCATGGAGTTGCAGAATTTCAGCTATTTTTTCTTTCAATTAAATTTGTGAAGGCCCTGCTCCTGTGGTATGAGTATTTGATAGTAATGTTAGAACATTAAATCACCACGGATTTATTAACCCTTTATCTGCTACTTCAGTAATTAGTCCATGTTAATTAAGCCCTCATTAGTCCCAGGCCAGTCCTGGATTGTCCCTAGTATGGTTGACATGTCATGATTCCAGAAAGCCATTTTCAGGAATGATTGGTACTAATTGATTCGGCAGATTATGGTTAAGTAGACACATGTCTTTACGAAGATAAAGGCATTCAACGTTATATCTTCCTACTTTATTATTAATGGAAGATTTCCTTGAATGTACAGTATTAAATAGAACATTTCACATGATGAATTAAGTACATTTTCAGGAATGATTGGCAATAATTGATTCGGGCTGTAATTGGTTTAGTAGAAACAGATCTTTAGGAAGGTAAATGCATTCACCATGATGTCAGCATACAATGTTACAGAAGCTTTGAAAGAATTTTACAGTATTAAATACAACATTGATTACGAGCAACTATCCTAAATGGAAGATATTCATACCTTGTCATCACAGGGAATAATTCCGAATTGGCCTACTGTAATTGCTATATGCAATGCCCAGATAATCACAGCTGATTAAGGGTTAAAGCCAGGTAAAACATATTACAGAAGAGGGAAAATAGACACCTTTGACAACATCCACTTATAATGTTGTAATGGTTATGAAGGGCCAATCAAATTTAATCTTCATTTGATATTTGGAGATTAAGTCTGTAGACAGAGTCCAGGATGTGTCTGTCTATCAATAAAGAATAATCGTTTAACTGATGCCGTCTCAAAATATAACAATCAGTTCAACTTATGATGATGAAACCTTGAGTGTTATTGGGCATAGCTGTTAATTTTCAAATTGCGACAATTGGCCTATTTTTTCCTGAATTTTTTCCTGATTAAATCCCTGTTTAATGTTAGAATGATAGCAACCCTGAGAATAATAATTACCAATGAGCAGTATCCGCAGAATCAGTCTGGTACTTGCAGGCATTATCGTCCTCCTTTCCTTTCACACTGCCGGCAAATCCTATTGTTTTGCAATGCGATCGGGCCGTGGCTAATTGAAAGTTGCGTCCCGAGACATTAATGATTCATACAAATTCGAAATCCCGCTAGAGCAGGGAATTGGTCATTTATCATTTTCCATCTGTGTCGACACTGCCCTCAATGCTCTGGTTTCCCGAGCTCTCTAGCTCCATGTTTCACGTATAATTGAACTCTGAGTATTTCTCTTTCGAATTAAAAATTTACATTTAAAATGTATTTTGTGCTTTTTGTAATTGAGTTTTTGATGGTGATTCTGTTAGGGAATTTGTTTCCTTGCTGAAGAAATTTCTAGATAAGATTTTCAGATTTTCAATTAATGGAATTTGTCCTCAATTCTAAGTTCATTATCCGTATCATCAACCTTTATCTAATTTTTCAACCATTTCTATTCTTTAATCATGTCAAAAAACTTTCCTTTCTTATAATAAGAATAAATCAACATGAATTTGTAAAATGTAATAACCTCTACTAATATTATAGGGATTTGAGCTGTATCCCAAAACAGAGGGCAATATTGTTTCACGGAGACCAGACGAAAAGAAGAGTTGTCTCCCTTACACTATTAGACACGATTCTCTTTATTCAGCCTGGTAAAGAATTGTGGTTGGAATCGATAGAAGCTGAAAAATCTCTTCTATGAAACTATCATTCTTGGAAGATTTATTTCAATGTTTTCATGGTGACATGATTATTAAATCTGCTTCCATTCTATTTGTTGGATATTATTTGTAACATTCATTTTACCAGCAAAAATACTATGATAAAAATATTTGTAATTTTTAGAAATCTGTTTTTGTTATAAAATCAAACACAATAAACTGTTATTCCAGTAAGGTGTCTCTTGTAGTTAAAGAAATGATATAGACCTTGACAATATAGACCATTCTTTTCCAAACTAGATTTTTTAGTTTCTGTATGTAGATTTTAGGCCTCTTTCTCACTTGATTAGACTGCCAATTGCTAATAATGAATCTATTCGAATATATTTCATATTTGGCATAAATATGTTTTAATCAGAATACGTTTATCAAAAAAAATAATTTTTTAACATTATTTTATTACCGGTAATTAAATGTTTTTCTTTTCCAAACTAGATTTATAGTTTCTGTATGTAGATTTTAGGCCTCTTTCTCACTTGATTAGACTGCCAATTGCTAATAATGAATCTATTTGAATATATTTCATATTTGGCATAAATATGTTTTAATCAGAATACGTTTATCAAACAAATTATTTTTTTAACATAATTTGTTTTAATAATTATAAATGTTAAAATCAATGTTTAATTAATAACATTGAGTTTTCTTGATGAATCGTTTACAACTTCAGTTTTTCTGTCCTGTCAAGAAAATAGAGTCCACAAAGGTAAAATGTCTAGAGAAGAGCTCTGTATAATTTAACGTGTTAACTCATGCAGACAACTAGGCTTTGTCCACCTCAATAGGGCTTTCTAAATTTTACATGAAGTTTAACGTAATTGTCTCGGGTCATGCGCTGTGGCTTACAAATACTGATCAATTAAGTGGTATTGTTAGATGTGCAATGAAAACTTGCTTGGTTGACGTTGAGCAGTCTGTTTACACATGTCCAGTTTGTGAAGTTTAAATATTAGGGATTAATTGGAAATTGGCACTATTAAAATATTTTTTTTGCTGTAAATTGATTATATGTTATATGTTATATGTTATATGTTTAAGACCCATTACAGTAAAGGTAGCTAGTTGAGATTTCTAACTAAAAAAAAAAAAAAATTTCAAATAAAGGAATAGGAACCAGAGCAAGATGTATATGGACACATTAAAAGAAACAATAAAAAATACTGATTAAATTTCATGCTAGTCAACTCAAAATATCAATAAATTTTCTTTAAATGTTTTATAATGAAAAATTTTAATCCTTCATCTTCTTTGAGAAGCTAGACCATCAAGCATGTGACAGTTCTATTGTCGCATTTAAATATCAATTAATCAAACAAAGAAAATAATATTTTTGCTGTTATCATGATTTTGTTGCGAAAATATTACTTTGTTGAGTTGGCAAACAAAAGCGTCAGACAAGATCACTTCATCACGAACACGACTCTATCTCTCCGATAAGGGCAAATTTAATTGATACACAGTTGCCAGTCAGTGCTGTTTTTCAACGTAGAAGTCAAATTCAAGCAAAGCACTCGATCAAGGCAATGCAAGATGGTCCTATACTCCCATGGGGACGCTAGCCTGCCTTCTTTAGGTCTCATAGCCGATGCAAATGTGAACAAATGCTGCCATTCGTTGTTGCCGAGTTATCAAGATCAATACCATGGGTTTAAAGCAAAACTCGCTAAATTCTTTTGTTTATGCTAGAAATTTACAAGTTTGTTCAATTGGCTGCGCTTAATGACCTGCATGTGTGGTGTAAATATAGAAGGATACTTGACTTGAGGATTTAAAACAAAGAACCGTGGCCCTTTTTGTTAAGGTTTCGGCTTTTGTAACACATCTCTGTGATCAAATTTCACCGATTTGATTGTATTGTCTGTGATTTATTTTGGCGTGGTTATGTCAGAATTGTTCTTTTTGTCGACTGAATTGTTTTTATTGATATTACATAGGTAGCCTGTAATAGTTCACAAATTGTATGTTCGCGGAAAATCAGCAATTGTTTTACTATATGTAAACTACTTCATGTATCCAATAAATTTTTGTCTGTATTTTTAGCCATTTATGTAAGTTATTATATAAGTAGAGCTGAACAATATTACTGGTAAACATACATTATTACATTATATTACATAATTGCAATATGTTTTTTCATTAAGCAACAAGCAATTGTAAGTGATATGTATGCATTTATCATTGTTCTACGATAAAGTTGCAAGTTTTAATTGCAAGAAAATGCTTTTGATGTGCAAGAACATTTGCTTGGCTGTATTACAAGTGATTGTTGCTGTTGTGGAATTTATCTAAGATTTACAAAAAGGTGACTATCTTAGGTGTAATTTTTAAATACAAATAAAAAGCATTGAAAATAATTGTAGTTCATAATATATATTGCAATATATACCCAACACAGGAGCTGCATGTGTGTGTGTTGCAATATATCGCAACACAAGATTTGGTCCACTATCCAACCCAATTGACAAGAATTGAATCTTTATGGCTGGTAACCGTAGAACATTTACGATTGCATGATAAAGGATGTTTAGCTTGAATAAGCCACTGCTAACTTACTCAGTCCCAGAAAGTGGAGTTCCAACAGAATGGATCTGCTAGGGTTCTATATTTGCTTACAGAAAATCTCATTTAGCGTTGGGTCCGATCAATTTCATCTGCTGTCAGCTTAGTGGAGTTGCTGGTTTCAGGCGCTGGCAATGTCGTCTGCTCCTGTCAGCCATTGTTAGACTGAAGCATGTCAGATGTTAACAAAGGGGGATAACTCTCATTTGTAGTTGAGTCACTGTTTAGATGTTTAGGACATGGGATGAAACATAAATTTTGTAAAGGAAGATAAATCTACCAAGAAGAATGATTAAATCTGAAACAGTTAAAATATTTGTAGCGTCTGTCGAGCATCGTTAGATGGCAGCATATCAGATGTTTAAAAGGGGAGATAACTGTCATTGTAGTAATTGATTAGCTGTTTTAATACAGTGTCTTGAGATTTGTTGACTGTCAGGCTTGTTCTGTGTTGGTCATCTGTTATCTGTTCTCCAACGGCCATAAACTTTTTAGCTCATAGGCATGGGCAGTTGTTGCATCCTTCCATCGGGGGTTGTCCATAAACTTTTTACATTTTTGACTGCTGAAATTTTGTGGGGAGGTTTCATGCACCTTGGGGATCAAAGTAGCAAGTGTTAACCGTTGTGCATACTCGTGGCAGCACCACTGGAACTGTCGCGGCACGGAGCCGGATGTAAGGGGATTCCTGGGTGTATTAAATGGCGCATGATCCAAACATGCCGTGTTGTGTCATTGCTGTAATCGTGATAATGTGAGGTGTCAGGTTTACGAAGGTGCTAACATGGTGTCAGAAGTTTGACCATTTGTTGCATAAGAGAAGTGAGACTAACTTTAGTACTATTATCAGTGAATTTCATTGTATTATCGACAAATAACTTTCATAATGGCGACCATGACCAGTTTCCCGGTACTGACTATGATGGAGGGAGTGGATGAGAGAAAAGCTTTGACGGCCTTTGTGACTGATTACTTAGACTATTGCACGGTACAAAAGTGGTGCAAACCTAAGGAAAATTGCACAATTAATGAAACGACTTCTTCTCTGAAATTTTCAGAATAACATCTTTAACACTTGTAGCTTCAAGGGGTCCACCCTTAAATCTTGAAACAACTTCTCCCCAGGAACCAGCAATGCTAGAAGGCTTACAATTTGGAAATACATCTTTGTTGGATGGAGAGTAGGACATGTAACTTTCATAGTCCTACTAAACGTACGGGCAGGGCAGGGGTGCAATTTAAAGTCCGGGACCCCTTAGATTATCAAATGTCAAATGTAAAACTGTTGGTTTTAATCATATCAGTTTTCAAACCAGCCAAGCACCATTTATAAATGAAAATTAAAAGACATAAAGACATTTAAATTAAAATATTATGCTCAGTTGAAACCACTTGTAATCAGAGCTATATGTTATATAATGATCTCATGTTACCTTGTGCACTGCCAAGCAGGTAGCCAGTACCAGTATGGAGCAAGCTTCAGGGAGTGAGAGAGCTTGTTAGACCTAGACTGTCTTAAAGGCTCTTATTATGTCCCCCGAAAATTTGTTTTCGCCTCCTTCTGTTATTCCATTATTCCATTATTCCGTCATTCCATCAATCCGAAATGCTTTCTTTTCCGGGCCATATCTAAAAAAACGTTCAATATTTTTTCACGAAACTTGGTATGTGTTTAGACCTAGTGGTGGAGTGGTACAAGTGCCTTTTGCTATTTTGGTTATTCTGAATGTTTTATTTTTACTGGTTTCCATGTCAACAATTTGAACTTAGTGCATATTGGGGGTAGGGACCTTTTCCGGCCTCTATTTCAAAATCTATCAAGTATTTTTTTACGAAACTTGGTATGTGGTCACCACGACACTTTGACCACTTTTTGAACTCTTGTTTACGCGATATCTCATGAAGCGTTGAATCCAAAGTCTTCAAATTTGGTGTATGCCTACTGGTACATTGTGGGAAGACGCAGACACCAGTCAATTTTAGTGACCTTGGCCTTATTTTCAAGGTCACCACAACACTTTGACCACTCTTTGAACTCTTGTTAAGGCGATATCTAATGAAACAATACGTCCAAAGTCTTCCAATTAGTTGTCAGCCTACATTGGGGAAAGACGCAGAAACAAGTTGATTTTGGTGACCTTGACCTTATTTTCAAGGTCACCACGACACTTTCACCACTTTTCTAACTCTTGTTAACGCGATACATCTTGATCGTTTGGACTCAAAGTCTTCAAACTTGGTGTCAGTCTACACTGGGGGATGACGCAAACACCAGGGGATTTTGGTGACCTTGACCTTATTTTCATGGTCACTACAACACTTTTACCACTTTTCGAACTCTTGTTATCACCATTTATTATGACCGGTTGGACCCAATGTTTTCAAATTAGGTGTCAGCCTACATTGGGCAAAGATGCAGACACCAGTCGATTTTGGTGACCTTGACCTTTTTTCAAGGTCACAACGACACTTCGACTACTTTTCAAACTCTTGCTTACGCGATATATCATGACTGGTTGGACCAAATGTTATCAAATTTGGTGTCAGTCTACATTGGAGGAACTTTACCTTATTTTCAAGGGCACCTCTACACTTTTACCACTTTTTGAACTTCTATTAACACGATATATCATGAAGTGTTGCATCCACATTCTTCAAATTTGGTGTCCGCCTACATTGGGGGATGAAACACACACCAGTACATTTTGGTGACCTTGACCTTATTTTCAAGGTCACCACAACACTTTGACCACTTTTAGAACTCTTATTAACACGATATATCATGTACCCAAGCACCCAAAGTCTTAAAATTTGCTGATCATCATGGCACTTTTTACCAGTAATGCAATATATAAAGTAGCTCAAATGACGTGTCTTACTAACTCAATGTCACCGGCGGGGGACATTGCCATGTTAGTGGCAAACACTTGTTCTAGTTTTGGTTTGGTTGTCAGAAGGGATCAGGATATATTTTATGGCTTTGTGTATTTGTTCTGTACATGTAGGCAGGATACCTTTAAGCATAGTAATTTTAGAAGAAAATATTTTTCCCATCAAATGTTTTACCATATTATATCATAATTTGGGAAATATGTCTATGCAATTTAAATTGGTAGAATCGCCTTCTCTTCAAGATCATTGCAGTAATTGTGATACTTGGACAACAAATTTCCTTAAAATGTAGTTTCAAATCATGTATTTTTTACGCACCGACACTGAAAATTTTTGGTGTCCATGGGATTTTTAAAGGTCATGTCAAAGCATTGTACTTTATCTGGGGAACATCTATATCAGTCTTGAACATCAAACAATATATACCCTGATGAGCTACAGAACTGATGACTCCATTGTTACATTTGGGACCTCTTTAGAATTTATTGGCAAGTAGCATAAAGTGTGTCAGTAAATTTGTTTATTTAACCCGGCCTACCTCAAATACACCGTCAGCCAAAAGAAACGCCTACCAGATATCTTATCAGATTTCGTAAAAACTATAATGAACAATTCAGCAATATTATAGGATTATGAAGTTGCACCATTTCTGCATAATCTATATATTTTAATTTCAGAAGTTGTCGTGTCACAAAAACATGGCGATTGTTTTAATGAAACAAGTACAGAATTGTTCAGATTTCGATCAGTGCTTGGTCAGAAAAACATTTGAAACTGATTTTTATACAACAACGAGCATAAATACAGGCACACATTTGCATTAAAGTGGTTATGATGCTACAGATGTACATAGTTACGGTGCGCAAGGGAATCAACCGGAAATATAGCGGTCTTCATTTTCCGTGGTTTTCATCAATGTTATTGACTCAAATCACAGTTTTTCCAGGATTTCAATGGACTTTCATAATAATTTTTGTTTCAGCATAACATGGAGACCACCATTAATTTTTCATCTTTCATTTTAAGGAAAATCAAGTAGGCGTTCTTTTTTGCCGACAGTGTATGAGAATGGGAAGGCATAAAATAAATCTAATAAAGATGTCTTCTCTGAAACCAGAAAGGATTTGCAGCTAAATTGTTCAGAATAACATCATTGTGTTTGGAAGTCATATGTATCAGCCTAAAAATTACCATTCATTTAATGAATATTCTTAAAGATTTACAGTTGACCAAATGCTGAGTTTGACATGGATAAGAGAAGAAATATCACAAATAAGGCACAAGTTTCAGTGATAAGAGAAGCATCCAATCAGAGAGTAGTTTAGCTAAGGCATGTCTAATTCAAGCTCTCCGATTGGTTAACAAAGATAATCCTCAAGGTATTATGAAATAATCCAGGAGTGACATTTGTTTAAGATTCAAAGTTGTAACAGTTTCCACTTAGCCAAAAAAAAATGTGAATGACTGATATAAATATACCACTCTAGTAAAGGCACATTTCGATCTTATTTGTCAGATCTTGAAATGGTTACAAGTATGACTTTTTCACATATTGTAGTTCGATGATTTGTATATATATCGTCCATTAAAAACAGTTATTCAAGTATCATCCCTCTTTTAAGCATATTTGTTAATTAGTTTCTTTTGAAATGAGGTGTTTCAGAAAAGAAAAGAAAAGTTGAGTCAAGAATCTTTTCTTTTTAGCAATTACTAGTAATTGCCATGATTACTCTCTCGTTGTTTGACTCGAGAATGATGGTTTTTGCTACGACTTCCCAGCAACCCCTAATTGTGCGTGAGATTTCGAAGCTTCCCGACCCCTAAGGGTAGACATCCAAGGTCTTGCCTCCTCTGATCTTTTTCTTAATTGTCAGTTATCTCTTTTTATACGCTATTACAGCATCATCATAGCCCAAAAAAAAAAGAGATTTAATAATATTTTCCAGGCATGTTTTTTTAAAAGATAAAAAATTACAAAAATGAATCCTTTTTCCATTTGTTTGATGCAATGGTATGTATTTGATAAAGAGCAATGAATGCAGCACTGAAACACACATGTTGGTCTTATTCCCTGTTTGAAAAGTCTCACATATTTACATAGTTTATGATCTATTATAATGGGAAGTCAATGAATGGAGGAGAGGTATATAATATCTTCATGAATAAATCAAATAAATCAACGTGTTATTTGTTACAGTATCAAACCAATAAAAAAAATGCATGCATAATCAATGTCAACTAAAGAAAGCTAGTTATCTTTTTTCTTTCTTTTTGAATTAAAACTTTCCCTGTGATGTTTCTGTTTGTCAATAAGATCTGCTAAGTAGATTGTCTTCTTCAGTAAAGACCTGTCTATTCCTAAAAGCAAACTAAACTTAGAAGTCAATGCATCCTTTCTCATTACCTAAATGCATTTGGGATCAAATTCCATCCGGAGAAGTCCAACATCTCCATGGTTATTATCAAAAACATCCACGAAACGTTTACCTTTCATTTAGCACAGTTCATCACAGCATTTAGTTATGACTTTGATCATTAAAATCAGAAGGTTTAGCACGAGACCCACAAATAACAGCCTTGCTTTGTAGTGGTATTAAATATTACTGAAGAGGTATTAGGCCTATCTGGAACCAGATGACGAAGAGCTGCTTCTTTGAGCCAAATCTTGGCGCCGACGGACGCTTGATGGAACCATATTGATTAGCCTCCTTGAGATGGTTCGGGGTTATCGCCGCTAATGAAAGTTACAAGTCGGAAAATGACAACAACATGGTAATTGAATTGCCCTCTTTGAATACTGGTGTGACGTATGGGAGGTCGAATCCGCTAAAACTCGCCACTTATCAAATCAAATGTTCCATTAAGGTCAAGGTTCGTCCTCAATCTGACGTTGTCACTCTGAATATCTGATACACTTGATTTGGACTTTATAAATATTTAAACAGAATTAAGTCTAATGGTTGTTTTTTGTTTTTGTTACTATTTGTACCTTATTTAACGGTTGTTGGATTTTATAATAATTATATTTTTAAACAATCATTAATTGAGGTAATAAAGGTAACAAAATTAAAAATGAATTGTTGATGAATTGTTAATTAAAAGTATCAAATCATTTGGGGTAATTAATCACTGCACTTTAAAGGATAGTACATCTTTACCTATATGCTGCCATATTGTGAAAGCTTACCTTATAGATTGAACCATATGTTTGAAAACTTTCATAAAAAGTATTCTATTCAAAGATAGATTCCAAAATTGGCATGCTAAGAGTTAAGCTAGAATGAACATCTTCACAGAATCTACATGATGTAACCTTTACCAGTCATAGTTTGCTGTGCAACCAAATTGGACGTTGATTGTGAGGAATGGACCAGTACTAAATCATCAGCGGACACTTGTGTAGTACTGTTTGTTGGTAGTCAACTGTGGCTGGTGGGCAATTCACTGGACTTGGGCAGTGGCAGCGAGGTTAGCTATAGAGGTGATTTGCTTCTATCTATAAGAGCAATTACAGACAAGTGGAGCTGACAAGAGTCCACTAATTGTGCCAGAGATGAGCTGCTTCTCCTCAATATTGTCAGCTTCCATTGCTCTAGACTCTCTCTACACTATTGCTGGATGTTGCCCAATGGAGACTTTAACCCTTTCCCTGCCTTGTCTTGGGAGAATTGACTTGACTGCTTCTCCTCAATATTGTCAGCTTCCATTGCTCTAGACTCTCTGTACACTATTGCTGGATGTTGCCCAATGGAGACTTTAACCCTTTCCCTGCCTTGTTTTGGGAGAATTGACTTGACTGTTTCTCCTCAATATTGTCAGCTTCCATAGCTTTAGATCTTCTTTGCTTGATGTGGTCTCATGGAGACTTTAACCCTTTGTCTGCAGTGCTTCGCAAATAGTTTATTTGGCTTCAATTTACAATTGTCCTCATCTATGGCTCTAGATTGACATAGTTTAGTTGAAACAATACATTTGAAATGCTATTAAATACCAGACTTTCATAAACACCTGGATGTTTCTGTAGAATCAGTAACTTTCACCTCTTTAAACTGTTGTGCATTTACTCTTCTTGGTGAAACTGCTTATCATCGGGACTGTGACAGACTTTCAATGTATAAAACTACGTAAATGAAAAATCCTGTTTTTACAGAAGATGATTCTAGTTTTTAAAATGATCGATTGATTTTCTGATTTTACTCTCAAATTTTAGAACTGATTATGAACTCTTAAAAAGCCCTTAACATGTACATGGTATATTTCATTCAGTAGTTTCAACAATAAGCTAGATAGGTATCATGTTAATTGTAAGATGTAAGTTGAAACTTTGCTGATTTGCAAAAGAAAATTTATATCATTAGATTTCATTGCTGTCATTCCTTGTAAAACTGTATTTCTCATAATTCAGTTGTGCAGAAGAAATTGAGTGGAATTTTTTTTTTTTTTTTAGTTTGAGCCACAAATGGTTGTATACTTTCAAAGGAGTTGAACATGAAGATTAAAAAATCATGACCTGTGCCTTTTATCACGGTATTTGTCTTAATTACCTTTTAGCTTATGCAGATGTGGAAAACTTTAATTATAATTAAAACACAATTGAGAAAACTGATACATATATTATAATAGGGTTACTTCTTTCTGAAACATATAATCGAAAGAAAAATGTTCAGCGTGAAATAAAAAGTTAATTTCCCCTAAAGTTTCTAAAAGTTTAATAAGACCTGTAAAAGTATCATTATGAAATCTTATTACATTGAGTTCCTCATGTGATGTTTTATACACATCAAGTTTTCTTAATATCAAAGCATGTTGAATGCCAGCCAATTTAAATTAAATAGTTTTTTTTATACAATGTTCTAGCTATTTCATATTAATTTTCTTAACATGATTACATTCTACAACTTCTCAACACAATCAAATAAGGAAGATGGCGTTTGAATCTTTTCATCCTGTAGTGAGAGAATCTAATTAGCGTTTGACATTATCACATGTCACGACGGTTAGTCAAGCGTTGGTAAACAGAGATGCAAATCAGATTACTGATGTGGTATTGTAGATGAAGATTCAAATCATACAACAAATTTCATAACAACTTTCACAGCTAACTTAAAGTGATCAAATGTCAATTTTTAGTATGGCAAGTATCAGTTTTAGACAACTTTTGAACAAGATATGTAATGCAATTAATTTGTTGATGCCGCGAAATTGTCATGTCTTTTTCAAGAATTGTTAGCTGAAAATAAAATAAATTGGACAGGACGGACAAAAGGCAACTGTCTCTGATAAATTGAAACGGCAAAGATTGACACGAGGGCCAAGCATCTCTGCTCGTTTGTGAGTCATTACAGATGCCATTGTTAACAATAATTGGTAATTAGTTGTTGAGATGCTAGTATCTTCAGAATTGATTCTCATTGGCTGAGGCAAATTTCCTCCTGCTTTCATCAGAAAAACTGATCACGCTTTCTCAAAAATTACTCTTTTAACAGAGATTCTTTTGTTTTCAATTCTCATTTGAAATGGGATTTTGTAAAAAGTGAAATTTGATGTTTTCGCCACAGAAATGTGTTTCAATATTCTTTTTATTTGTCATGATATCAAACTTAATATCGCATATCCCTGTAATTTATTTAATCCGAAGAATTTAATTTCTTTGGTTCTGATTGGCTTTGAGTGTCCTGAGGTTCACTATTTATTAGATAATATTGGAAAGGCTGTGATAATATGAAAACATTTTAACTTTACATTTTAATGTAATTTTAGTACATTTTTTAACAAAAATTTAATGATGTTTGTACTTAATGTTAAATGGGTGAAAACAAGTGAATACAAATATTTCATCTATCATTGACAACACAAATTTTGTAATAAAAATTCAGTCAATTGAACCTCTTCTGACAAATTAAATTTGTCAAATTTGACAAATTACATAATAATATATATTCCACTGCTTCTTACAAGATCAGAGAAGATTGTTTACAAAGTTAGATATTTTTTGTATGAATATTGCTATGTCTAATATACTCAACATTATAAGGATAATGATTAACATGGACTTCATTTTCAAGACGTTAGAGAAGTATGGAAACTTAATGGCTTGTTATAGAGATCATTTGTCCAATCTGCGAAGGATGGTTACATATTTCAATCACATTTTACAGTTTTCCTCATGTCAGAAATGTTATTTTGGGAATTTAGAGTGAAATAAATGAGGATCATCTATCACATTGTATCGTAGCAAATTGAAATCAGACAAAAATGACAAGTCAATTAATCACATCAAACTATCTTTAAGAGATCATAAATATTGTAGATATGCATAATTGATAAACTCTTTTGCATCACTTCTGTTGTTAGTTAACCCTGCATGGAGTGTCTCTCAGAGAAGTTCTTAAAATATCATTTGTCAAAAGATGACGACTGATATGATAAGTGAGTAATGTAAATAATGAGAGACTGAAATGTGATCTGTTTTCCATTTCGCTAAATTAACCTCCTGCTTGCCAGAGTCAAAGCTGGCCCCATGGTGACTTGTCAGTAGGTAATTGACAATAGCTGCAAGCTCCCAACCTCTCTTCATTGCTGCCAGATTTTGACTAATGTATTGCGAAAAATATGAATTAGCCAAAAGCAGACCCAAAGATTTTCATTTCATGTTTTGACAGTTGTGATATGGTTTTTAAAAAAATTGTGATGGATGAGTTTTTGTTTCTTTGTGAAATGGTGCGATGTATGAGTTTACGAGTTATGGTGGCTGTGTTGTTTCTTCTCTAGTTCAGTTCAATAATATATAGCAGAAACATCTCAAATGGTTTAGTCAATAGTCTGACTTTTGTGTTCTTGTGTGCAATATCATGTATGCAAAAAACTAGCTGATAAATCAAATGAAGAAGGAAATAGACTTTGTGTCAAAATCAAGTTTTGTCACTAAAGAAGTATTTTTATTAATGGAAGATGTTCACAAACATTGATGAAAATTTATTTTCGATTTGCAGCATTATAAAAATTTACTTGGCATCTTATTTTTCTTTCAGTTAACCCACTAGAGATAGGAATATGGTTCTATTGCCCAAATTTATGGACTTTGTGTCTCATTTTAAACCATGCAAGAACCATTGCAGTAGTTTCTAATTTTGAAATGACTAACATAATGATTATACAGCAGATTATACAGGAATATTCTTATCCTTTACATTCACAGTACATGTAGAACATTATTTAGGAGCATTGTAGGCAGTTTCTCATTTAGCAACTTTCAATTACCATGTTCATGTAACGTTGCAGCTCGAGTCTGGAGGTGACTACAGCACCTGGATGTCCCTAACGTTTATACATAATTATAACTACACAAGTTCTGAAGGAATTGTAGCCCATCACTGTCCTGATCCTAGTGTATGTATGAAATATAGGCAAAACTTTCACTGAAATAATAACAATGAAATAGTTTTAAATGTTTAATGAAACTAAAGGTTCATTACAATATGACAGATAATTATAATGCAAGAGTGTAAACTCAATTATTCATATTCACCACGTACTACAACAATATGCACAAAATCTCCAGTTCAAATACACCACGTGCTACATCAAAATGCACGAAATATGAATATTATGTGAAGTAGAACATGACAATATGGTTTCAAGAATATTTACCTACAAAAATGTAAGTGAAAATGTGAGCACTGTGTATATACTATCAAGAAACTTACCAACCAGAGCCTATAAAAAAAACTCATTATGAAATAAAACCTAAGTCCACTCCCCAAGATGGTGGCCATGGTGCCAACGACATCAGAAGGTAACAAGTCATCCTTCAAGACGCGTCACCTCGAACAGTCTGTCAAAATTCGCTCGCTCTTCCACAGCCTTCCATCCGGTCAACCTTCAGCCAATCAACACCAAGGACACAACAAGGTCCAGCCAATCAGCCTCAATGATACATGAGGCATCACGCACCTTGCACGCGATAAAGCGATAATACGAAATACAGTGTTACATTCACATATCAAGTTGTGATCCATAGAGAATCCAAATAAGAAATGCTACATGTGTATAAGTTTGTAACTTTTATAGTTTACTTTTACCGTGTCATTTAACTTTTACTATGGAGACTATAAGGAGTACATGTTACACGTTATTATATAAAAGAGAAAGAAAAAGTGGAGAACATTTCCTGATTCTGAGTTAAGGACAAGCGGACTAGAGGGACAACCCTGGCCTTGAGGTGACCACCAAACAGAGATGTTCTTTTGAACTACGGGGGAATTTTTGGCTCCAAGTGTTCAAACTGCATGGTCTCAGTGACAAGATTGTTTGTTAGACCGTTGGAGTGTCCAATTATCTGGTACTTTTCTTGTTCTATGTAGATCATGAGACAGCAGTACCTGAAATTAATGTATATCAGAGCTAAATGTTGCCAGGTGAATGTTATATGAACACTTAATCTACTGAATCAAACATTCTCAACCAATCTGAGTGGCCACTTTGGTTTAAACAATATTTATTTGAAAAAGAAAGGGATTGGTAAACAGGTTAACAGCCTATCTTAATACCTTTCCAAAGTGAGTGGCCACTTTACAGGAAGGACAACTCGATCTTTTACAAGAAGACTTATCCATGAATGGCTAATGGCTAAGATTAGCCATCCCAGATCATTGTGGCACCTGCAGGTAACAAGTGTTGAATTACACTTGTGACATCATCCTATTGTTCTTTCACTCCATTATTTTCCAGTAATGGAGAGTTGCACATCACATCATATTTTTTAAGTAGAAATTTAATTTCTTTAACTTTGTAAAGCAATTTTGATAAAAGAGCAATACTTTGAGTGTAATTTAAATAGGATAATATCCTCGTAACTCTCCATTCCTTAAAAATAATTGGCCTCGGCTCCATTATTTTTAAGAAATGGAGAGTTACTCGGACATTACCCTCTACATATTAACATATACATGTTTATGACATGCAAGATATAAACCAGTGCACATGTATGAAATAAAACTCATCTGACAGCTTGGAACTTGTAACTATTGGTTCGAGTTATTGCTATGAAAATTGACAAAATCTTAATTTTGGGCTAGTAACTTTTCAGGCTACAGGTTACTTTCAACTTTTCATACTATTTCACAATACATTGCATTAAGTCAATACAAACTGACTTGCAATAACGTTCTGAACAAGTACAGACTGACAAAGGCAACAAATAAGTCGTTTAAATCAATGTTATGAGATTGTTGATGATTTACAACAGTGTGACAGTGTGGTACTGTTGACGTATATGAGCTGGTATCTATAGCTAAATAATAAAGGTATAAAGACAGGAACAGAGAGTAATGAGATACTACAATCAGAGGAGGACAATGGAGATTTGTTATTTTACTACCAATGTCTCCTTATAGATTATAGGTTCGTTTTTCAAAGCTCAGTATCTGGCCCAAAGTATATATGCTCTTGAAAATATAAAACCATATTTAAACACATACCTACACATTGTAAACAAGTTAAAACAACTCATAAACTACGAATGACATCGGAGGAACTTATCTTAAAGGGACTGTGCTGTCATTGTTTGTGCTCATTGGAATAAAATCATTAAGATATTTAGAAATTTTCTGAAAACACAAATGGGAGTTTTATCCCAAATTTTGTCTCCACCATAACTAGCATTGCTATAATGTCCCTTAGATAGTAGTTAATACATTTAGTTTGATGTCCAGCTGAATGCTAAGTAATGGTTATTTGGGCTACTTCTTTGGGATCCATCACAGAGGTATATATATATAAATATATTTGCCATATTTGGCACCATCAGAATTATAAACTAAATTTTACAAACCATCCAATGTTGGAGACCACAATAAATATTCATACAACAATTAACACGATAGGGTTGTTAGTACTGAAAATGGTGTCGGAAGACAAATGGTCAAACATATTGTTACCAAAAAAATGTCTCCCTTAGAATGTTTATAACAAACTCGAAGATACCTGAGCAAATATGTGATATAGACACCATGGCCGAGCTAACCAGTCTGTCTCGCCGGAGAAGCCAATACCAACATTAAGAACCTCCTACCTGCGTTTGTAAAGTCTCTTACAGGTCCACAGAGAATTGAAAAATAATGCTACAGTTGTCTACCATGTTTATTTCAGGTACAAAATAGCCTCTTTGAGACAGAGAGTCAGTTTCATCGTCCAATTCATTGCCCTCTGACATTCTGAGAATTACTCCACAGCTTGGAGTTGTCAGACCTACTTTTCTGTACACACTCTACACTTGACCGAAGTTCTTTATAAAAATACTTGATCTTTACTTTATTTGGATTGAGGAAATGCAACATTTATCAGTAAAAATAAAAGCCTAATTTTCACTGAGTGAAATAACATGTTATTCTACTCAGTGATATAACATGTCATATGAAGTCATCATAACAGTTAGATGACATCATCGTAACAGTAACGTACATGATATTATCATAACAATAAGATGATGTCGCCGTAACAAAAAGATGTTATCATCATAACAACTAAGATGATGTCATCATAACAAAAAAGATGTCATTGTAACAAGATGTCAAGGCCCCATGGTCAATGCTGATCTGCAAGGGACTCGGCCCAAATAGTACAAGAATTTGTATTATTGAAGGTAGTGTTATCCCAAATGTATAAATGTTCGATTTGTTCACTAACTAAATAGCATGTATTTCTAAAGATGATGTCATTGTAACCGTAAGATGATGTCATAAGATGATCGTGACACAGCAACTCATCCATGGTTGCTCCATTCATGTGGATATAAGTGCAGTAGAAATTAGGGGTGACTATTGACCGACAAGGGACTACTGCGATAGTCTATTTTGAGTTACTATTGTGATAGCGTTAGTCTATTGTGACTTTTTATTCCAATGGCTATTCCAATAGTTTATCAACAAATGAAATGAAACAAATTCAAGAATAAACAGTATTTTATTGTCTTAGGTTCCAACGAAAGAACTTAGTTTTAAAGTTTCAAGCTCTCAGTGATATGCTTGAAGTGTTTTCCTTTTGTCAAATCTAAAAGCTGCATTTGTGTGAAAAATTCAATTTTAAATTCCAGTAAACAACTGAATTTATTAAACTATCGAAACTATAGATAGTTAGGCGTGCTATCGATACTATAGATGTTTTTTTTAAGATCACTATCGATAAAGTACTATTGGCACAGAAACTATCGCGATAAATTGATAGTTCAATCTATCGTTACAACTCTAATAGAAATCATGTCTATACACTCATGAAAATAATTCTTTTACTTCACTCCATAAGATATACATTGTATTATTAAGTATTCGACAAGGAATGTCAAATATATTTTCAGTTTACTGCGTCAGTGTCAGTTTCAGTTTATAACTGTAACCTAAAACACTCTTGTTTTAACTATTATATTTAATTTCACAATGACTCTAAATGAAAAATATTTAGCATCCAAAATTGAATAAATTACATAATATAAATCAATATTAAATGATATAAAACAGACAATGTTCTTTCTGGAGGGGTCCTGAGAAAGTTTAACTTGGTGTCACTTAAAATATTGAAAAGTAGATTTCTTCTATCATTGCAAGAGGTCCCATTGTTTAGAACTGACCAAAATTACCCCCTAAGTCATTTCCTAGGAACAGCGTATACTGACAGGGGCTCCTTTCACAAGGCAATCTTTACAAAGGTTAACCTTAACTATTCTTTTACATTACCCTAAGTTCACCTTAGTGCTTTGTGGAATTTTTTAAGTCTCAAGTCTTATCATAATACAAAGAATTTTGAACATAAAATGTCACCTTAATTATGATTCTGTTCTAGTTGATTTTATTTGTTTTAGCCAAATTCATTCATTTTTAAAGATGACCTGCTCGGTTTGTGTGATGTAAAACTTAGTGAAGAGTTCACTAACACAAAATACTCATGTACTTGTTTAACTGAAAAACATTTAGAATAGAATTAAAACATATCCGTTTATTGTAAATCCTTGTCATTTTAGAATTTGTGCAAGTTAACAGCTAGATGTGGTCTAAATATTAGTTCATGATTAACTTTACAGCAAATATAGGAAATAGTGAATGTTGAACATATGTCATGTTTGTCACATGAAAGAAACGGTTGTACATCCTGGAGTATATGCTTCACTTAATTGACACAGAAGAGCAAACAGTGGATTGTTGTGTAAGGTGTACACAGCGATGGGGTTGCTGCTGGAGTATATGGAGCAGTACATCAGAGACTTGTTTGCATGTGATGCTTAATGGCCTTGACAGATTTATCTCCAGTTGTTGAATAAGCCAGACATTTCACATGATACTTTTCAAGGGGCTTCTTTCTTTACCAGAATGATACGAGGCCAGACGGTCTTTGTGTTTCATTGAGGTAATAAAACGAATCCCGTTTACAGAAAAACTGTCAACTAAGTTAATTTGATTGTGTATGTGTAAGCTTTGAGACCTTTCCGTTGTGTAGTTGTCTACCTGTCTGTTTTCATCACTATCATTCGGTGTAACATAACATGTGTGTACCATTGTCCGTAATTGTCAACATAATTTCAGTTGTCACCGTAGTTTTTCTTTCAAATTTAAAGTACCTTTATTTTTCATTTATGATATCATTATTTAAAAGATAAACATAAAGCGAAAAAATTATTTAGTTGGTTTATGGATTCTCCTACCATAATTTTCATAATAAACAATTTTTTTCACTAAATTTCTCCTCCCAATTAAAAATGTTGACAGATTTTTCTGACAACTTATTTTTTCTATTCAATTCAGTTTGATTACCTGAACTCTTTTCATTTACACAAGAGCATAGCTGTTTCTTTTGTCTTTTCTTTTTTTGCCTCCTGCCTTCTCCTACTGCAAAAAAGTAGCAATTAATTTTGCCTGACCTAATAGATAGTTATCTCTTTAGACCCATACAAATTCCCAAGCAAAACAATCAAAATTTCAAAAGAAAAAAAATATCTCAAAATTATGGGGAAAAAAATAATCTTAATTATTACATTATATCCTTCCCGGCATGTATATATTTCAGCTTGACAGACAACACAAGTGCTCCGTCTCCCTTCACACATGCCTCATAACTAAACAAGCAAGGTGAGAAAAACTGTAAGAGTGAATGGATATGTTTCGTCAACACAGAGCATTTACCTTCAGCCTCCTCTCAGGTAAAATACTTCACTCTGTTCTCACCTGAACGACTTTCACAGGTAATTGACGTCACTCACAAATTGTCAGTCGACAGCTAACGTCAAGGTACAAGCAAAAAAACCCATGATTTAAATTTGCACAAATTTTCAGGCTTATCGCTCAGCTTTATCGTACTGATGCAGTTGAAAGCTAATGACATTAAACAGGCGACTGAGCTTTTGTATGATGAATATGCTATCTATTAAAGTCTATGTTATTACTTGTCACCCATGCACTACGAGGGGCCGGCCAGCTCGTGGATCACGCAACGAGTGGTTGTTGTGTGCTCTCTGCTTTCTAAAGGAGTAGTCACTTCATGAATCAGCTAGAATCGAGATTTTTTAATGGAAATATTTATCTACTGTAGATACAACATTCATGTTTTGTTTGAAGAGTTGCTGCTGTAGAAGTGTTCTTCAAAGTGTGTAAGGGTAATATCTTTATGGAAGAAAACTCTCAAGGTAACAAGAGAATCTTTTTGACATTTATATATGAGTCACTTAATTGTTTTCATGTATTGCAATTTTGTATTTTGGTTTATTGTTCACAGAAACTGCATCAGACTTGAGATGTGCATGCATGGTTAATCAACTTATAAAAAGTACTTCAAAGTTAGTTTTGCATTTACGAAATCTAAGACACCATCAACACATTTATCACTTTTTCAGTAGAAAAGCATGTACAAAACATTTGTTTTTGTATACATTTGTAAACTATCTCAATAATGATAACATTGTTGTGTGAGATCGTTGACAATCATGAAAGTACCTCGCTCTACATCTGAATCCTAGCAAACCCTCTGCATACTGCATACTGAACACTTAGAGTTAATCTAAAAATGACATTTTATACAAATCTTTCATTCAGTTGTTGTGGCCAACTGAAATGGAATTATAAAATGAGTTTGAATTTCTACAGATAGGTACTGTTTTTGGAATGTATGGATGTAACTCTTCTCAAGTAGATCCAACAGTTACATTTGGTGCATATCCTCATATAAATATCAATTGACATGAATTAATTATGTACGTACAAAATAACATACATCTACATATAGCTCTTGATGACTACTCAAGTGATTAATTTTATTTATGGACCTTTAAATTTGTTTTTAGGGCAAAATGAAACGATTGTTTTGCCTAAGCTAATTCCCACTTTTCAGAAGGTTGTCCTGGTTGGGGCTATTCTTGGGTTATAGCCCAACCCCAATTTTGCCAGATGTACCATGGTCATACATTACATAGATCTGTAATATTATTTTAAGGTTAGTGTCAAAAGCCTACATAAAATCTATTCTGACTGTCTGACGGTCTTCGGTATGAATTTTCTTTTGAGTTGGGGTCTCTCCCATCTAAAAGCCCACCCCCATGTTTTCAAGATGTGTGTTTGCTGAGATAATACGCTATTCTAAGTAATATAGGTTTGAGAGGTATCAGTTCATCCCAGGCGATGAAGACAGTTTCTCTGAGAGTGAGCTAGAAAAGATGAAGTATAATAGGTGTGATGGTCAAATATATTTTTATTTCCAAAAGAGTTGCAGAAACTAATCATCGTTCTAATGTATTACCAAACGTATTACCAAAATTGTCTTATCGTATTGAAAGTGCACGTGATATGAGTGTTCGTCCATCCTTCATTCTGATGTCTCTGATACATGTTTAAAAATTTGTAGATTGTATTTAGATTCATTGTAACACAACTTCGGTAATTTTAATAAATAGATTAATAATTAATTAATAAAACAGATTCACCAAATAGCTGTTATACCATGCAGTTGCACCAGTTCGTAAATTAAGCATCTTTGTTGTACTAAAAGCCAATGGTATTTATCATCCAAAACTGGGTTCCACAGGAGATATCGCTTGAGTGAGATCCAACACTATCTACAAGCGATATCTACATTGTTGATATCGCTACAATCAAATTGGCACAGTCCTATTACATCAGCAGTAAATGACATCAAAAGGCTTTGACAACACTGCTGTCATTGTAATGTTATGATGTCACATCAACTCATGTTGATATATTTGATATCAGAAGACACTATGGCGAGATTCTCTAAATTAGATGTTGATCGATGTTGTTGGTTTAGTCTTAACTTAAGGCCAATTTATATCAACTGTACTCCCAATCTACCAGGCAGGAGATGTTGACAGCATGACTGCCTGTTTCTGTACATGTTTGACGTCGATACTATAGGCCAGTGTCCTCCTCAGAGCATGATTGAGATGGAAATGTAGCTTTCATTACCTAACATCACTGTGCTGTGCATTATTACTGATCCATCGCAGTTGTTAATTCATCTAGATCATCTCTGTCATGTTTGATCACCATCAGTCACTTACATTGCACAAATGTTGTCTATTTCAGGCTCCTCTCTTATCTATTTGTGCACAACTAATTGGGATTCAAGGTTCTATTGTACCTTACATTTCAACCTACGCTCATTCACATATCTGCTAGCTGATTCGGATATATAGAGGATACTTAACGATTTAATAGTATTTTTATTACGCAAGTTAATGATTTGGTATCAAACAAAGTCTGATACCTAATCATTTACGAGTTTAATGAAATTTGTATTTTATGAAAGTCTTATATTCTGTTTATTACTTGCCAACAGAAATCGAAGTGTAATTTCAAGCTATATCAACTTCAGCAAACTGATGACAGTACTGAAGTTGTGACATCACAACAGCACACTATTTTGACGTCAAATATGCAGTGGTATTAAACTAGTTTGATATTGCTGAAGATATATAACTATAAGGTTATTATCCAAGTATTTCTGGTTTGGTCAAGTAACAACTCCAAGGTCTGTTGTATTGGCACGAAACAAAGTCAAGAGTCAATATAACAACTAAGAGCCTGTATCTCAGGGAATACAAATATTTTATTAATTTAATAATTAACTTCATAATTTCATTTCATAAACAGCAACAAATTGGTTCTTCTACCAAATGTACAACTGCGTATACTCAAACTCATATTAGCCCAGTTTGTCTTGTATTAGCCCAGTTTGTCTTGTATTAGCCCAGTTTGTTTTGTATTAGCTCAGTGTGTCTTGTATTGGCCCCGTTTGTCTTGTATTAGCCCAGTTTGTCTTGTATTAGCCCTGTTTGTCTTGTATTATCCCAGTTTGTCTTGTATTGGCCCACTTTGTATTGTATTGGCCAAGTTTGTCTTGTATTAGCTCAGTTTGTCTTGTATTGGCCCCGTTTGTCTAGTATTAGCCCTGTTTGTCTTGTATTAACTCAGTTTGTCTTGTATTGGCCCCGTTTGTCTTGTATTGGCCCAGTTTGTCTTGTATTAGCTCAGTTTGTCTTGTATTGGCCATGTTTGTCTTGTATTAGCCCAGTTTGTCTTGTATTGACCCAGTTTGTCTTGTATTGGCCCAGTTGCCATCTCATGTGGTCATGGCAGTGAATACTGTATGCATGCCATATGATTGATAATTATTTTATAGTTTTTTTTTATTTTAAAGAGTATTTTTTATCACTACAGATTCCTATAATATAACTAGAAATATTTATCATTAAAAAAAGTTGTCAAAGTAAAGCAAGTATGAAAGAAATTCCACACTGTTTACTCTTTGCCCTTTTCTAACAAAAATACTGCAATTGCCTTCAACGTCACTTAGCGCACGAAGTAAATAACAGTGCTTGTAAATATCACAGCAATCACACTTAATTCACCGCAGATACCGCTCGCATGACCCGCATCAGAAGCAGATGTTTAAAAGCGGAGATAGAAGACTTACGACCATGAGATAACCACTGTTCTTTAAACACTAATGGTATAAATAGCTGTAATAGCTTGTGTTTGATGCCAGATTCCCAACTTCATAAAATCCAAGAGAAATGGTAACGGTTGCTGTCAGCCATCTGATGGGATAATAGGTTTTCGGTATTATCTACACGTTAGAATAGGACAGGCGCTCACGTCAAAAATCAATATTAAAAGGTCAATTCTTGTACATCTTTGACTTTTTCTTTGAAAATTTGTTTCTGTGGAAATGAAGATGGTTGTTTACTTACAGTGATTAATATTGTCATGGAAGAAAGAGAGATGATTTGAAATTGGATGAGTACACTGTTTGATCAATGTTTGGTATTTGATTTGTTAATACGTCTTGTTTGGTTTAAAGGGCAAACAAGTGTAATGACTGGGGATGCGTTTGACACTTTTTTTTTCTGCATCCCTTTGATTGTAATTTTATAGGGCTTTTATAGGACTGATGTTAAGAGAATTTGTTCACCATATATATATATATTGGGGTAACTATTGGTAATACCATTGGTGATCCATTCAGTTTACATTGATGTTCCTATTAGTATCCCTATTGATTTACATTGATGACTATGTTGTTATTCCTATTGGAGTCCCTATTGTTGTCCCTATTGGTATTCATATTGGTGTTAATATTGGTATTCCTATTGGAATCCCTCTTGATATTCATGTTGGTATTCCTATTAATATCCCTATTAATATCCCTATTGGTATTCCCATTGCTGTCCCTATTGTTGTCCCTATTGGTATTAATATTGCCATTCCAATTTATGTTCATTTTGGTGTTAATATTGGTATTCCTATTGGTATTCCTATTAACATCCCTATTGGTATTGCTATTGATATTCCCATTGATTTCCCTACTTTTATTCCTATTTGTATTCCCTAATGTTCCCATCAGTTTATGATGTTCCAATTGATGCTCCCTTGGTGTACAGATAGTTATTTCCATTGGTGTTCCTGTTCCTTCTCCTGTCGGTGTTCCAATTGGTTTACATTTCTGTCCATGTTGGTGTTCATAGTGGTATTTTCATTGCTAGTCCTATTGAAATTCCAATATGGGTTCCCGTTGGTATTCCAATAATTTTGGGGTCCTAATGGTTTTCTTATTGGTTCACCCTGATGTTCTTCTTTATATTGATTTGTAATCGTTGGTGTTCTCATTTGTGTTTCCATCAGTATAATGTCAATAGTTTTCATATTGGCATTTTTACTGGTATTGCTATTGTCTTTCTGTTCCTATGCTTATTTATGTGCCCAATGGTTTCAATGGCTCAAACTTCCCATCAGTGTCCATTGGTGTTCCCATGGGTGTTCTGCTGACATTTACATTGGTGCTTCATTGGTGTTCTAATTGGTGTTCTGCTAGCATTTACATGGTGCTTCTTTGGTGTTCCCATGGGTTTTCTGCTGGCTTTTACATTGGTGCTTCATTGGTGTTCCCATGGGTGTTCTGATAGCATTTACATGGTGCTTCATTGGTGTTCCCATAGGTGTTCTGCTGACATTTACATGGTACTTCATTGGTGTTCCCATGGGTGTTTTGCTGGCATCTACATTGGTGCTTCATTGGTGTTTCCATTGGTGTTCTACTAGCATTAACATGGTGCTTCATTGGTGTTCCCATGGATATTCTGCTGGCTTTTACATTGGTGCTTCATTGGTGTTCCCATGTTATTACCATTGGTATTCGCATGGTATTCCTATTGGTATTTCATTTGGCATGTTTTTCGATTATATCATTGCTATTGCTATTGCTGTTGTCAGTGTGAAGGGTAATGGTTTTGGGATGGCAATAATAGAATTGAAGTTGGTATTGGAACTGCATTGGTATTGACCTGCAATATTGATAAAAATTTTGGTGTAGACATTGATATTACTTTTGGTATTGACCGTAATGATATACATATGATATTGATAGTCATATTGAAGTGATGGTTTTTGGTATTATCAATCGTGACAGTATTTCTCCTTCTCCCAGTTAGATATGTTAATTATCATCTGCAATTTCATAATCTTTTATTGCTATGGCTAACCAAGTATTTCTAATGGTATTGATATGAGAATTTTATTAATTCAAGATGACATAGCATATATGCAAATATAGACATATACATAGCTTTTTTACCCATAATACAAATTCTGTTTTCTGATATTTGAAGTACGCATCCAGTAGATAAAATAATCAAACGATATTACCCAACAGAGATTCAATTATTGTACTTTTTGTAAGTCTGGTGGGCTGAATATAATCCATGAAATGCGAGCAATATAGAATTTTTCTGGCAAACAAACCAAGGCAAATAGACTCATATATTTAATTTCCTTGCCAAAAGGTAAAAGAATTACCAACAATCAGGCCATATAGGTCTGCATCTGAAAATAGATAATTCCTGCAAATGGCACTAGACCATTGGCGGCCATCCTCCACATATTGATCACGTTCTGAAAGCACCAGCGCTCATTGCTGTAGGAAACTTCCCCTATATTAGCAGGTCAAACTATCTCTGTGCTCGTTGTAAGAGCATGATGGATTTTTGCGATTGATTAATATTTTTAAAAAAGCTTCTTTCCAGACTTATTTGTGCAAATTGGTGAAAAACCCTGCTTTCTAAATCTTTTTTTTTTATCTTGTTTGCCGCTGTGGTGGTCGCTAGGGAATATTTGCTCAGTGATTCTATAAGGTGAACATTGCTTTGCTGTTTTTTGTCAATATCAATTTCTGATGCTGCTTTCTAAAAGTATTCATAATAAATATGAGTTCTTGGAATAATTTATATAACTCAAGAAGTTTTCATTAAAAAGAAAACTATTTGAAGTGATATTCTTCAATTAAGCTACAATGTTTTCGACCAAAACCTATCATCCACAAAATGATGAAGGAACATAGCATGTGAAATATGTGTTCAGAATCATGTTCTTAAGTATTTATTCATCGGTATACATTTCAATATTTTCTATTCTATTCAAGAAACGAGGAAATAAATTTTTTAAATAAGTTTATTATGGTTTTTATAAAGAAAATTTAGGGGTCACGGAACGATTTATAGAGTTATCAGCATTAGTAATATTACTACTGCGGAAAAATTATGCTCTTACTAAATGAAGCATTCTCAAAACTCAAAATTCTTTTTAATCACATATGGGGATTATCTATATTTAAAAAAAATTTATACTGAAATTAAATCAAATTAAGCACTTTTTAAAGAAAAACAACATTTTTATTGCACATTCAACAGGAGTTTTCACTGACACACATACCTTAGATATCTCTAAAAATGTGATATGATGTGTACAGATGATTAAACACACTAATTACTGAATGTTTTATCACTTTTAATATAATTTTTAAAATTACCTACTTCAACCTCAAAAAGCGACATGACGGCAGTTTTGATCAATTCAAGCATAACTTTGATGGCCTATCGTGTAATAATTATTGAATATTACCTAACAAATAAAGTCAAGGACCCATCCAATATAAAAGGCGCTGTAGCACGTTTTTCTTACTGAAATAAAGTGATCTCACGAAAAGGTAAATAGGTGTTACCAATGGTAAAATAATACTCCTGAATCAATAAAAAGAGTTCTAAAACAAAATACATTGTTTGGTTAAAAGGAGAGTTCTATCGGGGTATTTTTTGTAGAAACGGAATTTGAGAGGATATTCCTGTTTACACATATAAGTTATTAATACATGAATAAATTTAGACTTTCAGACTGCTGATTGGATTAAATAAGGTCATGTGACCGGTATACATTCTCATAAACACAAGATTTGTAGCTGAAAAGGATAACCTTCATACTCTGACGTTTACAAAAAATAACCTGCGGTACTACTTTATCACTGTATCATTGCGCAATTATTACACTGCTATTACATGCTCTTTTCTTGATTAAAATGTTTTAAAAACCTTACAACATGAACTCTAAATTGTAATTTGATTGAAAGTTTGATTAATACATCATGTTAGAACCAAAAATTAAATACTTTAATCATATTTGATTAATTAAGGCTTGATCTAATTAAGACAATACTAAACATTTGTTTTATCATGCAGTGTCACTTTTTGTAGAGATTTGTTATATTCCAAAGCTTATTTACTGATTAGAAATCGCTTAAATTTCAAAGTTTGAATTTATAAGAAGTAGATTTAATAATGTGTTTGTTCACTGGCTTATAAATCGACAAACTCCGGCATTTATACCAGTTTAACTTGCACCTTTCAAACCGTTTATAAGCCAGTGAACAAACACAATATGCAATCTATATCTTAATTAAACACAGTCAAATTGAAAGATATACTAACAAAGGTAATATTTTAATGAATTTATATTTCACAACTTGATAAACACAGGTGCATATTTGTTGAAAAATAAAAGCAATGGAACTTCAGCCATTCATTGGCGCTGTGAGTGGAGAAAAGTTTGCTACGGCATAACAGCAAATTGTTTATTAGTTTTATGACACTTTATGTGTTAATATGTGAACATCCTATTAGTGACTATCTTTTATTATTAAAAAGTTGTAAAATTAGGTACAATGAAGCGTGTTTTCAATTCACATAAAAATAAAAGATGGCGACAGAACCTTCCCTTTAAGCCATGCAAGTCAATTTCCCTTTCGAGCCGCCATTTTAATGTGTTCACAAATGGCCAAAATGGAGACTTGTGCGTTACGTCTTGCTTTTGGAAATTGGAGTTGAATACTCCTCAAGGAGTTGAAAGAAAGACAAATTTATTGATCATGTTTCGACAACCAGGGTAATGTTTGTACTGTTTTGAGCAAGCAAAGCACAGAAAAGGCATAATGAAGAGAGTCAAAATAACCAAATTGTGTGGATAAACGAGGTCCGACTGTAATTGTTTTCTCATATCAGTCAGTGTATATGTTTGCTTAATTTCGTTGCCATGCAAAGACAAATAGCTAGACTTGTTAGACTTGCTAAACTTGCTAAACTTGCTAAACTAGAAATCTAGACTGTACACAAGTTCTATTAATATCACAGTCACTCACAACCCTGGGGTTCTATTAATGTCACCGTCACTCACAACCCTGGGGTTCTATTAATGTCACCGTCACTCACAACCCTTGGGTTCAATTAATGTCAGAGTCACTCACAACCCTGGGGTTCTATTAATGTCACCGTCACTCACAACCCTGGGGTTCTATTAATGTCAGAGTCACTCACAACCCTGGGGTTCTATTAATGTCCCAGTCACTCACAACCCTTGGGTTCAATTAATGTCAGAGTCACTCATAACCCTGGGGTTCTATTAATGTCCAGTCACTCACAACCCTGGGGTTCTATTAATGTCAGAGTCACTCACAACCCTGGGATTCTATTAATGTCACAGTCACTCACAACCCTTGGGGTTCTTTTAATGTCACAGTCACTCACAACCCTGGGGTTCTATTAATGTCACAGTTGATCACAACGCTGGGGTTCTATTAATGTCACAGTTGATCACAACCCTGGGGTTCTATTAATGTCCCAGTCACTCACAACCCTTGGGTTCAATTAATGTCAGAGTCACTCACAACCCTATGGTTCTATTAATGTCCAGTCAATCACAACCCTGGGGTTCTATTAATGTCAGAGTCACTCACAACCCTGGGGTTCTATTAATGTCAGAGTCACTCACAACCCTGGGATTCTATTAATGTCAGAGTCACTCACAACCCTTGGGGTTCTTTTAATGTCACAGTCACTCACAACCCTGGGATTCTATTAATGTCACAGTCACTCACAACCCTTGGGGTTCTATTAATGTCACAGTCACTCACAACCCTGGGGTTCTATTAATGTCACAGTTGATCACAACGCTGGGATTCTATTAAAGAGCCATCACGGATGTTGATGAAAATATCAAAAAATTTTCAAAAATCCATCTCCGTGAAATAAATACACTTAATTTTTCCCTAATTTTTCCAACTTAAAATAAGCCGAGAAATTGCATTAATTAGTAAAGGTGTTTTCCAGTCTAAATATAGATCCAGTCTATTATTTTTAAGCGCAAAGCATTATGGTCTAGCTCACACACAGTAAACAAAGACACGAAAGAATAACAAAAAAATATGAGCAATGAAAGAAATCGAAATATATAAAAAAAAAATTATGGTTATTTATTTGCCATTTCATTTAATTATGTATTTGCTACAGATATTGGAATAATTGTTTTACCCAACTAGGTATTTTTCTTGAATTTTATAATTAATGAGAGTAAAAAATTGTCATAATTTGCTTGTCTTATCTCAATAAAAAGAACATTAAACAGGAAATAATTTGTATATTCTCAGGACATTTAGAAACATAGTTTGTAAAGCAATCGTCACATTCAGTAATGTGTGACAAGGGTACTTTGCAAGAGATACACACGTGCAGCACTTGCAGCACATGAGTTGTTATGGCGACTTGCGCTAGAGACGAGCCTTCACGCTTCGGAAGCGCTAACTGTTTGTGTAGTACGTATTACGCAAAAAAGGGGACTCTGTTTATATACGTCAGATACCCGTAGCGCGCGCTAGTCGAAGTGATACTTCTCTTTGAAACCAAATTGCAATACATAGTCGTGATATGAAAATTATTTAACATATGCCATGTTGTAGATAAAAGATTTCTCTGGCGAATGACGTTATAAGTATATTTTCCAAAAATTTGAAACACTAACATCCGTGATGGCTCTTTAATGTCACAGTCACTCACAACACTTGGGGTTCTATTAATGTCACAGTCACTCACAACCCTTGGGGTTCTTTTAATGTCACAGTTGATCACAACGCTGGGGTTCTATTAATGTCACAGTTGATCACAACGCTGGGGTTCTATTAATGTCACAGTTGATCACAACGCTGGGGTTCTATTAATGTCCCAGTTGATCACAACGCTGGGGTTCTATTAATGTCACAGTTGATCACAACGCTGGGGTTCTACTAATGTCACAGTTGATCACAACCCTGGGGTTCTATTAATGTCCCAGTCACTCACAAACCTGGGGTTCTATTAATGTCCCAGTCAGTCACAACCCTGGGGTTCTATTAATGTCCCAGTCACTCACAACCCTGGGGTTCTATTAATGTCCCAGTCAGTCACAACCCTGGGGTTCTATTAATGTCCCAGTCAGTCACAACCCTGGGGTTCTATTAATGTCACAGTTGATCACAACGCTGGGGTTCTATTAATGTCCCAGTTGATCACAACGCTGGGGTTCTACTAATGTCACAGTTGATCACAACCCTGGGGTTCTATTAATGTCCCAGTCACTCACAACCCTGGGGTTCTATTAATGTCCCAGTCAGTCACAACCCTGGGGTTCTATTAATGTCCCAGTCACTCACAACCCTGGGGTTCTATTAATGTCCCAGTCAGTCACAACCCTGGGGTTCTATTAATGTCACAGTTGATCACAACGCTGGGGTTCTATTAATGTCACAGTTGATCACAACGCTGGGGTTCTACTAATGTCACAGTTGATCACAACCCTGGGGTTCTATTAATGTCCCAGACACTCACAACCCTGGGGTTCTATTAATGTCCCAGTCAGTCACAACCCTGGGGTTCTATTAATGTCCCAGTCACTCACATCCCTGGGGTTCTATCAATGTCACAGTCACTCACAACCCTGGGGTTCTATCAATGTCACAGTCACTCACAACCCTGGGGTTCTATTAATGTCACAGTTGATCACAACGCTGGGGTTCTATTAATGTCGCAGTTGATCACAACGCTGGGGTTCTATTAATGTCACAGTTGATCACAACGCTGGGGTTCTATTAATGTCCCAGTCAGTCACAACCCTGGGGTTCTATTAATGTCCCAGTCACTCACAACCCTGGGGTTCTATTAATGTCCCAGTCACTCACAACCCTGGGGTTCTATTAATGTCCCAGTCACTCACAACCCTGGGGTTCTATCAATGTCACAGTCACTCACAACCCTGGGGTTCTATTAATGTCACAGTTGATCACAACGCTGGGGTTCTATTAATGTCACAGTTGATCACAACGCTGGGGTTCTATTAATGTCACAGTTGATCACAACGCTGGGGTTCTATTAATGTCACAGTTGATCACAACGCTGGGGTTCTATTAATGTCACAGTTGATCACAACGCTGGGGTTCTATTAATGTCACAGTTGATCACAACGCTGGGGTTCTATGAATGTCCCAGTCACTCACAACCCTTGGGTTCTATTAATTATCTCCTATACCTTCTCACCTGAGTATACATATTTGAGGTCCAGATTGTAATTTTGAGATAATGGGTATTATGAAAAGTATATTGTTTGATAAAATTTTATTTTATTTTAGGGCTCTTTGTGGGTAAAAACAGTACAGAGTTACCAGGGCATTCTCGAAGGTGAAAACAGTAAAGTCACAAAGGCACTCTCCTAGGTGAAAAAAGTACATAGTCACCAGGAAACAGCGTCATCAGGGCATTCTGCAAGGTGAAAACAGCATCACTGGGGCATTCTGCAAGGTGAAAACAGCGTCACCAGGGCATTCTGCAAGTCAAAAACAGAGTCACTCGGGCACCAAGGAGCTCTTAGAACGTGAGTTAGGTAAGGATAACATCCCTACTACTTTTAAATGTTCCAACCCTTTAGTTGGTTTTTGTTGTTTGCTCATGTGAGACCAGATGGGCCGTCATCAAGCTTTCTTATCAACAAACGGAAAGGAAGGTAAGTAGTTGTTTTTCTTTTCTGAAGTTAAATCTCAGAAGTCTCTTTGTCTACAATAAGTAGATGTACAATGTATCAACTGATCACAATTTCTGGTTCCTATGGTTCTCCGAGAAAACAAGACATTTTAATTATTTATTAAAAAAATACTTACTTATGTTATGAACTGTCACTCCCAAAATTATTGCAGACAGTTTATCAATGATTCTATTGACAAGAGTGTTCATTGTTCAATAAAATGTAAACTTGTAAGGAATATCAAGGGTTTGCGATTACATTGTTTTTCTTCACTCAAGAATAGCAAGGGTTTAATACACAGAAACCATAACGACAACAGAAGAATAGCAAGAGTTGATGCAAAGAAACCATAAGGACAACAGAAGAATAGCAAGAGTTGATACACAGAAACCATAATGACAACAGAAGAATAGCAAGGGTTGATACACAGAAACCATAACGACAACAGAAGAATAGCAAGAGTTGATGCAAAGAAACCATAATGACAACAGAAGAATAGCAAGAGTTGATACACAGAAACCATAATGACAACAGAAGAATAGCAAGGGTTGATACACAGAGACCATAATGACAACAGAAGAATAGCAAGAGTTGATACAAAGAAACCATAATGACAACAGAAGAATAGCAAGGGTTGATACACAGAAACCATAATGACAACAGAAGAATAGCAAGGGTTATTACACAGAAACCATAATGACAACAGAAGAATAGCAAGGGTTGATACACAGAAACCATAATGACAACAGAAGAATAGCAAGTGTTGATACACAGAAATCATAATGACAACAGAAGAATAGCAAGAGTTGATACACAGAAATCATAATGACAACTGAAGAATAGCAAGGGTTGATACACAGAAACCATTATGACAACAGAAGAATAGCAAGAGTTGATACACAGAAACCATAATGACAACAGAAGAATAGCAAGAGTTGATACACAGAAACCATAATGAAAACAGAAGAATAGCAAGAGTTGATACACAGAAACCATAATGACAACAGAAGAATAGCAAGGGTTGATACACAGAAACCATAATGACAACAGAAGAAACCATAATGACAACAGAAGAATAGCAAGGGTTGATACACAGAAACCATAATGACAACAGAAGAATAGCAAGGGTTGATACACAGAAACCATAATGACAACAGAAGAATAGCAAGGGTTGATACACAGAAACCATAATGACAACAGAAGAATAGCAAGGGTTGATACACAGAAACCATTATGACAACAGAAGAATAGCAAGAGTTGATACACAGAAACCATAATGACAACAGAAGAATAGCAAGAGTTGATACACAGAAACCATAATGACAACAGAAGAATAGCAAGAGTTGATACACAGAAACCATAATGACAACAGAAGAATAGCAAGAGTTGATACACAGAAACCATAATGACAACAGAAGAATAGCAAGAGTTGATACACAGAAACCATAATGACAACAGAAGAATAGCAAGAGTTGATACACAGAAACCATAATGACAACAGAAGAATAGCAAGGGTTGATACACAGAAACCATAATGACAACAGAAGAATAGCAAGAGTTGATTCACAGAAACCATAATGACAACAGAAGAATAGCAAGTGTTAATACACAGAAACCATAATGACAACAGAAGAATAGCAAGAGTTGATACACAGAAACCATAATGACAACAGAAGAATAGCAAGTGTTAATACACAGAAACCATAATGACAACAGAAGAATAGCAAGAGTTGATACAAAGAAACCATAATGACAACAGAAGAATAGCAAGAGTTGATACACAGAAACCATAATGACAACAGAAGAATAGCAAGGGTTGATACACAGAGACCATAATGACAACAGAAGAATAGCAAGAGTTGATACACAGAAACCATAATGACAACAGAAGAATATCAAGGGTTGATACACAGAAACCATAATGACAACAGAAGAATAGCAAGAGTTGATACACAGAAACCATAATGACAACAGAAGAATAGCAAGTGTTAATACACAGAAACCATAATGACAACAGAAGAATAGCAAGGGTTGATACACAGAAACCATAATGACAACAGAAGAATAGCAAGGGTTATTACACAGAAACCATAATGACAACAGAAGAATAGCAAGAGTTGATACAAAGAAACCATAATGACAACAGAAGAATAGCAAGAGTTGATACACAGAAACCATAATGACAACAGAAGAATAGCAAGTGTTAATACACAGAAATCATAATGACAACAGAAGAATAGCAAGAGTTGATACACAGAAACCATAATGACAACAGAAGAATAGCAAGAGTTGATACACAGAAACCATAATGACAACAGAAGAATAGCAAGAGTTGATACACAGAAACCATAATGACAACAGAAGAATAGCAAGAGTTGATACAAAGAAACCATAATGACAACAGAAGAATAGCAAGAGTTGATACACAGAAACCATAATGACAACAGAAGAATAGCAAGGGTTGATACACAGAGACCATAATGACAACAGAAGAATAGCAAGAGTTGATACACAGAAACCATAATGACAACAGAAGTTTCAGGCATCTTACAATCAAAACCCCATTTTAAAAAAAAAAAAATTCAAGAAAAAGGTTATCTACTGTAGAATATTTACATTTTTTTAATTTCATGTTTTTATCCAAGTGTGAAATGCTTTTGATTTATTTTTGTAAAAGGATCAACAAGAGAAAACCATTTAAGCCCTTGATGTACATAGACATTATATCTTACCATAGATTAACATAAGTATTATTTTTCTACTCTCGATGACAGTTGAGAAGCATTTGCATACATACAATTATGAAAATCAATGAGGTTAAAACTTTAAGCAATTATGGAAAGTATGTTTCAGTGATTACATTAGTCCTGGGCCCTGACTGTGTAAAATAAGAGCCTTTAATACAGTCTAGATCTTTATTCAGCAAGTCTAGATAAACTGAATACATATGGTTATAAAAATGCATAATCATGAGAAAGAAATTACTATATTTATAAATTTTAGTCTATGATTACATGAAAACATACATATCAATGATAACCTAAATTAAATATTTATTTGTAAAAATTATTTTCAATGTAAATAAATTATGTTTTAGGAATTTCATTATCAGTATTTAATTTTGTCAAGGAGATATTTCTAACAACCATTTGTATCCTGTATCCTGACCGACTGACAGATGTTTTACATATTTTAAAGTACATATAAGTGGATACCTATGAACATACAAGAAAGCTCTTCACAAATATCCTGACAAAGATTGCCATTTGTTGTAGATAATGTTTTAGGGCTTGGTTTGACAGCTTGCAACAAATGGAGGTGAGATGTTCTCCATCTGGGGGGGGGGGGGAGGCAGGCTCGTCACAAAGGGTGGTCTGGCTTGTTGCTTCTCCTGCCTGGATAGAGAGTAGATACACACCATCTGCTTGAACAGACATACCGTAGTGTCGCAGGTATTAGACCATATTTGAGCCTAAGACCACCCCCACTTTTCTGAGGCTTGTCTTGGTTGGGGTTATTCTCTTGTTATAGCCCACCCCCCATTTTGCCAGATGTTCAATGGTCAAACTATTCATGCACATATTCGATTTCTCGGACATACAATAAAGTTTGATTTGTCATGTTATATCGAGGTGTTTTGTTTTCAATATTCTTATTTTGAAAGTTATCGTTTATATTTTAATAATTGCATATTTGTTCTTATTTTGACAGCTTATCGTATGTATTTCAATAATTGCATACATAACATATATCTATAATGTCTAAATACTTCGATTCGAACCAGGAAGTAAGTATCGTACGTCTATTGAGTCGCCAAAAATATCAGCCAATGAGATTTCGAAAACGATGACACACCCTATTATCCACCAATGAGAGTTCGCATAAATAATTAGTCATTCGTTCCGACGCTGCCATCTGTTTCGTTATATTCTGCACTCGTTCTTGAATAATCGAGCTTCAAAGTGAAAACATTTTGTTGATTTTTTTGTCAAGAACACAACATCACAGCTTATTGTTATCGTTTTAATTCATGGTACGTCATTTTTTAATTCAAAGACAATAACAAATTTCACAGAAAAAGTAACTACAGTAGAGTATCATGGCTTCGCTACACCTGAAAAACAAAAACGATGTATTTGTGCGTTAAATGAATATAGTTACGATTTTATAAACATAATTACATAAATAAATATCGTGTTAATGTTATGTTATGAAGTAAAACATCAAAACAATATCGTAAACTACTAAACAACATGATGTAGCCTAGTGACAGATCGTGTGTGACTGAGAGAGTGACATCGCTTGCGGGAAGGGAATTCCGTCATGACGATAGTCTGCTCTGATTGGTCAAGACTAATATAGCAGCCAATCATATTGTACTTCCTTTGAAAAAAAAGCCATTTCAGTCGACATGCATTGACGCTTCCAACACTGATTTGTAAATAGTTTGTTAGCAAATTACGATATTTGTTCTGGAATTTATGACTACATAACGTACATAAACATTATTGACAACATAATAATTAAGCTATGATGGTGAATATCAAATCGGGATGTGTAACTTACGTCGATGTATGATGATGTGAGTAGCTAAATTTTATCCCAAACATTTACATTTTTCTGAATTATTTTGTCAGCTACGTACGTAACTATCAACAACGCAACTCAAGAATGTTATCGTTTTTATTCATTGTACACCATTTTAAACCCAACACATGGCATACAAAATTCATAAATAAAAAATTTAATGGCAATGATTTCATGGTTTTTGCAGTCGCCGATCATAGAATTCTGAAAAACAAAAATGATGTTTTAGTGCATAATATAATTATCATATATAAGAAATAACATGAATGAATATTAATAATATCGTGTTTATGTTTAAAAGACTTAAAACATCAAAGTACAATATTCTTTATGCCGGTAACATGCCTTGCCTATTTGTGTTGGTTACGAGCCGCCATCTTGGATTGAGTCAATTCGGTCTCATGAGTTGGGGTCTTTCTCGGTAACTAGACCACCCCCATGTTTTCAAGATGTTTGTTTGCCGAGCCCCCTGTTCTTATACCCGCGACACTACGGTATAGAGTTGCCCATATCATGATTAACTAAAACTATACAGGCATCCTTACTTCCTTGTTCTCTATGCAATTTACATTACCATGCTGCTTGAACAGACATATAGAGTTGCCCATATCATGATTAACTAAAACTATACAGGCATCCTTACTTCCTTGTTCTCTATGCAATTTACATTACCATGCTGCTTGAACAGACATATAGAGTTGCCCATATCATGATTAACTAAAACTATACAGGCATCCTTACTTCCTTGTTCTCTATGCAATTTACATTACCATGCTGCTTGAACAGACATATAGAGTTGCCCATATCATGATTAACTAAAACTATACAGGCATCCTTACTTCCTTGTTCTCTATGCAATTTACATTACCATGCTGCTTGAACAGACATATAGAGTTGCCCATATCATGATTAACTAAAACTATACAGGCATCCTTACTTCCTTGTTCTCTATGCAATTTACATTACCATGCTGCTTGAACAGACATATAGAGTTGCCCATATCATGATTAACTAAAACTATACAGGCATCCTTACTTCCTTGTTCTCTATGCAATTTACATTACCATGCTGCTTGAACAGACATATAGAGTTGCCCATATCATGATTAACTAAAACTATACAGGCATCCTTACTTCCTTGTTCTCTATGCAATTTACATTACCATGCTGCTTGAACAGACATATAGAGTTGCCCATATCATGATTAACTAAAACTATACAGGCATCCTTACTTCCTTGTTCTCTATGCAATTTACATTACCATGCTGCTTGAACAGACATATAGAGTTGCCCATATCATGATTAACTAAAACTATACAGGCATCCTTACTTCCTTGTTCTCTATGCAATTTACATTACCATGCTGCTTGAACAGACATATAGAGTTGCCCATATCATGATTAACTAAAACTATACAGGCATCCTTACTTCCTTGTTCTCTATGCAATTTACATTCATTACCATGCTGCTTCTTATCTTTCAGTTTCAATCGATTTCTTCAGAATTGCTTTTATTGTTTTATTTTCAAATGTTATTTTTTTTTATTCTAATGATTCATCATACGTTTAATCTTTTATTTTTCATTTTATTTTTCTTCTTCTAAGTATCTTTTAATCCATTAAAATATATGGTCTACATGTTTATTGAATTTCAGGTTATGCTTCACTGTTGACTATGTTAATTTCACTTATGCTTAAATAGACCATAGAACACAGAGAGTCAGAATTAAAGATCTCTCGTAATTGAAACCTAGCTGATTTGTATTGATATTCCGTATAATATTTCCTTTTGAATGTCAATCATTAATTGGTTTAGAATCAAGTAAATGGTGCAATGTGATATTTTAATATGTTTGTGCTTATAGCTCATACTATTTCACTCAGTAAGTACAATAATGTTAATCTCTACTGAGTAGGATTCAACCTTGTCTGTGTTAAGGGTTTGCTGCTTGTTAGGATGTTATTGAGATACCATTTCACGAAGAAATAGTGTTCATTAATTGTTTTACGTTATCATGTCAAAACAATACGATAGTCGTAAGAATCAAACATTACCATTGACTTTAAGCTATCTTTGTGCTAAGAAGATTTTGAAAAACCTGAGTCCAGCTTCCCACTATCACTGATTAATTGGAGAAGTAAATTTACGAATTTACCTCTGTAGAAAGAATATTTTGTCAAAATCATAGATATAATACAATTCGATGGCTAATACCTTAAAGTCATTTTGTCCATCCTGTATGTAAATGGAACTGCCTATTTCAATATGAAAATGTCTTCCACGGCCACTAGTCGAGCCCCTGGCCTTGTAATCTGATGTCACCCACTCTCTTGCAGATCATAATTGGGATTTTATTCCCATACAACATAATTCTGTTTAGCTGTCATTTTTTATCTTTGACAAAAAAGCAAAACATATTCATGAATTCAATTCCTATCCCCGAGGCTGCTAATGGTTTCGCTGTACCATGGCCTTGTTTGTCAGGACCCATTACATAACGATCATCGACTGGTAGGTTAACAGTTACACAACAGGCATGCTGGGAGTTGCATGCAGCTATCGTTTAACTCCATTTTAAAAAATTTTGTCATTGAAATTTAGAGGAATATGTTGAATTATTCCTATCCATTTGCTGAGAAGTTATGTTTTACTCATGATGTTTAATAATGCAATTTTGAGTATGTTATATAAACAGGGACTAGTTAATTGTAATATTTTACATATGACAACAGGGAATGCTGGAATTCATTGCTACATTTATTCATTTCATTTCAACTCAATGAAAGTCTATTGTTGAGATTTGAAGTTTGTTTGTGTTAAATATTTCAAAATCCTTTTCAAATGAAGTAAAATGTTCTTGTCTATTGAGTTATGTGTATATTTTAAGCTCAATCACTGATCATTCAATGAGTGAAAACATTTATTTAGAAATAATTCTTACAGATTTGGTCTCTTTGTCATGTTTTTTTCTAGTTTTGGGATGAATATTTAAGTTTAATAAAGTATTAGGATTGAAAATTCAAAACATTAGTAACACAAATATTGTAATTATTGTAAATATACTTTAATAAATTTTATATTTGAATTTTTGTGATCATTATTTTCTAAGTATGTCTGTGAATAAATGTCATTATTCGAAATGTCTAAAATTGCATATATCCCTAAATAGTTTAACATATTTTAACGAATCAAAATTATTATTCAATATATTATTATCAAATTCATAAAAACATTTTGGAAAGTAGCTAAAAAGGAAATCTATAATAATCCTTTTCATCTACCCTGGTATATAAGATGAGGGTCTTCTCTTCATGGCTACACCATTATCAAATTGTTATATTTGAAATGTATATGGAAATGTAAAAAAAATGGAAATAAAAAAAATTAAAATTCTCACATTTCATGTTCAACAGTTAGAACATTTATTGCACAATATAATTACAAAGTAGTATGTATGTAGTCATGTATATGCTAAAACCTTACATATATAACACATGACATAGCTTTCTTACTTCATGATGTTAAAGGTGTCAAAATTGAAATTAAAATCAAATCATCAAAACGAAAAGGTCCCCTTATGGAGCCTCAAATCTGTCACGGAGGTTGAATATTGTAAGCTACTGAATGGTGCTTACAAACATCCATCAAAAGACCACTAAAAACAACGAGTTAGGTGTTTGCCTTTCATCCTGTCACTCAAACTGGGAACGCTCGACAAGAGTTGCTTCCCTTGCATCACGTCCTCAGCACCATTGCTCTCCTGATAAACTTGTATAGTTTACACAACGCTATCAGCGAGCGAGGGCTGTGCATGTAATGTTGCGCGTAATGTAAGATAATGGTTTTTACAGATGCCTCTTGTCTCCCAATTGGAGCAGCCGGAAGAAACTGGTTTTGACGTCTAAGTCGTTGGAGCTTGAATCATAAGATATATGACCGGCTGTTTTACTGATCTATTTTTTTCGAAAGTCTGCTTTGGAGTTTGCTTTTCATTAACAAGAACATTTTCAACGATCTACGAGTGCTTAGTGCATGAGTTATTGATTCCTCTCTGCATAACATCAAATGTTGTAAGAAATTTATTAGTTCGTAAATTGGGCTAAAAAGTAAAAAGTCCAAGATGAACTCAGCTCTGTGATTTGCGGTCAGCTATCAGCATACTGCATTGGATGTGTCATGAGAAATTGATTTGATCTTTGGCATTTTTGTCCTTTTCTTATTGTGGATTGTTTTCAGTGGTTCTGATGACTTTGAGACAATAAAAGAAGATATGTACGATGTTTGCGCAAATTATATTAATCTCCTCAGTGTTCTTTTGGTGTTTTTTTATTAACTTGTTTTTGTAAATAAGTTTTCACGTATTGAAGATCTTTGAACTTGTTCTGATTCCATCTAATGGATGAAACTTGAACCTGAAACCATTTACCACTTTTGATGACAAAGTCTCAGGCTGATATGCAGCATTAATGTTTTACGTAAATTTGAATTTTCTGTTATTGAAATAATTTAGTAATTTTAAAAATTAAATGCTTAAAACAATGAAATGAGAAAAAAAATCAAATAAACAAATGGCATCTAAGGACATGCCCGAAGCTGCATATGTAAAGCCAAAACTCTTTTATGTAAAAGGAATCCCGCGAGGGATGTTTCAATATTTCCGCAAGTGATGGCACATATTTTTTTCATCTGCCTCTGAGTCACTTCTGCTATCTAATTAGTATTCATCTTGGCTCGAATTTTGCGTAATGGAAGGTTATACGTTATTGTTTGTTATTTGAATCTGTCTCGCTTTGGAAGGTCGCTTTATGCGTAGAAAATGCGCTATCGGAAAGTGATACTCGAGTTTAAAGAGGACTGGGATCGGGATATGTGTAATTACTTGTATACAGCTTCACAGAAGAATTTACAAAAACAAGACTGGAATTTGAGGATACAGACTTGCGACTTTGTGCAAAAGGTTCCTTTCAAGCTGTAAATATACACGTTAAGTGTGCAACATTAAGCCTGTGTGGTAGATAGCTGGGGCTAAACTCTGATCCTACTTCTTTATGGAACCTCAAGTGTTTGTTGTGTAGTTTTTTGTCGAATATCCAGACTATTGCCTTTTCTTATTGGAACAGAAATGATTAATGGCTTTGTTACTTTTTCCAATATGTTACATTTCTGTTGTCAGTCATTAGGAGAACACTTAGTTGTACTAAGTATATAGTTTCAAGTAAAGTTGTCAAATACTAACTTATGTTTCATTGAAAATGCTTTCTGTAAAATGGTTTTACAAATGGGAAAAACAATCTTAGTTTTCAGATTTTGTTGTATTTCTGCGAGAAGGAAAGTAGAGATATTAACAGTTTCATAAACATTAGGCTCTATTAAAATGAAAAAAGTTGAAAATGTTCAGCTCTTTTAATTATCAATCACTCTTTTCAAACTATTATAATTTTCTTCCAATCAAGACAGGTAGATGGCGAGGAATGTAGATGAATGATAGAAAATGTGGTTTAAATGATACTCACGGGAAGTTTAATTATTTATGTTCTTTTATATCTGTCCCATATTAAACTAGAAATGAGAAAAATCCATTCTCAATGTTATTATAATAGGCTAAATATTTACCAAATGAATACCTTATTTGATACAAATAGCCTAGGAACTTCTAAATCTTCTGTAAACTGATTATGTCATTATTCAAGAAATAACCTTTATATTCAAAGTACCAGTTAACTTGAATATTGTATGTTGTACAAGTGTAAATATGTTTACGCAGCAGTCTGCAGCCTGAGTTAATAAAAGTTCAGTTCAGTGAACACAAACCCCTAACTGTGATAGTTGGTGGATCATGAACTGGGACAATCATGTATACATTCAGTGGATAACCATTTGTGTTCTGCCATCGTCTCTACTCTTTGCTTCATTTTCAACCCATTTCATTTGACCTTTGACCTTTGCAGAGTGTCTAGGCTGGCTGCAGCCCTAGCGAGTGTTGGACTGATTTATTTCTCTACCATCTCCGGCCAATTAAGTAGTAATCTGAGTAGTCTTATTGATAGTAATGCCAGTTCCGGGGCCAGCAGGGAACACCCTGAACATGGATCTGTCACAGATAGGGTAGTATGGAATGTTTCTTTTCGGCAACTCTTTGCTTGAGGCCCTCCACCGATGCTCACTTTCCACAATTTACTTAAGTTATTAATTTAAATCTCTGATTGCTCCATTATTAATCACTTGTTTGTGTTTTGAATTAAATATTGTAATTACTTTATTTTGCGGTAGTTGATACTACGAGTCCAAAATTGTTTTTATTTGATTTAAAAATTGAGATTAAAACAAAAAATGTAATTTATATTGAAAAACTTTTAAAAAGCCAAGGTTAAATCCCGCTTGAAGGTGAAATTGTATTTACACTCTTGTTTGAAATTCAATAACTCTTATTTGATACTTGATCATTTTTTGTCATTAAATTTGTTGTCATAATTTAATAATTTGAAAAAAAATATCATTATTTGATCCTGACATTGTATTGCTAAAGCCCCTAAGGACATTAAAAAACAAATGATTCACAAAAACATTTTGCTGAGACAGCATCTGTTGATTTACCATCTAAATCTGATGGATTGTCAACTCAGAGAAATGGCTGTTCATTACATCGCCTGCAGACAAAGAAGACATGTTTACCTGTTATATGAAGACTTGCATCCACCAAAATATATTTTACCTGACCAAGGTGTCAATATACTTACAAACGTGTCAAAGTGATGTATGTAATAAAGGCAATAAGGATAATTGATGAATGTACATATCAGCACAGGGCATTGTTTGGTGAGACAGATACACGGGACAGATGATTCGGTTTGTGTTGTCGTGACGTTGCCGCCGGCAATTGTGCTAATTAAAGATGATATTCATAATAATAAGAGGATCTTGTCAGAGAGACGTATCAAAAGAGATTTTTAGATTTAGATTTAGGTTTGAAATATGATGAAGGTACACTGAAGGTGTTTATAGTAAAGGTAAACTTGTTGTACAGGTGAATTGCAATATGTTAAGATTTAGATTTCATTATGCTGTGAGTGTGAATTATTGCAGAGCTGAGGGCCTTGATGTCAGCGAAAAATCTAGTTTTAATTTCTGATTCTTTGAATGGGACAAAGACCAGCGGACACATTAATCGAATCAAGTACTCGTAATGGTTGAAGACAAATCTGTTCATTTAGCAGGTGCCCGTGGGTGGAGAGCCTCGCCAGCACAGTGCTTGAGAGTTGGCTTATCAGCACTATTTATGTTTACTGTTGTGGGACATATTAGAGCCCGGCACTGAAAACAGAATGTACTGATTACAGATAAAGGTATTCACCTCATCTCGCTCTGGCTTATGTATGCCGCTGGTATTTACTGTATCAACTGAGGGTGTTGAAAAGAACACTGGTGCGAATAAATTTGTTTGTCTGTAGCATGTGAAGTGGCAAATCATTGTTCAACTGAAATGATCCGTAGCTGATTGTGATCATGGACATGTATCTGTACATAGGGGAGGGCTTGATTATCTGATGGCTTAATGTTTAGTTGGTGTGACCTGTTTAGCTGTTGTTAACCTGTAACTTATTAGCCAATAATCTTGTTTGTAGCATGTAAGTGCATTTTAATGAGATTACAGTTCAAAATGTTTTTGTTAATAATAATATTTATCAATAATAATTATATAATATAATTATATATTAATAATCAATATTTAGGATATGTTACCAAAATATTTTGGTTATTGAAACGGCTTTAATTCTAAAAAAATTATATTGTTACATAATATGATTTTAAGAGCTGAGATAAACTCATCCATTCCGGAAGATTTAAGGGATAGCCGTATCGACAGCCGGCTTCCAGTCCCAAATTATTCTCTTCATTAGCGATTTCTAACTCTTGTTAATTGGCCACTCCTGCCATGATTTGGCACCGTGTATTTCAACTACCGGTAAACATCTAAAGTTTTAATATCATGGAAGGATTATTTGTTTGATTTGTTTCAGTGCATTCTTAAGATTGGTTGTTTCACTTCATAAGTTTCAGGTTTATTACATATTCAGGTATATCCTAACTTTTCTTAGTTTTCTCTACAAACTAGGAGAGTTGGCCTTTAAAATCTTTACATAATGTTCACTCGATTAATATCTTTAGCAGCTTGTCAACTCGGTTTCGAATCTCAAAACGAAAAAGAAACTAAAAGGAATGAGGGTGGAATTCTTGAAAGACTTGTGCCCGATAAAGACACTAAGAACTGTGTTGAGCACGTGCAACATTTGTATCCAAGTAGATGGAATACATCCCCATCAACAGCTGTGGAATAGACTTACTCCAAGTTCCCTTACTTAAAATGTAATTGTTTGATATACAGATTAAACCTTCAGCAAAGTTTTGGTGAACAAATAACTGGATAATTACAAGGATCTGAAATGAATAAATTTTCAATAAAACCCAAAAGGGGCACCTGTCAAGAATGTTTTGATAAATCGTCGTGTTGAGCAAGTCTAGTTGAAAAGAAAGCTCACATTCTTCTTCATCAGTTTTCACAAGTCTCTCAGCCGCTTACAGAACTATTTTCTTGGTTCGGCTCCATTTCCAGGGAAATTTGGCAGCGCTTTGCCCTCGTTATGGACTCAGCGAGACTCTCCCGGGGTGGTTCTTTGCAAGCTGTAAACCATCCAACAACTAAATTGTCTAAGTGTAACCAGAAACATTCATTGCTTTCAAGAATTCATGGCAACTTTTCAATCTCATTACCTGCTTGCCAAGCCCTTTTTTTAGCTAGATAAACTTTTTTCTCTCAAATCGGCAGAGATGATAACTCAGATTGCAGGGCTCGTTATAAATAGATGCTCAACGCCCCTGGGTCTGTGATGATGGGAATCTACTCCGGGCTGTATTCTTATGTAGGATAGAAGTAAAATAACAGAAGAGAAGGGGAGAGTGTTTTGAGTGAGGAATGGGAGCTCGGACTGAAGACTGATAAAGCTGTCACTACTCTGAGTAAAGAGGGAGAGAGGGGGGTAAGGGGGAGGGGGTTGTATAAAGGTGTACTGATTGTAGAGGGGGTAAGGGGGAGGGGGTTGTATCAAGGTGTACTGATTGTAGAGGGGTTAAGGGGGAGGGGGTTGTATCAAGGTGTACTGATGGGGGGGGGGGGTGATATGGGGTGTACTGATAGGTAGAGAGGGACGTATAAAGTGTACTGAAGTTAGAGGGGGGTAATGGAGAGGGGTCGTATGGGGTGTACTGATGGGTGGAGAGGGGTAATGGGGAGGGGTAGAGGTGGGTAAGAGAGAGTGGGAGGGGTTGTATGGAGGTGTACTTAGGGGTAGAGATGGGTTAGAGGGAGGCGTCAGATTTAATAGCAAACATTAAATATTAAAATGTGATATCTTTCTTCGGGACTATAAGTGTAAGGACTGAATTGGTGTAAGTGGTGGGAATAGTGAACTGTCTTTAATTCTGCAAAAGGGAGTAGTGATTGGGGGAGGGAGCGTTCAGGGGTAGGAGTTGGAGTCCGTAATCTGTCATTACTTCTGAGGGGGAGGTTAATATAAAGGAGAAGGAGAAGGGGCTTGAGTGTATAGGAGTTGGAAAGGGAATCGAGGAACTAGGGAAACAAATATATAGATATATTCTATAATTGTATCCATTATTCAACGTTTGACACAATATCAGAATCTCATTGTCAAAAATATTCTTATACACCCAGTGCATAAAGGGCAAGGAGGAATGAAGTAAACAAGTTGTTTTGGAGGAGGAGGTAATGATAACACTGGGGAGGTGGAGTCCTTGGATGGGGAGGGGGTAAATATAAGGAGGGGGAGGGGGAGAGCGGGGGAGGGGGAAAGTTAGATTCCTCGAGTACAATTGCAGAATCAATGGTATAGCGCTGTCTCTTTCACTATGCAGGGTCATGAAGATTTATTTTTACATCTCATTCTCCTCTTTCCAGAAGTAAGCTGGTGTTATGATGTATGGTGTGTGTGTTGGCAGTGTTTCCCTAATGTCTTCCTAACAAGTACACAAAAAGCATTCACCACACACATCACATTTCAGCTGGTTAACTAGTTAACTTATATCAATATCATTTGTTTGGGATAGTTTTGCATAATATTTACAATGTCTATTAGTTTCATATGAGCAATATTTAATGATCATTTCTTTAAGAGACATTTAGAAGTTGGTGATATGAAGAATTAACAAATATATGGATTAACAACTTCTTTATTGCAAAGATATGAAATGTTTTGGTGTAGATACTAACACCATTATCAATTAAGCTTGATAGCGGTGTTAATATCTACACCGAAACGTCACATATCTTTGCAATAAAGAAGTTGTAAATCCATATATTTGTTAATTCTTTAATGATCATTAACATTTAGTTGTCCATTTTGGTTTTAACAATTTTTTAATGAATTTAATTCAGTTTGCTTTGAATTGCTACAAACTGTATTTTTAAATTGAATATGTTGATAGCATTGACTTTTTGTTTAGATTTGATTATTTTCATTTACAAGTATAAACATGAATCTTGAAAAATAAAGAGTTACTTCCCTTTACCTTTGAAGTGAGCAATGTTTGAAGGTCTTAATAATAAAGTACTAATTTATTATTTTTCTTTTCATGTTTTTCAACTTTTCTTTATGTATACAGTCAGGCCTCGATAATCCGAACGCTTCCGTTTTTCATCAAAAACGTTCGGATAGTGAAATGTCCGGATTACTGAGTACTGAGAACTACTAAAGAGATTAGTTTGGTTACATCTTCCTACCGTTCGGAAACTGCGAGATTCGGATTATCGGTGGCCGGATTATCGCGGCTTGACTGTATATGACTAACATGATATATTTTCATCCATTGTTTCTTTCTAAGATAAAAATTATGAACGTAATGACCATATACAGTAGAACACGGATATAACAAACTCCAAGGGACCAAGAATTTAGTTTGCTATATCCGTTGTTTGCTATACACATATTATTTTAATCATAGGGTTTTTGAAGCTATATCCGTGTTCTACTGTATTGTCATTTTGAACAATATTTCAAGGTATCAAATTATGGTAAGTACCACTGAACCAACCCTTCTGCAATTTGAACCTACATCTCTGTAAGAGTTCCCTTTGAAAGTGGTTTTGAATGAAGCCTATGCCAAGATGCTGTTGGATATATATGTGACATTTCTATTGGTCTCATATTTGATGATTTGCCATTTTCAAGATGAACTAAATGGAGGCTTTTCAGTTTTGTTACTGAATGATAACATTGTGAAAATATAGAACATTTTTGTAGACTTTGTAAGGTTTCTTCAGTTCCAGACTCTTGGGTGTGGGAGTTGGATAGCTTGAGTATCAGAAAGAATGCAAATAAATAAAATTTAAATAAATAGTTGTACTTGATATTTTTTTCTTATTAACTCGGTCATTGAATAGAATACAAATTCTTTTTTAACACAATGACAATGCTGATAAATAAATTTATAAAATAAAACATAGTGTCACTTGTAATACTTAAAATTCAAGGTGGAAAAAGGTTGCACATAAGATTAGCAAAATCGTTATCTTATCGAAATTCAAGTCTAACACAAAGACTTTAGTGAACTTCTCTTTGAACTTCCCATTTCTCTGAGGCTGTATGTTTCCTTTAAAATGGTTATTGTTAAAAAACAAATATAAGACTTTTTATGACTTAACGACTTTATGATGATACTTACAAACGTTATCCATTTAAAAGTTGGTCTAGAACTAGTTGTGGAAGCATTTCTGTTAATGGTAAATTTTGGGATCGTTAAATACTTCCATTGCACTTTCAGAAAGACTTTTTAAATGGTAATTAAAAGATCTTTCTTTAGAGAATAATAATAGTGCTAGTCTGGAATAAATAGTCTGCATTCTTGAAAATTTTGTCAAGCATACTTATTTGTATCACTCTTAATCATCAAGTCATTGTTGAAGAACAGTGATATCCATATGGATCCAATGCTAGATGGGTATCCAGAAGTAGGTAGGTTATACGACAATGTGTCATATGGATTATAACTAATATTCAGCAACTTAAGTCTATATCGCACATTTTTAGCTGGGCTTATGGCATGGCATGGTGTCCAGTGCCTGTGCGTCCGTCTCTCAATCCGTCCGTCTGTAAACTTTTAAATTCTTGTTCTCCAGAACCACTTGGTCTAGAGAGCTGAAATTTTGTGTACAGACTCCTTGGCCAATGGGGATTCTAAATTGTAAAATTAGTGACCCTGTGACCCCAAATAGGGTCACAGGGGTCACGACTTTATAAAACCTATTTTCATCTTCTTGTCCAGTACCAAAAGGTCCAGAAAGCTGAAATGTTGTGTAAAGACTTCTTGGCCAATGGGGATTCTAAATTGTAGATTTGGTGACCCTGTGACCCCAAATAGTGTCATCGGGTCATCGGGTCACAACCTTAAAAAAAACTAGTCTACATCTTTTTCTCAAGTACTTCATTATACCTGGGAAATTTATATTTTGAAATTTATTTAGTTTATTGTTTAAAGCATGTTGAGCTACAGAGCCAATGGCTTTATTTTTTAAGGGAACAAATAAGTGTTGTATTAAGTAACGGTTATGGTAAAGTGACATATTACTGTAGGTAATGTTATTGTAAAATAGGAAAAGATGTCAGTCATACTAAGTCTGGCCTGGCAGGTAAGAGTGTGCCACTGGCCTGTCCCTCCAAAGACAAGGTTTGTCTGATGAAAGCCTGAACCAGTTCAGGACACAGTCCAGTTGTCGCTGGTTGAGAGATGGAATTGTTAGTATCTGGACATGGAATTGTCAGTGTGTGAGAGAGACCAGCCTTGACTGGTGTCAGACAGAGCTGTTATCAAGATGGTTCCGTCAGAGACACGCTATCTGTTACACAATCTATCATCTCTCCGGACAGAGTTCCCACTCCCTAGACTCACAGACGACACTACAATAAAACATCAACCTGAATTTGAGCATTTGAGCTGGAGCATTGTGATAGTTGAAATTCTCGTATAGTGATACTGCAATAAAATATCAACAAGGAATTTGATTTCTGGATATCTTAGCATTGTGAAATTCTCATTTAGTGAGTGCAGTAAAATATCAACTGACAAAGTGCTAAGATATATATAAATATCAACTGACAAAGTGCTAAGATATATATAAATATCAACTGACAAAGTGCTAAGATATATATAAATATCAACTGACAAAGTGCTAAGATATATATAAATATCAACTGACAAAGTGCCAAGATATATATAAATATCAACTGACAAAGTGCTAAGATATATAAATATCAACTGACAAAGTGCTAAGATATACATAAATATCAACTGACAAAGTGCTAACATATATATATATAAATAAAAGTCTAGGGCCTATACTTTTTGAAGCTCTGTTAGCACTAAGATAGCCATAAGTGACATGCACCAGTATTGACTGAAGACTACAAGAGCTTAAAAAATATAGGTCCACGGTCGACTTTGATTTTTGTAGATATCTTAGCACTTTGTCAGTTGAAATTCTCCATCATGTAATGATGCTGCAATACTCAAATATCAAATCTTTTTAAACTCAATGACTGACACCCAGTGTAGTTATTGAAGCTCTTTAAGTATTACAATTGGTGAAATTGCAAAACTTTGACACTCTAATAAAATATATCAAGCAGGACTAAGGTTTTTCCTAACTCTACTGACATTGTGATTGTTTAAATTGTCATAAAACGACAACCATATTCACAGATTTTATTCTTTTGAATCTAACTAGGACCATTTTGTTAGTAACCAACGTGTGATAAACCATTCTTAGTGCCCTATTTTTACAGGAATTAAGATGGACCTCTTTCCTAATAATTTTTTTACTGCATTAGAACTACATATTGTGTTAATGCAAATTATTTGACCAAAATGGCGGAGTCTACTATTGCAGTCATTACCCGGTCTATCATTTCCTTCCAACAAGAGTTGAGAGTGTTATGACTTGTGGGCGACACTCCTGTAAAATATTAATGTTGATTGCCCTTCATTGACACGTCTTTAACAAGCAGGGGTTGATGCTCCTCAAGTGAATGGTTTAAAAATGCATTAAGAAACTAGTAATATTTCATGCTACAAGCTGACATTACAACCTTTTAAAATTTCATGCTTTCATTATAAGATAGTGTGACAGTTCTGAGTTGGCCACCAGCTACAGAACATTTCTGAAATTAATTCTTGTTAAACATTGGCTCTTCTCTAGAACATTTCTGAAATTCTTCTCCAAACTCTTATTGAAATTCTTGTTAAGCACTGTTCTTCTGAAGAATCTTTCTGAAAGTCTTGTTAAGCGTTTGTTCCTCTGAACGTCTTTCATTTTATTTTCCCCCCTTTCCATGGAAGTGCAAGTTGAACTTTAGATTCCGGAGATGAACTGAAAAACCATAAGGCACAGCCAAATGAAAATTGGTATGTGGAACAGACATCATGTGTAGATGTGCCTTTTGGTATCATCTTCATCACATGTTTATTTTCCTGGTGTTCATGGGAATGGAACATGGGCTTTCTTTCTGGAGAAGAACCAGAAGAAAGGGTTTTAAGAAAATTTGGTATGTGGAACATTGTGTCTTTTGGTAGTTTCAACCTCTTTGCATTTTTTTCCCACATTCAATGGAAACACAACTTAGACTTCGTATGGAGCAGAACTAAAATGCTTTATGACATAGCTCAACAAAACCTGTGGAACAATCATCATGTATGAATGTGCCTTTTGGAAAATTTTATCCATGATTTTTGTGATTCCTTGGAATACAAACTTTTTTTCACTGGGGGGGGGGGGGGGGGGGGGGGGGGGAACAAGGCTGACTGTATCTGCTTGTTAGGCATTGGTTGAATATTTCTGATACTCTTGTTAACCATTCATTATTACCTGGAATGTTAATTATTCTTTAGTACATTTCTGAAATTATAATTTCTTTTCTAGAAAATGTTTGAAACTTGTTAAAGATTGGTTCTTCTCTTGAACATTTCTAAAATTAGTTAGGCATTTCTTCTTTTCTAGAATGTTTCTGATACTCTTGTATTGATTTTAAAATTGAATGAAATTCTCGAAAGATATGTAAATGAATAAGTAAGTAATAGCATATTGCATGTGAGTCTGACAGTGTTCTTGCTGCCTGGAATAAATGGTGACACTGCAATAAATTATTGATGATTATATGTTTTGTTGACATTAGAAACAGGCTATCTTTTATGATTGGACAATGACAATGGAAACGATTCTTAATCATTGAGAAATGTTTTTTTCTTATACCGGGTTACATATACTTTGTATAAGGACCATATACCACATATGAAATGTGTTCTAGTGGTAAAATAGCTTGTGATAGCTTGTGGCTGAAACTAAACATTATAAGGATTTCTTTACCTCATGAATGAATATATAACATTTAAAAGATCTGTTCTCCTCCTGATTGAATTCGACTAAACCTTGAACATATACTAAAGATCTTCTTTTCTCTTGACTAAACCTTAAACATTGCAAGGATCCCTTTGCATCCTGAAATCCTGAATATTCCAAGGTTAACTTTGCCTCCTTAATGAATCTTGAACATTCCAAGGATTCCTTTTATATTCCTTTGGATCCTGACGGAATTTAAAATATCCCAAGGATTCCTTTGCCTCCTCACTGAATGAATCTTGAACATTCCAAGGCTTCCTTTTATAAATCCCTTTAGCTCCTGACGGAATTTTAAATATTCCAAGGATTCCTTTGCCGCCTCACTGAATGAATCTTGAACATTCCAAGGATTCCTTTTATAAATCCCTTTGGCTCCTGACGGAATTTAAAATATCCCAAGGATTCCTTTGCCGCCTCACTGAATGAATCTTGAACATTCCAAGGATTCCTTTTATAATCCCTTTGGATCCTGACGGAATTTAAAATATCCCAAGGATGCCTTTGCCGCCTCACTGAATGAATCTTGAACATTCCAAGGATTCCTTTTATAATCCCTTTGGATCCTGATGGAATTTAAAATATCCCAAGGATTCCTTTACCTCCTCACTGAATGAATCTTGAACATTCCAAGGATTCCTTTTATAATCCCTTTGGATCCTGACGGAATTTAAAATATCCCAAGGATTCCTTTACCTCCTCTCTGAATGAATCCAAGGATTCCTTTGCCCCCTAAATTCTTGAACATTATAATGATCCCTTTGCCATTTTACTGAACTTAAAACAAGGATCCTTATACATAAAATGCCTCTTTTGCAGTTAAGATTCCTGTATTTCTGTCACTCAGAAAGACACATCTCTATGGTTACAAAACAATTATCCAATACCACAAGACACATCTCTATGGCTACGTAACTGTTATCCAATACCACGAGACACATCTCTATGGCTACGTATAACTGTTATCCAATACCACAAGACACATCTCTATGGCTACGTAACTATTATCCAATACCACGAGACACATCTCTATGGCTACGTAACTGTTATCCAATAGCACAAGACACATCTCTATGGTCACATAACTGTTAATATCCAATACCACAAGACACATCTCTATGGCTACGTAACTGTTATCCAATAGCACAAGACAGATCTCTTTGGCTACGTAACTGTTATCAAATACCACGAGACACATCTCTATGGTCAGGTAACTATGAAACTGTGTTGAAACCAGAGAATATTTGTAAGTACTGTTTATGTAGGGTTTCTGTCAGTAAGATATTATTTTTACTTACTTTTACCAGGTATAATTGTCATCTCCATTTCTCATTTTACATCTAGTTAGTTTTGCTGATAATTCAAACATTCTTTTTTTTCTTCATAACTTTCAAGTCATGTTCATTGCACATTGTTTTCTTTCATTTTAAATTTAAATAAACAGCCTTTATGGGGGAAAGGAAAGCAGTTTTATAAAAAGAAAACAGATTGAAGTTTTTCGTTTCCATTTGACATATTTTCATTTGAATTTTCATGAGCAATATAAAACTGATATCAATTTGACATATTTCCATTTGAAATTCATGAGCGATATAAAAGTGATATTAAATTCAATATAAAAAGTGTAAGCACTGTTCAAACCATTGGAGCTTGTTAAGCATGCTGTCCCAAACATGGTTATAACCCATTAGGCATATAATATGAGAAACAGTCTTTATCAATAAAACTCAACATTGCGCAGTCTCTGTATCGACGGTTTGTCCTCGTAAAGAACTCCTGATTCTGTGGGACCGACTGAGAATCATCTTTATTTGATTAGTTTTTGTTTCCTCTCATATCTCATTGAATTCTGCCTACAGCTATCACTGTATAATTGACACCAAATCTGCATATTCAACTCTCCTAAAGCCGATGATTCACTCAAAATAATTCTTTTCTGTAAATCGTGTTCAAATGGTCTCTGCTTAATGAAAATGACATTTTCTCAGTGTAAGCTGACCGGACTCCAACGAATTTCGGAGTCTTGACTCAAGCGTAAAAAGCATGATTTTTCTTTTCATATTTATGAAACATTATCGGAAAATTGCTCCTTGAGTTATTGATTTTTTAGCATTCGTACACAAGCTGTGCTTTAAAAAAAGGATTAAAGATATTTAACATTGATTTTCATTGAGCAGAGTAGCCGTGTTTCATCTGCTTTTTATTTGCTTTTGTTGAACAGAAGCAAACTGCGATGAATTCTGCCTAATTAACCAAAATTGACCGTTTGACAGTGATTTGTGTGTGTGAGCAGTAGTTATTCCTTTTATGTTGTTTACTCCTTGATTTTGTCTGCCATAATTCAATTAATTTCCATGTTAGTACTACAGATGTTAGCTCCTCACAAGTACAGAGGAAAATACTGTTAGATTAATACTACAGATCAAGTTGTTGAAATACGTCCAGTTAAAGCTCATTCATTCTTTTGCTTCTTGTGATTAAGCTGTGTCAATAATATGACTTAAATATTGTACCTTTTATTTGACTATTGTAACCATTGGTTTCATATTGATATCCAAACGAAAGGATTATTAATCAATCTCCCATCCATTCATTTAGGTAAAGATCAAAATTAAATCTTAGAAGGGCGTTTTGAAGTTGAAGCTTAAAAAACGTAAATAATAAGTAAGAACAGCACGATTTCTTAAAATTAATATTTTCCTGCGAATGAACACAAAGTTTCAAAGTTTGTGTTAACTTCATGAGACGAATGTTGTTTCGCCTGATTAAGTAAGCATATATATATATATACAGTCAGGCCTCGATAATCCGAACGCTTCCGTTTTTTATCAAAAACGTTCGGATAGTGAAATGTTCGGACTACTGAGTACTGAGGACTACTACAGAGATTAGTTTGGTTACATCTTCCTACCGTTCGGAAACTGCGAGATTCGGATTATCGGTGGCCGGATTATCGCGGGTTGACTGTATACTCTGAAACATTCAAATGATGAAGGCATCCACAGGAAAGCAATCGAAATACAAATATCTGGGGGGGGGGGGGGGGGGGGGGGTTTACCACAAGAAATTGATGTTGCAGGTTCCTCCCCTAATGCTTACTTTGTCAATGTTCCTTAGTAACTAGCTCTTCATTTAGAGCCAAAATTTGGTGATTGAATTCTGGACTCATTCCTGGCAATAGAAGACATCATCCGGGATTGGCCATAAATAAGCTCTTCCCTTCATATGTCAGGGACAACAGTTGTTCTTGTTGGTTGATCCCTTCCTTTGAATCTTGTAAAATATAAAGAAATATTTCAGCTCACGAGAGCCATGGGTTCTTGAGAAGAAGTCTAACATGTTGATGAGCCAGCGGAAAACAGGCACCTTGGCATGACATATGCCACCAACAATCAATTGGCGTATTAGAGCTTTCTTACTTAACATACAGGGTGATAGTTTGAGTTGGTTAATTTACAATATCTTAAAATACCTTTCAAGATTCGAATTGATGATTCTTGTTTTATTTCTGGAATGAAACACTCATGTTCAGCACTTAATTAACCATCTAATCTGGAAGCACCAGACACTTCCTGGACCTGTGCTGGAAATAGAGGATGAAATAGAGATCACCGAAGTCATTGACAAGAAATATCATACTTACCAAGATAGTTCAAGAAAATCTCAAACAAAAGGTTTAGATTAAATATATACTTGGTATCCAAATTAATAATGCTTAATTGAGAACCAATGCAACCCACTTGCAATCAATGTGTATTTAAACATCGTTAGTTAGAATTATAGAAAGTCTTATGACAGAGCTGTGTTCAGAGATTAAATTATTTTGGGATGATAAATTTGATCTCAATATGAGGATTATTTTAAGCCAGCATAAATATTTATTGATGATTTGATGCATGTAATACATTTGAGGAGATTTTTCAAAGTTTACATGATACTTTGGATAAATTCACTTTTAAGATTGTGCATTATCCACAACAGATATCATTTTTAACAAGATTTATTCTGAAAGAGAATGCAAGAATTAATTAACGACATTGGCTTTCAGCTTGTTAACCGAAGTGCCGAAATCTAAGGAATTATCTTTCAGCATTGTATACTTAGACGCGGATGAAAACACTGATTCTCTTTGATGAAACTGCCACTTGTTTTTTCTTAAAGCCGAAAATTTTATCAGGACTGTGATGAGACAAATAAGGGAGAAGTTTTGTTGATCTTGCCATTCGATTCCACAACTGGGAATGTGCCGCCATAAGAATAGATGGACAAATATAATGTTTTTGCATGTATGCCCTCTGGGTTAATGGCATCGCAATACTTCAACCTGGTTTCAAAGAATCGTTCTCAGTTGGGATTCATCGGAGAAAGGCCTGCACTGATATCGCCTTTTCTCGCTAATCCACTTTTTTGCAAAATTCTTAAACAGATTTTTTTCATCAGTGGTCGGAATAAAAGGAAGAGAATTCTGACAAATCCATTAGAACAGGGCAATAAAGTGGAGGAAAAACAATGTAATTTGAACTGTCAACCCACTAGGATCAACTAGTTAATTTTGTATGCAGGAAAAAGCCTATTATCTATTACAATTGCTGGGGCAATTTCTTGCTTGAATTACCTGAATAGCTATCTGGAGAAAATTGGATATAAAGTATTTTATTCATCCTAAAATAGATCAACATCTTCCATAGAAATTGAATCCCTCCATATGAGGATGGTCACCGCTCGAGGCCCTATCACTGTTTATTACTGCAGAATCTGCAATGGCTGCCGTCTATCTGGTGAGCAGTCAGAGAGTCTATTATCCCCCCTGATCTTCATAAAGCGAGGTCTCGATTGAAGCTGGAGTATGGGTTTGAACACTGCCCATCAATTACATGGGCCCTGATCTCTCCATACTCTGGCATTATTCAAAACTTTCCGATTGCCTCGCTTTCCCCCAATGATTATTCGCAGCACTTTCCAAGTGTTGCGGCAACACGGCCCCCAAGTTGTAAATCACAATTACAGTTTCTTTTCTGAACTAGCAGAATGTTCTGGCATTTGCGAAAGAGCCCAAAGCCGGGACAGTCATTTGAGTGCTAAGCGGTGATATTTGAGAGAAAAGGATGGCCTCCGCAAATCAGAAGCTGTGTTCCTCCGCAGGAAATTGATTACCCTCGGAATCAATGCCTCGGTAATGTAGCTGGACTGATTCTGTGAGAAAATTGTTTTCTCCGCGTTGAATCAATAACGACTCTCTCTGTACTGCGGAGGAACCATTGAGTCACTAGCGATGTCGTCCCGCATCCAACATGCTAAATCGGCCATTTGTGCTGTTTGGATATTTGCACTCCTTAAAGACTACGTCATGGCCTGTCCCCAAGCAGAGAGCCACCGCTTGCCTTCTTAACTGTACTCCATCATTATGACTTGTTGTTCCGCGTGCTGCGGTGCTGTTAGAGGTCAGATGACATAAACACACAGCGACAGTGCTAATACCAATACATGATCTTATGAATTTCAACTGCTTTAAGCAAGTCTCCGTAGCGAAACATCTTGGTGATTTGATCGATAAAACTAAAGGAACTGATATGTTTTTAGGTTAAAGTGGCAAATGGAATTGCATTAGGACGTGATTAAGAGTGTTACTATTGTTGTAGCTTATTGATCTCGACTGAGGGATATCGGCATCAGTGGTAGACCTCTGTACTGCCAGTTTGTCACTTATTGTTCAAATCATCCTGCGTGATTAACTCAAGTATAATGCTCTCTGTATTATTCATGTTTTATGCAGTGAAATTAGATTGATTTGGAATCAACGTAAGAGTTAACGAGATTTTCAAGTATGGCTCGCAGTATCTCACTTTTTCTCGCAGGTTAAAAGTTTAGTCTGTTTGCACTACGAGAGTACTTACAGGAGCAATGAGGAATTATGATGGACATTTTATAATTTTATCTGTCAGTATGATATTGTCAGTGTTAGCGATTAATTCTTTAACCAGTTAATGTTGTTATTCTTAACCCAGAGTGCCAAAGTTCTCGTTTTGACTCACTTATATGATTTATTTGTGATAATAAAAGGTGATTTGTATGATTCTGTATTAATGTACATTGTAAACTCACAGCGTGCTTATAGGTAATCATTACTTGTTTACTCGTTACCGTTTTCATGATCAACGCCCGGGGGATCATACTGATCTATCAGAAGCTGTACTAGGGGGGCTATGAAAAATTATTCAATAAAATTTCTGATGATCATGGTAGTTGGCCAGGATTGACCAATCAGAATCATGTAGGTTCTCCATTAATAATACAGTGGTATCTGAACAATGAAGAATGATCAGTTCTATTTATTAGGCAAATGATAAGTATCATTAATGTGCTTATAATCAGTATGTAAACTAAGGCCCATCTGACAACCCGATAACTGGTGTCTTTTGGTCCAGGCTGGTAATTTTTTTAGGTTTTTATGTAATTTTATCATTTAAATTGACAAAATTACACATTGCAAGCTTATTTCATGAACTACTATAATTCTATAATTGTAAGTTAATTTTATGTAACTATAAAACATATGTTCAGCGAATTGATTATCATAGATATAATTATAGTCAGTCAAGTATTGACATAATTGTTATGTTCAATATCTCATTTTCTAATCACATTATTGGGTTTAAAGTACCATTGACATTTTATTAACTTCAGATTTTGATAAAAATATATCGAACTCATACAACTATATATAGCTTGGAGCAGCTTTGTGTAAAAATTTGCTTTTGACAGACGGTGAAAGTTTAGGAAATATACTCTATAGCTACTATTAGTCTGCGTCATTGAATGGTTGTATCCATCTTCATTAAATTACTTGTTCCATTTTTGTCACGCTTTGACATAAAAGTAATAAAATGTCAATCTGTAAATGAAGAATAAAAATGTTGACATTTAGTAACTGTGAGACTGACTTATAAATCTACTGAAGTATTTTTGCAATATAGATTTTAGTACAGTTTGAGATTATAGTTAAATGTCAGAAAAGGGATTTGAGATCAGGAGTTAAAAAAAAAATTGGTCGTAAAAATGTTTTACCTACTAGACAAGCTGTATTATATTGCTCTATGTTTTTATGTAGTCATTGAACAATAAATGTCATAGATTTATAACTGAAAAAGGGCGATATAATGTGATATGCAATTACAGAAAATCTGCCATCCTAATCCTCTCTTGTGCATTGTTTATTTATCATCAATTGTTTGAATGCTATTTATTTATCAAGTTTGTAAGGCAACATCTTCTTGTATAGATAAAAATCAAAACAAGTAAATCAATTTGTATGGGGTGCCAAACGTGACTTGAGATTTAAAGAATTAGTAATAGTAAGCTTACTAATTCAAGACACATATGAGGGGCGTTCAATAAGTGTTGCAAGCGGGGCATTGGTGTTTACATAAACAGTGTCAGCTTATAGCAGGTGTTACTATAGTCAAAACATAACATTGACACATGTCAAAACAATTTCTAGACATAACAATTATTTAGATATAATAGCTGCGCTGACCTAGGGGTCTCCATAATCATGGATTCTCTCAAACATGAACAACGCGCTGTGATCAAGTTCCTTACTAAAGAGGGATGCAAAGCTACAGAAATACATAATCGTATGTGTAATGTGATGGGTAAGGATGCTCCTAACTTTTCAACAGTTTGTCGCTGGTCTCTTCAGTTCAAGCGGGGCAGGGAGTCCTTAGACGATGGCCCAAGGTCAGGCAGGCCATCTGAAGTCACCCGACCGGAAGTTATTGCCGCTATCGAAAGACGAATTTTAGCTGACCGCCGTGTTAAAGTTTCTGAACTGTCTTTGGAATTCCAGATATCAGTTGGAAGAGTTGAAAAAATAATTCATGACCATCTTGGTATGTCCAAGGTATCTGCAAGATTGGTACCCAGAAACCTCACAGCACAAGATCGCCAGAAAAGAACCGAAAGTTGCATGGAGCTCCTGGATCGGTTTAATGCGGATGAAGCCAGGTTTTTGTCTCGTCTGGTGACAGGTGACGAAACCTGGATCCACCACTGGGACCCGGAAACTAAACTGGAATCCAAGCAATGGAAGCACCCGAGTTCACCGCCTCCCCTGAAGTTTCGCACTCAACCATCAGCTGGCAAGGTTATGGCGACAATCTTTTGGGATGCAAAAGGCATATTATTAATTGATTACTTGCCAACCAAAACTACAATGAATGGTCAATATTATGCCAACCTAATGCAATAATTGCGAAAGACAATTCGACAGAAACGCCGTGGAATGTTGACACGTGGTGTTCTGATTTTGCATGACAACGCTCCAGTCCACAAGTCAAGAGTTGCACAGGCCGCTATACGTGATTGTGGATTCGAACAGCTTAACCACCCACCCTACAGCCCAGACCTAGCCCCCAGTGACTACTTCCTGTTCAGAAACCTGAAATCCGCCCTACGTGGAAGGCACTTCCGGGATGACGAAGATGTCAAAGCTGCCACAGAGGCGTGTTTAGGGGGGCAAACGGAAGACTTCTACAAAAGCGGCATCAAAAGTCTTAAAGAGAAATGGAATAAGTGTATTGAGGTGAAGGGTAACTATATTGAAAAATAAAAGTAAAAAATTGACTACGCGAGTTCGTTTTATATTGAAGTTGCAACACTTATTGAACGCCCCTCGTATGTAGTAAGATTGCTAATTGAAAATGAATTAGTAAGCTTATTAAATGTTTTAGTAAGCTTACTAATTTGTCTTGAATTAGTAAGCTTACTAATTCATTAAATAAACTTACTTATTCATTTAGTAAGATACTAAATAGCGAATAAAGTCCCATTTGGCATCCCATAAATTTGTAGGTTTCTTGAGGAGTCATGTGTGTTTGTCAGTAAAAAACCTCAGTAATCAAGAATTAAGACATTTACCTTTTGTTAGACTTTTGTGATAACAAAATATGATACACAGACATTGATTGAGTTTTGTGGATGGCTGCTGATAGTCTATCTGCAATAGATATGAGCTTGTGTTTTGATTGAGGGAAGACAGAAAAGTCAATAGAGGATAAAGCAAAGAGGCAGCTTATCTTGACTCCATATCTGACGGGGACGACGGAGAAATTGTGCTGGAGATTGTGACGCTCACATCACCGTCTGACATTTACGCATGGAGACAAGCCTATCTACTTTCACTTTTCATATCATCTTCATTTACAAGAGATATTGATGCCCATCGATTTCTCACATCTCACCTTTACACAACAGTCACCTGACTTGGTGTCTTGAAAGTCTTCTTTTACATAAACATGCGTTTTTTAATCAAAATGGCATCCTTTTGTAAGCATGGTGTCAAAGGAAGATTTTTGACAGTTGGCATGGGAATCTAACATTGTTGAATATAGTTGTAACATTGTTGAATATAGTTGTAACATTGTTGAATATAGTTGTAACATTGTTGAATATAGTTGTAACACTGAACTTTAAAAACTCTTATGAAGCATGACGTCTTACTATCAACTACAAATTGTATAAAAACTGTTTTAAAATTTGATTTTCCAAATAGCGGCAATGTATTTTTAAAATTAAAACCTTCCTGTATCTTTAACTGATGAATGAAACTTACATAAATCTTTATTGCTACTGATAGAGTACAGACAATAGAGTGTTTTAGAGTACAGATAATAGAGTGTTTTAGAGTACAGACAATAGTGTGTTTTAGAGTTCAGATAATATAGTGTTTTAGAGTACAGACAATAGTGTGTTTTAGAGTTCAGATAATAGAGTGTTTAAGAGTTCAGACAATAGAGTGTTTTAGAGTTCAGACAATAGAGTGTTTTAGAGTTCAGACAATAGAGTGTTTTAGAGTACAGACAATAGAGTGTTTTAGAGTTCAGACAATAGAGTGTTTTAGAGTTCAGACAATAGAGTGTTTTAGAGTTCAGACAATAGAGTCTTTTAGAGTACAGATAAAAGAGTTAAAATAATGTATTAAAGCCAGGCTGCAAACACTTGGAATATGAATGTACACTTGATAAGATTTCTGAAAAATATAGTCTTCAAAATTCCCCCAGAGGGCAGGGTCACCTATCTCATCCCATGGACTACAACTTGTAGTATTCAACTTAATGGACAACCAGAATCTGTCCTGATATTGTAACTAGCCATAATGGTTCATTATCAGCAGACAACTTGTAGATACAACTTGTAGTATTCAACTTCATGGACACCAAGAATCTGTCCTAATATTGTAACTAGCGGTAATGGTCTATTATCAGAGGACAACTTGTAGATACAACTTGTAGTATTCAACTTCATGGACAACTAGAATCTGTCCTGATATTGTAACTAGCGGTGATGGCCCATTATCAGAGGACAACTTGCAGATGCGACTTGTAGTATTCAACTTCATGGACAACCAAAATCTCTCCTGATATTGTAACTAGCAGTGATGGCCCATTATCAGCAGACAACTTGTAGATACAACTTCATGAACAACCAGAATCTGTCCTGATATTGTAACTAGTCGTAATGGTCCATTATCAGAGGACAACTTGTAGATACAACTTGTAGCATTCAACTTCATGGACAACCAGAATCTGTCCTGATATTGTAACTAACTGTGATGGTCAATTTTCAGAGGACAACTTGTAGATACAACTTGTAGTATTCAACTTCATGAACAACCAGAATCTGTCCTGATATTGTAACTAGCCGTGATGGCCCATTATCAGAGGACAACTTGTAGATACAACTTGTAGCATTCAAATTCATGGACAATCGGAATCTGTCCTGATATTGTAACTAGCCATAATGGTCCATTATCAGAGGACAACTTTTAGATACAACTTGTAGCATTCAAATTCATGGACAATCAGAATCTGTCCTGATATTGTAACTAGCCGTGATGGCCCATTATCAGAGGACAACTTGTAGATACAACTTGTAGTATTCAACTTCATGAACAACCAGAATCTGTCCTGATATTGTAACTAGCTGTAATGGTCCATTATCAGAGGACAACTTGTAGATACAACTTGTAGTATTCAACTTCATGGACAACCAGAATCTGTCCTGATATTGTAACTAACTGTGATGGTCCATTTTCAGAGGACAACTTGTAGATACAACTTGTAGTTTTCAAATTCATGGACAACCAGAATCTGTCCTGATATTGTAACTAGCCGTGATGGTCCATTATCAGAGGACAACTTGTAGATACAACTTGTAGTATTCAACTTCATGGACAACTAGAATCTGTCCTGATATTGTAACTAGCGGTGATGGCCCATTATCAGAGGACAACTTGCAGATGCGACTTGTAGTATTCAACTTCATGGACAACCAAAATCTCTCCTGATATTGTAACTAGCTGTAATGGTCCATTTTCAGAGGACAACTTGTAGATACAACTTGTAGTATTCAACTTCATGAACAACCAGAGTCTGTCCTGATATTGTAACTAGCCGTAATGGTCCATTATCAGAGGACAACTTGTAGATGCAACTTGTAGTATTCAACTTCATGGACAACCAGAATCTGTCCTGGTATTGTAACTAGCTGTAATGGTCCATTTTCAGAGGACAACTTGTAGATACAACTTGTAGTATTCAACTTCATGGACAATCAGAATCTGTCCTGATATTGTAACTAGCCGTGATGGTCCATTATCAGAGGACAACTTGTAGATACAACTTGTAGTTTTCAAATTCATGGACAACCAGAATCTGTCCTGATATTGTAACTAGCCGTGATGGTCCATTATCAGAGGACAACTTGTAGATGCAACTTGTAGTATTCAACTTCATGGACAACTAGAATCTGTCCTGATATTGTAACTAGTCGTGATGGTCCATTATCAGAGGACTACTTGTAGATACAACTTGTAGTTTTCAACTTCATGAACAACCAGAATCTGTCCTGATATTGTAACTAGCCGTGATGGTCCATTATCAGAGGACAACTTGTAGATGCAACTTGTAGTATTCAACTTCATGGACAACTAGAATCTGTCCTGATATTGTAACTAGCTGTAATGGTCCATTTTCAGAGGACAACTTGTAGATACAACTTGTAGTATTCAACTTCATGAACAACCAGAATCTGTCCTGATATTGTAACTAGCCGTAATGGTCCATTATCAGAGGACAACTTGTAGATACAACTTGTAGTATTCAACTTCATGGACAACCAGAATCTGTCCTGATATTGTAACTAACCGTGATGGCCCATTACCAGAGGACGACTTGTAGATGCAACTTGTAGTATTCAACCTCATGAACAAACAGAATCTGTCCTGATATTGTAACTAACCGTAATGGTCCATTATCAGAGGACAACTTGTAGATACAACTTGTAGTATTCAACTTCATGGACAACCAGAATCTTTCCTGATATTGTAACTAGCCGTAATGGTCCATTATCAGAGGACAACTTGTAGATGAAACTTGTAGTATTCAACTTCATGAACAACCAGAATCTGTCCTGATATTGTAACTAGCCGTAATGGTCCATTATCAGAGGACAACTTGTAGATACAACTTGTAGTTTTCAAATTCATGGACAACCAGAATCTGTCCTGATATTGTAACTAGCCGTGATGGTCCATTATCAGAGGACAACTTGTAGATGCAGCTTGTAGTATTCAACTTCATGAACAACCAGAATCTGTCCTGATATTGTAACTAGCCGTAATGGTCCATTATCAGAGGACAACTTGTAGATACAACTTGTAGTTTTCAAATTCATGGACAATCAGAATCTGTCCTGATATTATAATTATACGTGATGGCCCATTATCAGAGGACAACTTGTAGATACAACTTGTAGTATTCAACCTCATGAACAAACAGAATCTGTCCTGATATTTTAACTAACCGTAATGGTCCATTATCAGAGGACAACTTGTAGATACAACTTGTAGTATTCAACTTCATGGACAACCAGAATCTTTCCTGATATTGTAACTAGCCGTAATGGTCCATTATCAGAGGACAACTTGTAGATGAAACTTGTAGTATTCAACTTCATGAACAACCAGAATCTGTCCTGATATTGTAACTAGCCGTGATGGCCCATTATCAGAGGACAACTTGTAGATACAACTTGTAGTATTCAACCTCATGAACAAACAGAATCTGTCCTGATATTGTAACTAGCCGTAATGGTCCATTATCAGAGGACAACTTGTAGATACAACTTGTAGTATTCAACTTCATGGACAACCAGAATCTTTCCTGATATTGTAACTAGCCGTAATGGTCCATTATCAGAGGACAACTTGTAGATGAAACTTGTAGTATTCAACTTCATGAACAACCAGAATCTGTCCTGATATTGTAACTAGCGGTGATGGCCCATTATCAGAGGACAACTTGCAGATGCAGCTTGTAGTATTCAAATTCATGGACAACCAGAATCTGTCCTGATATTGTAACTAGCCGTAATGGTCCATTATCAGAGGACAACTTGTAGATACAACTTGTAGTTTTCAACTTCATGGACAACCAGAATCTGTCCTGATATTGTAACTAGCGGTGATGGCCCATTATCAGTTGACAACTTGTAGATACAACTTGTAGTATTCAAATTCATGGACAACCAGAATCTGTCCTGATATTGTAACTAGCCGTAATGGTCCATTATCAGAGGACAACTTGTAGATACAACTTGTAGTTTTCAAATTCATGGACAACCAGAATCTGTCCTGATATTGTAACTAGCCGTGATGATCCATTATCAGAGGACAACTTGTAGATGCAGCTTGTAGTATTCAACTTCATGAACAACCAGAATCTGTCCTGATATTGTAACTAGCCGTAATGGTCCATTATCAGAGGACAACTTGTAGATACAACTTGTAGTTTTCAAATTCATGGACAATCAGAATCTGTCCTGATATTATAATTAGACGTGATGGCCCATTATCAGAGGACAACTTGTAGATACAACTTATAGTATTCAACTTCATGAACAACCAGAATCTGTCCTGATATTGTAACTAGCCGTAATGGTCCATTATCAGAGGACAACTTGTAGATACAACTTGTAGTTTTCAAATTCATGGACAACCAGAATCTGGATTGATATTGTAACTAGCCGTGATGGTCCATTATCAGAGGACAACTTGTAGATGCAACTTGTAGTATTCAACTTCATGAACAACCAGAATCTGTCCTGATATTGTAACTAGCCGTAATGGTTCATTATCAGAGGACAGTTTGTAGATACAACTTGTAGTTTTCAAATTCATGGACAATCAGAATCTGTCCTGATATTATAATTAGACGTGATGGCCCATTATCAGAGGACAACTTGTAGATACAACTTGTAGCATTCAAACTGAATGAATAAATTTGCTTGATTTTTCTGTCCTGTTTATCAGTCAACTTCCATAATGTATGTTAATGGCTGAACCTCATTCTGTGTGCATTTACCGCTCCATACAGTTATCGTCCATTGTGTGAAGCCCATCCTTTCCAGACGGTTAACCCTCATGATGCTAATGTCATCTGAAGCTTCATAAGAAGAGATTACGGCTCCTGTATCAAACTGGGAGAACAGCCATGTTTGCACTGTCTAAATGATTGGCCACGCTTGTAGATTTGAGGTCAATTTCCGATCCGACAAAGACCTCTTCTTCTCTCCCCACTTGCGTAGGTTCATCTGTCATACCTTGATGTGTCTCCTTTAATGGGATCAGATTTCAGCCAGGTAATTTGGCAATTCCTAACACGCCACGCTATGCTGGCTCAGGACAATGGTGCCTGTCAGGGACTTGTTAAAATCTGGTACTTAGAAGAAACAAACTGTTGAAACACCTCACGGGGATGTGAAACTTACCAACGTAAATGAATACATATCATGCGACACATGTTATGTCAATGAGTCATATTTGGGGTGTAAATGTTTAGGAGATAATGTGTTACGGCTTTTTTATTTATAGATGTTAAAATGATGAATGGTTTTATGTTACTCTATCAAATATATTATTGGCATATAATATAATTGACAATTTTTTTGTTTTGATAGTCATACTGCATCAAGTTTGTATATCAGATAATTAAGTACATATTGAATATACTTAAAAGAAAAACATTATTTTAATTGCAACTCTATTCTTTCATCAGATCATTTGGCATTATCCTTGTGTTTATAAAGTTCATGCATCCCTTATCTGTGGAGACCTCAATTTGATTTTATTCCAAGAATTGGTAAATTTGCTTTCTTGATTTGAAAAAGCAGATATGAATTATAATTGACACATATCTGTATTCCACTTATTATGGTTATGATAACAGCTACTTTATCTGAGACCAACCACATGACATTATTTACAGAAGAAATACTTAAATATGTGTTAAAACAATTCACAAAGTTGTCACATCCATTAACAAGCAGTCAACTTGCTGTAAACATTTGGACTCTGTCAACATTATTTCTGGCCCAGTGACTCTAGTCAGCATCAAAAGCCTCATGTGACAGAAAGGAGGGAACAGTCTGCCTACCCCTGTCTCAAGGCTAGACTCCCCCCATCTCCCTCTCCCTCTCTCCTCCCCTTTCTCCCTCTCCCCTCCCTTTTCTCTCTCTTCTTTCTCCTTCTCCTCCCCCCTCTCCTTTCATAATATATCCCCTTTGACCAATCCCTCACCTATAACTATAGCATTTTGTCACTAAATCAATCATTGGTTTGTTTCAAGATGAAGATGACCTTGGTAGCCTATTCCAACTGTAGATATTTTTTTTCAAAATTTATATATCAGTAATAGAGGTTTTCGTTTTTAAAGTTTTAATTGAGACCTTTTTATCTTCTATTCCATTCCACCCCATGAATTAGTATGATTACGTTCCTCTATGGTACTATATCATACAAAAGTAAGTCACTGCCCCATCATCTTTCCTTCTCAACCTTCTGAACTTACCTACCCCCAACCCTCCCCCTCCCGTCTCCAGCTCCCGGTCCCCAAGGATCTATGGAGTCACTCAAGCATGACTCAGACGATAAGCTGACTGTTGTACGTCACCACAAGACCCCCTATCATCTCACCCCCTCTCCCCCCTCTCACCCCCCCCCCCCCCCTTCTCTCCCGACTCCCCCTCCTTTCCCCCCTCCCCCTGCCTCTTTATGACCCTGTATTTACAGGTACTTTTTCTGCTTGAGGTTGACACAAAAGCAGGAAGGCTGATGCTTAAACTATAAGCTGTAAGAAAAACTGTGCTGACCCGAGGGTGTCAGCTACATTAACACAAGCAGACAGGCACATCCATGCAGAAAGTTGGCCTGTTTTGTTCAAATATTTACTGCTCATGTACGAGGGGCTTATAAAGGGGAAATGATGTTCTGACGCAGGGATGAGGGTTTGGTTTCCGAGTCTGCTTTGATATGGGTGACATTTAATGGGTGACGGGGAGCAAGCAGGGGACTGTCGGGCCAGCAGTTACACAGACGCAAACATGAACCTTGAAAAGTGATGTATTGCCCACAGACTGTGGTATGAGTTGCTTCCCTTTAACTTGTAAACGGGTGTTTATATTTATGAATGGAAAGTGTTGATATATGTTAATTGATGAAGTGTAGTCAAGCTAAGATTTTTTATTTGCTATATTTTATTGATTTTAAACAAATGTTATGTCCATGATTTTGTTAATGTCAGAAGTAAACTTTTCAAAACTTCAAAAAGGCTTATGTAGATAAATTATGTTTAATCATGTGTAATAAATCTTAAATGAGCTTCTAAAATTATCTAATTAATCAATTATACTCTTCATATTGTACAAAGTTTTTTCTTTGATGTTTAAGTGCTAACCAGCACTGCATAAAAAGCTTCACCAAGTATGCAGGAAAATGATAACTCAATACATAGAAAGAAACAAGCAATTAAACACCACTGAACAAACAACTCCAGGAGAATAAGTTTTCTATAACATGACCCCAACTCCCCCATGTAATGCAAAATAGGGCAAAATGACCCCATACTCGACTAGCTGTGTGCTGAGGTGGTTATCTGGGATCATCTATTTACACCTTGATAAGCGACAGAGAGGACAGATTTGCTATAAATCTCTCCCTGACAGTGGTTTTAGTACCTGTTGTCTTACGCTGAACTATCTGTAGCCACGTCCTTTCCTCCAATGATATACAGGCTAAACATGGCTATGCGACAGTAAAGGCTCTTTCGATTATGCTCCATTGCTTTGTGATTAAGTAGATTTAGACGGACTCCAATAGAATAGGATACTTCATCATATAAATATATATTTGATTCATTTAGGGGGTTGTAAAAGCTTTTGGGAAAGAAAGTAAATATAAAAGTAAAACATGTATTAATTTTTCCTTAATTTCATAACTAATTTAAGACTTTATATTTATGTCTTAATTTGTATTTATTTAATGCATCTAATTGAAATCTAAATGAATTATTATGTTAGACATATCAGTATATAAAAATATAAAAAATATTTATATTTTTCGCTTTAAAGTACAGAATGTGACTTAAATATGTTTGATATTTCATCAAGTGAACTATGTATGTCTCTGTATTCTGTAAATGATACGTTCTTTGGGCCTGAGGCCTTTAAACTTCATGAATAAACACATTTCAAACTCAAGCATATCAGTAAGATAACATGAAATTGAGAACAATTATATAGTTTATGATTTAGCGTGAAATTGTTATGTGAAAAAGGTGCTCTTTAGCACAACACATTCTACTGATAAAATATTTCATGTAATATGATAAGCTGGAAACAAATCAACAAGCTTTACATTGTCACACAAACATGTATATTGTTATTACCTCAAGAACAAATTGAAAGCTGATACAGAGTGTAATAATTATAACTCGTTAAAATCAAAATTGCTTCAGTCTCAACTTGACGATTTTAATGACAGGTAGGTAAGGGTTTCTTAGAGTAAAATGATATTGTTATGTACGTTATATAGCATTTGACTTGATGGGTGTGAGTTCAGTGTGTCACGTGATACTAATTAGACATAAAAGATGGGAATTGTTGCTTGACATAAAGCATACAAGAGAACAACTACAAACAAAAACAGTTCTGTACAACATGAGGGTGATCTCATGGATACACAGCTCTGTTATTATGTTGTCAAGCAAGAAACAATCATATTCATTATTCAATCAGCCTAACTTTTAGAAAGAAATTAAAAATGCTTCTCAAGAAAACAGGTAGATGATCTTGTGTATGACTAATAAAGTGCTGTTAAATGCAGGCAGTATATGAATGTTTGGCATCAGTGGATAAAGAGACTATATATATAGCAATAGCATGTAAAAGTTGTGACAATAATATGAAATGAACATGATATATTTACTTGGCACAAATATTTTGACACAAATAGTAATAGTAAATGTTAATATACGTCAATTTTGAAATTATCATTATCTTTTGATTTATTGAGACACTGTTAAATATCAACCAGAGGTCTAGTATATGAATGTATAAAGTATATCAATATAAGGACTTGCATGCATATTTGTCCTTGGAATAGTCTGGGTAATAAATAGAAACTTATGATGGTTATACATGTGACCACAGGCGCCAAACCCTAAAGATCAAACTGGTTTCCTGGCTTGTATAGTTAATGGCCACACATACAAAATGGCCACAGACCCCCTAGTCAAAATGGCCACAATATATATATTATATAGATAGATATATACATATATTTAGAGGTCTGGCCGCTGTATATAAGGCATATCAACAATATCAGAAAAGAGTCTTTACAATGTATTAACCTACCTAGTTAACAGGTGGAAGTTATATATACAATTTACATGTATCTGAAAAATACATTCTTAAATGATAAGACCAGACAAAATTAATTACTTGTCTCATAGATATTGTATTTGTTCGTCAGTATATCTGGCAACATTTTCATAATGCATGCTTCTGAGTAGCATTTATTTTCAATTCTCTCAAAATCAGTAGGAGATTCCATAAAACAATTAAATTTGTTTTGTCTCATAATTCATTAATTCACAGTAAATGCTACTAAAATGAATACTAAAATCACTGCTAAAATGAATAGTAACTTCACTTTCCTAAAATATAAAGTTTTGATAATGATTTTTAACATTGCAATAACACAAATCTGTTATATATACATGTACTATAATAGTTTACCTGAATAATATATTCTTAATAATAATTCTTAACATCTCAGTGAAAATTGAATATATCTATATTGTCATACAAAAAAGTACAGGAGCGATTCACATAGATAAAGACCCTTAAGTATACATATATGGTATAATATAACACCAGAAAGTCTCGACATAAGTAGTGAAAGGTGAGCCCGCTATTTTGATACAGTCTGAGTAAAACTGTTAACAAATTTTGTTTAACAGAGACCCATTGTTGATGAGATATGGCAGAAAATTGGCTGGCATTGTGCAGCCATCTCGTATGTGATCTACAGCTATTGTAAGCGCAGGTATGATAGAGCCCTGGCTGACGCACGCTTCTTTATAGAATACAGCCAGGTAACAATACCGACTTGCCCTTTTTACCTCACATCAGCCGACTTGAAAAAAAGTGGTTTTGTCAACTCCAAGCACAATCTTAGGTCAAATTTGAGACAAGTCCCTGCTCCTTTGTATTATAGGCCTTTGTGTACAGGTGTGTTGGTTAAACTTCGCCAAGCTGCGGCCCTCCGCCTTTCTTTCTCGTCGTAACTCTGATTTTATCTTGAAAATTATAAATCAAACAAAAGTAGGCATAATTATGAAAGTTTGATTTTTTTGTTTCATGATTTATTTAAATTTTGGTTTGAAAAACAATGTATTGCATGAAATCTGACTGTCTGATATTGTTGCGACAGCTTGAGAGAGATTTGCTTATCTGATGTCATTTGACACCGTTGCCAGAAACATGAACGGTCCAATGAATAGCCTAGTTTCAAGTTTATGCTAAATATGCTAAAACATGAATTTGTGATTGCAGCTTGTTTTATAATTGTATCAAATTATCACTTATTACAATGGTAAATGACATTTAAGATAACCTTTCGTATGTTCAAAAATGGTGATTTTCTCATTTATTTCTCACACATGAAAGAGTTATGTTATATTTTCAAACATTTGCTATTAGATCAATCTTTTTTATCGCAAAGTGCATGTAAAAGTGCACATAAAATCAGAGTTAAAATGTCTTCAAGTTTTTTAGGGGCATTTAGAAGTGGAATACATAAGAAAGCAATATTTTGTAGATAACAACTTCTTTATTGTGAACATACATAATGTTTCGGAGTATACGCCCACTCCTTCATCACCCCTGATGAGGGTGTAATCATATACTCAGAAAGGTTGTGAGTGTTCACTATAAAGTTGTTGTTCAGAAAATCGTATTTTCTCAAGTCTTCATACTTTAAGTTTATCATCTGTAGCCTTGTTTTAATTAATGTACCTATCTATTTGTTATTTTCAGTGAACTTCAGTGAGCAAGAACACTAGAGTTGCAACAACTATTTTCAGGGTTTCAAAACCTTTCCTTTGAATACCTCTACACACCAACGACTAGTCAAAGTAATTGTTTTATGATTGCATTTGTAATGAAGATTTGAAATACAATTTCTAGGTTAATGTAACCACTATATTCAAAAAGAGTAGATGGACCAAGTGATTGAGCATATTTAACATTAAATGTTCCAACATATGTAACAATACCATATTTGGGATCACATTATCTGCAATAGTACAAATTCATGTGCTATTCTTTGGCTGAGTTCCTTGTGGGATTCGAACCCAGACCCTCAGTCAGATGCCAATCACCAGCACTGACTGTCCCAACAGCTTACCCATTCAGCCATCGAGACATTGACAAAAACAAGATCCAAAAACTGGTAGTTAAGCTGTTTCTAATGTTTTAACACAGACCTGAATGATTATTGCATACAAACATAAAATGACAGAGAAAAACCCTCCAAAGTGATTGAGCATGTTTCCATGTTTTTTGTCATCATATTTCCCCTTACCTTCGTCTCACCTGTCTGTCTGATGCACATGCACGGTTTTGCATCATTAAAACACCTGCCAAGCACCTGTCTCGTTTCCTTTGATCCCCTCGTTCTGCAATGTTTACATTTCCATGGGTCAGGTGAATGTTTCGTAAAACAAGCATGAACAAATTTCACTATCTCTGATGTGATAGGAGATCTTGCTCTCATGGTTTTTACTTATAATTGGGTTGAAAATTTCAATCGTTACCGAATTTGAAAATGAGCCAGTACCGTATATAAAGGTTTTGACATCAACATGTTAAGACTAGGATTCTTGAATAAGTAAGATATGTTTCAATCATTAGAAATTAACAAAAATTAAATCAATAAATATGAATTTGAAATTAATCAACAATAGAAAATTATTGATAATTGATAAAAGCATCATAATCATCAACACATCTATCAACAAAAATTTAAAAGATAAATATGAGAATATAAATGAGGTATAAAACGTTTAATTTACAACATGGAGAAGGTATACAACAATAAATTATTGTATTAAATGTGTAACTTTGTTTAAAAATAGTAAGTAAATGATAAAACTTGTTACCCTGGTATATAACTTTTACAGGAATGAAAACAACTTAGGAACACCTTATTGCAACTATATATTGTATACTACCGGTATATACAAACTAAATAGATTATAAAGCACAAAGAAATAAGAACAGAACTGCTGACTAATGGTTATGAAAGCTCACCTACAGGGACCTTCAAAAAGAAGTACCGTATCTGACTTGATAAGTGCCCTCTGCTTAAAAGCACCCTATCCCTATAGAATGAATTTGGCATAGGTAATAGAAACTACCTCTGTATGTCGGACCAGAATTCAAAAACCGTAAGGCGTAGCTGTATGAAACTTAATATGGAGAACAATCATCATATTTAGAGGTTCCTTTTGGGGTTTTTCAACATCTTTCGAATTTTATTTCCAACTGTTTCCATGGCAACCTGACTTCAACGTTTGTTTCGGAGCAGAACAAAAAAACTGTCAGTTAATGAAACATGAAACTTGGAACGTGGAAAAGTCATCATATGAACATGTGCCTTTAAGGGTTTCAACTATTTTGGAATTTTATATATTAGCTGTTAATTTAATCACTGTTCAATATATTTTTAACTTTTGCGACTTCGTAGGGGACTTCCTCCGCTCCCTCTTACTTCCCTACAGTGAAGCATACAGGGTATTTCAAGCCCTCTCTGCATCTGTCGAACGTCTGTAACTTTCACTCACCTCGCATTCAATGCGGCCATCATTTTTCAAGAAAAAGAAAATGGCATATTAGTAAATGCCCCCTTTTTACAATGTTTTAAGGGTCCTGGACGTTTAATACATTGAATACGGTGTCTATCTAGTGAGACGTACAGCTAGAGAGATGGAGTGAATGAAGGACTTCATGGCAAGTTGTCCTATCCACATGCTCAAGTGAATCTGAAAACTCTTCATTTCTTCCTCTGCACTGAAGTGACTTGTCACCGGGTAGCGATGTAAAGTGACAAAAGCGTGCACAGCGACGGTAAATGCCACCTTATGTTGATTATGAAGCATGCGGCTGCAGGAGACATTAGTTTAAGAGTGAACTGATGCGGAGGATCGATTCTTTAACAAGAGTTTACAATAATAATGAATAGAGGAAATCTAATGTAGAATTTTTTCCGAGGAAATCTGTGTTGTTTTCTATAGCGTGCATTGCGCACCTGCACTTGTATTGGGCCTCGTCTTTCTGGGTCACTTCATCGCGAAGGGTATTATAATTTTCCCGACCTATGTTACGTTGTAATAGAGTTTTTGAATTTAATTTTAATGTTGAGTGCCTTAGTAAAGATAAGCTATAAAAATGATTGACAGAATGAAATTGTTTCTTTTTTTAAAGCAACCGAAGTGTCGATTCTTAAACCGTTTGAGTTGTAAAAGTGTATGATTTAGCGTTGTTCAGCTTGTAACACACCAGGTGGGGTGTTACTTCATCGAAGAAAACTTTTAATGGATTTGTATAGTCCATAACATGAGAAGTCATGCTTTAATTTATTCAGTGATGACGGTTAACAGGGATATAGTTGGTGCAAACAGTCAGCTGACATCTTCAAAGAATCAGAATGTATAGATTTACCCAACTTTATTTTATGTAAACTATTTAGTAAACATTTGATGAAAAAAAATCCTGTTTCAACTGTTTTCAATATGTTATTATGTAAATTATGTAGTTCATCACAAAATAAACCATATATGTATCGTAATAAATCATTCATTTTATATTTTGTGTGTTTTTCATGTTTGTCTTTGTTGTACATATATTTTAATTTAATATTTATTAAAAATAATACTTAAATTTCATTCATTCAGTCTTTAATCATTCACAGTCTGAATGTCACACAGGAAAGTGTCTGAGCGTAGAATAACGAGTTACACCTGGGGGGAACAGAGGAATAAAAAGGGGGGACATTCACCGCCATCATGTTGACATGTTGAACTCACAGCACAATGATACAGGATTATCTCGGAGCAAATAGCCAATAACCAGGCACCCATGTTGAACGAATTAGCAAACAAAGACGCGAGAAGGATAAGCGGGAAGGACATGTTTTCATTCTATTCTTCACCATATCCTGTCTTCTCTCAGCGGCGATGTATCGCAGTTTGTGTGATGCTGTGTGGCCACGAGGTGCTGTGATGCATGGCTTAACGATCATCATCGGGTGGGGGTCGTCTTACCGCCAGCGTCAACTAGACAAACAGAAGCACCACCTTACTGCAGCTATCAACTCCAAATAAATGGCCCCTTGCACCAATTTTCACCTTATTTACCTCTCAGCGGCTAATCTTGTTTAGCGGGAGGAAAGCATGACGCGTAAGGAGGATAGGGTTGGTGAGGGAATATACTACAGTACACATCAAGTTTGCATGTCTTTGGATGGCTGTTGAGTCGATCACATTCTTTTGTAATATAGACACGGGATTTACCTCTCTGCAGATTATTTAGAATGGTAATTTTACAGTGGATTAGGTGGGTGATAAATTGTTACAATGAGTAAAAGATTCATTGATTATGCAATTAATATATTAAAAGTTTTGGTACATGTAGCATAAATTAAATAAACATTTTCTTTCATTTAAACAAGTTTGAAAACAAATAACAATAAGATTGGTCTTTATGTATCAAACGTCATCATCATTTCAATATTTTCTAAATACCAGATAACTTTATTAATGTGGTACGTGTATCTTATTTGAAAAACAGCAGGAAAGCAAACTGTTTTGTTTTAGGACGTTATCCGTTAAACAGCAAAAACAAACTATTTAACGGACACAGTTTGTAAGCAAAGGATCAGAGTTGACTAATTATCCAATAAGGTGTAAGCTGATTGTTCTATGTGTATAAAAACGCGGGTGAATGTATACATCATGTAAACAGGCCATAACACGGGTTCATAACAAGGCTGATGCCGGATTCATTCTAAACCCACTCAACTAGCTGTGCATTGCTCAGTCTATAATTGCTCTAATTTGACTTTGAGCGGCCAGTCAGTCGGGTGTTTACACTATTCCTGGAATCCAAACACTCTGCTTTCACCCCCCTATCTTTATTTGGCAGACAAATTATTTACTAAGGGCTGTTGTTCCAATATGGCTGCTGCTGAAGTTATTGTGTTCAGCAAATCGCCATCTGCAATGTTTGAATTACTTTCCCTACAAAGGAAGAGGAGGAGGGGGAGGGAGCTGGGTGGGGGAACGGGGTAGATGAGGTTGTATAGGGGGAAGGGGGAAAGGGGGGAGTGACGTGAAGGAGCAGGAAGGTGGTGGAAGTGCCAGCAGGGATGGGGAAAGGGTAGTATTGATGAAGATGGAATGGGGTGGAGGTGCCAGTAGGGATGGGGAAAGGGTAGTATTGATGAAGATGGAATGGGATGGAGGTATATGGGTGTGAGAAGGAGGAGAAATTGCTGAAGGATGATTTGAGATTTGGTGTGTGGAGGATATGGATGGTTAGAGGTTAAAAGGAAGAGGGAGGGTGCGGGATATCATAGCAGGAGGGTAAGAGAATCATTAAGTAAGAATTGGGGGTGAGGTGGAAGGGATGATGGGTAGCTTGAAGGTAAGGGGTTGATGAAGTTAGAATTGGGGGTGAGGTGGAAGGGATGATGGGGTAGCTTGAAGGTAAGGGGTTGATGAAGTTAGAATTGGGGGTGAGGTGGAAGGGGTGATGGGGTAGCTTGAGGTAAGGGGTTGATGAAGTTAGAATTGGGGGTGAGGTGGAAGGGATGATGGGTAGCTTGAGGGTAAGGGGTTGATGAAGTTAGAATTGGGGGTGAGGTGGAAGGGATGATGGGGTAGCTTGAGGGTAAGGGGTTGATGAAGTTAGAATTGGGGGTGAGGTGGAAGGGATGATGGGTAGCTTGAGGGTAAGGGGTTGATGAAGTTAGAATTGGGGGTGAGGTGGAAGGGATGATGGGGTAGCTTGAAGGTAAGGGGTTGATGAAGTTAGAATTGGGGGTGAGGTGGAAGGGATGATGGGTAGCTTGAAGGTAAGGGGTTGATGAAGTTAGAATTGGGGGTGAGGTGGAAGGGGTGATGGGGTAGCTTGAGGTAAGGGGTTGATGAAGTTAGAATTGGGGGTGAGGTGGAAGGGATGATGGGTAGCTTGAAGGTAAGGGGTTGATGAAGTTAGAATTGGGGGTGAGGTGGAAGGGATGATGGGTAGCTTGAAGGTAAGGGGTTGATGAAGTTAGAATTGGGGGTGAGGTGGAAGGGGTGATGGGGTAGCTTGAGGGTAAGGGGTTGATGAAGTTAGAATTGGGGGTGAGGTGGAAGGGATGATGGGGTAGCTTGAGGGTAAGGGGTTGATGAAGTTAGAATTGGGGGTGAGGTGGAAGGGATGATGGGGTAGCTTGAGGGTAAGGGGTTGATGAAGTTAGAATTGGGGGTGAGGTGGAAGGGATGATGGGTAGCTTGAGGGTAAGGGGTTGATGAAGTTAGAATTGGGGGTGAGGTGGAAGGGATGATGGGTAGCTTGAAGGTAAGGGGTTGATGAAGTTAGAATTGGGGGTGAGGTGGAAGGGATGATGGGGTAGCTTGAAGGTAAGGGGTTGATGAAGTTAGAATTGGGGGTGAGGTGGAAGGGGTGATGGGGTAGCTTGAGGTAAGGGGTTGATGAAGTTAGAATTGGGGGTGAGGTGGAAGGGATGATGGGTAGCTTGAAGGTAAGGGGTTGATGAAGTTAGAATTGGGGGTGAGGTGGAAGGGATGATGGGGTAGCTTGAAGGTAAGGGGTTGATGAAGTTAGAATTGGGGGTGAGGTGGAAGGGATGATGGGTAGCTTGAGGGTAAGGGGTTGATGAAGTTAGAATTGGATTTTAAGTGGAGGGTTTGTAGAAGTATAAGGGGTTGATGAAGGTTAACTGTAGTGAAATGGATTTGGAAGATGGAGGGTAAACTGGAAGTGTTAACTGGGAATGGGGTTGCAAGAAAAGAAGTAGCGTAAAGTTAAAGAGGATGACACAGAGGCCAATGAGGATAGAATTGGTCAGTTATGAATGGTTATGGATAGGATGATAGGAAGGCATTAGATGATTTGGGACGTATTGATATGTTGGACAGCAAGAAAGGAGAATGTGGATATAGAGGGTGTGCTGAGTGATACTGTTGGGTGGGTTGTAATGGTTTGAAAATGGAGGATGGTCTAAAAGTATAAAGAGGGTGCAGGATGAAGGATTGTAGCACTGAGCTGAAGGAGCGGAGGTGAGGATCAGCTGTTTTATTAAAGGTTCCAGCGATTAGGAACGAGAGATGATGCAATCAAGTTATTTGGTAATTAACATATTGAGAGGAATAGTGACCGAGTTACCCAGGCAAAGAGAGAGACATGTTCACCAATGATGTAGCTGTTAGCATTATCAACCACTTACTGAGAACTGTGACCCAACAGATTATCAACAGCTATGTACATCATCCCAAATTATCAATTATATCACATTATGAGTTATGATGAGCCATTCGTAACCTGATTTCTGAAGGTCGCTAGTGTAGAAAATTTATTTGTTTCTCCAGAGGTAAAAGCTAAGTGAATTACATTCAGATATCAAGTGAGAACAATAAAATAGTCCACAGACATCTCAGATAAAGATGACATGTGACAGTGTGATATAAACCGTTAACCTCTATGCACATTTCATGTCTAAGCTCTCCCTCGTGGCTCATCTATTGACATGGCTCCTGGATGTAGAATCTTCCTCTGGGACATCCAAGACAAATCTTCATCAACATATTTACCAGCTCATGATACACTGTCACAGGAGATAGACTTGCTGTGGATACGCTTAATATTAGGGTCAAGGGAGACTAATTAACAGTTTAACAGTTGGTATTAAGAGTAAGGGGGGTTGGGTTAAGATTGAAGGCTAGCTGGTGGAACCCTGACATGATTAAGAATAGAGAAGGCTATATTAGTTTTTAACAGGGGCATTGTTATGTGGGGGGGGGGGGGGGGGGGGGGGGGGGGGGGGGAGAGATTTCGAGAGAGGGTTTGAATAGAGGTGTTGAAAAGGAGAGAGGGGGGGGGGGAGGTATAATAGGGGTAGGGGGTTTGAAGAGGGTGATATAGGGGTGAGGAGGATACTGAAAGGTTGGAGTGCACAATCATTAGGAATTAGGTTAAGAGCTGGTATTGTGGTCATGGAGAGTGCAATATGGGAAACTATCGACACCTGTAGTGGCCATCTGAGGACTTGATATAGATCGAGGATGTAGAAAGTGTTGCCAATATTTAAATGGTTTGAACGGTGAGGGTGTATGGAAGGTGCTCCTAATGGCTGGAGGACTTTGTTTGCATCAAGTCAGGAGTCTTCAGGTGTTTGGGTTGCTGGTTGTGGGCTTGAAATGGTCAACCAGAATTGTAAGATTAACACCTGGAAATTAACTCTATTGACATCAGGGAAGAAACCACAGAAGAAACTGTCGTCAATTTGAGATGGTGCGAGGGCATTGTGATACACAACAATACTATAGCAACTGGGTCATATATCTGCAAATATATTTAAATCTCATTTAAAAGAAATCCAATTTAAGTTTGGAGTTTGTTATTGATTTCATTTCATAGTAAAAAATATTTCAATGTAGATTTTTCTAATATCATGATCTCATGTAAGCCCATGAAGTGATATTCAAATATAATAATTAGGTTCAATTAGTATCACATACTGTGTCATCAGAAATAGTCATTTTCTCATAGTTAAGAATATTTTAATGCAAAATTTCTATCATCTCATGATGTCACACAAGTCCAAAATCAGAAGATGCCATGAAATAAATAGCTGTGCTACACCTGAGTAAGAATGCCAGTGCGAGACTGATACAGAGAGTGTGGACCGTGATCCCACCAGGGTGCTGTATCTACAATACAAAGGGGGCCGGGTGGTGGGGAGGGGCTGGAGAGAAGTCAGGGGCTAATGGGGGACTGAAAGGTCTGGGAGGGACAAAGGTAGCATTGGGAGGGACCCAGCGGACAAAGACAGGTAAGCGAGACAAGAGACAGGTGACACAAAGGTGATGAAGTTGTATAACCAAAAAACAGGACATTGCCAGATGGTTAGCCATTGCAAGTCAAAATGACAGAGAAGTAAAGGAAATCCTATTGGAGAACATTTCTATTGAAAGGAAAACTCATTTCAAATTTCGTAAAATATGAAACTCAACAATTTACACTCGAAAGAAATTAATAGATAGAGAAGCTAAGGATGCGTCGTAATGTTAATGTTTAACATAAATGCAACATCATTTATTAGTATTTTGGTCTGCAAAAATAAAACTTCCTGTACTTATGTCCCCCGAAATTTTTTTCCGTCATTCCGTCATTCCGTCATTCCGTTATTCCGTCATTCCGAAATGCTTTCTTTTCCGGGCCATATCTAAAAAACCGTTCAATATTTTTTCACGAAACTTGGTATGTGGTTAGACCTAGATGTAGAGTGATGCCTTTTGCTATTTTGGTTATTCTGATTTTTTATTTTTTCTGGTTTCCATGGAAACAATTTGAACTTAGTGCATATTGAGGGTAGGGACCTTTTCCGGCCTCTATTTCAAAATCTATCAAGTATTTCTTTACGAAACTTGGTATGTGGTTAGACCTAGTGGTGGAGTGGTGCCTTTTGCTATTTTGGTTATTCTGAATTTTTTTTTTTTTCTGGTTTCCATGGAAACAATTTGAACTTAGTGCATATTGAGGGTAGGTACCTTTTCCGGCCTCTATCTCCAAAACCGTTCAATATTTTTTCACAAAACTTGGTATTTGCTTAGACCTAGTGATAGAGTGGTGCCTTTTGCTACTTTGGCTATTCTGAATTTTTTATTTCTCGTTATTAATGCGAATTGAACTTAGTGCTTAGCATAAGTGAAAAATAATGGTAATATGACTAGGTTGGATTGAAAGTTGGAGTGGGGGACATCACAGTGCATCACATGCACATATTTCTAGTTTCTGAATGAGGGAAATTTGAACCAACACTCTCAGAGTCAGAAACCCGTTTCAAGCACTAAATATCTGTCCAGCTCAACTATTCAACCACTGAAACTGTTCACATTGTTAATCTGTTGGGATATGCTTTGCTTGTGATTAGTGCAGGCCCTAGTCTGTCATCCAGACCCCTTAATATTTTAAGCGTCTAGGCAAGTCTACAACAAGACTCTGAGCTCAGTCTGAAAATGAACACATCTCAGAGGCTCCTTTTTATTAAAATTTGTTTCTAAATATTTTTTTAATTTGTACAACAAAATTCATTTCAGAGGCTAAATGTTAGACTATGCAGGCCCATGAGATACATGTAACTCTTGTAATACATATACTGCATTGTGTATGCTGATTGGGCTATGATGTGTTTAATGACCTGAAGGCAACCAAATAAAATCATTCATTTTGAAAAAAACAACAAATAAAGTTTTAAATCAAATAAACAAGTTTTCAAAAGAAGTTAACATCCCCAAATCATATATAAGCAAAAAACTTTGATATTTTGATATACATTATGTTCTAAAATGACACGGCAATGCAAAATCTATTAATTAAAGTTAATGTTTATATCAAATAAATATCGTATGTATCTTCATTTAGAAAGCATCTTGCAAGTCACAATTGTTCACTCAGGAAAAACCTCAACAAGAGACTTTCGGGAGCAAGTGCTCGCTCCAAGATAAAATTGTCATTGAAGAACTCAACAAACTATGTTATTCTTGTTTCCTAATAAAAGAGTGAGCGGAGGACAAAGCATTGTCAGAGACACTCAATAACTGTATCTACTGAATTTGCATCCGTATTGATTTCCTCCTGGATAGTTCAGTGAGCATTGATCATGAAGAAGTCGGAGCAAGTTGGAGGACAGTCGCTTCAGTAATCATGGCAATTTATAAAAAAGTATGTTCTTGGCTCGAATGCTATACTTGAAAATGGTAATCTGAAATTCATGAACTTGAATATATGCGGCGCTATCAGATACGACATTTACATGATGAAAAAGATTTTTTTTTCTGGTAATTGAAAACCTGGGTCCATATTGAATGACAGACAGTAAAGTGTGTGCAGAATAGGCTGTTGGAGGGACATCTTGCAGAACCCCGGGCTTCAAAGACAATTATTTGGGAAAATCTGATCTACAGGGCATTTTATCAAAACTACATGTTTCAGAAGTTCAGAATCTTGAAATAATCAATAATTAATTTTTTGGGGAAAGGAATAGAGATTTATTGTTTTAGTATTTAAATTTTTTCAAAAGATATAATCTCCATATCACTAGAATAAATATGTTTGTAATTGCATGAGGATAAATATGCTTGTTTGTTTCGAAGGATGCAGTTGATAAAGGTTTTGCAATAAAGGAATGGTTTTATCTCAAAGATGAGTCGTTATATGTAATTTGAAGCTAGCTGAAGAATAATTTTGAACCTAAATTTTTATTGAGAATTTTGAAAGAATTAATTTGTGTCAGATATACATACAAAATAAATATTACAATTTGTTTTATTGCAGTATGAAAGGTCTTCAGCTCAGGGTAAATTTTAAGTTCTTCTGGTAAATATCTTAACATCTTAGCAGCATTTAACCTGGAGAGTACTGTTGAGGATTCATGCATACATTGAAATCAATTGCATACTTAACAGTATTATCTACAACTAAAGGGTTAAACTTTCATTATATCATGCTGTTTATTTACAATCCCTTGTGGTTTCAAATTCAGATCTGAGCTGACAGGCCCTGAAAATAATGGTTTTTATCTTCTCTTGTATTTAATACTGAAAACCACAATCACAAAGTCCTTGAGGAGAAATTCAACCCAATTTGACTACTGAAGTATTTCCCCTGATACATCTTACCTTTGGAGTTCAGTTTTTTTATACAATCTAAAAGATCACCATTCTAAAACATATCTGAAAATCAATATTTGAAGACCTCTTTGAAATCATCATATTCCATTATGCATTTTTTCTTTGTGAATAGTGAATACCAGTCTTGATGCTGTAGTAGTTCAACTGTAGAGGGAAAAGAGATTTGAGATATTTGGTGCTTTAAAACTAGCAACTTTGAGAATATTTTAGAATTCAGCTTTACTGCTTTAAAGGGGCAGTAGCACATTTTTTGCAAAATTTATTTTTTCAAATTTCTTATTTATAATGATAGTTTGTGCCATTTTAATTTGTTTTAGAGGGTATAACATCTTATTATACAAAGCAATTATCAGTAGTAGTAATATAAACGGTGTTGCGTATAAAGCAACAATTGCATGGCGGCCATGCATTTTATTGTGAACACATTTTATGATTTCAAATGACAAAAATGATTCCAAAGGCTTTTCTTAGCCATGTACACTCATTTATAACTTGATTTTACAGAAGAAAAAGGGTATTTTACGATTGGTGAAATTTTTTTTCAAATACATTTCATCGACTTATTTGAGCGAAAAACCGTGCTACTGCACCTTTAAAAGATAAAACATACGTGATATAGACGTTTAGTTTAAAAGTTGTTAATTCTGTTTTGTTGTAGAACAAAAAATCAGGAGATTTTATGCTGTTTACGATTTGATATTGGATAAAGCAAAAAATGGTTGATTAATTTTATAAACGATACACATAAATACCATATGGAGTTGTATGTATAAGATCTTGAATTGCCAGTGTTCAAACAATCGTGATTGTAAAGAGAGCAAAAAGAAATATGACAAAGTGATTTAATGTAAATTTCTTTTTAGAAATGGTAAACTACAGCTACTATAAATATATCTTTGAGTGACATATAAAGATGTTGAATATTGAAAGTAATTTGAATTTGAAAACAAATTGAAAAAGAAAATTTGTTCTCTTTCATTTTTCCAGTTTCTAAAATTTCTTTTAAACAAATATATCTTTGAGGGAAGTTGTCAATACGCTCCATCTGTGTAGATATAGAAGTATTAAAAATGTCTAGAACCTTTTGATTGTGAGAAATCTCTATTGATTGGAACCTCAGCATGGAAACCAACACATTTCTCATCATTTGCTTATGATGAAATGACCATTACAATAAAGAAGATGACAATGTTAGAAGCATTGAGGATTAAGCTTCATGTACAAGATTGGGTCAATGTTACCATACGCAAAGCCAATGTTACCATACACTCAGTTAATGTGTTACCGAGCAGAACAACATTACTGTATTGAATGTTTTCTCTATTTGTAATAGATATGCTTTTCTTTCTTGTACATGTTTCTTGTCCATCAAAATACATTTCAAGAATACATTAGCATTACAACAAATATTTCAATAGTTCTTATAAAATTAACATATCTTATCATCCAAAACTGGCTCCCACAGTAGATATCGCTTGTGTGAGATCAAGCGATATCTACAAGCGATATCTACATTAGATATCCCTACAATCAAATCATCTATCTTATTACCTACGAAGGCAATCTTATCGGGGATCATATTTTTCATACGATGCCCTAGGGCAGCATATCACTTTGTCATAGTAACATGACGTCATCAACAATGCTATGACGTCACGTTTCGTCTATGACATTGCATTCTAAATGCGACGACGGTGGGTCGCCAGCTTATGGTTGAAAGTGGATTTTAGCGTATTTTCATTAATTTCACGACTTCGGTAATAAACAGAATATTATATTCGTGTCTATGTCATACTATATTTACGACACTCGTGCCTGAATATTGGTATATCCCTCGCTCTCGCTCGGGAAATACTAATATTCAGGCACTTGTGTCGTAAACCTAGTATGACATAGACACTCATATAATATCCTCTATACATCATCAGTTAATGACATCACAAAGCTTTGGCATCACTGAGAACACTGCTGACAATGCTATGACGTCACAATGGTGATGACATCACAATACAATGATGCCATAATGCTTATGACATCACAATGCTATGACCTCACTGAGATCATTACTGAAGAAGGCAAATGGCAGTTTTGTGTTTCAGATATGTCAGTCTAGAGCTAATAATTGGTGAAGAATGATTTTGAATGATAAATAAAATCTCGCCCTTGTTTCTTCTGATATCAAATATATCAACACTCATTGATTAAAGCAAAAATATCCTCAGCAAGCCTCGGATAATTGTAATTTTAATCAACTCGTGTTGATATATTTGATATCAGAAGACACGAGGGTGAGATTCTCTATATAGTGGTAACATCTATATTACTGCTAAAGAATATTTAGCTCGCATCTTCAAATAATCAATTTTGTCATATGCAACAACTGACCAAGGACCAGGCCAAATATACATTTGTTTAATTGACATGCAAAGTGCACTTACAGATAGTTAGAAATAGAAATTTAGAGAATTTGTCCATTCACAGAGTATAAGGAGAGAAAGGTTCAGGACTGTGTGGCACATTTCTGCTTTAGTCTTGGACTCCTGGGTGTATATTTTCGAAACTCTCTTAGCACTAAGACAGTCGTAAGTCAATGTTAAAGGGAGGCCGAAATGTAATATTTTATATTGAATTCTAATCTGCAATTGGTTCAACAGACTAATATGTGAAAATGAGACCCAAAATAAAGGTAATAGGTTGTTGATTTTTTAAACTAGACCGCCTCAAACTTTGCAAAAATCATCGTCTGCTTTTCGACGGCGAGCGACAAACGAAAAATGGGGCGGGGCTTAGAGAGTTGGGGTTAACCGGAAGTGACGTACGAGAAGGGACGCGGTGTAAACATTAGCTTACTATTTACAATGGCAAACACTGGAGAATCGGTCAGTCAATCTGTTATATCGACGCTTTGCAATAATGCCACATCACTGTTCTGCTGTGAACTGTTCGAGTAATGTTAGTTATCAAGTTTCACTTTACAAATGTCCCAAAATATCGGTATATATATAAAATATAATTGATATGAATAGTGAAAAACGGTGGAATCATAGACGTTCGTAGACATAGGATAAATCACTGCTAATGAGATATACGATGACAAAATGAAACCAAGGTATGATAATATGAACGAAGTAAAGTTGAGACAACGAAATCAGATAGTCGGTGTTGTTGTTATTATTTATTTTTTTTGTGGAGAATGCATGTGTTTAAAATAAAACAACAAACGTGAGATTAGCACTAGCAGACTCCGGCGAAGTAGGCCCTACGGTAAGCCATCGACAATCAAAGCACATCACAACATCTTGATTTTTTAACGTCGTTAATCTACCGACAACTTAATTTACTAACAGTACATTACAACAATCAAAGCAACTCACCACATATTTTAAAACACCAAAAAAAGTTGGTTATCAACGATAATAATACGTCTACGAATCCAGCTACGAAAACACTGCATCCCAACGTTACATTTTAGTACATTTAGTAATCACTTATTAACACATTAAAACATTCAGAATCTAATAGATAATAAACTAATGTTTTCAATAAAATGTGTGGTTAATCAAATCAAATAAACATCGTATTAAATTGACATTTCAGCAAGAGTGTAAGAAACTTACCCTATAAACGTATCCAAACGGACAATATGAATATCCAAATGCACATTAGGCACAAATTGTAAACCTATAAATCCATCAATGACAGTACTTGGAAACAGAAGATGGTCAAATACTAACCCTCTTACAGCAAAGTCTTTTCACAAATGGCAAGATAGAAACGAAATAGTTATGATGATTTTACACTGAAATGAATTTCATTGGTACATTTTTTAATCCAATGAGACAAAACGCGTTCATGTTGTTACAAACAGAAACTGGATTGGCGCCGACTAATCACTGCTATAGACAGACAATTGCGTAAGTATCACCTGCTTGTGATTACAGGTGTTTTGACACTGACCTATCTCGCCACGGTCCGACAGTGGCTAAATTGCTTTGTCTGCAGGATCAAAGCAAAAACACAGACCAGTAAAAACATGTCATAGAATGAAAATATATTTTGATAGCGATAGATAGAGCAGTATATGCGAGCAAAACTTCCGTCTTGGCCATGTGTTATGACAGCAGTCCCGCGGTTATTTGTTACAAACATACTGTAAATTAGCGCAAAATTCAATCAAATCAAGCAGGACCCGGTCAGTGTATCTATATGAAATCGCTAGTTGAATAGTTAGGTTATCCGTTGAGCGAACATTTTGGTTGATTTGATGAAGATTTCTGTCTTATATGAGCAGTTAAAAAGTTGCGAAAACGCGTTAAATTATGATTAGCGGCCATAGTGAGAGTCCTCCACGTACGTCACAGCACAATACGGTTCAGTGACCACTGTCCGCCCACTTTCATTCTGGTCGCCGGGGCTAATTAGGCACTTTTTTTAGAAAGCCGTATATAAGTAATTTATGGGTCGATTTCAGAAATTTAAAATCGAGCAATTGTCAAATTGAAACCCCTTTTCAACGAATCCGAAAGTGACCATATGTCATTTCATCTAACCTTTAATGTATGGTACTTATGACTGTCTTGCTGCTAAAAGAGCTTCGAAACTATGGGTCCTGTTCCTGTCTAGAACCAGTGTCTGAAAATAAAGAAGGTTTGTATGTTTACACAGGACACCTGCAAGTGCTAATTTCTCTCAGTACCCAGTACCGGTATACACCCTCCGTAGGAGTGGGCAACCATCATCTGCAGTCTCTTACAGAACAGGTACCAGGTAGAAACTGTTCATTTGTGTTAGATAAAAGAAGAAAAAAGGGATTCTTTATCACATATTAAACATAGTTCAAGTCAGCATACTCTGTTTGGGATAAATGAAAATATTACCTGTTTCTTGGTCATAGGGGGATCATTTTAATTAGTGCGAGCAATAATTTTTATCGTCTTTAAAAAAATTATATTATCACTAAGCCTGATTATCCATTTGTCTACTGAAATATGTATCAGTAAGAACAGCTGCAGAAAACACAAATAAAGTACTTCCATTCTGTATACTTCTCCTCTCTTATTTTCTAACCAACAAACAGCAAAAACAGCTTCTTGCACTTAAAAAAAAGTGTACCAATGAAACATTAAATAAATGCATTGGTTGCCATGAGAGAAAATGTTGTTTACTGTGATTGAGTGGGTTTCTATCTCTGAACACATATGACTTTTCTTCAAAATGTCATTTATGAAACATAAATGACATTTTGAAGAGAGATGATTCATCATTTAATAGATATTGAAGCAGTGCATGGAATCACCTTTTTGAAAATTAATTTAGTTAGCAAATTTAAACAAAACCCAGACGTTTAAGATACAATTTCAATAAGTATATCAAATTAAAATAATTTTTCATTTAATACTGGTTGAAACCTTCCTCACCACTTCATTAAAACTTAATTACTTATATAAGTTTATCTTCCATGATCGATAGGATTGACAATCTGAAACTTCATTTCACAAATAACTGAATGATTGTCAGTAAATATACAGGTAGCATTTATACCCTTTTATTTCACATACTTTGATGGCTTTTGAAAACACATACCACATTGCTGACATAACTGTTCTTTCAAGATGTGCAAATTAAGCATTTTAAATGTCATATTCATCAAGTGACAAATACTTATTTCTCAGTGAGTGCTGAAGTAAGCATCTACTCTTGATTTCACAAAGTTCAAACCTTCTTCTTATCTCTAGCTTCATGCTCTTGGGCACTGGTAGTTTCCTTGAGAACAGAATATTGTGCTTGCGTACAACTTGTTATGTAAATCTTGTATCAAGTTTTTTCCATGAAAATGATACTGCTACAACAGAACGACAAATAAACAAATAATAAATCAATGTTTGATTCAGTTACATTGCAGAACTGAACTTTTTCTCTGAATTTAAAATCATTTTGTTAACTTAGATGACACATTTGAGTTTCATTTACAGCTAGAATATGCAGATATGTAATAAGTGTACATATATTTGAGTATTTGAAGCTTATTATGGATATTCCCTTAATTGTATGTATTTCAATTGCAAATACTTTTGTGAACTCGACAAGTACTTTGTGATTACATGTACCAGTAGATGTAAATGAAAAATATTTAAAAGGTCCATCATATAACATGCAAGTGCCCCTTTCCCACTCTGTCAGTCAATCAACATGCTTAACGGTAGATCTAGAATAAACGTGAGTGATATATTAATTACATCTTCCACATCAGCCACAGTTTCCAGATAAACAGTTAAGTTGTGTTCAAATTATTGTCAAGCCATTCTGAATGCACAATTTACAGGAATCATAGCTAGTAAACCAATGAATAAATATAGGTTATCCGAAAACATTTGGGATATTCAGGTGAAAGGTTTAGATTTATCCGAAAATGTGATAGATACATCACTTGCTGGATAATTAAGGTGTTCACAAAATATAACCTTCAATAAAAAATATTTGTTGACTATATACAACATTATTTCTATATTTTATTTTAAAATTAGTGCATATATTTACTGCAATTCTGCTTGTCCATGCAATCACCTTCAAGCAATGAAGAAGCCACAACGAGCATCACATTTCAACGAGTTGTCAAATGTAATCACATCACATCGGTTCTGGATATGATGCTGCAACTTGCTAGTTCTTTGTTACAAACAAGGGCCAATACATTGGGTTTCATATTTTTGCAAATTATCACTTGGTGACATGACATCATTAACAATGCTATGATGTTTCTAACAGTGCCAATGGTCGGCACATAGGTTTAAAGTAGATGTTTGCATATTTCCCTCAATTTCATGATTTTGATAATAAATAGAACTGAAATAAATAAATATGTCCCTATACCGAAAAATAAAAATTTCAGTTGCATATCAATTCATCCAAGATTTGGACAGTTTTGACCTAACTTCACAAAGTGTCACCTAATGTTCTTGCATGTTCCTGCAATGGTTAAACTATGGGTAGTTAACAATATGAATAGTCCATCAATAATGTATCCGTATTTAAACTACAGGAAGTACTGTGTCATTGATATAGGTGAGGTAAGGTGAGTTAGGATTTAACGCCGCTTTCAAGAGTATTTCACTTATACCACGGCTGCTAGTATTATTGCATGGAGAAAGCCTGCAACACCATGTGACTATGCATTGCGGTGAAACCTGCGAGCAACTACTGGAACTAGCAAACCATGGGTGGTACTGCACTGATATTCAGTGTAGCATTGCACCCAAACCTTACTGCGTGTAGAACAGTTCTCTACTGCAGACAAAGTTGCTGTGCTCCTGGCGGGATTCGAACCACGGACCTCTTGATCCGAAGCCGAACGCGCTAACCACTGCGCTATTCCGCCCCCCCCCATTGATAAAGAGCATGCTTTCAGATGATAAATGGTTAGCAACTGCCACACACATCGTTACAATATATGACAATCACATTCGCAGGCTTTGACGCAAAAAAGGTTTTGGTGTCCGAACCATGGTCAAGTCTGTCCGAAGCAATGTCATTTTTACAAATTATCAAAATCTCAATACTCAATTTACTCAAAAATCGCATTTTAAGATTTTTAAATAATTTTCTTAAATAATTGTTTCTTCTTCTATATTCATAGAATTTAATATATCTTGGAGCGTCCTGTATGTTCTTAACTGTCTAAATATTAAATTTGAAAAAAGTACATTCTTAAAATTTTTATTTTGAATAAAATCTCTTTTTTTTTCATTTTTATTTATGAATATAACATACACTTTTTGGGGGGATTTAAGCATTAATTTGAAATTGAATTTTAAAATATTTAAAAATCAATTAAAATATACAATCCAAATAAAGGATTTAATATTATTGATATTCTATTTGAAATATAAGTAACACTGATAAAAAAATGTAAAAATTTTAAAAAGTATTCTCTTATATTCTTTAATATTCTAACATTTAAATCTTCTAGTTCATCATCACAAAATTCTGAATTCATCACAAAAATAGAAATATTATGCAATGGAATATGTCAAAGCATGAGACAATTTGATGTTATAACTTTCCCTACAAAAGAATCCATTTATCAATTACTTGAATTTCTCACAGCTGAAGATACAAATTTGTCCAATGCCATTGTTATTTTACTGTAATTTTCCTAAAATGAGTTCAACAAGATTATCCAAATGTCAGATGAAAAATTGTAAAAGGCATAAGTTCATTTGTTTTAGACGTGTGTCAATAGAATAAGCTCTTAATGTATAGTTGCACAAATCAGTTACAGTCTATTCTGTGATTTCTGTATATGTCATATAACATTTCAAATATAATTTTCAAATTTCCTATCAGTTGAGATGACCACCTTAACAAAGACTCCAATCTCAGCCTTACAATGAGGCAAAAATACACAAGTTAACCATTGCAATGCATAAAGAGATATTTTTTCATCCTTGCCGACAATAATCCCTTTTGCCTTATAAAAGCTTCATTCTAATTATCTTGTTAATTCATCATCAATTAATCCATTCTAACGAAGTTATCATTCAAATCTAACATTTTGACAAAGATCAGAGCTGTTATGGTATAAAGAGGCTTCAACAAAGAGTCCAGCAACAATGTCACCAATGAGATGCCTTATAACGAGGACTTGAGCGCTATAGGGAGGACCCAGGGTAGTTCACTTGATTGATAGGTTGGAGAGGAGGCCCCTACCAGGGATAACTAAGCACAGATTACAATCGGCGGCAGGAGCAGCGCAAGGGATAAGCAGGATGTTTCTGTGGTTGTGTGTGTGGGGCTGGAGCAAGTGCTCTGATAGGTGTAAATTACATCGCCTTCAATAGCTCTCAATTTTCTTGAGGGAGACATACTGTTGTTAGATGAGAGTGACCTCCCTTGAATTGCTAGCGGCTCATTGTTAAATGAAGTCAACAGAAATGAGCTGATTATAATAGGAAAGGGTACATTAGATCGTGCCGTTTCTTTTGTGTGTAATTATTTTCAAATTGACTTTCTAAACAAGCAGTGTTATTCTTAGGTTTGGAGATTGTTTATTTAGAATATGTAATTTATTTTGTAATTTAAATGCTTTTTATTAAGTGAAGTGAAAAACATAAAAATAAAAATGAATAAGTTTTAAATTATTTGTACAGTACAATTATTTGGACTTTTTTAAAAATGTTATGTTATTTTTACTTTATTTTATATGTTTATTTTTTATTATTAATTTTTAACCCATATTGAATAATGAAACCATTTAATACTATATAGTAATATAATAATAAGTCACTGATTAAAGTTGGATTATTAATTACTAGTATATTAAAATGTCATGTCGTGATAGTTTTAAAACAATTTAATTCGTAACCTTTAAATAATGAAAAAGCAAACTTCTGAAAATATAAAATAAGACTTGTACAGTATATGTTTAAGTTATGATTAAGAGTTTCTAGTCAATGAAATCAATTGGTTAATAATTTCATTTAAAAAAATCCCAATCAATAAATTGGAACAATGCAATTCACATATGATTTCTTTTTCCTAATACTGAAACAAATGTTTCACATTATCATTTCATCATTTATACTTATATATATTTTTAGTTGATACAATTAGGAACATCCTTTTGAAGAAAAGCGTTTGAATATTTGCAACAAAGCAAGTCAACCTGTTAAAATCAAGGGCATGTGACTTTCCGTTTATAGCTCACTTACCTGTGAATGAGATTCTAACTGTTGAGATAAGCTCAAGGGATCATACAAACCATTGATTAACTGTCAGATCATTCTTGTTAAATTATAATGTTTATCTTATGAGCACCTTTCATATCATATGTTGTACACACCATGAAACAGTTATAGGCCCCATATTATTGATTATGATTTAAACTCATTGATCCTAAACAGTAGGTAAATGCCCTGTGAGTTATCCAAGTTTCTGCTTAGAGAGATAACCTAAATCATTTATGTTTTCTTGCTGTTTATCAAATATGTTCTTATGTTTAAGTTTGTGTACCGCTGTCAGATGGAGTTCAACAATAGTGGACATAGCTAAACAATGGATGGATGCCCCATTTTATTTTCAGAATTTTAAGGGTTAATTTCCTGTTCCACACAAGTTTTAATTAATACTTTGTCCTCAATTGGAGTGAAAACTATACACCTTCAATTGTACAGTATCTTCAATTGTACAGTTCCTTCAATTGTACAATTCCTTCAAACGTATAACTCCTTCAAATGTATAACTCTTTCAAATGTACAACTTCTTCAAATGTACAACTCTTTCAAATGTACAACTCTTTCAAATGTACAACTCTTTCAAATGTACAACTCTTTCAAATGTACAATTCCTTCAAACGTATAACTCCTTCAAATGTATAACTCTTTCAAATGTACAACTTCTTCAAATGTACAACACCTTAAATGAAAATCTTTTCTTTGTTGAGAAGTGAGAACAAGATGCATATTCTGTGTGTAGGCTCCATTCAAAATTAAATCTTATTACTGGTAAGTAGTTTCAGTGAGCTGATCTTGAGTTTAATGTCACTCCCATGTGTAATTCACTTACATGCCAGTCACTAGTATTTGTGCTGGAAGAAAGACTGCATGCTTTGCAGCTTTGTGATGAAACCTTCACGAGGTGATAAGTGAGGTGACCATTACACTGAGGTATTGGGGCATACTGAAGGCTCACAATACGACCTGTAGGAACTCTATTTATGACGGCCAGACCCGAGTCATACCACGTCTGGTTGTTACTGAAGGCTCACAATACAACCTGTAGGAACTCTATTTATGACGGCCAGACCCGAGTCATACCACGTCTGGTTGTTACTGAAGGCTCACAATACAACCTGTAGGAACTCTATTTATGACGGCCTGACCCGAGTCATACCATGTCTGGTTGTTACTGAAGGCTCACAATACAACCTGTAGGAACTCTATTTATGACGGCCTGACCCGAGTCATACCATGTCTGGTTGTTACTGAAGGCTCACAATACGACCTGTAGGAACTCTATTTATGACGGCCAGACCCGAGTCATACCATGTCTGGTTGTTACTGAAGGCTCACAATACAACCTGTAGGAACTCTATTTATGACGGCCAGACCCGAGTCATACCACGTCTGGTTGTTACTGAAGGCTCACAATACAACCTGTAGGAACTCTATTTATGACGGCCTGACCCGAGTCATACCATGTCTGGTTGTTACTGAAGGCTCACAATACAACCTGTAGGAACTCTATTTATGACGGCCTGACCCGAGTCATAACACGTCCGGTTGTTACTGAAGGCTCACCATACAACCTGTAGGAACTCTATTTATGACGGCCTGACCCGAGTCATACCACGTCTGGTTGTTACTGAAGGCTCACAATACAACCTGTAGGAACTCTATTTATGACGGCCTGACCCGAGTCATACCACGTCTGGTTGTTACTGAAGGCTCACAATACAACCTGTAGGAACTCTATTTATGACGGCCTGACCCGAGTCATACCATGTCTGGTTGTTACTGAAGGCTCACAATACAACCTGTAGGAACTCTATTTATGACGGCCTGACCCGAGTCATACCATGTCTGGTTGTTACTGAAGGCTCACAATACAACCTGTAGGAACTCTATTTATGACGGCCTGACCCGAGTCATACCACGTCTGGTTGTTACTGAAGGCTCACCATACAACCTGTAGGAACTCTATTTATAACGGCCTGACCCGAGTCATACCACGTCTGGTTGTTACTGAAGGCTCACAATACAACCTGTAGGAACTCTATTTATGACGGCCTGACCTGAGTCATACCACGTCTGGTTGTTACTGAAGGCTCACAATACAACCTGTAGGAACTCTATTTATGACGGCCTGACCCGAGTCATACCATGTCTGGTTGTTACTGAAGGCTCACAATACAACCTGTAGGAACTCTATTTATAACGGCCTGACCCGAGTCATACCACGTCTGGTTGTTACTGAAGGCTCACAATACAACCTGTAGGAACTCTATTTATGACGGCCTGACCCGAGTCATACCACGTCTGGTTGTTACTGAAGGCTCACAATACAACCTGTAGGAACTCTATTTATGACGGCCTGACCCGAGTCATACCACGTCTGGTTGTTACTGAAGGCTCACCATACAACCTGTAGGAACTCTATTTATAACGGCCTGACCAGAGTCATACCACGTCTGGTTGTTACTGAAGGCTCACAATACAACCTGTAGGAACTCTATTTGTGACGGCCTGACCCGAGTCATACCACGTCTGGTTGTTACTGAAGGCTCACAATACAACCTGTAGGAACTCTATTTATGACGGCCTGACCTGAGTCATACAACGTCTGGTTGTTACTGAAGGCTCACAATACAACCTGTAGGAACTCTATTTATGACGGCCTGACCTGAGTCATACAACGTCTGGTTGTTACTGAAGGCTCACAATACAACCTGTAGGAACTCTATTTATGACAGCCTGACCTGAGTCATACCACGTCTGGTTGTTACTGAAGGCTCACAATACAACCTGTAGGAACTCTATTTATGACGGCCTGACCTGAGTCATACCACGTCTGGTTGTTACTGAAGGCTCACAATACAACCTGTAGGAACTCTATTTATGACGGCCTGACCTGAGTCATGCCACGTCTGGTTGTTACTGAAGGCTCACAATACAACCTGTAGGAACTCTATTTATAACGGGGCGTAATGTGCAGTGCAAAGGCTTCTGTTAATTGAACCTTCAAATTAATTTAGTGTTAAAGATCCTCATAAGACTTATCTCCATAACTTTTCTCAAATGAAGGTCTGTCGTCCCGTGATCTATACAGGGATAAATCTCAATACCCCTCCATACCACCTACCATACAATTTAGTTGGCATTGACAATTGGGTAGGCAAAGCTTTTGATGCATTTATTTGAAAAATACATCCGCATTATTCATACATTATGAAGTCCAGCCTATGAATATACAGTTTTTCACAAATAACACTTGACTTCAATATTTTACACCAAATGAACCTGTTTTGTCGCAGTGAAAAATGTCTCGGATTTGGTTGAGTGGCGTTGCACATAAATAGGTTATGGTGTCAGTCAGGAGGTGTATCTGAATGGTAGGAGATAATTTGTAACCGTTTTAAGAGCATAATACATACACTGTGATACGGTGAATGAATTTCATCAAAATTGTCTATGCAGCTTCCTATAGCCTTTTATGGCCATTATCATCCTCTCTACACTGAGGTTGGTATCTAAAGTAGTTTTCTAAACCTTGCCTCACAAACCTGTCATTGTTGAAAATTTCAACCTATATGAACAAGTTTATTGAAAGGCAGTGTGTGACATTAAGTCAACAGACAGCCCCATTAAAAAAGGGCATGGGTGTTTTACAACTATTTCAAATCCATAGATGTACATAGTACCACATAGGGAGAGGGGATTACAAGCTGCATCTTTAAAGGCCAAGTGGAAAACAGCATTTCAAATTTAAGGATTTTAGGAGAATTATGCTAAATTCTTTTTACCAAGCTAATCCTCTTCATCAGACAGACACTCGCAGCCATGAAATGAACCGTAAAAGCTTTGAAAATCTTTTATGAAGACTATGCCTTTGCTGGACATTTTCCAACTTTGACATGTAAGATCTGAAATAGAAATAATAAAAGGAAAGAAGGGTGTGTTAGAGGTTCTGAGGAAGCAATGGATGTTAATCGATAACAAGTTGAACTCTGTCACAGTATTTTTTCATTAAGAACTCCTGCAATATCAAAGTATTGCAGTGAAACTTGCGAACATTGACTAAAATCTTTGTCTGAGGAATTTATTGTCTGAATGACCGTGCTTGATTATCACAGCATCTAGTATATTTGCATTAAGATAGCATACAATTCCATTATCATAATGTCTATTGCAGTGAAACCTGCAAGCATCGCCTGAAAATCTGACACTTTTATTGAGAAGATATTTTACTGTTTGAGGGGGATTCTAGAAGTTGATATCATAGAGAAGACAAGAATATATTTATAGATGATCAACTTCTTTATTGAACAACTGTGGCAATTTGGACAAGATCCTTATACTGTGATATGCTCGATAACAGTATAAGGATCTATACCGAAACATTGTCATTGTTAAATAAAGAAATTGATTATTCACAAATATCCTTTCCTTGTCAGAATGATTATCCAACAAGAGCAATGGAAAGCATCAGGAAACCTGATTAAATTTTACAATCGTACAGGAAACCTGATTAATGGTAGTCCTCATAGACGTCTTTCCTCTTCTCTAGCAAATTGAGTGGAGACTAAATCCAAACACCACCTTCTTGAAGAGAGATGAAACCAAACACCACCTTCCTGAAGAAAGATAAATCCAAACACCACCTTCTTGAAGGAAGATGAACCACACACCACCTTCTTGAAGAAAGATAAATCCAAACACCACCTTCTTGAAGAAAGATAAATCCAAACACCACCTTCCTGAAGAAAGATGAATCCACACATCACCTCCTTAAAGAAAGATAAATCCACACACCACCTTCTTAAAGAAAGATAAATCCACACACCACCTTCTTAAAGAAAGATAAATCCACACATCACCTTCTTGAAGAAAGATAAATCCAAACACCACCTTCTTGAAGAAAAATAAATCCAAACACCACCTTCTTGAAGAAAGATGAATCCACACACCACCTTCTTGAAGGAAGATGAATCCACACACCACCTTCTTGAAGGAAGATGAATCCACACACCACCTTCTTGAAGAAAAATAAATCCACACATCACCTTCTTGAAGAAAGATAAATCCAAACACCACCTTCTTGAAGAAAAATAAATCCAAACACCACCTTCTTGAAGAAAGATGAATCCACACACCACCTTCTTGAAGGAAGATGAATCCACACACCACCTTCTTGAAGGATGATGAATCCACACACCACCTTCTTGAAGAAAGATAAATCCAAACACCACCTTCTTGAAGAAAGATGAATCCACACACCACCTTCTTGAAGAAAGATAAATCCACACACCACCTTCTTGAAGAAAGATGACATTGGACAAGTTCTGTAGACTAACAATCTTCCATTGTGAGGATGCAAAATTATGTTGATTCTTTTAAGGCTTTAGAACCGAAACCGAAACAACTTGTCCTCACAATAAAAAAAAGTTATGCAATCAGTCAACTTCTTCCTGCACAAAACATCAATGCATATGACGTGAATGATGATGCAGCATCAAACCATCCTTATTTACAATTATGGAGGAGGACATCCGACAATAATGTTATGAAAAGAATACAAAATTAATCCTATTTCAAGTATCATCTACGCTAATATACTCATTGATTATAAGATATAAGCAGGTAACAATTTTGATGAGAATGACCAAAAGTAGACATGAACTTGGTCAAATAATATTTCATTAATTGGTTTACAGATTTCGTACCATGATTTTAACAAATTGGAGAAAATAAATGCCACTCAGAAACGCTAAAATGTTGCCAAATTGTCCCTCCCAATTACAAATGTTGCCACAGTTCTCGAATAATCTAAAAAAAAATGTAACTGTTTTGCTTACATAACACTTTTCATTGACACGACAAAAAGTCGCTTTTTCCCTTTGTGTACCTCCTACACCATTTTGCCTCAAAACATTAATCCATAAACCAAATAATTAGTCGTGCCTGGCCTTATGACAGTTTTTCATGGAACATTTTATGTATCTTAAATAATATGAAAGAGTCAATTTTGCAGGTGAGTATGGGTGTCATAAAGAAAAAGAATCCTTTTTTGACTTTTCATCCTAACGAGCAGTCATTTGATCATTATAATGTAGACCATGGACCGTGAGAGCACTCTGTCCATTCTGGATGAATGACCGTGATTCATTACAGTTACAAATATAAGGGAGAAAAATAGAATAAACTAAATACAGGGAATGACTTTGCAAAGTATGTCATCTCAAATATATTTGTATTTCACTTCTCTAAAATCACTAACTGAAAGGTCTCTCTTCTATCCAGTCAAGTTTTGCAACTGCTCATGTTGGTATTTTGGAAATAATTCAGCTTTGTAAAGGTTAGATGCATACATGTTGGAACATTTTCTTGATGTAAACTCGTCATAAAGCAACACTAACTGTTCGAGGGGAACCTCCATGGGTGGCGGTTGATGAACATTGTCCTTCACAGAATGAACTTAGTCTCCCAGGGTGGTCTCCCTTTGCTGAACTCTTTGATTGCATCAGAAATTGGTCTAAAGTTACGTCCACGCCAGAAAGGTTCTGCTAAATGTGCAGTTTGTTTTACTTGAACATTGCCGCCTACATGTGGTAGGCATTCACGCTGAAAAATAAACATATTGTTAAATTCCGAGATTGTCTCGCCAATGATGTATATGTAACTGAAAACTGGATTTTTACAAGGGAAAAAAACAACTTTCTAATTTTTTTCTTTTCAAGAAATGAATAACTTCATGACATAATTTGCTGATGTGGAATGTGAATTTTGTTCTGCCAGTAAAATTATTGTCATACCAAACCTTCTTTCCATAGTTTTTAAAATGTATAAGCAGTTAGAAATTGGCATTATTCCAAACAATTATTGACATTTATTATTGGAATAAATCTTAACCTTTTACCGGCAGGACCCAATATAATTTGGTACAGACTGTTTTCATCAAGTGGCTAATCTTGGTTTATTCCATTCTTGTTTTGTAAACGGGCTACTCAGAACGGTTTTACACTTCGTAATTCAAGTTGAAGAGGAAATCTTGCAAGTAGACTGATTAGCTTTGCAGTGGAACCTGTATTAGCATTCTTCAAATTATTTTGCATTCCATATTTCAAACTTTAAAACATTCTTATCAATGCAAAGAAATTTGACTAATTCTCAACTCAAGTACTATCTCATCTTCTCCATCAACAACAGGATAACATGATACAGTCAAATAAGGAGGGAGTCAATGATCAAATTAAACCCCTGCGGTCAGAAGAGGCTTGTCATAATTAGTACCTTGGATCTTCGCTTAAAGAGGACGGTGAAATGTGAATAGAGGACATACAATCATTATTGAATAGTGATGTTAAAATTGACACAAAAGCCATTATACTGTTAATGGAATAATCTGACATTTTAGCTTGTTGTGTTACTGCTCAAGAGGAGAGGGGCTTTCATTTACAATCAATGTATTTAAGTCGTTATCCAAAGTTAAAACGTCTTCTGATTTCAATTTGTAAACTTGTACTACTTCAATTTAATAATAAGAAACGAAAATTATCAAGACAAGAAAGATTCATTTCAGGGTACATATATAGCTTTGAATCTCTCCGGTGAAAACAACATGGTAAAAAGCATAACCTACAATGATCACAAAATATTAACTGTTAATTTATACAAATCTAACTATACTTTTCAAATGACCTTATTCTTTTCAATGAATATGCCTTCAAAAGAATCGATACAATTGAGGTTTGTGAATGAAACATTTACGTTTAACAATATTTCGAGTGATTTGATCATTTCAGTTTTATTAAGTAAACTACATAATTTTTTATTAGATATTTTCCAGTAATTTACGGTAGTGCAACTAAAGTAAAAGTTTCAAAAATCTTGCTACTGGTATATATCAGTGACACAGTAAGTAAGTATAAGTAAGACATACTGGGGTCTATAGTTGCACCATTAGCTACCCTCCCAGATATCAGGGATAGGTAGATGAAAGTTGTTAATAATAGCCCAAATGTTGTCTGGCAATGTGTATTGGAGATAAGCTGAGCGAGAGGGGGAGAGCCAACTCTCCCTGGGTATGTGTTTGTATGCCGAGATCAGATGAGGGGTCACATGTCTTGTGTGTTGATTGTATTATATATATATCTCACCCACTGTTACACGCCAAATAGCCAGCAAAGTGTTCACACTATCACAGGTCTCTCTTGTATAGGGCACTTGCTGCCCTGGGCTCAGAAAGAATTTGTTAAATTTCAAAAATGTATTATTTTGGGGCGAGGATTGCATATCTGTCTTGTCTAGGTAAAATGATATACCTGTTTCTTTTGGAATTGTTCCTGATACAGATAGATCAGAGGTCAAAGGAGAATTGTGTAATCATTCTTCGTCTAAACTGCTCCTCATCGTTTAGATCAGAAACAAATTCAAGTTTGTAAAGAGATATTTTTTCTCTGAGTGATTTTATCAAGTATGTATTGATTCACAACAGCAGGTAGATGTATTGGAATGTGAGAGTTCAGAGGGAGGGAGCTGGGAAGGTTGAGAACAGGGACCCTGTGAGGAGATAACATATCTATCATTGGTCTGACTCCACCTTGCACTGTCTGTTCACTGGGTAACTGTGATACTCTACAGGGCACCCTGCACTGTCTGTACACTGGGTAACTGTGATACTCTATACAGGGCACCCTGCACTGTCTGTTCACTGGGTAACTGTGATAGTCTACAGGGCATCCGGCAATGTGTGTACACTGGGTAACTGTGATATTCTATAGGACATCATGCACTGTCTGTTCACTGGGTAACTGTGATATTCTACAGGGCACCCTGCACTGTGTGTACACTGGGTAACTGTGATATTCTACAGGGCATCTGGTTCTGTCTGTACACTGGGTAACTGTGATACTCTACAGGGCACCCTGCACTGTGTGTACACTGGGTAACTGTGATACTCAACAGGGCATCAGGTTCTGTCTGTACACTGGGTAACTGTCATACTCTACAGGGCATCCTGCACTGTCTGTACACTGGGTAACTGTGATACTCTACAGGGCATCCTGCACTGTCTGTTCACTGGGTAACTGTGATACTCTTCACGGCTTCCGGCACTGTCTGTTCACACGGTAACTATGATACTCTTCAGGACATCCGGCTCTGTCTGTACACTTGGAAACGGTGATACTTTACAGGGCATCCTGCACTCTCTGTTCACTGGGTAACTGTGATATTCTACAGGGCATTCTGGCACTGTCTGCACACTGGGTAACTGTGATACTCTACAGGGCATCCGGCACTGTCTGCACACTGGGTAACTGTGATACTCTACAGGGCATCCTGCACTGTCTGTACACTGGGTAACTGTGATACTCTTCACGGCTTCCGGCACTGTCTGTTCACACGGTAACTATGATACTCTTCAGGACATCCGGCTCTGTCTGTACACTTGGAAACGGTGATACTTTACAGGGCATCCTGCACTCTCTGTTCACTGGGTAACTGTGATATTCTACAGGGCATTCTGGCACTGTCTGCACACTGGGTAACTGTGATACTCTACAGGGCATCCGGCACTGTCTGCACACTGGGTAACTGTGATACTCTACAGGGCATCCTGCACTGTCTGTACACTGGGTAACTGTGATACTCTTCACGGCTTCCGGCACTGTCTGTTCACACGGTAACTATGATACTCTTCAGGACATCCGGCTCTGTCTGTACACTTGGAAACGGTGATACTTTACAGGGCATCCTGCACTCTCTGTTCACTGGGTAACTGTGATATTCTACAGGGCATTCTGGCACTGTCTGCACACTGGGTAACTGTGATACTCTACAGGGCATCCGGCACTGTCTGCACACTGGGTAACTGTGATACTCTACAGGGCATCCGGCACTGTCTGCACACTGGGTAAATGTGATACTCTACAGGGCATTCGGCACTGTCTGTTCACTGGGTAACTGTGATACTCTAAAGGGCATCGGGTTCTGTCTGTACACTGGGTAACTGTCATACTCTACAGGGCATCGGGCTCTGTCTGTACACTTGGTAACGGTGATACTCTACAGGGCATCCTGCACTGTCTGTTCACTGGGTAACTGTGATATTCTACAGGGCATCCGGTTCTGTCTGTACACTGAGTAACTGTGATACTCTACAGGGCATCAGGTTCTGTCTGTATACTTGGTAACGGTGATACTCTACAGGTCATCCTGTACTTTCTGTTCACTGGGTAACTGTGATACACTACAGGGCATCCTGCACTGTTTGTCACTGGGTAACTGTGATACTCTACAGGGCATCCTGCACTTAACAACCTAAGCAATTATACTGCAAGAAGTTGTTTATCTATAGAATTTGTATTAATTTTTTATCACCTGAACTTCTAGAATGCCAATCAGAGAATAACATAATTATGTCTACCTGGTCTACCTGTTACAATGATTGTCTGTATAGTAGGTGTGCTAAACAACCTTAACACAAGATAATGCCATTTTAATGATAACACCCAAATACCAAATTTTTCCAGGTGAATATTATGAGATATGCAGTCAAATACATACACCTTTGTTGATTGTCTCAAAATCTCTGTATACTGGTAGGTCTGAAAAGGATACACTCCTCCACCCACTTGCAAACAAACTTAACATAATAAAATCACATTTGTGATAGCACTGTTAATGAAAGTAGTATATGGAGATCAATGAATTCAAACTGTGTACGAATGTAGGAATATCAATTGAAAGAAGTGTTCCCTGCTTTCCCTTTATTAAGAATATATTATTATTCTCCAAGCTCCATGTCCTGTCTGTAACAGCAATAAGGCGGGACTAGCAAGCTAGGGGTTAAGGAGAGATGGGACAATGAAATGAAATATTTTAGAATGCACATATTTTTTTCCAAATAGCAAGTTTATCAAATCTTTTATTTAAAAATGTAATAAAATTTGGGTGTCACCGAATGATTTAAAAAGTTATCAGTATTAGTAGTAACACCCCTGTGAGTAGATTACGCTATTTTTGACCGATTTCACCTACTTAAATGAAGCGTGCACTTTCAACGATTTAGCTCAAAATCCTTTCAAATACAATTTTATCACATACGCAGATACATAGCAAGTTTACTTTTTGAAAATAAATTATGCTGTTAAATAAAATGAAATAAAATTAAGCAGTTTTTAAATAAAAACGACATTTCATCATCGTTTTTCGCATATTCAATAGGATTTTTCACTGACACACATATTTTAGATATTGTTAAACTGTAATATGATGTGCGCAATTGAATAAACAAACAAATTCAGAAATAATAATAGGGGATTACCGATTAACGTTTTTCATCACATTTTTTAAATCACTGACATAAAATGAAGACCTGCCATCAAGGCAGTTTTGATCAATTCAACTGTAACTTTGACGGCCTATTGGGTAATTATTATTGAATGTACTTTCAATCTAAGAGTGCTTAATGGAAGAACAACTAGCTGTCAGTTCATTATACAAGGTGATGTATATTCATCACTGACTGGAGATATGTATGTAATTGAAATTACACAAATATAGGTGACGGTGACGACGTGCGACATTTTAAGTGCTTTCCGTTAGTTTATTATCTCCCCTTTTCTGGTGATGGACAGCTTTATGAAGTGGCATTGAGAGAGTCATCAAAGAAATTTCATTTTTAAACTTATTGATTGAATTAAAGATTAATATAACTGTTTATTTATTTTCATTTTCATGATTGTATTCTTCTAATTTGAATCCTTTGTCATTAAATGACAGGTATAAACGAATATCAATTTAAAGTGTTTAACTGTCATTTGATCTTTTTCTTGAAGTTATGTGAGAAATATGACTTTGATAAAGAAATTGAAATGATCACACTTGTTAAAAAGTAAATTGACCTTTCAAGACAGAACATTGCCTTTTTTTCTTTGATAGAAATGTTAACAGGCTTGAGTTACCACATATATTGACTTTTCATTTTGAAACCTTTGACGGTTTGTAATCAAATTTTCATAAATGAACAATAAATGTTATAGAATATATCCAAAAATCCTATTTCCATTTAGAAATGTCAGTTTTAAATGTCAGTGGTTGTGATATGCCGACAGGGAAACAGTATCTTGCACTCAATAACAAGTAAGACAAAACGTTTTATGCAAAACTCCGTCACTCAGCTTAATCAGTTATACGTCAGTAATCGTAGATCTTTCTATATTTTTAATTAACCTGAGGACAGAGTAAGATTTCATCTTGATACAAAACCATTTCAGTAATCACCAATGAAAGGTTTCAGAACTTAAAATCACAGTGTCTGTGCAATTCAACATAAGACATTTTCAACATGAAATATCGACCTTGATCAATCTCTGCATCTTATTAGAAATAGAGACATATGCTGTTAAAAAGTAAAACATCTTTGTTCTTTTGCAAAAATATTTAAAAATAAAATTCCTTTATTACTTTATTTTACTCGCATTATTTATTTCATCAGAGCTATATATGCTTTTTAGAGAAATAGAGGAATTATGAATTGAGTGGGTGTCCCTTATTTAACCTTATTTTAGACAAAACATCATTTTTATCCTGTTAAAATCTGAAGAAAGAACATATTGAACGTCAATCACATTATCTTTTCTAAATATGTAAATTGTTCAGAACCAATTGGAAGTTTAAAATTGAAAGGAAAATTATACAAAGTATAATTGCCATATCTTTTTAAAATTTAAGTCTTGAGCATTGAAATTATGGAAATTTGTATGTGGGTGTTAATTAACTCTTCATTGGTATTACTTATTTCAGAAACAAGATAGGTGCAGATAGAAGGAATTATTATCCTTAGTAGTATCTTTAAGGGAAATTCTTGACATCCTCATAGATAGGTGCATATTGTTACCAACAATATCCTGCCTCAGATCGATGTCTTTATTGGTCTCTGTTAAAGGACTCGAAGAGCTTGGGTTGTCCACTTCTTTTTATCAGTTTCAACTAACATCCTCACATCACATGTTCACAACTTTACATTTTCACATCTTCACATCCTCATATCTTCACATTCTTACGTCTTCATATCACATCTTCACATTCTCACATCTTCTCATATTCACATTCACACATCTTCACATTCACACAACTTCACATTCACACATCTTCACATCCTCACATCACATCTCCACATTGTCACATTCACACATATTCACATTCTTTACAAATTCATATTCACACATCTTCACATCCTCACATGCTCACATCTTCACATCCTCATATTACATCTTCACATTCACACATCTTCACATTCACACATATTCACATTATTTGCATATTCATATTCACACATATTCACATCCGCACATCTGCACATCCGCACATCCTCATATACTCACATCTTGACATCTTCACATCCTCACATCTCCACTTCTCCACATCCTCACATCCGCACATCCTCACATCCTCACATCCTGACACCTAATCAAGATATAATATCCTCCTGAAATACGAGACCAGATATTTTGTTCCCCTCCAGTTTATGATAAAAAAAGTCATTTTTGTTATAGTACATTAAAACCCTAGTGTTTTTCAGAAACTAATTAAGTGTTAGCCAAATAGGTAAGCATTATTTTCAGCAGGTATAAATTTGGAAGGCTCAAAAGAGTCTTTCAAAATTCATTTCAAATTCTACAAAATTTGGAACAGGAACTGTATAAAAGACTTCAAAAGTCCATGATCATCAGTTTCAAAATCTTCAAGAATTGTATTCGTCAAGGAAAGTAACAATGAAGATTTGGAGAGCACAATTAATTCTATGAGACGCTATGTTTTCATTTAGCTAAGTAATTAAGGAGGCCTTAATTGTTATTTCACAATCTATAAGCAATTTTTCCAACATTGAAAGTAAGAAGGAAAATTAAAGAGTAACCTATCTTATTTATCCATTTCCCTATAATTATAAAAGAAGTGTTTCTAACACAGAGAGTGAGAAAGAAGATTCAAAGAGCTCTAAATTGTCTATTTCCCAATCTACAAGATAAAGAAGGAAAGAGATCTCTTGAGTAACAGGTGCCCTTGACAAGCTTGGATATCAGCAGTATCTGATTACTGACATCAACATCTTATGTAATTGTGGCTGAGAGGGAGTGATTGAAACATCAAAGAAGGTTGATACTCAACAGATAGCTGCTGACACAGTCACAATGGGTGGGAGCAGTGCTCCGGGGTGGGAGTGGTGCCCCGGGGTGGGAGTGGTGCCTCGGGGTGGTTTTTGGCCCCAGGAGGGAGTGGTTCTCTGGGTTGCAGGGAGCGGCGCTTTGGAGTGGGAATGGTGCCCCGGAATGAAAGTGGTGCCCCTTGATTGGAGTGGTGCCCCGGGGTGGCTTGGGGGCCCCGGGTAGGGAGCGGTTTTTCTGGGGTTGGAGCGAAGCTCAGGGTAGGGTGCCCCAGATTTGGAGTGGTGCCCTGGGGTGGAAGAGGTGCACTGGGGTGGGAGTGGTGCCCTGGGGTGGGAATACTGCCCTGGGGTGAGAGCTGGATGCCCTGGGGTGAGAGCGGGATGCCCCAGGATGGGAGTGGTGCCCTGGGGTGGGAATACTGCCCTGGGGTGAGAGCTGGATGCCCTGGGGTGAGAGCGGGATGCCCCAGGATGGATGCACCAGGATGGGAGTGGTGCCCTGAGATGAAAATTAGGTGCCCTAGGATGGGAGCGGTGCCCTGGTTTGGTAGTGGTGCCCCTTGGTAGGGAGTAGTGCCCCAGGGTAACGATTTGGGGTGCCTGGGATAGTGATATGGGTTGAAGAGTTGTATGGTAGGGAAGGGTTTGAAATTGCGGATGGAGATGTTTGTACAGTGGTACTTATTAAGGATGTACATTTGTTTACAACTCTAAAAGGGGTTTGAAATGTTGATGAAGATTTGTGTAGAGAGGAGGTGGGTTGGGGGTTTGTATGCTTCATCTTGAAGGATAGAGTAATAAAAACTAAAAAACTCGCTTCAACAGACATTTTTCAGCCCAAAAATTATAGAAGTGACACTCAGTAGCAAATAATCATTTTAAATTTGAATAATCACCAACAAGCAGTTTCGCCAGAGTGATATAGTAAGCATGTCTTCTCCTGCTGGTAGCACTCATACATTCTAAACACTACGTATGTGCCAGATGTTCGAAATAATAATCATATCTCTCCACAAGGAGGTTCTATTTGGAGTTTTTATGCAATAATATAACTAAAATAGAAAAAATTAATGGGCATGGAATTGTTTTTGTAATGATTTAATCACCAGGTTGTGATGGATACACACCAAAAAGTAATTGAGAAGTGGTAAACTAGACATCTTTTAATTTCAGAAGCAAAGATGTTTCAACTTATGAAGACATACCTCTCAAGTTTATTGACATGTTTTGCTGAAGTTTTTTAAAATATAAATTGCTAGTATGGGCATGTAGCAATTCAAAATAATCACAAACTTAAGTGGAATCCAAAGATGTTGCTATTTGGAAGAATTTTTCTAAAAATATTCCAAATTGTTTTTTATATATAGCAAAGATGTTTGAAGGTGAGTAGGAGCTACTCCTCCAGCGAGCAGGTTGTAGTCATTGAAGAAGCTATCTTCTTACAGGAATGTGCTGTCTAAATAGATGATTCTACTGGCTAGGGGTCAGGAGGTGAACCTGATGTGCTCCACCCCTCCCTGCTCCCCCTCCCCTTGAGCCCCCTCCTTTCCCTCCCCCATCTCCTCACAACTCTTGCAGACATCATGTGTCTCCTTGCATGTTTATTTACCACAAGGGGATACACTACAGGTTAACTTTCCTGCCGGTGTATTGTTGCTCCAACATCGGTATTGAGACACAAACTGGCTGACAGTCCCTGTAATCTTTATTTTCCTCTTTTTATCAATTCTTCAAATCAACTTGGTTACCACATGAAATGAGACTTAGATGTTCTCAAACATCTTAAAATTTAGATGCACCTTCCTGAAGTCAGATGAAATGATATATATGTTCTTGAGATGTTTCTTTAGATAGTTAATGCAAGTCTGCATTTTGAAGCCATGTTTCTCTCCACACATGTTTAATGTTAACCTTTAGCCTGCTGAACTCAGTTCAGGATTCTAGATGCTCTTTTCTTTCCTGTCTACTGCCAACACAATGGTCCTACTTGCATCAGATCTAAATTGGCAGTTACTACATGTAAACTTGTAGGAACTGTACATGACTCTACAATAGTTGAATAGCAAAAATTGTCATGTCAATATTGATAATGCTATCTCATTTGTTTAAAGGACTTGTTGTTGTGATTTCTTTTTCCTTCTCATAGTCATGTTACATAAGCTGTTAACTATCCCTATGGTTTCTTTAGATTTAATTAAAGTAGAAATTGAAATAATAATGAGATTTAAATTCAGGTATGAAATTGAAAATATCTTATTGGAATTTGAATGTAATTATATGGTTTTTTTTTGTAGTTTTTGTTTGCAATAATGTAGATGTTATGAAAGGATTGATGTAACTTTAACATTTGTAAATTTAAATATTTTTGTGTTGAATATTTGTTGCTTTTCTCTGTAATTGACACTTAATGCAAGAAGTGTGTAAAGTACACTCGTTATAACCTGTAACTCATGTGCACTACCTGCAAGAAGTGTGTAAAGTACACTCGTTATAACCTGTAACTCATGTGCACTACCTGCAAGAAGTGTGTAAAGTACACTCGTTATAACCTGTAACTCATGTGCACTACCTACAAGAAGTGTGTAAAGTACACTCGTTATAACCTGTAACTCATGTGCACTACCTGCAAGAAGTGTGTAAAGTACACTCGTTATAACCTGTAACTCATGTGCACTACCTACAAGAAGTGTGTAAAGTACACTCGTTATAACCTGTAACTCATGTGCACTACCTGCAAGAAGTGTGTAAAGTACACTCGTTATAACCTGTAACTCATGTGCACTACCTGCAAGAAGTGTGTAAAGTACACTCGTTATAACCTGTAACTCATGTGCACTACCTGCAAGAAGTGTGTAAAGTACACTCGTTATAACCTGTAACTCATGTGCACTACCTGCAAGAAGTGTGTAAAGTACACCCGTTATAACCTGTAACTCTCATTACTCTTCAATTTTATACTACCGTATCAATATTCAATTGAAAAATCTTGAAAAAGAAGACCTGGAACAAGTTTCATACTCTTATGCTTCTTGTTTTCATGCAGGGCCCAAATTAACAATAGTGTTCAGTTTCAAGATGGATATTTTGTATTCAGCCATTTTGTGGATGGAATTGGATCAGAATCAAAGAATCTGATGTAAATTGCAGGATAACAATTTGATTTAAATCTGAGAACAAAACCCAGCTCTTGTTTAAAAAATAAATTGGCAGCTTGAATTGTGATCTGCGTCAAGAAGACATTGATGTGGATTTTTTTCATGCCATCCGTTAAAAAATCTATTTCTTTTGATCCCTAAATGCCATTGTTCATTCTCCAGTTTCAATTTGTCATTGACGCCAATCACGACTCTGTCGATGCCTTCTTTCTAGAAATCATGTATTTAACCCTCCCCTTCTTGATATAGAAAACATATCAGGAAGAATCATGTGCCATTTAGATGGTTAACCCACATTACCATTGACAGTTGCTTGTGTTCGATTCCACATTTCCAAATTAAATCTGACATTGTTGCCAACAGTCTTGCTGTGAACTACTTGTTAACTCACTGAATGATGTTCTGATGTAAGATGGGGTGTCAGAGTCAACCATCTACAATCTTGCTGTGAACTACTTGTTAACTCACCGAATGATGTTCTGATGTAAGATTGGGTGTCAGAGTCAACCATCTACAATCTTGCTGTAAACTACTTGTTAACTCACCGAATGATGTTTCAAAAGAAATGTTTTGAATTAACTACGTTCAGGGATAGGTTCGTTTCCAAAGCAGAACTCCAAAACCCGTTATCATATCTTCCTGAAACTCTGCATGTGTATTTCCCATCTACTGAAATAATACTTTAAAGATATACAATTATCTATCAAGGATGTGTTTTACATATTATGTGGGACCAGTAGGATGTCAGCTTCTGATAACTGTAGTTTTCCAAATTGGTCAAAATCACGGTAGGAGATACTGTAAACTAAATAAATAATACATCTTGAGTATACTTTTCATTGAAAAATAGCAGAAATGAGAAGTAATTTATGCAAAGATGGTGGCATGGACATGAATTTTTATATCTGAACATTCGATGTAAAGAATCTGTTTACTAACGTTATACATATCTTGAAGGACTGATTATAGGTCCTTTATGTGTGGTTTTCTATTTGACATTTAGAGGTGTGTATCATTTAACGTTTGGTTGCAATAAAAATCAAATAAAGAACTTCATTTCTTTTTTTCCTTGTAGCCCAACATAATATGTGTGTTATATTGGGTGTTATTCTTATGTCAGTTTCACAAAAAAGTTGATCCTTTTGCAGCAAGTGGTGCAACACACAGTTTACATGTTCACAATCAAATGAAAAATGTTGTATAGTTTGACTTAAACGTATACTAAAATTACGCAATTGAGAAGGTTGTAATTGTAAATTAAAGGACTTGTCAATTACAGTCTAATTACATGAATTAAATTAATTCATTAAAAATAGAGTTATCAAGAATTCACCAGTGGCTATTGATAAATAAATAATACATATGAATAATTAATTTTACTTCGTAAGAAAGTTTCAGATATGTCACTAATAACCATATGAGATCCAAATTAACATGTTATCGTCACTTATTGCAGTCTTAGTGTCCCTTTAATGGTTTAGTTTATCATGTTTACAATGCCATACAAATAGAACCTTAATCAGGTTTTCTCCAGCCACTACTGACATCAATGATCAAAGTAAACAGAGATGTTTCCATGACGATTTGTATCTCCTTGATTTTTCTCTATCTCATAATGAACCTCATTAGCTTCGTAGATATATTTGATAAAATACATCTTATATAAGACAAAATAGATGAAACTAAACATCTTTTTATCTTTTCTTTATTGCATGGTTTTATCAATATGTTTGTTTAAACCTGGAAGAATCATCGCTGATGGTACAAGACATTGGTAGACTTTATTCTATAATTATAAGCCTCAAATCGTTTATGTAATGGCTAGCTTTTATAGAATATTTTATCTATTAAAATGTGTCATCATTATTCCTGTTGACATATTGGTTGAGGACCATGAAAGTTAAACATAATCATCTAGATGACTTGAAGGACGCTCCGTTGAAACTGTCTTGCGTTATTGGTTTTAAAAAAACAGTTACTCTGAGGGTTTATTTCATTGAAAAAAAATCAAACTAGAATGTTTATCAGTCAACATGCCATAATTGATAGAATTATCTAATCCCAATGAAACTTGGTTTTTATTCTATACTTGCTGATTTCTTTCCTGTCCAATCAGGATCATCTGAAGTTTAAAAAAATGATCTGAATTTGAAATTGGCCCAACATTCGGAAGTAAAGAGAGATTTTTCATCAGTGCTCCATTCATTTAGCAAATAAATTTTCTGTCTGTCTGTCTGTCTGTCTGTCTGTCTGTCTGTCTGTCTGTCTGTCTGTCTGTCTGTCTGTCTGTCTGTCTGTCTGTCTGTCTGTCTGTCTGTCTGTCTGTCTTGTCTGTCTGTCTGTCTGTCTGTCTGTCTGTCTGTCTGTCTGTCTGTCCGTCTGCCCGCCCTGCCCTGCCCTGCCCTGCCCTGCCCTGCCCTGCCCTGCCCTGCCCTGCCCCTGCCCTGCCCTTTCCTTTCCTTTCCTTTCCTTTCCTTTCCTTTCCTTTCCTTTCCTTTCCTTTCCTTTCCTATTTCTATCTATCTTATCTCTATCTTTATTTTATTTTATTTTATTTTATTTATTTGGTGTATGAATTAATAACCTGATACAGAAACATCTAAGAAATATATTGAGATTTGATTTATTTGATAAAAGTGAAAGATTTCAATAATATGGACTTGTCTTTATACCACACCAAAGTCTTATGCAAAATTTACTTTAATGAATGTGAAATACTAAGACTTAGGCTTCTGCAACATTTTGATGGCAACTCATTTTGAGTGGCCAATCCACAGAAAACAGGTATCATAAATAAGGATAAACAATTGGATTGGCAACTAGGTTAAGATAAGATAGCCTATGATTATCTGGAACCTCTGGGTATCGGTTAAAAGTTTGTATATATGTGAGTGTGTGGAGGTGGGCCCATAGAACAAAGAAAATACTTGGTGAATGGTTCTTATGATAATTTATCATTTAATTTTTCCAAAGAAGATATTTTCCTTATCTCTATCTTATCGATGAAATTTGCCTATTATCATGAACAATATTTAAAGCTCGTCTCTGTTTGAGTAATGAAGTGTTCATACATTGAAAATCATAAAATATATCGATAAATATTTGCTGTGTGTCTTCAACCATTCATGATATTATGATGAAAATAATATAATCTGGCAATATAACACATATACAGGAATCAATAATAGTGTTATACAACAGTTAGCAGTATTGACTTGCATTTCACGACTCTGAAATATCACAATGAAATCACAGATAGATAGACGTCGATGTCGTACACGTGCCTCTTATTGACACACCAAACACGGGGGATATGCTTTGTCGTTGACTTCTTCATGCTCTGTAATGTTGCTTTGTTGCTATAGTAAATTCCCATAGTCAGTTGATTTAAATTTGATCCACTTTATGCGACCCAATGTTTGTCCGATAATTTGCAGAGTGTTGTACACTTCAAACCACATATGGTGCTTGTGTGTGCTGTGTGTCCGTCCGTCCCGGGATCAATGTAGGGCTGAGATACAGATGCAGAGCAATGGCTGCAGTTTACTATTCTTGCTACTTTAACTTATATACTATTCCTGTTAGATTATCTTTGCTTGCTTCTCTTTAAAGGAAGGCCGAAATATATTATTTTCTATTGAAATCTTAACTGCAATTGGTTCATTAGACTATTTTGTGAAAAACGAGACCCCAAAAAAATCCATATGTCGTTCCTATATTAAACTAGAGCGACTTAAACTTTGCCGAAAAAATTGTCTGCTTTTCACCCGCGAGCAACAAACAAAAAATGGGGCTGGGCTTAGAGAGTTGGAAGATACCATAAGTGACGTACATGAAGGGACGGGGTGTAAACATTCGCTTACTATTTACAATGGCAAACACTGGGGAATCGGTCAGTTAATCTGTTATATCTACGCTTTGCAATAATGCCACATCGCTGTTCTGCTGTAAACTGTTTGAGTAATGTTAGTTATCAAGTTTCACTTTACAAATGTCCCAAAATATCGTTATATATATCAAATATAATTGATATGAATAGTGAAAGACGGTGGATTCATAGACGTTCTTAGACATAGGATAAATCAATGCTTATGAGATATACGATGACAAAATGAAACAAAGATATGATAATATGAACGAAGTATAGTTGAGACAACGAAATCAGATAGTCGGTGTTGTTGTTATTTTTTGTTGGAGAATGCTTGTGTTTAAAATAAAACAACAAACGTGAGATTAGCAGACTCCGGTGAAGTAGGCCCTATTGTAAGCCATCGACAATAAAAGCACATCACAACATCCTGTTTTTTTAACATCGTTAATCAACCGACTGTACATTACAACAATCAAAGCAACTCACCACATATTTTAAAACATCAAAAGTACTTGGTTATCAACGATAATAATACGTGTACGAATTCACCGTTTACGAATCCACCTACGAAAACACCGCATCCCCAATGTTACATTTTACGATTTAGTTATCACTTAGTAATAATAACATTGAATCACTTGTATTTCATTAGATGGTAGCATATCTGAGGTCACAATAGATCAGCAGCATGTCACTAATTTACATTGTCAGTAGAAAGAATTTGAGGAAACAAAACTGATGGCCAAACAAGTTAATAGTTAATATTAGTGACGCCAAAATAACAATCGTCAATTACTTCGAGTTCAATGTGGTTCGTTGTTCCCCAAGAGCTTGGTTGGTTGTCGGTTTTGGATTACATTCAGAATCTAATAGATAATAACTTTTTTGCTATTGTAGACTTTCGCCACTTTGACATTTCAGCAAGAGTGTCAATTAATGTAAGAAACTTACCTTATAATCGTATCCAAACGGACAATATGAATATCCAAATGCACATTAGACACAAAGTGTAAACCTATAAATCCATCAATGACAGTACTTGGAAACAGAAGATGGTCAAATACTAACCCTCTTTCAGCAAAAGTCTTTTCGCAAATCAAATAGTTATGATGATTTTACACTGAAATGAATTTCATTGGTACATTATTTAATTCAATGTTTTTATTGGATAACTTGATAGAGACAAAACGTGTTCATGTTGTTACAATACAGGAACTGGACTGTCGCCGACTAATCACTGCTATAGACAGACAATTGCGTAAGTATCACCTGCTTGTGATTACAGGTGTATTGACACTGACCTATCTCGCCACGGTCCGACAGTGGCTTAATTGCTTTGTCTTCAGGATCAAAGCAAAAACACAGACCAGTAAAAACATTTCATAGAGTGAAAATATATTTTGATAGCGATAGATAGAGCAGTATATGTGAGCAAAATTTCCGTCTTCGCCATATGTTATGACAGCAGTCCTGCGGTTATTTGTTACAAACATACTGTAAATTAGCGCAAAATGCACTCAAATTAAGCAGGGCCTGGTCAGTGTAACCATATGAAATCGCTAGTTGAATAGTTAGTTTATCCGTTGAGCGAAAATTTGGGTTGATTTGATGAAGATTTCTGTCTTATATGAGCAGTTAAAAAGTTGCGAAAACGCGTTTAATTATGATTAGCGGCCATATTGAGATGCCTCCACGTACGTCACAGCAGGATAAGCTTCAGTGATCACCCCGCCCACTTTCATTCTAATCGCTGGTGCTTAATTAGGGATTTTTTTAAACAGCTGTATACAAATAATTTATGGTCCGATTTAAAAATTTTTTATTTTAGTACCGGTAGTTGTCTAATTGAAACCCCTTCTCAACGAATCCCGAAAGTGACCCATGGGTACGACATGTTACCTTTAACTAGCGATGCTTGTTTCTCTTTAATTAAGCAAAATTTTCCCCTCTTTAACTATAATTTCTTACTATTCTTAAAGAAGTGTTGCTTGGTGCTCTGTTAGTTACCTTTGCTATTTTGTTATTATTTAATTAGACGCTGCTTGCTACCCTGTAGTTTTGTTTGTAACTTTCAAACTTATCTTTGCTTGTTATACTTTTAAACTTTGCTCAACTATCAAATTAACTTAGCGCTGTGTTTTTTTCTCTTTAACTTAATGTTATTTTCTAAATATTAGCTTTGCTAGCATTTCTTTTACTTAGCTGTTTTTGCCACTCTGTAGCTTAAATTTTATATAGATGCTTTCTGATAGAGCTTTTCTTTGCTGACTTTCTACTAACCCAGTTGATGTCCTCTGATTTGCTTCTTTCTACTCCACCCACTACTTGCCCTGTATTTTGCTTCCATTTAAACCATGGAATTTGAAACTGATATGTCATTGGAAGTAATATAGACATTGTTTTTGCCAATCAAATATAACAAATTATTTTAACTCACTCCTTCAGCATGATATAGTTGATAGCATATTCTCTGCGGCAGCAAGATAGAACTTTCATTGAATATATATTCCTCTTTTGGTCATTCAACTTACTAATGCTTTAAAATTACTTACTGATGCTGCCATTAGAAATACTTGTCAAGCATGTTGCCTTACTTCCTGTAGAAGGAATGAACCCAGCAACTATTTAAACAGTAACTGTTTATCCAATGTGTGGCACTGCTCATTGGTTGTACATTACTCTCAGTGCCGCTACTAAGATCTATGTCTGACTGTATTATATAGGTCTGTAGCATAGGCGCCAGACCCTAAACATACTTACATATACGTATACCTATATAACATATAAAAAAGGTATGACACTGTCCGCCATCTTGATTCTTGCCTTAGGACCGGAAATGATTAAACTGGTTCGCTCGCTCAAATATGCTTTGTAATATTCGTAGACTGATCCAAGTTTACATTTCCGGTTCTATGGCAAGATGCAAGATGCAAGATGCAAGATGCAAGACAGTGTCTTAACTTCTTTATATGTTACATAGGTAGGAAGGTATACGTAAGTGTACATTTAGGGTCTGGCGCCTGTGGTCTGAGGTTCCTGTGTTCAGGTCCCCATTTACAGTGAGGCCCAGATCACAAACCTTTGGTATCTCCACCGGGAATCGAACCCGGCCCGTTGGTGTGAGAGGCCAGCATACTAATACTAAACTGCTAGGCCCCAAATCAAACATTACTATAACAATTGTTATGTCTATTCAAACAGAAAATTAATGTGTAAAATTTGATGTAATGGTTAATTACCCTGTGTGTAATTTGAAGACGATAAATTGAAGTTATTCAAAAAATTATAATCCAATTTACATTGGATCACAGTACAATTGTTTATTTAGATTTTCTTCTATATGCAATCTAGTATATTCTGTAAAATGTCTATTATGAAATACTATATACCAACAGAGTTTCAATTAAGTATGAACAAGCTGTTGCTAGCAGCTATTAAACGTAAAATTACTAATTATCAGATGGGATATCATGTGTCAACATTTTAAAAAACTATTTTACTGAGTATGTTGTCTCATTAGCACCTTAGAATGTTGATATTACGGATATTCTTTTTCTCTGTTGTCAACACTTTGTAAGAGCATGATTCTATGATTAGCGTGTCGTGTAATTATCTTGTTAAAATGAAAGGTACAGTCATCAGGTAGTTTAAAAAAAAAAAAATTCAAGGGAAAAGACTCTTAATGCATTGTCCTGTAGGTGCTCATCAACACAGTGTAATTACCGTGGAAACATTTTACATTATAACTTCTGCATAGGAAAAAGTGCATATAATGAAAACGATTAAATGTGATCTATTTAGAAGTTTGTGCTGTAACTAGTGCAAGACAAATCAGATGGATAAGGACAACCTTAATGCATTAGTCACCAAGTTTCTCAGCTTTACTTCTTAAAGGTACATCCATTGTGTTGGTGGGGGTCAAATATTAAAAACGATATTAATAGTGTTACTTTATCGAGAAGTACCGACTGTTACCGAAAACTACCATTTTGGTCATAGTCGACGTAATATATTGATGATATATAGGTAAAAGTTGTGATTTCTGATGGAAAACCGGACAATGCACCTCTTGTGGCGCGCGTCAATCAGTCAAACGTAATTTTCGAAACTTATTTACAAAAGGCAACAAGATAAATTTGTGTTGATAATGTTTAATAGGTCATTTAACTACTGTGCATGTAAATGGATCGTGCACTTTCGGTTTCTACACATGCATAATGATGTTTACTCGATTTTAATTGGAAACTAATAATTATGATATATTTTGCGATTGGGAATGAATATGCAAGCTGAGTGAATTTATTTGTACTGTAAACAACACGTATGGTGTGTTGGGACGTATTAAAGCCAAATAAAATTTTATGAAACACAATGGATGTACCTTTAACAACTAGGTACAAGACAAGAAGAAGCAAATTAAGAAATCATATAACCTTTTCTGAAAAAAAACGTTAATGCCATAAAAAAAAATCATAGAAATAAACAAAATGGAACTGAAACAATGTTTAGTCATTAATGTTCTTATGTACACAAGTGTTATTATCACAATATTATATGTTACAATTATTTCAATTATAATTGAAAAGAGGATTTATGATAATATTAATTTAAGATAAAACATGAGAGGAGAAAACGTTCTAAATATTTTCCATCATCCATCATCATTTATCCAACAACCTGTCTTTAAGTCTGTAGATGAAAGCTTTGTCTTAGTCTGTCATCCAGACCCTAGAGCAAATTATTCAATTGACGACCAACCCAGTCTAGAAAATTATAGCAAGTCTAGATTACTCAACTCTAGGCATCTTTAGGGGTCCATTTGGTATATATATTTGAATTGTTTGTAAAATGGTGTTTTCGTGACAAAAAAAATATTTCTGAGACTAAATATGTTAGTCTAGCTTTGTCTTTATAATCACATCTACTAAGGACTGCGATACTACCCAATAACGCACTCACTTACTTTATATTTCTAAGATTACAAAATTGTTTTTGAAAATATCATTGTTCATAATGACAATGAAGATCAATCAAAAACACATTTTGAACAAAGTGAAAAATTTAAGTTTATATCATCAATACAAAAGGTAATAGATAACAAACTTGTGTATTTATACATATGATAAAGAACAATATTATGTGTAGATGAGAGTAATAGACTTGTAAGCAGGTAATAGCAAACACTCGGAGCATGCCGATATTATCGAGGAAATCAGATTTCCCCTCACCCTGTGGTTGACACATAGTCAGTGATAGGCGATCATCATGTGATCCGTAGGTGTTCAAATCACCTCTGCTCAGCTGATAACGTAGGTTAGCGTATAGCTGGCCAGCTGTTAACGCTTATAATCGTATGATTATTGGTTTATCTATCACCTGTCCCCCCTCCCTGGAGAATAGACTGGCCCTGAGTTGACAGTTGAGATGGAGTGGGTTATTTTGTTATTAGTAAACACTCATATCTACCTTGTACATGCTGATGACTTACTTCCCTTCAACAGATTGTGTTGACCTTTTATGTTTATTATACACTTTAAAGTGATTTGTCAATCTTATATGTTATAAATTTTATTTGTTTGGAATTAAATGTACAGTTTTTATTCAAATTTCTATTGATTAACGCAAATAACATGTCTCTTAACAAAATATTACCCACATTTATTTATTTATTTATTTATTTATTTATTATAACTGTTATATATCTTTGAACAAATATGCATGCTGAAAACAACATGTGAATGATTGAATCTTGTTTAATGGATGTCTGGGGAAAGAAATGTCAATGTTGTAAATCAGTAAATGTAAAGAAAAAAAGAGGCAAATGTGACAATTTATAGCCTGTAAATATGTTTGTTTTATGAAGATCTCCAGTTGGATTACAGGCTTCACATTGTACTGCTCAACACTTACCTACCTTCAATTGTTCTTGTCTATAGCGGCCAGCTGATTTGTGGGTTTTTTGTGCAAATAGAAAAAATACTGAAGCATCAACTTCCATTCATGGAGAGTGTTCATTGTTTTCTTGAGCTGATATCAGATCTAGTTAAGTTGGCTAAAAAAGTATACTCACATACTTGGCAATAAAAACAAAATAGTCACTTTTTCCCTGTCGCATTACACAAAGCTCTTAAAGTTCTTTTGATGCATTCTAGAAGTTGAGGTGATGAAGAATGATGATGGATTTATAAAGACATCGTCTAATAACAACATTGCTTAATAACGAAGTTAGAATCTTTATCACCTTATTTCCAAGAATATAGGAGTTCTATCCATAACAATCTATTGGACAAAAATGTTATATAATATGTAACTTTTGTGAGGTTTAAATCTAAGACAAATTCCCTCAAAGGGTAATAACGTATTATCTTATCTTATCTTATCTTATCTAATCTATCTATCTATCTATCTATCTATCTATCTGTCTATCTATCTATCTATCTATCTATCTATCTATCTATCTATCTACTCTATCTATATATCTATATATATATATGATATTTTTTTTATTTTAAAAATATGAATAAAGATGTATTCTTTATTTGACATACAAATGAAATATTATTCATTAAACATCCAATATCTGTAACTTATTTATTTCCAATATATATATATATCTCACATTATGTTGAAACATTTACAATGTTATCAAATCTCCACATTTTTTTGTTCAAGTATTTCAAACGTTTAAGTAAATTTTAGTAATTTCAAGTTATCACTATTAAGCTCAATGTTCTTTTTCATTGTTATACATTTCAAACTTTGTATTACAGGTTGGCCTGATGAAACATTCCTCCTCCTCCTCAATGAAAGGGTCTTCTAAACTTTACAGGTAAGCATTTGTGATAATATCTCAAAGTGTTTCTTAGTTTAAGAACAGGTAGATTTTCTGGATAACAACTTCTTTAATGTTGAAATACACAACACTTCGGAGTATATATTCAATCCTTCATCAAGCTATTAAACAATTCTGATACTTAAACACTCTTTGCACTGTATCAATGTTAAGTTTCAATATTGTAGCTCTTTGCCATAAAGATATATGTCTGACATTTTTCTACTATTGAATAATATCATTAACTATAATAGTCATTAAATATCTTAATAATGTTGAAAATCAACTGTAAATAAACTGATAATATCATCAGGTTTCATATTGACAGAATATCACAATATTGTTTTGTCATTGTGTATATAAGTGTCACTGCATGAGCTTCTGTAAAGTGGATATTAGACACAGAGAGAGACAGATGGAAATTATGTATTTTACAAATGTATTATTATGATATATAGTTATAGTATAGTAAGTTGATATTACATCAGGTTTTGTATTGATCATCATAAATATTTTAATAATCTAAAGAATCAGTGCTCTTTATGAATCTCAAGTTGATCAGGTTTGTATTTATTACAATGTCTATCATATGTCTAATTATTCAATGCCTCTATCAACTATAAAATAAAATAATCATGCTTTATATCAGTCCAGTCTATATATAAGAATATTGCCAGCATAAAATGCAACAGAAATGATTTCAACTGAACCATATTCTTCATAACATCAAAAATGTAGGAAAATCTCAGTGGAGGAACATGGTCTAATCAGACTCTCAAGGTCATAAGTATCAGTGCCATTAGATGTCTTAATGATCTTAAAATATCAATGCCCATTATGAACTGCAAAATTAATCAAATGGTTTGGCACTAATGTAATGTGTGCTCCTGTCTTTATATCCTTACACTTAGTCTTGAATGTTTTGAAATCTTAAATTAACGTAACACAAATTAAAATATTTTATTACCTTTTTGTCAACAAACTTTTTGTTAAGTATTAGATGTTTTTTTAGAATTTAGTCTATATTGGTTCAGTTTATTTTTAATCCGTGTAATTTTTAACAGTTCTGACGATCAAGTTTGGAGATCTTTATTGGGAGATTGTACTTGAGAACGAGAATAAACTTTGATACTTGGTGAGATGACTTGTCAAAAACATGATTGTAAATTTCACTGTCTTGACACATTAATCATGAAATGCACAAGCTTTAGTGGTGCGTGTGTTTATTACAATTGCTCTCGTTGCTGTTTCCTTCTCAGTGTTTACTTTCCTCAATATGGAGATTCAAAGAGTGAGATTTTAATCTGGATTGTATTTCATAAATCATGGCTAAAGCCGCCCTGTTACCAGTTGCCTGGAAGAGAGGTTGACTTTGAGCACTCTAATCCATAAAACTTAATTCATTCCAACAATCTGTTTTATCAAAATATGTCCTCGTCTGTAACCGATTTCTCTCCCACGACTTCACTACCTGATCTCGATCTGCAGTCAAATTGTGTAACTTGTCGTTTGAACCATAAAACTTGGTTACATCTTACAATTTAATCAGATTTAATTATTCAAAGGAACTATGTGTTTTATCAGACCATGTCCTGTCTTTAACCAATCACACGTCTATGATTCTCATCAGCTTATATCATTGGAAGCATGAGACCTTGGCGTGGCGCTGATCTTGGCGTGGCGCTGATCTTGGCGTGGCGCTGATCTTGGCGTGGCGGTGATCGGAGCTATTTTTATTATCTTGACTCTGATTAGTAGAACCTTTCTATTGTAGGAAGTTTCTTTGAAAGTGTTGCCATCTTGAAGGTAATTTACTCCTGGAGGGATCCATCGATTGAAAAGTTGAGTCCTCCAATACTGCTGCAAGTGCTTGTTTATAGACTACAGCCATCATGTTTAACATAACCCGTCGACTCTTTCCTCTCCGAGCTGGGGCCGCATTGTCAACCTTATAAAGATATTTACAGTTGGCTTGTGATTTCTCTGTGTCACCCTGTTAGATATTGACTGGAATTGCTCTTAATAACCAATAGAATACCATCTGGATAATAGAGTCACGAATGTGGACACAACTCTGAAGTTTTGTCTTGATAATAGGTCGACCTGTTATCCAGCTCAACAATGGTTTAAATCGTCTTGAGTATTGGTAGTGTGAGATTCTCCTTGTAACAGCGCGGACCAGAGCCTCGTTGCTTAGCAGTGAATAAACAAATGAAACAATAGGCGAAACATTAGCAGTTTCCATATAGATGTATTTATGTATCAGTAATAATACACGAGGCAAATGCCACTATCATATGTACTTCAATCAAGGTGTTCGGCCTGGAATTGATTTCTGGAGCTTGTCTTGCCACAGCGCTAGCCTCATTGTAATGGATGTCAAAACAGATATTTAATGGAATGACATTTTCTTTTTGTCAGAAGCAAGAGCTTATTAAATATTTTGTTAGAATAAGAGTGTAGATAAGGGTTTCCAAGTACACGGGTTTCTTTAGCATCGCTAAAGAATTTGCAATTGATTAAATAAAACTGTTTTCTTTGATCATCAAGATTAAAATTGATTGGTGTCCGATGTTAAAAGCTATGCTCTACTGAAGAATAATCTCTCTCCTAATGATATTACGTTTAGAATAACATTATTAGATCTTGTATACATTTTAGTAACCTAATTACTGTCTTTTATTGATTATTGTCATTAAAAAACTAAGCTTTAATGGAATGGGATTGATGTAACGATATTTTGAAATGCAGCCAAATGTCATAGCATTTCATGTACATCTCCTTTTTCAACAAGAAAATATCAAGAGGCTTTGGTTCTGTGATGAGGTGTATTGATTACATCCTAATAGCCTGTTTCAATTAATCATAGATTTTTCACTTTTAAAAGGTTAAGCTCACTTTGTGTAAAATTCTTTAAAACAAAAGACATGAAATAAAAGCAGATTTTTAAAACTTGCAATCTGAGATAAAATGATTGCTGAACACGCAAGTTTATTTTATGTACGTTGATTGATTTTAACAAGATTCCAGATCCTATACTTTGAAGTAGAAAAAGTTGAACACAACACAGAGGTACTTCATTTCTCTTAGTTCCTGTTAACACTTTAGCCCCTGCAGTACGTATCAGTGCCAAGTCATTCTGAGTGGCAAGTTTGTAGGAGTCACAACACGTAAGCAGGATCTATTGGGTAAAGATCCGTGTTCTTGGATACACAGGTCAAGGGTTTATAAAGCTCTGCTGATAAACATACATGAAAACATTTATGTAGCCCTTATCAGAATTTTAAAAAATCAAATCAAATTTAAAGAATGATATATTGTATTTAATTTATTTTTATCATCTATCTCTTATAGTAGCTTTAAGGGAAGATTTATGATTGTAAGTACAAATCCACATGTTGTGCACATTCAAGGTAAGTGATAGACAATTTGAAGTAGAGCAAGTGAATGTTGTTTCTGTTAATCAATTGTTAGTCATTTTCCAGCTAATTTGGTCATGAACTCTTTCTATAAGGGAATACTTTCAGGTGTTTGTCTAATCCGTGACATTTCGGTGATTGGGAATTCATCATCAGGAAACAGACATTGCAAACAGAAGTTTGGTAATGATAAAAGAGAAAGTTAGATGTCAGAACAATTTGATACTATTTATTGTCTTTGCCCAGTAACAATGTGAGATGTATTTATTTAATGTAAATGATAATTAACCATTTTATAGGTAGAAATACTGTCCAAATGAAATATAAATTATAGTTTATTAACCAATTTTAATAATAAGATAAAACTATTACTAAAACTTGCAAAGTAATAAATTTAGTCCATAATAAACAATCTTTTTGAAAGATTGAAATCATAATCAGGATGACTTTTACTTGGACTTTTGGTCGTTAAGATGGAGTATATAAAAATAATAAAACTCAGTAGAGTTTGTTGTGTGACAACTTCTTTTTATAAATGGTATTTTTTTTTGTCAGATTGATAATAAATCCATTTATTGAAATGGCTGTGAGCCTTTTGTCATCCCCATGTGGTAATGTTTAAATAATAGTCAACTTATCAGGATGACTTCATATCTTCTATTCATTATGATATATGGTAGATGTGAAAGAGATAATGTTGTTGAAGAATGTTTAGTTCGCCTTTGGATCAAAAGGTCCGTGTTTGAATCTAGCCTGAGTCTCGCCAACTTTGTCTGCCATAGATGACTGTTTGACATACAGTAAGGTTTTGATACAATATTTGATGAATTTCAATAGTTCTGGCTGATGCTCGCAGGTTTGCAAATGTATATAGTCACAATGGCGTTGCAGGCTTTTTCCCAGCCATATTATATATAATGCTAATGCCCCTATTTCACTACGACCCGAATTGCCACGAATCGCCACGAATTGGAAAATTTGCACTTTCGTGAACATTCGTAGATAATTCGTAATTGATTCGTGATACTCGTAAATGATTCCTAGTTGATTCGGCAACATTCTTGTAATTCGTGGGGTTCGTGGAAAAAGTTTTGTTTGTCAAAAGATTTTCACGAATCATCTACGAATTTCAGATTCGTAGATGCTTCGTAGACTGTTCGTATTTAATTCGGGACGTTCGTAACAACTTCGTAAACAATTCTTGGAAATTCGTGGTTGATAATTTTGATGTTCTCATCCCGAATTAACCCCGAAGCATTTATGAATTGTCTACGAAGAGCTAATTCAATTTGATGTTGATATTGAAGTTCAAATTCGAGTGCCATAGCAACACGTGCTCTCCATTGCGCCTCCATAATGGTTTGATGACTTGCAATCGCCGAATAGTCACGAACTATCGTAAACTATTCGTACTTGATTCGTGATATCGTATCTTATTCGTGGAAATTCGTAGTACATTCGTGACTGTGTCTTAATCATTTCTTACAATGCGTAGACAATTCGTAAAGAATTCGTACATGTTTCGTAGGTTTTTAGCATGAAAAGCTACGAATGTTCGTAAACATTTCGTACAAGTGTAAATGCTGTTCACGAATTTTGCCGAATGCTCACGAACATTCACGAATTTATGCAGCCGCCTATTCGTGGTGATTCGTGGCAATTCGGGTCGTAGTGAAATAGGGGCATAAGAAGCGAAGTACTATTGAAAGCAGAATTAAACCCCAAATCACCTCACCTTGAAGAATGCTGTATAGTCACCAGCGAGGAGAGAAGATTTAGTGTTATTGGTGAATATATGTCTATGAGCTAGCCGACCACTCAAGATCTAGCTAGATGGTCATATTGCTGATTATAATTTTCATAATGAAAAATGGAAATAATAATACTCATAGATGTTTGAGTAAATAATGGTCAAATCGCCATTACAGTAATTAATTAATTACATCCTTATTACGTTAAGTGCTGGTGTTCTTTTGGATTATGTGCGATAGTGTTTATTTTCTACCCCCTCTTGCTTTAGGTTAGTATGTATAGTAAGCACATTAGGAAATTAAACCAGGGGGAAACATAAATATTAACATAGCTGCTACATTAATAAAGGTAGCACATTGTAATACCTTTTTTGAGCTAAAATGATCCTTTTGAATCAATTTTATTAAAGAAATTTCTATGAAACAAATTTAAACCTGAAATTTTATTCCATTTTCTCACTCATTTTGCCCAATTATTTTGATCGAACTATTTTATTAACTCTTTATTATGCTTAAAATGATCGACCTGCTCCTTTTATAGTGATGTCAAATATGACTGCAACTTCCCTACGCAGGTCATAACTCTTGCCAGTGTCCATAACTGGGTGATTTAAGTCTTGCAGTATTTCCCTCACTTTACCATGCTAAGATAGTGGAGCGCTGCACCTGTAATGCATAGTGGACTTAAGGAAATGCGGCAAGACTTAAATCAGTCAGTCATGGAGACTGGTAAGAGTTACAGTATATCCCCAGCATGTTCCGTTTGCAATGACTCAATTGAAACCATTTCACATGTTTTATTCTTGTCAGTATGCAAAAACCATATGGAGACAATTATCAGAATTATTGATTTAAATGAGGAGAATATACTGTTTGGGTTTAGAGGTATACCGGTAAATAATAACCCATTGAATGCAATTATTCTCATAACAAAATTGTTTCTTTACAAATGCAATGTTAATAATTCAACCACATTTCAAACCTTTACAATTAGAATCAACTAGACATTACCAAATAACAAGAGCAATTGCTTTCTCAAATTGTACATATGCAAGCTTTCATACATTCTCGTCTTCTCTCCATATGATTTTCAAAGATCCTGCAAAAAAGCCATGATATGATAATGAATGTATGTCTTGATAGTTTATGCACATGGATGTATTACTTTGATCTGATATGAATGGAAATGTACTGAAAAATTGGAAATATAATTTCTTTTTAAAAGGAGTTACCGGTATGTCTTGCAGCGGGAACCTGATATGAATGCATCATTTTATTTCAACTCATTCATTCATTTTAGAATGTTGAAAATGCTCATAGTAATGAAACTCTTACTTTTGTAAGAATCCACCTAGATCAAGATTTCAACTGGTAAATGTTTTTTTAATGAAAATTAGGCAGTTAAACATTTATCACTGACATTTTGTGTTAGAAAGACGGGGGAAAGAACTTGGAAATAAACCATTTAGTGTTTTGTCGTGGGATGCATGATTGAACACTTGCAGAGCAAACTTTCTCTACTATTGTTTTGCAAGTCACGTGATTACTTCTTAAATATTGGAGATCATTGTGTTCCACTGATTGTTTGTTGTTTGTTGTGTTGTTTTATGGAAGTCTTTCATGCGTATCCATGGATACCAACCTACTGTACTCTTGTTCTGTCATTTACTCTTGTAACTTGAAGTTTAATTTGACAAGTGACACTTTTCCTGTCATGATATGATTTTGAAATGTGTACTTTTATACAGAAGTTACTTTAAGGTCACCAATAATAAAAGTTTTTTTATATTTCGAATGAATGGAAAATAACTTTTGTTTTGAAATACAATTACAACTGTACTCTTTAGTTATTGAAACCAATTCAAGTTAAAGTTTTATGGTCACATACTTGTGTTAAAACTTTTTTTGATTATTTGACCAAAAACTAAATTATGTAAACTACTTTATAATTTTTTGTTTGAGAGCTAGGCTTTCTAGAGAGGCCTCCATCAATCAATATCCTAGCTTGTCTTCATGTAACTTTTTTATCAATGTTAATTTATTGTAAGAAAATCATTCATTATTATTAAGTAGTTTAGCTTCACAATATATACATGTCATTTGACCTGCCTTCACAGTATATATGTATGTCATTTTACCTGCCTTCACAATATATATGTAATTTTACCTGCCTTCACAATATATATATTATTTTATCTGCCTTCACAATATATATTATTTTACCTGCCTTCACAATATATATATTATTTTACCTGCCTTCACAATATATATGTAATTTTACCTGCCTTCACAATATATATATTATTTTACCTGCCTTCACAATATTTATGTAATTTTACCTGCCTTCACAATATATATAATTTTACCTGCCTTTTGACATTAGGCTAACTGGAACATCCAGACTGCTACTGTTCTCAAAGCTTACCATTGTAAGGCGTCAATTTGTGGATCAAAACACTAACCTAATCAGCTGACTTCAACAAATTATCTTTTTCAAAACCTGTCAGAACAGGCTGTTTATGTTAATAGTTAAGCATGTTAGAGTCAATAACTCCACTGGTATCTATTTTATGCCTCGCAATGTCTTTGTTCGGCTTTCTTTCAGATTTATGTGCCCCTGAATAATTGATGTGTAAAGACGGTAATGGTACTATGCTCGTATAGCCCTGTCATTGATTGAACAAGTACACTAGCAGCCAGCTCCGCAGTGCTTCAACTTCTTTCTGCGTTAGTCTTTAGTCAATATTTGCTTGAGAGACTCTTTTCAGATGGAAAAGTAAATGTATATGTAACAAAAGATAACAAAATGAGCCAAATTTAATTATTTGCAGGTTATTTGAAGCCAGATGTTGTGAGATGTTAGTTGACAGTCTCTTACATCTTGCTCCTCGTTTTCTCGTTATTACAGATTTTTACCTGGATATCTCACTCGTTAATGTTTCGATGTATGTGCTCGTTTTGTAAATCATGATGTCTTGAAATGGAGCTAAGTAATTCATTCACGTTTCGCACCAGACGGCTATTGTAATGCTTTAGAATTATGCTTACTTTTGTCAATTTTTATAACAAAACTTGTGAAAGATTTTTTTAATTGTAAGTTTATATTTGGCACATGTTACACCATGAAATTAACACCATGCATTTATAAGGCAACACCATGTTTAACATGTTCTGTTGTAGAAGTAAATCATTGAAATACAAATAAGATTGTATATTTCCTTATTATAAATGCTTGTAGCAATGTCTTGCTTTCATATAGCAAAGTAAAGCAAAAAGTGTTCATTAACATTAAAGCAAAAATATTGTCAACTTATTTAACCTAAACAAATTACTTTAATTAATATATCAACAAAATACAAATATGCCTTTGATGTGTTAATTTTCTGTCATTAGTTAAAAAAGAAAGTACCGGTAGCACAATACACCAAAGAGATTTTGAAAATTTAAAAACTTAAAGATAATTTTGTGTAAAAACTACTAATTAGATACAATGACCAAGGCTCTAGTAGCATAAACCTACTCAGATATTGTCTAATATAAGCAAGAGGAATTGTGAGCCCATGTCATGTTAGTCCATATGGTATCCAGACCCCTGAATTTTATAGAGCTGAAGTCTACAGCGAGGCAAGTCTACAACGAGGCAAGGCTACAGACCTCAGTTTTAGGATGAACACATCTCTCATTTCATTTCATTCTTTTTTTCAAATTTTGAAATTTAAAAAAAAATAATTTCAGAGACTAATTAAACGACTGAAGTGTGTTGAGCTCCAGTTTGCTAACTGTCTGCTTACTACAGTATGACACAAACTTTGTGTTTGTCATGTCATGTCATGTCATGTGACAATTTCCATAAAATTTCATTATCATTTGCGTGTGCCATTTAAAGTGGTGGATACGTTTTGCTATAATTGAAAGCAATGAATAACTTTTAACAAAGTACTGTTAATTAAGATGAAGGAGAACAACGTCTATGGATAGTGAACTTTTTTATTGCATAGATGCGACTACAAGTGATGATTACGGTGCTAGTATCTGCAACGAAACCAAAACGTCTCACTGAAACCGAAACATCGCATCGAAACCTGGCATCTATGCAATAAAGAAGTTGACTATCCATAGAACCTGTTCTCCTTCGCATCAGCTTCTCGAAGTCCTATTAAAGAAGTACTAGTAAGATTTTGAAATTTGTATCCACAACATAAATACTTATTACCTGTTAAAATAGTTAACTAATGTAAGAAATTTATATTAGGGGTCACATCTTTTCTGCAGTGGTACTAATTGGTTGCTTGAGTGGTTCAAGTGATGAAATATTGTCTGACCATGTTGGACACTGAAGGATTGAGTTCAAATCTTGCAATGATTTTGATTGGTTTGGTTTAAATCTTGCGATAGTTGAATTGAGTTCAAATGCTGCAATGGTTCGTTTTGTTTGCAAAAGTTTGATTAGGTCAATCCTTGCAATGGTTTGGTTTGGTTTGCTTCAAATCTTGCATTAGTTTAATCATGTTCAAATACTACAATACTTTGGTTTGGTTTAAATCTTGCAATAGTTTAAGTAAGTTCAAATCGTGCAATGGTTTGGTTTAGTTCAAATGTTGCAATAGTTTCACTGAGTTAAAATTTTTCAGTAGTTTCATGTAATCTTGTAATAGTTCAATCGGGTTCAAACAATTCAATGGTTATATTGGGTTCCAAACTTGCATTTGTTTAATTAAGTTCACATCTTGCTATTTTTTTTAATAACATTCAAATCTTGCAATTATTTAATTATTTTTAAATCCCCTTGGTTAAAATCTTGCAATAGTTTCATTGAGTTCCACATCTTTTTGATAACATTCAAAACATTCTTTGGTATGATTGGGTTCAAATCTTACATCGGTTTGATTAGGTCCACGTCTTGCAATTGTTTGATAACATTAAAATCTTGCTATGGTATTATTGGGTTATAATCTTGCATCAGTTTCATTACATTCAAATCTTGCTGATCACATAAGGACTAACATGCTCAAGCTTACTGTAAAAATATTGATATCTCTTAAGAGCAAAGAGGTTTTCAGTATTTTGAGAAAAGTTTGATTTACATTGCAAGAGTCTTTTTAAAGAAATTAAAACCATTTGCTGATTTCCAATAAAACTCTGTGGAGTTTGTGAAAGCATTTCCATTTTAATCTACAATTCTGATCCATAATCAGTCAAAGTGTGGAAATTGAGCATTGCCAAGTGACAAGTATCATGTAAAAGGTCTTCTGTTGCGCAATGAGTTTTTCATCAGGTTCGCCCGAATGCTATAAGAGATAAATGAACGAGCTTTCATTTCCTTTATCCAGTCAACAGCGCCCTCTATTAACACGATGGGGCTGGCACGTGTGTACAGTTCCACCTCACCCAATTTTGCCAAAAAATAGTCCTTTTCAAATTAAAGATGTCTCCATCTTACGGAGGTGTGTCTGTATCTTTAGCTGGAGTGGAAGGAAGTCAGGTTTCTGTACCTTAAGGTGAAAAAGGTTGTGTCAAATTTCATCAATGTTTGCAGAAAGAGATCTGTTTACACCAACACAATCAGAGCAATTTCTGAACTGCTTAAGGATGTTGTAAATTAACACCAAATATCTACATGTAATTAGTTACAGTCTGAAGTTTGAGATTTTAACGCTTTGTAATTGTTCAATGCATTTAATTTTATGATGTATAGATTATGCTATGTCAATTGCTAATTATTATAAAATGGAAATTGAAGTTAAATTCATAAAGAGCTGTAAGTGATTGCAATCATACAATTAAAGTAGATGTTTTAAACACTAATTAGCTCTACTGGCGGCGATTCCGGTACCATTTTTACGAAATATATCGCATCCACACCGCGAAAACGGACTATATACGGGCGTTCAATACAAATTCAAGTTGCGGCACCCGTACACAAATTCATACCCATGACTTTGAATGAATTTTCTACGATTTTTCATTTTTATTCTATTACTTTCGAAAGATTGTCTTTAATTCGGGCCTCATAATATCCTCAATACGAAACGAAGAAATTCGGAATTGAAGACAAGATGTCTGGCTTAATTCACAATGATATAAAAATTATTAGAATGCGACCTTTGGTTATAATTCTATAGCTATGTAAAGTTTGTCTTTATTTCCACCTATAAAATCGTAAATACTTACAACATGTGTGCGGCATTGCAAACAGTCGTTCATCGCACTTTTCCAAGAAATCATAATCTCGAACCAGTTGACAAATAAGCACATGTCAACCCAAATATGGTTATGTTGTTTGACCTTTCCAATAAATGCTAACCTTCGAACCATAACCGATGAAAATATGTTGATTATAGATTGTGTGTCGTTTGCTTTTACATGCCTCTCAGAAAGGTAAAATTGTATCTTTATTTCTGTGAATAAATAAGCGCATTTTATATAGCATATTCTTTTCGGTTTATTGTGATATAAAAAATTATGAAAATGCATTCAGTAGTTTAGCAGTGATAATTTGTGCAAGAAGAGAAGAGAAGAAAATTTATGAAGTGTAAAAATGACCTTTTTCGCGGCGCTTGCTGTGTCTTTATTATTTTTTTGACATTTGCAAATTTTATATGGGATTGTAGTCTATTCTTTCCCCTTTATTTTGGCGTAATTTTTTTTTAAAACAACCGATTCGTTCACATGATATGAAGTGCGCGAATGAGGCAAGTTACCGATTTTTTTTCCCGTCCCGCGAGATGCGAGGCAGATAGCATGTACGGGCAATGCAAACCTGAGGCAATGCAAACACGTGGGTGATAATTAGCCCCCAGGGAGATTAGGCTTCTGGGCGAAGTCCGACAAAATTGGCCTTTTGTAAAGCTAATTATCGATGCGTCACGGGTCAACATTGCACACACAATTTGATGTGATTTTTGCTGGACATTTCGACCAGACATTGACAAAGTCTCGTTATCGTGGCGAACTGCAAGATGTATATAAACAAGTTTTCATGTGGCGATCCAAGGACACACTTCGTCTCACATTTCGCCTGGAGACCAAATATAATTATTACTGACCCGGTATATGCACTAAGTCCAACGTTCGCATCTCGCCAAGGAGTAAAACATTTTTCTCTATGAGCCTCCCGGACCAATACGGGACCCACAAGTTAAGGGTTAATTAATAATTTTCAGTATTGTATGCTTCTTTGTATCATTTATATCATGTCTTTTTCTTGTTTCATTTACACCAGCTGGAGATGCACTTATGTGTGACAGTCCCAATCATGTTTTTATTGTCGTTCAAAAGAAGTACTATGCAGTACTCTGGTATGAACAAGACAAACATGTTCTAGATTTTGGACTTGTGAAAAATATTTACAGCCTTTCACTGAACAAAATTAATATTGCATAATGATCAAGATGGCATGAACTGTAATATAAAATGACGCAAATTTAAATATGACCATACAAAAGATAAGTAAGTATCAAAAGATGTCTATGAAATCATCACGTAATCCCCCGATATGAAACATGTGACGTGTTTTATGGTAGTGCATGTTCCTAGCTCTAGCTGAGGGCAATTTCCATTGACATTTCACTTGGTATTTTCACAATTTTATGATAATGTGTGTAAAATATCTAGTCAACATAAACACACACTTGTTTCAAAGGCATCTAACAGTTGATTAGGATGGGACAAGTTCGCTAAAGTTCACTCCAATTGACAAGGCAGCGGTCTCGTCTGAACTAACGATGCTTGTAAATGTCACAGCAGCAAGAAACTGACAGCAACCTACATCACCCGTCCCGCATCGTTTGCACCGACAGTGAACACATGCACTTATCTGTGACTGTCAGTTTAAGAATTTAGTTTTAACTGTAGTCAGATATTCGTACTTGTCATGGTGACACCTGCCATTTAATGAATTTGATATTCTTGTGATATTCTCATCCTCTGTCAATTTAAAGATTTTACCTTCACTGCAACCTTTATACATTTAGTGATATTTCTCAACATGTACCTTTGTCATTTGTCAGCTGATTTTGAACTTTATTTGCCTCTTTCTTTGACAGCCCAAGTCAGAACATATCTTGTTCTTATCAATGCACATTGAAATTTTTAGAATCAAGAAAATGCTTTGGATATAAAAAGTATAAGGAGTTTTGTTCTTTCAATATATTGCAATATTATCGCGGTACAGAAATTAAAAAAAAAAGTTATCTCAAGAATCCAGCTGATTTAAACATACTGATGGTGTAGAACTTATATTTGTAAAAAATTGTTGTTTTGAAACATAGGGTGACAGTTACACACTCATCCTTATTCAAAACAGGTTTGAAAATTATGAAATATTACGATTGAATGACCCAAAATTGAAAAAAAGGGACATTTTTGTATTCATGATTCCTTTCTTATACCTTCAAGGTCAAGGTCAAGATACCAACATACAGAAAATAAAGCAACACTATTTGTACTATAACTTTATGGTACCAAAACACTTCTACTTAAAATGTTTAGAGGAATTAATTTCTAGCCTACTTTTCAGGATTGGCTCCCAGACTATTCAAGAATCTGTGAGATAGGGAGATGGTATAATGGTCAGATGGTCGAGGCAGTACCTCCTCCACGCTGATGCAATAAAGCTGAGAGATTGATATTTGGTGGAAAACATGACAGTCTGTTTAGATGAATATTGATAATATGACATGACAAGTGATTCATATTTCATATTTCAAATCAGTGCATGTACAAATATTGCAACATAATTCACTAATGATCATTTGTGTACGAGATGACGACATTCTTTTGCTTCATCCTGTGCAGAACAAGAAAGGAAGCCACGGTGTATATATATATATATTTTTTTTGTAAGTAGAATTCATCCATCATCCATATATATAATGTGTGTGATATATATATATATATATATGTATATTAATGCCATGAGTTCCACGAGATCCAGTAATGTCAGCATTGGCAGGAAGGTCACATGGTGACGCTGCGGATGTCGTAAGATATTTCCTTGTCATGTGTTTGACGCCGCTGTAACAAATGTCACATCGTATTGTCAGAGTGGGTTCTCCTCTCCTCCCATGATGATGTACCCGCTGGGTTATGCCTAGAAATGTATCATTGAATAGACAGATGGTGCTTGAAATGTTACTTCTTTTTCTTTGCCTTGTAATTTAAATATTGGGCAACACTCAATATCAAGTGTTTAAAACTGTTCATGAAATGTCACAACTTATTATTAAAGTATAATATGATGCAATATCTAGTTGTAATATGATAATGTACAAACAGCGGTGTGACCAGATGATCTACAATTATACGTACTTCTGTTTACATGTCTTGTGTCTTGCATTAAGGTGAATATATTTTCTTGTTTTTTTTGTCTCTTGTCCATCAAACGTCATATCCTTCGTGAGTCTTGTTATTGTGTACTTTGTTCTTCATGCTGCAGTATGATTCACCAATGGTACTTCTGTTTCCATGCTTTTTTTTTTTCAAGAGGGGAAAACAAGTGTTGAGGGTTTTTATGCAGCAAAATCTGAACTTACGTACTGTATATCTTAATCTTGATAATAATTTGTAAACTTGTATTTGATATTTCAATAAATATAGGTGGCATGGTACTTCTTTTTCTATGGCTAGTATGTAGCATAAAGGGGAGAGCAAGAATTGGTGTATTGGTGCATTCTCTCTAAGAATACATGTACGTGTACAGAGCATATTTGTTTCTTGACCAAGCTGTGTTTGTTATTTTGAAGGTCATAGATCTGTAGTACATTTACATTGGTGATTTAGTTAGCATATGTATTTGCAATTTTTCTGTTATATCTATATCCTTTTATAACCTTTGTTACACCATATATGTTTCATTAGCATGATAGAATTCTTATTTTGATGATAAAGAAAATATATTTTTGTTTGTATCTAAAGCCAATAAAACAAAATGAATAAATCTGATATTTCTAAGTAATATTTTTTGTAGTAGGCCAGACAACATTAAATTCTTGTTTTATGGATTTTTGGAAGCAAAATGTCTAAACACAGAAGGCAGAAAATTTAACTTTTGTATGGTGAAAATGGAAAATTACCTTAAAGTTAAAAGAATAAAGTAGAATTAAAATGTCATAAATTTTCCCTTCTTTAATTCATCGGTAAATTTGGCAACATTTCCATTGAAGAGCATATAAGAATTAAGAGTCAGATGACCTATGTTTGTATAAAATGTAATCTGAAAAAATCTTACTTATTCAATAGGAAAGATGAGAAGGTTAAGAGTTAAAATGGTTCTGCAATGCACTGACAATTGATACAGAATTCATCAACAATAGCAAAGTAAAAGAGTTGATGCTAGTATTGACTGTCGCCGTAGAGCATGACTGCTGTTTGAGTAGTACCTATATACAATCTAGTGAACTATTGTAGGTAATATGGGAGTGTATAGTCACAGTTGTTGAGGAATTGATTAAACACATACACACACACATCAGGTGAAAAACTATATTGATTTTCTCCTTCTTCTGCTTGGCAAGTTAATATCAGTATTTAACATATGTAAGAGCAATTTTGTTTTTTTATCATATCTATTAGTACAACATATATGCTGTTTTAGCTACAATATTAATATATATTTGATTAAATAAGCATTTGAAAAGTTTTTGCTGGTCACAAAAAGTGTAAGTGTATTACGCATGATGACACTCTCAACAAATGAATTCCTATTCTTTGTATAAGTTTCAATGATAATTGAAAATGTATGAAATGACATCTGCATTACCTGGAATACCTGATCAGGTAACATGTGTACTCTGTCAGTGATAGAGCGTAAATCACCTGAAATTGATTACATAGGGAGACGATCACAGCAGTTTATGTCAGACTCGCCACACATGTTGATTATGATCGGACTTCCAGCGGTCGGTCGATCGTGTGTAATGTTCACCTCTACTTTATGGACAATGGAATTGTATCATCAGCAAATAAGCTTGCTCATCACTGCTTGATGCTTTCATATGGTTACTGCTTATGTCTACTGCTTAGTACAACTTTCATGGATAATGGAATTGTATCATTAGCTAATATGCTTGCTCATTACCGGTTAATGCCTTCATATGGTTACTGCTTATTGCTTATGTCTACTGCTTAGTACAACTTTCATGGATAATGGAATTGTATCATTAGCTAATATGCTTGCTCATTACCGGTTAATGCCTTCATATGGTTACTGCTTATTGCTTATGTCTACTGCTTAGTACAACTTTCATTGATAATGAAATTGTATCATTAGCTAATATGCTTGCTCATTACCGGTTAATGCCTTCATATGGTTACTGCTTATTGCTTATGTCTACTGCTTAGTACAACTTTCATTGATAATGAAATTGTATCATTAGCTAATATGCTTGCTCATTACCGGTTAATGCCTTCATATGGTTACTGCTTATTGCTTATGTATATACTGCTTAAAACGACTTTCATGGAAAATGGAATTGTATTGTAAGTAAATATGCTTGCTCATTACCGCTTGATGCTTTGATATGGTCCCTGCTTATTGCTTATGTCTACTGCTTAAAACAAACAACTGATAGAATATCTAATCTTACTGCATGCCTAGAGTTACTGACAATTACTGACACTCTGTTTATATAAGCTTGGAGTATACTTCAACACGGCATCACAATGGCTGACTATACTTTATATTAGGTTTGTTGTTCAAATAATGATAATGTATAGTCAGGTAAAGCGGGGAGCATCTTCATGCAAGATCCACGTCAATATAGCTGTATGGGGCAGACCATGTGTTGCTTGCAGTATCTATACTGCATCACAATGCCTATCATTTGACTCTCTATTGCTTCCATATCTACATCAGCTTTGTTGAGAACAGGTTTTTAACAGCTGTTAAATGTAATAATCAAATTGTATACTTAGATATTTTGATTTGAAGCAGAGCAACAGGGTACAATGAAGCAGCACTGATGTTTAGTCAGTTTATGCCTAAAACTCAGCCAAAGCTGTATTTATATTTCAAACAACCTGAATATTTAGATATCAATGCTAATAAAAAATAAAATTTTCTTGGGCATCGGCGCATCACTTTTATTGGTGTGCGCAAGAGCTGTTTATTGTCATTTACAAAAATAAATGAAGAATTTGCTGCATCATTTTTGCTAAACCCAGATATCCATTTGTTCACCAAATATATGGGTCTGCGGGAATGCATGTGCTTCCGTTTTACATACTTCTACCACTGATGGGAAACATTAAAATGTATTCCTCCCTTGTAAATAAAGAACCATCCCATCCTCCACCTTCCACCCTTTTAACTGTTGATGGAAAAGTGCCCGAGAAACATTAAAGAAAATTTATGCAGCCTAAGATAATGATCATTTTTGGTTCTATTTATGAGTGAAATATCTGAAGTTTAAATATTTAAAACAAAATTGGAAAATAACATGATTATAAACATAAATATATAAAGTAAGTAAAAAGATAATGTATCTCCTGCCTAAATTATTTGCCTATATTATTTTCTATTGAATTCTTATCTGCAATTGGTTCATTAGACTATTTTGTGAAAATGAGACCCCAAAAAAGGTAATATGTTGTTCCTATGTTAAACTAGAGTGACTTAAACATTGCATAAAATCATCTGCTTTTCACTGGCCAGCGACAAACGAAAATGGGGCAGGGCTTAGAGGGTTGGAAGGTAACCGGAAGTGACACGTGGAGGGACGGGGTGTAAACATTCTGGGGAATCGGTCTGTTATATCTACGCTTGGCAACAATGCCACATTGCTGTTCTACTGTAAGCTGTTGGAGTAATCTTGGTTATCAAGTTTCACTTTACAAGAGTTCTATATAGTTATATATAAAATATAATTGGCTGTAGGAGAACTCGTACCAAAAACGAACTCGTACCCACAAAAATTGGAAAACTCGTACCCAAATCTGCTGGAGAACTCGTACCCACGCTTTATTTTTGGTGTTAAATGTATTAATAATATGAATAAACCTATTATTATAATTATCAATCAAGAATAATGTAGGCCTATTTGTCTATAAATACAATTAAATACAATAAATTAATGAATAAGTAATAAACACGTCTGTGGTTTTCATGACAGAAAGCCAAGCTGCCTCGCATATTAATCTATAAAAAGTATGTGGGTACGAGTTCTCCGATTGTTTTGGGTACAACTTATCTGTGGGTATGAATTCCCGGTGGGGACGAGTTTGTTTTGGGTACGAGTTTTCCGCATCCAATATAATTGATATAGATATTGAAAGACCATGGATTCTTAGACGTTTGTAAACATAGGATAAAATTAATGCTAATGAGATATAAGGTGACAAAATGAAACCAAGATATGATAATATGAACAAAGTATAGTTAAGACAACGAAATCAGAAAGTCGGTGTTGTTGTTACTTTTTGTTGGAGAATGTTTCTGTTTAAAATAAAACAACAAACGTGAGATTAGCAGATGCCGGCGAAGTAGAACCTACGGTAAGCCATTCACAATCAAAGCACATCACAACATCTTTTTTTTTAACGTCGCTAATCTACCGACAACCTAATTTACTAACAGTACATTACAACAATCAAAGCAACTCACTACATTTTTTAAAACAAGTACTTGGTTATCAACGGTAATAATCCGTTTACAAATCCACCTACGAAAACACCAAATCTTAATGTTACCTTTTACGATTTAATTATCACTTATTAACAATAACATTAAATCACTTTATTTCATTAGATGGTAGCATATCTGAGAGATCACGATAAATCAGCAGCATGTCACAAATTTACATTGTCAGTAAAATGTTTAAGGTTTAATAATATTTGTTTGAGGAAACAAAACCTATGGCCAAACAAGTTTATAGTTAATGTTAATGACGCCCAAATAACAATTGTCAATTACATCGAGCTCAATATAGTTCATTATTACCCAAGAGCTTTGTTGGTTGTTGGCTTTGGATTGCATTCAGAATCTAAAAAATAATAAATAATGTTTTCAATCAAACATGTGGTTCATCAAACCAAATCATCGTATTAAAACCGAACTTTAGCTATTATAGACTTTTGGCACTTTGACATTTCAGCAAGCATGTCAATCAATGTAAGAAACTTACCTAATAAACGTATACAAGCGAACAATATGAATATGCAAATGCACAAGAACACAAATTGTAAACTTAAAAATCCACCAATGATAGAACTTGGAAGATGGTCAAACATATGTCTTTCGCAACAGACAATGTCCAAAGGGTTGTGGTTATTTTACTAAAATTTATTAAAGTTTTATTTCTTTGAAGACTCTGTATCAGCCTAAAGACAGACTAGATGAACTTTTCTACAATACATTTCTACAGGTTTTTATATATACCGTACTCTAACACAGGGTACCAGTGGATCTCAAGCCGAACAATAGCTCGCAGAAAGTTCTTCAAGGAAGAATTGGGAAACACCAAAATCATGATAGCATAAAAGTAATTGAGACAATACTTGAACTAACAAGCTTTATAACTTTTAAAAAGACTTAGATGTACTTTCCTCAGTATATACAGATGTAGTTTACTTCTCTTCTTCCATTAATACTTTGATATGTAAACACTCTGGAATGAATCATAGAATGTTTTGAAGAAGGACTTGGCATACATCAGCATCAAGGTATTGCAGAAAAGTTTCAGCTATTCTCTTACCTTAAGCCCTGTTTATACGGCAAGCCTTTGCATATGAGTTAATCGTTGCATATATGCAAATTTTCTTACATGAGCATAGGTCTCTGTATAATCGCATTTGCACGTATGCAATTTTTACTAAATGTTTACTACCGTGAGAAAATATGGTATTTTCACTATTCTAGTAAAAAAAAATCGTCGTATACTGACATAGTGACTTCACACAGGTTAAGAAAATATATTAGAGAACTTTAGAAACTGTAAATATTGTTTTTTTAATTCTCTGCATAGGATATTCTCCTTCTTGCATGCGATGACCTTCGAAATCCATCTGACTATCCGATTTTCATTATAATTAGGGCGATATAGTCAAATCAATGTTGACATATGTAAATTAATGTCATATATTGAATTTACATCTAGTAAATATTAATTGGCATTTTTTAGGAATTCTCTTTTCATATATTAAAAGAAGCCCATTTGCTTAGGCAGAAATTAAACATGTATGAACGCGTAGTAAATTTACTTTTACTCACGTGTGTATACTTACTGCCATAAGCAATATTGCATATGTGCAAAGTTTGCCGTATAAACAGGGCTTTACTGAATATACACACTTATTTCTTGCACTTAGTTTATTAGCTAGAGAACAACTCTAGTAACCTGCTGGCATCCCAATGATGGATCACAAGCTATTGAAGAACAAATATAGGTATTCTGAAACTATGCAGGGTATATGTACAATTATTTCTTGCACATTAGTTTAGTAGAGTACATGTTTAGTCACCCCAAGCTTGAAGTGTACTGTACAAAAAGCATTGTAAGAAACACCGAGCTTCACGGAGTTGGCACATCAACCGTAATATTGCACAAATTATTCATTCTGGGCCTGCACAGAAATTCCAATTGGTTTTGGTTTGTTGGCAGAGTTTTATGATGTTTTTCTAGTCAGGGTTTATTTTTGCTGAAAAATTGTTTAAGTTTTCTCAAGTGAAGTGTATTTATTTTCATGCCAAAAAAGCATAACTTGTGCTGCGTCTCTGCTTCAGCTTTGATGTTGCCTTGAAAGGAAAATGATATTTAAATGTATGTGAAACATCCCTCCTTTGGCTTGATAGGAAAATGATATTTAAATGTATACATTCGCTGTGAAACATCCCTCCTTTGGCTTGATAGGCAGAAGTTACAGCCGCTGACATATTAGGAAATAAATTTAATTTGTTTGGGATCATATTTGTAAAGATACAATTCATTTGTTATCAATTTAGTGAGAAAATGAAATGTTTAATTAGTTTTGATGTTGAATATATAAATAAATGGAATCTATTGATCTACAGAATTTGTTTTATTTGGATCAACTGTATGAAAGTTATTCAATCTCTAAGGAATATGTACTTACATGATATGATAATTTATACTTTTATTAATAAAATTGTTATAGATTGAATAATAGTTTGAAATAATTAACAAATCAAATTAACAGTATGGTTGCATCCAATTTGAAATTCGAATAGATTTCCATGAACAATAGATATTTCTATAATTGAAAAGCTATAGAAGTTTCTGAATATTCAAAGATGTGCTTTGAATTTTTTTTAAATTATTAGTAATAAAATGTGTGCACATGACACATTTCAATAACTTTTGATCACTTTGAAAGCACAAATATCTACATATATTCTCACCAGAACTCAATAGGAGCGATCAAAGACAAGAAGTGATTTAGAATTTATTTATTAGCTATCTGTCAAAAATGTTTTCATAGTTGTTAAAATATATACTTGCATTAACCCAATGACAGGAGTTTAAGGCGAAAAGTACTTTATCTAAAGAAGTTAGCACGAAACAAATTTCAAACCTAGATTACTTTAACAGGCACAATATGTATTCCTAAACGGCCTGCATTTATAGTTGGAATGCACATTCCTGCCCATCTGAAATATAGAAGATGAGAGGAGTGAGGGTTGCATGTGATTCCTTTACCATTCCGGCGGTGGCGCGGAGGGCAGCAAGTGCATCCATGCTGCAGCCTACAGTTCCAGACTTGAGTGAGAGACAGCTATTAGCAGCAGAACTATGCATCTGCAACAAGCAGTGATATATCTATACCATGTCAATGCATCTACCAAGGTTATTACCGCGATGTATCACTAAAGTCGGCACCGCTAAACGGTAGAAAGTTTTCTCCTTTATTCACTTCATCTCCTCACAGTTGCGGTTTAGCTTTGATGAAAATAAAACCATGGTAGTTACTTCTCCATATGTGATAGTCTTTCCAGAGGCAGGCAAGTAGGTAGAAGGAAGGAACATATGAGACGAGGCGTGTAAAGGTTTACTTGCTACATATTACATCTCTGGCACTAACCGTCTTCAAAGTTGTATCTTGCTTTGTAGTAAACACATACCCTCTGAGTCTACACAACTTGGCTTTTTATCTCGAGGGAGAACGAGCGGAGATTTCTGCTGCTGAGATGCTCCCGGTGATGATATTCGCTTCATCTCATTCCGCTAAGTGGTAAAAATATCATCACTTATCTTGTAATAACCCATCCCTTTTTAAATGCGGTCATAAGAGTCATATTATGTGACCTAGTGCTGGAATTATTAAACCGTAATAGACCAGAGAGGCGAGATTTCATCAGTGGCAAATATTGTCAGATAAGAGTTGAATAGCGTTTCCTGTTCAGCTTAAAACTTGTAGTCTCTTAAAAATAGAATTAAGTTGTTTGAGGTTTTTCATTTTTTTCGTAGTAAACAGATGTATTAGGTTAATTCTTTGTTTTGTTAATTTTTCAACAGGAAAAACATAATTTTTGGGGAACCAATACAAACTTGCTAAGATTATTATTTTAAACATTTGCAAAAAAACTCTTTTAAAAACGTTTGGGGTTGTTAAAGAAAGCTTATGTATCATCAGATACTTGCTTCAACCTTCACAAGAATAATCAGAATGAGGGTTTTATCGTTTTTTATGGCGGTATGATGAACAAAATGTTTTGACCTTTTTAGCATCTCTTTTTGACAACAGCAATGTTTTTATCATTAAAATGAAAATGCATAACCTATCAAGTTCAGGTATCATTTGTGCCCCAGGTTGACAGTGTTCATGTTCAGATCACATCAATAAAGGCCAGTGTGTGTCTAATTTTATTAAAAACTTGAAGAGACAAAACTTTTGCAAACCTTTACACTTTTTGTAAAGGAAGAACAATTGAAAGATAAGAAAATGTAAAGTTTGGTATCAGGCTGTTTGAATGACAGGCAGTCAGTTAGACCTTATTTCTTTTGAACCTTTGTTTTTGTGATACTCTAACTTGATCTTTGGCTTATATATATATATAATGTCATAGAAAGGCAACGTCATAAAGATCCCATGATGAATAGTGTGAAATATATATACTTTGACATAATTCTCATTTACTTTTCTGTTGATAAGTATTTGTCTGTTGATTTCAGTAAATTATTGTCCCAAAGACAACCATGCTAAATGTCATACAAATGTCATATTTATGTTGTCGTGTATTGTTGCAGTTTTCTTAAAATATTAATGGATGATTAAAAAGTGATTACATGTATTTGATCCTGAGTTGATTTAAAATCGTTTGGTCTTCGAAAGCTATTTGTCAGACACTAATAGAAATCTGGCATCAAGCTGTTTTGTTTCTTTTTTATATCTTAAGACAAAGGAAACCTTGTCTAGATGTTGTTTATTTGAATGCTGTGAAACCTCTTGATGGCTAACAATTATTTCTTTAGACTAATAGACTGTCAGATGTATAACATCCAAATCTACGGGTGACTGTTAGATTTAATTGTGAAAAATAACTTGATTCTGGAGAAAATACACTTATGCTAAGTATTCAAAGCAATGTCTTAAACTGATAATAATAATTTTCATTGTCACTCAGATTATGTCATATTTTGTCAATTTCTGTGTTATGTCTGAATTATTGATATCACACACATAATTTATATGGTAAATTAACTTTTGAAAAACATCTCATTCAGATCAGACAAATTAAAAAGACAAAGATGTTACACCTGAGAAGAATTATAAAACTCTAATTGATATTTTGATCTGCTACTTGTCAGTGCTATGAATCACGTTCAAACCAATATGTAGATTATCATCATCTTTTCTTTACAAGGAATGAAATTAGAGGAACACTTTACCAGGGTCTGGATAGAAATACTTTTTGTGAAATATGTTTTTTTCTGTAATAACAATTTGTTGAATTTGTCTCTGGAATACAAATAACACAAGGGGTAACTACATTTCTTGATACTTTTAAATGACAATATTCACTGTCAAACATTTTCAATTAAAACATTTTCTTTAAAAGTCTTTTCATTACACAAACTTCTCTACTAATGAAAAGCATGCAACTGCATCTAACGTGTAACTAACATCTGTATTGTGTAACTTACATCTGTAATGTGTAACTTACATCTATATTGTGTAACTAACATCTATAGTGTGTAACTTATATCTATAATGTGTAACTTATATCTATAGTGTGTAACTTACATCTAAATTGTGTAACTTACATCTATAGTGTGTAACTTGCATTTTAATGTGTAACTTACATCTATGGTGTGTAACTTACATCTGTAATGTGTAACTTACATCTATAGTGTGTAACTTACATCTGTAATGTGTAACTTACATCTATAGTGTGTAACTTACATCTATAGTGTGTAACTTGCATTTTAATGTGTAACTTACATCTATGGTGTGTAACTTACATCTGTAATGTGTAACTTACATCTGTAATGTGTAACTTACATCTATGGTGTGTAACTTACATCTTTAATGTGTAACTTACATCTATAATGTGTAACTTACATCTATAGTGTGTAACTTACATCTGTATTATGTAACTTACATCTATAGTGTGTAACTTACGTATATAGTGTGTACACATCTGTATTGTGTAACTTACATCTATAATCCTACATTTTGTTTACACATGATAACTTGTTTAAACTGATAATCTTGCTGTTTAGAAAGACACTTTTAGAAATTTGAAATAGTGTTTATTTATCCATATCTATAATGTCAATATATTGTTTGAATTTGATAGCATGTTCATCTTGTACATGTATTACTAATAAAGATCTTGTTGAATGCTGTAACTCAGCTATCATCATGACAAGGGTATTGTTCAGCTGCTTCCAGTCCTAATTGAGAGCAGTTCAGATGAATTAGAAGTATTACTGTCAGAGATCCATTGTTGGAATCTAATACACTATTGTTGTGTGTCATACATTTCATACTGATGATTAGTCTTTCAGGAGAAAATGTCAGCTATGATATTTATTTATTTAAAAATGTTTACAGTAAAATATTATGTTTCTATGACTTCTCAATATTTTTGGCTAAGAATATAATTGGTAAATGTTGAGATTCAATTTTGTATTTTACAATACATCTAAGGACGTGAGTTTATTTTTATAAAGTATATGTTAATAAGGTATGGTCAAATGAAAGAGTTCAAATTTTGTAAAAATAAAGAGGCTTATTCATTCTATTCTCTTTTTTCCTACTCAAACTTGCATTCATTCAATCATTTGTTGACTTACTATTTTTTTATTTCATTTAAGTTAATGTAAACTCATTTACTTATACAATTATTTACTTCAACAGTAATCGTAGAACCAATAAATGCTTCTATCATTAAGTCATTTAGATTTATACACGGCAATACCATTCCATTAGTTTTTCTTTAAATCTCTCATCTTTCTTTTTGCTCTTCTCATTCATTCATACATTCATTCATACATTCATTCACTTGTTCGCTCATACAGTGTGAAGATCTGTTTACTGTCATCCAACAATAACATTAGAGGCAATAGCCCTGTCATTAAGCTGACTGCGGCAGTGCTATAGACTGGAGTCAGTGCGGAGAGTGTATCAGTGAAGAGCTATAGGCGCTCACCCGTTATGATGTAGATCAAGACAGTTTATCACAGATTAAAGCACAACATTCACTTGTGTCACTCACAAGCATGTTCCGCAGCGTGGAGTGTGAACTTTATAATGCCTACAGCAAGTTGCAGATAGACTGATCCCCATTGCTCTGATTAATTACACTATCTCCACATCATGTATTCATGCATGGTACTGCAATGTTATGATTGCCGCAGAGCAGATTACCCTTGATTAGAGTAGCGCCTTATAATGAGTTGCTCGGGTGGCACCCGTGTCTGCTGTGATTGCAGCTCGGGCCTTTCTAATGGGGACCCTGTATACCAAGATGTCAGTGACTCCATTGTAAAGCGACAGTGTGTATAAAGCTTATCTCTAATTGATATGCTCGGAACACTGCTGCAGCTATTTTAACACTAGTGGATCGAGAGCATAAGAGCGGGATTGAGGGAGGAAGCTTTTGATTGAAATGGAATGGGCCAGGCGAGAGGGAGGGAGAGGCTTATGGGGTCACAACTCCAGCAATTGATTGATACATGGGCCAGGGGAGGCAACTGGTGTAGGGCCGAGCGGTTGAGACAAGCTGATGGCTGGAATGAGGATAGAATTACCATTCTCACATAGAGGAGTAAGGGAGAAGGAAGAGAGCGACTGCCTGACTGACTGACGGACTTACGGAGGTGTGTGTGTGTATGAGCGACCCGACCAAGGCAGTTCTCTCCTCTCAGCTAATTGTCCCAGCTAGCAAGCTAGCACTGTCACTGGGACATACAAGCAAACTGGAATTAGCATAGCAGGACTACCGGCCATAGTCAAGTGGCTCGGCACCTCTGTTGTCATACTGCATGCATCAACAGCTAGTGATTGTAATAGGCTGATTGGGAGTGATCCGGTGATCATACGCAAGTACTACCGCTGACTGGGACTCATTGAGGGCAAGAGGCGAAGTAATGGAACAGTAATTGCCTATCATTGAAGGTAAGTACATGTGCAAGTGTGTGACTCCCCGACCCCCCTCATGGATTACCCCTGTCAGGGTGGGGGAACTGGGGTGACAGTCCTCGGGGGAAAGGAACTGTGGGGCTCTGTTTTTCACGCCTTTCACCTGATGCTGTGCCGGTTTTGACAATCCCCGCTAAAAAGCTCTCGTTTGTTGATCAAAGTTCAGCACGTGTTGTTAGTGTTTTTACAGCTAGCGCAGTCGGCAGTTAACTCGCAGGTTACAAACACAGATTAGTAGCTGCTGTCTCCCTAGATTAGGGGGCTCAGTGGACCCCACGGGGAGGGAGGGGCAGCAGGGGGAGGGGTGTGAGGGGTAACGCTGGAATTCCAGGTGGAGTAGTGGGGACTCTCAGCTGGAGATCAAATGATTTGTCTATTGACGAGATTAGGTGTTGTAGCTTGTTGCCAACACAGGATAGATAGGGTGTCTAACATATATGTCACGGTACATCAAGGGAGGAGGGGCAGCTCTAGGGGTCATTGGGGGGTGTTTTAGAGTCGGTGGAGTATGGTCTGGGGCTATTGAGAATGTGTTTAGGGGTCATGGATGTGGGAGGAGGTAATTGATGTATCAGACAGATGATGTTTGATTGTTTTAGGATTATGTTGTTGTTAAGAAGTAAGCTTCATTCAACACTTGAAGTAATGATTATGATGTTTGTTTACAATTGATATTGATTATTGATCAGAATATTGAATTAATTGGATTTAATTCAATTAATTGATCCAGATTTGAAATTGGATCATGTTGTCAGTAACACAAGATGACCAAGCTGATGTGGGTGATCAACACATGCAGTGATAGCCGCTGATAGGGTGGTCAAACAGTTCGGACCATTGAGCAGATTCATGGATCTATTATGTTAGCGCTGGCTGCTTGGGGGTTAAAGCAGGCTTGTCGTAAATCTGTTGTGTTGTGGGCTAGCTGTGAGGGAGATTGTTATCAGCTTGTTAGTTTGAGCACATCAGTTAGCTGACAGTGATGGGGGAGTAGTAGCTCTCTCACTTGGTCCTTGCTAATTGATTAGTTAACTGAAAACCATCACTACTCCTGCCTGCATGCTTTCTCTCATGTAACACAGACCCCTTGCTTTCTTCATTCAGACTCTACATGCACCGCAAGGCCTAATGAGATTGTCTCCTTTACGTAATAGTTTATTTATTGTTCTTTACAACTTTGTTACAATTTAATTATCATTCTTTAAAATTAAAACAGAAATGAAGTAAGTTTTTTTGTTCACATTTTACTTTTTTTTTAAATAAGTTTTTTCTTAATTATTTAATTTTGAAATTATTGAAATTGGTTTTTTTTCAATAACAAGTAATTAAAGTAATTTTTTAATATAACAGCAGATTTTTTTTTAAATTGATTTTTTAAAAATCTATTTTCTCTCTCACTTGATTCAAAGAACTATCATATCATTATTATGATATTCTTAAATTATGGAAAGATCTGTGTGTAATTTGTTCTGGAGAGGAAGAGATAGACCGTAATGAAATTAACTAATTACAACGGAGTAACTTCAGGCCATGTAATCCTGTTTTCTATAAACAATCTCCAGGGGTTAAAAAGCAAAATGCTATGAATAAATCGTGCAAGTACGAGGCGTATTGATCAGCACAGATAGGAGACCGGATTGATGCCTCATACAATTCGACTCTCGGAATATGGAGGCATTGCCGCTGCCGCCTTGTAATTCCTGTTAGTTCACGGCAGAGCGCTACGCTATTGACGATATGTTAATTGAAAGAGATCACGTCATAGTTAATAGAGCTACATAAGATTCCCTTTTAAAAGCAGTGTAAAAATAACTAGTGGTCACAATTGATCCAAGATATGAAGCAATAAATAAATAATTGTCAGTGTAAACAAAGCGACGGTAGATCCAGTGAGTGAATGGGATGTGAGTCTATGACAGCGATGGTGCACTGAAATCTATCAATCAATGAAGTTGTCAATTACTCAGTTGTCAGTCGTCTGTCTTCAACTTGTCAATCTAACTCAAGAGACGTCTTCAATTGACTGTAACTCAGTGCTGGCAGGCTCCACTTAAGCATCTAACTGTTCTTAATGCAACCTTTTTAAATATAGGTGATATTGATTTTAAGATATTAAACCTTAAAATGTGTATAGAAATTTTTTAAAAGGCTTTCATTTCAAGTTTCATACAAAACATTCTATTTAAGTGTCTGAATTTGTGAATGAAAGCTTAATTGTAAGAATCTGATATAGAGTTCTAAAATAGGAAATTTTATTCAAAGTTTCTGATGTAGATTGTATATTGTTCCTGTCGGCTTTGTAACAAATTTTCATTTAATGTATCTGATCTTGACACCAATATTAGAAAGAATAAGTTTCATATGAATGCAACTCATGAACATTAAAAATATGTTTTAAGTATCAAAGGAGTTTAAAGTGTTTATTCAAAGAACGATGGTGTACTCATGCAAAGATACTATTTTCTATTCATGAATTATTTGTCTTTTAAGTGTCTGAACAAATATAGTCCAAATATGTGCGTGTAGATTTTGATTATGATTTGTATTCAAAGTTGTCATCCAAATCAGTTTTGAATGATATATCAAGTTTAGTTGAGAATTAATGACAGACAGATTTATTTTGTAGAGGGGTCATGAGAAAATTAAAGTACTTGTTTGGTTTGACGATCAAGTTCAATAATCAATTTATAAAAATGTTCCTTCAACATAGATGACAGATGGCAATTGATAATGTAACCTGTATGTGAGTTATATATTATCATATATTTCATGTGCAATTAGTTTATTATTTTTTAAAAATTCTGATCAACTTTTACCAGCTGGCAATCTTCTCGGATTAAATATTTTCACTGTAAGCATGAGCTGAGAATATATGGGATTTTAATGTTTATATGACTGTGAGTATATGACGCTTAACACTAATTATAAGTTATTATTTGGATATTGAATCAATATATTTTTTTGATAACTGATACGAAGTCATATCTGTATAAGTTTATGATTAGCTTGGCACGATGTCGATGTTATTTTACTTCTAATTGTGATTTAATGGACGTCATGTTACTCTGAAGCTGTCTGTAAGTGTGGGTGGCTTTCTCTTCATAACTGACATAGTTTGAAATAGAAATATATTCATACATATATTTCCAATGAAACGAACATGATACTTTCGTTGAATAAGCAGACACTTTGAAATCTTGCTGATCTCTCACTGTCTCCAGTCAGAAACTGGATAGTTTTGTGTTTGAGATTGTATTTCCTTTAAAGGAGCTATTTAATATAGAGCCGTGTTCATCTTTTACACAAGGAAAGTTACCAGATTGTAAAAAGTCCATAACACCCTGCTCCATATCGTCCCAGTTAGAGTTGTCTATTGCCATTGTATAAACGTCTATTTCACGTCTATTTCGCTATTTACACTTAGGCTTATCAGATGACAGATACATAGTGTAACATTAGTCTCCTAGAACAATATCAGGTTCAGCACTGTAAGCCGTGCTGAACACACCAAGTAGAAACCTTCAGCAATTAACAAGCAGTTAGCTAATTGATTACTGTGCAAGGTAGTAATTAACTTGATGATAGTTTTCGTTCGATGCATGCACTGATGTAGGTAGGAATGAGGTTCATCGTCTCTCTGTAGACTCTGTTGCTATAGGTGTAGGGGGAATGTGGGCCGATTGCACGATGTATATTGTCATATTACATGTCCCTCTGTAATTGTCAGACTCACACAAGCACTGCGTGACAACTTCACCGACTCAAGTGACGCAGGCATGTTTGTGTGTTTGTCAAAAAATACCCTGTGCAAAACTTGAATTTCATGGAGAAGTGGCTTGAATAGAAAGTCAAAAGGGGTGTCCTTTGTGAGAACTGAAGCCAGAAGATCCTTTGTGGCGGATTTGTCGTTATGGCAGTATTAACTTGACATCTTGTGTTATGATTTTAAGAGCTCACTCATTTGTGACCCCATTGCCTCGTATGAATGCTTGAAGAAAATTTGACGCTTCATCATTCATAGAACATTCTAAGCGTGAATTTGTTGAATTTTATAATTATATACTTTGTTGCTTTTCAAGGAAATTGTAAAAACTAGACAATATTGATAAAGCAATTGATAAAATTATTGATGTTGAATTATAAGGAGCTGTTCCTAATTGTTGAACTAATTGTGATAAGTTGACAATATGAACAATTATTACAGCACCTGGTTCGCTTCCAAGTGGCAAACTACTATTTTAACTTGCTGCTTTCACCTGAAACAAACACCTGAAGAAATTTCAAAAGAAAAGGCATATCCGGCTTAAGTCCTAATCATTGTTATTGCATTATTGTAGTTACTTGCAACCAGCCGACTTACTTTGGAAGTTAATATGGATACACGCTCTCTGGCTCATTGTAAGGTTCGTTTGAAATGCCTTTGTTATACCAAGTCTCAAATTACATGGCCTCTACGTCAGCTCTGAGACGCTCATTTCACCTCGTTTCTGAAGACAGATATTTACTTATCACGGTGACAAACCTCTGTGACAATATGCCGTAATGTCATTTATTTCCTTCGCGGTCACACCTTGTTAAATCGTCTTGGTGACGTTTTGGTTGTCTGAGAAAACCACATGTAACAAAAGAGTATCTTTTCAAAGTATGTAAATTTCAGGTTGAAACGGGTACAAATATTTGAGGGACTTGCAATACTAAGATTTATCCAGTGTGATGTGTATGTATTGTGTTGTGGACATTTCAATTGAGTCACGCGTAAAGGATTTTAACAGGAATTCATTGTGATCTAAACAATATTGAGCATTTTAATCTTCTGTTTTTTATTTTACAATAATTTCAATAAAATTCTTTCAAGGCATAACAAATGTTATCAAGAAAATCATTTTTTTCTTATATTGGAGACAGTGAAAGATTCCCTCTAATAAACTTCATTTGCCAACAATTCCTTTTCTCTTATTTTGTGGAAAAATGATTCTCGGTTGACCAATAATGCGGTGATCAATACAAATTAAAAAAATAAGATGAAATAAATAAGAATGACATAAATAAAATGCACACAAATAGGCATAATGTGGTGATAGGAAAGAAGCATATCATTGTTATTTAGCCATAGTATTCACTTTGTAATTAGTTGATAAAACTAAGTTTGAATAGCCATAACTTAAAACAACAGAAAGTAAAATATCAGGTTCTTTCGACTTATTGTCATTGTTGGTGAGTGACTGTTTGATGAATATGTAATCAGGAAGAGGATTTTCCAATTGTCTCAAGATCATGGTCATTGATAATCATTATCACTGGTTGAAGAAAAAACTTAAGTCTGTGGATTGTAAGGTTATCAAAATAACTGATTCAATTCCTACACAAAATTCCAATGATTAAAGAGGATTAATCCGTCATCAACACATGGAGTTATCAATATTTTCATATTATTTCTAGCACACACAGTTCATTAAGACTTCTTATGACGTGCAAAGTTATATAAATGTATATATATAGCTAGCTGTATCCCAAACGTTTTTGCTTTAAAAATGAGGATTGAATATACCTTAACTTGATCTAATATCATTACCCACAATTACAGTTTAGGCAGCTCGTTGAAATGAAAATGCAGGTGTCAAAATTTGGAAAACTAAGGCTGTGCAACATTATTGCAATACCAATATATTGCAATACAGAGTTGTGCAATACATGTATTGCAATACGATTTTCATATTGCAATATATTGCACCAACAAATATTAAGTAAAATTTATTCATTTATCTTGTAAAAGGCACAATTACTGGCTTAACTTGTCATTTTTATCAGATGTGTCTTGTTTAAACTGCAAAATGAAGCATAAAAGTTGAATGTAGAGTTCATTTAGCATTTTGCAATATCACTGACACTAGTTAAAATGGTTTCTAGAGTAATATCGGATCTTGCAATATATTGTGGTATGTATTGCAATACATTCAAGTTCAGCAATATGTATCGCAATACAAAATATGAGGTAATACACAGGAAAACTGAAGTTTTTATTTTTCTTAGTAAAATCTAATTGAACAAAAGCATCAAACATTTGTTACATATTTATACTCATATAATTTTATACTCATTCAATTTAAGATTTCTTATTAAGCTGACATTGAAGATTTTGTTGAAAAAATCTGACCCCTCCCGTCCATTTCATCTTGCCAAAGTTCTAAACATTGCACCACTGACACAACGATCACTTGATAAGTTTAATAATAATTATTATACACACAGACGAAACATGATCCTTTGTAAATACAACTGAAGTAATGCAATTAACATCCAAATAAAATCCAAATTATATGTTATTTGCACTTAGATACACAGGTAGATGAACACACTTTTAGGATGCAGCTGTATATCTCTATATCGAGTGCAGAATGATCATAGATTTATTTCAACCTGGAATGTGATCGATCGCTGGCATCGCGTACCCCTAGTTTAAACAGTGTTGATAAGAAACATAATGTGAAATATACAAGCCTCATAAAACTTTATCATGATTCTTTTATTTACCTAGAGCAGTCATGGAAAGAATAGTGTGAGCGTCAAGGGACAGTATCTCTCGTAAATCACCTCACACAATTGCCCGATCAATTCATATTTAGCCAAATATGAAGTCAGGCTTTTCACTAGCTCTAGGCTCGGTAAACCTTGCACCGACTTCAGAGATAGAAAGTTTACGAGTTATTTACACAAAGTTGTCCCGAACTGGGATCTGGCTTTGATAAGTTGAGGTGAGGTGATATCAACTTTATGACGGATCGATTTTAGGTCGTTGCTACTTTTGATAAGGGGAAAATGTGGCTGGTGGGGTATTGTAAGTGGCTATTATCTGTGATTGGAGGTTAGAGGAGGGTACTAATGTGCTACCAGAGAGAAAACACATAGAATATATATATATATATATCCTCCGCAGATTGTGGATAGAGAGCGCAGGTGCTGGGTCTACTCTTACTGCCAGGTAATGTGACAATAGTTGTTGTGCAGTAGCTGTCGTTAAGCTTATGACTCTTTCTTCCATTAGTCTGTTAGGTTACTGGCACCTCATTACACTATTTGTTTTATCATTATGAGGCGGGGATTTAGAAATTTACTTCATTTGAAGAAAAGTTTAGTGAAGTAATTGTTTTAATGATTTCAATTAGATTTAAATTTAAATATCTTTTGACACAATTTAAAGAAATTGATTTGATACAAAAAATAAATTTGACTCAATCAACTAACTGAGATATCTGCATAAGCCTTCTGTAGGTATACAAAGTGTACAGAATAGAAATGATAACATTTGCATATATCCAGTTGAACCCTCCGTAGGTTTGCGAGGCTTACAGGGTGGGAATGACAACAATTTGTAAGATATATATTTATCACGTCCTCTTGTCAATACGAGACCTCATTGTTCCAGCCTCTCTATAAGTGTATGAAGATCCTTGGACCTGTTTGAATGTCTCTTCCCTTCTGTCCAGACAAAACAATTTGTTCTACTAATTGTCAGACCATTGCAAGAAGCCTCTATATGACTATGTTACAAGATGACGCTAACACACCTTCACATAGATAAAGCACATATCTTGATCTTTCATATGTAAATTACAACACAATAGTTCCTATATAGGTCTGATTGTCACCAGATACTCCTATTTGTGAGTCTGTTGTTCAATGGGGTGAATATTGGGTTCAGGGTGAACATTTTCAGCAAATGGGAAAATTTCTGAATAAATCCGCCTATGTTGTTCGCCCAATTTGTCCAATCAAATCGAGTCTATCATAAGACAGGCAAACTCAAAATAAGGAAAGGGAAGAACTAAATGGTTTGAAATATTTTAAAACAGGTTTTCAAATTTGGACATTTTTTTCCACAAAAAATGAATTTCAGAATTTCAGAGACTGAAGGTTAGTCTACATATACGTCTGTGTTATTAGATATGAGCGCCAGCACTTGGTCGGGTAATCAGTGCTAATCAGGCGAGAGCTGCTTGTTTACACAACACAGTATCACCTGCATTCACCTGGAACGAGCTGATCTACCTATATCAAACCTACCTTCCAAAATAACGACTCTTGACACTTGACTCCTCCGATAATCACCCACTAGCCACAGTCAACCAATAAATAGCTAGGGTTAGCACCATATTGTTAGTTTTATATTCATAACTGGAATATTGTCTGTCTGTTGCTCACTAATCAGCTGTATAAAGCCTTGGTATTTGATAGGGATACGTAAAGGATATTGCTAGGACTGCTGTGATGTTGTTGAACCTTTGTATGTTTCCAATTTATCCAGTAAATGACAAATATTACCAAGTGAGCTGTGGTCTTTGCTAACAATGTAGGTTGAAATGAAACGTATCATTCTAACCAATGTTGATATCATGCATTATATCACTGTAATATAAGAAGAATATTACAAATGTAACAGTGTATAACAATTTGTAACATTATATATAAACATTAACTATGTTTGTAAGATAAACATCTCAGTGCCACCTGTTTCAGTTTAATATTCAGAGAGATTGAAGCATTACAAAAGTCTCTGACATTATGGCGTATCTATTGTCATGTAGGGGACATGTATAGTCATCACCTTCTGACAACATCATTGAGTTTGGTTTGCATTAATTATATATACAAAATACATACATCATTCTCTTATATTCCACAACGTCCAAGAATAAGAAATAAGAAATCTTCGACCAACAGAACTTAGATAGTTATTTAAGATAATGTTACACTTGTTTAATTGCCCAATGAATAGTATTCATATATTTCAAATCTTCCATTATTTCATACGAGACATGGGTATGTTCAACCAGATATTAAATCATTATTTTCATTTCAAATAACTAAGTCAAGTCTTTTCTACCAACATCTAACATTAGGCTCACAACATCCAATACTGAAAAATATAATCAAATCATTTCTTTGCATACACTGTACATCCATAGTTCTTAAATAAATTCTTAATTAATGTAAATGATGTATAATCATGAAGCAATAATCACAATCCATACAAACAAGAAATAGATGTATTTAAACAGATACTGAATTGTTATTTTCATTTTAAATTACTTGTTATGCTTTGCTAATGAGTCTTCACTTGGTGTGTTAATTGTGAAAGTCTGAGCTCTGTTTACTTGCATGGTGCCGTTTAAATCTCTGTGTTTGTATTCAACTATCCCAAGTTTGTTTTTAACATTCTGGAATCGCAGTGCTGTTTAATCTCCTTCTTTCAGTCAGGAGTCAGTTAAGTAAGAATATTTCAGATGTGTTTCCTTTTAATTTAAGTGAAAGTGCAAGGGAGTGATTGGTAGTCATTATAGTCCAGTTAAAACACGCCACATGTTGTATACTGAAATCAAAATTACAATATTGATATTTGGACAATCAAGTAATATTTTGTGTAAACATTGGTTTTAAACAGATCTTTATTTGCATTTATTTACATCTGACACCTTTATATGAACAATATATGTTAAAAAGTTTATTTAAATATGTCCATGAACAATATTAAAATCATGCACAGGTACTTTTAATAATAATGAAAAAGGAGACCAAATTCTCTTTAAACATAACAAATAAGTTTAACCATTAACAATGCTAGAGTCGTGTCATTTGTTGGATGGTACCCCCTGCATTGCTGATCAAAAGCATTAAAATTCCAGAAATAAAAAATGCTTAAAATATCACATATAATCTTACTGACATCAAATCAAAATTAATATTTAATCAGAGATAAATTCAGCTTTCCAGCATGAAATCAAAGTTGATGTTCTGTACAATCTGTGTAAGAGAGGGATTAAAAAGATTTCATCAACGTTGTCACCTTTCACTCTTCGACTGGGTGAACTGTTGACATACAAGATACACAAGATTGGAGGTGTTTGCTCTGAATGTATCGCTCTCGTCTGTTTAGAGAAGATAGCTCTGCTGTATAGAGTTAACTCCCCTTTGATTGTACTCTGCACGTTAACAATGTGTGTTCGTACATACCGCCTTTTACTTTGAATACCTGAAAATTGTTGGAATGTCACACCAACTCCACTCAAAAGAAATGTCTTCACTCGTTAGGTGTTGACTGGGAGCAAGGCGAATGTTATTTGTTAATTGACGCGGTTCGCAGAGAAGACGTGATGATCTAATTGTCAGTTGCCATTTTTTGTTGAAGAACATCATCATTAGGATTAAAGCAAGAAATTGATGCATGTATAAATAGATTTGACAGATGTGCTCATGATTAATTTGTACTTCTGATGTTTATGTGCTGAATCTTGTGGAAGGACTTTTACGATAGTCTATATACTTGTAGCTGATTGGTTTAAATTTTAGGTTATTTTGGAAATTAGTATTCCATGGCTTGTATTTGTCTGTAGCAGAGTAAATTTAATTCAATGAAATAATAAATGTGTTATTCATCCTTGACTCATTTCAAGAGTTAAGTTGCTGAATTAATCAGTAACCATTATTAACCATTCTAAGAGCCAATTTAATAAAAAAATCTTAACCCAGATTAATTAATATTCAGAATTGACCACTAGTTTCACGTTGGTGAAGAATTAATTATTTAAGGTTTTTTAATGAAATAAGTTTAACTGAATATTATGATTTTATGAAATATTTCAAATGAATGTCTCATTCAAATAACTATTTTTATATTTATATAAAAATGCAAGATTAGACAATGAATTTTGCGATAAAAAACATGGACAAGTCATTTATCTTTAAATTATTGAGCATAACTTTACAGCAAGACAATGTAGTAATGAGAATAACTGCAACATTGCAAATCTAATATGCACTGTCATATATGCTTATATTCTTGTTTTTTAATGATCTGCGCATTTAACGACGTGACAGAGGATATGGAGGAGAAAATTCATGGAAGTCTTCCAAAAGATTATGAACCGCAACCAAAACAGATGCCTCTCCCCATAATCGTATACCCTTGTCCCTTCATTTCTCTTCCCCCTTAGCCCTTCCCTCCCCCTGATCGATCGTCTGGTAGAATCGTGTCATTACCCACTTTTAACATGTGACTAAGCCTGAGTATATCTCATTGCCGATATTCAAAGTATGCAACCCGAGTAAGTTTAGCACTACAATATAGACACACCAGGGCTGACAAAATCAACAATGGTTAAAAGACTTGTCAGGGGCTCTTGACAGGTCACAGCTTGTTGGTATACAGGGGAACACATAGCGCTTATATATACTTATATATACTTATATACACACAAGGCTCCCACCTCACACACAGAGCTTACCCCCTCACTTCGTACTTACACCCTTTAATATAGACACTCGCACACAGGCAAACAGCAAGTATGGTAAATATGCACCGTCTATCTGTGACCCCTGTCAATAACAAAGAATACCTCTCCTCGCTTATGTACATTGTGTGTTGAGCCGCTACTTGCAAAGCTTCTTTGAAAGTTTAGAGGACTTATACTTATGGCCAGGGTAGAGGGAAATGATGTACTGGGGTGTATAGCTTAGCGCCATACTCGGGTGTGTAATTGACAAATGATATGCAGTTGAACACCGGGTGGGTCAGTATATTCAGTGGATACATACCGCTAGTGGATAGAGTGGCCGGGTCTCGTGCATTGTGTAAGCAGGGTAGAGTAGACAGAGGACTTTAACTCTGCACTCACGCTACGTGACAAAAAGAGCATAGATCAATAGAGAAGAAATGTTAGCAGAGAATAATTGATAGACGATACAGGATAATAAAGTTCTAGAGTAGAAAGGTATACGACTGAATGAATAAGCAAATGTTTTGTTTTGTATACAGGTGCTTGGAATAGATTTAGTCCACAGGTATATGAATGATGTGCAGCATATAATCAGAAATTTAAGTTAATTTGAAAAATAAGAAGGAAAAGTATAATGAATGACAAAATGGATATGGATCAAACAAATGTGACATTGTATACTCTTGCTATTGTTGAATAGAAAAATGTGTTTTCACAATATAAGGTATGTATTTTTCTATTATACTAGAATGGAACAATAATGTAAATTCATAAAAATATGAATGAATGAATTATTTGGTTCTTGAAGTGGCAATTCAACGAATGGAATAGTTAATGGAATTTATATTTATAAGGATAAACATTAGAAATGAATTACTTTTACACACCACACTCATACATGAATAGGCTAAATAAAATAATTTTACTAAATGAATGAATGATTTAATGAATGAGCAAAAATTGGCACTCAACTGCAGTCATACAAGAGGTAGAGCAAGGTAAATGAATTATTGTATTGATAGGTAAATGAATTATTGTATTGATAGGTAAATGAATTATTGTATTGATAGGTAAATGAATTATTGTATTGATAGGTAAATGAATTATGGTATTGATAGGTAAATGAATTATTGTATTGATAGGTAAATGAATTATGGTATTGATAGGTAAATAATCGAATTACTGTATTGATAGGTAAATGAATTACTGTATTGATAGGTAAATGAATTATTGTATTGATAGGTAAATGAATTATTGTATTTATAGGTAAATGAATTATTGTATTGATAGGTAAATGAATTATTGTATTGATAGATAAATGATTTATTGAATGATAGATAAATTAATTATTGTATTGATAGATAAATGAACTATTGTATTGATAGATAAATGATTTATTGAATGATAGATAAATTAATTATCGAATGGTAGATAAATTACTTATTGAATGGTAGATAAATTACTTATTGAATGATAGATAAATAAAAAAAACTATGTGTTCTTTACTTCCATTCACACTCACTGTTAGAGGGAATGAATGTCCAAACGATTGAAAAGATCAATATAACAATGAAAACAAGTAAAACATGTTATAATGCCACATTTCATCAATACTTAGAATGGTCTCTTGTTAATGCTATTAGCAATCAAAGTAGTGCGGTGTATTTTTGTTGACCCTTTCCTCTCCCATATCTAAGAATAATGTCTCTATCCAAAGTCTAATAATATATTTTTATCCTGTAAATTGGCCTATCAGAGTGGCTGGCACTGATTAATTCAACAGCTACAGAATGATACATTTGTGTCAACACTCTGAAGTATTATTATCCGTATATATACAGCCTCGCCCTTCATCATTTCATCATTACAAAAATATTGACCACAATGTAACACATAGTACTTCATTCTCATTTATTTGTAACACTGTTGAATATCATATGCCTTTACATATCTATAAGGATGACTGATGGAATACAGGGAATATAATACCTGCATTATGGAAATAATCAATATCATTAACAGTGGGTTACAACACGATATCCATGCAGAGAAATACTCACACACTCCCCACCTCGTAATCATGTAACAGATGAGTTCGCAGTTACTGCAACGTAACTTCATATAATACTTGTGATTAATGATTATAACTTTTCAAGATACAAAAGTTTTAAAAATTAAAAAATCAGTCATGAATATGGTGAGGAATGATGGATAAATCATGAGGTAAAAAACTTACTTTTTATACCTGGTCCGTATTCGTTGCTGGTGATGAAGATTCTGCTTTGATAATTACACACATCAAAAAGCTGTGTGATCTATGGGACGCATTTGTGAAATACTGCCATGTCGAATGTCACTTTATGAAACGTAAGTATATCTGAGCATATAGGTAAAAGATTTATGTCACCTAGATGAGATTTGGTTGGTAATAATAGCACTCAATTTTGCAAAACTGACAGTTCTCCTGTATGAAGACAAAATATATATAGAGAGTTTATTAATCTACAGTTGATTGAAAAGAAATGTTTTTTGACATTTAAGTACTTATAATACAAGTACATTTAAGAGAAGTTCAATTGAATTTGATATCTGAGACCAGGAATGTTTTTCTTATCTTTATATGTATATTTTCTATTAGTCTTTTGTTCATTTATTTTCAAATGTCATTATATGCATTTTGGTTGATATATAGTAAAATATGGTTGTACTTACATAAGAAAAGTATCATCTATCTGCCCACTCTTCCATTGAAGTATCACATGCTGATTGATGTTATGTCTGAAAATAAGATAAAAAAGATATTTATAGAAACAATATCATTACAAACTGATGCATAAGACTGCTGAAAGAGCTTCAGCAAAATTAATTTTCTAACTTGCGGAATATTTTTAGAAGTATACACGTATACAGTTTCAATTTTTATAGTAGCATCTGAAGGCTGACAGATAAAGTAGTTATTAATCACTGGGACAACACACGTGTATCTTGTTTAAGATATATATATATATATTAAATATAACTGACAAATCTCCCATTTTGATATGGCAAGTCACTTAATGCTGACAAAGCACAAATATTGGTGAAGCATTTAAAAAAAGAGTTTCTATCTCAGTCAAATATTAAGAAGATTGTGTATTGGTGATTTTTTAAATCAAATTGATGAGCAGTCAATCATAAGAATATGTAGGATTGATTAGTTATAGTGATTTAAAATGAGATGAGATATCAGGACTTTGATGCTCAACTAGTTCAACTGAATGATGGTTGTATTGGTAAATAATTAAAGACAAAGGATTATTACTCTCTACTAAGACGGTTTTCTGTGAGGCTGTGCCATTAACAATGCTCATTTCAGGCCTTTCAATCAATATCCACTTGGGTTAATCTTAACGTTCATTTTGCAGCTTTATACTAAAAATTTCACAATTACGGTACAAGCTTTGTGAAAGAAGCAATAGATAAACTGTAAAATCTTAATATTGCTGTGGATTTACCGATGCGGAGATATCTGAAGATGGAAGAGACTATGATGCCATATACTAACCCTAATGTTTAGATGCAGATTTAGTGAAGCAGTTACTACATGGTCAACTATAGAATCCTGTATGTTTCAGTGTTTCTGAGGATTTTATTATGTTAAAATTGTCAAAGATATAAAGCCCGATAATACTCAAGCATGAAATCGTTGGTGTCTGGATAGCGAGTGATGCTAAGTGTACAGTAGATATAAGATATCAGAAACCATGAAGGTATGACAGCACCAATATAGCAAGGCAGAGTGTCAGTGTAACTATTTATCTGTTAACTGTGGAATATAGAGATGGCAGAATCTAACATCAACCTCAGCCTTGCAATGGCGGTCTCGTATGAAACAGACGAGTTTGTAATCAATAACATTGTCATGATTTAAGGTCATCCTTGTCACTTATTGACTCACATTATGAGGTTTATTCTCGGAAATTAATCTTTTCACATCTGTTGATGTTGTTGGACTTGTCTCCTCTTGCCACACTTTGATGCTGAGAATGTGCAGAATGACTCTGTACCAAGAGATGGTAATTACTGAAATTCAGATTGACTCAGTACCAAGAGATGGTAATTACTGAAGTGCAGATTGACTCATTACCAAGAGATGGTATTTGCTGAAATTCAGATTGACTCAATACCAAGAGATGGTAATTACTGAAATTCAGATTGACTCAGTACCAAGAGTTGGTAATTACTGAAGTGTAGATTGACTCAGTACCAAGAGATGGTAATTACTGAAGTGCAGATTGACTCTGGACCAAGAGATGGTATTTGCTGAAATTCAGATTGACTCAATACCAAGAGATGGTAATTACTGAAATTCAGATTGACTCAGTACCGAGAGTTGGTAATTACTGAAGTGTAGATTGACTCAGTACCAAGAGATGGTAATTACTGAAATTCAGATTGACTCAATACCAAGAGATGGTAATTACTGAAATTCAGATTGACTCAGTACCAAGAGTTGGTAATTACTGAAGTGTAGATTGACTCAGTACCAAGAGATGGTAATTCCTGAAATTCAGATTGACTCTGGACCAAGAGATGGTAATTACTGAAGTGCAGATTGACTCAATACCAAGAGATGGTAATTACTGAAATTCAGATTGACTCAGTTCCAAGAGATTGTAATTACTGAAATTCAGATTGACTCAGTTCCAAGAGATTGTAATTACTGAAATTCAGTTGACTCAGTACCAAGAGATGGTAATGACTGAAATTCAGGTGGACTCTGGACCAAGAGATGTTTTTTAGAGTAAAAATATTGTTTTTCACAATAAGGAATGTGTTATCCAAAAATCAAAGTTTTCTTATGTAAATGGCCCTTAAGAGAAAGAGGTTGATGTTAAAATCCTCCAAGGGTTACTCAGCCAGACAAGTCCTGATCGTCTGTAGTGAAAGAAGAGATGAAATCGTGACCATGTTTTCCCAGCAATAGTGATTAGTTGGGGACTCTCCTGCCTACAGCTCACTTGTAAACTTATAAACAGTTTGTCATAAATGATTCCAGGTTATATGATCAATAAATCTTCTTTAACGAAACAAGTGACATTATAGCAGTTACCATTGCTTGAGATTCCGATTTTGCACTTAATTTTAATCAAAATTATTTTTTATATAAGTACTCAGGTCTTGTTACATACATAACATGTATTCCTAATAAGAGCTGTATATTCCAGTTGTGTATTCGATTTGTGTATTCGAGTTGTGTATTCGAGTTGTGTATTCGAGTTGTGAATTAGAGTTGTGTATTAGAGCTTTAATGCATGAGATAACGATATCAGGTTTATATTCCCAATGAAAGAGTTGTGTATTTGAGTTTTGTATCAGTCTTGTGTATCAGACGTGTATATCAGACGTGTGTATCAGTCTTGTGTATTAGACGTGTGTATTAGATAACCTGCAGCTCACCTGTAAACTTATAAACAGTTTTTCGTAACTGATTCCAGGTTATATGATCAATTAATCTGATTTCTTTAATGGAACAAGACACATTATAGCAGTTACCATTGCTTGAGATTCTGATTTTGCACTTGATTTTATTCAAAATTCAAGAAGGACTTGGGTCTACATGCATATATCATGTAATGCTAATGAGAGTTGTATATTAAATCTTGAATATTTTTTCAGGAGATAGATATCAGGCTTACCTGGTATATTCCCAATGGGGAGTTGTGTATTAGATTTGTGTATTAGACTTGTGTATTAGACTTGTGTATTGGGATTGTGTTTTAGAGTTGTGTATTAAATCTTGAATCTTAATGCAGGAGATGGATATCAGTATTGTGTATTCAAGTTGTGTATTAAATCTTGAATCTTAATGTAGGAGATATATATCGGGGTTATATTCCAATGAGAGAGTTGTGTATTCGAGTTGTGTGTTAAAGTTGTGTATTAGAGTGCTAAACCCAATGTAGATGATGTCTATTAGATTAAGGAGGTGTTGTGGTTGGTTAGAGGAGAAGTACTGCGGTGGAGTAGCTCTGTATGAAACGAGTGGGGAGGTTTGACGAGAGATTTGACAGGTTGGCTTCTGATTTCATTAGAGTGGTCAATACACGAACTGGGCTTCAATAACTCCTCACCAATACCATTCCCAGTAAATCTCGCTTTTATTGAGATCCTTGCATCCTTGCATCCTTGCCCTTGTGACCTTTTGACCTTCACTTTGTCTCTAACTTTTCTCTTCAAATGATATTTTTTCTCAGAAGAGGAAGTCTGTGGAGTATAATGTGTGGTTGAAATTGATACAATGTAATAGGAAGTTATATTTCTATGCCTTTTGAACCCTGAGCTGAACTGTCAATGTTTTCAAAAGGTTGTGAAGGATTAGTATTATTTTTCAAAAAATCTATTTAGGAAGTAACAACATAGCAGTTTTGTTGTCAGTTGTCAAGGAGTGTTTTTTCAGTGAACTGATTCCAGATATAAGGCAATTTTGACTTTTCAAAACAGAACATTTTTTCTCAAGGTCGTTCAAATTAGAATTGATGAATTGATCAACTAAACAAAATTCTTCTTAAAGATTTAAATTTAATGTTCAGCATCATTTAAGTTTAATGTATAACTTTTTATCAAAACAATAACAAAGTTACCAGCAATTACTTGAGGTTTAATTCCCGATACTTAGGAAGCTCATATTTACCATCAACTATGCAATATATCACACTGTGAGCGGAGGGTAATGACATATGATAAGAGTTGATAACAACATGGAATATATAATTATATATCCAAATGATATTGATTAATTATCAATAACGCCTTATGACACAGGTTATTGGATGCGAGCAAGTGGATCGTGAAGGGGCGAAAGGAACAACTGTGAGGACATGAAGTGTTGCAATAGACATGTTGTTGTGATCATGTTGATAGATAATCTTGATTATATCTTATCATGCTCTCCCTCGCTCTCGCTATCCAGCAAGCCTCGAGTGATTGGCGGCTGTCAATCACATGCTTATAGCAGTGAGGTGAAGGAGGATACTGACAGTTTACAATGCACTGTCATTCAGAGCATATAATTACGGCAATTAGAAGCTGAGGAGGTTATAGCATAACGCATGGATGACAAGTGTCATTGTTACTTCAAAGGATCTTGTGAGTACCTGCATTGTTTTTGGTGTTATTTATATTTCAATTCACAATTTTTTATTTATTTTCAGTACTACAATTTTCTATGGGACATTTATGGCTATTTTGTTTTAAGTCAATGAAAAAAATAATAATTGATACATTTTCATCATTGTTTTGATGATTTATAGAATAAACATAACTTATGAAAATATGATATAGTTTGTTTATCATTGACTTATGTACAGGAATCAAAGAGAATAGAAAACAAAATGAAGACAACACTAGAGCTAGCTTTTATCTGTCCTTTTAAACAAGTGATATATACATCAGCTAGAAGACGTAGACATGATAAATATTGACACAGGGCACCTGTCATGTATTTCAACATGTGGGTGATATAGCAGGTTATCTACTGTGTATCTAGCTTGTTGACCACTGCCGTCCTTATAGTGAGGACCACGCAGCTTCTCTTCAACTGACCCTTATTTGTCTTATAATGAGGGGAAAGTCATTCTGGGTCTTGATTAGGGCTATTTGTGTGGGAAATATTGTGTTGATCATACCTGTTAGGGGCATCATTTATATTTTAACCAGCCCTAACCATGGATAGTTACTGGAAGGTGTGTTTGAGTGGCATGATGGATATTGTCTAGAATTTCCTGATTCAATTGACGGTATTGACGAGATGAGATTCATCAATCTGCAGCTTTGTTTACCTTCATTTACATACATTGTCAATGGAAGTAGATAATAGAGGCCATCTTGTATGTGAAACATCTTTCATCAGTGAATATGTGAAGTCATAATCAAACAGATGCAATAGGGACCCACTCTTACCAAATGCATCGATGTGAACGTTTTCCAAACGATGTAAATATTGACATGTTCTTTGCTGAATGCGTTGTTGGAAAGATTATGAAACAAGACATTGATTTGACAAGAGGAACTGATTAGAGATATAATCTGTTGAAACTCAACTTCTTTAATAGAATGTTTGATGTAACTGATTTTGTTCACTCGTCCATATTTAGATGCATATCTTGAGGAAATTATAATTTTACATCCTAGTTATAGCTGTAGTTATCTGAATGACATTTAGAAGTGGAATAAGAAAAGCCAGATTTCTGCAAAAGAACTTTTTTTTATTGTGAACATGCCCAGTGTTTCAGATTATATGCTAACTCCTTCATGAGGTGGTATGTCTGAATGATGGAGGAGTAAGCTAATACTCTAACATGTTGTGTGAGTTCATAATAAAGAAGTTGTTATCTAAATATCTTGTTTTTATCTCTTCTGAAAACATTCATTTTGTGAAGTTACGGCAGTCAAAGAAGAGTCGTTATTTTTTTTTTATATAGGACATCAGTCAGTGAAGATAAGTAAGATTCTCTTGCTAAAGTAACATCTATCATATAAACAGTTCTCCTTTCTTAACCATCTTATAGATGTGGATCATAGATTTAATCGTACGTGAACCTCAGGTTGCGGTATCGCTCCATGATTATGCTTTTGTATAAAGAGTTGTGATTCCTGTTAATTGGCCACAATGATTAATTTATTTTCTGAAGTGTTCAAATATTTATGAAGAAATAGAAGTCATTACATGTGTAATTTCTGTAAGTTAGGTGAACAATATCTGTTTCTCTACCCGTGAGGCAAGTTATATTCTTTCACAATGTGAGAACCTGTAAATCTAATCAATATGTATTTTTAATACTCTGTTCAAGCCCACATTCTTATTTTAATTATATTTTAAAAATATTTTAAATGTTTAATTCCTTTCATTTATTTAACCTTCTAGAAGAAGCATAGATCATTAACATCCTCATGAATTAAAAATCATGACGGACAACATGAAATTTAATTTTTCTTGGTTTCTTTTAAAGTTTATAGTTTGTCTGTGAACCAATGTTTTTGTTGATTAAAAGCAAGTGCTACGTGTACAAGATATCATATCATAGAATATGATCATCTTCAGGATCTACAGCTGGGTAGAGCAATCGACTTCACAAGAAGAGGTCTGGGGTTCAGATTCCGCAAGGGGCTCTGCAACTTTGTCTACTGTTGAGAATTGTTTTACATGCAGTAAGGTTAAGGTGCAATGCTACATTGAAATTTCAGTACAGTATCACCCATGATTCCCTAGTTCTAGCCATTCTGGCAGGTTTCACTGCAATGCTTGGCCACAATATAAGTGAAATACCATTGAGAGTGGCGTTAAACCTTAGTCAACTTATCTACAGTATCACAGAATTTGTGACAAATCAAAGAGTATCTAATATGGAACTCTTCTGGTTCTGGATAAGTCAAGAAGTTACAATGTAGACTACATACAAGAAGTGCCCATGCAGGACCAGAACTACTGTACTGGTCTATCCAAGTGATATGATTATAGTGTGTGAGTGAGTGAAAGAGATGCGGAGAAAGATGGAGACTGTCATAACGTATTTTCTCTCTGGTAGGAGACTTACAGTGAGTCAGTCACTGAGTGAGGAGGAGACATTTTAAAAATTCTCTGCTACAGGCTGTAACATTCTCTTGCACAGCTATGAACATATTAGCCACTTAAATACACATTTATGTGGAATACATAAGAAAACAACATTTCCTGGATAACAACTTTTTTATTGTGAAGATACACATCATTTCAGAGCATATGCTTAATGAGAATATATTCCAAAATGTTGTGTATCTTCACAATAAAGAGGTTGTTAGTCAGAAAATCTTGTTTCCTCATTTCAAAATACTAATCCAAATTGGTAAAGGTTAATAAAAGGACCAAATCCCAGCCTCATTTGTTAGGATTCTAACCATAGACAATGAAAATGAAATGAAAAGGGGGAAAATCAGACTACCGGTATATAAAAAATATAATTGATAAAAGAAGAGTTTCTGAGATCTTACGTCTCATGTAAATTCGGCTCTCTCGAATTTGATTTACTTTTATAATATTGTAATATAAGGTTGTGGAGGACAATTCAATATATTCTGATCATGGCCAACATTTATTTGAAGAAATCCAGCAGGTCAAAGGTAAATCATAGATCAGATGCCAATCCCATTTGTTATCATTAGGCTTCTAGCGGTAAGTCTAGTAGAGAGACAGACAGAGGTCAAACAAACATCCCTCTCTCCAACTGACCGGTTCCCTCCTGCCTGGACATCAGTAGCAGAGAGTGCTATAATGGGGTTTGACCACTTGTTGACCAGTGCTAATTTGCAAGGCCAGTGGTCAGATAGAGAACACATGTTAGAGCAATGGACTGCTGTCCTTGTGTCCAGTTTCTGGCAGAAGGGAGGCTGTGAGGCCAAGAGGTTTCTTGTACTCTTGTTGTTGTACAACACCATATTGTATAGTACAACAGTGTGATGGTTAAAATATATACAACCTCTGCTTGCATGATCAATGGCTGGCTGTCCTTGTGTACAGTCTCTGGCAGTAGGGAGGCTGTTAGACCAACACAAGTCATTGTCCGATCCTTGCACTTTCTATAGTACAACACCATATTGTATAGTACAACAGTGTGATGGTTAAAAGATGTACAACCTCTGTTTGCATGATCATTGGCTGGCTGTCCTTGTGTACAGTCTCTGGCAGTAGGGAGACTGTTAGACCAACACAAGTCATTGTCCGATCCTTGTACTCTCTATAATACAACACCATGTTGTATAGTACAACAGTGATGGTTAAAAGATGTACAACCTCTGTTTGCATGATCATTGGCTGGCTGTCCTTGTGTACAGTCTCTGGCAGTAGGGAGACTGTTAGACCAACACAAGTCATTGTCCGATCCTTGTACTCTCTATAATACAACACCATTTTGTATAGTACAACAGTGATGGTTAAAAGATGTACAACCTCTGTTTGCATGATCATTGGCTGGCTGTCCTTGTGTACAGTCTCTGGCAGTAGGGAGACTGTTAGACCAACACAAGTCATTGTCCGATCCTTGTACTCTCTATAATACAACACCATGTTGTATAGTACAACAGTGTGATGGTTAAAAGATGTACAACCTCTGTTTGCATGATCAATGGCTGGCTGTCTTTGTGTACAGTCTCTGGCAGTAGGGAGGCTGTTAGACCAACACAAGTCATTGTCCGATCCTTGTACTTTCTATAGTACAACACCATATTGTATAGTACAACACCATAATATAATGGTTGATTGGCTGTGCTACTTTTATTTGCATATTCAATGGGATTTGCTGTCTCTGACATGTGTGGCCAACACAGTCATTGTCTGATTCAAACCATATTCTATAGTTCTACAATGTGGGGATGCACAACTTTATTCACAAGGACACTGGTCAGAGAATTACAGCAATGGTCTTGCTGTCCTTGTGTCCGAGACCATTTGTTCTGTGCTCTTGTACCATTTGTCAAAGCTTGTCTTACAATAAAAAGATGTACAACTTCTGTAAGACCAGAATGCTCAGTTGTAGTTCTTGCTATCTGTATTGTACAACAAAACATTGCACGGTACAGAAATGCATAGATACATGTTCAACTTATATTTGCAAGGCCACTTGTCCGACACACAAACACATCTCTTAATATATTTGATGAGATTTGATGAAGAAACAAATCTAATTCTGAAACAAAGTTTTCTATTTGTCATGGCTAGGTTCAAGGCTGTTTTGGCCTTGGGCTGTCCACTGGACATTCTGTAGAAAGCATTGTTACTTTTATGAATAGCAAGACAAAACTTCAAGGGTGTCGATGCAGGTTTGGATATAGGACCTTTTGAAGTGATTCTTTAAAACTTTCTTCTTACAAAGAATTGTTGCTTGTAATTGCAAATTTGTTTAAAATTTTGATAAAGAAGTATTGTTTTATTTTCAATATTATCTTCATTTGAGCTCAGAATAGATTATCAATTAATAGGAAAACTTTGTTCGGTTACATAGATTATGTTAAAGTATTTGAAAAACCCTTGTTCATTCCAATTTAGTTTTGTTTTAGACTTGAATAATAATTGTTTTGTGTATAAAAGCTTAACAATTCTTGATTACTGAGATAGATGAATTGAAGTTGAGTTCAGATTTATAATTAAGGATAGCTCAATAACAGTGAAAGTTTTAATCATTGTCTTAAATTTCTAACAATATGTTTTAGCACTAATATATTTCAATAAACAATGTCAAATGTAGTTGACATTAAGATATTAGAATTATTAAGAAATATATTTTGAAAAATGTGTTTTTCTTATAATCTTTATAAAGAGATTTAAGATCAACAAGAAGAGCAGATAAGTCAAAGCATAATGTGACGTGGTTGTATGAGCTGTGACATGTCAGAATATCTCTAATGCATGTACATACAAAAAAAAAGCATTACACATAAAAGCCACAACATCAAAGGAAAATCCTGAACAACCTCTGAAAAACAGTACAACCATGTTGTTACTGAGAAAAAATCTTGACATTTAAGAAGACAACTAAAGGGTGAGATTAATAATGTGAAAGCTGGATAATGACTTAAAAGGCAGGTTCTAAAAGTGAATAAAAAACAAAAGGAGCGTATACAAATGAGAAACACAATACGAAACAGGGACAGAATTACGACAGTATAAATAGCATAAATAGGTGAATATAATTTGACGACAAAGTATTGTTAACTGAATGACATGTTCTTACAGCATTCTGTAATTCATATATATACTAATCCTCTAATTATGACGTTCTGTAAGAATTCTAATGATACTCTTTAACCCTTTGCCTGGGGTATTCTTTAGCCAGTTACCAATCCAGCCCTATTTGGTTTTCCTTGAGTTAAGCATGTTTATTCTGTTATAAAATCAGATTAGGAATTAAGAAGTTAAGGTTCATCTGACCTTTCTATGAGGAGCAATGAGGAGACAGCAAGTACCTGCCACTATTAGCATTACCAGAACAATAGTTACACATTTCATATGACAGGGAACAGTGAAAGCCTAATAAGATACAGTCAAGAACTATCAAATAACCATTAAAATCTCAATTCAGGAAAGCAAGGACTGCAGCTATTGAGCAAGGGAATCTTTTTTTTGTGAATGAATAACGATGTTACAAAGTCAAGCTAAATTAATCATTTGTAAAAAAACCCATATATGTTACAAAATCAATCACTGTTAGTCACTTGTAAAGAAACTCACATACGATATGTTACAAATTAAAACTGTATTAATCCATGGAAAAAACCCAACTATATTCCAAGATAAAACAGATTAATTCATGTATTATTGTATATATAAATAAAACTACATCAAGCTTTCTTAATCTTTTTAAAAAAATAACAGTAATCAATAACGAAATCAAATTTTATTAATCTCTTGTAAATAAATAACAGTGTAACGAAATCAAGCTTATTAATCTCTTGTAACTAAATAACAGTGTAATGAAATCAAGTTTTTGTAATCTTTTTTAAATGGTAACAAAATCAAGCTTTATTAATCTCTTGTAACTAAATAACAGTGTAACAAAATCAAGCTTTATCAGTCTCTTATAAATAAATTGAGCTTTATAAATCTCCTGTAAATAAGTCCTCCCAGCCAACCCCTGCAGCGTGAAAGTCCCCCTCAATACGACCGACCCCCAAGTAGCTGAGCCCCAATAACATTATCTGTGGAGCAGGCAGGATCTGTGCTTCAATAAGGTTATTTACTAATGTGCCTATCTATCAATTGCTACTAAGTCCAACTCGGCCTACAGTGTTAGTCATGACAGCTCTCCACTCAGCTCCAGCCAAATCTTGTCTCACTGACCAATGGCCTGGTCCTCCTGCTGGAAACTGGACAGATGACCACTGATCTAGGGTAATTCAGTCTGCGGCCACCAGGGGGCATCACTCCCAGCATGCTCCACTCCAATTTAAGGTGTCAAGTTACCCGCTCATTAGATGGCGAAATATGTCAAAACTCTTCTACCTCTCACTGTCAGCAAACTGCACTCTGTGTATGTACACTTTGTAGAGCATCTCCGAGAGGAGGGTGGGTCGGAGGGGGTCTCCCCTCTCGGGGTCTTCATTTTGTGTTGACAGGGTGAAGGAGGGTGAAAGGTCAATATGTAGTTGCAGCTCTTGTACCTGTGAGAACTATTTGTTAGTGATGCTTGCATTGTAAGGTTGAGCTGAGAGTATGCATAGAGCATTGGGGCAATATGTCATGAAGAGAGTAACATGGATAGTGAGATAGTTCAAGGATTTACATAGAGTACATCTCTGGATAGTGTTATCTTTCTGAAAGAACTGAAGAAACATTCATTTGTAATCTTTTGTTGTGATTTGATGTACATCGTGAAAAGAAAATAAAAGTCAGTGTTTTTTCTCAAATTGTTGTTATCTAATATATAATTTTGTAATTTCAATAATATCTATAAAGCTTTACTAATGATGAATGGTTTAAGTGAAGCTGAAAGTACTGGCTTGGGGATGGCTGGGAGATTGGTGGACATGTCGGATAATTAGTCCTTTCTTCTCTATTTATGGATATCTGATTTTCGTTAATTGAAATGCCTCTTTGAACTATTTGATAGTTATGCTTGTTATTTAAAACTATGGAATTGATAGTGAATTGGTCTTCTTCGAGAATGTGTCTGATAATGATACCTGTGTAAAAGTTTAAGTGATGTTGCAAGTACTAAGGTATTGAAGACAAGGCTTCAGTGTGACACCATCTTAATTGAGGTCTTCAATTGTGGGCAAGAACAGTCTTGAATTAATTTTTATCTGTAAAGTTTAAAATATTCTAAGGGGAATAATTCAATAAATTGCACACAATATACATCTGTATAGCTGTGTCTTCTTTGAGATTTAACGTCATTTACAAATCTGTAAATTTTGACCAGATAACTTATTCTCTATTATGGTCAAATTTATCATATTCCTTGGATCTAGACTGAAGGACTGAGAGAGATTTCTCTGTACATCCATGCTAGTCTCAGAATAGTCAGGGAAAGTCTCACTCTTACAACTGATTGATTCAAGATTATTTTCAGTATAAAAGTTCTGACTCCCTTTGTAAGAGTTGTTTATCCATACATAATGTTCCATATTGTGATTCCTGTATATTGGCCACCTGGAATGGATTGCAGTGATAATTCACCAATTGAAGTGTTACATTACGTATTGTTGTTGGTGAATCCATGAGAGAAGCACTCCTGGGTCGTAAGGAGTGGGATGTAATTGGTCCATGGAGCAGAGCAGGTTGTTAGCAGTGTCAGTCTTGATGAGATCCACAGAACCTGGGCTTGTCACTCACTCGTAAACACAATCATCAGCGTACATCGTTTGACTTAAATAAATATTTGTCACAAAATATGACTTTGTTTATTGACTTTGAAATCTTTTCAAAATGTAGTTTTTATGTAGAAAGGAAAGACTTGATACAAAATATTACAGGCTTAAACATCAAATTAATTTTATTTTTTAAATTGGCAATGCCATTTAACCATCATAATACCAATATTAGTAAAATTAGTCTATTATCATTAGAAGTGATTGATTGAGTTCTTTGAATGGAGAAACTTTGTTACAATTGATACAAATTTCAATATGTATATTTAAATCTTAGTAGCCTACCTATAGTAAGCATACCACATTGTGTGATATAGAGTCTATATGTTCTGTATATTCTAATGTAGAATGCATGTCTTCATTGGTGGACATGGTTCCACTAGGACAAGATTTTGATGGTAAAGTCACCTCAATGGACTCACAGTATAAACAAAAACAGTTGATTGAACCATCCTCTAGAGTCTGGGATTGTACTGGGGAGTGTGCAGATTCCTTGGGGCTCTAGAAGAGGGATTCTCTCACCCCAGAGTTACTTGGGTCATTTCTTCCCACATAGCCTCTGTTGCAAGTGGAAACACTTTCTTGGCTGGCAATTGGGAATCATGGCTGATTGCAGTCAAAGTTGGTGGACTTTGTTTCAAATTGTCATTCATGCAATAAGTTGCTGTAACCATTGAGAAACCCGGAGTGCCTTCACCTGTGCCATGTGTACACATTTCTTACAAGACAGAGGTCAGTTGGAGATGTAACACGATTGCTGATTGGATAGAAATAAAGAAGGTCAAAAATTTTCGCCATATTCAGGGATTTTGCTAGATGAGAAAGAAATGGTCTACTTGTAATAGAGTTATGAAGGAATACGTAGAGCATCTCACCCAAGTGTCTTCTGATATCAATTATATCAACACGAGTTGATTAAAATTACAATTATCCGAGGATATTTTTACTTTAATCAACGAGTGTTGATATATTTGATATCAGAAGACACGAGGGTGAGATTTTATTTATCATTCAAAATCATTCTTCAACAATTATTAGCCGAAGAATGACATAGCTGAAACACAAACCTGCCATTTTGCTTCTTCAGCATTGATCTCAGTGAGGTCATAGCATTGTGATGTCATAAGCATTATGACATCATAGCATTGTTACGTCATCACCATTGTGACCTTATAACATTGTCAGCAGTGTTCTCAGTGATGCAAAAGCTTTGTGATGTCATTAACTGATGATGTAATAGGATTATGACGATTTGATTGTAGCGATATCTACAATGTTGATATCGCTTGTAGATATCAATTGATCTCACACAAGCGATATCTACTGTGGGAGCCAATTTAGGATGATAAATGACTTTATCAACAACTTGAAAAACAATTTAATCCAATTTGATACAAGAGGTATGATCAATGAAGAAATTGAAAAAGATTTTGTTCAGCTTCATCTGTATGTGTGATAAGTGTTCTATTCTACTAGTAGTTACAGATGAGGTATGTTCTAGTTGAGATAAAATCATACAATAGAGATTATAATCAGCTGAAAAATAATCTGATGACTGATAATTCAAGATTTTTTATTGCAAAAACACCTGCATGGAACAGGGCACACATCTACAGGTTAAAAGTGTTAACAGATATTTTCAGTGTAGAAAAGATAATAGCCAATGTAATGAATTTATAATATAAGATATGACACCTATAATAGATAATTATATTAATAATATGCATATAAATATATATAAATGACTTGTTCTTTGGAGGAGAGGAAATAATGAAATTGAATTAGTTTTGATAAGTTTAAATCAATAGAGGATTTTTTCTTGAATGATGTTAAAGCTCAAAGAATTCCCAGCTCTAATGATTTCTGTCATGTAGTGCGATCTATTGAATTACTCTCTTCAGAAAATTTTACACTTAATAAGCAAATAATATGATAACTGCATATATAGAGATGTTGAAACACATCGCTCTCAACTCTTAACATTACCTCATTCATGGTGAACCTGAGAACTTAATTTTCAAAACACATTTTAAAAATGGAAAATAAAAATCAAGTGAAAACTTCAATCTGTGCGCTGTGCAGATTGGAAAATTGATCTCCCAGCGCCAAGTCGTGAGTAACGAAATAGTCGCGAGAGGAGCCTGAGCTATCAAATTAAACATGAAATTCAAACAATATCACCTCGGAACGATTTCACGTCCGCACTTAGATCGCAGTGTGAAGTTCTATGTAGCTGAAAGCTTGAAATTAGCAAGTTGGCATGAGCGCAGCGTAATAGACATGCGAAATGAACACATGGAGAATCAATCAATCGGTGATTTCGTCTCTTATATAGGGTGCTTCAGAACTGCAGTATATTACCCTTGGAAGGCCATATTTGTTGTACAAAATAGGAATGTTGCTACAATGTCACTCTTTTAAAAGTACTTTTTGTAAATACAAAATATGGAAATTTAATTTATTCTTGAAGATGATCAAAATGTCAAAGATAAATGATGAATGTGTTATGATATAAAATTCAGTGAAAACTTTCTTTAAAAAATCTAGATTTCTTTCTTTCTATTTTTTTCTGCTAAATGGAAAAGTTAGATGACTCAAAGTGGAATAATGTTATTTCATGAAATATTACACAGCAGTCATGTATATCTTGCACAGTTTTTAATAAAAACAAGATATTACAAAAAGAAATTCTTTTCAGTAAAAAAAACGTTATACTGATATCAAACTTATAAACTTTCAAATATCATTGACAGTGCAAAACTTCCACGAAGGCAATTTTGTCCGTAATATTTGATCGTGTACGAGACATGAATAAACATTATACATGTTAAATGAAGCACTTTCTAAACTAATGAATTAAGCAGATGCTTTCCTGAGCAGCCCCATAATGTTTATGCATGCTTGATATTGTTATGATCTTTTTATAATCGCTATCATAATTGGAGATTAGGTGAGACCTCCACTGTTCGTCCTAACAGCTAATGGCTATAAAACCATTGGGCAGGGTGAACAAGCCAGGCAGGCATGGAAAAGGTGTTAAAATATTTTTACATTACAATTTACGTTATATATGTCTGTTATTTATTACAGTTTGATTTAAAATCGTAATAATTTTTTAATTTTTTAATGAGATTTTCAAAAATGGTATGTTCCTTTTTGTTGTGAAAAAATATTTTTTAAGAACAACTTATATGGAATATTATTATCTTTTAATTTTGTTTTAGCTCCTAAAAAGAAACAATTCTTGTTCATTTTGATATTTATATTCATGAAGTTTTCATATTCTGAAAGTGACCCGTCTTACACTAAACATGCTGGATATATACTGACCAACTTACACTAAACATGCTCGATATATACTGACCAACTTACACTAAACATGCTTGATATATACTGACCAACTTACACTAAACATGCTTGATATATACTGACCAACTAATAATACATATCCTTCACAGCAATCCTTCATTGCCAAGTGGATAAATTCACCAGGCTTAAAAACCAAGCATCAACACAATATATTGTAAGTTTTTAAAATTTTGGTATTCCTAAAGAAAGCCTAGGACATTCCTAAAGAAAACCTAGGACATTCCTAAAGAAAACCTTCGACATTCCTATAGAAAAATCTTGGACATTCCTATAGAAAACCTAGGACATTACTAAAGAAAACCTAGGACATTCCTAAAGAAAACCTCGGACATTCTTCAAGCAAGACATTCTCACAGAAAACCTAGGGCAATCCTAAAGATAGTCAACTAAACAATACAATGACATCTAATGAGGTTTATAACTGATGAAAAGAAATAAAAAGCACTGGCAATATAAATGACATTTTTGAATTTTGTCATAATTGTTACACTTTAGCACAGATATTGATATTTTATAAAGAGAGGAGAAATGTGGAAAAAATGACACTGTGACATTAAAACAGGCAAAATTAAAATATTTTTAATTTTTCACTTACACTGCTCTTTCACCCAGAAAAAAAGTATTGATAGAGTTTACAAAGAGAGTAGAAATTATTCATGATGTTAGGGTTTCAGGTTGCGCATGTATCGTCTCCAATCCTTCCAGGACATTTGAGCGGGGAGAAATCCCTGAGGAAATCAAGGGAAACCTATACCATTAGCGCAACCAAATCAAGCCAATTTTCATATTGACAATTATTTTATGTAGATATTTTTGTCCTTGGAAATTGTTCAACCTTAATGAGAAAAGTAAAGTAATCAGGATACACTGGTGCAAGCTCAGTGTGACACTGTAATGAGTTTTGTGCTTCTGTCTATAAACTTTGCTTTCCGATAATCATCAAAATGAACTCTATTGATGCTGGGCTTGTTTCTTAACCGGATTACGTTTTAAATCACAATTCCAAGAATGAACTCAATGTTCCTGATCAAATTCAATTTTGATTTATTTTTTTGGGGGGGGGGGGGGGGGGAGGTTAAATAGTCGCTTAAAGGAGAAAAATGGAAATCATGATAAATCAGTTATGAATTCTAGATCATTTTGAGAATTAAAAAATTGGAAAACAATATTGCTGTAATGTGTTAAATGAATAAATGTTTAGGTGCACTATCCTTTTGTGCACATTTTCTGTTGACTAAAATGTAATCAAATAGGATTACCCTTAGACTACAGCTATCTTACAAACATAATCCAAAGTGAAAATGTCAAACAAACAGTAAAAAATGATTACAAGAAGAATCAGGAAGTCTTTGAGGACAACTAATCAGTAAGCTTTTGATGTAAAAAAAAATGTAAGAAATAACATGTAACTATACAAGATCTTAAGAGTAAATCTGGTGAGATTCGTACATCGCTTTACATCAGAATCCAACGTGATGATGACTTATTTATCTATATCGGAATGATGAACTTCTACATTTAAACAAAAGACATTAGATGGTGAATTTTATGCCTTCTCCATTTTCATATGAATAATAGAATGAATATGGTAGCACAGGTACTTGTTTCAAGTGTCTAAAAAGGTCATACATTGAATACGGGGATGTTGGCATAAATAACTTACAATAACAGACTGAAAACGCTCGTGTCATTTCAATTAAGATGCAAATAACATAGTGAAGTGTTCCGAAAGCTTTTAGCTGAAAGTTGACATGTTATCAATCTACTAAAGCCCAGTGGAGCATTAAATTTCAAACCATTGATGTTGTTCACGAAAATTACATGTGAATTTTTTATTTCAATTATAACCGATGCCTCAAGTGTTTAGGGAATTGTCTCTTCACTTTATGCATCTTTTCAATCAAGATTCAGATTTCAAGTGTTCAGAAAATATTTGAAGTGCATTGTTTGAATTTGAATTTTGAATAATTATTTTGAATAATGACTTTGAACTAATTAGACACAGGCAGAAGTGCTGAAGTTTGGCTTTCTTACATGTACTTAGTGAAACATGTATGTGCAATTTCATTTTGAGATCAAGTTGAGTTACATTTGTTTTCCATATGCTGGAATGGAGTTTTCTTGATCATTATTTAATAATTTCTTATGCATCACTGGGTCACAACGTACATGCAAGTATCGTATTTGTTGTCGTATGCTGGAACAGACTGCTTATTATGAACAAAATAGGAGAATTAGAAATGCTGCGATCACCTTTTTAGGATGATTTCTGGGTTCAGGTTGCTGAAACGATGCAAGACTTGGCATATTATGAACAAAACTTAGCATATTATAAGCAGGACTTGGCATATTATAAGCAATTGCTTGCTTACTTAGCATGGAGTTGAAGGCTCACTGGATTAACACACAAAATAGTTTACGCTCACATTTCACAAAATGATTTCAATGTTGCCGGTTAAGATATTCTTCTTCCATTTGTTAAACAAAAAAGAAGAACAGTTTACTGCACTCGTCCACATACACACGCGCTGCCTGTCAAGATGCACATGTTTCTGCTCGTAATGCAAGCTCAGAGATTATGTGTTTTCTTGTTTTCTTGCACATGTTGAAAATACACACAAGAACAATTAAGTCTTAGTGAGAGATATTTCACTCTGCCAGAGGAGCCAGGGCCGGTCGGCCTGATGGTGTGCAATGTGATTGCAACCCAAGAACCTGCGAAAAACATGATAAGAAAGCGTCTCACATTGTTTAAAGTGAAACTGCAAACATTCCAGACCACAAGCACCCCCAGCATCACCAGCCAGCTTACTACTACAAGCAGGGAAAGTTTATTGTGGGCAATCACTTCCCCATAATCCACAGTCATCTCCCCTGCTACAATGATCGTAAAGAGTTTGGTGCTTCTCTATTGACTCTTCCACTTACATATTGTCTCCCCAAAAATAATTCATATTGAAATTTTGTTTATCGATATCAATTATTTAATGAAAAAGAAAATAGCCCTAAAAAATCTTTAGATTTATAAGCTGAGAAATTTTAGACTTGCCAAACTTGTTCATACTTGGAGGGCTCTTTGGTTTTAAAATTGAAAAATTTGAAATATCTTTTTTAAATTTGTTATTTTTTGTTATTTTTTTTACAGACAGAACATTCTCTTTTTCCAGTGAATTGTAAACATGTCACACACCTTTACATAGTATGGCACTCATAATTCTCTATGTTTAAGAAGTAAAAAATCGGTGTCAGTTTTACAAGAAGTTGAAAAAACTTAAATACTTTTTATGTCATACTTAAGAAGCAGAAATCATTCTGAGTTGCCAGTTTATAGAAATCACGTCTTGTTCACAATGGAATTGACGACCAGGAAGAAGCACTAAAATCTGTTATTGAAGCACCAGCAGGCAATGGCACGATGTTCTTGTCTACCGATGTTCTTGTCTACCGATATATTAAGAATTACTTTTTGATTTATTTTCCTAAGTTCTGAAGTTTGTACTCCATGAAAGACAATCGTTGCCATCAAAAACCAAAAAAATGAAAAAGTATTAACAAGTCATTCCATAATCAGAAATCTGATAGCTCCCTGTCAGATCTACTAAAACAAGTTGCAATAACTCAAACCGCAATATCCTAGAGGGAGCAATCATGGACGAGTTTAGCGATCTCAAGCTGCACTTGTCTGTAAACTTACACACATACAGAGTTCCCAACTCATCCCTAAGCCAATCACTTGATACACAGATGTGTCGCTGAAGTTTAAATACACCAATCACTTGACACACAGATGTGTTGTTGATGTTTTAATACACCAATCACTTGATACACAGATGTGTCGCTGAAGTTTTAATACACCAATTACTACATACACAGATGTGTTGTTGAAGTTTTAATACACCAATCACTTGATACACAGATGTGTTGCTGAAGTTTTAACACACCAATCATTTGATAAACATATCTATCATTAGATGTCAAATACACCAATCATTTGATACACAGATGTATCTTGGAGTTTTAATACACCAATCATTTGATAAAAAGATGTATCTTGGAGTTTTAATACACCAATCATTTGATACAAAAATGTATCATTGGAGTTTTAATACACCAATCATTTGATACACAGATGTATCGTTGGAGTTTTAATACACCAATCATTTGATACACAAATGTATCGTTGGAGTTTTAATACACCAATCATTTGATACACAGATGTATCTTGGAGTTTTAATACATCAATCCTGAAACTGGAGGGCCTGACATATGAAGATATGACCTTCCGAGAGCTTATCTAATCGCTTGTTTTGTTTCTTTCCAATGCCTCATTCCACAAATTACTGGGTTAGGAATATTTGGAACAAGGGAATTGTTTTTCTGCCGCTCTGAAATAGAGCAGTGCTGAGACAGGGCACATCTTGAAACCATAGCTCGCTTGTAACCTCTCCGCCAGCCCTAGTGAGGAAGTCTTCAATTCAGGAGCGGAGAAAACATGCAACTTAAATGTTTTGTCAGCAGCGAGGGGAAAGCTGAATCTGTTGCTGAATCTGTTGCAAAATGTGTTCACGAGAGTTTATTTTATATTTCAACATTTAAGATTTTAATATTGAAATATTTGTGATAATAGATATGCAGTGATAAAGCCTTTAGATAGATGGAGTCAGTCCCAGCCTGTGCTTGCAGGTTTCACCACAATACTATAGCTACAATAGTGTTGCAGGCTTTCTACATGCAATAGTAATAGCAAAGGAATCACTTTATTACTATAATGCTACACTGAATCAGTGCAGTATCACCCAGAGAAATATTTTACTTAGATTTTCAACTGTAGATGGATCATGGAAATACTGATGAGCCATTGGCTCTAGTTTTCGAAATTCTTTAAAAAGTGATGTTACACAAGTTAGTAACAACTTGCATCACAGTTTTATAATTATGCATTTGTCTTCAGTTGCAATCATTGGGTTTAACTTCCTCTAAATATTGTTTAATGTCGTAAATAAGATATTTTCGTCACATGCAAGTAATAACTATTTGTTGCACTCCATAACCATTTGTAGTTAATAAATGCTGAGAACCTTATTGGTGATAAAATTAGTTTATATTTCAATATTTCTTCATTCAATTATTTTCTTTTCAAATGTGAGATAATTTGCCTCTAAACTTAAATCAGCGAGGTCTCCAGTAGTCAAGTTAAGAGCTGCTATAATAAATTATTGTGAATTAAGTATTATCTCTCCACGGCATGCAAGTAATAACTAATTACTGCAATTAAGTTCATCAATAATGGTTTAGGTTCACAAATGGCAGCACTTAGATAATGGTCGACTCGCTGTTAGTGATTGTTTATCGGTGTAGTGATGGTGATCAACCCACTGACAACAGTTACGCTTCAACGACTTCATGTTGATTGGAAACTAACACTTTCCAATATTCAGAGCCCTTTTGTTTTGGTTCGCTGAAAACAAACGGGTCTGTTCTAGTCTTCGATTTCTTTTGATTTACCATGAATTGCTTTTTGTTGATTGCTGACGATGTTGGAATGTAGCCGTTTGTCTCTCGGGTTAGATCCATCATCTCAGCGCATTGATCAGCTACAGAACCGACCCTGATCTTTAACAGCTTGATAACACGCTTCCGTTCTTGCAGAAAATAGTAGTGTATTGCTGCTGTAGATGGTTATAACACACATTTGTATACGCTAAGAAGATGATAGTGTAACTGCAGTTTTAACAGGTATAACACACGTATATTCATGAAAAACAGGAATATATCATTGCAGTTTGTTTTATAACACACATATTCATTGAAAAATATGACAATATAATTGCAGTTCTAACAGGTTCACAACACACGTATGTATTCAGTGAAAAACATGAAAGTATTATTTTTTTTTATTAATTTTAAGATGTGATGTAAATAAACAAATTGATGGTTTAGTAAGTTTAATTAGTAACTGGTGTACTTATTCAAAACAGTTTTATTAACTGGTTGTTATATAGATAAGTAATATTCTTAGACTTTTTGACATTTTCAAGTTAATTTTTTAAAAGCTTGCCACCATAAAAGAACAAGATAGAATCAAATTAAAATGAAATAAAGTTAAGATTAAAAAGCTATTGAAAGTATATTGACATTTGTGAGCTAAGGAGGAATCTCATGTCTGCATTTACCCTGCAAATGTCATGTAAAACTTTACTTTGTTACTTCAATCGCATCATCTATTGAAATTCAAAACCAACGGTTTTAGATTCTTTTGTAACTTTTGCAACATTTCAAATTTTAAAACTTAAAAATATTCTTTCTTTGTCTTCTTTAATATTTAAGAGATATGTTATGTGTTCTACATGGTAATCATGTGCCATGTCAAGCCTATATTGGTACAGTCGTTATTTCAGAAGAACTGTGATCATCATGCATTTTATAATACCAGGGGATGTCAATAGTGAATCTGTATAACATTTGATAAATTGTATACCATGACACTTGGAGGTGTAACATGACACATAACAGACACTATATAGCACATACATAAGCTCTCAGCCTCTCACGCTGGTCAGCAGCACGGGGGAGGTTACAGATCTCGATGTCTCATCATCTGCTAAATAAGGGCTTGCATCATTGACATTTGTTGACATGTGAGCATTTACAGTTACCTTGCCAAGACACATGATAGCTTATTGTGGCAATCACTTATTATTTTTCATAATATCTTCCGTAAGGTACCTTTGCAATTCAATCTTAAACTGTCGGGGTCATAACGACTCAACCGACAAAGCTCTTGAAGTACTAAGATAGTCGCAAGCTGATGCCAATGTATGGCACTCTTGACTTTCTACAGTTTACTGCTAAGAGATCCTCCAAAATCTATATCCTGTAAATTATAGTTGCAATTTTGTTTCCTTTTGCACATCATTATTCCATTCTCCTTTTGAGAGGCATTCTGGAAGTTGGTGTGATGAAGAAGACAAATATTTTATGGATGATCAACTTCTTTATTAACAATAGCGATGTTTCGATATAGATCCTTATACCGTTATCAAGCATAGATCCTTTTACCGTTATCAAGCATCATGGTATAAGGATCTATACCGAAACATCGCTCTATCAGTGTAAGTTGCTTTCAGTTTTCCATTTGCTGGAGATGCTGCCACGTGCCTATCTATCCTCACTTGAATACTGTTAGTTTCTGAACGTTAGCAAATCTCGTTACTCATGCCAGCTTTCAAATGAACATTGGACAATATTTTCCAGAGTATTGTTTCGTTTCATTGATGGGAACGCGAGGCAAACTCAAAATCAATATTTTATCTGCGTGTCACAAAAAAGCGTAATAACATCATCCACATGTTACAGGAAAGAATAAAAGCACTTGACACGCCTTAGCTTCGGTACATACAGGTTCCATGGCAATCTGTCATTGTGGCATCTTTCGTTAATTTAATACGTACATGATCTTCTAAGTATTCCTAAATAGGACTGGATGGACAAAAACGTTTTGCAGTGACCTTGGTGAGATGAAAGTATTTAATTGTCTAGATTTGGATGGTTAGGGTTGTCCCTTAGATCAGTTGAATCGCTCTCACCTGGTGGTCCTGGGTTCTTGTCCTGGTGATGGTGCCTTCGCAATCATCTCCATCTTATACACACAAAGTGTTCAAAATGATGATTAGTTATTACACTCATTGACTTTATATGAAATTGCTATTAAATTTAAAATCATGAAAGTATTCATATTTTCTCAAGTCAACATACAGCTTTATACATTTTTACTAGGGAGTACAAAATGATAATTGTTTGCAAGCAATTTAGAATTTTTTTTAGATGTATTGAGCAGGTCAGAAATTCCTTTTGTTAAGAAATGAGAAAACAATTTTTTTATTATTACCTTACAGACAAAATTTGTAAATTAATTTTTTTATCATGTTTTGCTGAAAGACTACACAAGTTATAATGTTGGTGCGCAATTTATAGATACAAAATTTAATAAGCACTGTCATACAATTGATGTTATTAAATAACTAACTTACGCAAATGAGCATTTCCGGAGTTGATTGACGGTAGAGATAGACATGATATTTGTTAATAATACAGAATAACATATTGTCACTCTCAATTCTCGGATTCGCTGATTGCGTTTAATTAATCTCAGGGATATTAACGTTTTCACCTGTGTCAGTGCCAATCAGCTGGTGCAGGTAGGTGACTCCCCAGCATGTTATTTACGAGATCAGTTATAGATCTTGCTCAGCCAGATGATATTAACAATTTCAAGTGCGGTGTTTCAGTACTGCAGCATTCTCAGAACGATTCTGTCTTAATTAATAGGCGGTGAATATTGATAATGTCGGCCGAGTTATTGAACGTGCCATAAATCAGGGGTTGTCGGTTTTCACTACTGCGGAGTGATGGGGCACTTGTCTGATGCAAGGCAAACAAACCTGTATGATAAGGGATATGATTAATATTTGCAGTAGAGAGATATTTTTGTAATCACTTGCCTTTGCAGATACCAATATTTTACTTCCTTAATTGTGCTGTTAGTGTTTTCTGAACTTAAAACAACATATAAGAGGGTTATAATTGCCTTCATTCAAATGTAAATATTCATGAAATGAGGTTTTGAATGTTTTATACTTCTGATACCAATAGCCCTAATTTATTAAATACTCATATTTTATTGATATTTCTTTGTTAAATAAATATGTATTTGAGTGAATGATTTTGTTTAAGAAAATGTGTTAAAAACATGAAATAAAATTTCAAATTTTGTATATATTGTAATATTTTTAAACAGGAATTCTCATAATTACAAACATTATATTTTTATTTAATATATACTGGACAAAATTTGTTTGGGATTGTGATTCATATTTTATCAGTATGTCAATGAATAAATAGATCATTATTCATAAAATAAAGCATAAACTATTTTTGTCTAGTCTCTGACCATACATAAGTTGTTTGACAGATAACTCAAAATCAATTTCATATTTCAAATATTTTATTCCTGATATATCAAGATAATAAGATAATAAATTGAACATTATTGAAGATATATTTATATAATTTTCTCCTTGTTTCAGATGTTAGACCGCTGAGTGTGAGAGAGAGCGAGGGTTCGGAGAAGTTCCACGTGACCGCCCCGATGTAATCGTCGGTTTAATGTCAACCCCTCCGCTATGACGGACATGGATCGACACATCCACCAAACTAATGACCGCTTGGCATGCATCAAGCAGGTAAAATCTCTCTACCTGTCTTTGATATTAATTTTTAAATTATTAAGAAATAAATTAATTGATAAAGACCTTCCTGTAGATACTGCCATGGAGCTGTTGAGTTAATTAGCACCAAACCATTTTGAGCAGCCAATATAAACGAATTACAACTCGTTAACTAAGAGAATAACCCGTGATTGCCGACTGGCTAAAGGGAGACTACCCCGGAATGTACCAGGACCAAAGTTAATATAAAGAGTTAATTGATTAACTGATCCTGCAGTCAAAAAGTTCAACACCAGTTTTCTTATAGATGTACTGAAAATATAAAGACAGTAAAGATAGAAAATGTCACATGTTTACCAAAATGTATGCAGATTGCACCATGTCATTAACAAATAGAACGTTAAACACCAGCTTGTGCTATCTCTTGGCTGGTTTAATAAGCAGAAGAACAAATAACGTCACATTCAATTCACAGTATTATTTCTACAAATGTTGTATATCATATTTGCAAATGAAAACCAGAGAATATTGATTAGATATTCAGAAAATGGCAATGATTTCAAAATTTATTCTGCAAATGTGACAGATGTGAATTACGATCATTTCATATAATAAGTTGGATTGTTTATTGTGGGATGAATAACGCGATTACTTCTAATAAAGACTGACTTTTACGTAGGTTGGCCAGCTTCAATCAGAAAACATTCGGCATCCATTATCACGGCAAGATCAATTTTTCATGATGAATAGATCAGCAAGCCAGCCTCTTTGTTATTAGTGTCGGCTGATAATCAGCCAGGAGATGCGTTACACCGTATTGTGCGCGATCCGCTCCGCCCCAGATAACGCTTTCCGTACAACCGCTCCATACTGCATTCGTGACCACTAGTAATATTTGCTTGTTAGACTCACTATGAATTCCGGTGGACAGAGAGCCAAATGGTAAAGTATTGTGCATTAGTTTGATTAAATTGGAGTTGCGGGAGATGAAGATCGAGAAGCCGAAGTATTTTCACTGTTTGTTCATCACCTCAGTCGATGTGTGATCATACGAGGCAATTTCCTGATTACTTTATCCTAGCAGGCGCACGACCAGATCTACCGAAAAAAACAACATGTAAACTTATTACATTTCACGTTCAGAAATGAATAAAATATTGTGTCAAAATTGCGTACAAATCATTAAATTGATGATTTTTATTTCTTTAAAAGAATTCATTTTGGTTTTGCGTTGATTCTTATTTTGTGATGATAAGGATTAATTTTATTTCTTCAGAATAAAAACAGTCCTCAGGAGAGTGGTATCAGCACGAAATTTTATTTTATTGACACGATATCAAATATGTCAACAAACAGGTTAGAATTACATTGTCATATTGTATACATTGATATACAGACTACTATTCAACCGCAGTTTCAACTTGTATTTAAAATAATACAACATTATATTCTTTATTGTAGCCAAAATTCAAAGAAACTATCTTCTTTACAAACAGAATTGTCTTATTAAAGAAAAGAACACATTGATTTGGAGCTACCTGAATGGTTTCACTAAAACTTCTGATGTTTTTGAGACTTTCTTCCAAAATTTTGTCCAAAAGGTTTCACTGTATCTTCGAGAGAGTTTTTTCAGAATTTCTTCAATTTAGTAGAATGTTATGCAATACAGTACACTATGTTAAAAAAATGTTCTTAAAAAGTCTTAGCTCAAACAACATCGTAACTACATACAAATAACACAGCTTTAAAAGTTCAAAGCTGCATATGTATATTCAAAATTAATTTGAGATGATATATTTAACGAGAAAATTCACTTAAAGACCCATAATTAGGTATCCTGAAGGAAAGTTGATCTTTCTTTCAATTATTCAGCAAATAGATCTCTCTACTCTGTCTTATCTATCTACAAATGTCAGTCAAATTTAATATTTATAATCTAAAATATGTTTTATCAGAAAACCATTACTTTACTTCTTGTCTTAAATTTTCAATGATTGCTCTCATACCTACGGTTTTTACATCAATGAGATCAGTATTTCACATTTAGATTTGGATAATCACTATTAAAAATATTATCATTTTTAAATGTAGAATCTCTTCTACATTAAATATTGACTAAAACATTCCAAATCTCTTTTTTTTTAAGATAGCAGTTTTTTATATTCAATCCAGCGTATCATAGACTAGCGCAAGGAAAGATGTAAATGAAGTCGAATATTCTGAGGATTCTAAAATCAGCAATATATTATTCTATTGTCAAACTTAACCGATATTCACCAATAAGAAATATGTTTCTGAAGAAAGTTGACAAGTCTATGACTTAGTGTGGCAGTGAACAATGAATATTTATACGTCACTGGCGCGGTTAGTGGCTGCCTTGAGCTTTACTAGGCAGATCTTCGTTAGGTTTAGCGTTTCTTCAGCAGCATCATGTTTTTAGAGACGGCACCAGTGAACTCATTTAATTCTAATTTCAATACTTCCTACTCATGGCTGCAAAACTCGTTTTATATTCTCTCTTCTACCGAGGGTGTCAAGGGAACAGGCAAATGTCCAATCGAGCTCAACGCACGTCAAAGACCTGCCAGAGGACATCTTCTTGGATAAAACTTTCAGTAAAATTTAATTTTTTGTAATTAAGTGAAGTTCATTCTCATCCAAAGTTTTCGTTCTTGTTTCTGCGCAATTAACTTAAATGAATGTTCTCGTTAGAAGAACGGTCAACCAGGTGTCATGAGTTATCTGTTGATGTTTAGTGTCAAAGTAGCTACAAAATAGTAGAAAATTAATCAAGGAAAGTGTTATCATTTTCATTCTTTTAACTTGTATTCGAAACTGACTACTTTCATAGATTGATATTCGACAAAGTAATAAATGCAAATTCATAATTTTGAAGTAATTAGAGTGATTGAAGGCAATTTAAGCAGGATCTAATTGATTTTAAAAAAAACAATCGTCATGTAATTAAAGGTACGAGATAGCTTCTTCACGTTTAAATAGTATGAGGATTGTAATAAATGTTAGCCGACAGTTGAGTTTGTTTTATCGCTACAAACACTCTCCATTTAGGAGATAAACATACTTTGTTTGAAAATCAGCAGCATATAACGGATTTATAATAACTGTAAATATAATTTATTTAAAGTCAAAGGTGTAGATATGATTATTTCTCAAAACTATGGTACAATTACAATCAAATTTCAAGGTAATACAGCACGAAATAACTAAAATAATAATAACAAATATTGAAAAATATATTATTTTTGCACCATTTAAATGTTACCATCAACTACAACAAAGAACAGGTTTCATTTCAACTTTCACAAATAACTGCTGCAGGCTTTCCTTCTTTACTATGGCAATGCTTATATAGGGAGTGTCTATGTGAAGGAGGTTATGTGAAACATGGACTATTGGTGAATTGGTACAGGGAACAGGGAAACAGGTTCCTCATCAAACAAAACTACCTTATTAAACAGCCTTTCTCCTACAGAATCTCAGATGTATTAAAGGAAGGGTCTCAGACAAAAGCACAATGTGGTGGATGTTGGAACAATGTACAATCGTAGATTCATGTTCCACCATGACAAACCCATCCTCGGTTACCCATGGTTTTATATATGTTCCGTTACTCTCCACTATATCACCCATGGGAAATTTCATCAGAGAAATCTGTACTGAAATTACCCGCCCTTGGCCGGCGTGAGCCAATCAAACCGCTACGCAGCTTGGACCTGCGAGCCAATGACAATTCATATCACTTTGTTGCAAAGCACGCGAGGTCATTGTGTTAGCCATCCGTCACCGGTTATCACCCTTGACCATTTCCGTCTTATCGTATTGAGTATTTTCTTTGGTTACTGACTTCGTCACGCCGGCCAAGGGCGGGTAATTTTAGTACAGATTTCGCTGACAGAGTTTCCCATGGGTGATATAGTGGAAAGTAACGTAACATATATAAAACCATGGGTAACCGAAGATGTGACAAACCTAAATGAATGTGTTCGGACTCTTCTCCATAGAAGGAATACTAATATGGAGAAATTGTAACTTCTGCTGAAATAATGTCAATGTCAGAGACAGATTCCATTTCATCTGGAAAATAGGATTGTTGTAGACTTTCCACCCGTGACAACAATGATTTAAGTGCGATGGATGGGGAAACAAAGTATGTACATACACAGAAACAGGTTCTATTTCATCAAGCAAAGAGTGTTGACTTAGGCTTTCCTCCTGTTGCTCCTGAAAGATTTATCATACAAGTGCAAAGTGCGATGGATGTTGAAACAAAGTGAACATGTAAATACACAGAAACAGGTTCCATTTCATTAAGCAAAGAGTGATGTTGTAGGCTTTCCTCCTGTTGCGAGAGAATGATTTACCAAGTGTAGAGCCCGATGGATGTTGAAACAATGTGAGTAGGTACACCGTACTCTATCAGTAGCTACTTCTTTACGTCCTAAAGTTCTTCTGAAAATATGTATATAAGTGTTATCGTCAGTAATCAACAACAATTTCTTCAGAGAGCAAACAGGGCGGTAAAGAGCTTGCCAAGAACAAGTAATTATGTGGGGAAGAGTGTTGAAAGCATGTCGCAAGTGTTTTCTAAACCAAATATAATCGCTTCTTTTGCGAGGCCCTCCTCAGCCCCTAGCTAACAAGAGTGTACCCTGCTCAGGAACCAGGCAATTATATGGTATTTACAGAGTTCCATCAACCCAATAGCATCTCCAGCTTGCCAGGTATCACTCCAAGACAAGCCAGGAATCACTTCAAGACAAGCCAGAACCCCATGCAGCAGTTATGAAAAGTGAATCGACTCAAACCAAAATAACTGGTGTATGTACATCCTGTGTGTGACTTCAGCGTTTACCTTCACCGCTAATAATAGGATATGGTCCGAAATACTTATGAAGCTGAGCTATAAATATAAGACTTTCAGGAGAACAGCTAAAGACTCTTTGGAGATCGAGAGCTGGAGAATTCTAATGCCTTCCGTGTGGCAATGCCATCCACACATAAATTACTCTTCCCGTGTGTTGGGGCCACAAAAAGCCTGATCCTACAAGGATGCAAGAAGAGACATGAGTTAGGAATTCATTGCAAGAAGAAGCTTTATGCTGAGAACTGGCATTAGTTTAGGCTTTTTTGGATCTTGTGATCTGATCAGGATGCTCTGAACATAGACAACTGCTTGCATACTTGCTTGAGCGTTGATAGTCCGTCTTTCAAGGCCTGATTTCCGGGAGCGTATATCGTTGAAGATTAAACTCTTTGAAGTATGCTGCAAAAAACTGAGAACTTTGTTAGTCATGTTGTGACCATTAAGTGATTTTAAATTTTTAAAGTAATTGATCTCAAAATTACAGAAAACTATTACTTTTATTTCTTATTGGATTAATTAAGTTGGTATTTAAATGAATTGAATTTGATTGGATCATAGAGATAGTTTGAATGGAATTCATTTTGTCAAACAAGAAAATGAAAATTGTTAAGAACAATAAAAACTTGACTTGAAACAACAACTCTCTGGAAATTGCTGAACATGTATCATATTATTACGTTTACAAAATAAACCAAAGTTTAATTTCACCCTCTTCTTAAAAATCTTTTTATTTAAACAAGAATGTTCTGATTAAACTACTATCACTGAAGATCAAGTCTTTAAAAGACATTTTTGAAGGAGAAAACATAAGAAAAGCAAGAATTTAAAAAAAATAACTTCTTTATTATGAACATACATAAATAACTTTTTGGTGTGTATACTTCTGCATCAGAAGGATTGAAGGAGAACAAGTTTAATGGATTTACAACTTCTTTATTGCAGTAGTGTGACGTTTCGGTGTAGATTCTAACACCATTATCAAGCAAATGATACACCAAAACGTCGCACTCCTGCAATAAAGAAGTTGTATGTCCATAAAACTCGTTCTCCTTCATCTAACCAACTTCTAAATGCCATGAAAGAAGAAGGATTGAATTAGAAAGTATGTACTCCGAAACCATGTATGTTAAACTCATGTATGTTAATTCACAATAAAAAGTTGTTCTCCAAATATCTTGTTTATCTTATTAAACAATTTCTTCACTTAAAATGTAATAATAACTATAAACATGAAAAACTCCATGAATATCAGTAATTTATATGGATATACATTCAATTTTATAATACAAATTTCTTGAATTAACATCAAACATAAAGTTATATCCAGTTAGTAACACTTAGTTAAAACATGAATATATCCAAACATAATCCAAAATTGAATTGAACACGAACACAGAATTCGACCTTGAGAGTTGAGGAGAGAGAAAGATGGCAGTAAAGTAAACACCATTAGATCTCTGATTAGTTTTGACCGATGGCCGACCTATCAGCTTGCTCTTCTGTAATTGACAATAGGAGCAAGTTAATTAATCCATCACTGAATGATTAATGATATTTCGCCCATGTACCTACCTTTCTGTACTCTATTATATATCCAGTGACATTGACGTTTTGTTTCTTGTAAAAATTACCCCATGATGTAGTCAGCGGTGAATCCCGTCGGTGGCAGTGATGGGTAGGATCTCTGTATATATGGGTGCAAAAGATCCATCCAAATGAAAATTCAGGATCCTCCCCTGATACAATCAATAGGATGAAGTTGAGAGTTACTGAATATTGCATCAGTGTGATGTTTCTTTGGTATTTGAATATATACTGAGAAAAATAAATAAAGGAACACCACTAACGATTTCCCTTCGAGGGCATTCCAAATTGTAAAAAACAATAGTTATTTAACATACATATAGATTGATTTTTCAAAATATTTTGTAAAAGATTGCTGATAAAAATCTTAGAAACAGCAGCTTTTGTGAAATATTTGTTTCAATAATCTTAGTATTTAAAAAGAAGTTTGAAATGCAATAAATACAATAAATACCCAAAGATCTCTTATGAAAAATATCACTTTGTCAAATGGTAATATGCAGTTTCTACTCAAGACATTTCTTCCACAAACCAAGCATTTTCTTCTGCCCGCTATAAAGAACAATGATGACACAACATGCCTGAACACTACGACTGAGGACCGCTGTATTCCTTGTTACTGCTCTGGAAATATAGTACGACATGGGACGTTTATATGATATCCTCCATTCATTACCTACAAGTGATATCATATCGGGGTTCTTATTTTTCATTCGATGCCCTAGGGCAAAATATCCCTTTGTCATGGTAAACTGTTATGACGTCACACTTCATGTATGACGTTGCATTCTAAATGAGGCACCGGCGGGTAGCCAACTATACAAGAAAATAGATTCTAACCATTAACCTCAATTTCAAGACTTTGATAATAATTAGAACATTATATTTGTTTCTTTGTCATCGTGCCAAAATATTGGTAAACCCCTCGTTCTCTCCCAGGAAATAGTATTATTCAGACACTTGTGTTGTGACCATAGTATGACGCAGACACTCATACAATTTCCTTGATATCTGTCTTTCCTGGACAAATAGCCTGTTCACTGAGCATCAAGGAGTACAGTTAAATATCATCACTCATGGCTGCATGCATCACTTGTGGTCATAAAAATATTCTACTTCACTCAATGGGGTAAACATGATAATTGTCCAAGGAAGATAGATATCCGTAATCTATACTGCTTAACCTGGGTGCCTGCAGGAATCAACTCAACACATTACACAGTACAATACTCATGATACCTCTCTACGTCAATGTTGTATCAATATAATACAAATATACATTCCAGAATCAATGCCTGAAACATTTATTTAATGATTTAGTGTCATACACAGATGCTATGTATAAGGATCTCACAGAATCAAAGCTATACATATAGGCATTTAGATAAGCTGGTATCTTTACGGAATCCAAACCGCATACAATGTATATAGGCATTTAGATAACTTAATGTCCACAGAGTCAAAGTCGTATAGGCATTTAGATAATCTGGTGTCATTACAGAATCAAAGAATAATTTATCTATTTATGATACTTTAACCATATACTTAACTTTTACTTTTACAGAAGTTTGGGGAGTTTCAGGATTGATTTATATAATACATTTACTATATGTAAAGATTATAATAATTTTATACCTAAGGGCTTATTTTTTTTTATAGATATGAGTGAATTAATGCAACAATACATTTATAAAGTGTAACTTTTGATCCCAGTGTTCTTTAATCTTACATTTAAACATTGCTACTTGTATTCTAACAAAATCAGCGATTCTGAAAGTTCCTAATCAACGCTAATCTATTACCATAGAGACCGTCGAGCATAATAGTAGGAGCCTTCAAGTTCAGCAAATTGACCTGTCTAGATTGTCTAAATAGTTAAGGGCTAACTATTATTTCATTTCATATCAAATACTAAAAACTAATATTTCAGGATATAATCTTTTTTTAGAATAATGCTGAATCAACATATTTGCTTGACATTAGAATCGTACCAAACTTATTTCTCTTATAATCTCCAGAACCCAGGAGCTTTCTTGAGGCTCTGCAACACTTCCTGCAGTACAGAACTCTTCTACATGCAGAAAGCTTTGGTGCAATGCTACACTGAATTTCAGTGCAGTACCACCCATGTTTGACTAGTTCTAGCGAACGTTTTCAGGTTTCACCACAATGCAAAGCCACAATGGTATTGCGAGCTCTCTCCCCAATAATACTAGCAGTCGTGATATAAGTGAAAGCAGCATTGATTATATAAAGCTCACCTCACCTCACCTCACGTCTAACACTTACATCTCTGTTCCTGCAGCACCTCCAGAACCCAGGAGCGTTCCAGAATGCAGCCCGGGAGCTCCTGGAGTGGTGTTCCGACACGCGCGCCTTCCAGCACCAGTTCGAGGACGCTCTCATGAGCTGTCTAACCGTGAGTACTCATCTCAATTAGTAATCTCAAAACTGTATCTTGAAAATTGTATATCCTTTATGAATTTCAGCTTTTATGAAGGCCTTATGAATAAGGAAGAAGTGAAATAGATCTCAATTTCAATTGGTCCGATGGGTTGGTATGTTCAACTTCTGATCAAGGAGGTCCAGGTTTAAATCCCACTGAAACTGTATCTGTGGTAAAGAGCTATTCTACAATTCTTAGGTATGTGGCCAGTCCATTGAAGGACCACCAATGGTTTGCTAGTTCAAAGTAAAGCTTGCAGATTTCGCCATAATGCATAGCAACGAAGCGTTGCAGGCTTTCTGCAGTAATAATAACACTTGCAAAATGAATTAGGCCTATATATATATTTTCAACCCTCAACTCATAATAATCCCTCCATTGTAAGTGAAAGCAACAAAGTATTGAACTGTGAGTTCAGATGAGTTCATTTATACTTTGAGATGAATTCTGAAGGTCGTTATGAATTACAAACTATCTCGATATCTCTATATTCAGCCTGTCATTGCTACATTCTTCAGAGATCACTCTCTTCCTCTGGGCTACATGTTCTTATACAAGCTAGAAGTATCTATAAAAAGTAGGTAAATTAGTTTCAGCAATATTTTTGCCTTCATTCAAGTCCATAATGAAATTTCCTGTCTGAAATTGCCTTTTTTGCTTGAAAAAGATTTTTTCAGATTTTGTTTATGTAAATCATTCGAATTTCTTCATGTATGTATTTTTCAAATTTGATCTTGGGAATAAAAAAAGTGAACATGCCAGGAGAAATCAAATAAGTAGACTTCAAAGCGGATTTCAGTGGTCTGTGTGTGTAGCAAACATGATCAGGAGGGGAAGTTCACCGAGGTAATAGAATAGCAAGAGCTCTTTTTGTAGACTGACGCAAAAATCAGCTGATAAGAAAAGTGGGTGTTACAGGAAGTGATATATTCAGGATTAGTCGTTGGGGGAACGCTAGCTGGGACCACAAAGGTTCGATAGAACGTGCAATATACTCGTGAGTATCTCGTAGAATTAAGGAATCATGTTGCTTCGGTCGAGTTTCTTTCACTCCGTAGACCTGTTAAGAAGAAGGACCGATATTGCGTTATCATTGATTTCCTGGCCGACAGAGACAGTTTTCAGGCAAATAGTACGGACAATGTCAATAGGCCACATTTAGAATGTTTAAAAGGAGGCAAGAATAAATGCATTAGTCCAGCATCTCATGGAAACAATGGAAATCATCGTGACCGCTTGATGGAACTTGTGAATATTTCAACCACTGAATTACTTGAGAGTGATGTTTTAGGAAACAAATATCCAAATCTAAGAAGAGGTTTATTCAGATAAACAAAGAATCTTTTGATTGTTGGATATAGCAAGATAGGCTCATCAATTTGTATAGGTAGATCCAGATATTTTCAAAACAGGGATTCACCTTGGGGGGTCCATCAAATGCAAAATATTCTCAGGGACGGTGTTTGGAGGCTGATCCACCCCTATTGATCCACCAGTGGATTTGTCATTGATCATGATTGATGTGTAAATGTATTGTAAATTATATCAGGTCCGATATCACAGGATGTGACGATGCTGATTAGGTTAGTCTGTTATGTCCGTTGCATCATGTCACGCATGTCAGCTGTGCGACATTGACACCAATTGTTGCATTCTATTTGTGTGTAAGTATGTGGGTTGACTCTCTCATTTACTGACGTAGAGAGATAGTCTAACTTTTTGCATGTGGAACATTAATTGTTGTGTGGAGCATATGCCTTCTATGATTTTTAATCATTTCTATTAATTTTCATTTAATCAATATTCAGTACTCTCAAATATAATAATTCTCTTGAGTTGATTATTACTAACAGTCTCTGGAAAAAGTTGATTGATAAATGTTGCTAAATGAAAACTATATAAAACATTTGTTACGGAAAATGAATTCCTGATCAAATGTGATTGTGCAAATTCATTTGAATACTGTTTTCATCAAAATGAAAAGTATCTATTTGCAATTGTATGTATAATGAGCTAGTCAGGTCGCGATTTGAATAATTCAATATTGTTGCACAGAATATGATGAAAACAGAGGATATTCTATATCATTGTCAATAATTACTCGCGCCCAAACAGCTGTCGACACTTGTTGATGTCAATTTATCGAAAATAAGTGGAAACAGCTTTCCTGGTTAAATAAAATCATGTGGAAGTTATGTAGCTTATATTAGGTAGAAAACCAAATTTGAAATATTAAGTTACTAAATTACCACACATTCATAATCATAATTCACATTTCGTTAAAGGACAATACAATTGGAAATTACCAGGTTATTTTCATCATCAATGGTAATACACGTAACACTGAATTCCCCATGAAAGATTTTATTTTGTAAAACTTCAAACAAATTTGTTTGTTTCACGCCCAATTAAACTGTATAGTTCCATATCATTATTTTAATTTTGTATGAAACTGCCAATCTAGATACTATTAAATACCTTGTGTTTCTTGTTGGAGTAATCGTGGGTATAATTGTCTTATCAGGGTTATGAGATGAGCTGTATTCCATACTCTCCATCACTTGTCTATATAAATGTGTATATCTCCTCGTGTCGCCCACATGTAAAAAATTATCTGACACCTGTCTGAGAATGAACATGCTTGTTTGCTACCTGAGAACTGTAATCAAGTCATACTTGAAGTTATGACAACAAGAGCTCTCTAGTACATTTAGTGTTATGAGAAAACAAGATTTTCGGGATGACAACTTCTTAATTGTGAACATACACAACATTTTGGAGTGTTTATCCTTCATCAGGTGGATGAAGGAGTGAGCATTTATTCTGAAATTTTGTGTATATGCACAATAAAAAAAATTGTTATTCAGGATATATTGTTTTGTTATGTATTCCAATTTTAACTGCCCTTCAAAGACAATTATTATGGTCCAGTTATAACCTAACAGACACAAAATCTTCATGCTGTGCATTCCTTGATTTAATAAAATAATAATGAGGCAATTCGTTAAAAAATTAATTAATCTGAAACCAATTAATCAAATGTTTCGCTTTAAGATCAAATGAATCTATCGCACTTGTCGAACTTCTGAGTCAGAAAAAGATAATTGAAATAATTACCATTTTTTAAATTGTTTAATATTTTCCCAATAACCAGCATATCAAAAACTCTGTCATTATGCCATATGAAATTTGACAAGTTTTCGAACTCATACAAATACTTAACAAAACATATAGAATAACCTGTATGACTATTTGTGTAGGAAATGTATTTACATGGATGAACATTTGTTTACGCCTTCTCCAGTTATTTCAGTGAGCCGAGCTGTTGCCAGACAATGCAATGCAATTGAAATCTCTAGCTTGTTAACAAACACGTAAATGAACTACTGAGTGAAAAACAAAACAATCATCATTGTAGTTTGTGTAATGAGAATTCAACATAATTAACGTAACCTACCGAACAAGTAAAATGTAAATCATTTGTACATTGAAGAAAATAATTATTATTGTTAATCGCTTAATGAATAGTTCCATATATATATATACTGAGAGAAATAGATAAAAGAACACCTGAAATGGTTTCTCTTAGGGTGCATTATAAATTTTGATTAACTATTGACAAACGGTTGTAATTAAATTCATCGTATCATATCTGTGATGCAGATTTTAAATTGAATGTTTGTATCCAAAGATTCTTGTGATGTTGAAGCTATTTCTTTATATTTCCTGGTGTATATATGCGATATAATCATGGTGTAATAATGGCTATAAGTAATGTACTATGTACCTAATAAACATGGAAAATGATGCTTATGATCTGTTGTAAAATTAAGTTATAAAATATACTTTTCTCTGCTTACAATCTTTGTATTTTTGTGCAATGACACGTCAAATAGAGAGAAGAGTTATTACTGCAGTTTGCTAAAACTAACTTTCCAGAAACATCTCTTTATATGAACAAGTTATAATGTGGAGACATTTATGTGTGAATTCAATCAACAAAATATTGGAAATGTGAATTTATCATGTAATTTAGATATAAGAAGAAATCAAAATATCAAAACATGAGCAATGGAATGAACCCAAAAAAATCATTATTCCTTATTTAAAAACTGAGCATTAACATAAGGAAACACATCTCTGCACAGACACACAATGAAAAGTAATGAAGTTAGTGTCACTTGTAACGAGGATGATATGACCGTCAGTAGTGGCAGGTAGAGACAGGTAACAAGCGACAGTAAACACCGCTATCATGTACAGAGAGACACACTTGTACATATTCTACTGACATACATGCAGAGTCTCCTGACATTTACATCTCCACTATTTGGGTTTATGATAGAAACGTGTCTGAGTTCCTGGTGCTCTGGCTGCGGTCAAGGGTTGGAGAGTCACTGGTACACTTGGACCAGGACATTTATATGGAATTATTTGTTTGTTGAAAAAGTTTGAAATTTTTTTAAAAATTTAAAACCTCTAGCACCTGTTAGGGGTGGGATAGCACAGTGGTTAACTTGTTAGGCTTCTGATCAAGTGGTCCGGGGTTCAAATCATGCCAGGGGCCCGGCAGTTTATCTGCTGTAGAGAATTGTTCTTCATGCAGTAAGGTTTGGGTGCAATGCTACTGAATTTCAGTGCAGTACCGTCATGGTTCGCTAGTTTCAGCCAACGTTTTCAGGTTTCACTGCAATGCATAGCCACCATGGCATTGCAGGCTCTCCCTCCAATAATACTTGCAGCTGTGATAGAAGTGAAATAATAATAATATTAATAATAATAATAACACTTTATTGTCCTCATTACAATGAATTCGGAAATTCGATTTGTGCCAGTGGCACCCGGCAGCCCAGTGCAGCGCCAGTCCAAGCGTTGCTCTATCCTTATAATGCTGAGCGCCAAGCAAGGAAGCAACAACTCCCATCTTTTAACGTCTTTTGGTATGACGCGGCCGGGAATCGAACCCCGACCTACCGGGTGACGAGCAGACACTCTACCAACTGAGCTACATCCCCGTGGCATTAAACCCCAACTCACTTAGCACCTGTTACCTAAGACAGGATATACTCCCATGGTGTTGAGAGGGTTAAGTGAGGATGGGATGTACACTAGTTTACAGTTCAGTATACACATTGACTGACATTATTAATGGTGATTCCTCAGGCTTGACTATATAATCATGTTAGATGTTTCAATCAAATTGCAATAAAAACTTTCTATTATACAGTTATCAACTCAATACAGTTGTATTCTATGTTTGATGGTAGCTACATTTGTAATTAGTATGATTGACAATTGGAATTGTATTGGTATTAGGGGAGTGGATAATTCAGGACAGTTGAATCTGGGTCAGTCTGTGGTTTGAATCCCACTGGGGGCTCTTCAGTTTTGTCTCTAGTGTACAACACTCTATACACAGTTAGATTTGGGTATATGTATTGAAATTATAACAGTAGCACTTTTACTAATTCCAGCTGGTGTTTGCAGATTTCACCAAAAATGGTGCTGTGATTTCCTCCCTGCGATCCTACTCTCGACTTTGATATAAGTGAAGTACATACTCTTGAAAGCCATGTTAAAGCCCGGTCCATCTCACCCCACCACTATTATGTACCGGTAATCTAATTTGTGGTGGAGCACTGTTGTCAGTTGAGTTCATACTCTCTATCTAATATAGTAAATGCTCTATATACACCAAGAAACCAATATTATGTTTCATATTCTAACACTTCCTCATTGATATTTGTAAACATTATACAAATTTTATAAAATCACAGATGAAAGAATTGTTTGTAAAAAATAATTAAGAGAGCATGTCACTTGATATATAACATTAAAAAAAGGCACTTGAAATCTCTGTGAATAAAACAGTTTGTAATATTTACATGGAACAGTTTGAGCATGTATTACACACACAAACTATTCCACACAAAGACTTGGCGGAAGAAGGTGCTTCAGTCAATCACTTGAAGAGTTTCACACCATACACTGGTATCAGGAAGAATAGAGTCCACAATAGCTTAATATTCTTCCCTTCTAGAAGTCAACTGTCATCCTGCTTTTAGATTTCCTCTAGTTGCAGTATACCGTACTTCCTTTGAAACTATTTTTAACAATTGTGCAGTATTCTCTGATTAATCTATGTTTTGCTTAACTTTATCTGAAGTCTTGATAGTTAATCATTTATTCCCTAACAGTGGGTGATTAGTCCAAGATTAATTTCTTTGTTAACAAAGCCTGATTCCTGTAAATGGACCCAACAGAATAGTGACACTAACTAATTCAGCAGAAAATGAAGTGTTCCTGAATTAACATAGATATTTGTATCATTTAATTTGATTTATTCCTAAATTCTTTGTTTCATTCTTTTAAGAAAATATCTGATTATGGTAAATGATGGGACCAATACATCAATGTTGACTCGATCTAGTTTTCATTTAATTAGTTAAGTTAAACCCATGATTTTATCCAAAGAAAATTTGAAAACTATTAACAAATTTGTCATTGAATCAGAATGAGTAATATAATCAAACTATACGTAACAGAGAAAAAATGTTAATCAAAAGTCAAAATAAATTAACGTCAACATGTTGAGCTAGTTTGAAGCCATTATAGGCACATCAGATTAGACACAGATAAACAGAGAACGAATATCAGCTGACCCAATACAGTGGATGTATATAACAAATTCATCACTTCATCGCGACGTATACCGTAGATCAGTATTCCTGTAACTCTGCTTGACGGAGGATCAATATGCAGTGTTTTCTTAATGACATGCCGCCGCCGCCGTATGTACGTGATCAGTGCTCCTTCTTATCTCATCTCATCAAATCTCTACATATTGCAGCCCTAATATGATAACCTTTAGTTTCCGCGCTCTGACCGATTAATAATTGAACACTAAATCATTTGTTTACAAGAGATTGTCGTTGTTCACGTATTCTAGTCAGCAGCTGTAATCTAGAGTCAATGATTCCTAACCAGCAGTGATTGACAGATCACACAAGTTTAACATGTCTATTTCAACATCAAAGAAACCGGCATCACAAGAGGACATCGTCGTCGCCCGATGAGGACTTAATTTGTGTCCTCTGATGGTCCAGCATGAGGACCACTCGGTGCTGTATTTAGGTGTTTGCCGAATAAAGCGAAGTGTTAGCAAGTTTACAGTAGGATCGAACTGCGAGGACAAAGCGCACAGAAAATGGCAATATGCTGTAGCATGGATTGATCTGATTAGGAGAGGCCATTTGAACACTGAGATGGATAATGGTCCCGGCCTCCCCAATTGCTTCCCCATAATTAGTCAGTATCGGGCCGAGTCGTCCGCGGAGTGCAACCTGACGACTGCCTGTGTTAATTTCATTGACGAACCCACTTGTTTATGCGTAGATAGGATAACTAACTTCCATCAGCAATATTGATATGTTCGCTGAACGGTTGACGTTCCAACACCTACACGATTCATAACAAAAAGACAATGACTCGATGGTTGACATGAGTTTGTCTGCCTCAGTATAGCGTGACCCAATCAGAGAGACTCTCGTAACGTTTTTCCTAGAGATGTCATCACGAGCGTGGACCTCGCTCATAATTACCCACGTAATTACATCAAACCGTCATTATCTCCGTGGCATCGCTGATTTCCCTCCACGCTATAACGAGGGGATAATGATTGGCTTTGGTATTGATGATTATTTTAGAAGCAACAAAGTATTAGTTTGCTGTGTAATTTAAAGAGTCCAGCTTCGATGGCTGGTAGGACAAAGATTAACTTAATGACGATGTATTGACTGACGATGAAGGTGAAGTCAGCTGTCCGCGCCCGCGAGGTCACGCTTACCGACTCGACTCTCAGTATGGTGGCACTAAACAACAATTGTCAGCCGGATAGCCTGTAGTCTCAGCTACATAACATTGATTTTAATGATTTTGACAATAGACGCTTGATTTTATGTGCTTCTTTTGTTAAACACATTCCAGGCTGTTTACCGAACGGCAGATTTGTTCAAGTAAAAGGATTCCACATTTTCTGATTGATTTACCATCACTTGTGGTTAGTTAGTGGATGCGACGTGGAAAAAGGTTGTGTTACTGTTAGAGGAGAAAGACTATCTGATGAATGCAACCAGATAAATCATGTCTATTTAGCAGCTGAACGATAGTTTTTGCTTTTAGTTTTTAAACAATTTGATAAAGATCGTATTTTAGTTTACATTGTGATTATCCTTGATTATTCATTACAATGTTCATGAACAGATTTATTCTTATTACTAATCAATGAAATATTCTGGTAACTTATAGAAACTTTGAGTGTATTTTCATTAAAAACTTATATTCTCACCTAGTTGATTGATGAAGAGAAACAGATTGCCCTCCATCTTTGTTTCTTATTTATATACCTATATATTGTTTAAGTGATCCATAAATAGTGAAGCTGCTCTCTTTTAACTTGTGTATGAAGAGAAACAAGTAGTTATACATTCATACATTAAGGATGTTCAAGTACATATTCAAGCATTTCAATTAGGAGAGAGTATTTGATCATTTTTGTTGGATACAAAATTTATAATAATAAGACTTATTTCTCACCCGTTGAAGATATCGCGGTTTAATAAATCTACCGTGTTATTACACTAAGTGTAATAACATCGCGTGCTTTCGATTGACGTGACGTCATAATGGCAAAAATATGACGTCATAATGGCAGCGCCGCGGTCGCAATGGAATGTGTCCCATTTATCGACGAGTTTGTGGAAATAAGTGGCATTTAAATCAGTGAGGAATAAATAAAATACTAAACTCGTTTCCTTTTAATGACATATTTATGAAACTCGTGAGGTGGTATTTGTATTTAACTCGCTTTCACTCGTTAAATACAAACCGCTCACTCGTTTCATGAATATGTTATTAAACTGAACGTCGTTTAGTATTCTCTATATATCTACCACCAAGAATTAAAAGGTAATCTTATTAATGACAGAATAACATAGCTCTTTCTTCCCCATACTATTATTTAGAGAAAAACTGAGAGTAACAAAGTAACACACTTGTTGGTCAATTACTATAAGCAATCATTTTTCATTCTCTCGGTTAGCAAGGAGTTGCAAAAGAAGCAATATTTTACTTTGATTAATCATCAAATGACAAGGAAAATCTTTGAATAACTATTATATTTCTATTATTCTTCTATTTTTCACTTTAATGTGATTTATGAGAGATGCAAATTTCTTATCTCAGTTAAAACCAATGTGATATTTAAGTTTAAGGTGAGAATTAAACCATATAAATGTTATGTGATGTAATTATTTGTCACTATAATGTAAATTATGAGAAATACATATCTTTTACAAACTATTTGCAATTTAAGTTTAAAGTGAGAATTAAACCATATAAAAGTTATATGATGTAATTATGTGTCACTATAATGTAAAGTATGAGGAATACAATTCTTGTGTCAGATGTTAAACATAACATTATTTTTCTGTATTCTTTCTTTACTCTTCTTTCACTGTTGTCCATTATGTCTCTTCTGTATATTATTTTTTACTTGTATGTACATACCAAGGAGAAGGCATTCTAAGTTGGAGGACTTGTATCCAATCCTTTTCTTATTTAATAAAATATGTTTAAACCAAACGCTCTGTGCAATGTAATTTTAGGTGAGAATGAAGCCTATATGAATGTATTTAAGAAGGGGGAGGGGGGGGGGGGGATATCGCAGTGGTTAGCGAGTCTGGCTTCGGATCAAGAGGTCCGGGGTTCGAATCCCGCCAGGGGCACGGCAACTTCATCTGCAGTAGAGAACTGATCTACACGCAGTAATGTTTGGGTGCAATGCTACACTGAATCTCAGCGTAGTACTACCCATGGTTCGCTAGTTCCAGCTGTTGCTCGCAGGTTTCACCGCAATGCATAGCCACATGGCGTTGCGGGCTTTCTCCCTGCCATAATACTAGCAGCCGCGATATAAGTGATATACTTGTGAAAGTGGCGTTAAACCCCTAACTCACCTCACCTCACCTAGAAAGACAGGGCAACACTGAGAGAAATATGTATTGGAATATATTCAACATCATAAGAATCTTATGTGTTGTTTCATGATATGAATATTAAATTCTGTGCAACTTTCAGGCAAACTACCTTAAATAATTTAGACATTTGTCTCAAAAAATGCATAACAATTAATCAATGTTTTTGGCTTTATCAATATATTAAAAATATTTCAATGCTTTTCTTAACTACACTTTTTGTGTTAGGAATTCTGCTGACTGTGTATTCAGATAGTGATAGACTTGCTAAAGAATTAAGTGAACTGTATTAAGGCTCTTTAATAACACAAACTAAGAGTGCAAGACCAAGGGAGCTATAGTCGTGGAGCCAAGTGCTTCGTCACCGCTCTCTGTACACACAGATATGAAGAGATCAGGCCTATAGGTGGAGATGAGAGGTAAAATAGGACAGGCACAATAGGATTAACAAATCCAGCCATGCCCTCTCCTCTGCTTGAGAGATATGAAGAGAAGGGGCCACATTTCTGGTGTATAGATATGAGGGGGGGGGGGGGGGGGGGGAGTCTGTGGGTCCACAATGAACTACCGGTAATCCATGTGGGGTCCCATACTAGTATTTCATTTTCAACTTACACCCCTCTTCTGTCTGTCAATCAGTCCATCAGTTCAAGTGCACACGACCTATCAGTTTTCTCCTTCAGTTGTTTATGTCCTTTGATTTATCTGTAATTGTGTATTTATCATGACCAAGGTGCATGCAACCTTCACTTCAGTGCTCTTAGGCTTAACACTATTACCCTGTGTTCTAATGTTTGTATTTAAATGTTGTCATCATTCATGTTGTCATTATCATCATTGTCTTTTCTTCTTTGGAAATTCCTTCTTTATAAATAATCTTTATAGAATTAGATCAATTTATCGATCCATTGTTTCTGTTTTGATTTATCCTCTTATATTATTTGTCATTATTGTCATCAATGTATATCCTTAATTATATAATAAATAATTATTGTTATCATTGTTGTCAAATTTGTCATCATCAATATGTTGTCATCACCTAGAATATCACTGTCCCACACCCTCTCCTAATACTGTTCTTCTATATCAGTTTCAAACATCATAAGTAATTCTTCTCACTGTAAGTAAAGTAGGCCAAAATAAATCTTTTAAAGCACTCAGTATTGATGAGGCATGAAGCGTGATTAAAACATCATTGACGAGAATTACCCGACACAGACAGCAGTCGTGTTATATACAGGTTAGTAGGTAAATCAGTGTGAGATTTCTCTCCAAGTAAATAAAAGTGGGTGTGGTCACATATTTCCGAGCTTGTGGAGTGCCCCGGCAACATGCTGTGACTTTAGACCCCGCTCTGAGACCCGCCAACTTTCCTTTGTTGTATATATAAACTTGTGTGTTTCTCCACAAGTGCTTGGTGACAGCAGTGTTTATGAGTCTGATATGGACATATGTATATTCAGTGTGGATGCTTTCAGATACCCATTTCTCCTCTGTAGCTTGATAGGGAGAACATTTCTTGAGGTTTTCATTGTGTAAGGTTAAATATTCAAATATATAACTTGATGATCAAACGGTTTTGAGTGTTGACATGTTGATGTATCATCTGAAAACAGTGGTACATTATTTAGTGTACCGGTTGGTGATTATCTCTCCAGCCTGTCATTTCATTTAAAAATATGAATATCTTCTGAAGAAACAAATTATTAACAGATGAATGTACAAGTTTGAAAACAACAACAAAATAACAGGTGCACTCACTGTATTAGTACAGAAAGGCCTCACAAGTACGAACACCAGAGCATTGTGTTAAACATACGTATGAACGTCAGAGGCGTTTATTTTGGTTCTCACAACAAACAAATTATCACGTATATATAGATACAAAATTTATTCTCATAAGACAAACAACACACATATATAACGACAGCTTTATATTTTAATAACAATTTATAGAAATAGACTTTTCACAGAAGGTTTTGACATGAGATTATTTTGTATTAAAAAACAAATCCCTGTGTTAAAACATTTAAAGAAATGGAATGTGTTTAAGTATAGAAATGTATTTCCATTCCAAAGAAAAGTCTCAGAGTAAATGTGGTGTTCATTGTTGTATTGAACTTGGATTTACAGTTACATATTTTGATTCTCATTTCCAATGAAATGTCAAATATCTAAGGACAGAAACAAGAGATATATTGGTACAAAATATCAGCGGTACATGTTTACTAGTACAGAATTATTAGGGATATACTGGTTCAGAAATATTAAGGATATATTGGTACATAAATATTAGGGGTATGTTTTGTAGAGAAATATTAGGGGTACATATATATATACTGGTACATAAATGTTAGGGGTATATATTGTAGAGAAGTATTAGGGGTACATATATAATGGTAGAGAAATGTAAGGTGTACATATATACTGGTACGAAAATGTTAGGGTACATTTACATTGGTACAGAAATGTTAGGGTACATATATATATTGGTACAGAAATGTTAGGGTACATATATATATTGGTACAGAAATGTTAGGGTACATGTATATTGGTACAGAAATGTTAGGGTACAAGTATATATTGGTACAGAAATGTTAGGGTACATGTATATTGGTACAGAAATGTTAGGGTACATGTACATTGGTACAGAAATGTTAGGGTACATGTACATTGGTACAGAAATGTTAGGGTACATGTACATTGGTACAGAAATGTTAGGGTACATGTACATTGGTACAGAAATGTTAGGGTACATGTACATTGGTACAGAAATGTTAGGGTACATATATATATTGGAACAGAAATGTTAGGGTACGTGTATATTGGTACAGAAATGTTAGGGTACATGTATATTGGTACAGAAATGTTAGGGTACATATACATTGGTACAGAAATGTTAGGGTACATGTACATTGGTACAGAAATGTTAGGGTACATATATATTGGTACAGAAATGTTAGGGTACATGTATATTGGTACAGAAATGTTAGGGTACATGTATATTGGTACAGAAATGTTAGGGTACATATATATTGCTACAGAAATGTTAGGGTACATGTATATTGGTACAGAAATGTTAGGGTACATGTATATTGGTACAGAAATGTTAGGGTACATGTACATTGGTACAGAAATGTTAGGGTACATGTACATTGGTACAGAAATGTTAGGGTACATATATATTGGTACAGAAATGTTAGGGTACATGTATATTGGTACAGAAATGTTAGGGTACATGTATATTGGTACAGAAATGTCAGGGTACATATATATTGGTAGAGAGTATTAGGAGTACATTGGCAGATAAATGTACATGAAGAGAGAAATGTACTCTCACAATAAGTGCAAAGTCGAGAGAGTTGTAGCGATCGTTGATTATCTCCGGTATTGATTATGATTGACAGAAACGTTTGAGGCCGGTCGAGTGCTCAGGAAATCTGGACAAGAACGTCTTGTTTGCACACAATAAGATAGCGAGTGTCGAGTTTTGATAGGTGATCACATTGGCCTCAGATCTGCTTCACAACGTACCGGTCTTTTGTCGTGCTTTTATTGCGTGTAGTTTGAATGCAGACTATTGTCATGGTAAGCCTTACAATGAACAGCGCTGGTGCTATATAAAAACCTGGGGTATATCTCTTACCGAAAAAAGAGAGAGCTTTTGTTTATTTCTGTATGGAATATGTGTGATAAGTATTACACTTGGATTTGTGGGAATGGGATTTATAGGATTTTCTTCTTGTCAACAGGGAATCAGTGCTTGTAGGCTACAGATGATTACACATCAAAAACTGTGTTCAATGTGAACTTTTGTGAGAAATGGGTTTGAAATGTGAAATCGGAGGTAATTGTGTAAGATATACTTTATACGTTATATAATTATTATCATATAGAGTATAAAGTATAGAAATTATAATCAGATGATGTTATGCCTTCTCTCACTTTCTGTTGAAAAATAGCAGTCTAAAGAGAGACAAATTAATATTTTGTTAGCGTTATTTTAAAACAATGAAAATTCAATGCCAATGAACTATGCTAATATTTTAAAATGATTTAGCCCTTTAGAAATCACTACGATTACCGAGAGACTGCAGTTAGCTAGTGATGGAGGAGAACTGTTCAAGTAAATAGTAATAATAACTCTTTATTGTCTTCAATATATTCTACATTGGAAATTTGATTTGTGCATTTTGCACCTGACAGCCACAGTGCAGCGCCAGTTAAAGCACTGATCTGTCCTTATAATGCTGAGTGAGAAGCAAGGAAACAACAGCTCCCATCTTTTAATGTCCAGTGGTATGATGAACTCTGGTCTTGATGAGGGTGATGAGCAGACACTCTACCAGATGAGCTGCACACGTACATGTGTATGCAGATGTTCGAGCATATGCAAACAATTCTACACCTGCACTCACTTTCGGTGTAAACTAACTATCATATACACCCTAATATAGACAATGAACACATGCATACCATTTTTTGCACATGCACATGCATATTGCACATGCACTTATATACATGCTTATGCATCTGATGTGGAAACATTCCTGATCATGAAATTTACTTTTATACAGATACACATATAGACATACACATATGTACACATTCAAATTCATACACACATGTATACACACACATGCAGACAGAAAGACACACATGTGTAGATCTGTATGCATGCTCACACATGCACATGCACACACACACACACACACTCCCACACACAGAGAGACAGACATGAGTGACCCAAGTGCATTATCAGAGTATATATAGCCAGGAGCTCCAGCTACTCACAGCGTGCCAATAAACATAATCAAAGAGTCCTGGTCAGTATGGAAATAGACTCTGAAGCTTCACGACAACCCCAAGGGAGATAACTGTTGATATACTGGCTCCCCACTTAGCTGGCAAATGTTCCTCGCTTGCTTGGTCTGTGGCTGTAAGACCAGTGATGAGGTGGCCATCAACTGGGAAATGTGGCCCAAGGTTCCCCAGCAATCGGAATGGAATAATTTGACCAGGCCTGTTGTGACACAAGCCAGTGTTTAAGATTCTGCTATTAATTGACAACCAGGAGAAATTTTAAAGAGAGGCTGAGAAAGAACCAGCCTATTGGAGTCAAGTCATTCGCTAATAAATACAGGGAAGAGTCTATCATGGAACTGTCCCTCGTTCATTCAGTCCGTCCATCCGTCCTTCTGTCCCTCCGTCAGTTCCTCCACTCTCCTTCATTGAGATGATATTGATTTACCCCGTGTCGCTGGTGGAGCAATTTGTTCTGACAGTCTGTATGCCTATTGTGAAATAGATGAACAGAAAATGAATATTGCCGCTTAGCTCTCGAGTTTGCAATTTTGCCTGCTTCTCCTTGGGGGTTTGTAGGGCTTCCAGAGAATGGAATTATCCGGTGTGTAAATGCACTGCTGATATAGCTGTCCTTTTCGTATACCGCAAACTGCTCTGTGTACTTAATAATATCGTCTCTCATTGCCCAATTGTATTTAGTTGAAGATGTTTTCACAGCTCAGTCAAACCCTAAGCATTACGTTAGTCATTTCAGTTTTATTGCACGCAACCAGATATTGATGACAATTTTATTCCAGTTTTACTGCCCCAAAGAGATTTTTATTGTCGAAGCTTAAACTGAAGGCACCACTGTTCTTAAAGATTTAGAAGCTATGCGTAAGAATTTGATTATCTTCTTAGTAAATATTTCAACCTGTTAGGTCGTATTCTGAGAAAAATACATAAGTGTAAATAATGACAGGCAATGAAAATCCATTGAGATGTGTCTTGATTTTTTTTGGGAAAATCTTTTCAGGAGTTTTAAGTGCAATTATGAGTAATAGTGAATGATAATGAAACCAAAATCAATGTTTTAAATGCCTTTGAATTGTAGATTTTATAAAATTTATTTGAACTATATTGTTAATGTTTCATTTCTACTTGATTTTGAGGTATTTTAATGATTGAGTTAATGATTTGATAAAGAAGGTGCATACTGAATTGGATTTCTCGCTATTCCCAGTGTTGAGAAACATTCACCCTTTGCATATGTATAAACCTTATAAACCTTCAGTAATGATTGCATTGAATGGATTCTAATGAAGATTACTGTGCATGTAAGATCATTAAGTAAACTTATAATAAGCAAAAAAAAATGTGATTAAATTGTTTTAATTATTCTTCAATGATAAAAACATATCAAACGGATCTTTGAATGGAAGGAAGAAATATAAAGGTATTAATCAATTTATGAAATAAACAGCATGATAACCACCCTCAAATGGTATTTTAAATGAATGATTGAAACAAATGTCATGAAAACACTGACAAGGTGTAAAGTGGTATTGTATCCAGTAAAATGAATGAAAATATTTTTTAATCTAGTGAAATTGAGGGAAAACATTTTTGTCAAAGGATTAAAATGGTATTTTATTCAGTTAAAAACTTCTGACAATGATTTAAGTAATCTTTTATCATGTGAAAACATTTTGACAATGATCAAATTGGTATTTTATCCAGTGGAAATAAACAGAATCATGTCGGGTATATTTTAAATTAAGACAATTATATAAACAAAAATGTGGAAAATTGTCAGCATAAACCAGTCAGTCTGTCTGTGAATCCATCTGACAACAACTTTTGAAGAACGAATGAAATGACATGAAAACAACTAAAACTGGTATTTCAAGGAAACACAAGGAAACATGCAGTATAAAGCAGCCTGGTCTATTCACTGGACACCGGTCTATTCACTGGACACCAGTATGAGATGAGTCTAGTATTGGTTTCAATAAACTGTCCAGTTCTCTGACCACTAGCTGATAGCGGCTATCTCAAATTTCACCCCCCTTGATTTTCTATGGGCCTTTGATTTGCAGCTTGGTCTATCCCTGACCTTTGACCTAGGTCAGTCCAGCCAGAGGTCAGACAAATGAACATGGATCTGTCTTTATTCCCAGGTAGTTGCCATTCAAATCCGAAAAGTTCATATAATGTCTCGCCTGAGTGGTTTTATCGGTTCTTTAATCAGAATATTCCATTGTCAATGTAAATGAGATTTTTTTGCCAGTTAATTTCATTTATGAAAATATTGCTATGTTCAGTTACAGTATAAAGATGATTACTAACTTGAATGTTATCAAAGACATTCAATACTAAATACATTCGTTAGATAAACAAAATACAGATCTCCCAAATTTAAAAGATGTTAAGAACAATATAATTATACAATTATATTGATAGTAGTTATCATTTATCACTGAAATCCTGCTTTGAAACAGATAAAATACCATATTTTAATATATATGATACATTATTATTTTAAAAATTATATGAATAGGAAGAATCTCAATTCAAAGACATATTTATCATAGAAGTTTATGTGAATTCTGAAGAGCTTTTTAGCTAAATGATGTTTACCACATATATTATAAAAAATATTACCAAGCATTGAACACATTTACCTTATAAGATGATAACATTCTAAAGAATCTTATATCCAAGACATCAAGATAATTATCATAAAGGTTAATGAATAAAAAATGTTTTTAATTGGCCAAAAAAATGGTGAGATAACGTTACATAAAACAACTAATTAATTTTTTGGCCTCAGTTGTTAAAAATTCTATAATTATATAAGTCAATAAAGTTGGTGAAGAAACCCATTTCATAAACATATATATATAACAACCAGGTAGTCTAAGTCTAGGCAATTTTGAACTCTCGTAGTGCAGTTATGAGAGAGTAAATTAGCAGTTATCTCCCTTTAACAGTATCAATCTTCCAGTGATATCAACTCAACAGAGTACTTACAAAGTGAAACTTTAACATAATTAACCTAGAAATAGCTCTGGTAAATAGCTTCCTCCTGCAGTCATTCCTCCTGCAAGTTGATGTACAATCTTTCCACGGTAGTGTTGCCTCATTGTAGCAAATAATGGCAGGCGTTTGATTGGATATCTGCCTCATTGTAGCAAATAAGGGCAGGCGTTTCATTGGATATGTGCCTCATTCCTACTTATTTCAAAGTGAATTAGCTCCAAAATAACAACACGTAAAGTATGTCCCTCTTATCAGCAGCAAGACACATGTTTTACAGGCTTAGCTGATGCTTAATTAAGATGAAAGTTCTTCATGATTGCCAACATTTTTAATGAGAATTAAAAATTATGAGTTGAAAATCTTGGCAAATAACTTTAAAAAGAAAGTTTTCAATTAACTTCAGAATGATGCTCACTTGACTTTGATGAAAGAATTTTAGAAAACTAATTAAAATATCCTTTTCAAGGAAGTTAATTTTTTTTTTAAAAGTGCAGAGATTTTCTGTTTTCTCTACATGCAGTTTGATAACAATGCTTTTAATCATTACGTTTGATTTATTTTCCCGATAATATCTAATTCAAGTTGATATTCATTTGCTGTGATGTTTCGCCTCCGTAATAATCACTGAGATTTTCATTGTTCAATGTACGCTGGTTCCTGTTGACACGCGAGACATTTACCATGCTTCAAACCTTTTTAATTCACAAGCTAACTCTCTCTTGACATTCAGGCTGGAAGGTATAAATTAATTATAATAATGCAATATTGAGGAGTGTTTAGCCCAGCTTTGATCAGGAAGAGTCTGCTAATTCAAACTGTGTCAGCACACAGTTACGTCTTTCTCTCTATTTGTTATGCTTTCCCAGAGCTAAGCACCCTTAGAGGGATTAATTGATTCCTATCATGGCGGGGTCGACTCTCGCAGCTAGCTGCCTGCTAGATGTGCTGACTTGTCTGTATACGCTGAGTCGAGTTGAGTTGTGTGTGTTGTGACCGACCAACCAACAGCCTCTGTACATTGATTTAGATAGTCGTCACTGGGTCAAAACCTCCATCTCACTTCCCTACCTTCCATTGCGATACTGCCCACCTCGCTATTAGAAAAATCTCCTCTCTCATATTGATGCTCGTAAATTTCAAAACTGACATCAAGTTTGTGATAGGGAAAGCCTATTCATGCAAGCCGTGTCTTGTATGTTTTACCGTGATTTACAAGCACGGCAGTTTGGTTTGCTTTATAGCGAGGGTCTCTCTGTATAAAGAGGCATGTAACAGTCTCGCTGTATGTATAAATATATATCCTTCAGTAGGGATATATAATGTTTGAGTGTATATACATTCGCACTTATATATACACAGCTTTGCCAATGCATCTATAACATTGTCCGTGTCAAAATCATTTGACTTGCTGCGAGTATATGATTGATAAGAGCAATTCACATTTTATAGGTGATTCTTGTATTAGACGTTTGATAAGGTAGAAGGCAAAGGGAAGGGAGTTTGTAATTTGAATATGATAAAGTGTCTCGGACAGAAATACACCGTTACAGAATAGCCTACGTTTAGGTGTGGGCAATTATGATGGAATGATAGCTGGCTATCATCTGTGTAAGCGACACTAAAATGACTGATTGTAGGAAACTAATATTCTACAGGGGAAAATTGCAGAGTATCTAGCGATTGCTACAAATAGGTTACAAACACGCACAAATTGAAACTCAACATGCAAATCAAATCTTGCACATCTCTCGCGAGTGTTGTTTTAAAAATGAGAGATGAGTCATAACTTTGAATCTTGTGGCTTGTGGTGTTTCAACTTTTCTTGCTCAGGCTGTTTGTTTTAATATCTTTATTTTATTTTCGGCTGCGATCTTTCAGTATGCCAAAATCCTTTGCCAGCTTCATGACTGGCAAGCTGACAAAATTATGATGCAAAGAACAGAATCAGATCATCTAAGATGTAGAACAGTTGTAAAGTCATTATTTTCTGGTGAATAAAAACAAACACTTCATCTTAGTTTAGATTGTTAAATGTTTGAGGGTGTTTCCTTTTTTAAATATCCATGATTGATAATATGACTTTGTCATGTATTTTAAATAAATTTTTTTATCAAAGAATAATTATTTTCAAATTCATTTTTGACATTTAAAAAAAAAAAATTCTGTTTATATTTTTGATTGATATGTTACATAGGTAGGTACTTTAAATAAAGTTGTAATCATTATAAAATGTTCCTAGTATTTATTATTCAAATTTTTGTTGGAAATGTTTTCCTTTGTTTCGTGGTTATAGTGTCAGCTGTGTACACTAGACTGAAAGTTGATAATAAGAAAACCAATACCTATATCATCAAGATAACGTTTAATGATTGTTAAAGTGCCGACATAAAACTCTTCAAAGATTTGTTAATGTTTAAATTTATTTATTGTGTGTTGCCATAATTGATAATTACTCATACATAAAATTAAACTAAAATTTGCAAATAAATCTTTTAAAGTTAATAAAAAAGACTAAAGTAACAGTTGTTGTGCAGGAATGTCATGAATTGAATTATGTAACATGAGTGAAAAGGTGAAGGCCCTAAACTAGGAAATGATTTGCTTATATAAGAGTAGCTATGATGGATAATAATACCTGGTTACGAGATACTATTTACAAGAAAACTATTATGAAGCCTTGTTCTCACTCTGACCTTCTCTGTCCGTGTCACCAGCAGGTCAGTGAAGATGAACCATCACCGCGCTTTATTAACCAACATCATGTCAATTGATTTTCAGCCAATCATATTATTACGCCCGAAAATAATATATTTTTCGATAATATGCTTTGGAGTGAAATGCTTAACAAATAAATGTTATTGTCGCCCTGGGCTACAAACCCGTGTTGGAGAAAATGCCTAATCATTTTGATTCCCTGCGGCCATTATATTGACATACACAGATTAGAAACTTGATACAGGGGTCTTAGTTCGCCTGCTCAGTGCGTTTATTACTTAGTACAATAAATAATTGCTTTTGTGTCCTTATGATCAGTTCCATATATTGTTATTCCGATTCCTGGGTGTTTAATTTGTAAAATGATTGGTTCGTATATAACCGTTATCGTTTAGGTACTTACTGAGGATAGTGGAACATTCCATGATAGGGTACCTTTATCAACTCGTCAATCCCTGATTGTGGTGTAATTCCTGTACTTAGCCACACAGAATGGTTTACGCTACAAGTCAGCATCGTCAGTTAGTGTTGGTATCTTTTAATGAGACACGATGTTGTCAACACATTGTTTGGCTGTGCCAGTGTTAGTTTATGAACAAATAAGGGCTTCCAGCATTGATGTCATTGTTCTATTTGTTAATCATTCTCTCATTAATTAAAATGAGGCTATTTGAAATATGAAGAAACTAATGCCAATTTTGAAGAAAGATATCTTGAATTTAAATATATAATTTATGAATATATATCTGTCATTATTATATCACTGGGTACATAGATCAAAACATGAATTCGTCAATTTTGCTGATTAATGTTCTGGCATATTACCATAGAGATCTGTGTAAAAGTTATGAAACATGTATAACATAGAACGAAATAAAGCTGCATTTAATTATTCTTCCATACAAAATAATTGCAATAGATGATCAGATAATTTTGATATTTTGACATTGCCATGGTAGTTATTTGCTAGATTTTCAACAATGATAGAAACAAATTGAAAAATCTTATTGAATTTGATGTGAGCAATTCGTTGTCCTGTTCGATGTATGATTGTAATGATGACCTACGGCTGATGGCGTAAGAGAGTTTGTGATGTGATGTAAGTAAGTAGACAAGGTTAACTTAGGGACGTGACATCGATAACAGCGACATTCCTCCCTGACAACAACAAATCGCTGTATCGCCTGTCAAAAAGTCCAACCTTGTTGCATTCAGGAAGTTGCTAATCAACAAATCTCAAATTTGCATCTTCATTTTGTTTGACTTGACCCCTAATTCGTTGTGTTATCTGACAGATGTCCCACTTCATGTTACAAGTTTCTGAAATCATACTGGATAATACTTTGCGACCTTCATCTTCTTTTGTTATCCCCTACCTCCTACGGAGTTGCCTTAACTTTGATAACATGTTTTGCTATCAATTTGTTCACTTTGTTTCAATAGTTGATAGAAGAACATTTGTTTGTTTGTGTATTTCATTTGTTGCCCTTCAAAATATTGGTCTGCAACCCGTCCTGCTTTCATTAACACATAGTATCCTGTAGTTAACATTGAGTGTTCGCTCAGAAACTCTCAGGAAATTGTGTTACAGAACTCTTAACTGGATGTAATAATGTGACAGTTGTTTGCAGCAAATCTATCGTATAACATTAGTACCTGAAATTATGATTGACTAACTTTTCCCCATAGTTTTCTCTTTGTTTCTGGTCAATCTGAGAGTTGTCTAGTTTCGAGACTTTACTCAGACTTCATCAATTCCACTTCTTATTCCGACTTGTCATTTAATTTTACTGGATGTTTTAATATTCTTTTGAAATCCTAATTCTGGAGATATGCATTTTGATATTTGTATTTAAGTTGTTCATCTAGTTGGCCATGGAGTCATGTAATCTTTTAGTTAGATGATCCGCTACTGGTTTTACTTGTTTTAAGGTTTTGAATTCTTTTTGGATCAAAATTCTTGGATTATACTTACTGATATCTGATATGTTTGTCTTTGTAAATCCAACATGTCTACTTTCAAAGTTTACTTATTCTATTCTTATTTCAAATCTTTATAGAATGTTCTTTTAAGTACCCTGAAATCATAATGTTTAGTTTTGGCAAATCTTATTTACTCTCTTATCAAAGTAAATTATTTCTCATAGACCTACACTTAATCATTATTCATTACACAAAGATTATTTTATCTAAATAATAATGTGAACATAACATACTTTGTATTATATACAAATTTCCTCCTCACATGAAAGTTTTTCAAAGTCTGGTCCCTGGTTAATAATTAAATCAAATGCATAGAAACAAACTGTTTTATAAAGCAAAACCATTATTGGTTCATCTCTGGCTATGCTTTGATTATGCTCAAGAGAAATTTTGTGATCAATCAATAATATATTGAATAGATGTGAGAAATTATTTAGCTGTTATCCTAAATCAAAGAAGATTGTCTGAAAAAACAAATTACCGGTATATGTATTAGGTAAAATTAAATTTGTTTGTAACAACTAATATGACCTTTTGAAAGTAAAAATATGTGCAGAAATTGGAAAATCCACTTTTAAAAATTCTTAATTTGCCAAGTATCAAATTGAGAAAGGAGCCGAAACTTTTATGTTATTGTGAAAAGTTGAAATGGCAATGTCTTAAAAAGTGTGTTTTCATCTGACATTCAAGTTGATTTAACTTTATCTCATCAGGTTTTTGCTTTTAAAATGTTTTAAATGTAATGATAAAGTGACAAAGATGTTTTTAAGTGATATAGCTAATTGTTATTGATACCTTTAGAGATAATCATGTCATACAACTATGATAAGTCGGATAAAAACAACCAACTAATGTTTCAGCCGATAGTGATATCATGTTAATGAAATTGTTTTTCCAAAGAAAGATGATAAAATTGCCTTCATGGATCAGATTTATTTTTGTGAAGCGATTGTCTTTCCATGACAAAGCATAATTTGTAGGTTACTTTATTCAAGAAAATGTGATACTGTATCTATTAGGTAAGTAGCATGTACTTCTCTTAAAACAAAATTCACATACTAAACTACACATCTTAAAAGAAACTTGCAAGATTACTTTCAACACTTACATAAATGTCTTTCATTATTGTTAAATTACACAAAAAGCAAACTACATTACAAGTGTAACATAAACCTCCCAAGTCAATGTAGTTTGTTGTTAAATAGAAATAGTTTGTAAAGGGCCATCATACTTTATCTCAAATTACGTATCTTTAAAAAGGTGAAGAGTAACTTCACAAGGTGTGAACCCCAGGTAGCCTGAGAGAGTTGTCTCTACTATACAGTATTGAAATAAACATATAGGTCTATTACCTACTGTTTGATAATATCATATACATTTCAATGTCTTGTACATTTGGTACTGAGTGGCGACGCCCAAGTGTGTTAGCGTGTAGGTTTAGACAATGGGGAGTAGGCCTAGTTCAGTGGCAGCCGGGTGGGCCGTGCTGTTGACAATGTTTAGGTGTTTTTATAGGCAGTGCAAGTAGCTTCGCAGTTATAAGCATGTATTAGAGATCTAGGGCGTGACATATTACTAAGGTTACAATATGTCATTTATGTTTCTTAAAATCTTTTTAAGTGAGCTGCCACACACGTTTTATCTGCTATTCTTCAAATTGCACGGACATGGTTTTCATTCCTGTGTGGTATTTTTCTATAAACAAAAAATTCAAGCTTTCATTGTCAGATAATTAAAAATGGAAAAATCTTCAGTGTATTTAATTTAACATTTTGAGCAATCTTTCAAGTAATGTCCAATTTGAAGAGGATCTTGCAGATGCTTTTTATCTATTTTGCTTGAGTGTTAAGTTCTATAGATGATTTTGTTACATGTTTTCTTAGAAGTTAATTTCCTCCTCAATATGAAATCTGAAAAATCTCAAATAGTAACTCAAATTAAAAGATAATTTAAAGTCACAAAAAAGCCGAGATTGAAAAAGAAAGATAATAAAAAATATCAGATAAAAATAAATTTAAATCAGAAATCAAACAAAAAGCATCAGCATTAACACAAAATAAATGACAGATTCTCCTGAAAAACATTTTTCCTGAATCCATCAATTTGAAGGGAAAAAAAACAGGGAAGAAAGCAAACGAGTTTACATGTTGCTGCGTTACAGTGACGACAATAGTGCCGCTGATGCTGATGTCAAGTCGGGGCCAGGACAGGTATAGGAATTAGTTTAGGTTTGCGACTGATGGATCTCTACCACCAACCAACCAATCAGGAGCCAGCGAAAGCATCGACAATCCGGTGACCACTATGCAGTTGGATCAATAAGGAGGCTCACTAATAGGGAATTTGATACTGCAAGCATATGTTGTGAATATTTTATGTGTTTAGCTTTGGATCTCCACTCTCTTCTTTACTCTGATCAGCAGTAGGTGATCTGCTTAGCATTTTAGTATTGTCTTTGATTTTAATAGATCCAATTGGACTTTCTTTGTGATTAATTTTATTCGTTGAATTATAATGTCTGTGATTAAGAAAGCCACCTTTATCGTTTTAATACTTAGAGGGTGTCATGTCTTCATGCAATTATGTCATCATAAATTGTCTTTCATGATTATTTGATCCCAAATGCTTCTTTTTATGAGGCTTTCTTCACTGTTCTTCAGTAATTGAACATTGAGTGTGGGTAACCATTGTCTTAATTACCTGTGTAGGAAATTAAACACATCTCATCATAGATTTCCTAAAGCTTATTGTCGTAAGAACTCATCAAAGCTGTTTTATTCTGGTAATCATCGACTGCTCCTCTCAATAAAAGGAGAATGATTATCCTCAATAAATGTCAAGAATAATCGACTGAGTAGTTTTTTCAGGTGTTGAACGGTAAAGTGTATGTAGGTGTTGAACAGGAAACTGATGAAGGCTGATTGTCCTATTGTCTTGAGAAATATAACCACTGCCCACTTGGCATTTATCTAAGACCAGTTAATCATCAAATATATCACATTCTCATCTTGTCCTCAGCCAGCCAGACAGTAATTTAACATTGTAAATTTTTATTTCATAGTTTTAAAATTTAAAAATCTTTCCATCATAGCATACAATTATTTCATTTTTGAAACCTTAACATTTTAGCTGCTGAATTAAGTCTGCGGAACCAATTTACAAGTAGCAGAACTTGTTAACAATAAGAATATGTCGAGACTTACCCGGGAATATTGTTGTGTAAAGTGTTACGTTTCTATCTAAATCTAAATAATTAAACTGTTTTTTAATGGGTTTTTTTTATTAATTAAGGCATCATTACTAAACATTCTTTCTCACTGAATAAAAGGTGGAATGTGCAGAAAGTATTAATCAATGTAGCTACAGATCAGTGTACGTCAGTAAGAGTTCAATATAAATCCTCTTCTGCACCAAGTGACCCATCATCACGAGGCTAATCAAAGAAATTTGTTCTCTTTCTTTTTTAAAGTTGATTCTATTATCCTTGTCATCTCACACTTACAAAACGTTTATTAGAGCGCTCCAACTACAATCTCCCTTGTACAGACTTCACTGCATACACAGTTACATACAGCACACAGCTGATTCCAACATCTATTAATGATCAAACCCAGGACTCTATGCTGTCAAGCCGTCTAGTTTTTCAGTAATTACGAAACAATGCTGGCGATGTCCCTCCCACTCAGGGAGCACGCCCGCTACTCTTTACCATGTTCTTGTCATATACATCAAGTAGCACATGACCTTTTCTCTTGGATACAGATGTATCAACTGTTTTATATGATTTACATCAAACCATTGCCCTCTGTCTCCCTCCCTCCCTTCCTCCCTCCATCCCACTCTCTAGCCAGTCGTTAACCCATTATATCAACAGACCTGATTGTATGGTACATGTTGGGGAGGGGATACAGTGTCAATGCCTTCTGGTGATATGAGTGAGTTATTGTATAACACCGCTTGGACGATATTGCTGCCATTTAGCAGTGATCATAAATATGTATAATACACCCAAAGATACATTTAGCTACAAAAGGATACACAACAAATGCTCCTCTGATGAGTACACTATATCTTGTCTTGGATGTTGTCTTTGATCCCAGGCGGGATAGTGCAGTGGTCAGAGCGTTCGGCTTCAGATCAAGAGGTCTGGGGTTCAAATCCTTCCAGAGGCTTGCCAACCTTGTCTGCTGTAGAGAACTGTTCTATTTCAAGTAAGGCTTAGGTGCAATGTTACAGTGCAGTACCATTAGTTCCAGCCGATGCTCACAGGTTTCACTGCAATGCATACCCACCATGGCGTTGCGGGTTTTCGCACTGCAATAATACTAGCAGGAAATATTATTGAAAGCGGCGTTAAAACCCAATTTACCTCACCTCCCTCACCTCTTCCCTACGTCTTATTCCTAAAACACAGACAAGATCTGTTCTGTTGTGGATGCAACTGATAACTCAGTGCCTGGCATATGATGCCCATGTAAAAGATCCTTTAATGGGAACACAGTTGATGATACAATCTTATGCATGCATGATGCTGAGGATAAAGATGATGCAGTCATCTCATACACATATGCTTTATCACCAATTCAGTTAATCTTAATATCTTCTATATAGTTAATATCTTCATATATTCATCCAGTTGATGTTATCATATCAGACACATTATGCTGTGTGCTTAATACAGCTTAGAGTATAATATACACATGATGCTGTGAGACTGATACAGCTAATATCATACCAGGCACATGATGCTGTAAGACTGATACAGATAATATACCAGGCACATGATGCTGTGAGACTGATACAGCTAATATCATACCAGGCACATGATGCTGTAAGACTGATACAGCTAATATCATACCAGGCACATGATGCTGTGAGACTGATACAGCTAATATCATACCAGGCACATGATGCTGTAAGACTGATACAGCTAATATCATATAAGGCACATGATGCTATGAGACTGATACAGCTAATATCATACCAGGCACATGATGCTGCGTGGTGGATACAGCTAATATCATACCAGGCACATGATGCTGTGAGACTGATACAGCTAATATCATACCAGGCACATGATGCTGCGTGGTGGATACAGCTAATATCATACCAGGCACATGATGCTGTGAGACTGATACAGCTAATATCATATTAGGCACATGATGCTGTAAGACTGATACAGCTAATATCATACCAGGCACATGATGCTGTGAGACTGATACAGCTAATATAATATCAGGCACATGATGCTGTGAGACTGATACAGCTAATATCATACCAGGCACATGATGCTGTGTGGTGGATACAGCTAATATCGTACCAGGCACATGATGCTAAGAGACTGATACAGCTAATATCATATCAGGCACATGATGCTGTGTGGTGGATACAGCTAATATCATACCAGGCACATGATGCTGTGTGGTGGATACAGCTAATATCATACCAGGCACATGATGCTGTGTACATAATTGTATGATGCTGTGTAGAAACTAAAACAGATCAAAACTATTGAGTTTGACACATGATGCCCAGATTTGGATCGCCACTGTCTGGTATGGATGAGATTTCCCCACAGACTGGAAACGTTGATCACGAAGAGACCTGCGTGACTAGCTACTCTTGAAGTAAATGTCAGCTACTCTCTCTTCTCTATCCTTTCTCTCTCTTTCATTCTCTCTCTATTCTGTTTCCCCTGCTCTCCCTCAGATCCTAGCTCTCTCTCTCTCTCTCTCTTCCTCTCTATCTCTACCTCTCTCTCTTCCTCTCTATCTCCACCTCTCTCTCTTCCTCTCTATCTCCACCTCTCTCTCTTCCTCTCTTCCTCACTGTCTCTCTCTCTCTTGATTTCTTCGTGGATAGTTTTTGTGAGTGAGTTGCAGCATTGTGGATCAGTGTCAGTAATGTGTTAGTGCTCCTGTCAGCTACACTTCACCTTTACTTCCCATATATATGCTCATGTTGGTCCTTGGCCTTCCACAATTACCCGTTAGGGCTTCACGGGCTACTGTACTCAACTTACATTGTATATACACAGGTATCTGGTCATTCAGATTATTCATTCTAGTCATTGGTAAATATGATTACATTTTATGGACACTAATATTGTGTTGAATATTTGCATCATTCAATAATATTAGAACAAGAATGATTTTTGAGTTATTGAATGTTTGCTATCATTGAGTTAACCCTTTACTGGCTGGTCCTGAACTGTTCTAGCAATAGCAGGTGCTTGTCCTGGATGGTCTGCTAAAACTACCAGGAATCACTGCCGTCATTTAGTGGCAAAATTTGAATTGATTTGTTGGTTTGATGATTAACTTATTTGTTTATTTAAAAGGACTTAAAAAGCAGAACTTTGAGAACAGAACTTGAATTAATGTCTTGGTTGTACGTCAACATGGTCATATTGTCTCTTTAATATGACAGGACATTCAAGCAGTTTACAGAGTAGCAGTGTGAAATTAATTCCACTTATCATTAGAAACTTGAAGTCTACATAATAACTGTACAATTCTATCACATATTACATTCTCATTTAAATGTTTAGATTTCCATTTTCCACTTCAATACTCTTTAAACCTGATCATGCATCATTTTCTGGTGCCAGTTGCACCACCGAGAAGAAGATTCTGCATTGTATCACGCCCTACCACTTTGAAAAATCTCCCAATTCGCCAACCATCTCCCGTATTTATGATAGTCTCACCAACACAAGCTTATTCTCTCGAGTGTTTGCTTCCGTACTAAGTACTTCAGAGGAATCTCCATGAATATTTTCCTGCCATTTTCCATGGTACATGATACATTGGAAGCGAGCACCTCAGCAGAGGGTTATCTGCCCACGGGGAACAGGAGCCCTGCAACAGATGAATCTCCCTCCTTCAGAGGCCTCCAGTGCGGGCTGCAATGAAGGGCTGATGAGTCTCCTGTTATGGACCATGTTATTCGTGAAATTGACGTTGTAGATATTGTTGGAGTAGCGATATGTACATAGAGACCTCTGACTGACAGCTCAGTTTGTGCTCGACTTTTGGAACAGTTTAGAGTGCATTCAGTCTGTCTGACTGTCTGTCTGTCTGTCTGTTTGCTGAACATCTTGCTCTGGTTTTCAATGGAATTCCTTGTGGTTGTTGGATTGTCTTGTTATAGATGTGCTGATGTTTACACAACTAATTATCGTTTGTTTACTATTCAATAATAATCATTAAATAAATTTTCTTAAAAAGTGTACATATTACTAAAAACCTTTAATACATATATTCAAATCAAAGAATAATATAATAATACTATAAACATTTATTTGGCACATTAGTATCCTGGTGAACCATTGTTCCTTTTTATTTCATTTTCAAGTACAAAACTTAGCGGCCAATTATGGCAATTAAAGGTTATCATTCATATTGCCTTTATTTCCAAACCAGCTACCAATTGTACTGCTGGGTAAACCTGGCAAACTTACTTACCCAAATGAATACCTTAAGTTCCCCAAATTAAAAAATGTCAATAATTACAGTTTTAAATAGTTTTGAAGAAAACAAATAAATTACCAAATCAAAATATTAATCATCAAAAGCAAGCAGACTGACAAATGTTGGATTGCAACAAGAAGCATGTGGCTGTTGGGCAATGGATTGAAGTTAGTAGGAAGAGGAATCTTCAATTACCACAATTCCTGGACGTAAAGCCACAGAAAGAATGGGGGAGGGAGAGTGACTGTTGATCATAATGTATTGTTACTAATGGTAGCAAGCTCGCTAGGTTCTAGCCAGAAGGCTTGGCAGCACAGAAAGTTGTTAGTCTCTCGAGACCAGCGCACTGAAACTGATTATCTTAGCTGAAAATAGGATCACCCTCGTATTGGCGAAATATGAAAGCTGGCGGATATTGCAATCACTTTCCGACAAGAAACTAAGCGTCCCTAGAGGTGCCGTGCAACCAGTGACAGTGCTAAATGCACTCAAGCAGAAAACTCTCAAGTCGCTGCGGAAATGAAAATATCAATATTGCGATCATAGTGTATATTTTCTTGCCAAAGTTGAGAAGCGAACTGATGAGAATTGGTTGGTTTAATCTTCTCCGAAACAGGAAGCAAGGAAATCCAATCAGAATTGTTGAACAACATTGTTATCCTGTTCCGCAGTATATGGAAATATGATTAATTTTCCTGTAAAGATGTTAGCTATGATTGGAACTCAAAGAGAGATACAGCAATGTCCTTTACGTACAATGAAGTGACTGATAATGTGCCTTCTGAGTGTATTATCGTCAACGCTTGATTGATACAGCTAACACCTTTATGTGTAACTTCAAAATTATTTCTTAATTATCTGTTGTCATTTCGATAATTTCATAACAATTGTGAAAAAAAAAATATTTACAATTATAAGTTTTCAAATATATGAACAAATTATTTTCACATAAATTTCTATATTTAAAGCGTCAGAGGACAGATCAATGAAAGTTATGAATGGTAATTGTGCAATTGTGAGTGTTTGTATTAAAATGATATTCACACAATTGTTCATGTTGAAAAATCTCTGGAAAGTTATGAATATTGACAGATAGAGTGACAGTCTCATCAAGTTCAACATTAGGAATAAAACGTCCTTTGCCGTCAAGAGAACTAACTATCAAGGTTGTTTATGTCTTTCATTCAGCTGATTAAACCTTTGTTCATTTGATTCTGGGTCCCAGGGAAGAAACCATTTCATCAAAGAATCTATGTTCTTTTAAAATATTTTTTTCATCCTCTCTGATGGACATCGGACAACAAACCGCACAGATCAAAGATGGCACCGTAAAAAGAGAGCTGCGGTTGCTGGTAAAAGCAATCAAAGTTGTGCCAGTATTAACAGACATTTAGATCAAGATTCAAGTACCCACAACATGGATAAAAGGCATCTATTGATTCTTAATCTGACAAAAAATCAATCTTAAAAACCTCCACTTCAAAGATGGAATAGCGAAGAAAATTATCAATTTACCAAAGGGAAAGAACTTTTGTAAAAACGTGTAACCAGATTTGGGCTCTTTTATGGCACATGCTTCAAATTCATTTATTGATATTATGGCTGCATGTAGAATTTCACAGACACAGAAATCTTTATATTCTGTAAAGTTTAATGTAGCATTGGCTGGTGAAGTTTCATGAATATTTCTACACCAAAGCAATATGTGTGAAAGCGATCTGCTGAGATTGAAGCTAGCCACTGCCACACAGCGGCACAAAGTAGAATTTATATTCAAAACCACAGCAGAACATTTTATGCCTGACAAATTTGCAAAGATTAACGTCAAGGTAATTCAATTCTGGGATGTTGTTTTTAATTCATTGTATGCAAAGCACATGAGTATTAACTGTTTGAACTAGCATCAGAGATTAAAAGGAATTTTCATAATTTACTTGTAAGAAACGCAGGTATGATATAACTATGTATTAAAGATTTTTTCATGGAAGTACTGAGCAAGGTATTGGGATATTACTAAAGTGCTGTAACTGTTACATAATTCAAACACTACTCAAGCAACACTTTCAAATTGAATTTACTCTCATGATTTTCTTCAGTTCTATTATTTCTCTAATATTTATATATATATTTCTCTTATATTCTTTTACATACATTAAACTGAGACAATGTTTTATCTTCCACTAACCCATACGAATATAACAATCAATATTCAAGAGGTTTGTCATAAAATTTTCAAATCACTAAGTTTATGTGATCATTGCATGTCAAACTAGATTTCTGACAATCTTGGTATACACATACATAACTGTAAAGAAACTTTAAGAAATAGTCTTTACCAAATTTGAAAGTCAATATTAACATAATCTTGATATTCAGTTTATAAAAAAATACCTTTACTGTTGAAAGTGTAATATTATTTTTTTGTTAATCTGTATAACCTAAATGATAATAATAATTTCAATTTGTTTTAAAAATATTCTCCTAAATGTGTTTTTTCATCAACTCACTGAGAAATTAACATGGTTATATTTGTAATTTCACTATCTGCAATGGTACAAATCCTTGCAATCATTGAAATATTGTAATGAACTAATAAAACATTAACTAAACATTAATGTCCTAACAATGTTATTACTGACAACCTTTCTGTAGAAGCAAAATTTAATCTAATTGGGAGAAAGGAATCTGGATTTTGAACTATGTACACTGTTTCAATTCAATTAAGTCCTTATAAGGATTGACTATGAATGAACTTTTTTGGTTTAGAATATCTCAAAAATTTGAATTAGAAACATTAATGTCATGCCATAAAATTTTGCATAAATATATTCACTACATTTGTTTGAAAAGAAATATTCTTCACAATGCTTCATTCATATATGCGTATACTTATACAATTGTCTGTCTCACAAAACATGTCCACATGTGCTCAAAGATAAACATCATTATTCAGGTATGTACATACATATTAAAGTAAATATGCAATAAAATCATTATTCTTATTGAAACTAAATTATTTATCAAGCATTTACCGAGTTGATATTCCAATAAACCGGCCACATAGAATAGTCTGGAACAAATCAGTTCAACAGCTAAAGTATTTCAGATCATCTGGAAATGAATGAAAATGATTACAAAGATAATCGGCCTGCCACATCAAGTTTATTTTATAAACATATTTCATTCATGAGAACATCAGCTGCACAGATTTTACGAGCAAATCTGTCGGTTATGATAGGACTATAGTGATATTGTGGACCTGTTGTGTAATGTCTTTATATTTCAGACATTATGATAGATATGTTGGAATGGAGCATCTGTACGTCAGATGTGAACTGGAACGCTGCCTTCACAGGAAGACACTCCCATTTCTGGCAACATGTGTTGTTTGCAATTAAAGCTTATAAACATATCTCTTTTCCAATGCATTCCATCAAATACGCATGAGTGAATTAGAACAAGCCACAAAGGTGAATTATAGCTCACAAATCACATAAATAGATTTTGCCTACGTACAATGCTATCAGCTGAAAATATGGGGTTGAAATAAAAACAACGTTACGCTTGTAAGATTCATGAAATTCTCTTTCTGTTTGTCCTTGACCTGTAATTATGAAAAGGTTTCATTACTTCATTACCTTCATCACTCCATCTGTATCACAATGCTAGATGTCAACTAAATATGATTTTGTTCATACTATTATTTACTGATACCATACGACTGAATGAAACATCACTAATTGTAATTTTCTTGTTTCAGATCGTGAGCAAAGTGGCAGCGCAACCTGGATATGACCTTGACCTTGGCTACAGGTTATTGGCAGTATGCGCGTCACACAAGGAAATGTTCACGCCAAAATCGGCAGGTAGGTCAAAGTTCATCCCAATGCATGTCTGTGTACAGGAGTCTGGATGTTGCACCCCTAGTCAGTACGGCTTACAGCTGAACACACCTCATTTGCATAATGCAAATGTTCTATATAAATAGGTCATTGCTTTAATCATTTGCATAAATATTGTATATAAATCATTGTGGGATGATAGCGAATATTCAACGTGTCCGATGACTTCATTAGCAAAGAGAGATTTTACTTCGTAAGAAAACATTGCCTCTGTCGGATGCTGATGACAAGTTGTTTCAAAGATAAAAGGATTTATTTACGTCCGGAAGCTATTTTTCATTTGCTCTAAATAAAAAGTATTGTGTCCGTGTATAAAAATAAGTAGCCTGTTCAGCCATTGTTTTGTGAATTTTAATGGCAAATTAAAGAAAAACGTCAAACTGGTGCCAGCTCAGAGCAACAGTTGTCAGCTTCCAGCAGTCGGTTGGACATTATTACATACTCTGGTTGTAAGAGTTTTAATCAGATATTGAATATTGTGTCGTTTGATTACAGATACGGACAAAGTATTAAAAAGAAATTATTATTGAAACAATCCTTCTCTCTTTGATATCAACATAGTGACAAGTGAAATTAATTAATGTCAAAAGTTAAATGGAGTAGATTAAACTATCTAATTTGTTTAGCTTTAATTACATTCATGACAATTTCAGTCTTATGATTATTGAAGTTGTATTAGTTCAAAACTCCAAAGCAAAGATTTGTTTCTAAAATATTAATCAATTTTGGAAGAGTCTCTTTCTTGGTGAAGTTAATACTTTTGAAAATGACATTTTAATTTCTTCCTCCTCAGCAGAGCCAAGTTACCAGTGTCTGATTGAAGTAATGACAATACGGTGTGCGGCTAATGAAAAAGAATTCTTCTCTTTCTAAATCAATAAGGCATTACACCAAAGATTGTGACTTTTGGTCTCTCAGATTAGTTTAGGGGGGCAAAAAGTGGAGAATTGAGGTCTTTTTCAGGCATAATAGAAATGATTTTCACAGTTGATAGCGACCAAGTCGAGATCAAGACATTGGCTGCTTTCTATTGATTTGGGTCGCACTTTTTTAAATTGATTTTCTTGAAATGCGCTCTCATACCATGTAATTGTTGCTTCATTGATCCAGCCCCATGCAACATCGCTTCCACAGAATGTCCCCACATAACGCTCAAACCGCTCTCTGTTTAAATTACATAGTTTGTCATGGTGCCATAAGAAGTTCCTTCGCTTCGGGGAATTGTGGTCGGGAAAATATCTTCTGTCATCTTAACTGGTGGTTAGGGAAATATTATCCCTAATGCATTTCTTGGTGAATTTAACCCAGAAATTTGTTTTGAAACGGCTTTCCGGGACTTGTTTTCCCACAAAACAGAAGAAAATTTGTGTTGTGAATTTTATCTTTTTATCCCAAGTACACTGATTATGAGATACTAAAGTTATATGAAAGATAATGCACTTTAATAATGCACTTGATGATAACATGTTTTAAAAAACTTGGACATGAGAATATGGTTTCAGGGACTTCATATTTGTATGAATATGTGTTTTGATATACAATGGTGTTTTGTTTTGAAATTCCTTTATAGTAAGGAATGAACATAGCACAAACAAAAAGAAATGTGTTTGATTCATTTTTTTTTTAAAAGAAATAAAAAAGGAAAGGGAAAGCAGAAAGTATGTTTTATTAAATTTTAAAAATCAATCCTCTAAAACCTTTTTCATGCATACTTTATAAAAGCCTATACAATTGAAAACATCTTAAACCTTAAAGCATACTCAACAAGCACCATAATTATATGTTAGTCATTCCTATAAAAACAATATCAATAACATGATTGATATGAATCAATGAAGCAATTTTGTCTCCTATAATACAGCTTTGATTTCCCCGTCGCAGTTGCGAAACATTAGTCTATTTACTTGAGCATAATTAAGCGACTTGGCTCCGTTGGTCACATGACTCGTGTTTGACGCAAGTTGATGATATTATCCACAGAACGCCGCCTGGCTTCAAAAAGCATTTTCTTGCCTCTTTTTATGTTGATTTCCCGCTTTTGCTGTAAATCAATTATTAATGGAGATATCCATTATAATCTCGAAATATGAGATGGGAATTTGTCATGTGTTGGCTCATAATCACACGCTACCTAATGGCTTGGAAAGTTTTCATTGAATTTTACTTAGTTTCACCTTGGTACAGAGCCAGACGAGTGAAGCCGATTTTCCACAAGGTTTTTAAATGAGACCCCTCGCAGAGATATTGATGATATTTATGATATATATAATAAAAGCAATCCATTATTCATAATATATTGGAGGCTGACTGTTGCTAAGGAGTGATGTTTCTGCTAACGAGAGAGGTGTATTGACGATTGATGCTTCTATCAAGATCAGGTATTATGAAGAAGGTAGATGTAGTTACTTACCTCAGGGAACCAAACATGGGATAATTGAGATGGTCATTAGAAAATATTGTTGTTTGTGTTTGAGAAAGAATTAAGTATGAAATATGTTTGGCAGTACACAGGCTATGACTTCAGAGATAGTGAGGTCCTCAATGACAACATTGTTGTTGTTTGCAGTCTAAAACAATTAGGAAATATGCGGACCAAAATTAATGATTAAGGATTAATTGATCAAATTATTTCATTTATTTTTCTTTAAAAATTAGATTAGATTATTCTGAAATGAAAATTAAAAAAACTTTTGAAATAAACTAAAACAAAGCTATATTAAAAAATGTGAAGTTTTGGTAAAGTATTACGTGCTGTATAAGTCAGTAATGGAATCATTTACAGGTATCGTACACTTCCACAGTGAATGCAGATTCATTTAGATTACATTTAGTGAAAAACTTATTCTTTTGCTATTATTATTGCAAGGAGAAGGCCTGCAACACCATAGTGGTCATTCCTTGCAATGAAGCCTGCAAATGAACAAAGAATTCCCCTCGGGGTAATAAAGTATTGTCATTAGATGGAGCTAGATAATAGCGACAGTAAGTTTCATCACTTTATTTGAAAGAATACTGAAAAGTGTAAGATGTGTTCCAGATACGCACTGTCGAGTAAAGAACCAGCTAGAGAAGTCCATAGAGGGGATGCAAATGATGCATGTTCTGACTGTAAACAGGTTGTCAGGCAGATCAGCTTATAAATCACTTGGGCAGCAAATTGGTAGTTTATGGTGATATATTAGAAAGCACTGATGTCTCGATATGAACCACCTATTGTGTGACAATAGTCGATCAGCATTCACATATAAAATATTCATTACTCCTTAACACTTGATCTGTTTAATTAGTGTCAACCATTCTGTGTGGACATTTTACAGGAATATGACTCTTAAAACAAGGGATAATATTTGATCCCTAATTACCTAAAGATAGGCTTTTAGGTATTCTGGTACTTGCAAGTAAACAATTAACTTGGGGTAGACTAAAATCTAGTCTATGAAATTTAATAATTAATCTACCTTAATCAATGTTATTTGTTATTCAGTTTGTCTAGACTTGCTGAATAGGAAGCTAGACTAGCTAAGCTACCAGCTATTTCTGATATACTGATATGGTATACTTTGAGTAATATATTATGAGTTTTCACCCAACATTTCCTATTGTTTTAACTTCACTGTAAGTTCATTATTGGTCTGATCTTGTATTTGTTTGTTTACAGGTTGTGAAAGGTGGTTGTATATCTAAAATTATTCAATTATTGGTTTCATGTTGGGTTTTACTGACACTTCTTAAAGAAATGTTCATTGTTCATTTTACTAACTTCACACACTTGTTTGGTTTGGGGAAAATAAGAGGTAATGCAAGTGATTAACAAATATCATTGAGAGTTTATTCATTTATAGTGAAGGGCCATCATGAGCTATGTTTATATATAATGAAAAGATAGATTTAAGTAGAGAGAAAATCATATGTAGGTTTGTTGTCTTAACATAAAATTGCATTGTTACATAAAAAAAAACAATAATGACAAATAAAATATTTCTTAAGCGAAATTCCAATTGAATTGATTTAGAAATAGAGTGTATTATTGAGAATTAGGTTAGGCCATAAACAGCTACAAGCTGTTAAAAGCTATAGAGAGATATTATAGAAAGAGTAAAAATATGTTGGCTTTATTTCTTCACACAAACTGTCAGCCCATATCAATTATTTCTGACATTTGCAGCTTTTTTTTTGTTGCAAGATATACGAGTTATTAACTACTTGATTCATGCTCCTCACATGGAAACCAATTATAACAAATGAAATTGACATGTTCTTTAACCACCAACCAACTGCACTTTGTTGTCAGTACATGGATGCATGTGTTACAGTCACTCAGTTACATCTCAATTTCTCTCTTACACTTTTGAATAAATTACAAACATCTGACAAAGATTTATTTCATCTGGAGCAGACAAAACGCGTAACAACATCGTGACTCTTACCTCCCAAGAAGTTTGTTTTTTTTAAATTGAAAATTTTCAAAATTGAAATAAAATGTTCATGAAAGGATAAACGATTTAGGAGTGCACACATCTGTAGAAGGTGTAATTCTGGTAGTTGATGGAGGTGGTCTGGTATACCTATCAGTACTTGAGAGTCATTGTCTTGCTGCAGTATCTTACATACACACACACACACACACACACACACACACACACACATAGGCCAGCTCCTGCAGCAAGTTGTCTATACAGATAGCAGTGATCAGCCAATACTGTCATGTTAATTATTTGGCAAGGATTTAACAAGTGACTTGAGCGCTGACCCACCAGTTGGCAAATATCCGAGAGTTACGATGGTATTTCACACACTCACCGCTGCACTGAGCATTATGTGATGGCAAACATACCTGGATAAAATCACACCCCACACAGCAGCACACTTCCACATCCTTACCTAACTGCCCCAATTGTTGTTCTAAAAATCAGACTACATGTTTTGAATTATTTGTATGGCTCAAGTTTTGGTCATTTTTGTTTGAATTAATTTTTGTTGATATGTTTGAATTCATTGAATGAGTTTAGTTTTGGAATAAATTAATTAAAATCATCTGAAAATAAGTATTTTATTTGACCTCAAAACAATCTTTTTCATTCCCTGAATCAGAGATTCCAGGGGCATATTGTTTTTCGCCTGTCCTTCTGTTTGACTGTCTGTTAAAAAGTCTTTAACCATGGCCATAACCTTTGAATGGTTAAGGATAGGCCTTAGATATTTCACATGTGCTTCTATTGTGATGAAACCGTGCAAGTGATGTCATCATTTTTACCTTGTGACCTTGACCTTGGCACATGGTGCTTTTTCCGAAAGCTGACCATAACCTTATTAATTAAGGAACTTAATAAATCAGTGACACTTAAATACTTAACCAAATCATTCACATGAGGCAGTTGTTGTGCTTTTTTAAATTGAGAACTAGGAACAGGAAGATTTGCTGGATACTTCTTTAATGTGAAAATTATTTTTGTTATCCAGAAAATCTTCCTGTTCTTATGTATACCACTTCTAAGTGCCCCCCTTGAAAACATTGATGTCTTAACCGAAACTATATCTGGGGGCATGAGCGTTTAACAAACACATCAATAAATCTCTAATTTATTACCTTCAAACATTAAGATAACCTTTTAAACGTTTTCTAAATAAATAAAAAATGTGAACAATCTTGTTTATTGTGATGTCACAAAGACATATTAAAATATGTTATCTTTTGACCTTAAAGCATTTTGGTAACCTTTTGAATGTTTCTTTTATGAATAAGAAATATAAGAGACAACACAATAGCAAGATGGCAAGTTGTTTATTGTTTGGAGCACTGTTTTCATCACCTTCACAGAAACTCAAAATACTGACGTTGTACATCAACTGCAACTGGAACACAGCGAAAGTAAACTGCAATCAGTTTTTGTATCTCTCACATTGCCTTATTGGATAAATCTATATGCAATAGTGTGAATTGTTGTACCCTTCTGATTGTTGATTGCTCTGTCTGCAAGAGTTAATGATAAAAGAACGGTCAATCTTCTTTAGACTTGCAGTCCATACAGTTATATTCTCTCCAAGCTAGAACACTATACAAGGCTTCATTCTCCAGTGCTCCCCCTTCCCCTTCCCCCTCCCCCCTCTTCTAATTTTCTTCTCAAGTGTCATGATAGGTATGAAAGCAAAGCAAGCAAGAAAATACAAGCTTAATACTGATGCACCCTTAGCAGCATATTTAACAACTGCACTCAGGTTATCTTAGTGGAGGTAAGGTTATTGCAAGGGTTAGTGAACGACACCCAGTAAATAGAGTGTGGCATATGGAACTAAAGCCAAACTGCAAAGTTTAATATGACAATTATATGAAGTTTTGTATATCAAAATTGTATCACAAAATCAGAAGACAGAGGCCTTTCCAATATTAACACTGGTGATGAAATTTCTTTTTAAATTCTAAGGATTTATTTTCTTGTACTCTCTTATCTTATCCAATTGATTTTATGCAGGACATTGATTACATGAAATTGATTCTATTTTTGACATTTGTGTTTATTTTCAAGCTGTATCTGATTTAAAGTGAATATTAGCGGTTTGCATCAGGTGAACTGCAAAACCATGGCGACAGAGTTGATGAGATGAGAATGCCAGTGTAACAGATCCTTGATGTGAAACATTTGATGGAAAAAAAGAACCGTCCTGACAAACTGGATCTTCAGTGTACTGTTACCATCTGTGAATTCATGAATAAGTGTGCATATGAAACCAATATTCCAAATGTCACTGCAAACGCTTCTTGCCTTGGTGTACTAGATAAGTGAAAGACAAAGTCATCAACGTTTACATGATTTCTTTTATTCGAGATGCTGAATAAATTTCTTCTGTCAAATACATAAACTATTTTGAAGTGATAAGCTCATTTGCAAACTTTAACTGGAGGTTCAAGATTAATGGTTTTGGTCTATCTCATTTGATACATGTACTGTTACAAAATGAAATATCTTTATACTAAAATTGTTATAGTTTGTTTTGTGTTTTGTTATACCATTGGTTTTCAGTATTTGTCTGGTACAGTCTCGAGTGAAATAAAAGGAAATGTATTTAAATGATGAAAGAATGACACTTTATAAACCTAAAAAATTATAATTTGTTTCTAACGAAATTTATCTAATATCTTAATTAATGTAGACTTAGAGATATACTGTAAGATCAGGAAAGATAGAACACTATTATAAAACACATTTGAATAGAAATATTACATTTTCATCTGAAACACCAATGCCATAACCTCCTGACAAATCAGGTGTATATATTTATTAAGGCCTCCGACAGCGGTGTTGTTGTTGGTATGTTATCTATTTATATGTCAATGATAATCCACCCTATACGGACATGTTTCCTACACGGACCAATGAACATGCTGGTCAGTGAGCAGATGGAAGTTTCTATAGGTGTGATGGTGAATGTAGTGAGATCACATTAGACCTTGTATCTTCAGTAGATTGATTCTGCAAGTCCATGACACCTTTTTTGCAGCATTCTTCCCTTATCTGGAACATTTGAAATTCAGTTGGAATTGAATCTCATGATTTAAATATTACATGTACTTGTTAGACACTTGCGATGAAATAAAAGCATGATGGGAAGATAAAAGCATGATGGGAAGGTTAAGAGAAGACTAGGACGACATTCAAACTGATATGATACAAATTTATTTTCGAAAGGTGAACAATGACGTCAGAAGATTAAAAATGTTGAGATCCACAGCCAGTATTTGATCCCTTCAGCCAGGTTTAGTAGAGGCATCGTAATAAATAATACATACAACAATTTTCAACTGCTTCAATCTTTCATTTACAATATATGGTAAGACACTAACATGATTTTCCCATCTCAAATTCACTCAATAGAAAATGGTTCTACTTATGGGCAGTTTTGATAAAAACATGGTCGTTGCAATAGGGTTTAAACATTTTTTTAAAACAATACATAACGAACGTCATCTGTTACCTGTTCACATATAACAAAGGATGAGCGTATATCATTGTTTTTTTAAATCTATTAATCGGAGTAAAATCTTAGACAGAATACATGAATTCAACTACAGTATATTATTCTTCAGTGTAATAAATGATTTTGATAAAGAGTTATTTACTAAGTAGTTAATGCTTTGTTACACGTTAATTCTTCTACTCCAAAACTCTATTTAACGATTTATAAACTTGACATTCACCATGAGGTTCCCTTCTACTCAACAAGCAAATCAAGAGATAATGAATCTTTATTCAACATGTTTCTAATCTATCTCAGTTCATCAACTTTCTATGATTAAAAGACTATATGGCTGTGTAATGTGGCACATTACTTTCAAAACGGACCATGACTGTAGGACTTTCTTATATTTTTGGTTGGAACAAATAATGACGCGGGAGGAGTACATTTTATTTTTTCCATCAAAATATAGCCTGAAAGTGGTAGAAGTATACAAAATGGAAGCACATCCGTTCCTGCAGACACATATATTTGTTGGACAAATTGATTTTGGGGTTAGGCAATATTTATGCGGCAATTCTAAAATACACCAATGGCTGAAAAACATTTAATTTTTCGGATTAGCCTAATGGCAAAATAAAAGAAAAAGCTCAAAAGTTACCAGTCAAGATGAAACATGACCAGATTCTGTGCTGTCGAACTCACCAATTTTTTTACACTAATAATTGGTTATCAAACTCTTACAAAATTCGCAGGGAAGGATTTTTCTATCTTGTAAAACTGTCATAAAATCAACACTGTATTATCAAACTGTTTAATAAATAATTAAACAGAATAATTCAGTTTTAGAATCATTATTCTTCCACTCTGATTAACAGATTTTCTGCATGAAAGTAAATTAATGAATGAAATTTTTTTTGTCATTGAATAGTTTAGTATTAATAAATGATAGGCAAAATGATTTATTCAATTCATGGTCATTATCCTGAATGCTAATTCTATTACCGTGAAAAGCTGTAATACGCCACTCATGACCCAGTTTCTGACCTTGACATTATGGCTCCAGGGTCTATGAATTACTTATATCTTGATAGATGAGTAAAGGTTTGTTTCAAAAACAAGGTAAAAGAAAATGAAAATAACTTTTATATCTGAAGATGTCGTCCCAAGATTTTTTGTAGCCCATCTACTTGTGGATGACTTGAGAAGCGGACACCAAACCAGGAAATGTCACATATCTACAGTTTAATGAAGGGCAGAGCCTCTTTAAAGGTCAAATACATTGTGTTTTATAGCATTTTTATTTCTGAATAGGACATCTCAAGGTTTTTCACACCTCTTCCCGGGCTGCTATTCTTTATATCAAAGAATCCGCTAAAGTCGTATATTCAATTATAAAATATGACATTGATTTTATCAATTATTTCAGTTTTAGATTTTGAATTACAACATCACATTTGTATATCTATAAATACACATACCGGTAAGCGATAAAATATAATTATTTGGGCCATCAACCCAGTTATTTAAATGGGTACGTTAATAGAGGGAGATTATCACATAGAAGATGACATACATCATGTTCAACACATTTGCATTTCTAAATATGATGTTTCAAGGTTCTTTCCGCATCTTTCTAAAATGACACTTTGAAAGAGTAATCAAATTAACAGTAATATATTTGATATTACTATACTCCAAGTTTAAAATATGACTAATAAAGTTAACAAGTTGAATAAATCTAGTGATAATGTTTGAGTCTATACTTATACGTAACAAGACTTGTCAGAAAATGATGTATACTTTCATTAGCAGCTCCGACTAAGTCGGAGCTGCTATCAGTTTTTGAGCAGTTTCCGTCGCCGCCGCCGCTGCGCGCGCGTTTTGTTTTTGCTATAACTTTTTTCCTAGAAGGTTTTGAGAACTCATATACATAACTTCTTACTTATGCCCCTGGGGAATTTTTTTGACATTTTCATATTCAAGGTCAAAGGTCAAGGTCACGAGTTCTGAAATCGCTAAAAAAATCCTTGTAAACACGATAACTTGAAAAATATTTGTACTATCAGGCTCTTATTTGGTGTACATCAACTATGGAGAAAGGCCAAGATTTGAAAAGGTTTTCGCTAACATCCGTCAAAGGTCAAGGTCACAGCGAGGGCACGACTTAAGCATGCTTTTGCGAAAATGTCTTATTTCAACTATTAACACTTTAAATCATTAAATGATTGTTATACACAATGAAAAGTGATCACTGATTGTGTGACCTTGAATTTAAAAGGTCAAGGTCACGAAATATGGTCAAGGTCACCAGTTCTGAAATCACTAAATAACCTTTTCCCAAGAAGGTATTAACACCTCATATACATAGCTTCTTTCTTATAAACCTGGTGGACGATTTTGACATGTTCACATTCAAGGTCAAAGGTCAAGGTCACGAGTTCTGAAATCGCTAAAAAATCCTTGTAAACACGATAACTTGAAAAATATTTGTACTATCAGGCTCTTATTTGGTGTACATCAACTATGGAGAAAGGCCAAGATTTGAAAAGGTTTTCGCTAACATCCGTCAAAGGTCAAGGTCACAGCGAGGGCACGACTTAAGCATGCTTTTGCGAAAATGTCTTATTTCAACTATTAACACTTTAAATCATTAAATGATTGTTATACACAATGAAAAGTGATCACTGATTGTGTGACCTTGAATTTAAAAGGTCAAGGTCACGAAATATGGTCAAGGTCACCAGTTCTGAAATCACTAAATAACCTTTTCCCAAGAAGGTATTAACACCTCATATACATAGCTTCTTTCTTATAAACCTGGTGGACGATTTTGACATGTTCACATTCAAGGTCAAAGGTCAAGGTCACGAGTTCTGAAATCGCTAAAAAATCCTTGTAAACACGATAACTTGAAAAATATTTGTACTATCAGGCTCTTATTTGGTGTACATCAACTATGGAGAAAGGCCAAGATTTGAAAAGGTTTTCGCTAACATCCGTCAAAGGTCAAGGTCACAGCGAGGGCACGACTTAAGCATGCTTTTGCGAAAATGTCTTATTTCAACTATTAACACTTTGAATCATTAAAGGATTGTTATACACAATGAAAAGTGATCAATGATTGTGTGACCTTCAATTTTAAAGGTCAAGGTCACGAGATAGGGTCAAGGTCACCAGTTCTGAAATCACTTTATAACTTTTTTTCATGAAGGTATCAACACCTCATATATATAGCTTCTTTCTTGTACACCTGGGGAAATATTTTGACATGCTCACATTCAAGGTCAAAGGTCAAGGTCATGAGTTCTGAAATCACTACAAAAATCCTTGTAAACACGATAACTTCAACAACTTCTGTGCTATCAGGCCCTAACTTGGTATATATCAACTATGGAGAAAGACCAAGATTTGAAAACGTTTTTGCTAAAATCTGTCAAAGGTCAAGGTCACAGCAAGGTCACAACTTAAGCGTGCTATTGTGAATATGCCTTATGTTAACAATGAACACTTTTGAGTCATTGCATGATTGTTATACACAATGAAAAGTAATCATTGATGGTATGACCTTGAAGGTCAAAGTTCAAGGTCATGAGATATTGGTTAAGGCCATGTTAATCTTTTGATCCAATTTTGAAATCAGAAATAGGTTTTAAGAACAAAGTTGTGAAAAGTGACCCCAGTGATGATTTAACTTGTAAGAATAACTTGAATAATGAAAAACATTTTGTCCAAAAAAATTCCCATTTTATTTATGCTGAGGAGAAGGCGGAACAGGGAAAGGCGAGACCCAAAGTTTCGGAGCTGCTCTGCTTTTGCGGTGTCCCGCAAACGCTCTTCTAGTTACCGGTAATCCTTAAATCTAGCAGCTCGGATCAAAATTTATCCAGTGCTTTATTAAATCTGAAATCAACAAATAGTTTTCTAGTGCAAGCAGACTTTAAAATTCTATATATAAATCGTATCTCGTACTATTATGTTGAATTCCAATTTTAGGAGAACATATTGCTTGTCCTAGTTTTTAAAAGTTTACAAGCATAGCTCTGTTACACATTGTACAAAACGGAATCCAGGAGAGAAGTGTAGGTTTCTGCAACATGTATTAGCGCTAATACTGCATTGAATTCCACTGTAGCAGTACACACAAACCTTACTGTATGCAAATGATGCAAGAAGGAATTCAAACCTCTGAATTCTACGTTTAACTGAACTAGTTAACCACTCTGCTAAACCACCACCAAACAATTATTGGCAATCTGCATCCAAGTTGGGATTCAAACCCAAGACCTCTGATTCCTTGTTAAACTGAATTAGCAAACCACTGTGCTAACCCAACCCCACACAATTATTGGCAATCTGCATCCAAGTTGGAATTCGAACCCAAGACCTCTGATTTCTTTGTTAAACTGAATTAGCAAACCACTGTGCTAACCCAACCCCACACAATCAGTGGTAATGTGCATCCAAGTTGGGATTTGAACTCAAGACCTCTGAATTCTTTGTTGAACTGAATTAGCAAACCACTGTGCTAACCCACCCCCACACAATCAGTGGTAATGAGAACTTATCAGGAACCAAAACCAATAATATGTCAGAGTTCTAACAAAGTGGAGTTGTGCAGGTGATCAGGTCTACCAGCGCCTGCAGCCTCCAGAGATTCATCAGATGTGACAAATGGGAAGTTTATAATGGAAACCCTTTCACTATACAGTGATGATACATTTCAAACATTGGTATGATATACTTATCGAGTCTATCGACAACTAGACATGTCTTAAGAAAACAAGATTTCCTGGATAACAACTTCTTTATTGTGAAGAGACACATTTCAGTGTATATGCTTACTTCTTTATCAGATTGACAAGTTTTAGTTTGAAACTAATTTGTTATATAAATCAGACATTCCAAGTGAAAGACCGCTCGTTGCAAGAAGCATCCTTATAAGTGTTCGACATCTTCTAGCTGTCGGTAAATGTCCCAGGTACAGTACTCTCTCGCAACTGCACATAGAGCTTCTTCAAGCCCTTGGCCTACAGGGTTTTTTTTCCAACTGAAATCTTAATTTTTTTAAAATTATTTTTGTTAAAGTTGGTTCTTCAATGTCTATTTGATATGGCTTCTCTATAATATAATTACCAGTACATCATTCAAAGGACATTATAGATAGATATTAATAACATATATGTGTTAACAGGAATGTCCACTCAAATTTATTTCCACAAAAATAAATACCCTGATAGAACCCTCTCTTTAAACTTTAGCTTGTCAGTAATCCTTTAGCTTTGTGAGGTGCATAAACAATGTCTGCATCCTCCCTTAGGACAATTATGATTGAATGAGACTGAATGCTTTATAATTATTGACAAACTGTTTTCTTATCTCCTTTTTTAGTTTTGAATCCAAAGTTAATTCAAGACAAACTATTACTACATTTTGTTTATAAACAAATATCTTTCACAAGATAATAAATTTGTTAATTGAATTATAAAAAATAGAGCCATGGGCTCTGTAGCTCATCAGGGTTTCATTGATTTACTATCTAAAGTTGAATATTTAAATTATTTAAGTTATTGTTTACAAGCAAAAGATAGGTTCTTAGATCATGACCACTGTGACCCCATATGGGGTCACGGGGTCACATAATCTACAATTTAGAATCCCCATTGGCCAAGGAGTCTGCACACAACTTTTCAGCTCTCTAGACCTTTTGGAACTGGAGAAGAAGATGAAAATGGGTTTTTAAGGATGTGACCCCGGTGACCCCATATGGGGTCGCGGGGTCACGAAATCTTCAATTTAGAATCCCCATTGGCCAAGGAGTCTGCACACAACTTTTCAGCTCTTTAGACCTTTTGGAACTGGAGAAGAAGATGAAAATAAGTTTTTAAGGATGTGACCCCGGTGACCCCATTTGGGGTGACGGAGTCACATAATCTACAATTTAGAATCCCCATTGGCCAAGGAGTCTGCACACAACTTTTCAGCTCTCTAGACCTTTTGGAACTGGAGAAGAAGATGAAAATGGGTTTTTAAGGATGTGACCCCGGTGACCCCATTTGGGGTCACGGAGTCATAAAATCTACAATTTAGAATCCCCATTGGCCAAGGAGTCTGCACACAACTTTTCAGCTCTCTAGACCTTTTGGAACTGGAGAAGAAGATGAAAATGGGTTTTTAAGGATGTGACCCCGGTGACCCCATTTGGGGTCACGGAGTCATGAAATCTACAATTTAGAATCCCCATTGGCCAAGGAGTCTGCAAATACCTTTTCAGCTCTCTAGACCTTTTGGAACTGGAGAAGAAGATGAAAATAGGTTTTTAAGAATGTGACCCCGGTGACCCCATTTGGGGTCACGGAGTCGCGAAATCTACAATTTAGAATCCCCATTGGTCAAGGAGTCTGCAAAAAAAATTTCAGCTCTCTAGAATTTTGGGAACTTGAGAAGAAGATGAAAATAAGTTTTTAAGGATGTTACCCCGGTGACCTCATTTGGGGTCACGGGGTCACAAAATCTACAATTTAGAATCCCCATTGGCCAAGGAGTATGCACACAACTTTTCAGCTCTCTAGACCTTTTGGAACTGGAGAAGAAGATGAAAATAAGTCTTTAAGGATGTGACCCCGGTGACCCCATTTGGGGTCAGGGAGTCACATAATCTACAATTTAGAATCCTCATTGGCCAATGAGTCTGCACACAACTTTTCAGCTCTCTAGACCTTTTGGAACTGGAGAAGAAGATGAAAATGGGTTTTTAAGGATGTGACCCCGGTGACCCCATTTGGGGTCAGGGAGTCACGAAATCTACAATTTAGAATCCCCATTGGCCAAAGAGTCTGTACACAACTTTTCAGCTCTCTAGACCTTTTGGAACTGAAGAAGAAGATGAAAATAGGTTTTTAAGGATGTGACCCCTGTGACCCCATTTGGGGTCATGGGGTCACGAAATCTACAATTTAGAATCCCCATTGGCCAAGGAGTCTGCACATCAAATTTCAGCTCTGTGGAGTCATTGGTTCTGGAGAAGAAGTCGAAAAAACGAAAAGTTTACGGATGGACGGATTGACGGATTGACGGATGGACGGATGGACGGATGGACGGATGGACGGACGCCGGACACCATGCCATGCCATAAGCCCATCGGGCCTTTCAGGCCTGATGAGCTAAAAAGAAGAAGATTATGATATCATTTTATAAAATTGAATGAGCCAGATGTTAATTGACCATGAAAACCTGGCTGAATACACCTACAGGGTAATATATATCTGAACATGAAAACCTGACTGAATACACCTACAGGGTAATATATATCTGAACATGAAAACCTGACTGAATACACCTACAGGGTAATATATATATATCTGAACATGAAAACCTGACTGAATACACCTACAGGGTAATATATATATCTGAACATGAAAACCTGGCTGAATACACCTACAGGGTAATATATATCTGAACATGAAAACCTGACTGAATACACCTACAGGGTAATATATATATATCTGAACATGAAAACCTGACTGAATACACCTACAGGGTAATATATATATCTGAACATGAAAACCTGGCTGAATACACCTACAGGGTAATATACATCTGAACATGAAAACCTGGCTGAATACACCTACAGGGTAATATATATCTGAACATGAAAACCTGGCTGAATACACCTACAGGGTAATATATATCTGAACATGAAAACCTGGCTGAATACACCTACAGGGTAATATATATCTGAACATGAAAACTTGGCTGAATACACCTACAGGGTAATATATATATCTGAACATGAAAACACCGGCTAGCTAACGAGGATGATGCATATCTTGAATCTGTAGCTGTAACCATTAGGTGGACTGGAGCTTCAAGCATCCTCAAGACATATCACAATGTTATCTGCTATCTCTACTCTGTGGACATGATGCCAAATTTAGCAGGAAATTATCTGTACAAGAGCCTATGGCTTCCCAGCCCACAGTGAGTGTGGGTTCCCCTCCCTCCATCAGAAGACATTGTTTCTATATCGGAACTCTAGGTGTATATAACGTTGGTCTGCTTGCAGGTGGGCCATCTTCGGGGGCCCGTTTCGGGTTACGCTAAGCAAGTGAATTAATGTTCAAGATAAAGCAATTATTTCAGTTGTTTGTTGTACGATTTTTAAAAAAACAATGCTTCTTCAATTGTCATTTATTTCACTGACTAATATAATGATCTTAGAATACACGTACTTTTCTGTCACTACAATGTCACTTCTTGAAGTTCTTCACTGCACATTCATTGTGAGTTATCGTAAGACATGATTATGTGTGCTATTTTTGTAACGACGCTGGAGCTAACCCTAAGAGTGCCCCATGCGTTAAGAGGGAAGACCAAAGATTTGCCGTGCAGTATGATTTATAACTGGAAGTTATGCCATTCACTTGAGTTAGCGAGTTATCCTTTGAGGGTGGCGAGGGGTGGGTTTCTCGCTGCTAATTGTGTGTTCTAACAAGTCATCTGTCCCGCTCTCGCAAGCCGGGAATGCCAATTATGTCATCTTTAGCTTCTATTTCGACAAGGGCGGCACAGACGCATTTTCAGAATAGGCCATTGCCGTACGCCGTATTGCTTTAGTCAACAGATCACACAAACCAATGAGGCTCGCGATAGGAGGGCTTCGTTTACCATGATTTAGACAGGGGTCAAACAGTATTGCATAAGCCTGTATGACGGAGAATTGACGAGAGGTGCCTTTCGGGATGTATAATTCCTTGTCGTGAGTTATTGACAAATGCTTGCCCCTCATTGGCTCCCGGAATAAACAGTCCAGATGGGCTGATAAGACCTGAACTAAACCAATTAACAGGCCCAGATGTGGTTGGAATTAAAAAAAACTTTATTTTCGACGGATGTATTAATTTTAATTTGACGGTTTTATTAAGCGTCATTGAGCTTTATATATATAGTTACATACATATCATGGTAATGTGTGATTTGAACGTGTACAGTAAAGCAAATCATTGTCAACATCATTCGATAATAAACTTATGTTTTAAGGTAATGAATCTTGTATACTAATTAACCAACGGTCCAACTTTTCAATGCATAGGACTAGTCATTTACCAACAGATCAAACTGAAGCAGTTCTTACGTCATGATGAGAGACAAACCATTTTTTTACTATTAATGAAACAATGCAATTATTGGCACACCCCAGAAAGTGAAAACAAAGCATGACAAGGCAATCGGGCACAACGAATGTTGGGGGTTAACTCGACATTAAGTGGTTTGGGATGTGCAGAAAATTAATCCTGATTATATTCTGGCTAGTGCCCCCCTCATGAACCATGGATAGTCCCCAGCGACCTCTAGCGGGGTTAAGAGTGGAGGGGAACCGAATCTTTGACAGTGGAGGGAAGTCGTCTCGCTGGTTATGAGGAATTCAGTCTGCTAAACGGTCTCTGCGACATGAGTGGCAGCTGTATATGGATTTACAGCATGCACGCTGCAACTTTTACTATTTCATTTGCACACGTGCATGTTTTATGCTTTACATTGCTTTCAAACGGAAGTATTAGTTATCACGTGCATATTTTTGGAATTAAATTTGGAGTTATTGGATTTCAAGTTCGTTATTATATTTTACAAAAAAAACAATTTAAACAACAAATAAGCCGTTTAATTTTACAATATCTAAATTCAAAACAAAACTTTCTTTTGATATTTGGGAATCGTGTTTAGCAAAATGAATATTGTACAAGAAAATTGAAAGTTTCTTTTTGAGAAAAAAAAATGGTTTTGTGGTTTTCGGCGGCGGAATTAGAAATGAAACACATGTTTGGTTGTTTTCTCTCCCAGGCAGTATACAGCAGTTGGTCAGATCTGCGCAGGCTGACTGACTGAAGCTAGAGCGGCGCGAGGAAATGGGGCTATCCCTCCCTCCCTTCTTTGTTAGGCTCGCTCAGACATGTGCCGAATTCTTCGCATTTCAAGACCCACCACGAGATGGCGTGCAGAGGCTAATGGGGCCCTTTTAGGGAATTAAAAAATCACATCAGAACCCAAGTGTTTAATTCAAACTTACTTTAACGTAATGTCAGCGGTTTTGATTGTACCAAACCCATCACATGTTTTAAGATTTGGACTCGTCCAGTGCGCGGCAGAAATGAAACATGAGGCTGATATTATGAAATCGAGATTTCATTGACTCGCTATCACCGAGAAAACTCGACCATCCCAAATCGGACCCCCGTCAGGCTGGTCACGGTCGAGCGCTCCTGGCTCTGTAAATCTTTCCGCAGACACTAAGCGCCGAGCAAGTTGGCAGCCATCTTCATTGTTGGGCTATTATGATAGTGAGCGACGCACGTGGCATATGTCAGGGCCTACTAGCGGCAAAAGCCAGTTTGTCATTACAGAAAATAGGCCATATTAAGAAGCGAGGGCGAACAAGAGAGACCCAGCATTTTGAATTTCATACTCTCTGTGCGCTTCACAATAAGGAGATAGAAGCGAGACTTGCTCTGTTTGATAGCGGATATTTAAGGTTGGATTAATGACGTTACGAACAAGCGGCGGAACACGGCCTTAGCGTAATAAGCTTTGTCTGGTCGACGTGCCGCGACAATCCGGCTCAACATATTACATGCGTCAAGTAGTACCCGGGCCACAAAAGCGAAACTTATTGTGTTATTTACCCCCAATTAGGCTATGATAATTATTATCAAAAACCGTATGAAAGCGTCAATGTGTAAAAATAGCATTATGCAAAACGCGATTTCATTATGTGCCAAGATGTAAGAATAATCCCGCAACGTAAAAGGTACGATTATAAACAAATAACGCAAACGTATGAACACTATGAACACTCGTTTAAATGATGCACAAATTAGACCTCTCATTTAATGACCACAAGTCCATGAACATTGAGTCTGCATCATTATACCTTGATAAGGTGACGTAGGCCTTATGACGTCATAGTTTTCGCATGTGCTTGTTTCGAAGTTGGGGTTTTGCCTATTGAGTTGACTTGACTTTGTTTTAAAATGTGAATGTTGGATTAAAACGAAGTTTATATAAAAGGTTCAATTGATCGCGTCAAGTATCTCTTACGAATACACCAGAATGAATAGAGAAATCTCTTCTGTTCAATGTTTCCTCAAGAAGAACTTCAAAATTGACACCCTGCAAGAAGGAAAAGAAATTGACATAAAAGGTTGAAATCATTTCGTCAACCAAGTGTCTCTTGAGAATCCGTCAAATTGAACAGAGACATATCTCCTCGATGCTTCCAGAAGAACAATTTCAAAATTTGGTGCACATGTAACCTAACTCTCCTACACACCGGCTATACAAACGGTTGCACCGCCTCTGCTGGACTGCTTGCATGCAGGTGAGGGAGGCAGTACAGGCTGAAAGGCAGCGCCTGTTACTCGCGAGTTAAACAGCGATTCAGGAGCCGTCAATGGGAGTTGTCGGGGTTGTTTGGTTCTCCCAGGCCTGAATTAAAGCACGGGATTGTGGTATCGGATTACATAACGCGTTTTGACCCCCAAGTCGGCGACAAAAGGATTTTAAACGCCGCGGCGGGTTGAGAATGATACGGAGGGTCGGGGGGAATAGCTGGATGCCGACCCGACCCTCCGCTGCTTATGAAAGTCACTGAAATTTGAACGGGGAGTCACCACCATAAGTTGTGAACTTGACGCAGATCTATAGGCTTCTTGGCCCATTTTCTCTCTAGTGAACTGGTGGGGCTGCCCCTCACTCGCTCAATCTGGCCTTTAACAGGCTACCTCTTCGTCTTGGTCATAATCTGATCCCTAAGTTACCCCAACCTTTCCGGATTCAAATCCACCATTGAGCTGCCCCTCCCTCCCTCCTGGTTGTGAACTGGCACTCGATCTGAACCCTTCTCCTCCCGCATCTGAAGCCAGCGTTAGAGCCCCACCCTCCCCCTCCCCCCTCTCGTAAACCAACACAGTTGATATCCTTCCCTGCGAAGTTCGAATCCAGCGTTGTTGTTGCCCTTTTGCATTGTACCAAGGACGCCATCGCCTTGTCGAGACGCGCTGTGACAGCTCAAGCGTCAGATGAACGACTCTCATCTTGCTAAATTATATCGGCTTTCGACCCCGATCAAACCAAACACTCACGCCTGGGTCAATGGTGTGTGACACAGACCGTGGTTGGACGCTGTTAATGGAATAAAATAAGGCAGGAGGGTGAACCTTGTCGTACACCTTGCGCACCGCCAGCTTCACGTGTAAAGTACGGCTTTCAGAAACGTGACGTGATTCTAAGTCCTAGGCCTTTTTGAATCATGGACAAATATAGATGAGAACGTCTTTATTTGGTATCACGTCGTGTCTTGGCTATTACCTGCCTTCGTCATGCAGGTGTTTTATAATTATGTCGAGTGGGTCGGGAAAGTAACAAGTAATGAATTTCTGCGAATAAGCAACTTCTTTTTTTTCTCCCGAAAATTACGTTCACCTTTTTTTAACAACTTGGTCATATTACAGTTCATATACGGAATTGAACCAACGTTTTGATTCTATTTGCATTGATAGAGAGATGTGGATATGTTTTAAAAAATCGGTTATTAAAGACATCAAATTTGATTGATTTTTTTTCGATGAACATCGTTACAAACAATTGGACTAGTTATTCACTTTTCAACGCATCATGTTTACCACATGCAGCCAAATCATCATCTTCAATATATTTAAATAGGTCATTCGAGAAAAAGCAGGAAGTCTACGAGAACACCGTGTGTACGGCCATACAACAAAGTCAAAGACTTCAATAGTATACTTGGGAAATGAATTCAAGACAGAACAGAACGAGTTTATTCAGATCAGAGACATGAGCTCACAGAGCCCCTCGTCAACGTTACAAACATATTTCATACAGAGGTCGGACATTTCAAGATTATATTAATATAAGCCTTGTTTAATAAATAAGCTAAATATAACTGAGTAGTTTTATTTGAAGATTGTAACAGTTGGAGGAATTTAAATTTTGATGGACATTCCGAATAATACCTATCAATATAGTTTACTCTGTTTACATGATACCTTTGATACTCGCAAATGAAATGATAATATTATTCATCTTTAATTACAGAAAACCCTTGCCTGCTCAGAACAATAATCACACAATCGCATTGTTCTAGCCAGATTGGACTATCTACCGATTTCTAGTTTTAACTCATGACTTGATATCCTTAAACGTGTTATGTAAAATTCACTTTAGATTAATTCAATTCAACATTTCTCAATGCGTCTTTAATTTTTGAGCTAACGGACTAAATCAAAATATGAACCTTAACGTCTCACTCACTTTCGTTTGGTACTTAGTTCCTTTTTTAAAACACAAAAGTATTCATTTACTCACTGTCGCCTGTATATTATTTACAGAAGAATATCTACAAAAGAGTAAAGTTCGTATAGCAATTAAATATTACTTTTCTATACCGCGTGACACATGTAGCTTATGTCTTTCTTTAATTGCAAAATATCAAAGGTCCTTAAAACGATCGTTATCAATTAAAGAAATGGACTTAGCCATAAGAATTCGAATTGAAATAAACCGAATAAGTAACATTGCCTTCTTTAACTTATTCATTAATGGAAACACGCAAACCAAGATTTAAGAAAAAATAAAACGCAAACCAAGATTTAAGAAAAAATAATTTACGAAAGATTCTAATTTCTAAATGTAACTTTTACATAAACTGAAAGGTGAATAACCGACCTTCACACAAAGTATAGAAAATACGTTCACCTTTCATTAACGCATTTCTGGTTATATGATATATTATAAAGACTAAATACAATGGCCTCTCTGCATGTTCAATCAGCATTCCTAGTTGACGACGTCTCCTAAATAATTTCACCCGCATGCACTGTCAATTTGAGATCATGATTAACAATATTGAAATTTGAAATATATTAATAATTTCATGTAATCTTAATTCGTCATTTCTTTTTAATTTATGGGATATATAACAAACTCTACTGACACATTACATTTCTGCATATTTGTATACATTTCCCATGAAGTTATTTTGAGCGGAGTACTATGATAAACAAGAGAGTGATATACAATCTCATCTATATATAGTGCCTATAGAAGTTAATTACTTTCCTCACGGACGTAAATATCATTGGTCCAATATACTGGCTTAGAAAACAAAATAACGTTACAAGAAGTCAGTATTGTCCGTCCCATGGTCACCTACCTCGGACAGCAGGGTTCAGATTATCGAAGCTCTCTTAAATTCTAATAGTAGCCAGTGTTGACTTACGACTGTCTTAGCTCCGAGAGATCTTCGAACTTCTGGGCGCAGGTGCTCGTTGCACAATTCAAGCTTTACACTAAAGTTAACCTTAGTGGCAGCTTTTACCAAGCACTAAGGCTACCTTATATATGATTAAAGACACCTTAGAGTTTGGGCAACGAAGAAGTCTTTGACGTGAAATACATTAGTGAAGCAATATTTTCATGATAACAACTTCTTTATCTGAAACATGCAACGTAGGCTATGCTTACTCCATCACCATCCACCTGATGAAGAAGTAAGCACAGAATCCGAAACGTCGTGTAGCCTATGTATGTTCAATAAAGAAGTTGTTATCCAGATTTACGAGTATACTTTCCTCCTTGTCCGTATTTAACAGTATGAGAATTTCAAGCTATAAAGACCTATATGTTTCCGAAAATGGCTGTAAGCGTATAGTAAGTGACTAAGGGGTCTCAATTACCCGTTTAATACTAAATCTTGCTCAGGGGTAACAAAGAATGCGCCCCAAGGCTTGATGGCTGCTTGAATGAATGAATGAAAACACGCTAGCGTGGATAGTGTCCCGTGAGTGCCTGACGTTTTAACACGGGTGTTTGGACACCAGGTATGTGTTACAAGAAGTGTGTTACACATACAGTGATCCGTCCATCCATCTGTCTAACAGTTCGTCTGTTCATCTGTACTATACCTGATATGCATGTGGTTTCTCTGTAGATATAACGAAGGAATAACGGGACTACCCAATACGATAAACCATGCATGCAAGCGAAATGTTACTATGTTACTGGAACAGTTGATATGTTAAAGGTACATCCATTGTGTTGTTGGGGATCACATATTCCAAACGTTATAAATGGTGTTACTTTATCGATAAGTACTGACTGTTACCGAAAACTAACATTTTGATGATAGTCGACTTAGTATATTGACGATATGAAGGTAAAAGTGGTGACTTCTGATCGAAAACCGGACAATGTATCGCGATTGACGCGCGCCAATACGAGTCAAACGTAATTTTGGAATCTTATTTAAAACATACAAAATAACTTGGGTTGATAATGTTGAATATGTCATGTAGCTACTGTGCGTGTAAGTGGGACGTGAAGTTTCGGTGTCTGCACATGCATAATGATGTTAGTCGATTTTAATTGGAAACTTGTAATTATGATATATTTGGCGATTGGGGATATGCAAGCTGAGTGAATTTGTTTGTATTGTGAACAGCACATGTGGTGAGTTGAAGCGTATTAAAGCCAAACATTTTTTTTATGAAACACAATTAATGCACCTTTAACAGTGTATGCATGTTTTATTGATTTAATTAATTTAGTTAGTTATTGTATTACAATATGCAATTCATTATATTGTGAAGAATTTGTCATACTAAAATGGTTTATGTAACCACCGATAACTTGTATAACTATGGTTAAGAGGAAATTATACTTATTTATTTGACAACACAAAACATATATGATTCATAATTTTCATCTGTGGACGCAATCGAAGGTAACGAATAGGCAATGACATTTCATTTTGTTATGTGTAAACGATAAAGACGCGTGCAACTATAATGAACATTTGTCGTTGAAACTTCGTCCTTTTTAATCTCTGGTATATGCAAGCTGTAAATTAATTCACCAAGCGGCGTCTCGCTGTTACAATTACAGACTTGTAGCCGGGCATCAAAGAGAAACAAGGTAATCGCTTTCTTCATTAACGAGTTTCTTTTATCTGATAACTCGGTTGTTTTAAACCTCCTCTTGTTGCGTGGACTGCAGAGTGCGGCTAAATGTCATAGCTTAGCGATCAGGCGGTCCGAACCAGAGCTTCTAATGTTAATCATTAGATCCTTTACGGTATCTTCAATATTTAGCCGACTGATGGTACTTCGACCGCAATTCTCCCAGTCCGGTGTCCATTACATCTCACGTACACGAAGAGTTACGGTAGCAACGTCGCACCTCGTACAACCAACAGCAGTTTGCTCCCTTGCCATGATCATCCAGTGCCAGCGTTTGCGGTGTTGTATAGCAGTTGATGACTCAGGCCTTGACGTCGACCTGTCTCTCTGCCAACCAGTAAACAGCCTGCCCGCCCGCCCGTCCTACAGTCGAGCTGAAGTGAGAGGGATGGAGAGAGTCGGCAGGGTTATATCTTAATCTGCAGACAGAGAGATATTTTCCATCTCTCCATCCATCCACCGACTTTAACCGGATGCCATTCGCCAAAACATTGCAATCATTCCATTTAGGGCCCCGCTCATAACTTTGACGCACTGTTGGTAAATATTGCATGAACAGCATCTTAGCGTTGAATTAATGTCTTCTGATCTGCAAAAAAAACTTTCCAACTCCATTGTGTCTGTGATTTGTGAGTTTATGTTATTCGTGACATTTATGAAAACTGAAAGTGATTCGTTTATTTGTTTAAGTTATAAGGAGTTAAATATTATTATTTATAACAAATTGTTATACATTTACAAGCGAAGAGATACCGAGAAACAAATATAGTATATAGGGCTTCTTGCTAACCAATTCTCAACCTTCAGAACAATACATAGATAGGCCTACAATCGATTGTAGTTAATTAAATGACACGTGAAAGAAGTGACATTTTTCAAAAGGTTAATATTGTGAGCGAACTGCATACAAATCAACTCTAGGTAGTAAGTACATGTCTCAGCCCCTTTGCTCAACACGGCCTGAGAGAGAAATTAATCGCAAAACCAAATTTCGCAGAAGTCTAAATTGGCACCAACAGTTTGAAAACTAGTTATCTCCCTTGGAGCGCGTCGGGGCTCCATCGTCGACTAATCGTGCCGCCCATGTGTTGGCGTTGGCCAATACGCCGTAGAAAAATCTTATTACATTTCCAGATTCTAGTTCTTAATTGTTGACACGCGTGTTGAAGATGAAACTGTGCCTGTTGACATTTTAAGGATTAGAAAGCTGATTAGCTCTCTGCAGCGACGAAAGGTGTCGCAGCGTCATCCCGCCTATCACGTGATATGTCCGACGATGTTGGGCCCTGCCGGGAGCTAGGAGAATCCATTTCTCCCCACCCCTTTCACGGTAGCAGAGCGACAAATACACGCTTTACTACGGCTTAGTTAAACAGGGTGGCAATTAACTGGAGTATCCGCGCGGCGATATTCATACGGCGCGGACGGACACAAGTATGATTTGGCTTTGTGCGCATCTGGCCTGTTTTGTTTGGATCACTTAGGGCATCGCCAATTGTCTGCGCGTTAACTTGTCCTACCCCCCTCGCTCTATGAAGTAACACAAATCTTGATTAAATATTATGTTGATTTTACTGTAGATACTTGGAAGCGGTTAATTAACGAATGATCAAATAATGAATAAATAATGGTTATCGTCCGAGTTTTCCCTCTGAAAAGGTTGTGTTAATTCTATTGTTAGATGTTTATTTTCAATACGATTTCGAAGTTGGAAGTTGATATTATAATTGGATGATCGGTTGAAATACGCAAATGAAATCCACCGACATTTAAAGCGTCATTTGTTTTTCTCGAGTTCGTGACAAATGTTGAGGTTAGACGGCATTTGCGTGTCGCTTCACTGAATGTATACGTCAATTCAAGTTGAAATATCTCGTAATAAAATCAGATATCAGTGGCACTTTTCTGTAAATTTTGAATTAATGCCACCTGGTATTTATAATACTCAAAATCTTGATTATATTTTTTTTTTTTGTAAACAAAATTTAATTCAAAACTATTAAAGGGATTAATGACAACGTTCCAAGGAAATTCCAATCTCCTATTTGCAGGGCAATATCGCACAATGTTAATCGTTGATTAAACTGCTCAGCAAATTGTAAAAGAAACATTATACACCTTTCATGGTATTCACCTGTCGAACGCGCCTGTATGGTTATTTATGCCATTCATATTTACACGTGTTATATCAATAATACATTCTGCCAGATTATCTATACAGTACTTGTCGCCTTTCATATCAATGACGGCATATGCCAAGTCAATTACTCGATATTCGCTCCTCGTTGCGCCTAGAGCGCCAGTCTTGAAAGCCTACAGGCATTTACTATAACTTAGCGTTGAGTACCCCAACATTTTGTTAGTTCACGGGGGCAACGAGATCCCCGACTAAAGTGTACGTTATTTGTCGACAAATGTTCACGGAGGCGGCGTTCACCACATTGTCTCTCCCTCCTCTCCCCCTCCGACCTCAGATTTCCATCTGTCGTTATATTTTGGGCCGGCCGCACGCTTCAACTTTCGATTTGCTCTTTGTGAAAGGAGGCCGAGGGCTCGGAAGTAGCTACCGATGCACCCCTGACGGGCGACGATCAAACCCTGTTGGGTCATTCGGTATTCGTTGCCTAATTCATTTTCAAGTCATTCTCACTTCGTCATTCACGCCGCTATGTTTAGCTTTGCAATGGTTACAAACACTAGCCTCGTGCTGTGCACGCGGAGCTTTCGAATCCATGTTCCGGGGCGCTAATTAATATTCATGAGCTGTTGGCCCTAGCCGTCTATTGTGTGAACTCTCTAATCGAGCTAAACTCCGTGTTCCGGAGTGTGATTGTTGGCGAGTTTATTGAAACTGCAAGTTGCCTTCGCTCTTCTCTGACGCTCACGTAAACAAGCGATTTGACGATATACACACAGTCACTGGAGAGAGACACTTACTATACCTGACTGTGTTGGGAAGATTTCACGCAAGTGGGACGGTCGTTGAAGTAACTGTGTGATAGTATCAAGCGATATTATTATAGTGTGAACAAGCGAGTCGACTGGCCCGTTGCATGTGGAGTGACTGGTGAAATGAGTGTGCAGACAATACCTAGTGATAACAGGCGAGTGGAACAGTAGCATGACTTCCAATGTGTGTCCCAGTGAGACATCAGCTACTATATCGGATGTATAATTCAATCAGGTTTGTATACATGTCCCATACAAGCTCTCGGAGCATGTGTGTTTTCAAATGCTATGATTTTCCCTCCAAACGCCGGTATCAACACGACGGTGTTAATTGCCTCTCCAACAATGATGATTGTTTATCGTGTGCTCTGTATATTCACTCTGGTAGCATCAGAATCCTTTTTCCTGATATCTTTGTAAATATAGCTGCAATCCTGTGTGGTGTCACTGTTAATTGATTTACTGACAGTCAAATGAATTAAATATTTATCACAGACCCATTATATCTCCGATTCCTTGAACCATCAATGATTACAGCAGATAATTAATTTTTCCCAAACATACATCAGACTTGAAAAGAACAATTTGGTATAAAATTTATCAAATTAGGCGTATGTGATTGATTATTTACAATTTGGATACATCAACAAATATTGTTTGGTTACATATAAGATAAAATTATTTAGTGTCAGTCATGTAGAGAGGAATTGCATTACATAAACTTTATTCATCAATTGAAATCTTAAATGGGTTTTTTAAAATAATTACTTGAAAATTGATTTATTTGAATAAATGCTTAACAAAGTTTAACTTACAAACTTATGAATGACTAAACCAATTATGAATTCATATTAAAATATTCGCATTTAAATAGTAGATTGAATAATATTCTTCTCTGATACAGCTAATATTCATAGATTTATGTTCCAAAAAATGAAACATTTTATTACGTAGTAATAACAGAAACAACAATGTGACAGTTGACCTGTGTTAACAAATATAATGTTATGTTTGTAATTTTTAAATTATAACAATGTTCAACAGTAATCCATATCTCATAGACAAAGTTATGTATTGTCATTCATTATCAGCAATTATAACCCATTGCTGGGATCTTTTTCTGATAAGAGAAAGACAAAATAAATGCAAGGGAGGTAACTCCAATTTGCCTCTGTGACAGCTGTTCATGTTATTAGATCTGAATGGCTACAGATGGAAGGCTATCATCTATATTGACACTAAAATCAGTATGTTTAGCGACAAAAATGTTTTATTAAGTAAAAGTTATTGATTCCTTGTAAACGATATACACATTTTAGGTTATTCATGTTAATACATTGTACATTCATTAAGCTTAGAGAGAGAGCTTGACATGATAATAACAATATGTTTGTAGTTATCAGTCACATTGATATCTGAAAATTTGGATAATGTAGGTCTACTTATGTTGAAAATATACTTCTGAAATATTTACAGGTAGGTTATTTGTAAAAAAAATTAAATTAAATTGCATAAAACAAAATAAACATTTAATGGATGTGATGAACATAAATTCTGATTGAAGAATAATGTAAAACATTTTTTAAAACAATGATTTTTCACCCTCAAAGGAATTGATAAAACATGTAAGTAAACAGATGATTTTATTCATAAATAGATACATATGTAAAGAACTAAGTAGAGCAATAACTTAAATTCCTAACAACATAATGAAGACACACACTCTGCTGAAACTTGTGAAATTAGAATGATAACCACGGGTGTATAAAAATGTAACAACTAAATTGATATTCAAGTGGCTGTATAATAAGCTATGATTGATAGTTAAGCAAGCAGCTGATTATAACACACAAGCATAAGAGGGGAAGAATGCTGATTACACCACGCAAGAACAAGGTGACACTCAGAAAGTAGGTCAGAGAGTTAAATCATCACTGATGTAGAACGTTGCATTCCCCAAATACACCATCAATTTGCCGGACTCCCTGTCTTGGTCAAGCAGTCCAGCTTGAGAATAATAGGCTTGTATTGTGAAGGCAGCCACTGTATACTGCTAAACAAACACCTCCTGTATAATCTGACCTGTCTGTCCACTGAACCATAACCAGGAAACTGACCACTTCATTATAAGGAGTGACCCCTCGTTATAAGGCCTGACCATTTGCAAGCCACCTGCAGGTAGCTAGCTGGGTTAGTGCATGGTCACTTACACCGGGGATACTCCGTAGGATTGATTGCAGCCAGGATGTACCACTGCTGCTGGAGTCGGGTAGGAACCTCTTGATATCTACCACCGACCTGTGAGATATACTAGGTATATCTACCACCGACCAGTGAGATATACTAGGTATATCTACCACCGACCAGTGAGATATACTAGGTATATCTACCACCGACCAGTGAGATAAACTAGGTATATCTACCATCTACCTGTGAGATATACTAGGTATATCTACCACCGACCTGTGAGATATACTAGGTATATCTACCACCGACCTGTGAGATATACTAGGTATATCTACCACCGACCATGCAGTGAGATATACTAGGGAGATATACTAGGTATCACCACCGACCTGTGAGATATACTAGGTATATCTACCATCGACCTGTGTGATATACTAGGTATATCTACCATCGACCTGTGAGATATACTAGGTATATCTACCATCGACCTGTGTGATATACTAGGTATATCTACCATCGACCAGTGAGATATACTAGGTATATCTACCACCGACCAGTGAGATAAACTAGGTATATCTACCATCTACCTGTGAGATATACTAGGTATATCTACCACCGACCTGTGAGATATACTAGGTATATCTACCACCGACCAGTGAGATATACTAGGTATATCTACCACCGACCAGTGAGATATACTAGGTATATCTACCACCGACCAGTGAGATAAACTAGGTATATCTACCATCTACCTGTGAGATATACTAGGTATATCTACCACCGACCTGTGAGATATACTAGGTATATCTACCACCGACCTGTGAGATATACTAGGTATATCTACCACCGACCATGCAGTGAGATATACTAGGGAGATATACTAGGTATCACCACCGACCTGTGAGATATACTAGGTATATCTACCATCGACCTGTGTGATATACTAGGTATATCTACCATCGACCTGTGAGATATACTAGGTATATCTACCATCGACCTGTGTGATATACTAGGTATATCTACCATCGACCTGTGAGATATACTAGGTATATCTACCATCGACCAGTGAGATATACTAGGTATGTGGCTAGTCAAGTATGAAATTCCTGTGGTCAACTGATTTTGTTACAATCTGTGATCAGAGTGAAACAATGTAATGGTCAACTGATTCTCCTGATACGGAAGGTTATGGTCAACTGATTTCTGATATTTTGTGATCAGAGTAAAACTATTTAAAGGTCAACTGACTGTTTTGATTTGAGAGCTTATGGTCAACTGATTTCGTGACATTCTAAGATCAGAGACAGTATTTAATGGTCAACTGACCATCTTGATTTCCAGGTTGTGATGTTATGTCAACTGATTTCTTGAGATTCATCATGAAACTATGTGATGATCAGTCGACTTGTTTGGTCTATCAGAGATGTACTCTATACTGTTTTGTGTATTGAAGTATTGCTGATTTCTTCATTTCTGTAGTTATGGATAGTTGTATCTTCTCTTGTGTCTTGGTCAGAAGTGTTGCGTTCAAAGTGGAAATAGTGTATGTTTTGAAGTGTAATCGATTATTGTACCATCCATTGATTGATTAACGATAATTGTTAAAAAGTGACAACTCACTCTTACTTCAAAATGTCTTCTTTTTTTTTTTTTACATAAAAGCATTTTTAATTACTAACATCTATTTCAAGAACAAATTGTTTGGAAGAAATTTGGAATAATTATTATGGACCAAGAATTTGTTTAATCAATAATTGATAGCAAATCCATTATAATTTATCAATTGATATTTCATTAATTGGTGCATCACTAATGTTTGTCAACTTTTGTCTATATTCTGTGATATACTATTGATACCACATCGATATACCACATCATGTTAGAGTGGAGTTAACTGATTTCAGTGGTTGGAGCTTTACTATACTAAGAGGTGTCTTATGTATGTGTGTCAACTGGCATATTAATTATAAAAGGATATTGTGCCACAATACCATAAGGTATTGGCAAGGTTTTCATCGGACTGAAGATATTCTTTAAATTTTTATTTTAACAGATGAGGCACATTTCATTTTGCATCATCACAAGGTAAAAAAGTTGGTTTATTTGTTGGAAAATGTCACAATTAAGTTTTCATTTTCAATTATCAATTCTAGTGAATATCACCTTTTATTACTGATATTATTTAAAGATGTCGAATGTGCAAGTTGATATAGTAAAGTTAAAGGATATAATCATTTCTCTCAGCTTGTCAGCTATGAAACCTTGTAACCAAATTAGTTCCTGGTCTGTTGTAAGTCAGTTTTACTTCGGGAAGACGACAGTATAAGTATTAAAAAGTATCTCTTAGTCAGAATTTGTAGACTGTGCTGAACTGATGAAATCATCCCTAAGTCTCAAAAATAAAATTGTGATGTTATATAAAATGTTACCAACTTAAAAATCAGTAGTTGCTAATACAACCTTAGAATACAAATAATAAAATTTTCTGGTCTTCATCTGATGTTTTGTAAGTTAATATTTTCTTATAAATATTAAAATCAAGGTGATACACATAATGTGACATATAAGAATGTATATGTAAGTGTTGTAAATATGCTGACTCAACACAGTGGGTATACAGGTAACTAGAGTGGTGAAGCAGTGAAGATCATGTATCTGTCTGTGTGTGTGCAGGACGGATTAGATTGTTTATCTCAAGACACACTTTTACACGCTACACATACCTGCTATAATGTTCTCTCTGTAAACTTTTGTGATTCTTAACACAAGATAGCTAAAATTGGTGTTAAATTTACAGATAAGACTCTCCTTTTGTTTATTGTAGGTTGAATTCAGGTGAAACACGCTTGTATCATTATAGATTTATAATATTGTAAGTAGGCGACATACATTTACTGTTTTGATTGAATTAACAGTTTTACAAAATACTAGAAAATGTAAAAGGATTAGTGTAAATTAGTGCTTAATGGTGTCAGATTTTCTGTTAACAATTACATGGAAAATGTTATAGCTAAACTATCATAATGTACAGAAGCAATGAAATTAAGGACACAGTTTAGTGAGATAATAGAAACTAAGTGTGGAAAACAAGTTTAGATAATCTGTAAGTTCAATTGTCAGAGCCTCCTTCAATAGTCAATGAATATAATATTGTTTATGTCAGTTTTACACTTCAATCACCTTGTAAATCACAATGCTTGGAATATCAATTAAAAGCTCTTTACTGATAATTTGTCGTGCATGATGTCAGGCTATTTTCCTTTTATGATAGCATTGCCACCTCATTGTAATGGCCATTGAACTGCGCAGTGTCTATCACCCTTCATCAACAATTAGCTGCTTTCACGCTTCCCGACCCTGCCTTATAGCGAGGGCTTATATTGACTTCTCCCATGCTTGTATTGACCAGTCCAGTCTTATGTAATGACCGGCCAGCCTTTAGATACAGCTTGTAATGTCCGCTAGACTCTCTCAGTCTCTTATAGACAAAATATTTCTAAATCGCTTGAAAATTTGTTTGTCTTGATAAAGATTAAATTGTGATTCTGCATTTTAATTGAGATTTTGTTTGAAGACTTAATTATGATAAGAGTGATTGTGAGTGAAGTTGTGACGAGGGAGACTGACAGTAGTCTAAGTCACTAGTCTACATGGTAAAGCAGTGGGTGGTCAGCTTCAATAGGTCAGGGCTGACTGTCCACTGAAACTGGACATTGAAGTAGGCCACGGGAAGGGATGGAGGTGGTCACACATGGGCTGTTGTTATGGCTAGTTTTACAGTGACCAGTTTCCAGTACTCAGTTACCTAAGGAGGCAGTGGATTTACTCAGACCAGCGACATATGGACTTGTAGTGCTTACGGGGTAATTGATTCTTGTGCAGATTTCATTTGAATTCCGTTTAAACATTTTAGTTGAGAATATTTCTTTAGTTTAATATTTTAGTCGAGAGTGGATCAAATATTACCTGTGACATGTGGACACACACTAACATGAGATATCCAGGTGGTTTGTCAGCAGAATTCAGTTGGTGGTTGCATGGATTTATTATTTTCTTATTAGGAGGAGATTTCACTCAGTTTTAATTACGGTACACATTCAGATGAGGTTGCTCTGTCTTAATTAGGATTTGAGGATTAGTTGACTTAAACTAAATGATGTAACTCTTCTCTAGATTCTGTATAATTTGGTACAAAGGTTATATTTAGTTGTGACAATGTTTCAGTAGAGTTAAGCCGTTAAGCAATATGGTGACCAAACTAGTGACTTAATATATCATCAAGTGTCATTGAATTGTCATGAATTTTATTTTTAAGTCATAGATTTTGAATCATTTGATTAAAATATATTTTGGATTATGCATATTATTTTCATGTTAAGATCACTCAGGATTTAAAACATGATGTCAAAGAGATATAATTGATACACATATTGACAATAGATCTATCATCTTGCTTTCTGAGTCAGACAAATCATTAATATTGGTAAATGGATCCAACGGTTTGAATTACGTAGCATGTACCTAAGTGAGCATATAACTTACTATTGAATTATAGATTTCAGTTAGATAGAACAAAGTCCTAATTAATGACAATTAACCAAAGCAGTGGAATCTGTTGATTTGTTTTGTGGGCTCTAATGAAGTGCAGATATCATTTAGATTTTATTCAAAGTTTGTAATGAACTGATAAGATCATGGACATGTAGCTCAAGCAAGCTGGAAAAGTGACTGTTGTTATTCAAACCAGTTTATTGATCTTTTTTTAATTATTCTGACTGCAGCCGCTAGTATTTAAATTACTACAATAATTTGTTGCAGTGTTTTGCTTAATACTCTCATTGATTTCACTCGGCATTGTGATAGGATTGTCAATTATTCAACTCAACTATGGATGGCAATTATCTGTGGAAAGTGATTCAATCATGGAATAAACCCGACCGCTGCTGATACATGTACTAGCATGTACTTCTATTGACTTGTAGATAATGTTAATTTATTTATTAATTCTCTATTGGTTTTAATATCACTGACACCAAACAATCACCGAGACAGACTCAATTAAGAACCTTGAAGACGAAGCAGGGTTAAAAAGTATCTCACTGATGTGTTCACTTTTAGGTTTATATTTCTATTCGTTGTGACGAAAATCAGATTTCAACTACTGCACAAACTACAAGTACTAAAACAGAAGTTGATTGAATTTCTTGATGCGACACAATCTCAGCATGTGGACAGAACTTAATTCTCTTGTGTCATCAACATTTCATTTTGAATCATCAAATCCTTGTTTATGATCAACAAAATCACTCGGACATGAAATCCATGATGGAACAAACTGAATATAGAAATATATAAACTTTTTGATTCCACTGAAAAGTACTTCCACAGTTTGAAGTCAATAATCAATTCGCTTAAGAGTTTAATATAAAATTGATGATAACAACAGTCAGTGGGATATAAAATTTATCATGGCACAAAGTACAAGAGGAAGTTGATGACCCTGCGTACGGCATCTAATATATAAAGATACAGGTTCTCAGCATAAACAGGCATTGCGTCTCTGTCTGTCTGTCTGTCTGTCTGCTTATCGTTGGATGGTACAGGTTTTCACCCAGATGTCTTCAGTAGAGATGATAGCAGTAGAGACCAGGGGAGTCTGTCTCCGTCTGATGTAGATCTCACTTTATGGGCTTGCAGCTTGAAGATTTTCTTATGTAATCTACTTACCGGGTATATAGGAGTCGGTGTCTCTATGTAATACTGAATCTACCAACACTGATATCCTTCAATATTGTCAGTTGTTCATGTACATTATTGAAGAATATTACCCATACGGGTGAGAAGACACAGGTGATTATTTTTGTGATATTTGCACATGTGCTTTCAAGTGATTCTCAACGTTGATTGGTCGGTTACCCGGAGAAAGAATGACTATGACGTCATAAAACAATGGTCTGACGCGACGATTTATCTTATGACGTCACAATGTTACTGTGGCGACGGGTCCTTCACATCGGCCGTCAAACATGAAAATGTAATAACCAGGCGTAATTTGGTCAATTAAATTGCATAATGGGTAATATATAGAATAACCAACTCGGTACGAGTGATTACGGGAAATATCCACTCGTCTAAATAATGTTCAGAGCCACTCGCTAAAGCTCGTGGCCGAACATTATTTAGACTCATGGATATTTCCCGTAATCACTCGTACCTCGTTGGTTATTCTTTAAATAATGGATAGGGAGTAATTACACCGTAAGGGGATACATAGGGATTTTAATTCTTTGGAATTTGATTCTTCAAGAAAGACAAGGAATTTATAGATGTTCAACTTCTTCTTTATTTCACAATGGCGACGTTTCGGTATAGATCCTAATACCGTTATCAGGCATGCTTTTCATAAATTCTTTGTCTTTCTATTACACCAACTTCTCGAATGCCTCTCAAACAGTTGATTCTACAAGTTATCCCATCTTTGGACATCCTTGTACCAAAAAAGACATCCTTGTACCAAAGTACTGTAATCTGTATATATTGCCAGGTGCAGTTGTAGTCCAATTTTCAAGATATTCCTATTGTTGCAGTTAAATGTTAGCAATTTTAAATATAATTCATCCTCTTGTTTCCCATCTGTGATAAGAAACTATAAAAGAATTCCCTGGAAAGAAGAACAACAAAGAGTAAGAGAGTAAGTCTGCTGGCAATGAGGAAGTAGATAAAGAAGAGGATGACATTGTTACAGTGTGTAAAGTATTTATAGCAGCTCCTGTTCTCTGATTCCCAGTCCCTTGCTGACATTATGCAAGAGACCTGGCCATATATAATTCAGAGTTAATACAAGACCTAGACAGGAGGCAGTGGATACACTTACACAAGGCTATATCCACGCCAACCCTACTGCCAGCTTACACCTGGCAAAATAGTTATTTTCTAATATTAATTAGATATATGTTATGCAGCCCGAATAAAGTGCTTATTTAAATTTTGAAGAATTATTTCTGTTAAATAAAATATCCTTTAACATTGCTTGAAGAATTTTTTTTTATCTAGGCTATTTAACAAAGTGTTCTATTGAAACAGGAACATGTTTTGATTTGACAAAATCAATATTTGACAATTCATAATTCTACTACCGGTACAGCAGTTTAGCATTCAAAGTTACTTTTAGTATTTAAATGCTTCTTAAATAAATAGATGTAAATATGTATGTTATGTAAATGAATCATAAAAAATAAAATAAAAAAATTGATAGAAAGATGTTTAAATGGTAAATGAGGACTAAATCTAAATTAAGCTTGATTTAGGGAAACATCATTATATTATATATTATATTAGAAGGTACAAGGTATATAAGAATCATGTATTGCAATAACCAAACCAATATATTTTCACCTGTTCGCTGTCGAACATCAAGTAGATTATAAAGAGAGTGAGCTGGAGAGCACTCGTCAACTTGAAGAACTATCTGCAGTATCTTCATGATACATTCCTACCTCATTGTGCCACTGGGTCAGTGGGCCAACTGTTTATGTCATCTCACTCAGAAGTTAGCACCAGTCTCATAGCCCATGGCAAGTACTAAACATGCTGGGCTAGTAAAGTGTAATTCTACTTGCCTGAAATACAATACAGATTCCAAAAGGATGTGAGACTGTAGATAGGTTTGGCGAGCTGGGTTGGTTTAGGAATAAAATGCTATGGATATGCATGTTCAATGTTGAATAACGCCACTAATGGCTGCATTATTGCCCAAGCAGCACTAAACATTATAACTGACTCTCTATGTTGAATAGTATAGCATCAACTATGGTCCAACTGATACGTGTACACCAATGACTTCTGTCTGTATATCTAGCTCTCTGATTCTAGTCTTCCAAATATTGTAAAGTATCTTGAAACTGAGCATGAAATATGAAAAACATGTACCGGTACCTATTTCTGATTTAAAATTCAGATTCCTATTTTTCACAAATCTGCAAATCAAATTATATGTGATTTAAATTCAGGTTTTATTGGCAGAATTTATTCATCTGCTGACATTTTATTTGACTATTTAGTATTTATTTCACTTGATATTGTCTGGGTTTAGCGTCATTATCAAATATCACTCATTAATTATAAAGCCGTCCTCAGACAGTGAACATATCTGGTAGCATATGGAAACAGTCCTTCAAAACATTTAGTATTGAATAGTTTGAGAGTCCCATGAATATATTAAAGGTTGATAAGTATTGGTAAAAGCATTCTTGTCCCCAGTTGGTAACATTGCTTTATTTATCTGTTTTTTACCAATGCTTTTGCTTATAAATTTTATGAATTTCTCTCTGCCCTCTATCATGCAGAATATATGACAGTACTTTTGATCTTGAAATTGTGTAGTAGCGTGGAAAATGACAACAATGAATAATTGAAGGAAGATTGAGTTGAAACAGGAGAGATGTATAGTGGAGTGATACAGTGTTAAGTTTGTAGATGACAGTATTAAGGAGACTTGTATTGACTCTCTAATGTTGCTAAGCAGAGGAGTCAATATTATTCCTATGATTTACAACAGATCATAAATCCAAGGGAGTCGTACCGCCCCGTGCCCTTGCATAATTCAGAGATTTCCAGGCCCATTAACTCAACTTGTCTTTTATAGCTTTTAGTGATTTACCGTGCTGTGGAGAAGACATTGCTTAGTATGTACTTTCTCAACTCAATTGGTTGGTTTTTAAAGTATGGATAACAAGCAAAGCGTGAATTGTTTGGTTTTGCAGATTTTACAACCAGCACATATTTATGGATTACTTAAAACTAAACCCCAGTTTTTCCGTCAACTCCGTCTTAAAATTCCCCTTTCCTAAATTCCCCATGTATCCTCTTTTCTCTAACACCCCCTCCTCCCCATTCTTCCCAATACCTTAATCCATGACACCATTCTCCCTCTCCAAACCCCCATTTCATCTCTGTCCCCATTCCCTTTTTTCTCATTCCCTCCTCCCCTCAAAGTCCCCTTTTCCCATTTCTTCAACCGGGGGTCATTGTTATCCCCTTCCAGCAAGGCAGCCCAGGTGAGGTTTCCTGTTTGCGTACCGTACCTGTGATGAGTTCACAGGAGGGTCAGGCCAGGTAGGTCTGACCAACAAGACAGGAGAGAGGGAGGGAGGGACATAGGTGACGGGAGTGGGACACTCACCTGTCACCTGGGCTGCTTATCCTCTCACTCCACGGATGTATTCAAACTTGCTTCCTTCCGTTGCTCCACAAGGGGGAGGGTTGATAGGGGCTGTCAGCCCACTGATAGCTCCCTCCCATCTCACATGTGTGCTCTACCTGTCGTAGTGTGTTCTACCGGTCGTAACGAGTGCAGTCTGATTAGATGAAGAGAAGTTGTAATTATGATAATATGTTGTGCTGGTCACATTGATTCACTGAAGGTTGACGATGACAACGATGATGTTGACGATGTTAATGGAGTTTTGATAATGAGGATGATCACCCAACTTCCTAATGCAAGGCATAACTCTTGCCAGTCTCCATTACTGGTCGAAATCTGTCCTTAGAAATCCAGGCCCACTATGCATTACATTAGCGATTCACTATCTAGGCACAACAAAGCGAGGGAGATACTGCAAGGCTTAAATCAGCCAGAAATGCAGACTGGCAAGAGTTATGCCTTGCGTTTGGAAGTTGATGATCACCATGATGATATTGATGTTGATGGGGATTTAGGTGATGATGATGATCGTGATTATGAATTCAATCCAAAACAAGGTTCTTGAGATAGGATCACGATAGTTGTACTGAAATAGTTCTACTTGTACATATTTCTGACCAGCTCTCCATCACACTGATTGTTACATTGCCAGGAAAAATAAAATTAAATACATACCAACATTATTGTTAGTTTGTTGGACAAAAGTTATTACTAATTCTATTTGAAATAATGGAAACGATGGGAATGTTAATCCAAGGAAGTTATAAACAGTTTTATGGTCATAAGCATAATTTTCTCTTTACTGGGTGATATGAGGAGAGAATATATGATTGGTAGCTTACTGATTAGACAAGTTGTGCAGGGAAAGTTGTGAAAGTTAGTGATATTGATGTGGAAGGAACAAGGAATATTCATCCACAGGGAAATAGCTGCTGCTAATTGTATCAATCACAAGATAAACTCAATAATCAAAATAATATCACAGGAAAACACCTGTATCGGTGTGTGTGTGTGTGTATATATAATTATATACACAGATATGTTTTAAATTGGAACATATTTATTGAAATGATGAATGGAATGCACTTGACTCAACACTCCATCAACATTTATACGGAGTATTGTGTTAATAAGGTCTCTGTTCTCTCTGTTCACTTACCTCTCCATATTGGTTTGTGTACTCAAGAAGGCGAACCTCATTATTGAAGTATTAAATAGTTCATATTATCATCTTTATATCACTGCATTAAATAAGCTTGAAAAATAGCCACCCCAAAAGTGATTTTTTGGTCATTTTAAACGGTGAAATAAAAGAAAAAGTTCACATACTTACCAGGCTGAACCAAACGTTATCTGATTCCGTGCTGGAGGACGGGCCTTAATTCATACGCTGCTTATACATTATAATATATAAATAGTAAATATTTAACTTTCTTTTTAGTATAAATATTCAAAAATTTATTTTAATTCACATCTAAAATAAGTCGGAATTCCAACATGTTTTTTAATCAATAAGTCAACAAATACACATTCAAGCTTATGAATCTCTGAGTGCCCCCTTTTCGTGTTGTGTTGTTCTGTGGTGTTAGAGATGTACTTCTTTCCCACTTTATATCTGATTTGAGTGGTGTACTTACTGTAGTCTTCATGGGTGTTAAAGTATCACTTGGTTTCTCTGATACGGCCTACAGATTTCAATTTGAACTTGTGCTGTACTGTACTGTACTGTAGAGTGATAAGGGGAAAACGTGTGTATTCCTGTGAACCAGATAAATAAATAGATTGACAGGATGAATACCCAACTAGTTTATAGCATAATAACTTATAGAGATAAGAATTCCACATGAAGTGGCTCACATATATCCCAACTGTTGACGAGGGCTGTTTTATAGTCACTAACACAGATATTATAGTCACTAACACAGATATTATAGTGATTTTGATTGTGGCAAGATGAATGTTAAATTCATTGTGATGATATTATTGGTTACCTATAATTCCACCTGATCTGATGCTAACTCTGGGAGATCAGGAAAGTGTAGTTTGGTATCATGAAGGTTTGTCAGTTCAGGATTTAACTCAATCTTCTATTTACCGGTAGTAAGAAGACAATTTATGGAAATTCATGATAATGAATAATGTTAGAAAGTATTTCATTCAGGTTTTTATGGTTGTCAATTTCTCCTTTAGACACGGGGGCGGGATAGCTCAGTGGTTAGCATGTTCAGCTTCGGATCAAGAGGTCCGGGGTTCGAATCCCGCCAGGTGCACAGCAACTTTGTCTGCAGTAGAGAACTGTTCTACACACAGTCAGGTTTGGTTTGCAATGCTACACTGAATTTCAGTGCAGTACCACCCATGGTTCCTAGTTCCAGTCGATGCTCCCAGGTTTCACCGCAATGCATAGCCACATGGCGTTGCGGGCTTTCTCCCTGCCATAATACTAGCAGCCGCGATGTAAGTGAAATACTCTTGAAAGCGGCTTTAAACCCCAACTCACCTCACCTCACCTTTAGACACCGTTCAGTGATTTACATCGGACGAAGATTGTCCGACAGCAATTAACATTTATTTCATACAGGTGTTTAACTTATCCTTATTGGGTGAACAATATGGTTGTCAAATGCCTTCATTGTAATTGATGATGATAATAAGACTATCTATTAATTAAAAGTGATAGCACAGTTATTTCAGTTTTCTCAAATTTAATCATTAGGTAATAATGCAGAACTTGTTCATCTTTTAAAAAAAATTGTTTCAAAGTTAAGGATCTGTTGAAGAGAGAGGGAGGCATTAGTTCAGGTGTTTTGAAAATAATTCCTCAAATAGAAACTTGTTCTCAATCACTGTTGATTGTTGATATAGGAAGTGTTCATATGTTCAGGAGAGAAGAGGAAGTCATCTTGAGGACCGACTGACAAGTTGTCAACTTGTTTAGTAACAGAGTCGGATCACTGCTTAGGAATAGGAAGTGTTTATCTTGTATTCAGTTGCCTTGTTAAGGAATGAAGACGTTATGGACGGTATCGAGTGTCGTGCATGAAATTACGAGTAGGAAGTGTTATGTCGCCTGTATGGGTTAGTGAATGGGCCACTGTTCATTGACAGGATCTCCATTGCTTTCTCAGTAGGGTGGCTTTCACTAGGACTTTCGAAGAAACGTGTACGAAGTTCAGTAAACATCATACGAATAGAAGTAGTATATGATTTTCGAATCTACAGGTGGTCAAGGATCTCTACCTTTTGAACAGTCACATACAACTGCTTGCTCTACCTTTCAGGGGTATTGGGAGTGAATACCATCGGTGAATTGCCACAATTTAGAAAGAAAGCTGATAGTTCAGAAGAAATCATGATAGGTAGTTTTGGTACTGTACTCTGAGGGTTTGTTCCCTGATAGATTTGTCCCTAAAATGTTTAACATTGCAGATACTGTGATGCGTAATATAACAGCGTGATAACTAATTCTAACATAACCAATGAGCAGAGGGAGTGTATCTTTTTGATATAGACAAACATGACAAGTTATCATCGTCATCATCTTCATCATCATCTTTATCACAAAGAAACATTTTCTCCTATAAAGATACATGCTACTTTGTGACCTAGAACCATGGTACGTATATACGTATATACGACTGTACAAGCTATTGGGTGGTTAAAGGTTGCACATGATAACAAATGAGTGTCGGAAGTGTATATATCTCATGTAGACACAACGGGGAGAGTTGTCACGAAGGGTAGAGAGATGACTGCTCGCCACGAGAGAGTAAACACTCTCTTATCCGAGTGGGAGGGTCGCTCATGGGTGGAGGCAGTCCTCCGATAAGAAACAAATCTCTCTTGACACAGTTTATATAGCATTTTGGGTGTCGTCTATTTTATCGTACACATGAAACCTATTTTGTGTTTTATACATGGTTTTATATGTTATACTGGGTGTACACAATAATTTATATATCATACTGGGTGTACATCACCGTTTATAAACTTTACTGTAAGGGATGTCCACCGAAATTTATATATTTTCTTAGTAGTCAAACAATATTTTTATATTGTAATGAGTGTATATAGTGTTAGTGTCATAATTTATATATTATGGGTGTTAAATGGGTTATATGTTGGTTATCATACTGGTCATCAAAGGTTTATATTTGCATGTCAACATTTAATGTAATAACTAGTAAATCAGTGTCAACATCATTTATATGATATATTGGGAATTGATCACAGTTGATGAAGATTTCTATGTGTCCCAGTGTTGATTGTACTCTGTTAACACATCTCATAAGCTTGAGTTAAGGCTATAGAAATCAGTATACTCTATCAGCTGTTTAACTGTTTACTGACATTTTGTTAGCTTGTACGTATTGAGTATAAAGTGAATCCATGGTACCTGTGGGTGGAGACAGCGGATGATAAGAAACAACTGGGTGAGGCTGACATTAATATACACATATGAGGGCAAACACATGTGATAATCTGAATTTCAGGCTGTTGAAAACTAGAGCTTGGATGTATGTATCTCTGTAGATAAACAGTTGTTGTTTTTAACTCTTAACCTGCGGAGTGCTGAAGGCAAAGGTCTTGTCCAACATTTGTCTCGGGGACACACAGCTAGGCTCTTTTGTGACACTGTTAACTGTCTACTTGATTGTGCAATACCTCTGGAAGGAGTATTGTATGAATACTGTCTCTTTGTTCATAGTATTTTATAGAAGAGTTTTTTTTAAAAAGAAGTATAAACAAATGTAGGAATAATTACAATTGATAGAATTAATCATTTCTTTACAGTTTTGCAATGGTAGTTCTGTTTGTAAGGTAATTTGTTAAAAGCCTGTTGTCTGTCACTGGATTTTGTGAACAAAATATATTGTTTAATCATGAATGTCATTTTCTATAGTCAAGAATTGAGTTCTAAGGGAGAGAAGACTTCAATTGTTACTGTTCAGTTGGAAAAGTCATTGACATTTCAACACGCTGCATTGAATAATGTATTGAGAAGTTATGCTATAAAAGGGATTAAGGAGCATGTATACAAATATTGAACAATGGCAGTTATTCAAATATGAACAGGATCTTACCCTGCAAAGCATGTTGGTGATTTTGTCAAAATTTGTAAAGCAAATATTCTCAGTTCAAAAGTGCTAGCACATATCGCAATATCCTGTTTGTGATATTTTGAAATGCGCATGGAGAAGAAAGGAATTTGTAGCAACAACTCTGTTAATTGTGATATAATACACAATTACAAATTTCATAGAACCACACATGCTCCTGACTGAGTATTCGAATGTTTACAGAACAGATCAAAACCGCTAATACTTTTAGACTTGACTTGCTAATTTTAAGAGTAAACATTGAATCAAAAAGTCAAGTTTTCATATTTGCAGATCTACTTTGAGCTATTAATATCTGCCCTTATTCTCCTCATCTGTTTCTAGCTTGTTTAGTCATGAAATATTACATGCAAAATTGTCCACAAGCTTTCAAAGTCATGTTTAGACTGTTTTACAAAAGAATTCCTCACACTTCAATAATGTACCACTTCTAGCCATGTTGTGCTCTTCTCTATCTATCGCAAGGTGCTCTAAGGGAGACAACTCTGTTTAGACGTAGGTCATCCAAGAACAGTTTGTGTAAATAAATCACTTTACTAACAGAGAGGAACTGACCTAACTTGGCCAAGTTTGTGACATTAGTGTACATCAACCCAGCCGTGATATTTGCGTGAATGGAGGTTTCGGGCGTATACTCAGAGTTGCGGTCAAGCGTAACGATTTCTTTTTATCCAGGAGTAGCCTGATCGGGGAGCCACAAATAAGTTTTCAGTGGAGGGTAGATAGCTGTTACACATTCAACAATCAGTCACCTTTGCCAGGCGCTCGCTTTAAAAGCAAATAAATGTAGGAGTCAATTGTGAGGGTGTTTGACAAAGACTTGCTCAGTTACAGGGATTGATGCTGGTGTGAACAGGGTTGATAGCATACTCCTTCCTGGGTACGCATCGATCAACGATTCTACAAGTGTTGTCATTGTCAATCATTTAGTACATTTTTGCAATAATAATAACAATTGTAATTGAAGTGAGTGATTAGGGAGCTTGTCAATGATATCAACATGTTATTCTTAAATGTGCAAATAAGAGTTTTCTAAAAAAAAATAATTCATTCATAGGTACAGTAAAGTTTTAAATGTTATGAATTTCTTAGCTAAAACTACATTGCTATTTGAATAAATTATGAAAATTATTTTCTGAATGGAGACAAAATTAATTGGTTTTAACAAAGATACTCCCAAGAAATGTGTTTTTGAAAAGAATATAATCCTAGATGATGATATCCATGAAAGAAAAAAAGAAAAAGAAAAATGAAATTTAAGCAGTTATTCGAAAACTATAAATATGAAATAAGGAAGGGAGTTTACAATGATTTGCATCACAAATATCTGAGAAGTACATCCTGCTGTTGGTGTTTGTGACCAATGAAGTAGTGGTTGCGGACTTTACTTCTGCTGTTCACTTCCTCCATCGTTTGTTGTCTTACTTCCTACTGTGAGGAGACATAGGTCATGTCAACACAGATGACCAAGGTCATAAGCCATATATATATATACAACATTTTACACTCTTGTAGTATTTTCTTCCCATATGGCTTTTGCAATATTTTGCAGTGTTTCTTTTTATGTAGCTTATGAGTCTATTAAAATTGACTTATTGAATTAATAGATGCTAATTAATAGCAATATTTAACTACTTTACTGTTGGTTGCTTTCTCCCTGAAACAATGCAAGCAGCCACTGTGAAATAAGTTGCAGAAATATAACATAGATTTGTTGAGGATTTTTGTTTTATATATTTTGTAACAATAAACATAATTTAATGATGATTTGGAGATTTTAAAAATTTTTATTAAAAAAATATGTGGCAAAAGTGAAAAGCACATTCTAACATTAGAGAAATTAGAGAATTATGTCATTAAACTGGGTGATATTTAGTCTAAATTCTTCTTAACTTATGTTGACAGTAAACTTATAAGATTCACATACAAGAAAGGTAGCGGTGACTATTTTAGACTAGCTATGTTGTTTATGTTTAAGTGAGATATTTTCGGAGGCATCTGATACTGTGCCGGTTGGTGCGTCCACGTTTTGGTCTCCACTTGTTGTGGTCATTCATTGATTTTGCCTGTTTGCCCCACATCTCCACCGCCAGTATTTGGACAAACCAAAACGTGAATGTCGACAAACATAGAACTCAACTGGATAATCCCCTATCCACAAAGTTAGCACTCTCTCAAGAGCTTTCATGCAAACCGCCTTCGGTGGCCATTTGCGTTCAAGCACTGCCCATCTTTTTAGATGGACTTGGCAGAATTGAATTTGGGGCCTTATGGGTGTTTAGCAGGAAGAACAATTAATCCATAGGTTAGAAGTCTAGAGAAAAGGTTCCTAATAGGTTTGGTGAGCAACTCTCGTTGGTCTGCGGGAGAAGCATGATTGCGGTCAGGCTAATTGAAACGGATATCAGTAAATCAGCTGTTCATATGTTACAATTTTCTAGGGACGTGATTGCGTCTTCCCACTGGAGATGAGACCACTTGGAGGAAATGAGTTTGGGTTAGAATAACACTCGTAAGATAGATATGTGTCCAGTTGTAGAAGTCTGAAACTGTTAACTACCATTGCTACAAGTGGAGACCGATGGAGAGTTCACTCAAGGGCGGGTAACTCTTGATGGAGATGTCTGAGGTGAACAGATGAGCCTCGTCCTCTCACCGAGTCAATTTAATAAATGGAGGATAGCAAGATCCACGGGGCGATCTATTTATAGTGGTAGGATGGGGGACATTCAGGATCGACCGACTCAGTTCATTCACTCAGCCTGCTCATTTTAAGTCCTACCCTGGGGGCAGATAGCATTGAACTCGCTACCATTGATTTACTTTGTGGCAGAAGCAGTGTTCAGAGGCAGGAGATAATGGTAATCTCAGCAAGTTCACATTTTATAACTCTGATTCGCGTGAAATGAAAAGAGAAGTGTGTGGTTTCAGTGAGGAGAAATTGATTGATTTGAGCTATGCATCACCTCTACAACTGATCCTCTTGTTAGTGATTTAAAAAAAAAATGATATTAAGAACTATTTAAACTGCATCTCATCTTTTAAAATCAATAAGGACCTTTCGTTTAATTTCTGTTGTTCAGTTGAGAACATATGAAGAAGTTTGTATATTTCATAATAGTTTTTCCAGATGTAAATACAAATGATCTGAACAATACCGGTACATATTGGATTTCTATGAATCATTTTCAAATGTTCTGCTGTTACTCTTGCTTATGTTTACATTTGGAAAATCAGTACTTTGATTTTAAAAACGATTACTGTAAATGGATATGGGCTTAAACTTCCTGAATAAATTTTGTGTCTGAAGTAGAACATTTTGAAACATTTCTGATGAGCGTGATTTGTGAGAATTTTGAGATAGTGGGGGTAAATTCCACACCTTGTTGATGAAATATTATTGAGGGATTATTTCCTTGTCCTATGACAGGGACACGGGTTGTAACGAGAGGGGGAAGTCTTGTTTAAAAACACTGTGTGACGTAGGCTTGTACTTGTTTGAAAACATTCACCTTTGTTTAGCAGTCACACTGACTGTACTGTATTTTCCCTAGGTCTTCTGATCAAGTGATAATTGATGTGTTCAGGATGTTATCTGATTTAAAGTTGAAATTGTTTATGTCCTCATTTATATGAAAATATTAGTAGGTTTCTCACGTGAAGTAAGGATATATAATCGACAAAAATAATTATGGATACATATTTAAATTTTGATGAAATATCAGTCATAAAAATTCCAATATCTTTAACTTGTTTTGTCCAGTATATAGAAAAAACTTTAAAATGGTTGGTTTTGACTGGATCAATATTCTTTAATATGATGAGTTCATTTTGACCACTGTACATTCTTTTCAAGTATATCCTTAGTTGCCCACTCAATGTTAGAAAAAAATAAGAGGGATTATCAAAATTACATTTAAAACATATTTAATGAGTTTATCATATATACAAATGTAAATAAACATAATAACAATTTAACCAAAACTATCATAAAGCTTTATTTCCTACCTAAGCAAAACCCCTGATAACTGAACAAAAGCCTAAGACCAAATATTTACAAGACTAAAACAATGTCCAGTTTCACTTCCTATTTACTTACAATACCTGAATATTGTATTACAGAATTGTTAGGTTATTTAATGAATCAGGTGTATAAAAGAACCGTTAGAAGTACTTTGATAGTGCCTGGGTATGATATAGAAACCCACAATTACAGATGAAGTGAAACTATCCAGTTTACATACTACCTGCTGATTGGAGGACGGGTGAGCCGTAATGAGTCAATACCCTCTGTAGGTACCTGAGTACAGTCTATATATAGAGGAGGGGGTTCCCTCTGCCTGGGTAGAGTCACTCCCAAGTATAGGCTAGGCCAGGCTGACTGTCATTGTAAAGTATTGCAGTGTGAGCTTATTGTTGAGGCCTTACATCAGATATCTATGTATGTACTATGAAGAGAGAGGGAAAGATTAGACGTGTAGATCAATGTAGGTATTGTAGTGTATCTTGTAGGGTTTATGTTCGTATGTTATTTCTATTACTTGTAGGTATTATAGTTTATCTTGTAGGTTTTATGTTCGTATATTATTTCTATTACTTGTAGGTATTATAGTTTATCTTGTAGGGTTTATGTTAGTATATTATTTCTAGTAGGTATTGTAGTATATATATTGTAGGGTTTATGATGGTTTATTAATTCTATTAGATATTGTAGTATATATTGTAAGGTTAATGTTGGTATATTAATTCTATTACTTGTAGATATTGTAGTGTATCTTGTATATTATTTCTATATGTTAGGTATACTGTAGTGTGTATATATTGTAGTTTAGCTGGTGAGGGTTATGTCGGCATTGTATCATTTCTAGTAGATAAATGACAGTATTGTATTATATGTTGTGGTGTTTTATCGCTTTATCAATTGTGGTCAAGTCAACACTACTTGGTAAATGATTGGTCCTCTCACATATACTCAAACATTATTGTTATACTGTTTATCAAATATAAAAGCAAAGTTTAAATTTATTCAGTGGTTATGCTTAGCAATAACATTTATCCATGTGTATTTCACATGTATTCTTGGATGGTGTTTTTTCAAGTGATAGTTATATTGATAAATACAAAAAAAATGTTTGCTGTTCACATATTTCATAATCTTGTTGATGATTTCGTCATGAGTTGTTTTTTCCCTTGAACCCTTTTAGCCCCTTTAAAATCATTGGCATTTATAATCCTGCAGGTTATTGTGAAATATAAGGCCTTGAGTATTACATTACAATGTACCATATAATTTTATTTTGATAAATGTTACCAGACCTTCTTGGTGTGAAGAGCCAGAGTTGTCGCTTTTGATCATCACAATAGATGTGACTTCACTTACATAATCTTGATGAAATTTATAAAATATTTGTTTTCTCCACAGGCCTTCTGACATCTTGGTGTGAGGAGTTAGGAAGGTCGCTGTTACTGAGGCACCAGAAGAATCGGCCCGGTGACGTCGGGAAAGGGCCGCCCGCAAACATGCATCCGCAGATGCCGAAGTCAATGCAACAAGTGCACCCTGGGTAAGTCGTTCGTCCTTTTATAGATTAGACTCATTCATGGTTCGCTATTTCCAGCCGCTGCTCGTAGGTTTCATCACAATACATAGCCACCGTGGTGTTGCAGGCTTTTTCCTTGCACTAATACCAGCAGTTGTAATATAGGTGAAATACGCTTGAAAACATCCTTACACCCCAAATCACTTCACCTTACATATGAGGGATAAATTACATTGATCAGTCATCTTAATGAATTATCTTATAATGTTATGATTTGAAGAGAATTAATATAGGGAGGATGTATTTCAAACATTGTTTAAAATAAGTTAAATTCCAATTCCACAATTCTGTCATCTAACAAACAAGTGGTATGTCCTCTCCGCGTTCAACACAATAACATGTTTTTACCTTCCATCCTTGAAGAATAAGAAATATGACACTTATTTGTTTCTGGAAAAGGACCGGAAAACAGCTCCTTACAAAATGGGAACTTTTATCATGTGACTCATTAAATACGTGCAGAATGAGAACAATCCTACGTGATAGGCAGGAATGAAGCATGCAGGATACAGATCCTTTGGTGACATGTCTACTTACACAGAAACAGTGACACAAAATTCGTAAAAAGTGTTTTGAGGGTAGGTTTAAAGTAAAACACAAGTATAACGGATTTCAACTTCTTTATATATCAACAGTCGTATCTGAGGCGTCCCTTGACCCTCGTCATATAAATATCATTACCGAGAAGTAATATAATAATAGTCTATATTCTAATGCCTGCATAAATAGAGAGCTGTGAAACAGCAGATCCTGGAGTGTTGGGAGTGATGAGCGAGGCATGAGTCGGTAATAGTTTCATGAACCCGATGTAGGACAAGTCCCTATCACCGAGCGTGACTCCACTCCAAGATCTCCTATATTTCTACATCTTTGTTCTCCTCCCAGAGAGGGCCTTTCCTCTACCTGATCGCTCTTTAAAAGTGGAGGTGAAAATTGCACCCGATTACCGGCATGTTCAAGCAAGCGTTTAATGTGCACGAGCTTTCCCCTTTGTGTGAAAAACATGCTTATCATATACATAAATGTTTGGGCTGAGGAAATACTAAGCATGCTTCAGCTTGTGAAGAGATATGCATATTCATAGTTATGGGGTGTGAATTCTTCCGGGCTTTAGACATGTGATTTTCCATTCATTTCTGAAGAAAGAAAGATTTGACCTTGAAGTGACAGTATACCGGTATGCTTGAATTATGAATCATGAATTATCTATTCGCTTATTGACTCGTAAAGTTCATTTGATACAAACTCAGTATTATTTTTGCCAATACAATTTTTAATTTAAAAAAAAGTATGTTTAAAAAATTGAAGTATGTAAGGCGATACATTAAAGTTATACAATAAAATGGAACAATTAAAAAATTGTCATTTAAAATTTCAATATGATAGTAAATTAAAACTAAAACAATAATATCTGTTATATCAGATATCGTATCTCCGTCAACTGTAAAATCAAACCAGTGTAAATATGTCATTTATAAGTATATCAAGATGCATTAATTAGAAATAGGTACTAAAGCATATTCCATTAAAATCAGTTGCAATTTTTTTCTGTCTTAGAGAATTAATATAATGATAGATACTAAAATATATCTCCAATATTTATATTTACAAATAAGTTGTAACAATATTATATAAAACTTATTCTGCAAAAATGACTTATCCCATCAAACAAAATTGTTTACCTTATGACCATTTCAAAATATATACAATGATAAGAATTTTAGATAAAAACAGGCAAATCAATTCCATATACCATTTATCCTTTCTGTTTACCTTCTTGTAACAATTTTCTCTTAATAAGTACATATCAAGTGAAAGGGATCATATTGAAGACGAAAGAGTAAACCCACTCCATCATCCATCTCGTGTTCTAACTGCTACCTACATCTAACAATGTATCATATAGAAGCGTCTGTATGGCCAGAGGCAGTGCATATTTGAAAGTCTTACCAGGCCAAGTTGACGCACATATCTGTTAGAGTTGCATAAGAGCAGAGGTCACGGTGCGGTGTGTGATCTACATGGTGTGTGTCTGTCTTACAGGAGACTGTCACTCTCTCGCTCTACCTCTCTTGTGGGAAACAGTAATAGATAGGGCTGCTCTTGTAAATACTGGACAAAATTAATTAGCGATTATGAAGTTTTTTCTTTGTATCTGAATTATTTAATTATTTACTTTGAGATTATGTATTGACTTGTCAGTCTACTTTTTAGATTTAATGATTTTATTTTTTAAATCTTTGAAATGGTTAAATTATCTAGGTATAAAATGCTTTTTGCATCCATTTTTTGTAGAAATGTCAGAGAAACACTGTTATAATCTGAGTCTTCTCTTTATATCGATTTATGGTTTTATTCTTATTTGCAATGAATAGAAACTGAATTTACTGGTACAGAGAACCATCATCTATTTGCAGTTTGTCACATTGATAGAAGGTAGAACAATCTATCAGATTCTTGTGTGTACTGAAGGTAGAGGTATTGTGTTTTTTTTATTTGGAGATGGAATTGCAATAGGTACCCAAGGAAGTTAATCTGAAGAAGAAACTTGCATAAAGATAGATGATTTCGATCTCACTCTTACCAAATAGAACAAAAGACAAGACTTCTAGAACTTATATATATGTATATGTATATATATATGTAGAAGACATTTATGGCTGTCAAAGTGAAAACCTTGTCAGAGAGCAAAACAGTGGAGCACTCCAGGTGTAGCATGTTGACTTGATAAGCTGATGATTAATGGTCTGTGTTGAGTTCTGACTTGTTACACAATGAGATGTCGTGTGGAAATTCTGAAAATAATGAGACATGCATGTTAACTTCATAAACGTTCCTTCAGTTCCACGTTTCACAGTGTTATCTATGTGTCATGTTGAGATTCTCAAAAGTAATAGGTTTGAATGTAAGCTTCATACAGGTGACCCCAGTCTTCTTTGTCATCTAAATCTGTTATTAATTAATTCACCACATTTTCTTACACTATATCCATCCCAATTGAAGTATCTCTCTTCCTATATAATTACCTTTAATAAACATACACAAATTTAAGATTTTATCACAAAAAAAATCATTAGATGCTGTGTTTGATATTGTCATTAACGTCAAAACGAGATGAAAATTTTCCATGGAAGGCGGCGCAGTCACAAAGCGAATGAAGAAGTTTCCAATAAGAGCTTTGTTTGTGGAAGCATTAACTCTGTGTGGAATTATTGTGCAAGATGACGGTACTGCCAGCCTCACGTCCCATCCAGAGTGCTACGATGAGTTCCCTTCTAATGCTTGCTGTACAACTAGCCCTGAGCGATCAATAGTTAGGCAGAGAGGCTGAGCTTTGAAGGTTGGAAAGTGCTTCACATTACCTGTCTTCTAGATCAATGTCGCAATCATCCGGCGGCCTATAATGACGTAAAATATTACAGTATTTGTCTTGCTTGTGGCGCAGGAAGAGCTAATGAAGCCTTGATAGACTCTCACAATCATTATTTGCTCTCTCTCTCATTTCTTTACTTAGCTTGTTTGCTGTAATCATTTAAGAAAAATGGTATCAATGTAGAAGCATCCTCTTTTATCGTGTGAATCACAATTTCTGAGGAAAGATGGAATATTTTCTTTTAAATATGTCAATATTATGAATGAAGATAATTTGTTTATGAAATTTGTTAAATAGAATTAATTGATTAAAAAGTTTTTATGAACGAAAAATATTTACCCCCATCTTTATTCAAGTTAAAAGTTTAAGACAAGCTTATGTGGGGGTAAAAAAGGTGTGAACATTTTTATGTTTTTAATTTTTTAACAACATCCAAACATTACAAACGATTAGAATATGTTTGGGAATGGGAGCATGTTAAACACTGAGCGTGTGACTTGCTCCATGTTAATCACTGCAGCAGCAGGAGAGAAGAGATCTCTTGTAGACATGTTTGTGGAGCAGTGCCGCAGCTAGCCAGCTAACATTCACCAGTGTTGATACTCACCCAGTTGTTTGGGTCTGCACATTTGGGATTCCTGCAAACAATACACATGTTCCTTGCTTGAACCTCCTTAGTGCACCAGGCTGGAGGGGAGGGGAGGTGAGAGGGAGGGAGGGATGCAAGATGGGGAGGGGGGAGTTGGAGGATTAGCAGGGGGAATACCAGACCTTGCAGGCTGATCGGGAGAAGGAGGGGGGTGTATGTCCGTGGGGGAGGTAGATTGAAGGGGAGCTTGGGAGGGGTATGAAGAGGGAGGGAAGAGGATGGAGGGTGGTGGAGGAAGAGTGAGGTAGCTGGAGGTCAGATGATGATGGTGTACCTGTTTCGGAGGAGATGAAAGCTGGTGAAGTGTGCAGGATTAGTTTTGGAGATCTGCTTATTTACATTTCATGTTAACCAGGTATATTAGACTTAATGATTTCATGATCTTCTGGCTCAAAAATTAATTTAAGGTCATTAGTGTGTTTTTGTAAGCCAATTTTATTTCAATGATTTAAAGGCACCTTGTTGATACACTATCTTCATTTTTGACCTACAGTTAGTCCATGTTCATTTTATCCACAGAGGTCAATACCTCAACCACCTTCTTTAAAAACATCCCAACAAATCTGCAAGTCAGACCTCCCACTCTCCCCATCTCCCTTCCCCGCCCCCTCCATCCATGTCTCCCTGTCCTCCCCATGCTGCTTTATAGCTGACTTTAATATCTGCCATAAGGAAACATCTCTCCTGACATGCATGATCAGACACTGAGACAACCAGAAGTCATGTCATCTTGACCTTGTGCTCTGACCATCGGTCAACAAGCACCTGTTGAGAATCTCCACTCCCTCAGGGTCAGCCACCAGAGTCACCCCTTGACCCTTGCATTGTGATATATATTACCAACTGACCAGCTTGACCACGACTGGACAGCTTGCAACATCAAGGCCAGGCAACCTGAGCTGGGTATCCAGCACATTAGTCTGTTATTGGGATACTTCAAAGGAGAAGTACTGGACTTATGCAACACCCTCCCGGTATCTGTAGGGGTGAGAAAGGAGTTGGGGTACTGGGGTGCTGGATGGTGGGGGGGGGGGGGGGGGGGGGGGGTGAATGATCTGGGTGTAATTAGAGATGGAGAAGGGGGATGAGGGAGAGGGAGCTGAAAGGATTCTTCCTAAGCATTAGCAGTCAGGTAACTCCAGCAGTGTGGGAGGGTGTGGATGTGCAAATTTAGGTATGATGAGCTACAGATGCAATGGCTCTACATTTTCAGATTAAGACTCTCAATCTCGTCTCATGCACTCATGCATGACATCGAAATAGTTCTGAAACTGAACAAAATTACTTTTGGAAATGAGTAAGACTCAGATGTATAAACATATTTATCAGCCACTTTCAATCACAATCTATTTAGTTCCTCCCTGATGGAGAATATGGTATTTGATTATTCAAGGGAATATTCATTCATGTTTGAAGTTAGAGGATACATCAAACTGAAAAATTAATTGTATATCATCAAGAGTGAGTGGTCTGGTAGATTAGAGTAAGAAGAGTGGCGGTTGCTAAAACTTATCTTGTATGGAATCCAGTTATGTGGCGCTGCTGGTTCACCTCCTTCCATTCTACACCAATCTGACAGTCATCAAATCTATTTATTTAAAAACTTGCAGACCTAACTGCAAACTTTACCCCAAAATAGTTTCCCATGTTTGAGCAATTTTCTGTCTAATCTAATGTTCTTTGAATACTCTAATTAGTGCAGTGAACCAACCTACATCTTACTTTTTGAACTCGGAAACATGATCCAAAATACTTTAAACATACAGTCAGGTATCTGCTCTAATTGAGATAAACTCGTTCGACTGTATGATGGAAGTAAGTGTGATGTTATGTTGCGGTTAAGCCAGATAAGTTTGGATCTACAGACATAGATAGCCCGGAGCCCAGTGTCTCTGTATGTAAACTGTATTACGCAGTTGGATGAGCAGAGACAAATAGTTTAAATTACAGGCACAATGACTCCAGGAGTTTACAACCTGTTTGGGTTTGTGGCCGCTGGCCTTCTCAATCCATTTATGGGATATAATCTCTTTAGTGGCACACTCACAAAGGTCTGCATAGCATTCATATTCAGCAGTGTTTTATGTGCGATGATGGTGAAGCTTTCTCTCTGGAAAGGTCTTGCATTTGCTTTGAGTTGATCGGGTTTCTTTATTGTCAAGAAATAAATGTTTTACATACTGCTACATAAATTTGACCTAAAAATGTAATCTTGTATTTACTCAGCACAAAAAAGTCATGTCCTCGCACAAAGACTATTAACAAATCACCATACAGGTGGCTATAGACAAGAGATAGTTGTCTTGATCAAAGGTGGTAGTTAATTATATTTTAATATTAACTTTATCTTGAAACATGATCTACCCTTGAAAAGCAAGTCTAAAGTGGGTCTCAACTATTCCCATTTCTCACAGTTGTCTTGCAATATTTAATGAAATGGTGATTTTTAAGAACAAATATTTTTCTCAGGGCTAACCTTTTGACTAAAGGGATTGTCTAGTTGTGCCTTTGGAAGAGATTTATCATTAGTGATCTTATTTAACAATAAATAGATAATATAACACAGAATTAATTGAAATAATAAATAATGAATTAAATAAGAATATGACTGTACTTGTTAAGCCTATAAAGCTGTGTAAGTGAGCGAGGTGACAGCTATATAGCTAGTTAAATGGATAGAGTTAACGGTGTGTATACTTCAACCTGATTCAACATGCTCTCACAACTATTTGTCAAATTTCACTTCCACAGCATTCCCAAAGATTCCCTTTGTCATAAAGCAGTAGTTGTGATAAGCAAGTTACATAAATTAGTGGGCACTCTTATCAGCGAGGCTGTGTCTCTGTGTGTGTTGAAACACGAGTGAGCGTGTAGGTGCTGTACTTCAGTCAGTACGTCAGTGGATGAAAAAAAACGTCCATCCGACATCCCAGAACCTAGTAACTTTTGGTTTGGGCTGCTATCTTTTGCAGGTTTTTTTCTTTAATTTTACCATTCAAATAGGCCAAAATATCTCTTTGGGCTGGTTATTTTCCAAGCTTATTTCATGCACTGAGTTTGTTCTTCGGTAGAATTGAGTTGAGCGACGGAGGTCTGCGTCAAGTGTGTACCTCACACTCACTTCCTGTCCAATATAATAACATGTTATATCTGCTGTAATATTCAGCTGTTTGCTGTTCTTGGTTGTACTTTTGAGTATGCTTCATGAATACACGTCCTGTCCAATATAGAGAATACCTGTCTTTACTTATTTCATCGAATGATGTAGAAAGTTTATATTTTCACAAGTGGTGCATAGACTGTATTTCTGCTGTAATATTCAGCTGTTCTTGGTTTTATTTTTGAGTGTGCATTATGAATACAATATATAACTTCACTGGCTAGCACACAGGACATCTCCTCCAGTGTAGTACCTTCCACTATGCTTTGTGAATACAATATATAACTTCACTGGCTACCAATCCTAGCACATCTCCTGTGTAGAATCTATCTTCCACTATGCTTTGTGAATACAAGATCTTGGATATACTGAAATATAGCGACATGATGATAAACATCTATTCATGTAGTAGTATATCAATATATTTAACAGTTTGCATTGATGGGAATAATGACCTCGACCTTTGGACATGTGATATAGTAATATTCAGAGTTGACCTCTGATTTCCCATGAGCCAATCCTAGAATAATCGCTTTGTTAACAAAGTATGATTCCTGAAAGTTTTAGGAAAGGTTTGGCATTAAATAATTCAGCACATAAATCTATGAGAAAGTTAATGATTATCACAAGGCAATCCACCATGAATGTTCACGAGAGACTAAATACCTCTGCAAGCCAATCCCAGGTAGTCTAGCATTACCAGGAATAACTTCAATAACTAACACAGCATAGAGTTTTGCTCAACAGTTGCTGTTTCAGGTATATGACAGGAATATTAGTAAACAAGAGTCAATGAACCAGGATGTTTTCCTCTAATGTATGATCAGGGTAAGGGTAATACAGCTCGTTGTTGGATCAATGACTTCTCGTGACAGTGTGATCCCAGCCGGTGATGTTAACTGCATGTTTATATGAATAAAGAGCGAGGTGATACTTCTGTAGGGAGACATCTGGTCCTGCTGGCTGCTGAGTTGCTGGCTGGATGCAGCTCCTACAGTGATATATAAACACCTGTATATCTCACCTACTTCACACAATCTCACACGTTACTAGTACTGTCAACTATTTACTCTATCCGGAAATTTTAAAATTGTTCTTCACAACCCTATAGAAACTAATTTTCCATTATCTGATAGTGATGTAAACTGCAATCATTTAAAATCTCTTTGAATCTTTATTTATTTGAAAATTGTGTCTGTAAGTTGACACTGGACCATTGTCTTTAACATATAACTCCTTTTAAGATTGAAATCTTAACATTCTCACTGGCCTGGTAGAAAAAGGGGAAATTTATGACATTATCTGATATGACACAAAGCTGTTTGTCTCTGAAAAATTATTCAAAGTAGTTACATTTCCCTTTGAATAACTACATTTTACCGTATTTCCTCTAATAGGAGCCGGGCCTCAAATAGGAGCCGGGCCTCTTATAGCAGCCGGGGGGTAAAGGTACCTAAAGGTGAATAAGAGCCGGGCCTCCAATAAGGGCCGGGTCTCTGATAGGGGTCCGGTTTATATCGCATTATAAATTACTCCCTACTAGATAATATTCCCCATATATGTTCCCAGGTACTAAGAGGGTTAAACTACCATTCTAAATTAGGTTTACGTCAAATGGCGAGGAGTTTGTGTTTTTCTGAGACATTTTCGTCAGTTATCAGATATTATCACGTGCATTGGTCAAACCTAATAATGAAATAAGGGCCGGACCTCAAATAAGAGCCGGGCCTCCAATAAGCGCCGGGGGGTAAGAGCCTTAACATGTTAATAAGGGCCCGGGCCCCAATTAGAGGAAATACGGTATTTTGAAATTCTGAATAATCTACAGCTTTATCATTCATATCTTGTACAGGCACATGCAATGATATATGTCTGAATATCATTATATCGCTGTTTACAATATCCAGAAGATTGTTTTTCTTCAAATTCTATCAAAATGTTTTTTTGATTATAATTTGATTGTATACATAAGCTCTACATTTCATTGATTATATTTATAGGATTTATCATATTCCGAGTGTTCTGAAAGTATGTGCAATTTTTTTAAAATTTTGTGCTAAACAAGTAGGTCATTATCACTAGCAAGACATAATGCATCATTGATTATACCATTGTAATAATTGCCAATACTGCAAGTTAATAGTCTATTTTTAAATTAAATAAAAAATAATTCTCCAATGATTTGATTATCATTCTTGTAACATACAATATATTTTAAATTGCCCTTTGTGCAGAGTAATGGATTTATAGTTATGTAGTTGATATCCCAAACCGAATGCTCCCAGAATATTGATAAGCAATAAACACACATGTTTCAACTATGTGCTTGAATTATTCAACTGTTGTACTGAACATAGTTTCATCATTTGAATCGTCATGTCTGCATAACCATTGTCAACTTTTTCTACATTTTCAATTAAAGTGTTTATAAATGAGTGCCAGGCGTTGAGTGTAAATAATCTATTTTGAAAATCGCTGTCTTAATAGTGGTGATTAGTGACTGTAAATAAATGTAGAAAGTATATATTTAATAAATAGATAAGAAAAACCTTTGCATTGAGGTAACACTTATCTGCTGAATTCATTAGTATCGCACCATTCTGAGTGTTCAAATTACATGATTCACAACCTGCAATGGAAAGCCTCCAGAGTAGCGGATATGTCACTTGTCACAGTGGAATATCCAAGAATGTTCCCTAACCTGCAGGTAAATGAGTTAGAATTGGTACCTATAAGTGGTTTGTTGTGGGTTAAAACAAAATATTTGATGATTACACTTTTTAGGTTTTATACTTTGGAGTGCCAGAGAGATAGTGAAATGAGCCATCTCTATGTTATCTAAAGTAGATCAGCTTATACAAGAACCAGAGCTTATCTCTACACTGTCTTAGCATTTAGAAATACTCAAACAGATTCCTAACTTGAGAAATCGACTTTCCTCAATATTTATTTATATTTTAAAAAGAAAGCTTATCCTTGTAATATATTGTAATTTTCACTGAACAAAATGGAAATAGGTATCAAACTGAAAGACAAGATTTCATTTACATTAAATGACACAATAAGAGTATTTACCAAGTAGTTGATAATATCCTTAGAATTTGATGACCAGTAATTTTCGTTGTGTGATTGTTGTTTTAGTTTTGATGAGAGGTGATATAGATTCTCCATCTGGAACTCATTCAAGGATGATACTCAAACTACACAAACACTTCAAATAGGTTTATTCATTTGTTGCAGAGATCGTTAGTCCAAGCTTGACATTGACTTGCTGTTTATGCTAAAAATTGATATAACGAGTCCAAATAGTTTTGTTCATATGTTAATTAGAAATGAACGAGTCTAGGTTTGCCTTGTCTGTTTATGGTACAAAGGATACAGGTAGAATTGGAATCTGCCTCAGCTAACTTTAAACTGGCGTACTTAACGTATTTTCTGTCCTCCAGTTTCCCAGCATAGATAAGGGGAATACCCATGGTAGAGCTAGGTATCTCTTCTATTTCTGGCGGCAGCGTCAGTAGCGGTGGAGTACGTTGATCAATAACAGACATAAGCCAATGAATTAAATATGCCGGTAACAAGCAGATCTCTTGCATGGCTTTATACCAATCGGGATTGCTCCCTGCCTGTGTGTGTCGCATATTCTGATTGTTTTTCATGGCTGCGGTGTTCTAGTTAAAACAATGTAATTCAATTGTGCGGAGGATGAGTCAAATTTAAGGGTACTGATGTTGCAGTAAGTGGCTAATTATGAAGCAAGCCCCTCACATTGATGTACTAGATGTGACGGATTATTTTGATATCGGCTATAATTGAAACAAAAGCCATCTGGTTGCTAATGGGAGGTCACGTGACCCAGCGATCTCAGCGAAGGAACATTGATTGAGAGGTCGCTGGATGGGCACCTACTCCGTGTGTTCGCTGTAATCACACAAGATTTTTTTCCATTAATAAACAATTAGCATACATTGTTAGCTTGGGATGTGTTTGGGTGGGAATGATAGCGCAGATCTTGAGATTGACGTATTCAGGAACTTAAAGACGGGAATTGTTGTTGTCTACGGGATCAATGCGTAATACATACATCTGCCAAGTGGAAGGCAGGAGATTCTTAATCAGTTGATGATACTGTGTGTGAGTTTGTTGCTTCTTTCCTTGTTTTTGCAATGACGTCACGACCTCCTGTGAGATGATGAAGGCAGTGAATGGGTCAGGATCGGACATCTTGGTGTGTGGGTTAGCTTGTCACCTGTGAACCAGTTGAACGCTCAGAGTGAGGGAGGGAGTGAATGATCAAGGGAGGTGTACAGAACAGAGGCAAAGTCACTTGATAGCACGCCAAGCCAAGCAGTCAGCCGGCAGGTTGTGGGCCGTCTGTCGGACTGACAAGCCTAAGTGATACAGGCTCACACAGGAAGAGAGTGAAGTAAGACTAACCGCGTGACTCCACTCGATTCAATTGGACCCGCTCTGTCAAAGCCCTCGGTAGCAGACGACAGACGGACCAACTCACGCTACTCTCTCCTTGCTACATGTAATGAATGATGAGTTAGCTGTGCAGTGAGTGGTGTTGTGTGATAGACTGGTATCTAGTCAAGAGTGCGGACTGGGGACAATCTGATCTTTAAGGTTTGGCCAGGTAGCTTCATCAACTGGATGTACATGGAAGCACCGTCAGCTGATACTGGCACGGCTTCACTCACAGGGACAGTGGGACTGGCTATTCTGAGGTTACTTTCATTCCCTGCTTGCCTTTGTTTCCTTGCCAGCCTTCCCTCGCTATACCGCGGCCTCCGTTAACTCGATAAGAGCAGTGTATTGACAACATTATCTTTGTGCAAGCACAGCTGTAGGCCATGGTGGAAATTGCTGAACATTTAGCATCATTGTGACAACGTTATTTCTGTTTGTGTCCCGGTATAACGAGGGAGGGACGGTGATACAGCAAGGTGTCTACCGGTTCAAGATATTTGCTGAATTTGTATGTTGACTTAGTCACCTTGGTGAACATGCTGGTTGATTTTTCCCTCTTCAACCAACAACAACACGTACTCACTGAAATTAATTGTGATTTACTGATTTTTCAGAGAACATAGTCTAAATCTAGGTCGTACAGCGATAGATCACAACCTACTGAGGATTTTTGCAGTCTAGGCTAAAAATAATTTATGAGTTTGGGTTAAGTTGTGCTGTTTGCTGCGTTCTGCTACATATTTAAGGATGTAATTAGGATATGATAGATTATGGCTGACTGTCAGTCTCCTGAAGCTTATATGTAGACATTAGACGCCCGCCCATCCACGCAATGTTTAAAAACACAAAAGAGCATGTCACTGGCTCACTGAGTAAACAACATAACTGGGCTTTGTCTTCATGAGTTATTTATCAGCTTAGCTATGTTCTACATCGTTTCAGATTTAACTTATGTAAATGACATTTTGAAACATAAGGCGTCTATTGATTTATGACATCACAGCATGTTTTGAACTTTCAAGTATTTTGGTTGTATGTTTTCCAAACTTAGTTTATCAACGTGACAATCACATGAATAATGACGTATGAAAACAGTTACACGCTCACTTGAAAAGTTTAATGTTTATCTTCTGATTCGGTGTAAGTAAATCAAGTATATGTATCAAGTGAAGGTGTTGTATCATAGACAGATGTATAAATCTAACAGGTTGAAGTAAGGATATTCATATCTCACTTAAAATATCGACTTTAAATCAAAATTAATAACAAGTCAAACAGTAAAGGTATCAAACCTACTTATTATTATGTAAAATTTCTCAATTAACTGCTAATTCTAGTGTTTAATTCAATTTCAAATCCTTTAATAAATGGTGAATCTTGACTTAATTAATTCAAAATTAACAGAATGTATTTTTTGAATGTTAGAATCAATTAGAGATTTTCCATCTGGTTAAAGCAGTAACATCAAGTAAATAATTGAAATAACATTTTTGGAGAAGTTGCTACAAGTTGCGAGATTTCTCTGCCACCTAGTTTAGTAAAACAGAGAAGAGAATGTTTCAAAAAGAGGCCCAAGTGCTTCGGAGCTGTAACGAATAAACAAGTCCCTCTCGACACTCCAGTTTAAAATGTGACCCCGAGAAATGGCCAAGTTTAAGCAAACGTCTTTGCTTGCTGAGGAATAAACCGAAAATTCCTGTACCGCAAGACATTGTGTTTATTTACTGCCTGTGTTGCAGCAAAGGGAGGCAATTTAAGACGTGCACTAAAAACGGCACTTTGAAAGTTGCCGACCGAGGAATATGATGAGAAATGTGACCAGCACCTAAAAGAAACTGAGCGTCACTCATAGTACATGAAAACAGAATGCTGAGATCACTCCTGCAGTGGTAAATAAGTTCTTCTACTCGTGTCCCCGGAGTTCTACCGATGTCGTCAACATGAGTGTTAAGATCTTCATCTCATCCTGCGTGTATCAAATGGACTTATGTTTGGTTTGTCTGTTTCAGTGGGGACCCTAATGGAGGATGGGGAGGACCGAACCCCGGCCAGCCTGGTCCTGGTCCTGGTCTGTCCGTGGTTACCACAGTGTGGGGTGTGACACAGACCACCCAGAGTGGACCTTCCTTCCACAGCAACCCCACCCCGGGGTTCACCAACACCACGATGACCGCAACAGGGTACAGCCAGGCCAACCAAGGATTCCCCGGCAATCAGATGCAGAAAGGGGGACCCTACAACCAGGTGATGCCGTCTATGGCTTCCTACAGACGGGAACCACATAGACCTAGGTGAGTGTTCATTCCCAAATTGCTTTTCAAAAACATATTGGTGATGTTTGTTTTTAGAAGTTACACCATCCAGAACAACTAAGGTACCAAAATTGTTGAAAATTTTCCTTTGGTAAAAAAAAGTTACTTGAGATATGCAATTTATGGTTTTAATATTAAAAAAAACCTCAGAACATATTTCTTTGAAAACTGGATTAAACCATATATATGTTTTATATGCTAATATTTTTTACGTAACTATGTAACCGAGATTGTGACCTCAGTCTATGGTTTCTTTAAATTGCACTGATGGTTGATAGTGGATTGGAAGATTTTATTATTTTTATTTTCATAAGAGGATTAGGTTGCATTTGTCCGTTTGTTAGACTGACGTGGTTGGAAAAGTATGTGATGTTTGTCTAAAAACGACCCAGGAATAGTTTACTTTGATGTTTGGCCGTTTTTATAAATGTTAGCACACAGATCTATGGGAGAGGAATGTGTTTGTTTTATAAGTGTTAAGACATGTGATTTAATCAATGGTTTGATTAGTGTCATGGTTTTTAAAACATTGTGCTGATTGTTTCGGATTTTAGGTAATATGATTGATGTTTATTTTATTGGTTCTAAAAAGATTTTGGTTTATTGAAATAATATGGAGATATTTGTTTTAATTGAAATGTTGAAAAGATGCATTAAATATGTAGATTGTTTTACCTTGAAAGATTGTTTTACCTTGAATTTTGTTGACTAACGCATAGAACCTGTGGTATAATTTTTATGAATTTGATCATTGACGGTACATTACACCTCAAGCTGTCAAATGTACTGAACTCAAGAGCTGACTGACTGAATGGAACAACATTGGTTTATTGAATTAAACAAAGGAATTTTCAAGATGAGATTGAGGTTACCAGTACACCCAGATGAAAAATTCATGTAACTGCCGTTTTGCAATAGTGAGTGATTATCATTATGATTTCTTCTCCCCAGTGGGTACCCGCCGACCCCCAACACCCCGGGAGCTAACCCTGGACCCGGACCCCCTGTAACTGGGGAATCGTACACCGCACCCCCAGCTGCTCTCTCCGCAGCAGCATTTGTTGCAGCGGCTGCAACCGCAACTGCAACAGCAACTGCAACCGCTAGTATGGTGCTCCAACAAGACCCCCACCAACAGCAACAACAGATGAACATGAACATGCAAATGAACATGAATAATCCCCCCTACGGACCTCAGATGGCTGTGAGTATTTCAAGTATTTCATGACTGGTTTTCTGTGTTTCTTATAAAACTGTAGTATAGTACGTTTACCAAGGAGTCCCTGTACAATAGGAATACCCCCTTCGTAGCCTGGTCACATAATACAGTCTACATGTAAATTACAAATTTGACATGATAATTATATAGATTTCTCTGGCGACATCTGCCCAATCTGGACTTAGTTTGTTAGATATCCCCACAAATTCCAATTATTAAATAAAAAATAAATAATGTGTTTTACTTTCGATTATGTGATGATTTAATATTTCTCATTTTGAAAATAATATTTAAAGGAATTTATCTATTCACACCATTTGTAAACTGTATAAAATTGTTTGTTCACCGTGACATAAACACGTCTTTATCAGTTAAAACACAAAAGCTGAGTCGGCATAAATACTGAATAAGGTCATGAAGTTTCTAGGACATCAGAGTTGGTATAGTTGATAACGGAATCTTGGATCTTAGTCATCGATGTATCATCTGTCAGATGTTACAATTAAATGTCATCTATCTGTACATGTCAATCTATATTCTTTAGTTCCTTATTTACTGTGTAGGAAGACAAATCTGCTATATCTGTCTGAAGATCAAAATAGAGTTTCTATTATTTATTTGGTGATATTTTTGCCATTTACGTCTTTCTACTGTACAGATAGAGAGAACAGGTTCTCTTGCACAAGGAATTCTTTTATTGCTTTTCTTTATTTGAGGGAGTGATGTTATTCATCAAATATAACACATATCCAATCCACATTAATACTTTCCACACCACCTGAACAAATTTTGTTCATATAACTCAAAATTCTCTTGTCAACTTCAGTTCCATATTATTGTCAGATTAACTTGGTAGTATATTATTTGTAAAATAATATAATATTTTCAATTATTTTACTGTACAGCCGTATGCAGTATTCATCCTAAACAAAGAGTGAGGACAGGTCTCCTAAGATACAACTCAGGTGTGCTTCATCCCTCCCTTCATATAGTCCTGTCAAGTCTTCTATTTTCCATGTCAATATTTCTCTTTTTCATATACAGCAGATGCAGCCTGGCCAGCCCACATACCCAAACCAATACCCTAACATGGGCCCACAGCGGCCCCAGGGACCAATGCCAGGAATGGGTCAGGGTGGGGGGCCAGGGCCCGGCCCAATGCCCTCCAAGGGGCCAATGGGCATGTATGGCCCTCGAAGAAGTGCTCCCTACCCAAATCCTTCACAATACATGGCAAAACGCCCAATGCACTACCCAAATGGCACACAAGAAGTGGTGAGTGTTTTTGTAATGTTTGTATTTCCATATAGCTATGTATAGAGTAGAGAGCCATATAGAGTTATTTTTTGCATACGTTGTCTTTTGTGGATCTGTTTCATATGAGTATGTAAGATTAGATTATCTGGTAATGAAAACAAAAAGGTTTTTTTTTACATCATGTCTAGTTAAGAATCATTGTCAATAATATCTATTACTTCAAGTTAAATCTCACTATCATAGCATGGCAATATATCTGAAGATTGTATCTGCACATACATGTATGGTAGTTCCTCTAACACGTGAGCAGCCACTACTACATGACCTCTCTCTCTCTCTCTTCCAGTTCGGTCCCTCATACCCTAACCAGCAGCAGTACCCCCAGAAGCCACAATACCCCCCAACACAGCAACCCCTGCCCTCCCCCACCTACCCACCTCACCAAGTCATGAGGCCTAACGGCCCCAGTCCCTACCCCAATGGTCAGAACCCCTACATGGGGGGTCAGCAGTACCCCCCAAACCGACCCCCACCCGGACAGGGACCCGGGGGCTTCCCCGGCCAGTTCCCGGGACAGGTGAGCAGCCCTGTACGAACCTTTTACTTATATTTACTTACTTTAGTTGTTGTCTATAATCTTGCAATTTTCGTCTTTTCTTTTCCTACCATTCATCCTTTCTCTCTTTTCCTATATAGTAAATTATCATTTAAATTAATGTATACTTCTTCTTTCCATCACCGCTAATGGCTGCAATACTGCCAAAGCAACATTAAACTTGCCCACTCACTCAGTCTTTCCTTTCTCTCTTCTTTTCTTATATAATGGTCATCTGTTCTCAATTGTTTTCTTAATAATCTCTTCTGCAACAAGGATTTACTTTGAAAATTTAAGAAATCGAAAATTCAATCAATTGTTTGTTACTTCCATTTATTGGAGATTCAATTGATAAAAGAAATTGGTTAAAACATTAACAGATCTTCAAAAAGTTGCAGTGTAATATAAGGAAGATAATTCAAAAAAATTTCTTTAAAAAAAAAAATAATTCAAACTTCTGCTGTGACATCCTTAAATATTCTATCAATCTATCTATCTACAGCAGCCGAGCTACCAGCACTCACCGATCCCCGGCAACCCGACCCCACCCATGACACCAGGGGCGGTACCACCCTACTCAAACACAGACGTCAAACCCAACTTCCCCGAATTCAAACCACAGCTACCTATTAAAAAAGGTAAGGGTCAAATAGAGTTCTGTTCCTCCCCTAGTAACTTTGTTACAGTGTTTCAAAGTATATGCTTACTGCTGCATCAGGTGGGTTTAACAGATAACGTGTAGTACCTTTGCACCTGATGAAGGAGTAAGCATATACCTTGAAATGTCACATTTGTTCATTTGGTTATCCAGAAAATCATGTTTTCTTAATTTGATGCTGTAAGTAATTAAAAAGACACATAGAAATCAGATCTCTTTCTTCTCTATGAAACTCTACATAGTTTTACACTGTGGTTCGTAGTTCATGAGTAGAGAAATGCCATTTGAAGGGTTAACTTCTGAATGTTTAACCGTCTTTGTGCTGTGGCTAGGACAACTGGTTTGACTATGCTGCAGCAAACAGTATTGTATCAAAGGTCACCCATGGAGAGGCATTCACAGTAATAAGAAAACTAATATCCTTGTTTCTCTGCCATTACTTGAAACTTGTCGAATAAACATTTCAATTCAATTTGGTCAACTAGTGAACAGTACCTTTTTGATGTCGTGAATTTTAGGAAAAATATATCTTTTATATATGATAAAAGTGAACTTAGTAAATCAATAGTAGACTTTAGACAATTATTACAACAATTTGAAACTCAGTTTAACAATACAAATTGTTTATGAAAAAAAATGAATTTAATGTTTGTAAAATCGCTTATGTCAAAACATACATGCATTTTCAAGGAATTCTGTGACTTGATAATTGCGCAACAGGAATTAAATACTGTGGTAAGAGGATGAGGAAGATGAAAAGACTATTTGTTTAATATGTCATTTGAAAAATAAATAGGTTAAATCTAAATTTTGCAAAGGGAAAGTGTGCATATCGATGATATATATTGTTATCGTTGAATTAATTTAGTTAAGACACATATTCCTTGAAATTTGATAAATTATTTTTAGAGTTTTGTTACAACTATTTATTGCCTCCTGGTGACTGTAATCTGAATAAGGTTGCTATCACATAGAAGGGGATGTGAAATTCGGGTTGGAGGAAAGATTTTGTGACTAACAGAACTGTTACACGGTGACGGGGTCAAGTATTTTCCGTTTTGTAACGTTGATAGCAGAAAAAAAAATAAACATCCCCAAAACTGACATGGGTTTCCTAAAGATCAAGTTGTTGGAGTTTGTGGCCACGCCCACCAGATAACTGCTGAAGTTGAAATGAAAGGTTAAGGTTGACGAAATTTCCTGGCAGGAAATTGGCCCAAATTAAGGACATGCTTATTTAATGGTTTATCTTACACGTTCATCTATTTATAGACGAGAAGCACACTTGCTTTACTGCACAATATCTGTTGCTTCTACAACATGCTGGTGCTAAAGATTGTTAAATTACCCTTTTACTGCTCTTGAAGTAAGAAATATCTGTAAATGATAAATGTATATTCTCCATGAGAGGAGAGTGGTAAATGTAGATACTTGAGTGTATTGTTACGTGTCCTGCAGCTGTCTCTCACAACTGTTGTCATCATTTGTTCATCTTATCTGAAAGTGAACCTGGAGTTATAAGTGTTTATACGATTGATTCATCCATGTAGGTTAACCCTTCAAGTGTGGATCTGAGACTATTTTCACATATAACTTGCAACTGTAGTCAGTTGTTAATCCAGAGTAATCTCTCTGTTGAATGCTTGTGATTATTTTGGGTTCTAATTTATTCTGTTAATATGAGGTATATTTCACTGAAAATGTGTTGGACCATTCCTCCAACATGTAACAGGTAATCATCATCTGAAGAAGAAAAACACAAATATTTTATGATTAACCCTTTACCGGCTAGATGCTTGTTCAATCTCTCTTTCAAGTGTTATTTCAAACACTATGTCAGCTTAGTCAAGAATTGATGTGTTTAAAAGAGACAATGTGAGTGACAGAGTGAACAATGTGTGGCTTGTGTTGCAGAGAACGATGAACTACGGTTGACGTTCCCGGTGCGGGACGGTGTGGTGCTGCCTCCGTTCCGACTAGAGCACAACCTCGCTGTCAGTAACCACGTCTTCCATCTCCGAGAGTCCGTCTACCAGACCCTCATGTGGAGGTAAGCTGTTGTTTTAGTCATTTATTTATGCAGTCAGTTAATAAGTGAGTTATAACACCCTCTCCTCATCTCCATAAATTTCAGGGATTCAATCCCTGACTGGTCATACCAACACACTTTTAAAAAAAAAAGATAATTGTTGCTACCTTGCTCGTCATTCAACATTATGTGAAAGAACACATCTAAACTGCGACTGCCAAGTGCACTTGTCACAAATTAGTTCATTATATCCACATTAATTTCAAATTTCACTGATTTACTACAACATTGTCTTCCAGTCTGTAGACATTATTGATGCATTCTTGTTGACTGTAAAGATTAAAGAATGCTGAAAATTGGTTTTTGTTTATGTTATTCAATTTTATACTGTCTGAATTTGATTTCTCTCTTGTTTACAGGTCTGACTTGGAACTGCAGCTTAAATGTTTCCACCACGAGGACCGGCAGATGAACACCAACTGGCCGGCGTCGGTGACGGTCAGCGTGAATGCGACGCCGCTGACGATAGAACGTGGAGATAACAAGTCGTCTCACAAACCTCTCTATCTGAAGGAGGTGTGTCAACCGGGGCGCAACACCATCCAGATCACCGTCACCGCTTGCTGTTGTGTAAGTAGACTTCTATGCACTGAACCATTCCTCTTGTAGTTGCTGCAGCGTTGTGCAAGTTGACTAGTTTCGATTGAGTTGAGAAATACTTCATCGTAATAATCCATTGATAAAGACTGTTGCCTCGTAATGAAAATTGCTTTGTTTATATTACTAATCTCAGGTTTAAATCTTTGATATGATCATTTATGTTATATGATAGAGATATTTTGAAAGTTGTCATCACTGTTACTTGACTTTCTCTGACCATGTTTTCCCCTCTCCACAGTCTCATCTGTTTGTGCTACAACTGGTCCATCGGCCGAGCATCAGGTCGGTGTTACAGGGCTTGTTGCGGAAGAGGTTACTGCCCGCTGAACACTGCATCACTAAGAGTATGTATCTCCGCTATTCTGCTGTATATTATACTTATATCCTTATAGACATGCACATGAATGATGTAAATTCATATACACAAATTGTATTATTTGAAGTTCATGAACTTTTAAGTCTACAACATGGTAATTTACTTCCATGTTAATTATATATTTGGGATAGTATGATTCAAGAAAATATTCCTCTTTAATTGATTAAATATATAATACAAAGTTCAAGTATAAAAAATGATTTGGCATGTATGCAAATATTTTAAAGACCTTTTGCGGACTTGAAAAATAATCCATTTTGAAAGCCATAACTGCAGTTAAGGTATATGCATGTGCAGACCTAGTTCGTTCTATACTGAGCGCTTATAGCAAGGTGTGGGCATTGATTCTACCAGACTTTCGTTTTCCAGTCAAACGGAACTTCTCCCACGTGCCCTCTAACAGCAATGGAGTGAACGAAGAAGGGGTGGAGCAGACGGCCATCAAGGTGTCACTTAAGTGTCCAATCACATACCGGCGCATCACGCTACCGGCACGAGGACACGACTGCAAACACATACAGTGCTTCGACCTCGAGTCCTATCTGCAGCTCAACTGTGAGCGAGGGACATGGAGATGTCCGGTCTGCAAGTGAGTTGATTTTATAGATTTTCTTTGATGATTTTGAAAATTGCTCCTTGTTGTGAGCATAAACTCATTTCTGATACATTTACATATATGATTTTCATCACGTCTTTGAATATGGTAAATATACCTTTATCACCCAATGTCTCCTTGATTTATATTTGGGCTAACATTTAAAGGGAACCACCATCTTTGGTCCAAGTCAGGCTTGCTCTGTAGGTTTTGCTTTACCTAACTTTAAATGTTACATAGAAGTAACACAAAGACAAAAACATTTGTGACTGACAGTTCGATCATAACATCCAGTTGTAGATAACATAGAGAAATCTCCTACATGTAAAATATTTCTCTCTCTTTTCAGCAAAACCGCGTTGTTGGAAGGTCTTGAGATTGACCAGTACATCTGGGGCATCTTGACGAACCTGAGCACGACAGAGTTTGAGGAGGTGACCATAGACCAGACAGCCAGCTGGAAACCTGTACCCATCAAAACTATCAAGGAGGAGGACACAGGTATGCTTACTTACCTTTATACTTACCTGTACTAGACTATCATATACAATCTTCTTTGTGGTGTAGTCTAAACTGTTGTGCTGATGTTGAAGTTTATTTTAATTTGGGAGGTGGGAGGGGATGGAGTTTTGTTAAGATTGAAAATGAATATTACAGGGATCAAATTAGGCATGAGGTCAGGATAACATATCAATTGTAAAACATCATCAATCTGTAAAAAAGAGTATCATCCTTGGCAGTTTCTTATGGTACAAGTACTTACGATACAACAGACTCAATCATTCTCAAACTAAATGTTTGCTCATCTTGTGTAGGAGCAACTGAAGCCTGTGCCAACAACTCCAACTCTCGGTGGATGAAGGCCATGTCTCCCAGCAGTATGCAGCTTCCCACGATGAACAACTGGGACCACGGGCCCCAACCCTCTCCCTTCTCGATGCCACCTGGAGGACAAGGTAACATGCTCATCTCATCTTGCTGTAACACTATACACTTGTTCCAGCATATTAGTAACAGCAAGGTGAAATCATTTGAAAATGTTATAAACACATAGGAGATTGTACAATCGTTAGAATATCATGATACACAAAGTAAATATATGTAACTGAAATGTTCAACATCTGTGTAACAAAAGACTGATTTCATAACTGCTTAACATAATGTTGTACAATTAGGATATTGTTCAATCAATAATCATATCAAAGTGTTTCTAGTGTTTACAAACTGACACATTATTCCACTAATGACAACAATGTGTATTCTTGTTACACTATGCAATATGTTATCAATCTTTATGCATTATGCATCCCTATTTTCTCCACACAGGTGACCAACTAAGTCAACCATTGCGGCATCCTGACCCACAAGTACCCAACGGCAACCGCATGACACCAGGGCCGCCCCCGGGAGTGATGAACCATGCAAACGGGACCATGTCCCATCCGTTGAGTCACACACCTAACTCAAACCAGCAGCACAATCCCGGCCCTGGAGGCGGGGGACCGGGACCTGGTCCTGGGCCAGGCGACCACAGCTTATCCGATCTCTACGATGTCAACTTCGAGGGCACTGAGGTTAGCCCGCGAGGCTTAGATGTGAGTCTGCATTTCATACATATTGTTCCTTTTGTTTAATGTCTAGTTAAGATATGATGTGATTGAACATTCTCGATGTTAACTTGCCCAATCATTACAGGATAGCTATGATCAATGAAAATCTTGAGATAAGTAGTGTATGAGCCAAACAAATCTAATTTTCTACTATATTGAAGGGAAGAAGGACATTAATTCAACTGAATTTATGAATTTAAGTTATCTGTTTGATTGTATAAAATCTCTTTTGATATTTAAATATTTCAATGTTTTCTCTTTTACAGCTTTTGCCAGAAAATCTCGGTGATCCTATAGAACTTTTATCATATCTTGGTCCTCCGGACAACACAGACTCAAATCAAAACACAAACTGTGGGGGAGGGGGCACGGGAACAAATAGTGACGATATTCTTGCATTGTTTGAGTCGTGAAGCGAGGCCCAGTGAGAGGGTGGGTGTCAAAAAGTACCTGTGATGAGCGACAACACCATGAGGTAGTGACTCTATCTAGTGAAAGTGTTGGTGTCGGGTCCTCGCTGGCCCGGGTTCAAACTCGATCATTGCCACTATCATTGAATTTATTCATCGTCCTCATGTGAAACAAGAAAGCTTTCCTGGCAAGAGCGAGAAGGAACTGTGTGCTACCCAGCAAATCATGTGGCATGGATTTCAGGGGGGATTCATGTGTGCTCAATTAGTGAAAGCAGATTTGTTTGGGGCAGAAGAAATTGCATGATACCATGCAGCAGGTTCCAATAAGTGCAAATCCACACTCTCTTGCTACAAATACAGAAACAAGAAAGTGACTTGTGTTCATCTATTGTCTCACTGTGGGAAATCATGTGACCTTGACCTTGCCATGGCCTTGAACTTGTGACGGCCTTGACAGGTCACGCATCAAGAGTGACAGTCGATGTGGGCTGTGAACTGCAACATATACAAAGGTGTTTATTTTTACCAGAGGTGCTGTTCATGGCATCATATTGTTGTCGGACATTATTTTACCAAAAGGACAAGATTTCATCATCAATGTGAAGAGAAAGAGACTCTAATGTGGAGCTTTAAGGTCCAGGACTCTGTGTGAGAAGAAGACCTCGTGCTCTGGTGACAATTCAGGAAATATTTCACCTAAGGATCATATCAAATGGACATTTAGTATAGTAGAGGCAGCAAAAAACGACCTGCATTTTTTATTGTTACACATATAAATCACAGTGTCTTTACTTGTTATTTTGTGTCAGTTGTCACACCGTTATCGTAAGTGGATCTGAATTTAGTGTCCCGAAACCTTTGGGTTAGATTTACTGGCAATATTTGATAACTGTACACCATTGAATGGTCACACTCTAGGGAACAGTGGAAACCATAGCATCACCCGACAGAGATTACTTTAGTCATATATTTGCATAGAAGCTTGGTAAATTCACACTTACTTGTTGTTGTAACCTTTCAGATCTGATCAAATCTTGTGCAATCAGTGAGGTAAAATTGTTATTAAAGTGAACATGCTGCCTTTCTCATAATTTGCTGGTAGAGTATTGTATAGAGGTCACCATAACCCGCGTATATCTCTTATACGACAGAATTCAATTATCTTAACACTGGTTATAGACATGTTATGTTTTGAATATAATTTATGGCAGTAATTTTTATTGCAAATATCTCCCGCTACAGGCTTTATTTAGGAAGTGAGAAAAGAGGCCGAATAAACTAGAGGTTATCATGAAATATATGACTTGAGTGATCAATGTTGGAAGAGAATGTGGAAACCAAGATTTGTGCAAAATTATTTTTATTCAGTATGCAATGAATTTTGAAGGCAATACTAGTTTTGAAGATCTAAGGGGAGATCTACATGGACACTAGCAATGATTTGGTGCAACTTGAGTATCACGTGATCCTCTCTTTACCAGTTAGAGAGCTGTACAAGTTATCGTTCCAAAGAAGTCATAAACTATTATTTGTTACAAAATATCATTCATTGTTCTATAGGGCAAATCTTTATTTATGTAAGTTTTTAAAAGGTAAGATTTTTAAATATCTTGTGATTTAAGGTTTGGGACATATTTTTATTGAGAAAACCACATGTGGAAGAATTTGATAAGGTAGCCATGACAGATTGAATAGTGAGATGTTTTTATTTTGTGGCAGCTTTTTTGTTGCCACAAACAGTTGAAGAATGCAATGTCACTCCCAAGGGTCACTGATGCAGTTAATAGATGGAAATATTTTATTGAATATTTAGCAGCCATCAAAACCATATTTTAACGTTCATTTCTCATTCATCTCTTTGTCAAACACCTATGGTTTTGTAAGCTTTTTAATCATTTTACAAACCATTTGTTTTATGGGTGCTTTTCTCATTCAAACACTTATTGATTTCTAACAAATGTCAATTAAAATCACAGAAAATATTCTATATTTTGAGTTTCCCCATCTCTTGAGATCGCCATCCAATATTATATACATATATATATATACACATATATAATAGATATAACCATTTGTTATATTTGCCCGTCTAAATAAGTTAGTAGTGTATATTATTTAAGCTTATTTTAAACATTGTAAATAAAAGTGTGTTGTCAGAACCATAGGTTTGTTCAAATTGTCATGAAATATCTGTTACAATGGTTTTTAGAGTAGGGGGAATGTAAATATTTCAAATTGCTAAGTATAAATGGCTGTATGGTGTGATCTTAGCGTCAAGGTTTCAACTCCACTCAGATTGTATCAGTCGTATTTATATCCACCGTACCTCATTCTGAAGTCAATAAGTAATGTTTTACTTACATATCTACCCTTTCAGTTTGTACAGTGTGTAAGGGAATAACAAAACAATAATATGTATTTCATTAAGATCTTCTCATTTAAGAAGAAGCTTTCGCAAGCATTGCTTTTCGATAATACAGTTGCTAGTTTAAGAGTTATTAACATGTTTCTATTTTAGAATAAATTGGAAGAAATTAAGATTTAAATGAAATTTTTGATAAGGTGAAAAGATAAAAATAATTTTATGAGGAAATGTTCAATCAGATATCACTGGAGAAAATTGTAAATTTATTATAGATAATTCATACTCATTACTCTTGTTGTAGGACAGCTTGAAATGTTAAAAGTGAAATCTCACAGCTTTATTGACAAGAATGTTCTTCATTTGCTTATTTCATCACTTGAACAGTGAAGATGGTTATATTGATAAACAGAAAGGGTAAATGCTGTATGTACTAAGTCTAGTATGGGTCAGGGAGTAGCTACTGTAGCTGTTGACCACTCGGCCGACCTCACTGGGCTGGGTGCTTCACCTCTCACTGGGCTAACTACACGCTGGCATTGTGGCTACATTTACTTACTTTAAATTTATATTCTCAAATCTTTTTTCAATTCAATAATCATTTGTGTATGACACAAATATATTGGGTTTAAATTGCCTGTTCTTTGAAATAATTCTTCATAAATTCAACTCGATGTCATGAATTAAGAATTCTTCAGAATCTTTTTGTTTAAAGAAGCTTAAAGATTTGATGCCTTGCAATACCCTGCCGAATGTTTCTTCCTTGTGAGTAAAGTAGGTAGACAACATTGAGACAATATTACCACTAATAAGTAAGTCCAGCCCTCTCAGCCACAATGCCTACAGTGTACTCCGTAGAACGCTCAGTGATTACACCCCAGGACTCCAACTTCACTCTCCCGAAGTTGGTTGTTGCTTTATACATGTATTTATTGTTTCTACTGTACAGTTTCCTCCCTGCTCCTGTCACCCATTGTAAAAATCTCCCTCCCTCCCTCCCTGTGAGTTGCAGTATTCCTCTGTACAGAACTAGCCAATGTCAAAACTACAAGCAGAGAGGTATATATGTATTCTCTGAATCAATTAATAATTTATTTTTGTTCTCTCAGCTCATCCAAATGAATTCAGATATCACTGGATCTTATAAAGTACTACATACCCTGGTGTCCTGTCACTTTAAATGTTGCCATGACGACCAGTTCCATGGCAACCGTTGCCAAAGATACCAAGGTTGACCTGTTCAGCCATTTTGTTTCTTTATGTTTATTCTTGCCAAGGACTTTACCATGCAATAAGTTCTTAGCAGGAATAGGGGTCTAGATGTCATGGAAAATGAAAATATGAAATCTTGGAGATTTATTTATTTCTAGCAAAATATATATTTATACATATATATTTAATCTAAAAAATCAACCACTTACTAATTAAGAATGTTAGTATTTTAGTAACAATTGTACATACTATCATTAAGAGATATCACAAAGGAAGAAATAAATTGCTCATGTGGATGTATTGTTAATTTTGATATTATGAGCAGTATACGTTGATGTTATGGCCAGACATAAAAGATGGATATACATGTTGATCTAGACCCCTCTCTTCATACTATGCCCAAAACTTTCATCACGTGACATGGGGGATCCAATCAGGTGTCGCTACGAGGAGGCGCCACTGTTCTCGCTGCCCGACGACTTCTGTGCAATGAATGTACATTAAACAGTGACATGTGATTTTGGCACCAAAAAATATGTACCTTAGTCCCTTTCATGTGATCATTATTTAATCCAATAAATGAGATAAAATTAGTTCCTCTTCTGTCTTGTTTGGCTAGAAAAACACTGAGCTGAACAGTGTGTTGTGACTTCAGCAGAGGTTGTGAGCATGAGGGACTGCAATCAGTTCTCCAGACAAGAGGTGGCTGTGATATTCTTTGGGATATTCGAAGAGTTTGAACTGTTTTGGCACTATCCAGTCCTTACCATTCTATCCCCACAAAGTAATGTGTGAAAATGAGTTGAGTAACCTCTGTTTGGAGAGATTGGTCAATACAGAACTACAAGTTTTTGGATTGGGCACTCTGAATCTGGTATAAAACGTTTTGAGAGCAACAATATGAGGGCTCCTATTCTTAAAGCTACAGTTTGATTAAATGGATACACTGAAATTCATTGTGTAAGGGTATGACACAGTAACTATTTTAATGTCCGCAATACACCCTACATTTGAAATTTGTTTTGTGCATTTCACACCCGGTCGCAGCCACAGTGGAGCAGCAGTGTAAGAATTAATCTACCCTTATAATGCTAAGTATCAAGCAAGGAAGAAACAACTCCAATCTTTTAATGTCCAATTGTATGATGCGACTGGGAATCGAACCTATGGTTTTCTGAACGTTGAATGAACACTCCAACTACTGAGCTGCATCCCTGGTGTGGAGACAGAGGGTTCAAGAACAGAAAACGGCTCGGCTTCTGAAACAGTCCATGCTGATGGTCATGGGAAGGTTGATGAAAGATGGCTGTTTCAGCCGTGTTTTTTGCTTACTTCTTCATCAAATGATATATGGAAATCAGATGTTATATATGGAAATCAGATGTTATACAGCTATAGAATTAGAAGAGTATCGTAAGTAGGAGCTAGCTGTTCTAGAGAGGGAGGTTTATGAAGAAAGAACTTCTGGAACTGGACTGTCACTCATTTGTGATCTTTCATCTTCGCAGTTGATACCACACTTTCTTCATTACATGTTTATGAAACTCGAAAGTTTTTAATGTAAAAGTGGAAAACTGGAACCGTCGTCTTTACGCTTAAGAGGTTTGGCATCTAGAACTCCAAGAGTTATGCCTTGCGTTTGGAAGTTGCTAGAACTCTTGCTTTCAGGTATTGATACAACTTCCAAACACAAGGCATAACTCTTGCCAGTCTGCATTACTGGCTGATTTAACCCTTGCGGTATTTTCCTCGCTTTGGTGTTTCAAGATAGCGAATCGCTACACCAGAAATGCATAGCGGGCCTGGATTTCTAAACACAGATTTCTTAAGGAAATACTGCAAGGCCTAAATCAGCCAGTAATGGAGACTGGCAAGAGTTATGCCTTGCATTGGGAAGTTGGTTTTGATAATCCTTTAACATACTTACGTATAAAAGTAACACAATTAATCCGGTTTTTAAGACAATGTCACATCAAATTCATTAGACAATTATAAATATGTTCTCAGATTGAAGAACAGTCACGCGTTTAATTATTAAACGTATCAACACTTCTCCAGTTTCAGCGTTACAATGATCAGAAGTTAATGTCAATATCCGTTTGATTTGCAACTCGACACACAAATGAATAATTGACAATAGTATAGATATACGGTATTAAATCAATGAATGCTAACTGGTAGTTGAATTTGATGACTATCACATCCAGACAGTATTAGATTCTAGTTTAATGGATCGTTATTTCAGAATTTTATTACTTTAATTGGATATCATATCACATATCTTTAACCGGAGTTGTAGTCTCCATCACAAACTTGTCTTTGACTTTATCTTCCAATACGCATGTTTCTTGTTTCGAGGCTTCTTCGGGGAATTATTATTTGAAGCAATGCAGTAGTCTTTATGGCTTCTGTACAAAGTGTCTTCATTGGAAACAGTGGTTAGCTAGTCAAGACAATCAAAACGTCGTGGAGAGTTATTCCCAGTGTAAACAGATTGGTCTTTATTGGCTGTGTAGGAGATAGAAATATTTACTTGACAAAAGCCTACGATTCCTAATGTATTTGATCCACTTTGGAATTTTAATAGAATATTATTTATCTAACAATATAAGGAACACTGGAATATAACGATTGATGTTAAAACATACACAGATAAAATGACTGCTCCAATATCAAGGAAACACGAAGGAGAACAATTCCCCTACTCAATAAACAGATGTGTGTTTGCTATGGACGGGCCATGGATCCAATAACCCTTTGGTTCATCCACTTGCCTACCCGCTATTCAACAGATGGTGTGGAGATTTATTGTACTTTAGATAAGATAAACTGCACAATATCAACTGGTTTATATGAAGCGATGGAGTACGTCAAGCAGTTAGCTCAGTGAGACGAGCTGAGGTAATCGTTACGTGTTGGCCATAGCGGGGGACGGTGGCATCGCTGCTGGATGTAGGTATAAGTGTATAAGCCTCGTGGCAAATCTAATCTGGTGACACTGAGACACTGGGTGACTGACTGGCTGTGATACTGTTACATTCATACTGCTACTTGTGTAATGTCATGAACATAAACGTACTAACTGATACACACAAGGAACTGTCTCCTGTACAGTCTACAGCCCTGGACTGTTAGCCTTCCCTACCAATCGACACCCAGACCAATCGACACCCAGCGACATATGGCACAACAACAAAGGCATCACCCTTCTAACTACACCACCCACAACGTCAACAATCCATCGTCACCACCGACAACGTCAACACTCACAACGTCACCATCCACAACGTCAACACTCACAACGTCACCATCCACAACGTCAACACTCACAACGTCACCATCCACAACGTCAACACTCACAACGTCACCATCCACAACGTCAATACTCACAGGGTCACCATCCACAACGTCAACACTCACAACGTCACTATATACAACGTCACCCTTAAAAACGTCACCATCCACAACGTCTTGCAGGCCACAGACAACACCAAGCAGAAGTTCCAAGAAACAGGATCCACCAGATGTGGTCTAGCACTAAGAGTGCACGTCCCAAGTTTCTGACAACATGTTATTCCGTATACAAAATTTTACCATTCTATCAAATATTGAAAAGTAGAATCCGAGAAAGGGGACTGTCAGAGTTAAGACCCAAATCTAGACTTGCTTTTCAATGGTGGCTCATGTCTTTGAGTAGTACTAACGGCAAAACCTACCTTTATTAACACGCTGAGACCGGTTATATTTATGATGAACATTCGGCGAAATTCGTAAAGGAGAAACGATCTAACTCCACCATTGCCAACCAGGTTAACACCCAGAACGTTTATCTCGAAACAGAGACAAAACAGAAAGATTACATCCACATAGCAGTTCTCCTTCTTCATCGTCCACCAGAATGTTCATCTTGGAAGACATGTTTCTGGAAGAGTACGTGTAGTTCATATTAAAGATGTGTGCTTCCTTTGACAACGGTGACATGAAACCATGCTAATGGGAGCTCTATATCTGTTAATAATTGTATAATATTTCAATATGGTTATGTTTATTATCGGGTTATCTACTCGTAAATACCACAAGTTAGCTCCTCCTATATCGGCACAATAAACATAAATGATTTCCATTCAGATTGTTCGATCCAGGATTGGAAAACGGAAAACGTTGAGTAGTATATATTTCTGCAACTGACTGCATCAGCATATGAAATAAATAAATGTATAGAAATATGTAATTTCCACACTTAGTTTCAGTATTAAACGTTTCCTTCGTTCTCAAACTAGTTATACTTAGTTATACATGTTTTCTTTTATTCCTGACATTTTTACTTTGATGATTCCGAAATTTAAAAGCACCAATGCTAGGCTGGAATATCCAAATATTTATGTTTGTTTATCTTGTGAAATATCTGCCGAGACGTGATCACACAGCTGGGTAAACCAAGGAGTCCATTTGTAGAACGATGCATCATGTCTTAACGCACTATACAAACGTTGTGTGTGCACAGTTCATTATGTAACAGAACAACCCTTTATTGACGGCGAGTCGTAGCTGCAGTTGTCATTACAGTGACAAATGGAATCTGTCTCTTAACGAAGTTGATTTATGATATAATGTTCATAATGTCATTGATTGATTTCAGGTTATTCTGACTTGAAAGTGGGTTTGTTTAGATTCTGAATATAGAACCGCCACCCGGAAGCATCTCTCTTTGCTCTTTACACACCAGCAATCAAGGCTTTTGTGACTGATCGGTCCATATTTGGCTCATCAATGGAAACAACATTTTTCAGGGTCATGAGTGTAGGTCTAGTGGACAGAATAAGGTGCATTTTAATACCAAATTGAACGTTGGATCCTTTAAATATAAACTTTGTCCTGCGAGGCACATACTTTTTCTGGATGTGGTAGATGTAGCCATATTATCAAACAATAAAGGCCATTTGACAATTCCAAAGTTTGAAAAAAGCAATAGACGCCATTCTGTGTCGGTCGATTTGCTATGAACGAATTGAAAATTCAAGTTATATATGTGTATACATGCCGTAAAGTTCCTGCAGACAAGTATACGTGAACATTTACAACTTTCCGCGTAATGCATAACTTGTACCAGTAGCTATCACTGGTTAATTTAAGCCTTGCTGTATTTAATCACCTTCTCTGTGCCAGCGTTGTCGCGTGCTACACCTTGACTTGGTAGTGCAATGATAAATCTCTGGTAAAGAAACAGGCGACGAAGAAAAAAAAAGTATGAATAAAATGAGAAAAACGTTTTTCCCATTGATATTTAAACAAATACAGTCACATTTCAACTCTCACTGTTGGTCTGCATATCTGACTGCGAAATAGTTTTCATCAGGTGACAGCAGAAAACAAGATTATTCACAAAACAATAATTCGCATGAACAATATATGACATTATAAGCACTCATTCATTTCCGGGTCACAAAGGGACGTTTTCTCTCCAGTACGTATAAACAGATGGAATATCACGATTCAGGATTTGTTCAAAAGTAGTTTGATCTAAAATAGTTTAATAGTAGGCTTCCTTGTAAGAATACTAAAAAAATGACCATGGGCACATTTCAAACACTAGCTTTTCCAATATAAATATATTCATGTCCTATAAATGAAATGCACTATGTACATACATATATCTAGGTGAACATATTTTATTCATATTGTTTACAGTTTATCAATTTGCAATCTTCACAAAATTTGAACTGACAACAACCTAGTAACAGACATCTACTACTTGCTCTTATATGTATATTTATGGAATAACAATATACGGATAATTCTAATTCACGTATACAGCACGGCACAGTGAACACGTGGCCAGAATATAATGCTATACCACTACTTTGTTTTCGATGTTAACGTTTCTTTAACACTCTCTGACATTATTAACATTATTTTATTCCAATTGTAAAATAAAAGATTTGTTTTACATTGCCAATGTCTAAACTCTCATCACATCATTTATATATTTGAATCTATGCATACCCTTTGTATGTATTTACAAGACGTCAGCATAATGTGAGCAATTGTCGGAACGGTGAAGGGCTTTGATAGAGCTCTAAGCGATTCATGTCATTAGGAGCACGACTTATTTGAATAAACAGGTCACAATACGAAATTAGATAGGCAAACGTGTTTTCGCTTTTAGCGTTACAAGCAGGCGCTTAAATGTAATATCGAGCGAGGATATGTCGATGAACTTGCAGTGAATCGGAACAAGTTAACAGAGATCGAGCCAGCTGTGGTGGCGGGACTGGTGCGGTATGGTGACACGCTGTTAAGCCGCCATCATCCCCGCTCTACACTACTATAACAATGTATACTTTACAGTTGTACAAAATCAATCTTCGGCATAACCAATGTGATCCTTGCATGTTTATTGTGTGTTCATATCTTTAAATGTTATGCATGGGAGGGAAATACAGATTCAATTGTTCATATATTACAAAAACAGCGCAAAGGCTATTTAAAAGTTAATTAGATCTATCAATATGATAATAAAACCAGATACCAATGAATAAAACACTGTAATTCTCAATAATTAAAAAAAAACGTTGAAGTTTCTCGAATCGCTGGCCAAAACATTATCATACAAAATACAACCATTTCTATGTCCACCATATGCATGAGAACGATTTTCACGGCATGCGTTCTCAATGAACATCAATATGCAGTTTGATAATACCAATAAATACAACATATACCAATATCAACCCACGAGATTCAACGACAAGTAACTTATAGGTCCCAATAAGCTTATAGACGGAAATGGCATTTACGTCATACCATTACTTAATATCATATATAGACAAACATGTTATTAATAATAATTTTTCGCTTAGACCGAACAATCAACCCTGAGTTGATTGTGACAGAGACCGTAGTCTCTGATTGTGAGGACCTACTTACAGTGGTGTGTGTTCACCACAAAGTGCGCAGTCAGCACGTAAATCGATGTATATATATACTGATGACATACTTCCACATACACACCACTGCATCAATCAAGCTTCATCGATTGGGTATCTCGTCTCATTAATATTGTATATAAACCGAGATAGATTTAATTAAATTAATTGAGCGTATCGGTTGTGAGCAATAAGGTTGTTTGTGTTATCTTTATCAGACAATCCTTGTTCACAGAACAAAGACACGGATGTTACATGCACATTGTTTGGATGAGTGGATATCAACCTCAGTGAACTACAACGCAATAAACTGTTGAACTTCCGAATATGGGTTCGCATCTAATGTTCAGAACTGCTTTATTCCCGGGGATACCTGCGTGATAACGAACTAGGTGTTACTGAGGAGTCGAGGGTGGTTTTAGACATGAATGTTAGACGTTGTAAATTGAATGACAACTACTTCATTGCACCAAATGTAAGCTGAAGATACACTGCAATAGCATCATAAGTTGACAATAGTTTCAGAATCCAAGACGATGCACACGTAAAATCTCGCAAATAATATGCTAAAGTCCCATGTTATTAGGGGAGGCCCACCGAGCACAATCCATAATCAGGAGGCTACCGTCTGATTATACTTATCTGATCACTCTACCTGGAACACGGACAGTTAGGTAGGGGGATAGATGATTCTCTATGGTGGAGGGACCGTTATGGAATAACCTTCCAGGCCATCTCAGCCCTTGACAGCTTAAAAAAGAACGTCAAGACCAACTTTTTATGATGTGAATATATATCAACACTTTATCAATGCGAAGCACCTTAGATGATTCATTTACATAATATATACATGTATATTATTCAATAAGGCTATATGAATGCTGTATTGTATCATTAGGTTGATATTTGAATGAGACTGTAATACACCTCATAAATTTATCCTATAAATGTAAGATATATTCAAAAACTATTTACAAATACATACCTGCTGTTAAAAGCAAACATTTTGTTAGTGCATATTTATAACTGAGTGCGGTCAAGTGAGATCATGTGCCACAAATGTTCCCGATATATAGAAGGCAAATGCTGGGTTTACTCTTCAATCTTCTACTACTTCTAATTTATCTCTCGCTGTACACGTATCATATATTGTCAACCATGTATTGTATTTTTGGAAGTAATCGAACATGTCGATAACTGCTAATTACTCCTTTCATTTTCTTGTTGAATGTTGCAACAAAAGCATTACTATTATATTATAAATTCGTTTCATTCAGTTAGAAAGTGTCGATGTCATTGTTGAAACAAAAAAGTTTGTATTTATTTTGGTCTGTTGCCACTGGTTACAGGCAAATCGTTCATTTTGCTATCGACCTGATCGATCATGGTCTCATAACGCTGAACCTACTTCTGTCAGTGTAGGGTTACAGCGTAATATCGTCATCAGGCATCACTCAAGATATCACATTTCATTAGTTCGGCCCTCATAAGTATGATAATGGAAGGTATTGCTCGAAATACCTTCAACCCTGATGTATGTATGATTATTTAATTATATATATATATATATATATATATATATATATATATATATATATATATATATATATATATATATATATATATATATATATATATATATATATATATATATATATATATATACTAGCCTCAATCACCAAGTATTACACGTTATAACAGTGTCAATGCCGCAGACAACAGCGAGTGAATAATATGAATCTGGGTGCAGAATATGAAACATGAAATCAAACCGAAACTATTGTATTGGAAGTATTGTGTACGTTAATATAATATGTTTCTTACTTCCTATTCGTCAGCAAGTTTCAGGGGTTTCACATTGTGAGACGAAGTTGTCCTTATTCCATGTTTTGCTCAACACGTATTAGTCAAACAGTTTTAAATGTACACCAGTAACGTGTACTAGGCAAGGAAGCACTGCTAATAGTCCGTGTGGATATCGTGAGTTTTAAGCGCTATCGTGTGTTAATCTAACGCTATTGTCTCAATTTAAGTACGACGTCACGCCGATATCATTTTTACCTAGTTTCAACGTCCTATTGTTGGCGTAATCACGCCTACATGTAGAAAGATACATCACACTTTTATTTGAAACCTGTGTTACATCAACGTAGGAGGATAAGAGACATTAACAGTGTATTTTAAAGATGTTATTATAAATGTGGCAGTGTTGGAATTGTACATAGTATTATTTATGATAAAACTCTAGTTGAAAGACAGTTGGAGTTGTGTTGTTTATAGCATTTTAACATAGTCAGTGTTTTTAGAATCAGCACTTGTGATAAGAATCATTAGTTTGCTAAGTCATTTTATTCCATTAGATCTAGATACTTTAAGGTTTATAATTCAGTATTAGGTTATCAATCTAATTTATTCTATGTGTTAGCTATCAAGTTAAGTTACTAAATCAAACCATTTACAATTAGCTTAGCATAGTATTTACTAACAATAGCCACTGCACTCCAGGCCATGCCCTGTCACATGCACTTCACTCAATACCCAAGCTATCTCCCTTTCAACTCTCCTCTCTCTTACAATCTAGCTTGCTTTCTATTGTCTTTTTGGGTGTTATAAGATTTAGGTTTTAACATTTCAAGTCAGTCAGTTTGATGCATTTCTGCTGGTCACCATCGTCGTTGGACATTCTTAGGAGGTTATTTCTTGAAGTTGTGCCTTAGAAGTTTTGAGGAGTCACATTCTTATTACTGAGGTTAGTTTCTATTTGTGTATTATTGTATGTTATTGTGTATTGTATATATTATATTTTAATCTTATATTTAAATAGGTTCTCATCTAAAGATAATGCTTTAGATTAAGTAAGGTTATATTTATGTGTTGGCCAATGTAATCAATTTGTCTGGTTTATATTTCCATATGCATTAATATCATTTATATCTTAACCATCATAACTTAAATGCATATTACCTAATTTGTCATAAACCATTCATTAAATGTAAATGTGTGTCTGAGGTGAGTGATTGTTTGAATGTGTGCTAGCTATTGAGATAGGTTTTATATTAGTTTTAATTATTTGCTTTTAGATAACCATGTGACTGTGACCATACACTGACTTATATCTATCGTGAACCTGCTGTCACGCAGCGGTGAGTTTCATGGCTTTGTGTATTTTATATTTGCCTATGTATTTCATGTATTTTGTATCAATAAGTATCCGGTATGTTTACATTTTATGATGTGAATATTAATTATCATGTGTGTCATGATTCTGTATGCATATGTATATGTTATACATAATGTGTAATAATGCATGGCTATTTATTGTAATGCGAATAAGTTGAGTTCTATATGTCTGTGTGTATGTTACACATACTGATTATCCATGTGTTTCAAGTTATGGTAATATGGATGATGTGATGTAATACTTCACACTGATGTTGTATCTAAGAATGTATTGTGTAATTGGATGATAATTATGTTTTTATAATGCTAAATATGTCAAGTTGATACAGTGATTTGTTGCAATGAGTGTTGTGTATCATGTTTTAATATTGTTATACTCCTGTATTTCAGGGTTCAGAATATAGATTGAGAATAAACTGTCAAGACTCACACCCCCAGTAGTTGGTTCTCTTTTGGAAGAAGAAAGGTTCCTACACACTACTACATTTGGAGCCCCCAGTGAGGACTTTGACAATTGAGAGGAAGGACGAGAACGATAGCGGACTCGTCAAGAAGAATACTGACTTACATCAGAGACTATGTGAGTTAATTCCGTTATGATGATGCCGTAGCTTTTGTGCGACTCGAGGATATAGTCCGGACTCTGATCATCCTGATTGATTCGATCATGTTGATGTCATATAACTTGTATTGTTGAATTTTGAACCTGAATTGTCATTATGTAACATTTATCACTGTATATTATTTCAACTTGTCTGTAAACGTTTTGTAATTACACATCTTTTGTATTCATATCTTGTATTTCACATCATGTAAACTAACTTGTTGTATACTCTGCATATATACATATATTTATTGCCGGCGTAGTAAATATGTCTTAGTATCTATATTGCCATTATGTGAATGAATGTGTGATTGTGTGTTTAATATCTAAATAAAGAATAAACCATTTAATTCCTAAATATTAAATAAAATGTAGGTTATTCTAAATAAAGTTTAGTTTCATTGCATATTCTTTAGTATTTTCTTAGTTTAGTTTAAGTTGTTGTTATCGTACATTCTCTTGTGTCTCAGGTGTTGTGTTCATTTATTCATTCGGTTCTTATGTTCATTTATTGGGTTGTCATGTAGCTTTGTAGAATTTCTTAGTTGTGTCTTTATTCTGCTATCTCTACATCCTTCCCTTCATCCATTAGCACTTGCATATTCACCATGTAATTATTCACTAACTTAGTTATGTAATATACTGTATAGTATTTTTTGTTTAGTCATAGTATTCATTTAATAGTATTCAATTCTAGTGCATTAACTTAGCTAACATGTCATAGTTAAGTTTACCATTAGCCGTATATCATATCACTTTAATTAAGTATTAGTGCAGTATACTTTAGGTATTGTTTAGTTGTAATAAATTGTAGGTTTAGTTTTTCTGGTGTTCATTCATTTTATGTGTTTCATTATATGCAATAATCTCAATTTGTTACACATCCAAACATGTACTCCAACAATACCTAGGGTCACTCATTAAATTATTCACTCACTTATTACTGTTTCACAATTCCCAAGTATTAATCATCACACACATTTGTTAATTTTCACACATCTGTGTCAGTTACAATGGCAGAGAGTAATTTGCAGGAGGATGAAATCCTTAAGCTTGTGGTAACATTGAACAAGCTTAAGCTTCATCCAAATGTTGAATCTCCTGAGGATCTAATGGCATGGATGGCAGAGTGTGTGGGGGAGACCCAAATGAAATCTGAAAAAGATAATGCATCTTCTTCAGTTTCTGACGGTCACTCACACCTCAATCCTACCCCAGTCCCCATCCAACTTGTTAAAGCTCCCGAAACCCCACGACTTCCATTCTTTTCTGGTGAAAGCAACAAAGATTCTTCTTATGACCTTTGGAAATATGAGGTCAAGTGCTTATTCCAGGACAAGAATCACTCTGAGGATGCAATCAAACAAGCTATTCATCGATCACTCAGAGGACCTGCCGCCAGAATACTTTTACACATGGGAACAACGGTGGATGTGATTGCTATAATGGACAAGATGGACTCGATCTATGGGGAAGTTGACGCCACAGAGACTCTTCTTGCCAAGTTTTACTCTGCCAAGCAACTTGAAACAGAGAGTGTAGCAACATGGGCATGTCGGCTCGAGGATTTGTTGTGTCAGGCTATTGATGCTGGGGAAGTATCTGATAAGAAGAAGGACCAGATGCTACGTGCCATGATATGGAATGGACTTCTCCCCCGACTAAAGGATATCTCAGGACACAAGTACGATCAGAGTTACACCTCAAGTGAACTACTAGTGAATCTTCGGAGGATCGAACAAGAATTGAAAGGGCGTTCTACAGTCAAGAAATCTATGGTATTAGGAATGGCAGCAATAGACAAAGAAAACAAGGAGTTATCAGAGATCAAAGGAATGATAAGAAAGCTGACAACTGAAGTTGCAGAACTCAAGAAGGACAAGGCTTCACAAGGATTACCTCCCTTAGGATTTAAGACTTCACGACAGCCCCAAGGACCCACATCACAGGAACCGACCCAAGGTTACTACCCTCAGCCTCCTCAAGGCCCTCCTCTTCAAGGACCCCCGCCTCAAGGATCACCTTTCCGTGGACCCTCACCACCTCCACAAGGACCCAGAGGATCTTACGGATCACAAGGACCAAGACTGAGACAGGGATGGACGTATGATGACAGAGGCCAGTACGTTCCCATCTGCTACAGATGTCAGCAATTAGGACACTTGAGCTACCAGTGCAACATCAGGATGGACCACAATTGGCGTTTAAACTAAGAGAAATCCGTGGAATGGGACAACCACTGGATTTTAATCTTAACTGTCCCAAAGACAATTCTTGTCTTGTTGGTAGTGCCACTGAGGTAGAGGTTGCCGTTCAGGGAGTAACTACTACAGCTTTATTAGACACTGGAGCTACAGTTTCTACCCTGAGCGAGTCCTTCTATCGTCAGAACCTGGCACATTTACCTATGCACCCTTTAAAGAGCATTCATGTTGAGTGCGCTGATGGCAATCAGTTACCCTACTCGGGATACATTACAGCACCTTTGACTGTGATTGGTATGACACCATCACGACATGAAGGGCTGTTCCTTGTAGTCCCAGACAGTAGTTACAATGCTGCTGTTCCGGTGTTGTTGGGGACTAACATCCTCAAGACACTTATGCTCGAGTGTAAGGATCAGCATGGGACTCGCTTCCTTCAGTCTGCTGATCTGCACACTCCGTGGTATTTGGCATTTCGGTGTATTTCCCTGCGTGAAAAAGAACTGGCAAAGAGGAAACATCAACTTGCTATTGTTAAATCTGCTGAAAGTAAAGTTTTCATTATTCCTCCCAACGCAGAAGTCAAGATCAAGGGCTACGTTGACAGACCTATTGATTATCCACCTACTTGTGCCATCTTACATGCTACGGAAACTTCATCCATTCCAGATGACCTTGATGTTGCACCTTGCCTCGTGACGTACAACAAGGAAAGGAGATCCCCGGTGGAAGTTCACGTCAGTAATGTCACAACTAGGACTGTTGCCATTTACCCCCATGCTCTACTGTGTGAGATACAGCCTGTCACTATCGAGGATACACCACCTACTCTGCAGGGTGAGAAGGAACCCGTCCTTGACCTCATGGACTTCGACTCAGCAGCTGTGACTGATTCTCAACTGACAGAGGGCAAGACTGTTATCAAGGATAACATTGACATTTTTTCCACTGGAGAGACTGATGTTGGCCACACAGACAGGATGGCACATCGTATTGAACTTGAGGATGAGACTCCATTCAAGCAGAGACACAGACGGATCCCTCCTCCGATGTATCAGGAAGTTAAGGACCATCTCCAACAACTTCTTCTCGCAGGAATCATCAGGAAGTCCTACTCGCCGTGGTCCTCAAACGTTGTGTTAGCCAGGAAGAAGAACGGTAAACTTAGGATGTGCGTGGACTACCGCCAGCTCAACAACAGGACTATTAAGGACAACTATGCGCTTCCGAGGGTAGAGGAACTCTTTGACGCTCTTGCAGGATCCAAGATGTACTCTACGCTTGACATGAAAAGTGGCTATCATCAGGTCGAACTTGCTGAGGAACATAAGGATAGAACCGCATTTACTGTTGGCCCACTTGGCTTTTATGAATATAACCGGATGCCATTTGGATTATGTAACAGCCCAGCAACATATCAGCGTTTGATGAATGAGTGTTTTGAGGGTCTCCATCTTAAGATCTGCCTGATATACATGGACGACATCATCATATTCTCTGACAGTTATGAACAACACCTTGAGCGTCTCTCCTTAGTATTCGACAGGATCAGAGAATGTGGACTGAAGTTAACACCAAGCAAGTGCTCATTTTTCAAGGACAAGATTAAGTTTCTCGGACATGTTGTTTCTTCAGAGGGTATTGAAGCGGATCCAGATAAAGTTCAGCGGATCAAGGATTGGCCACGACCAAAGACTCCAGAACAAGTCAGATCTTTCCTTGGTTTCGCTGGATATTACAGGAAGTTCGTCAAGGATTTTGCCAAGATAACTTACCCTTTGACCCGTCTCATGCCAGCGCCACAGCAAGTGAAGAAGAGCAGGAAGAGGACTAGCCCGACAACAGAACCATGGCACTGGGATTCAGAGCAAGAGGAGTCGTTCGAACACTTGAAGAAACTGCTATCAGCTCCGCCAGTGTTAGGATACCCAGACTACAGGAAGAAGTTTGAACTCCACACTGATGCCAGCACTCATGGACTTGGCGCCGTCTTATACCAGGAAGATGACAGAGGACAGAAGCATGTGATCTGCTACGCTAGTCGAGGGTTAAGTAGGTCAGAACGGAACTATTCAGCTCATCGTCTTGAGTTCTTGGCACTCAAGTGGGCGGTGACTGAAAAGTTTCGGGATTATCTGTATGGTGGCACTTTCACAGTGTACACTGACAATAATCCTCTGACCTACGTGCTCACCTCTGCTAAGCTAGATGCTACCGGTCATCGCTGGTTAGCATCTCTAGCAGCCTTCAACTTTGACATCATCTATCGCCCAGGTCGCAACAATGCAGATGCCGATGGACTGTCAAGACTCCCAGCTGTAGAGGAAGAGAGGATAAACACAGATTCAATAGGAGCTATTTGCCATACTCTGCATCACCAGCCTTATGTGGAATCTCTGTGTATGTCGGCACAAGTTGTGGATTTGGAGCAGGACAAGAGCCAAGATATCAGGAACATGACTATGAGAGACTGGAGGAAAGCCCAATCACAGGACCCTGTTCTCCAGCCTTGGATTGACAGTGTGAGGAGAGGCCGCAAACCAAGAAAGGAAGTCGTACCACAAGTGAAACCTCATTTACTACTTTCAAGAGTGTTTGACAACCTGCAACTGAAGGATGGTGTTCTGTACAAGCAAGTCATCATTGGAGAAGAGAAGAAACTGCAGCTTGTACTTCCCTCCGCCTTTATCAGGACAGCACTTGAAGGATGCCATGATGACTTAGGACACCCTGGGAGAGACAGAACATACTCGCTGCTGCGGGACAGATTTTACTGGCCAGGAATGCAGAAGGATGCAGAAGAATGGATACAGCAGTGTGGTAGATGCCTCAGAAGGAAGTCTCCAACTAACGCTAGAGCACCACTCGTGAGCATCAAGACCACCCAGCCCTTAGAGCTTGTATGCATGGACTTTCTATCACTGGAATCATCTAGAGGATACGAAAACATCTTGGTGATAACAGACCACTTCACCAGATACGCCATGGCCATTCCTACACGAAACCAGACAGCCAAGACCACAGCAGAGGCGTTCTACACCAATTTCGTCCAGCACTATGGGATTCCACAACGACTACATACAGATCAAGGTGCCAACTTTGAAGGGAATCTAATGAAGGAACTTTGTGCTCTGCTTAACATCAAGAAGTCTCGGACCACTCCATACCATCCCATGGGAAACGGCATGACGGAAAGATTCAACAGGACACTCTGTGACATGCTCGGGACCCTATCACCTGACAAGAAACGGGATTGGAAGAACTATGTAGGACCTCTAGTCCATGCCTATAATTGCATTCGTCATGAGTCGACAGGACAAACACCATTCTTTCTCATGTTTGGAAGAGAGCCCAGGTTACCTATAGACCTTGCCTTTGGGATAGAGCCTAGCCACACCCACAAGTCTGTTCTACAATATACCAAGGATCTTCGAGAACGACTGAGGCAAGCCTACAAGCAAGCAGCGGACAACTCTGCAGAGTCCCAAGAGAAACAGAAGGCAGGATACGACCTCAAAGTTCGAGGAGCCACAGTTGAAATTGGAGATCGCGTTCTTGTGAAAATCTTGGCATTCGATGGGAAGCATAAACTCGCAGATCGGTGGGAAGAGGATGTGTATGTCGTTTTGGACCAACCCAACTCTGGAATTCCTGTTTACCTTGTCCAGAAGGAGAACGGTGAAGGACGCAAGAGGACATTGCATCGGAACCATCTGCTACCCATTGGATTCATCCAGAACTCTGATCCCCAGCTAACTAACCAAAGACCAGTGCCATTGCAAGGAAACCAGAACAAACCAGTTCCTCCTACTTCGGAACCAACCGTTACGGAACAAGGAGAAGATGAAGAAGAAACAGAAGAAGAGGATGTGTATTTGGTGCTTGTTGAGCCGTCTGAAGATGCAGCAGAAGTCGAGGACACAACAGTCATTGATGCTGAGCCTGCTGGGGAAGATGACGACTCTGCCCAAGTTGTGATTGGTGACGATCATGATCTTCTTGAGGCAGAGGGTTTCTCTTCTGGCGGTGACGACCACATGGCTTCTACGCAAGAAGACACAGAAGAAGACCCAGCTAATGTTCAAGACGGACAAGACCAGATACCAGGGGAAGATACTGTTGAGGAACATACAGTTCCTGAAGATGCAGAGAGTACCCCAGACAGAGAGGACGAGATACCAGGTGATGACGCCGTTGAGGAACAGACTGTTCCTGAGGATGAAGATTACCCAGAAGCCCAAGTTAGAGATGAGCCCGAAGCTGTGCCACAACCACCTGCCGACACATCAACTGAATCTAGGACTCCAGGAAGGGACACTCCAGCCAACCTGTCCTATGCTGGAAGTACACCATCTTCTGGACGAAGAAGAATGCTTCCTGCATTACCGCCACGGAGATCTGACAGGAATTCTCGACCACCATCTTGGATGTCATCAGGAGAGTACCTGATGAGCCACAGAGTGAGAGACATGGAGTCCAGGACCAGAGCATTGCAAGACATTTCCCAGATACTCCGCTCCCTTTTTGGATTGGAATGACGAGGACGCCATTTCTTGGGAGGGGGAAGTGTGTGGCAGTGTTGGAATTGTACATAGTATTATTTATGATAAAACTCTAGTTGAAAGACAGTTGGAGTTGTGTTGTTTATAGCATTTTAACATAGTCAGTGTTTTTAGAATCAGCACTTGTGATAAGAATCATTAGTTTGCTAAGTCATTTTATTCCATTAGATCTAGATACTTTAAGGTTTATAATTCAGTATTAGGTTATCAATCTAATTTATTCTATGTGTTAGCTATCAAGTTAAGTTACTAAATCAAACCATTTACAATTAGCTTAGCATAGTATTTACTAACAATAGCCACTGCACTCCAGGCCATGCCCTGTCACATGCACTTCACTCAATACCCAAGCTATCTCCCTTTCAACTCTCCTCTCTCTTACAATCTAGCTTGCTTTCTATTGTCTTTTTGGGTGTTATAAGATTTAGGTTTTAACATTTCAAGTCAGTCAGTTTGATGCATTTCTGCTGGTCACCATCGTCGTTGGACATTCTTAGGAGGTTATTTCTTGAAGTTGTGCCTTAGAAGTTTTGAGGAGTCACATTCTTATTACTGAGGTTAGTTTCTATTTGTGTATTATTGTATGTTATTGTGTATTGTATATATTATATTTTAATCTTATATTTAAATAGGTTCTCATCTAAAGATAATGCTTTAGATTAAGTAAGGTTATATTTATGTGTTGGCCAATGTAATCAATTTGTCTGGTTTATATTTCCATATGCATTAATATCATTTATATCTTAACCATCATAACTTAAATGCATATTACCTAATTTGTCATAAACCATTCATTAAATGTAAATGTGTGTCTGAGGTGAGTGATTGTTTGAATGTGTGCTAGCTATTGAGATAGGTTTTATATTAGTTTTAATTATTTGCTTTTAGATAACCATGTGACTGTGACCATACACTGACTTATATCTATCGTGAACCTGCTGTCACGCAGCGGTGAGTTTCATGGCTTTGTGTATTTTATATTTGCCTATGTATTTCATGTATTTTGTATCAATAAGTATCCGGTATGTTTACATTTTATGATGTGAATATTAATTATCATGTGTGTCATGATTCTGTATGCATATGTATATGTTATACATAATGTGTAATAATGCATGGCTATTTATTGTAATGCGAATAAGTTGAGTTCTATATGCCTGTGTGTATGTTACACATACTGATTATCCATGTGTTTCAAGTTATGGTAATATGGATGATGTGATGTAATACTTCACACTGATGTTGTATCTAAGAATGTATTGTGTAATTGGATGATAATTATGTTTTTATAATGCTAAATATGTCAAGTTGATACAGTGATTTGTTGCAATGAGTGTTGTGTATCATGTTTTAATATTGTTATACTCCTGTATTTCAGGGTTCAGAATATAGATTGAGAATAAACTGTCAAGACTCACACCCCCAGTAGTTGGTTCTCTTTTGGAAGAAGAAAGGTTCCTACACACTACTACATAAACCCAGATACAGTGTACACGTGTTGAAGCCAGGCAATGCACGTTATCAGGCTGCGTGGAACCTCGACAACAACGTCTCTTCTGGTACCACGTGCACCAACAGGGACTAGTCTTACACGCAGACAGTAGAGCATAAAATTCACCCCATGGAAGCAAGTCTAGATCTGGACTGCTCTGAAATCTCCATTTGTCTGAGGCTCCTATTAAAAATTTAATAAAATACAAAATTTAGATATTTGTTTCAGAGACTGAACATAAGTCTACAACAGGGACATGCACGTGTTGATAATGCTTACATACACTCCATAAAAGAGACGTCTCCTCATTTTAACAGATTACAACACGAAACGCGGAGAAAGTTGACTTTAAATGTCTTTTATAGGCACATGTTGAATGTGTGAAGACACAATTCCATACACCAAAGTATGACTCTTACTGTTATGTTAGTACCAATACACTTGGGATGCTGAAATAGCATTTTCAACAATTGTATGAGTGTATCTCCCAGAGGGGCCATGTGATTATATCTATCCTCTTAAACTTTCTAACTTTGATTTAATAGACTATGACTTTTTTCCGATCATGGCCTGAGTACAAGCAGTGATGTAGTTTCTCAGTGTATTCGGATGTCGGCGCTGGACACATCTCTTGAAAAGGACATGACGTACCTTAAAACGACCCATATTCATACATGACCTTTGCAATAACACTTACGAACATTCCTTATGCAGGAGATTAAATATCTACATCATTTTAACTACGTAATTTGCTTTGTTCATACGACATAAGGGTATAAATACTCACACCAATGTATTCTGGTAATTTAATATATACCAACACTAGTTGATATATTTGACGTCAACAGACTGGCCGGGGATATTTTTTTTTTATCATTCAACATCATTTTTCATTAGTTTTCACAGAATATTGTGCATATCTGAACACAGTGCTGCTATTAGACGTCAAGTGCGATGACGTCATGTCAGTGTGACGTCATCAACTTTATAATATCAGTGTGATGTCATCAGACTTTAGTCGACTTGGCATTGTGAATGTGATGATAAAAGACATTATGTAGTGGACGATGGAAGGACATTGTACGAAATATACTGTCAAAAACATTGTGTAGCGGACGATGGAAGGACATTGTACGAAATATACTGTCAAAAACATTGTGTAGCGGACGATGGAAGGACATTGTACGAAATATACTGTCAAAAACATTGTGTAGCGGACGATGGAAGGACATTGTACGAAATATACTGTCAAAAACATTGTGTAGCGGACGATGGAAGGACATTGTACGAAATATACTGTCAAAAACATTGTGTAGTGGACGATGGAAGGACATTGTACGAAATATACTGTCAAAAACATTGTGTAACGGACGATGGAAGGACATTGTTACGAAATATAGGCCTACTGTCAAAAACATTGTGGAGTGGACGATGGAAGGACATTGTACGAAATATAGGCCTACTGTCAAAAACATTATGTAGCGGACGATGGAAGGACATTGTTACGAAATATAGGCCTACTGTCAAAAACATTGTGGAGTGGACGATGGAAGGACATTGTACGAAATATAGGCCTACTGTCAAAAACATTGTGTAGCGGACGATGGAAGGACATTGTTACGAAATATAGGCCTACTGTCAAAAACATTGTGGAGTGGACGATGGAAGGACATTGTACGAAATATACTGTCAAAAAGATATCTCCTGGCACATATCGATTCGTCACCTAGCAGCGACATATGTTGTGATCCATATTTTTGGATGTTTTATAGAGAATCTCACCCACGTGTTTTCTGATAACAAACATGTCAACAGGAGTTGATACATTTTGCAGCTGCGATGTAAATAAATTCTTTTATTCACGAAACTCTACTCTTTGTTATATATATCTTCACCATATGTCATCGTCATGTATACCAATTAGACACTCAATACTTTTCAAAATCACGTCAATTGAACGTAGACAGACGAGATGTCTTCTCCGTCTATGTCTATGTTTAACGAGGTATTATAACACTCAAAATATGTATAACTCTAGTCTATGTAATTATATATTTTGTTTCACAAGGAATCGCCTGTGACGTCACGATGTCGTCAAGTAGCCATCCCACCGACTGGCCGACACTCCTAGCTTCGCGTAATGAATGCGACCCTTGCAGCTAATTTGCGTAATTGCTTCACATGTTATAGTAGGTTGAAATATTTGACATACTTTCTATTGTGACTTGTAAATATCAATGGTAGCTGATTACGGGGTTCCGACTTGGAGAGGTGATTTTAATTAAACTTGAGAATGTATGAAATGTCACTCCTCTGAAGTATTTATTAAAATTTCATTGTTAGTCTATTGTTAGTCTATTGTTAATCTATTGTTAGTCTATTGTTAGTCTATTTTTGCATTTTTGTGAAATGGTTTCTTCTGGTCAAACAAGAAGATAAATTCACAGTTGTTGAGTGTCAACATTAAAGCAACTAATATATCAGCTACCCAAGTAGACAATATATATCGAAGGTTATTAGTGTGGAGAGTTCCTGTCAGAAGATATCAGCTATCCCAGTACACAATATATCGGAGGTTTTCCATTAATGTAGAGGGTTCCTGTCAGAAGATATCAGCTACCCCAGTACACAATATATCGAAGGTTTTCTATCAATGTATAGAGGGTTCCTGTCAGACGATATCAGCTACCCCAGAACACAATATATCGAAGGTTTTCTATCAATGTAGAGGGTTCCTGTCAGAAGATATCAGCTACCCCAGTACACAATATATCGAAAGTTTTCTATTAATGTAGAGTGTTCCTGTCAGAAGATATCAGCTACCCCAGTACACAATATATCGAAGGTTTTCTATCAATGTATAGAGGGTTCCTGTCAGACGATATCAGCTACCCCAGAACACAATATATCGAAGGTTTTCTATCTATGTAGAATGTTCCTGTCAGAGGATATCAGCTACCCCAGTACACAATATATCGGAGGTTTTCTATCTATGTAGAATGTTCCTGTCAGAAGATATCAGCTACCCCAGTACACAATATATCGGAGGCTTTTTATCAATGTAGAGGGTTCCTGTCAGAGGATATCAGCTACCCCAGTACACAATATATCGAAGGTTTTCTATCTATGTAGAGGGTTCCTGTCAGAAGATATCAGCTACCCCAGTACACAATATATCGGAGGCTTTTTATCAATGTAGAGTGTTCCTGTCAGAAGATATCAGCTACCCCAGTACACAATATATCGAAGGTTTTCTATCAATGTATAGAGGGTTCCTGTCAGAAGATATCAGCTACCCCAGTACACAATATATCGAAGGTTTTCTATCAATGTAGAGGGTTCCTGTCAGAGGATATCAGCTACCCCAGTACACAATATATCGAAGGTTTTCTATCTATGTAGAATGTTCCTGTCAGAAGATATCAGCTACCCCAGTACACAATATATCGGAGGCTTTTTATCAATGTAGAGGGTTCCTGTCAGAGGATATCAGCTACCCCAGTACACAATATATCGAAGGTTTTCTATCTATGTAGAGGGTTCCTGTCAGAAGATATCAGCTACCCCAGTACACAATATATCGGAGGCTTTTTATCAATGTAGAGTGTTCCTGTCAGAAGATATCAGCTACCCCAGTACACAATATATCGAAGGTATTCTATCTATGTAGAGGGTTCCTGTCAGAAGATATCAGCTACCCCAGTACACAATATATCGAAGGTTTTCTATCAATGTAGAGGGTTCCTGTCAGAGGATATCAGCTACCCCAGTACACAATTTATCGAAGGTTTTCTATCTATGTCGAGGGTTCCTGTCAGAAGATATCAGCTACCCCAGTACACAATATATCGGAGGCTTTTTATCAATGTAGAGTGTTCCTGTCAGAGGATATCAGCTACCCCAGTACACAATATATCGAAGGTTTTCTATCTATGTAGAGGGTTCCTGTCAGAAGATATCAGCTACCCCAGTACACAATATATCGGAGGCTTTTTATCAATGTAGAGTGTTCCTGTCAGAAGATACCAGCTACCCAAGTACACAATATATCGAAGGTTTTCTATCAATGTAGAGGGTTCCTGTCAGAAGATATCAGCTACCCCAGTACACAATATATCGAAGGTTTTCTATCAATGTAGAGGGTTCCTGTCAGAGGATATCAGCTACCCCAGTACACAATATATCGAAGGTTTTCTATCAATGTAGAGGGTTCCTGTCAGAGGATATCAGCTACCCCAGTACACAATATATCGAAGGTTTTCTATCTATGTAGAGGGTTCCTGTCAGAAGATATCAGCTACCCCAGTACACAATATATCGGAGGCTTTTTATCAATGTAGAGTGTTCCTGTCAGAGGATATCAGCTACCCCAGTACACAATATATCGAAGGTTTTCTATCTATGTAGAGGGTTCCTGTCAGAAGATATCAGCTACCCCAGTACACAATATATCGGAGGCTTTTTATCAATGTAGAGTGTTCCTGTCAGAAGATACCAGCTACCCCAGTACACAATATATCGAAGGTTTTCTATCAATGTATAGAGGGTTCCTGTCAGACGATATCAGCTACCCCAGAACACAATATATCGAAGGTTTTCTATCAATGTAGAGTGTTCCCGTCAGAAGATATCAGCTACCCCAGTACACACTATATCGAAGGTTTTCTATCAATGTATAGAGGGTTCCTGTCAGACGATATCAGCTACCCCAGAACACAATATATCGAAGGTTTTCTATCAATGTAGAGTGTTCCCGTCAGAAGATATCAGCTACCCCAGTACACAATATATCGGAGGCTTTTTATCAATGTAGAGGGTTCCTGTCAGAGGATATCAGCTACCCCAGTACACAATATATCGAAGGTTTTCTATCTAGGTAGAGGGTTCCTGTCAGAAGATATCAGCTACCCCAGTACACAATATATCGGAGGCTTTTTATCAATGTAGAGTGTTCCTGTCAGAAGATACCAGCTACCCAAGTACACAATATATCGAAGGTTTTCTATCAATGTAGAGGGTTCCTGTCAGAAGATATCAGCTACCCCAGTACACAATACATCGAAGGTTTTCTATCAATGTAGAGGGTTCCTGTCAGAAGATATCAGCTACCCCAGTACACAATATATCGGAGGTTTTCTATCAATGTAGAGTGTTCCTGTCAGAAGATACCAGCTACCCCAGTACACAATATATCGAAGGTTTTCTATCAATGTAGAGGGTTCCTGTCAGAAGATATCAGCTACCCCAGTACACAATATATCGAAGGTTTTCTATCAATGTAGAGGGTTCCTGTCAGAAGATATCAGCTACCCCAGTACACAATATATCGGAGGTTTTCTATCAATGTAGAGTGTTCCTGTCAGAAGATACCAGCTACCCCAGTACACAATATATCGAAGGTTTTCTATCAATGTAGAAGGTTCCTGTCAGAAGATAGCAGCTACCCCAGTACACAATATATCGAAGGTTTTCTATCAATGTAGAGGGTTCCTGTCAGAGGATATCAGCTAGCCCAGTACACAATATATCGAAGGTTTTCTATCAATGTAGAGGGTTCCTGTCAGAGGATATCAGCTACCCCAGTACACAATATATCGAAGGTTTTCTATCAATGTAGAGGGTTCCTGTCAGAGGATATCAGCTACCCCAGTACACAATATATCGAAGGTTTTCTATCAATGTAGAGGGTTCCTGTCAGAGGATATCAGCTACCCCAGTACACAATATATCGAAGGTTTTCTATCTATGTAGAGGGTTCCTGTCAGAAGATATCAGCTACCCCAGTACACAATATATCGGAGGCTTTTTATCAATGTAGAGTGTTCCTGTCAGAGGATATCAGCTACCCCAGTACACAATATATCGAAGGTTTCTATCAATGTAGAGGGTTCCTGTCAGAGGATATCAGCTACCCCAGTACACAATATATCGAAGGTTTTCTATCAATGTAGAGGGTTCCTGTCAGAGGATATCAGCTACCCCAGTACACAATATATCGAAGGTTTTCTATCAATGTAGAGGGTTCCTGTCAGAAGATACCAGCTACCCCAGTACACAATATATCGAAGGTTTTCTATCAATGTATAGAGGGTTCCTGTCAGACGATATCAGCTACCCCAGAACACAATATATCGAAGGTTTTCTATCAATGTAGAGTGTTCCCGTCAGAAGATATCAGCTACCCCAGTACACAATATATCGGAGGCTTTTTATCAATGTAGAGTGTTCCTGTCAGAGGATATCAGCTACCCCAGTACACAATATATCGAAGGTTTTCTATCTATGTAGAGGGTTCCTGTCAGAAGATATCAGCTACCCCAGTACACAATATATCGGAGGCTTTTTATCAATGTAGAGTGTTCCTGTCAGAAGATACCAGCTACCCAAGTACACAATATATCGAAGGTTTTCTATCAATGTAGAGGGTTCCTGTCAGAAGATATCAGCTACCCCAGTACACAATATATCGAAGGTTTTCTATCAATGTAGAGGGTTCCTGTCAGAAGATATCAGCTACCCCAGTACACAATATATCGGAGGTTTTCTATCAATGTAGAGTGTTCCTGTCAGAAGATACCAGCTACCCTAGTACACAATATATCGAAGGTTTTCTATCTATGTAGAGGGTTCCTGTCAGAAGATATCAGCTACCCCAGTACACAATATATCGAAGGTTTTCTATCAATGTAGAGGGTTCCTGTCAGAGGATATCAGCTACCCCAGTACACAATATATCGAAGGTTTTCTATCAATGTAGAGGGTTCCTGTCAGAGGATATCAGCTACCCCAGTACACAATATATCGAAGGTTTTCTATCTATGTAGAGGGTTCCTGTCAGAAGATATCAGCTACCCCAGTACACAATATATCGAAGGTTATTCTATCAATGTAGAGGGTTCCTGTCAGAGGATATCAGCTACCCCAGTACACAATATATCGAAGGTTTTCTATCAATGTAGAGGGTTCCTGTCAGAGGATATCAGCTACCCCAGTACACAATATATCGAAGGTTTTCTATCTATGTAGAGGGTTCCTGTCAGAAGATATCAGCTACCCCAGTACACAATATATCGGAGGCGTTTTATCAATGTAGAGTGTTCCTGTCAGAGGATATCAGCTACCCCAGTACACAATATATCGAAGGTTTTCTATCAATGTAGAGTGTTCCTGTCAGAAGATATCAGCAACTCCAGTACACAATATATCGAAGGTTTTCTATCAATGTAGAGTGTTCCTGTCAGAAGATATCAGCTACCCCAGTACACAATATATCGGAGGCTTTCTATCAATGTAGAGTGTTCCTGTCAGAAGATATCAGCTACCCCAGTACACAATATATCGGAGGCTTTTTATCAAATGTAGAGTGTTCCTGTCAGAAGATATCAGCTACCCCAGTACACAATATATCGAAGGTTTTCTATCAATGTAGAGGGTTCCTGTCAGAAGATATCAGCTACCCAAGTACACAATATATCGGAGGTTTTCTGTCAATGTAGAGGGTTCCTGTCAGACGATATCAGCTACCCCAGTACACAATATATCGAAGGTTTTCTATCTATGTAGAGGGTTCCTGTCAGAAGATATCAGCTACCCCAGTACACAATATATCGGAGGCTTTTTATCAATGTAGAGTGTTCCTGTCAGAAGATATCAGCTACCCCAGTACACAATATATCGAAGGTATTCTATCTATGTAGAGGGTTCCTGTCAGAAGATATCAGCTACCCCAGTACACAATATATCGAAGGTTTTCTATCAATGTAGAGGGTTCCTGTCAGAGGATATCAGCTACCCCAGTACACAATTTATCGAAGGTTTTCTATCTATGTCGAGGGTTCCTGTCAGAAGATATCAGCTACCCCAGTACACAATATATCGGAGGCTTTTTATCAATGTAGAGTGTTCCTGTCAGAGGATATCAGCTACCCCAGTACACAATATATCGAAGGTTTTCTATCTATGTAGAGGATTCCTGTCAGAAGATATCAGCTACCCCAGTACACAATATATCGGAGGCTTTTTATCAATGTAGAGGGTTCCTGTCAGAAGATACCAGCTACCCAAGTACACAATATATCGAAGGTTTTCTATCAATGTAGAGGGTTCCTGTCAGAAGATATCAGCTACCCCAGTACACAATATATCGAAGGTTTTCTATCAATGTAGAGGGTTCCTGTCAGAGGATATCAGCTACCCCAGTACACAATATATCGAAGGTTTTCTATCAATGTAGAGGGTTCCTGTCAGAGGATATCAGCTACCCCAGTACACAATATATCGAAGGTTTTCTATCTATGTAGAGGGTTCCTGTCAGAAGATATCAGCTACCCCAGTACACAATATATCGGAGGCTTTTTATCAATGTAGAGTGTTCCTGTCAGAGGATATCAGCTACCCCAGTACACAATATATCGAAGGTTTTCTATCTATGTAGAGGGTTCCTGTCAGAAGATATCAGCTACCCCAGTACACAATATATCGGAGGCTTTTTATCAATGTAGAGTGTTCCTGTCAGAAGATACCAGCTACCCCAGTACACAATATATCGAAGGTTTTCTATCAATGTATAGAGGGTTCCTGTCAGACGATATCAGCTACCCCAGAACACAATATATCGAAGGTTTTCTATCAATGTAGAGTGTTCCCGTCAGAAGATATCAGCTACCCCAGTACACACTATATCGAAGGTTTTCTATCAATGTATAGAGGGTTCCTGTCAGACGATATCAGCTACCCCAGAACACAATATATCGAAGGTTTTCTATCAATGTAGAGTGTTCCCGTCAGAAGATATCAGCTACCCCAGTACACAATATATCGGAGGCTTTTTATCAATGTAGAGGGTTCCTGTCAGAAGATATCAGCTACCCCAGTACACAATATATCGGAGGCTTTTTATCAATGTAGAGTGTTCCTGTCAGAAGATACCAGCTACCCAAGTACACAATATATCGAAGGTTTTCTATCAATGTAGAGGGTTCCTGTCAGAAGATATCAGCTACCCAAGTACACAATACATCGAAGGTTTTCTATCAATGTAGAGGGTTCCTGTCAGAAGATATCAGCTACCCCAGTACACAATATATCGGAGGTTTTCTATCAATGTAGAGTGTTCCTGTCAGAAGATACCAGCTACCCCAGTACACAATATATCGAAGGTTTTCTATCAATGTAGAGGGTTCCTGTCAGAAGATATCAGCTACCCCAGTACACAATATATCGAAGGTTTTCTATCAATGTAGAGGGTTCCTGTCAGAAGATATCAGCTACCCCAGTACACAATATATCGGAGGTTTTCTATCAATGTAGAGTGTTCCTGTCAGAAGATACCAGCTACCCCAGTACACAATATATCGAAGGTTTTCTATCAATGTAGAGGGTTCCTGTCAGAAGATAGCAGCTACCCCAGTACACAATATATCGAAGGTTTTCTATCAATGTAGAGGGTTCCTGTCAGAGGATATCAGCTAGCCCAGTACACAATATATCGAAGGTTTTCTATCAATGTAGAGGGTTCCTGTCAGAGGATATCAGCTACCCCAGTACACAATATATCGAAGGTTTTCTATCAATGTAGAGGGTTCCTGTCAGAGGATATCAGCTACCCCAGTACACAATATATCGAAGGTTTTCTATCAATGTAGAGGGTTCCTGTCAGAGGATATCAGCTACCCCAGTACACAATATATCGAAGGTTTTCTATCTATGTAGAGGGTTCCTGTCAGAAGATATCAGCTACCCCAGTACACAATATATCGGAGGCTTTTTACCAATGTAGAGTGTTCCTGTCAGAGGATATCAGCTACCCCAGTACACAATATATCGAAGGTTTCTATCAATGTAGAGGGTTCCTGTCAGAGGATATCAGCTTCCCCAGTACACAATATATCGAAGGTTTTCTATCAATGTAGAGGGTTCCTGTCAGAGGATATCAGCTACCCCAGTACACAATATATCGAAGGTTTTCTATCAATGTAGAGGGTTCCTGTCAGAAGATACCAGCTACCCCAGTACACAATATATCGAAGGTTTTCTATCAATGTATAGAGGGTTCCTGTCAGACGATATCAGCTACCCCAGAACACAATATATCGAAGGTTTTCTATCAATGTAGAGTGTTCCCGTCAGAAGATATCAGCTACCCCAGTACACAATATATCGGAGGCTTTTTATCAATGTAGAGTGTTCCTGTCAGAGGATATCAGCTACCCCAGTACACAATATATCGAAGGTTTTCTATCTATGTAGAGGGTTCCTGTCAGAAGATATCAGCTACCCCAGTACACAATATATCGGAGGCTTTTTATCAATGTAGAGTGTTCCTGTCAGAAGATACCAGCTACCCAAGTACACAATATATCGAAGGTTTTCTATCAATGTAGAGGGTTCCTGTCAGAAGATATCAGCTACCCCAGTACACAATATATCGAAGGTTTTCTATCAATGTAGAGGGTTCCTGTCAGAAGATATCAGCTACCCCAGTACACAATATATCGGAGGTTTTCTATCAATGTAGAGTGTTCCTGTCAGAGGATATCAGCTACCCCAGTACACAATATATCGAAGGTTTTCTATCAATGTAGAGGGTTCCTGTCAGAAGATACCAGCTACCCTAGTACACAATATATCGAAGGTTTTCTATCAATGTAGAGGGTTCCTGTCAGAGGATATCAGCTACCCCAGTACACAATATATCGAAGGTTTTCTATCAATGTAGAGGGTTCCTGTCAGAGGATATCAGCTACCCCAGTACACAATATATCGAAGGTTTTCTATCTATGTAGAGGGTTCCTGTCAGAAGATATCAGCTACCCCAGTACACAATATATCGGAGGCTTTTTATCAATGTAGAGTGTTCCTGTCAGAGGATATCAGCTACCCCAGTACACAATATATCGAAGGTTTTCTATCAATGTAGAGGGTTCCTGTCAGAGGATATCAGCTACCCCAGTACACAATATATCGAAGGTTTTCTATCAATGTAGAGGGTTCCTGTCAGAGGATATCAGCTACCCCAGTACACAATATATCGAAGGTTTTCTATCTATGTAGAGGGTTCCTGTCAGAAGATATCAGCTACCCCAGAACACAATATATCGAAGGTTTTCTATCAATGTAGAGTGTTCCTGTCAGAAGATATCAGCTACCCCAGTACACAATATATCGAAGGTTTTCTATCAATGTAGAGTGTTCCTGTCAGAAGATATCAGCTACTCCAGTACACAATATATCGAAGGTTTTCTATCAATGTAGAGTGTTCCTGTCAGAAGATATCAGCTACTCCAGTACACAATATATCGAAGGTTTTCTATCAATGTAGAGTGTTCCTGTCAGAAGATATCAGCTACCCCAGTACACAATATATCGGAGGCTTTCTATCAATGTAGAGTGTTCCTGTCAGAAGATATCAGCTACCCCAGTACACAATATATCGGAGGCTTTTTATCAATGTAGAGTGTTCCTGTCAGAAGATATCAGCTACCCCAGTACACAATATATCGAAGGTTTTCTATCAATGTAGAGGGTTCCTGTCAGAAGATATCAGCTACCCAAGTACACAATATATCGGAGGTTTTCTGTCAATGTAGAGGGTTCCTGTCAGACGATATCAGCTTCCCCAGTACACAATATATCGAAGGTTTTCTATCAATGTAGAGTGTTCCTGTCAGAAGATACCAGCTACCCCAGTACACAATATATCGAAGGTTTTCTATCAATGTAGAGGGTTCCTGTCAGACGATATCAGCTACCCCAGTACACAATATATCGAAGGTTTTCTATCAATGTAGAGGGTTCCTGTCAGAAGATACCAGCTACCCCAGTACACAATATATCGAAGGTTTTCTATCAATGTAGAGTGTTCCTGTCAGAAGATATCAGCTACCCCAGTACACAATATATCGGAGGCTTTTTATCAATGTAGAGTGTTCCTGTCAGAAGATATCAGCTACCCCAGTACACAATATATCGAAGGTATTCTATCTATGTAGAGGGTTCCTGTCAGAAGATATCAGCTACCCCAGTACAGAATATATCGGAGGTTTTCTATCAATGTAGAGTGTTCCTGTCAGACGATATCAGCTACCCCAGAACACAATATATCGAAGGTTATTCTATAAATTTAGAGGGTTCCTGTCAGAAGATATCAGCTACCCCAGTACACAATATATCGGAGGTTTTCTATTAATGTAGAGTGTTCCTGTCAGACGATATCAGCTACCCCAGAACACAATATATCGAAGGTTATTCTATCAATGTAGAGGGTTCCTGTCAGAAGATATCAGCTACCCCAGTACACAATATATCGAAGGTTTTCTATCAATGTAGAGGGTTCCTGTCAGAAGATATCAGCTACCCCAGTACACAATATATCGAAGGTTTTCTATCAATGTAGAGTGTTCCTGTCAGAAGATATCAGCTACCCCAGTACACAATATATCGAAGGTTATTCTATCAATGTAGAGTGTTCCTGTCAGAGGATATCAGCTACCCCAGTACACAATATAACGGAGGTTTTCTATTAATGTAGAGTGTTCCTGTCAGAGGATATCAGCTACCCCAGTACACAGTATATCGGAGGTTTTCTATTAATGTAGAGTGTTGCTGTCAGAGGATATCAGCTACCCCAGTAGACAATATATATCGGAGGTTTTCTATCAATGTAAAGGGGGTTCCTGTCAGACGATATCAGCTACCCCAGTAGACAATATATATCGGAGGTTTTCTATCAATGTAGAGGGTTCCTGTCAGAAGATATCAGCTACCCCAGTACACAATATATCGAAGGTTTTCTATAAATGTAGAATGTTCCTGTCAGAAGATATCAGCTACCCCAGTACACAATATATCGAAGGTTATTCTATCAATGTAGAGGGTTCCTGTCAGAAGATATCAGCTACCCCAGTACACAATATAACGGAGGTTTTCTATTAATGTAGAGTGTTCCTGTCAGAAGATATCAGCTACCCCAGTACACAATATAACGAAGGTTTTCTATAAATGTAGAATGTTCCTGTCAGAAGATATCAGCTACCCCAGTACACAATATATCGAAGGTTATTCTATCAATGTAGAGGGTTCCTGTCAGAAGATATCAGCTACCCCAGTACACAATATATCGAAGGTTTTCCATTAATGTAGAGGGTTCCTGTTAGAAGATATCAGCTACCGCAGTAGACAATATATCGGAGGTTTTCTATTAATGTAGAGTGTTGCTGTCAGAGGATATCAGCTACCCCAGTAGACAATATATATCGGAGGTTTTCTATCAACGAGAGTGTTCCTGTCAGAGGATATCAGCTACCCCAGTACACAATATATCGAAGGTTTTCTATTAATGTAGAGTGTTGCTGTCAGAGGATATCAGCTACCCCAGTAGACAATATATATCGGAGGTTTTCTATCAATGTAAAGGGGGTTCATGTCAGACGATATCAGCTACCCCAGTAGACAATATATATCGGAGGTTTTCTATCAATGTAGAGGGTTCCTGTCAGAAGATATCAGCTACCCCAGTACACAATATATCGAAGGTTTTCTATAAATGTAGAATGTTCCTGTCAGAAGATATCAGCTACCCCAGTACACAATATATCGAAGGTTATTCTATCATTGTAGAGGGTTCCTGTCAGAAGATATCAGCTACCCCAGTACACAATATAACGGAGGTTTTCTATCAATGTAGAGTGTTCCTGTCAGAGGATATCAGCTACCCCAGTAGACAATATATATCGGAGGTTTTCTATCAATGTAGAGGGTTCCTGTCAGAACATATCAGCTACCCCAGTACACAATATATCGAAGTTTTTCTATCAATGTAGAGTGTTCCTGTCAGAGGATATCAGCTACACAAGTAGACAATATATATCGGAGGTTTTCTATCAATGTAGAGGGTTTCTGTCAGAAGATATCAGCTACCCAAGTACACAATATATCGAAGGTTTTCTATCAATGTAGAGGGTTCCTGTCAGAAGATATCAGCTACCCCAGTACACAATATATCGAAGGTTTTCTATCAATGTATAGAGGGTTCCTGTCAGACGATATCAGCTACCCCAGAACACAATATATCGAAGGTTTTCTATCAATGTAGAGGGTTCCTGTCAGAGGATATCAGTTACCCCAGTACACAATATATCGGAGGCTTTTTATCAATGTAGAGTGTTCCTGTCAGAAGATATCAGCTACCCCAGTACACAATATATCGGAGGCTTTTTATCAATGTAGAGTGTTCCTGTCAGAAGATACCAGCTACCCCAGTACACAATATATCGAAGGTTTTCTATCAATGTAGAGTGTTCCTGTCAGAAGATATCAGCTACCCCAGTACACAATATATCGGAGGCTTTTTATCAATGTAGAGTGTTCCTGTCAGAAGATATCAGCTACCCCAGTACACAATATATCGAAGGTATTCTATCTATGTAGAGGGTTCCTGTCAGAAGATATCAGCTACCCCAGTACAGAATATATCGGAGGTTTTCTATCAATGTAGAGTGTTCCTGTCAGAGGATATCAGCTACCCCAGTACACAATATATCGAAGGTTTTCTATTAATGTAGAGTGTTGCTGTCAGAGGATATCAGCTACCCCAGTAGACAATATATATCGGAGGTTTTCTATCAATGTAAAGGGGGTTCATGTCAGACGATATCAGCTACCCCAGTAGACAATATATATCGGAGGTTTTCTATCAATGTAGAGGGTTCCTGTCAGAAGATATCAGCTACCCCAGTACACAATATATCGAAGGTTTTCTATAAATGTAGAATGTTCCTGTCAGAAGATATCAGCTACCCCAGTACACAATATATCGAAGGTTATTCTATCATTGTAGAGGGTTCCTGTCAGAAGATATCAGCTACCCCAGTACACAATATAACGGAGGTTTTCTATCAATGTAGAGTGTTCCTGTCAGAGGATATCAGCTACCCCAGTAGACAATATATATCGGAGGTTTTCTATCAATGTAGAGGGTTCCTGTCAGAACATATCAGCTACCCCAGTACACAATATATCGAAGTTTTTCTATCAATGTAGAGTGTTCCTGTCAGAGGATATCAGCTACACAAGTAGACAATATATATCGGAGGTTTTCTATCAATGTAGAGGGTTCCTGTCAGAAGATATCAGCTACCCAAGTACACAATATATCGAAGGTTTTCTATCAATGTAGAGGGTTCCTGTCAGAAGATATCAGCTACCCCAGTACACAATATATCGAAGGTTTTCTATCAATGTATAGAGGGTTCCTGTCAGACGATATCAGCTACCCCAGAACACAATATATCGAAGGTTTTCTATCAATGTAGAGGGTTCCTGTCAGAGGATATCAGTTACCCCAGTACACAATATATCGGAGGCTTTTTATCAATGTAGAGTGTTCCTGTCAGAAGATATCAGCTACCCCAGTACACAATATATCGGAGGCTTTTTATCAATGTAGAGTGTTCCTGTCAGAAGATACCAGCTACCCCAGTACACAATATATCGAAGGTTTTCTATCAATGTAGAGTGTTCCTGTCAGAAGATATCAGCTACCCCAGTACACAATATATCGGAGGCTTTTTATCAATGTAGAGTGTTCCTGTCAGAAGATATCAGCTACCCCAGTACACAATATATCGAAGGTATTCTATCTATGTAGAGGGTTCCTGTCAGAAGATATCAGCTACCCCAGTACAGAATATATCGGAGGTTTTCTATCAATGTAGAGTGTTCCTGTCAGACGATATCAGCTACCCCAGAAAACAATATATCGAAGGTTATTCTATAAATTTAGAGTGTTCCTGTCAGAAGATATCAGCTACCCCAGTACACAATATATCGAAGGTTATTCTATCAATGTAGAGGGTTCCTGTCAGAAGATACCAGCTACCCCAGTACACAGTATATCGGAGGTTTTCTATTAATGTAGAGTGTTGCTGTCAGAGGATATCAGCTACCCCAGTAGACAATATATATCGGAGGTTTTCTATCAATGTAAAGGGGGTTCCTGTCAGACGATATCAGCTACCCCAGTAGACAATATATATCGGAAGTTTTCTATCAATGTAGAGGGTTCCTGTCAGAAGATATCAGCTACCCCAGTACACAATATATCGAAGGTTTTCTATAAATGTAGAATGTTCCTGTCAGAAGATATCAGCTACCCCAGTACACAATATATCGAAGGTTATTCTATCAATGTAGAGGGTTCCTGTCAGAAGATATCAGCTACCCCAGTACACAATATAACGGAGGTTTTCTATTAATGTAGAGTGTTCCTGTCAGAGGATATCAGCTACCCCAGTAGACAATATATATCGGAGGTTTTCTATCAATGTAGAGGGTTCCTGTCAGAACATAACAGCTACCCAAGTACACAATATATCGAAGGTTTTCTATCAATGTAGAGGGTTCCTGTCAGAAGATATCAGCTACCCCAGTACACAATATATCGAAGGTTTTCTATCAATGTATAGAGGGTTCCTGTCAGACGATATCAGCTACCCCAGAACACAATATATCGAAGGTTTTCTATCAATGTAGAGGGTTCCTGTCAGAGGATATCAGTTACCCCAGTACACAATATATCGGAGGCTTTTTATCAATGTAGAGTGTTCCTGTCAGAAGATATCAGCTACCCCAGTACACAATATATCGGAGGCTTTTTATCAATGTAGAGTGTTCCTGTCAGAAGATACCAGCTACCCCAGTACACAATATATCGAAGGTTTTCTATCAATGTAGAGTGTTCCTGTCAGAAGATATCAGCTACCCCAGTACACAATATATCGGAGGCTTTTTATCAATGTAGAGTGTTCCTGTCAGAAGATATCAGCTACCCCAGTACACAATATATCGAAGGTATTCTATCTATGTAGAGGGTTCCTGTCAGAAGATATCAGCTACCCCAGTACAGAATATATCGGAGGTTTTCTATCAATGTAGAGTGTTCCTGTCAGACGATATCAGCTACCCCAGAACACAATATATCGAAGGTTATTCTATCAATTTAGAGTGTTCCTGTCAGAAGATATCAGCTACCCCAGTACACAATATATCGAAGGTTATTCTATCAATGTAGAGGGTTCCTGTCAGAAGATACCAGCTACCCCAGTTCACAGTATATCGGAGGTTTTCTATTAATGTAGAGTGTTGCTGTCAGAGGATATCAGCTACCCCAGTAGACAATATATATCGGAGGTTTTCTATCAATGTAAAGGGGGTTCCTGTCAGACGATATCAGCTACCCCAGTAGACAATATATATCGGAAGTTTTCTATCAATGTAGAGGGTTCCTGTCAGAAGATATCAGCTACCCCAGTACACAATATATCGAAGGTTTTCTATAAATGTAGAATGTTCCTGTCAGAAGATATCAGCTACCCCAGTACACAATATATCGAAGGTTATTCTATCAATGTAGAGGGTTCCTGTCAGAAGATATCAGCTACCCCAGTACACAATATAACGGAGGTTTTCTATTAATGTAGAGTGTTCCTGTCAGAGGATATCAGCTACCCCAGTAGACAATATATATCGGAGGTTTTCTATCAATGTAGAGGGTTCCTGTCAGAACATAACAGCTACCCCAGTACACAATATATCGAAGTTTTTCTATCAATGTAGAGTGTTCCTGTCAGAGGATATCAGCTACACAAGCAGACAATATATATCGGAGGTTTTCTATCAATGTAGAGGGTTCCTGTCAGAAGATATCAGCTACCCAAGTACACAATATATCGAAGGTTTTCTATCAATGTAGAGGGTTCCTGTCAGAAGATATCAGCTACCCCAGTACACAATATATCGGAGGTTTTCTATCAATGTATAGAGGGTTCCTGTCAGACGATATCAGCTACCCCAGTAGACAATATATATCGGAGGTTTTCTATCAATGTAGAGTGTTCTTTTCAGAAGATATCAGCTACTCCAGTACACACTATATCGAAGGTTTTCTATCAATGTAGAGTGTTCTTTTCAGAAGATATCAGCTACCCCAGTACACAATATATCGGAGGTTTTCTATCAATGTATAGAGGGTTCCTGTCAGACGATATCAGCTACCCCAGTAGACAATATATATCGGAGGTTTTCTATCAATGTAGAGGGTTCCTGTCAGAGGATATCAGCTACCCCAGTACACAATATATCGAAGGTTATTCTATCAATGTAGAGGGTTCCTTTCAGAGGATATCAGCTACCCCAGTACACAATATATCGAAGGTTTTCTATCAATGTAGAGGGTTCCTGTCAGAAGATATCAGCTACCCCAGTACACAATATATCGGAGGTTTTCTATCAATGTAGAGTGTTCCTGTCAGAAGATATCAGCTACCCCAGTACACAATATATCGGAGGTTTTCTATCAATGTAGAGTGTTCCTGTCAGAAGATATCAGCTACCCCAGTACACAATATATCGAAGGTTTTCTATCAATGTAGAGGGTTCCTGTCAGAAGATATCAGCTACCCCAGTACACAATATATCGGAGGTTTTCTATCAATGTATAGAGGGTTCCTGTCAGACGATATCAGCTACCCCAGTAGACAATATATATCGGAGGTTTTATATCAATGTAGAGTGTTCTTTTCAGAAGATATCAGCTACTCCAGTACACACTATATCGAAGGTTTTCTATCAATGTAGAGGGTTCCTTTCAGAAGATATCAGCTACCCCAGTACACAATATATCGAAGGTATTCTATCTATGTAGAGGGTTCCTGTCAGAAGATATCAGCTACCCAACTACACAATATATCGAAGGTTTTCTATCAATGTAGAGGGTTCCTGTCAGAAGATATCAGCTACCCCAGTACACAATATATCGGAGGTTTTCTATCAATGTATAGAGGGTTCCTGTCAGACGATATCAGCTACCCCAGTAGACAATATATATCGGAGGTTTTCTATCAATGTAGAGTGTTCTTTTCAGAAGATATCAGCTACTCCAGTACACACTATATCGAAGGTTTTCTATCAATGTAGAGGGTTCCTTTCAGAAGATATCAGCTACCCCAGTACACAATATATCGAAGGAATTCTATCTATGTAGAGGGTTCCTGTCAGAAGATATCAGCTACCGCAGTACACAATATATCGGAGGTTTTCTATCAATGTAGAGTGTTCCTGTCAGACGATATCAGCTACCCCAGAACACAATATATCGAAGGTTATTCTATCAATGTAGAGGGTTCCTGTCAGAAGATATCAGCTACCCCAGTACACAATATATCGGAGGTTTTCTATTAATGTAGAGTGTTCCTGTCAGACGATATCAGCTACCCCAGAACACAATATATCGAAGGTTATTCTATCAATGTAGAGGGTTCCTGTCAGAAGATATCAGCTACCCCAGTACACAATATATCGAAGGTTTTCTATCAATGTAGAGGGTTCCTGTCAGAAGATATCAGCTACCCCAGTACACAATATATCGAAGGTTTTCTATCAATGTAGAGTGTTCCTGTCAGAAGATATCAGCTACCCCAGTACACAATATATCGAAGGTTATTCTATCAATGTAGAGGGTTCCTGTCAGAAGATACCAGCTACCCCAGTACACAGTATATCGGAGGTTTTCTATTAATGTAGAGTGTTGCTGTCAGAGGATATCAGCTACCCCAGTAGACAATATATATCGGAGGTTTTCTATCAATGTAAAGGGGGTTCCTGTCAGACGATATCAGCTACACCGGTAGACAATATATATCGGAGGTTTTCTATCAATGTAGAGGGTTCCTGTCAGAAGATATCAGCTACCCCAGTACACAATATATCGAAGGTTTTCTATAAATGTAGAATGTTCCTGTCAGAAGATATCAGCTACCCGAGTACACAATATATCGAAGGTTATTCTATCAATGTAGAGGGTTCCTGTCAGAAGATATCAGCTACCCCAGTACACAATATAACGGAGGTTTTCTATTAATGTAGAGTGTTCCTGTCAGAGGATATCAGCTACCCCAGTAGACAATATATATCGGAGGTTTTCTATCAATGTAGAGGGTTCCTGTCAGAACATATCAGCTACCCAAGTACACAATATATCGAAGGTTTTCTATCAATGTAGAGGGTTCCTGTCAGAAGATATCAGCTACCCCAGTACACAATATATCGGAGGTTTTCTATCAATGTATAGAGGGTTCCTGTCAGACAATATATGCTACCCCAGTAGACAATATATATCGGAGGTTTTCTATCAATGTAGAGTGTTCTTTTCAGAAGATATCAGCTACTCCAGTACACAATATATCGGAGGTTTTCTATCAATGTAGAGGGTTCCTGTCAGAGGATATCAGCTACCCCAGTACACAATATATCGAAGGTTTTCTATCAATGTAGAGGGTTCCTGTCAGAAGATATCAGCTACCCCAGTACACAATATATCGGAGGTTTTCTATCAATGTAGAGGGTTCCTGTCAGAAGATATCAGCTACCCCAGTACACAATATATCGAAGGTTTTCTATCAATGTATAGAGGGTTCCTGTCAGACGATATCAGCTACCCCAGTAGACAATATATATCGGAGGTTTTCTATCAATGTAGAGGGTTCCTTTCAGAAGATATCAGCTACCCCAGTACACAATATATCGAAGGAATTCTATCTATGTAGAGGGTTCCTGTCAGAAGATATCAGCTACCGCAGTACACAATATATCGGAGGTTTTCTATCAATGTAGAGTGTTCCTGTCAGACGATATCAGCTACCCCAGAACACAATATATCGAAGGTTATTCTATCAATGTAGAGGGTTCCTGTCAGAAGATATCAGCTACCCCAGTACACAATATATCGGAGGTTTTCTATTAATGTAGAGTGTTCCTGTCAGACGATATCAGCTACCCCAGAACACAATATATCGAAGGTTATTCTATCAATGTAGAGGGTTCCTGTCAGAAGATATCAGCTACCCCAGTACACAATATATCGAAGGTTTTCTATCAATGTAGAGGGTTCCTGTCAGAAGATATCAGCTACCCCAGTACACAATATATCGAAGGTTTTCTATCAATGTAGAGTGTTCCTGTCAGAAGATATCAGCTACCCCAGTACACAATATATCGAAGGTTATTCTATCAATGTAGAGGGTTCCTGTCAGAAGATACCAGCTACCCCAGTACACAGTATATCGGAGGTTTTCTATCAATGTAAAGGGGGTTCCTGTCAGACGATATCAGCTACACCAGTAGACAATATATATCGGAGGTTTTCTATCAATGTAGAGGGTTCCTGTCAGAAGATATCAGCTACCCCAGTACACAATATATCGAAGGTTTTCTATAAATGTAGAATGTTCCTGTCAGAAGATATCAGCTACCCGAGTACACAATATATCGAAGGTTATTCTATCAATGTAGAGGGTTCCTGTCAGAAGATATCAGCTACCCCAGTACACAATATAACGGAGGTTTTCTATTAATGTAGAGTGTTCCTGTCAGAGGATATCAGCTACCCCAGTAGACAATATATATCGGAGGTTTTCTATCAATGTAGAGGGTTCCTGTCAGAACATATCAGCTACCCCAGTACACAATATATCGAAGTTTTTCTATCAATGTAGAGTGTTCCTGTCAGAGGATATCAGCTACACAAGTAGACAATATATATCGGAGGTTTTCTATCAATGTAGAGGGTTCCTGTCAGAAGATATCAGCTACCCAAGTACACAATATATCGAAGGTTTTCTATCAATGTAGAGGGTTCCTGTCAGAAGATATCAGCTACCCCAGTACACAATATATCGGAGGTTTTCTATCAATGTATAGAGGGTTCCTGTCAGACAATATATGCTACCCCAGTAGACAATATATATCGGAGGTTTTCTATCAATGTAGAGTGTTCTTTTCAGAAGATATCAGCTACTCCAGTACACACTATATCGAAGGTTTTCTATCAATGTAGAGTGTTCTTTTCAGAAGATATCAGCTACTCCAGTACACAATATATCGGAGGTTTTCTATCAATGTAGAGGGTTCCTGTCAGAGGATATCAGCTACCCCAGTACACAATATATCGAAGGTTTTCTATCAATGTAGAGGGTTCCTGTCAGAAGATATCAGCTACCCCAGTACACAATATATCGGAGGTTTTCTATCAATGTAGAGGGTTCCTGTCAGAAGATATCAGCTACCCCAGTACACAATATATCGAAGGTTTTCTATCAATGTAGAGGGTTCCTGTCAGAGGATATCAGCTACCCCAGTAAACAATATATCGAAGGTTTTCTATCAATGTAGAGTGTTCCTGTCAGAAGATATCAGCTACCCCAGTACACAATATATCGAAGGTTATTCTATCAATGTAGAGGGTTCCTGTCAGAAGATATCAGCTACCCCAGTACACAATATAACGGAGGTTTTCTATTAATGTAGAGTGTTCCTGTCAGAGGATATCAGCTACCCCAGTAGACAATATATATCGGAGGTTTTCTATCAATGTAGAGGGTTCCTGTCAGAAGATATCAGCTACCCCAGTACACAATATATCGAAGGTTTTCTATCAATGTAGAGTGTTCCTGTCAGAGGATATCAGCTACCCCAGTAGACAATATATATAGGAGGTTTTCTATCAATGTAGAGGGTTCCTGTCAGAAGATATCAGCTACCCCAGTACACAATATATCGAAGGTTTTCTATCAATGTAGAGGGTTCCTGTCAGAAGATATCAGCTACCCCAGTACACAATATATCGAAGGTTTTCTATCAATGTATAGAGGGTTCCTGTCAGACGATATCAGCTACCCCAGTACACAATATATCGAAGGTTTTCTATCAATGTAGAGTGTTCCTGTCAGAAGATATCAGCTACCCCAGTACACAATATATCGAAGGTTATTCTATCAATGTAGAGGGTTCCTGTCAGAAGATACCAGCTACCCCAGTACACAGTATATCGAATGGTTTTCTATTAATGTAGAGTGTTCCTGTCAGAGGATATCAGCTACCCCAGTAGACAATATATATCGGAGGTTTTCTATCAATGTAAAGAGGGTTCCTGTCAGACGATATCAGCTACCCCAGTAGACAATATATATCGGAGGTTTTCTATCAATGTAGAGAGTTCCTGTCAGAAGATATCAGCTACCCCAGTACACAATATATCGAAGGTTTTCTATAAATGTAGAATGTTCCTGTCAGAAGATATCAGCTACCCCCGTACACAATATATCGAAGGTTATTCTATCAATGTAGAGGGTTCCTGTCAGAAGATATCAGCTACCCCAGTACACAATATAATTGAGGTTTTCTATTAATGTAGAGTGTTCCTGTCAGAGGATATCAGCTACCCCAGTAGACAATATATATCGGAGGTTTTCTATCAATGTAGAGGGTTCCTGTCAGAACATATCAGCTACCCCAGTACACAATATATCGAAGTTTTTCTATCAATGTAGAGTGTTCCTGTCAGAGGATATCAGCTACACAAGTAGACAATATATATCGGAGGTTTTCTATCAATGTAGAGGGTTCCTGTCAGAAGATATCAGCTACCCCAGTACACAATATATCGGAGGTTTTCTATCAATGTATACAGGGTTCCTGTCAGACGATATCAGCTACCCCAGTAGACAATATATATCGGAGGTTTTCTATCAATGTAGAGTGTTCTTTTCAGAAGATATCAGCTACTCCAGTACACACTATATCGAAGGTTTTCTATCAATGTAGAGTGTTCTTTTCAGAAGATATCAGCTACTCCAGTACACACTATATCGGAGGTTTTCTATCAATGTAGAGTGTTCTTTTCAGAAGATATCAGCTACTCCAGTACACAATATATCGGAGGTTTTCTATCAATGTAGAGGGTTCCTGTCAGAGGATATCAGCTACCCCAGTACACAATATATCGAAGGTTATTCTATCAATGTAGAGGGTTCCTTTCAGAGGATATCAGCTACCCCAGTACACAATATATCGAAGGTTTTCTATCAATGTAGAGGGTTCCTGTCAGAAGATATCAGCTACCCCAGTACACAATATATCGGAGGTTTTCTATCAATGTAGAGTGTTCCTGTCAGAAGATATCAGCTACCCCAGTACACAATATATCGGAGGTTTTCTATCAATGTAGAGTGTTCCTGTCAGAAGATATCAGCTACCCAAGTACTCAATATATCGGAGGTTTTCTATCAATGTAGAGGGTTTCTGTCAGAAGATATCAGCTACCCCAGTACACAATATATCGGAGGTTTTCTATCAATGTAGAGTGTTCCTGTCAGAAGATATCAGCTACCCCAGTACACAATATATCGGAGGTTTTCTATCAATGTAGAGTGTTCCTGTCAGAGGATATCAGCTACCCCAGTACACAATATATCGGAGGTTTTCTATCAATGTAGAGTGTTCCTGTCAGAAGATATCAGCTACCCCAGTACACAATATATCGAAGGTTATTCTATCAATGTAGAGGGTTCATGTCAGAAGATATCAGCTACCCCAGTACACAATATAACGGAGGTTTTCTATTAATGTAGAGTGTTCCTGTCAGAGGATATCAGCTACCCCAGTAGACAATATATATCGGAGGTTTTCTATCAATGTAGAGGGTTCCTGTCAGAAGATATCAGCTACCCCAGTACACAATATATCGAAGGTTTTCTATCAATGTAGAGGGTTCCTGTCAGAACATATCAGCTACCCCAGTAGACAATATATATAGGAGGTTTTCTATCAATGTAGAGGGTTCCTGTCAGAAGATATCAGCTACCCCAGTACACAATATATCGGAGGTTTTCTATCAATGTAGAGGGTTCCTGTCAGAAGATATCAGCTACCCCAGTAGACAATATATCGGAGGTTTTCTATCAATGTAGAGTGTTCCTGTCAGAAGATATCAGCTACCCCAGTACACAATATATCGAAGGTTTTCTATCAATGTAGAGGGTACCTGTCAGAGGATATCAGCTACCCCAGTACACAATATATAGGAGGTTTTCTATCAATGTAGAGTGTTCCTGTCAGAAGATATCAGCTTCCCCAGTACACAATATATCGAAGGTTTTCTATCAATGTAGAGTGTTCCTGTCAGAATATATCAGCTACCCCAGTACACAATATATCGAAGGTTTTCTATCAATGTAGAGGGTTCCTGTCAGAGGATATCAGCTACCCCAGTACACAATATATAGGAGGTTTTCTATCAATGTAGAGTGTTCCTGTCAGAAGATATCAGCTTCCCCAGTACACAATATATCGAAGGTTTTCTATCAATGTAGAGGGTTCCTGTCAGAGGATATCAGCTACCCCAGTACACAATATATCGAAGGTTATTCTATCAATGTAGAGGGTTCCTTTCAGAGGATATCAGCTACCCCAGTACACAATATATCGAAGGTTTTCTATCAATGTAGAGTGTTCCTGTCAGAGGATATCAGCTACCCCAGTACACAATATATCGGAGGTTTTCTATCAATGTAGAGTGTTCCTGTCAGAAGATATCAGCTACCCCAGTACACAATATATCGAAGGTTTTCTATCAATGTAGAGGGTACCTGTCAGAGGATATCAGCTACCCCAGTACACAATATATAGGAGGTTTTCTATCAATGTAGAGTGTTCCTGTCAGAAGATATCAGCTACCCCAGTACACAATATATCGAAGGTTTTCTATCAATGTAGAGGGTACCTGTCAGAGGATATCAGCTACCCCAGTACACAATATATCGAAGGTTATTCTATCAATGTAGAGTGTTCCTGTCAGAAGATATCAGCTACCCCAGTACACAATATATCGAAGGTTTTCTATCAATGTAGAGGGTTCCTGTCAGAGGATATCAGCTACCCCAGTACACAATATATCGGAGGTTTTCTATCAATGTAGACGGTTCCTGTCAGAGGATATCAGCTACCCCAGTAAACAATATATAGGAGGTTTTCTATCAATGTAGAGTGTTCCTGTCAGAAGATAGCAGCTACCCCAGTACACAATATATCGAAGGTTTTCTATCAATGTAGAGGGTTCCTGTCAGAGGATATCAGCTACCCCAGTACACAATATATCGAAGGTTATTCTATCAATGTAGAGGGTTCCTTTCAGAGGATATCAGCTACCCCAGTACACAATATATCGAAGGTTTTCTATCAATGTAGAGTGTTCCTGTCAGAGGATATCAGCTACCCCAGTACACAATATATCGGAGGTTTTCTATCAATGTAGAGGGTTCCTGTCAGAAGATATCAGCTACCCCAGTACACAATATATCGAATGTTTTCTATCAATGTAGAGTGTTCCTGTCAGAAGATATCAGCTACCCCAGTACACAATATATCGGAGGTTTTCTATCAATGTATAGAGGGGTCCTGTCAGACGATATCAGCTACCCCAGTAGACAATATATATCGGAGGTTTTCTATCAATGTAGAGGGTTCCTGTCAGAAGATATCAGCTACCCCAGTACGCAATATATCGGAGGTTTTCTATCAATGTAGAGTGTTCCTGTCAGAAGATATCAGCTACCCCAGTACACAATATATCGGAGGTTTTCTATCAATGTAGAGTGTTCCTGTCAGAGGATATCAGCTACCCCAGTACACAATATATCGGAGGTTTTCTATCAATGTAGAGGGTTCCTATCAGAAGATATCAGCTACCCCAGTACACAATATATCGAAGGTTATTCTATCAATGTAGAGGGTTCCTGACAGAAGATATCAGCTACCCCAGTACACAATATATCGGAGGTTTTCTATCAATGTTGAGTGTTCCTGTCAGAGGATATCAGCTACCCCAGTACACAATATATCGGAGGTTTTCTATCAATGTAGAGGGTTCCTGTCAGAAGATATCAGCTACCCCAGTAGACAATATATCGGAGGTTTTCTATCAATGTAGAGTGTTCCTGTCAGAAGATATCAGCTACCCCAGTACACAATATATCGAAGGTTTTCTATCAATGTAGAGGGTACCTGTCAGAGGATATCAGCTACCCCAGTACACAATATATAGGAGGTTTTCTATCAATGTAGAGTGTTCCTGTCAGAAGATATCAGCTTCCCCAGTACACAATATATCGAAGGTTTTCTATCAATGTAGAGTGTTCCTGTCAGAAGATATCAGCTACCCCAGTACACAATATATCGAAGGTTTTCTATCAATGTAGAGGGTTCCTGTCAGAGGATATCAGCTACCCCAGTACACAATATATAGGAGGTTTTCTATCAATGTAGAGTGTTCCTGTCAGAAGATATCAGCTTCCCCAGTACACAATATATCGAAGGTTTTCTATCAATGTAGAGGGTTCCTGTCAGAGGATATCAGCTACCCCAGTACACAATATATCGGAGGTTTTCTATCAATGTAGAGGGTTCCTGTCAGAAGATATCAGCTACCCAAGTACACAATATATCGAAGGTTTTCTATCAATGTAGAGTGTTCCTGTCAGAAGATATCAGCTACCCCAGTACACAATATATCGAAGGTTATTCTATCAATGTAGAGGGTTCCTGACAGAAGATATCAGCTACCACAGTACACAATATATCGGAGGTTTTCTATCAATGTAGAGTGTTCCTGTCAGAGGATATCAGCTACCCCAGTACACAATATATCGGAGGTTTTCTATCAATGTAGAGGGTTCCTGTCAGAAGATATCAGCTACCCCAGTAGACAATATATCGGAGGTTTTCTATCAATGTAGAGTGTTCCTGTCAGAAGATATCAGCTACCCCAGTACACAATATATCGAAGGTTTTCTATCAATGTAGAGGGTACCTGTCAGAGGATATCAGCTACCCCAGTACACAATATATAGGAGGTTTTCTATCAATGTAGAGTGTTCTTGTCAGAAGATATCAGCTTCCCCAGTACACAATATATCGAAGGTTTTCTATCAATGTAGAGGGTTCCTGTCAGAGGATATCAGCTACCCCAGTACACAATATATCGGAGGTTTTCTATCAATGTAGAGTGTTCCTGTCAGAGGATATCAGCTACCCCAGTAAACAATATATAGGAGGTTTTCTATCAATGTAGAGTGTTCCTGTCAGAAGATAGCAGCTACCCCAGTACACAATATATCGAAGGTTTTCTATCAATGTAGAGGGTTCCTGTCAGAGGATATCAGCTACCCCAGTACACAATATATCGAAGGTTATTCTATCAATGTAGAGGGTTCCTTCCAGAGGATATCAGCTACCCCAGTACACAATATATCGGAGGTTTTCTATCAATGTAGAGTGTTCCTGTCAGAGGATATCAGCTACCCCAGTACACAATATATCGGAGGTTTTCTATCAATGTAGAGGGTTCCTGTCAGAAGATATCAGCTACCCGAGTACACATTATATCGGAGGTTTTCTATCAATGTAGAGTGTTCCTGTCAGAGGATATCAGCTACCCCAGTACACAATATATCGGAGGTTTTCTATCAATGTAGAGGGTTCCTGTCAGAAGATATCAGCTACCCCAGTACACAATATATCGAAGGTTTTCTATCAATGTAGAGTGTTCCTGTCAGAAGATATCAGCTACCCCAGTACACAATATATCGAAGGTTATTCTATCAATGTAGAGGGTTCCTTTCAGAGGATATCAGCTACCCCAGTACACAATATATCGGAGGTTTTCTATCAATGTAGAGTGTTCCTGTCAGAGGATATCAGCTACCCCAGTACACAATATATCGGAGGTTTTCTATCAATGTAGAGTGTTCCTGTCAGAAGATATCAGCTACCCAAGTACTCAATATATCGGAGGTTTTCTATCAATGTAGAGGGTTTCTGTCAGAAGATATCAGCTACCCCAGTACACAATATATCGGAGGTTTTCTATCAATGTAGAGTGTTCCTGTCAGAAGATATCAGCTACCCCAGTACACAATATATCGGAGGTTTTCTATCAATGTAGAGGGTTCCTGTCAGAGGATATCAGCTACCCCAGTACACAATATATCGAAGGTTTTCTATCAATGTAAAGGGTTCCTGTCAGAAGATATCAGCTACCCCAGTACACAATATATCGAAGGTTTTCTATCAATGTAGAGGGTTCCAGTCAGATGATATCAGCTACCCCAGTACACAATATATATCGGAGGTTTTCTATTAATGTAGAGTGTTCCTGTCAGAAGATATCAGCTACCCCAGTACACACTATATCGAAGGTTTTCTATCAATGTAGAGGGTTCCTGTCAGAAGATATCAGCTACCACAGTACACAATATATCGAAGGTTTTCTATCAATGTAGAGGGTTCCAGTCAGAGGATATCAGCTACCCCAGTACACAATATATCGGAGGTTTTCTATTAATGTAGAGTGTTCCTGTCAGAAGATATCAGCTACCCCAGTACACACTATATCGATGGTTTTCTATCAATGTAGAGGGTTCCTGTCAGAAGATATCAGCTACCCCAGTACACAATATATCGAAGGTTTTCTATCAATGTAGAGGGTTCCTGTCAGAGGATATCAGCTACCCCAGTACACAATATATCGGAGGTTTTCTATTTATGTAGAGTGTTCCTGTCAGAAGATATCAGCTACCCCAGTACACACTATATCGAAGGTTTTCTATCAATGTAAAGGGTTCCTGTCAGAAGATATCAGCTACCCTAGTACACAATATATCGGAGGTTTTCTATCAATGTAGAGGGTTCCTGTCAGAAGATATCAGCTACCCCAGTACACAATATATCGAAGGTTTTCTATCAATGTAGAGTGTTCCTGTCAGAAGATATCAGCTACCCCAGTACACAATATATCGGAGGTTTTCTATCAATGTAGAGGGTTCCTGTCAGAAGATATCAGCTACCCCAGTACACAATATATCGGAGGTTTTCTATCAATGTAGAGGGTTCCTGTCAGAAGATATCAGCTACCCCAGTACACAATATATCGAAGGTTTTCTATCAATGTAGAGGGTTCCTGTCAGAGGATATCAGCTACCCGAGTACACAATATATCGGAGGTTTTCTATCAATGTAGAGTGTTCCTGTCAGAAGATATCAGCTACCCCAGTACACAATATAACGGAGGTTTTCTATCAATGTAGAGGGTTCCTGTCAGAAGATATCAGCTACCCCAGTACACACTATATCGGAGGTTTTCTATTAATGTAGAGTGTTCCTGTCAGAAGATATCAGCTACCCCAGTACACACTATATCGAAGGTTTTCTATCAATGTAGAGGGTTCCTGTCAGAGGATATCAGCTACCCCAGTACACAATATATCGAAGGTTTTCTATCAATGTAGAGTGTTCCTGTCAGAAGATATCAGCTACCCCAGTACACAATATATCGGAGGTTTTCTATCAATGTAGAGGGTTCCTGTCAGAGGATATCAGCTACCCCAGTACACAATATATCGAAGGTTTTCTATCAATGTAGAGGGTTCCAGTCAGATGATATCAGCTACCCCAGTACACAATATATATCGGAGGTTTTCTATTAATGTAGAGTGTTCCTGTCAGAAGATATCAGCTACCCCAGTACACACTATATCGAAGGTTTTCTATCAATGTAGAGGGTTCCTGTCAGAAGATATCAGCTACCCCAGTACACACTATATCGGAGGTTTTCTATCAATGTAGAGGGTTCCTGTCAGAGGATATCAGCTACCCCAGTACACAATATATCGAAGGTTTTCTATCAATGTAGAGGGTTCCAGTCAGATGATATCAGCTACCCCAGTACACAATATATATCGGAGGTTTTCTATTAATGTAGAGTGTTCCTGTCAGAAGATATCAGCTACCCCAGTACACACTATATCGAAGGTTTTCTATCAATGTAGAGGGTTCCTGTCAGAAGATATCAGCTACCCCAGTACACAATATATCGAAGGTTTTCTATCAATGTAGAGGGTTCCAGTCAGAGGATATCAGCTACCCCAGTACACAATATATCGGAGGTTTTATATTAATGTAGAGTGTTCCTGTCAGAAGATATCAGCTACCCCAGTACACACTATATCGATGGTTTTCTATCAATGTAGAGGGTTCCTGTCAGAAGATATCAGCTACCCCAGTACACAATATATCGAAGGTTTTCTATCAATGTAGAGGGCTCCTGTCAGAGGATATCAGCTACCCCAGTACACAATATATCGGAGGTTTTCTATCAATGTAGAGGGTTCCTGTCAGAAGATATCAGCTACCCCAGTACACAATATATCGGAGGTTTTCTATCAATGTAGAGGGTTCCTGTCAGAAGATATCAGCTACTCCAGTAAACAATATATCGAAGGTTTTCTATCAATGTAGAGTGTTCCTGTCAGAAGATATCAGCTACCCCAGTACACAATATATCGGAGGTTTTCTATCAATGTAGAGGGTTCCTGTCAGAAGATATCAGCTACTCCAGTAAACAATATATCGAAGGTTTTCTATCAATGTAGAGTGTTCCTGTCAGAAGATATCAGCTACCCCAGTACACAATATATCGGAGGTTTTCTATCAATGTAGAGGGTTCCTGTCAGAAGATATCAGCTACCCCAGTACACAATACATCGAAGGTTTTCTATCAATGTAGAGGGTTCCTGTCAGAAGATATCAGCTACCCCAGTACACAATATATCGAAGGTTTTCTATTAATGTAGAGGGTTCCTGTCAGAAGATATCAGCTACCCCAGTACACAATATATCGAAGGTTTTCCATTAATGTAGAGGGTTCCTGTCAGAAGATATCAGCTACCCCAGTACACAATATATCGAAGGTTTTCTATTAATGTAAAGGGTTCCTGTCAGAAGATATCAGCTACCCCAGTACACAATATATCGAAGGTTTTCCATTAATGTAGAGGGTTCCTGTCAGAAGATATCAGCTACCCCAGTACACAATATATCGAAGGTTTCTATCAATGTAGAGGGTTCCTGTCAGAAGATATCAGCTACCCCAGTACACAATACATCGAAGGTTTTCTATCAATGTAGAGGGTTCCTGTCAGAAGATATCAGCTACCCCAGTACACAATATATCGAAGGTTTTCTATTAATGTAGAGGGTTCCTGTCAGAAGATATCAGCTACCCCAGTACACAATATATCGAAGGTTTTCCATTAATGTAGAGGGTTCCTGTCAGAAGATATCAGCTACCCCAGTACACAATATATCGAAGGTTTTCTATTAATGTAGAGTGTTCCTGTCAGAAGATATCAGCTACCCCAGTACACAATATATCGGAGGTTTTCTATCAATGTAGAGTGTTCCTGTCAGAAGATATCAGCTACCCCAGTACACAATATATAGGAGGTTTTCTATCAATGTAGAGGGTTCCTGTCAGAAGATATCAGCTACCCCAGTACACAATATATCGAAGGTTTCTATCAATGTAGAGGGTTCCTGTCAGAAGATATCAGCTACCCCAGTACACAATATATCGAAGGTTTTCTATCAATGTAGAGGGTTCCTGTCAGAGGATATCAGCTACCCCAGTACACAATACATCGGAGGTTTTCTATCAATGTAGAGGGTTCCTGTCAGAAGATATCAGCTACCCCAGTACACACTATATCGAAGGTTTTCTATCAATGTAGAGGGTTCCTGTCAGAAGATATCAGCTACCCCAGTACACAATACATCGAAGGTTTTCTATCAATGTAGAGGGTTCCTGTCAGAAGATATCAGCTACCCCAGTACACAATATATCGAAGGTTTTCTATTAATGTAGAGGCTTCCTGTCAGAAGATATCAGCTACCCCAGTACACAATATATCGAAGGTTTTCCATTAATGTAGATGGTTCCTGTCAGAAGATATCAGCTACCCCAGTACACAATATATCGAAGGTTTTCTATTAATGTAGAGGGTTCCTGTCAGAAGATATCAGCTACCCCAGTACACGATATATCGAAGGTTTTCTATCAATGTAGAGGGTTCCTGTCAGAAGATATCAGCTACCCCAGTACACAATATATAGAAGGTTTTCCATTAATGTAGAGGGTTCCTGTCAGAAGATATCATCTACCCCAGTACACAATATATCGAAGGTTTTCTATTAATGTAGAGTGTTCCTGTCAGAAGATATCAGCTACCCCAGTTCACAATATATCGAAGGTTTCTATCAATGTAGGGGGTTCCTGTCAGAAGATATCAGCTACCCCAGTACACAATATATCGAAGGTTTCTATCAATGTAGAGGGTTCCTGTCAGAGGATATCAGCTACACCAGTACACAATATATCGAAGGTTTCTATCAATGTAGAGGGTTCCTGTCAGAAGATATCAGCTACCCCAGTACACAATACATCGAAGGTTTTCTATCAATGTAGAGGGTTCCCGTCAGAAGATATCAGCTACCCCAGTACACAATATATCGAAGGTTTTCTATTAACGTAGAGGGTTCCTGTCAGAAGATATCAGCTACCCCAGTACACAATACATCGAAGGTTTTCTATCAATGTAGAGTGTTCCTGTCAGAAGATATCAGCTACTCCAGTACACAATATATCGAAGGTTTCTATCAATGTAGAGGGTTCCTATCAGAAGATATCAGCTACCCCAGTACACAATATATCGAAGGTTTCTATCAATGTAGAGGGTTCCTGTCAGAAGATATCAGCTACCCCAGTACACAATACATCGAAGGTTTTCTATCAATGTAGAGGGTTCCCGTCAGAAGATATCAGCTACCCCAGTACACAATATATCGAAGGTTTTCTATTAACGTAGAGGGTTCCTGTCAGAAGATATCAGCTACCCCAGTACACAATACATCGAAGGTTTTCTATTAATGTAGAGGGTTCCTGTCAGAAGATATCAGCTACCCCAGTACACAGTATATCGAAGGTTTCCCATTAATGTAGAGGGTTCCTGTCAGAAGATATCAGCTACCCCAGTACACAATATATCGAAGGTTTCTATCAATGTAGGGGGTTCCTGTCAGAAGATATCAGCTACCCCAGTACACAATATATCGAAGGTTTCTATCAATGTAGAGGGTTCCTGTCAGACGATATCAGCTACTCCAGTACACAATATATCGAAGGTTTTCTATCAATGTATAGAGGGTTCCTGTCAGAAGATATCAGCTACTCCAGTACACAATATATCGAAGGTTTCTATCAATGTAGAGGGTTCCTATCAGAAGATATCAGCTACCCCAGTACACAATATATCGAAGGTTTCTATCAATGTAGAGGGTTCCTGTCAGAAGATATCAGCTACCCCAGTACACAATACATCGAAGGTTTTCTATCAATGTAGAGTGTTCCTGTCAGAAGATATCAGCTACTCCAGTACACAATATATCGAAGGTTTCTATCAATGTAGAGGGTTCCTATCAGAAGATATCAGCTACCCCAGTACACAATATATCGAAGGTTTCTATCAATGTAGAGGGTTCCTGTCAGAAGATATCAGCTACCCCAGTACACAATACATCGAAGGTTTTCTATCAATGTAGAGGGTTCCCGTCAGAAGATATCAGCTACCCCAGTACACAATATATCGAAGGTTTTCTATTAACGTAGAGGGTTCCTGTCAGAAGATATCAGCTACCCCAGTACACAATACATCGAAGGTTTTCTATTAATGTAGAGGGTTCCTGTCAGAAGATATCAGCTACCCCAGTACACAGTATATCGAAGGTTTCCCATTAATGTAGAGGGTTCCTGTCAGAAGATATCAGCTACCCCAGTACACAATATATCGAAGGTTTCTATCAATGTAGGGGGTTCCTGTCAGAAGATATCAGCTACCCCAGTACACAATATATCGAAGGTTTCTATCAATGTAGAGGGTTCCTGTCAGACGATATCAGCTACTCCAGTACACAATATATCGAAGGTTTTCTATCAATGTATAGAGGGTTCCTGTCAGAAGATATCAGCTACTCCAGTACACAATATATCGAAGGTTTCTATCAATGTAGAGGGTTCCTATCAGAAGATATCAGCTACCCCAGTACACAATATATCGAAGGTTTCTATCAATGTAGAGGGTTCCTGTCAGAAGATATCAGCTACCCCAGTACACAATACATCGAAGGTTTTCTATCAATGTAGAGGGTTCCCGTCAGAAGATATCAGCTACCCCAGTACACAATATATCGAAGGTTTTCTATTAACGTAGAGGGTTCCTGTCAGAAGATATCAGCTACCCCAGTACACAATATATCGAAGGTTTCTATCAATGTAGAGGGTTCCTATCAGAAGATATCAGCTACCCCAGTACACAATACATCGAAGGTTTTCTATTAATGTAGAGGGTTCCTGTCAGAAGATATCAGCTACCCCAGTACACAGTATATCGAAGGTTTTCTATCAATGTAGAGGGTTCCCGTCAGAAGATATCAGCTACCCCAGTACACAATATATCGAAGGTTTTCTATTAACGTAGAGGGTTCCTGTCAGAAGATATCAGCTACCCCAGTACACAATACATCGAAGTTTTTCTATTAATGTAGAGGGTTCCTGTCAGAAGATATCAGCTACCCCAGTACACAATATATCGAAGGTTTCTATCAATGTAGAGGGTTCCTGTCAGAAGATATCAGCTACCCCAGTACACAATACATCGAAGTTTTTCTATTAATGTAGAGGGTTCCTGTCAGAAGATATCAGCTACCCCAGTACACAATATATCGAAGGTTTTCCATTAATGTAGAGGGTTCCTGTCAGAAGATATCAGCTACCCCAGTACATAATATATCGAAGGTTTGCTATTGATGTAGTCTGTTCCTGTCAGAGGATATCAGCTACCCAAGTAGATAATATATTGAATAACGATGCTGGGAATAAATACAGCAAACAAATATCACATTTACAAATCTCATTAAAATTCATTTGGTGAGAACGAATAAAACAACATAATTTGGCTCCTAAGACAAAGACAGAGACGTCATGTGGACCAAGTACCAACAGAGATCGAAGGCTTCCCCGGAGTTTATGTGGGAGGGAGTCAAGAAATCAATAATTGTCCTATGTATTGACTGACAGGACCAGCTTACTAACCGGGTAATTTAATAACGCCTCTTCGTAAAGGGAAATACGTCAACTAACAATATAAATATATTTTTTGTTTTAGAGGACATCTTAATTAGGTCATTGTGTTAACAATTTACGTATTATCTATAAGGACCATGAAGTCGGGGTTCACGTTTTATACGATATCTTAGGGCAAAATATCACTTTGTCATGGTACCAAGGTGTCGTTACTCTCATGGCATCTAACGGTTACACGTATCATGTATAATATGTATCATAAAGAGACATACACACACAAACAACACACATGAATGATAATCCCACGTCTCTTTGTCTCTGATTAATACGATCAATTGAAAAATCAAAGATGATCAATTGTAAAATCCAAGTTTGACGTCAAATATGACGCTATTTGTTAAGCGACGCTGTAATTTACCGTAATGGCGTCATTAATCATGAGCATGTTTTATTGTCTCTTCAAGTAAAGCTCGCTGTCGGTCCCATTGACCGGCTGCGTTGTATTGTCCTGGGTATCTTATATTATAATATAGGTCCGTGTGTGTACGCAGAGATGAACATTCGATTTTCTTGAGTCCAATTGCGTCGTTGTTTTCTCTCACCTTGTACTCGGTAAACATGTTGTTCAGAATCCCATGTTCTCCATAAATAAGTTTATTTTCATCCTCCCGGAAGTCGAATCTATATAGATGAGATCTGCATATACTCTCCAGTTAATTTGATATACTTCTCGTTTAGTATACAGTAGGCTTCTCGGATAGTTTTGTGGTCTAAATTCGTCTCGATGTTATTAATGATAATGAGAAAACTGAATGAGATGTAAATCTCTTAAGGAGATTTGGAATTAGAATAGTGAATGTTTTTAGCTGTTATACTCGACCCTTGCAGGGTGGGGGGAGACTCGGGAAGGTCAGAACTTGTAACACACAAAACATCGTGTCCCATTATAGTTAGCAAGATAGTTATATATAGCAGTATATTATAGGCTTTTGATTTAAAAATATTTATGATAAACCCTATTTAATCTTTGTCTTATCAACGATGATAATAGAAAAGGTACTTTTTGGGATTTATATTTATCGGAGATGAGTGGAATCAGAACGTGATGTGCTTTACAGCTAAGAACACAATCATATATGGGTTAACAGTTTTCGTATGATGCACTAGGGCACAACTTCCACCATAGCCATTTAGAAAAAAAATTCATAGACGAAACGTTATGTATATCTATGACGGCACACAATGACAAAGTGATATTGTGACTAGGAACAATCACATGGTTGATTGTATTTTCAATTCCATGAATTATATAACAAGAACATGATATTAGTTTCCGTATCATAATTTGCTGACGACCCTTTCGCTCTGGCAATACCAACCAATATTCAGTGTCTTTACATATAGTATGTATCATACCTTCTATTTATAGAATAATATTTTGTTTAGTATATAGTATATAATAGTCAAAAGTAGTAAAATAGTCAAATTCGTTTCGAGTTTATGAATGATATTGATGATATTTAGATGAACCATGGAAGAACAGACGTAAGACATCAGTATGAATGTACATTCCTTTATGATTTCTGAGGAAACAGCTGTCTAGGATTTAAAAACAAAATAAGACAATAAATGCTTTATTATGAATAAAGTAATGGTATAATGTACTGTAACTTATATCAATTAATGCATTTTTACAAACAGAGCTATGCGAGTTGTATGCAAGTTACAGAGAGTAGAGTGGATAGTGACAGGGAAGAAGAGAAGGAGGCATTAGCGTTTTGTAATAGGCGTGGTCATTTTATAAAATGAAGTAAGTGTAGATTATCAGGCCTAAATCTTGTTTTATTAATAAATTCTTTATTGGTAATGAAAATGTGATTTATTATATCTAGACTATCACACAGCTATTAAAGGGAATCTTCATAAGTGTATCACATTTTGGCAAGTATCTCAACTTTGAATGGGGCCTTTAAGGGCTGAGTTTAAAAAAGGATTTATATTAATAATTTAAAAGTAGGATTTATGTGTATGGATTATGTATTTTTGATACATTGTCCCCAGGAACTATATGTGTTATAAATAGTGTTGATATAAGAGAAAGTTTTATTTTAATGTTATCAATTAAGTATTTCTGTATTGGCCTAGTTACAGGTTCGAGGTCCGTTGTATTGGTACGAGACGAAATCGAGGGCCAATACAACGGACCGAGTATTTGTAACTCGGCCAATACGGGAATACTTAATTAATGATATATAATTGTATTAATAAACCTCTTTTCATTTTATTTGCACAACACGAAACATTTCATTTATATTGAAATAATAATTATAAACAAGATTGGTGAACATATATCATGGGTCAAAGTTGTGAAGCGACAGCTTCGGGCTTTCACCAAATGTGCAACTGCGCACGCTCAGGCTCATATTGGCCGAGTTTTGGCCCTGTATTTCCGGTATTGGCCCAGTTTCCCCGTATTGGCCCAGTTGTCGAATCATTTGGTGTTGGCCGTAAGTACCGTATACGTACCATAACATTGATAGTTAATTAATAATATTATATTTTATGTTTGTCCTCGATGAAGTAACCATTCACTTATTGACAGAACATAACACGTATAACATGGATATGTCCGAGAATGATTTAATGAATCAAAATACAGCACAAAGATAGTATGAATGTGTCTAATAGGTTAATAAAACATAAGGTCCTATAACTTGTTATGACTGTTCTTAACTAAAAGCATGTTTAACTAACATTTGGTGAGATATTCACAACTCTTGGAAAATTGGAACTTTTCTACCAAGCGAGATGAGAATAACATGGTGTTTGTACATAATTAATAGCTATTCTATTCATTATATGATGCAATCCTTGTAAATTACGCCCAAACAGGGTCATTTTTACTAGGATGTGCCCATTACTACAGTAACAACATGACGTCATGAGAGAAGTCCTTACGCCAAAATATTGTTTGAGGACGTCAACTGCTGAACTTTAAGCTTTGAGAAGTGATAACGTGCCGAGTGAAAATAACATTATCTGACTACCGTTGACTGGTAACGGGTTTATTGAACTAATAGAATGGGATATTTAACGGGCGGTCATAAAATAAAGAAGTCCACCATTCATCGAATTTGCTCCCCATTCATCTCTCCATTTGCTAAAATGCCTCCCACAGAAACTGTTATGATATGTTCAAGTTTCAAGGTAAGGAGACCCGAAAGTTGTCCTTCGAGACGACAGCGAATAATCACATAACGCTGAGAATATGCTCAACCATTACTCCACTAATTACTACTGGTCACGTTGCCACAGTACGTCTGTCGTTTACAGTGTGGGCGAAAATAGACTTGCGGTAGATTGTTTCCACATAACATTGACATTTGTTTCAGTTAATAACGGGCGAGTCTCATGAACATGGTCATACAGCAATAGCTGGCTGTGGGAGGAGACACTTCAAGCAGGTCCTAATCGAGAATATCTTTAACCAGAATAGCGGCCATATGTCAACAATACAAAAAATGTCTTATACGACATCGGAAATTAATAATGTATTTATTAAAAGAATGATTTGAAGTAATTACTAAATTTGGTTTCACACTGACAAAATATCGTTTAACTGCCAGAAAGTCATTAGTTAAACTAGCGTTGCTGTTCGAACCTTAAATGAACATTCGTCACTATAATTGCTTCTTTTATTGAAACAATTGTGTTTGAATGGTTGTTAAAAGTCCTAAATATATTTTACACTGCAATATAAAGTTGTATGAACGAACGGAGATTAATTATTTTTATTTAGTGAACTAATGATATGACTATTAATATGATGTCGCCAGAACTCGCTTAATTGAATCGACCACATAAGCATATACTAAACATCACCACTCGTGCAAATATCCGTCAGTCAATGTTAGATAAGTGATATTACACTGAAAACACAACATATATTCTATTTGATAAACAGGAAAATTCCTTCACGAATGCGTTGGTTTCATTGAGACCATATTACACTGAAAACACAAAATATATTCTATTTGGTAAACAGGAAAATTCCTTCACGAATGCGTTGGTTTCATTGAGACCATTCTATCTAACTGCAAGAGTTTTATTTGATACAAGAAATCGCAAGTTTCTGAATGACTTTTTTTCTATATTAAATACATAATATCAATTATATTGAAAGTAAATTAGGAATCGTTTTTTTTATTCTTTATATCAAGTTTCTTGAATTTAAAATATATTTGAATTGGAATGAAAGTTCCTACTGCGATTACTCAAGTGATTACCCAATTACATAGATACGTCCAAATAAGTCATATCATTTTTCGAAACAGATTTGTTGTATTGGCCTAGCAAGGGGTCATGCTTAAATTAAGTGCAGTGAAATTTGCATTGAAGTGTAAACCACTCAATCGCGCACATATATATCCTCTGTATAGATCGCAAGCTTCTGGAATATAAAAGGGAACACGCACTACGGTTCTCAAACGATCTCATACGTATTTCTATTAGCAAATAACAAATCTGGGACTGGCACTTGCACTGGTAGGTGTACTACTGTGTGTATTGAAATCATGTGGCGCCATATGAATATATAAGAAATGATAGGGTTTCATTTTCTCACCTAATCCTGTTTTTTGTTTGGTTTCAGAGATTGTCATCAAATCTACTTCGATGGAAATGGAATAGAAAAGTTGCCGATGACAGCTGTGGTTATCTTCAGGGGGCCGTTCTACTTACCGATCTTAGCCCTAAAATCAATTGTAAGACCTTATATTATCATTGGGTAAGATTGATATCAGGTCTTAACTCGCTTTGTGGAAGGGTACCCTGAACGGTACCACCGATGCTGGCTTTTCTGAAATCATGAACATGATGATTGTTAAGTGCGAGTCCTCACACACACACACACACACACACACACACACACACACACACACACACACACACACACACACACACACACACACACACACAAGAACGTCTCTGATAGTGACTACATACGGTGTTTCCTCCATTGGTCTGGCATTCTCTGGAATAAGGCACTGTTTTGCAGAGAACCGATATTTCAAAATGTTACGAAGTTATAATACTCGTGAGTATATAAAGGATAATTATTTAAACTATTGACTCCATCAAAGACAGCAACTTATAAACGAAGTTTATCATTCCATTGTGGCGATCGCTTCATTTTGTCATTAGGCTATAATAATATTAATTACATTACCACTTAATGATCTCCCATTGTTCACAATGTTACTGATAACACACTGATAATTTGATGACATGATCACAATGGTACAAGATCTGACTGTTCAAAATACTTATACATTTTGAGTACAGGTAGGTTTTGAGTACAGGTATATATCGTATTTCTTTGACTGAGAAAGTAAGTTTTTGGATGATGTATTGTTTCTTCTGATATATCAAATATAAGATAAGTAATCTTTGACGGAATCAACTCCGGCCAAGCAATCAAACTTATCGGATTTCGTGATTTCACAAAATGTAAAACATTATTCTTATATATAGCATTCAGTGCTATACAAACGCGCGTGTCATAGTATGATAGTCCGTGCTCCCCACACATCATTATCAGCCGTAGTCTAACACTAAGATTCCGAAAACTATATTTATTCTGAAAGTATCACCATTTTATATTAATTTTGAAAAGGAGCCTCTTCTTTTCATTCCTCATAAACTCCTTTTCAATGTCTAATAAAATGGTGATATTTTATGAGTACATATTTTTTTCAGAGTCTGAGTGTAAGATTACATGAGCTGCTCAACAAGACACTATGGACTAGATATAAACATCAACATATAAACCAAGCAGTGATGAGTGTAAACAACCCCCATGGGTAGACAGGCTCAATGGCAAGGGAAATATGATCACCTCGTGGATGAACGTGACGCACGTGTGTGCGTCATACCCATCATGACGCTCGTATTGACGACTTCAGCCTGGTCAGTTGTTGTCTCTCCTTGACCCGGCCTGCACTCGGACACCAATCCATCGATCTGATGGATATTGCCATCTGTAATTGCTCCGACCTTGTGACTGGTCAGTACATACCGTGAAGCAACCTCCTCTAGTCCGGCCAATAAGAATACTGATTATGTGTTCGTGGAAATTAATAATCAATATTATATAGAAATAATTGTGATAAAAGAAGTCACATATACTTCAAATCAGTGGAAAAACGCAAATATCTCTAATTTTTCAACAATTCTAGAAAACATTTCTTTCATTGACTTACTTAAACACTCATGAACCACAGGCAACAATTATCCTGTAAGTTTACTGTTCTTTCAAAATGTTGGTCTTCATAAACGATAAAGCCTCCTCTCGAAGTATGATATACATGTAGGTGTGTACATATCTACCTGTACTCAATTCATATTTATGAAAGGAACCAATATGTGTAAACTATAACCAAATTTTACAATTTTGAAATAATATCATTCCCAATAAAGTTACAAAATCAATTAAACGGTCTACAATCAAATACAAACAGATTTGAATCCATGCCAAATGGATAATTCTTTGTCAGCTTTAATGCAACTTTAGTTAAAAGCAAGTAGAGTTTAAAAGATGTACCACATGATGTTGTTGACGACGATGTTCTCTGCGCTTGTGTGCAGACCTGGAGACGAGCTGTGGAAGTTATCTGTCATCTGTCCCCAGGGTCTACATGTCCTGGATGGATGGACAAGGAATACAAATGTCTCGTGGGAACTGTGCAAGTCCTCCTGCTCAATCCTCTTCACATACTTCCTTCAACCATTGATTTATTCTAATTTTTTTGCTTGTTCCTGACATTTACAGTAACTATCAACCATTATTGGAATGGCTTTTTCTGCTAAAATATACATTTATTGGAATCGTCAGTTTCGACAAACAAAACGTTATGATAGTTATTTCATGAACATAAGTACCTTAATTATATTCATTTAAACGTTAATTTTCAATGACATTTACAGTGCTTGACTACGATTGGGATGAATACGATGAAATTGCCATTGCACAGGTATTAAAATGTTGTATGTATGTAAAAGAAAAGAAATTCCAAAGGACTTACTCTGACAGGATTATCAGACATGAAGTAGCAATTGATAACCTGGCTTCCTCAGCGTAGACATCATGTAACATGACCCAGCTGTAGAGCAGAGTGTACCATGTGAGATGGTCACATTTCTTCTCATTGTTTATTGTCTTATCGTATGTTAAGATCACCCTGTATCATTCTTTAACCTATCTTTAATAAAACCCTTCAGCGGTTGAGTTCCCGGTACAGTGTTGATGTCTATAATGATCCGGAGACCGGTAATTTCTTATACTAGTCCAAAAACATGTATGTTGTGATGTTGTTAACCATGGATACAGATAGAAGTTATCATGACATTGTATGATCAAATGACACATTATATTCTTATATAAGCACCAGGAAGCGATATTCGTTTTAGGAAATGAGTAATTATAATGACTGTACCAACAGCCTACATACCTGGTCACAGTGACCCCAGTGCTAGACCGATGCTCGACTCTGAGGTCGTGGGTTCGAATCCCGCAAGGAATACCAGATAGTATGCTCCCAATTACAACTATGTTACATGGTTCAAAATCATTATTATTCAGATGCAGTTGATGGACATGAATTATGGGAGATAATCTGGGGAGAAAATTTAAAAAGCACCTGTTTACGTGTTGTCAATGCTGAGGTTGCCATCACTGACATACCGATCCTCGTATGAACAGCGCTTTGACAACGGTATTATGTGCTATAAAATGAAATAATGAATTCTCCCAGGGCTGAGGAGCTAAAAAGGCGGAAACGAGCCCACGTTACACCAATTATGGACTTACACTTACATATACAACCTACAGCTGACATATCATGGTGGACGTGCTATTGTCATTGCTTTATGTTGATCTCTCGTCCTCAGATGATCTGTCTTTCAGACACTATACCACATCCATAAGAAACATTTAGGGCGCTGTAGCACATTTCTTTTGCAAATTATGTTTTTTTTCAAATTTGCAATTTATTATTAAAGTTTATACATTATATTGTTACTTTAGAGGGTAAACATCTCTTTACACGACCCGATAAGCCGTATCCATAGAAAACGGATATCCGACACTGGTGTGGAACTCTTCAGTGTATAGGCCTCATGCGAATTTGAGACAGCAAGATGCCCATTCCATCATTTACCATATTTAAGAATCTACCCTGAGTGTTAAGTTATCGCTACATCAGTCAGATCCCTTGAACTGTCTTCGAGCGGCCATTATAATGTGAACGCCGGAATTAGACTCGTATGGCTTAATCGAACCATGTACATTCGTTTTGGAACTCTTGCTATTGATTGAGAAGTATTATTCAGCCATTGATAACATTTATTTACCTGTTCGTGAGATCACTTTATTTCACTAAGAACGGCGTTCTATACAGCGCCTATAAGACTCTTCTGTTCGGGCAAGCCTTTCTTACCTGATCTCTAATAGCATGTATTACTAGCATGGAATTAGCGCAACACAAATTATGATTCTGGGTAACTTGGGTAAATAACATCAAATCATTTTCAGTTTGTCACAGACATTGACAACAGTTAAGTTAACAACTTATCTTTGAATAACTGAAACAATATTAACAATATTAACTAGTCTATATTAACTAATCTGTGTTCAGGTACCATTTGTTCAGCTGGGTGATCTGAGCGCATTGTTGCTGATGTACCTTTCCCAGGTACACAACACAAAACAAGGCCCAGGTCACACGGTTTGGGACTCGAACCCGGACCTTTGGCTTGAGAGGCGAGTATGGTACCACTACACCATGGTGATCCACGTTCATCTCCACATACGTGATGATACGTGATGATACGTGATGATACGTGATGATACGTGATTCATATCTCCACGACATCACACCACTGGCTATATTGATTATATATACGTATCACGTCTATCACTATAACAGATGTCTCCACTTTGTTTATAGGTCCCGTATTGACGCGACCAGAAACATGAGTTGCTTGACGTATGTAGGTATGATAGTATCGACTGTCCTGTATTCTCTTCTACAGTGTTGTAACGGAATCAGTACTATTGAAAGTATATCATTTACTTGTTAAAATAAATCGATATCCTTTTAACATTTAAACATTGATATATGTTAGTCTATTACACAATACGTTTCTCAACATTTACCCTTTTGCTTTCGTGTTAACAATTTGATACCAGCGCCTTTTGATAATATCAACATTACATTTACACTGTAGTGTTTTTTCGGAACTATGAACAGATGGTGTTTCGAATATTACAACTTTAGAGTTTAGTTGACTTTTAGTGACATGGTAACTATATGTCAGTCGTGTTCATCACTCGTTGATTAAAATATCTTGCGTAGTGCAACTATAGTTTATTTCTCCCCTTAGTGGTGTTTCATTACACCTTTTATCATCTTTACGTCGTCGTCGTCGTCATCATCATCATCATCATCAACATCATCGCAATAGCCATAACCATTACCAAATTCCTCAGCCCACACTCCTTCTCGCTGTTATATATATATATTTGAGAAAGTGAAATAAATCAAACTTAACTTGTTTGTGTCTCTTTACACATCCAAATTACGTCATTACGTTGGTAAAATCAAGTTAAAAATGAATCCCTACGACATAAAGATTAATTCTTTGCTCGTTTCCAAGATTAAGAAACGCGAATATAAATCGAGAACAGAAGCTCGTCCATCAGAGTGAATCCATTGCCGATTATATTTTTAAAAATCATTTTCACAAAGAATCAGACAGCTTCTTTGTACACTAACTGGTCATATGGGAGCTGTATTTCGAGAGTGTTCAGAATTCCACGCACCGTTGTAAATAACACTGATTCACAATGCCTATACTCCATAATTGAACGCACTTGTTATGACCTTCACATAGAGCAATGACGTAATGAGACTTCGTCGTGGCACCAAGACTTACAGTTAATGTCAGGGGTCGAGGATTGTTAGTCAATCGATCAGTTTGCAACTTACACTATATGTAGACGATTCCGGCGTAGCGTGCATGTATCAGTTCCATACCATTTGGGCTTTATTTTTTATACTCGTTCATGTTATTTACGTCAACTAGAAACATAAAAATTAAGCTTCTTTACCGTAAACATTTTCATTTGTACATGTGAAAATAATGACATGTCAGTAATGTAAGCAAAAGTCATATAAGTTACATTTAATACAAAATGAACGATGTTTTGGAGACATTTGTTAACTCTTTGTTTTATGGCCTTAAGATTATAATGTCTTTCATCCATCCATCTGTTCATAAAGAATGGCATTTAGTGTGACGTGAGTTTGCATTTCGTCAGACAATAAATCAACACAAAAATAATTCCTTACATAACTTGTGATGCAACACACAATACACGCGGTATAAGAATAAAAGGTAAAAGAACACCGTTCTTATTATTTGTTCGAGGTTGGAGCAAAACTACTCGATAGATAGATAGCATAATTACGCAAGAGTCTTCCGTGTCTGCTATAGCACAGTGGAGATGGAGGCGACACAAACCTCTTCCTGATCGCAGAGCTCTTCTTGTACAGACAAATATGATAATTAATCGATCGACGCTGGCTTATTTTTATTGCATGTCTGGAAATAACCGAAGATATCTTCCATCCCACGCTGCTCTATCTATAGCCTGCTCAATTTAAAGCCTTCCAAAAATAAAGTTCACAAGATTTGAATGTTCACTGATCCTGTTAATTGCAATATATGATAAAGTATTGGGAGATGGCAGGAGTTCACTAATCAATACAGTTCTTATAAAACCTTTTCTATTTTCTGAAATTATTTAATGAAAACCATCAACATGTTCACAATAAGAACATCGACTTATGAAACGGAAATTTTAAAGTCAAAGAGTATTAAGCGACTTCACAAAGACTCCGAACCAACATACCTGAAGCGACAAAGAAAGATGTTGAATGAATCACCGGGGATGAATATTATTGGTCAACAGTACAAAATCAAGAAAATGTTTCCATATTATACATGTATGATTTTCCAGAATTATGGAACAACGTTGTCACGATGTCACTGATAATAGAAGGAAATAATTCTGAATGTCTAGCACAAACGGTTTGGAAATTCTTTTGATGAAGGTGAGGCAGAGTGTTACCTTTATTGGTGTAAAATATTAACTTTTATAGAAATATTTTGTTTTAATTAATATCCATTGTCTCTGTACCATTGCTCCCATTCCTTGTTCGTAGACAATATTTAATTTGTGTTCAATTAATAACAAATGATATTCTAAGTGTTTTGAACAAAGAGTATTACGACTGATAGTGCTAAAATAGTATGCGTATTATAACATTCAACCAAATTGCACTGTAGACCTTTGAAATAACTAGGTCGATGTAAGTCAATGTCTGACGTGATTTCATTGGGTAGGGAGAAACGAATTGCCAGAACTATGACCAATTGGAACATAGGTTACGTGTGAAGAACTGACTTACTGAGTTACCTCTGTGGGGAGAGAATGGAACCTGACATGCCGAAAGCCAGGTTCTGAGACAAATATGTGTTTCAAATGTTGTACTTTTTCACATTGACGTGTCGGTAAAGACATAACTAGAGACAAGGAGCTTTCCCCCCTCAAATGAAATACACGAATGTTTCAGTGGATACAAGATAATCATGATATCCGCTTCAGTGAAAACTAATCACTGCACTTCGCAGTGTGTTCAAGGTTCTAATCTGAATAAACTTAACTGTACTGTCTTCAATCAAATTTAAATTGCGTTCTGTAAATTCTGTCGATACTCGATGATAAGATGTTGTCTTCTGTTTGACAGAGAACTGAAAGCTTAAAGAAATAAAATCACGTTTTTGAAGGTAAAGTAATTATAAACTTTCATAGACTAAATTTGAGTCTAACTGATAACTGATAACAGATAGCCCTGATATAGCCAGTGTGTGTCTGGTGAGGATCAATTCCACTATTTGACACCAATATGTTTAACAAAAGAACAATGATTTTTAGACTAAAGTCACAGTAAAGCTGTGCTGTTGGTATAGTTTGATGTAGAAAATGGCTATACTATTTAAGAAAATGATCCAACATGTGTTTCTTCGCTGACTTATAAATGGATTGAGATGGCTTGCGACGGCTTTGAGCTTGAACTTTCAAACCGTTTATAAGTCATTGTTTACGGCCGTTTATTAGCAACACAAGACAGGTCAAATATATACAAAAAAGGGTTTGGTAAAATGTGACATACGGCATAACTCGTGTGTGGCTTATATCGGTAGACGTAACAGATTTCTACTTAAGTAATAGATAGAGGACGAGTAGCAGTACATTATCGGGATATAAATGTACGGGTTTGAGAGGGTTGGGCGAGGCCTCAGCCGAGCCTAACCCTCTCAAACCCGTACATTTATATCCCGATAATGTACTGCTGCGAGTTCTCTATCTATCTTAGAGCACAGTCAAATGCTTGAGTCGTCAAGAAAATGTCTTAAAATGAATTTATTTCAAATATTTTGTCAACAAATTTGGGAAACATTCTCTCGAACACAACATGCAAAACATTGACATCTCTCATTTTCATTTGCAAATGTTAGGGACATTGACGTCATCTTCGGCACTGTGAGCACTGAATTTCTGAAATTGTCCGAGGTGCATGATGCGTACATTTTATATAAAGCGTACGAGTCGTGCTACAGCAAAAGCGTCGTGCTTGAATCACGCACATGCATGATTTAAGCACGTTTTTATTCAGCAACATTGAGGAGTAATACATTTCATTGCCTATAAAGACTGAGTGGTTTGTGGAATGAATCAGTTCACACAATGGCTTCATCATGGACAGTCCAAGGACAAGTACTCTATTCTTTCAGGAAAGGTAACTTTACTTTTTTACTCCTTACTTTTTAAAGTGTATATTTTTAAAATTCAAAGTAAATTACATTAAATTGGTTTATTTAATAAAAGTTATTGTCTTTTGTATTTCAAATAATTTTTGTTGTTGAGCTGTATTTACCAATATGCGAGTTCTTATATCTATTGTTGCATATGCTAGTGTGCATCCCGTCTATATTGCATATACATTATTTCGGGTTACTGCAGCAAAGGAACTCGAACTGTCTGTTGGAAAGAATGTAACGTCGTACTGGACATCGCTCGGACGCTGTGTGATGATACAGGAGTTTCAGTGAGACGACAATGCAGTCTCCATCCTCTAACACTCCAAGAAGGTATTTTTATATCACTTTTTTATTTCTCATTTTAATGTCGTTCTATCTTATAATATATACAATGATGTAAGCATGTGAAAGCTTTATGTAAAATTAATGTATTTTCAAAAACGGCATGAATAGGTTTTATGCTATTTTAAAAATGACTAATTAAGATTAAAATTTGTAATATTATGACTTACAAGGCGACATTGTGATTGATGTTTTAAAACATAATGTTTTGACATTGATAAGGAAGTATTTAACGTGTTATGTTACAAGGCCATAGTTTAAAGGGAGATCCGCTTTAATCATACACACTCGACCTACTTGTTACATCATGGAAACTTCTGACGAAATGGAAATGTGTTCAGTCATTGACTCCACATTTAAAAAAAAAAATAATATAAATAATTGCATTTGCGGTATTTTAACCATGTTATGTTTATGCCAACAAAAATGTGAATAAATAAAGTACCAATTCAAAGGCAATACATCGCGATTTGTGAGCTTTCTTTAAATGTTTGCAGATTTTATTTCCCAGTATATAAAGTTTTGGTTTGAAGGTTAATTACAAACACACACACACATACACACATGAGGTTATGTATTTTCAAGAGTACGTGCTACTATTTCTTCAACTTTTTTTATAATCAAGTCTTTAAATGGCCTTATTCATGAGAATGAATTTATATACTGAGAGGATACTGATAAGATGATATGCATAAGATTGTATATAACTATAATACCTCGAATGTCTTGGACAGTGGACAATCGCTATAATAAGTTGAAAATCGCAAAGCGAAATTGATTTATTCAGTATCTCGCTGTCATAATGGATAAATAGAGAAATATAACATAAGGAGACGATATACATAAATAACGCACACAATATGACGTGTCGTTCTGTATATAGTGTAACCTTGTGTCACTTGCATGATTGTAGAGGACAGCCGAGTCAGCACTAGACAAGGTAAAGGTTATTATTCGTATATATGGGACGAAGTCAACGGAAGGTCTGACAGGGTTTTTGGCATGTTTGGAATGTACATGTAGAACATATAAATCTTGTATATTAAACCAATCAAGTCCATGGAAAAGAAATCCACTAAAACAGATTCCTTTGGACATAACATAATATCTCTGATTACAATAAGCTTTTGAGGTGAATCCTTATCCTCACAGTGGTAATTGTCTGGGATCATCCTTCGCTAGTTCCAGCCGATGCTAGCAGGTTTCATCACAATAGCCAGACTGGTGTTGAAGGCCTTCTGCCTGCATTAAAATCAGCCACCGTATTAAGTAAAATTCTACAATTATCTGTTTTAACCTTTGTTGTAGAGTCGACTGTTTTATATATCCTTGTGTAAACCAATAATCTTTTATCGTTCTTCAGCAACTAATAATGTCAACTGCAAAGACCAACAGGGAATGATGTCCTCTTGTAACAGATTTCGAGAGACTTGCAGTTCTCTAGTCAACAAGAAACATATCTTATTTAATCAGTGACAAACGTGTTTCTAATCTTTCCTATCCCATATATTTTCCCTCTCTAGAGTATAATTCATATTCTGTAAGAGAGACATTAACAAGGAGAAAATGAATTGTATTGGGATATTGTTTAGGAACTAAAGTAAAACTACTTTGATGTGGTGTCGTTTTAAAGATGTTAGTTAAGAGTTTACAGTAAAAAAAATGATATATGAATTAAGTCTGGTATGGAATAGTGTGAATATATATTTCAATCAATAAGTATTAATTCTAATTCTATTAATTCTATGCATATTTTAATAACTATAAAATATCACCCATAAATTAGCCACTGAATGCATGTTTACTAGTATCCCTCATCACTGTTACTCATTATATATTGGAGACGATGTCACGTCAAAATAGATACAATGCTATTCTGTAAAACGAAATGTAAGACAACTTAAACATTCCACATATAAAGGTACGTATGTGGAATTCCTCAAGTGTACGAGGGAAAGTGGATATCTCTCATCACATGTCACATGTATAAGCCAAACAACGCAGTGTTGTAAGGCGAGACCGTGTCTGGACAGTGCCGTCTTGACAGATCGGTGTTGGAAACAAACTCACCTCGGTATCGTTCAAATCAAACTGTAAAATATACTCTTCATCTGCGTTAATGTTACACACAATAAAACTATCTCTTTCAAGAGTTTCAGTCAAGGTGTTTCACATCAACCATTGTATTAATGTTATTTACGAACAAAGATGTTTAATACATTTGATTATTTTAAGTACCATAAATAAATTATAAAACATACCAACTCATATTTATACATGTATTTTATTATACATTCGTGTGTCGTAGGCCTGCATGGCCGGATATTTACTTTTATCAAAATACTAGCCATATAACGTGATACTTGAAACGACCTTTCTAAACCGTACCACCTGGTAAGAGGGACTTACAAAATTGTTTACACAGACAGTTGTAAACCCTGTTAGAAGGAATTATAATGATTGTAAACCCCGATATATTTGCTAAGATGACGGCTTGAAAGTAAAGATCTGAAGAAACTAACTAAGACTAATTTTGAAAAATTTCTTAAATTTACGACAGGATATGTACTGCAAATGTTTTGCAGAAAGTGCGTCTCGAACCCGTATCCACTATCAACTGGGGCAACTGAGCTAAATCCTTAGTCTACTGCGCCAACGGGGCAGATGAGATTTTACGGTACAAAAGCAACTCACACAGCGCGGCTGTTAACAGGCTGATATCAGCCAGGAATCATCAATATAACACCAGGGATCTTCAATATAACGCGCTGGCAATTAAAAACTTAAGCCTGTTTTAAACTTAAAAACGGTTGATAATATAGAGAAACCATGATACCGAGGATATGGTAAGGTTGTAGACCCTGATAGTCATGAAAAACCCTCGGATGCTTCGCATCCACGGGTTTTCCCTTCCTATCAGGGTCCACAACCTTACCATATCCTCGGTATCATGGTTTCTCATTATATTAACTGGAAATCTATAATGATATAATATACATGTGACCCGATGATATAACAATTGTGCCCTACTTGTTTCGTTTTCTTCAAGGTTTAGTTTAATTTTTTTTTAAAGAAGACGAGATTATTTATGGATGATCAACTTCTAACCTTTATCTAACAATGACCATTTTACATAAAGAAGTTGGTTACCCTCGTCTACTCTAGAGCACCGACTACTAGACTAGCACAGGTACCTTAAAGGTACATCCATTGTGTTGTTTTGGGTCACATATGCCAAACGTTACAAAGGATGTTAATCTTTCGAGAAGTACTGACTGTTACCGGAGATTGCCATTTTGATGATCCTCAAATTAGTATATTGACGATATAAAGGTAAAAGTGTCGATTTTTTTTTTTTATCGAAAACCGGACAATGCACCGCGTGTGGCGCGCGCCAATTGGTCAACGTAATTTTGAAATCTTATTTTCACCATACAAACAGATAACTTTGGGTTGATAGTGTTTAATAGGTCTTATAACTACTGTGCATGTAAATGGGACGTGTAGTTTCGGTTTCTGTACATGTATAATGATGTTGCTCATTTTAAAATAAAAACTAGTAATTATGATATAATTGGCTATTGTGGATGGATATGCAAGTTGGGTGAAATTATTTGAACTAAAATCAGCACATATCGTATGTTGGCACGTATTTCAGGCAAATAAAATGTTATGAAACACAATGGATGTATCTTTAAATGAGTCTCTTTTTATTGAAATATTCAAATTAAATCTGAAATTATATTTTGAGTGAAATCTTAATACATGCCACTTTACAAGATATAACAGAACGCCCACCCTGTATCTTCCCTAATGTTAGTTTTAACCGTGTAGACATACATACACAAGTCTGACAGACTATAATTAACTGTGATGAAACTACAGGTTTAAACCCTCGTGGGTCGTCATTTTATCTTTATATTATGGATGTTCTTATGTTGGAATATCAATTCGCATCGCAAACAACACATCTTACAAAGAAACAAGTGACAGTATGCATGTTTCTAGGCGACGGTATTGGAAGCAAACACGTACGCTGGTATGAAACAAAAAAAACCCATCTATATATACAATATAAAGTATAATTGACTCTGATTAAACATGACCATGTGACAGGTTCGAACTCGAACCAAAGCTCCCACGCTGTGTTCCTACACTGAAAGTGTACTTCTCCTTGTAAACAAAACACGAAGACGAATAAATCTAGACAATATTTTTCAATTCTGAATCTACTGCGCATAAGAAAGTGCGTGTCCGTATGTACACATAACAGACCACGCGCTTCTCTGCGTTTGAATGGTATTTCGGCATTTCGGCATTATACCTTGTGACAGTGGCGAACCCCAACCAAAGGCTTCTTGCTATATATTGGCAATGTTTTTCTTCTTGGAAACAGAACACCAGAAGTCGTTTAAATCTTGAAAATAAACTGATATTTTACAATACGCATCTTCTGAGTATTATGTTAAGAAAATGTGGGTATCTAAACAAGCGTTCAACAATCTGCATGTGTGTGAATGGTATTCTCTTTACAAACAGGCTGCAGGTTTGAAACAAAAACTATATATGCGATAGTCTATACTTGACTGTGACGAAACAAGTTCATCTTCTGCGTATAATGAAAGTGTCGGACACTAGTTAAAAACACGCCAACACCTTCTGCGTATTGTAATTATGAAAGTCGGCGAGTCTGTCATTTAAGACGCAACAAGTGTAGGAGACGAGTCTGTCTCACTGTTCACAGATTCTGTTCTAGGTACGTTAGCATAATAGTACTTTTAGAAACAAGACAAGTTCTTTAAATGGTTATACAAATCCTGATTCTAAATGGTCTTTATGTGTAACAACCGAAGATGAACCCCATATCATACGATGATGATTTAATCCCATCAGCATTATTTTGAAATGTTAGATAAACCGAATGAGTAGGCCTATATGTTCGAGTTAAAGGAAATATCGGATAAGTGTTTCTTATACGTTTGAAATTCCTTTGATACGCATGCATTGTATTTTCATTTTCATGTATATTCTTTGTATCGCATTATGGATAAACTGCCCCTGAAAACAGTAAACTATAGAATTAAATTAACTTGAATTGAATCGTACTACATGATAAGACTGATGTTGTGTCCCAAACTAAGAGTCAGCGTTTATTTCACTTTTTTCTGAGTTTGACTGTCACTTCAAGTCCTTTTGAATCTGTTCTGTTCTTATTTTCTGTTAATTTCTTTATTTTCATATATATGCGATGATTATTTCGGCATATCTGTGTTGATTTACTATAGTTATATACATTTATTTAAATACTTTATCTATTTTTGTTATTATACAAAGTACTATGTTTTCCAGCCTGCGTGTCAGTTCACTCGTCTGGTGTCTCGACTTACCTGGCCGGGCTGGACACTGGTCTGGCACGACGCCAACACAGGTAATAATAATATTTCAGATATTTTGTACAAACAAACACGAATCGAGTTCGCTCCAGCCAAGAACACCATCAGTGGAAAATAGGGACACTGGGAGTTGGTGCAACTGTATCTAGACTTAATACGGTTAAAAAATGAGTTGAAAATATATCTAATACTTCATGTCTCTGTATCAATAATTGACGGACAATGACGCGTATTTCGAATATAAGTGTTCATATCGTCCATTAAAAGTGCCATGTGTTCCCCATACAATTGTTTATTTTTAAAAATATTTTTTTATTCAACTTTAAGGGGTACATCGTGGATGCCCCTAACCTTAGTGCGTGGATGATGACAGGCTTTGCTCAGTCTAGTTTCATTAATCAGGTTAGATATCTGAATATACTGAAAATACAAGTCTAAAAAAATAATACAAGAAATGGACATTCAATAAACGTAAAACACACCCCAAGGCTAAACGTAAGCCGAATTGTGCAGTTAGAATGGTTATGGTGTGCAAACATGTTTAAAGCACATCTGATCTTTTTTTTCTTTTACCTTGAAACTGAATGTGAATACCATAAAAAGAGACACATTGATGATTATGATCTGATTGAAACATGAACTCCAGTAAAATAGAAATATTGAGCTTCCAAATCTAAAAGATAGATACATCTACAGTTAACTCAGTCATAGGCAATGCGATACTGAATACTAATCTCAGTAAACTTTAATAAATATAAAAGAAGAATTATATGATTTTATTAATGAAATACCGCTTGTATCGGTTGAAATGAGTGAAAGAAAACATGTTTCATAATTCACAAATATGATGATGACATTGACGTCATATATCAATAAGATAACGTCATGAAAAACAGTGCTTGAGCGAAGCGATCTTGATATTTTATTGATAAAATTAACGTGACTTACGAATCTTTGCGCTGATTTTTGGAAAATCTGAAGTAATAAATAGAACATTTGACATTCCTCGTTGACTACTAAACATGCAGCTAATTTCTATTATGTATTTGTACATTGAGTCTATATCACGTCACGAAAGTAGTAAATAGACATAATTTATATACACTCGTGGCTGCGTCACTCTGCTTAACTGAGTGAAATATATTCATGGTTTAAATACCGCTTTTCTAGTTTTTTTTATACTAGAACATTTACTAAAGAAACCAGAAGCTCCAGAGAACAAACTAATTAATTATCTAACATATCTCTTACATTCAAAATTTGATCCAGAAACAAATACGACATAATTCAGGTAAAAAGTTACAGAAATACTTTAATGTCGCACTAGACAAATATTTCACCACATACAATTTTTGTACATTTCAGCAGAAAGCAAACAACGGAAATGAACACGCTGTGAGTGGTGTTACAAATTCAAAGGCAGAGCAAAACAATGTGTAAAGGAGCCCGGGGCAAGTCTAAGAGATTTGAGGGCATATCGTGGGCAGTCGGTCATATTTAAAAATAAACAGATCAACACAACGAACTGCGTTGTGGCTTGGGAGTGAATACGTTATACGGGAGTCAGCGAAGGTCAGGTACAGTATATTCAGAGGAATGTGCGTACTTAGCAATTTCACAATTTATTCATCAAACTTTTAACTGTTGTCATATACTGTAGCGGCGCATTTATTTGTTTTGTGAGTTCCGTGAACTAAACAGAGTTTCATAACAATCGTAAATGGTAGTTCAACTTTACAAATTCGTTACTTTATCAAAATACATAGATTTACAAAATCGCAGTAAAGTCCAATCACAACCTTTAGGTGTTTTTTTCTTTTTTACACAGTTAAACAAATAAACAGAAATGATGAAATTATCATATAACTACTTTGCTATGTAGTTATGTAAATGTCATTTTCATGAAATTGAATAGTAGCCTACATTTATTAAATTGCCAATAACGAGAGCAATGACCTGTAAAACAAAAAGACAAAGAATGCATCTGAGGAAAGGGCATAAAATATGAATTATGACCAAGGAACATGAAAGAAAAGTGGTTGCATGCAATCGTAAGTATCAGGTTCATGACATACATGTATACGTACTTCCATTGGTTGAGCGAATCATATGTAACCAGGAAACATCACAATTTTAGCCACAATTAACCAACTTTTATTATAAAAATACAAAATATATATCTTTCCAAATCATTACATTAGACATATTCACTTATGTAGATACAATCATTCATATTTTTATCAAATTTGTTGTCGACTTATATGTGTCTAAAATGTCGACGTTTAACGTGTAGTGAAACATCAATCTATACTACAAACGGAACATGCACATATGCACGAAGTGAAAATCGCCAAAAAAGTCTTCCTTTGTTTTTCTATATTTCGCATGTTATCAATCAACTTTTTAAATTAACTTGCACAAACTGAATATGACAATATTAATGTCATTAACATTTTGACAGCCAATATTTAGCAAATGCCTACATGCATTTGTTTACAACATAGACGTTCAAGTAGTACACCTGCTGCAGTGCACTCTTATCTTGTGGTTGTATAATTTATGATTGCAAATGATAAAATAATTGAATTAAAAAATTGAAACATATCCATACACCTTTCTCAAAGTACCTTACCACATTCAGAGGGTCATTCATGTGTGTAAGCACACAACAAGAACACGCGTGAATGGTGTAGACACGTGTAGAACTCAGCATTGTTTGATAGCGAAAGAGGTATCTTCCAACTACCACAAATTACCTATTGTCATAATACAAGACGCTATCCAATTCAACACATTAGTTTTGAGAAAATACGCGAAACGGGTAATACCGGTCAGGGCGGACATGTTCACCATCTCCATGTTCACCAGGAACACGCGGTGTCCTCCCTGCTCACCAGTGATTCACTGACAATCCTACATTTTGAGTTTACCATTATACGTCCGGACTTAAATATATTAAAGGTACATCCATTGTGTTGTTGGGGGTCAAATATGCCAGACGTTATAAATGGTCTTATTTTATCGAGAAGTACCAACTGTTACCGAAAACTACAATTTAGATGATACTCGGATTAGTATATTGACGATATGAAGGTAAAAGTATCGATTTCTGATCGAAAACCGGAAAATGTACCGCGTGTGGCGCGCGCCAATGAGTCAAACGTAATTTTGGAATCTTATTTAAACCAGACAACATAACAAATTTAGGTTGATAATGTTCAATAGGTCATATAACTACTGTGCATGTAAATAGTACGTTCACCTTCGGTTTCTGTACATGCATAATGATGTTACTCGATTTTAATTGGAAACTAGTAATTATGGTATATTTAGCGATTGGGGATGAATATGCAAGCAGAGTGAATTTGTTTGTATTGTAAACATCACTTATGGTGTGTTGGAACGTATTAAAGCCAAATACAATTTTATGAAACACAATGGATGCATCTTTAACTTAAAGAATGTTCATTGGGACTATTGTTTGCAACATGAAGGCTTCTAATTAGTATGACCTTGTCATACCTGTATCTGTCGATATATTATTCCATGCATTCTGCTTACAATTTTCTCTGTATGATTAGAATATCAAAGAATGTACACTGTATGCATTTTACCGATGTTTATGTCTGTGCATGTTTTAGGTAAATGCTACACTGAAAACAGATAAAACATTATTTGAAATCATAAAAGTTTTCCCATTAAAACTTCAAACTCCTTCGTCTTATATGCTACTTCTAACTCATAAATGGAAAATATACTAGTTCCAACTTCAAATGAAAAATACTGGTTTAAACTCCTCAGTGAAATTACTTGTTCTAACTCCTTAGTGAAAATATTTGTTTTAACTCCTAAGTTAAAATAATTGTTCTAACTCCTTAGTGAAATTACTTGTTTTAACTCCTTAGTTAAAATACTTTTTCTAACTCTATGTGAATATACTTGTTCTAACTCCTTATTTAAAATACTAGTTTAAACTCCCAAGTGGAAAATACAAGTTCTAACTCCTTATCTTAATACACGTGTACTAGTTCTCACCCTTAGTCAGCTGAATATTGTCGTTCTAACGCTTTTATTGAAAAAACTAGTTCTAACACCAAGTCGAATATACTAGTTGAACGTGCTGCATAGTATAACTCCCGTAAACTCTCTGTATTCTATGCAGACAAATGTTTCAAAAAAGGAACATATTGTCCGTATTTATTCAACTCATAAAAATTGTTGAAATTTAGTCCAATAGAACATGTTATCATTGATTCATATCGATTCTTTACCGTACGAAATCAAACCGTATCTTAATTGAGAGCTTCATATGCCCATTGATACCTCGGATCCACACTGAAAGCACAGGGGATCCGGAATTATTACATTTGCTATGGTAACAATATCACAAGTTCGACACGTACCACATTAGAACGAAACTGTTCAATGAACACTGCTGCATACGAATAGTTTTAAAGGTAATCTAACAGTAAGAACATTGAGATGTGACAACAATTTATTAATTATAATCTTTTTTTTATTTTCTAAATATCGATGACAATGTGATCGTGAAAGAGGCTGTTGAAACCCAAGCCCCTTGGAAACGTTTTGAGCCACCACTGCACAACATGGCGATATTAAATCGTATTTTCTTATAATGATTCAGATTAACTGCGTGTGTTTTCTTGTCTTCGGTGTTGTATTAAACGTGTCTATGTCTGATTTATTGATGAAATGCGAGTTATATTATATTGTATGATAATGAAGTAAGTATAAAGTAAACATATCGGTCAACATGTGTTATGTATTTAATGTAAATCAACATGCAGAAGAATATCGCTGGTGGGAACCACTCTCCAAGGTTCGTCTTTCGCCAGGTCAGCAGATGGATCACAGAGCTCAAACCAGTGTAAGGGGGATAACTCCTGCTTGCCATATCTAGTCGCATATTGCGCCAATTCGGCGATAACTGTGGATTATAAAACATCATAAACCTCAAGCGTTGTTTTAAAGCCACTGACATGAATATATAACCATGCGATGATTAAGGTCATGTCATAGTTATCTAGACAAGGTGACGTCCAATATATATGGCTTGCATTTTGATGAACATTACACACAGCTGAATGACAGCATTGAAGTAAAATGTCGAGTGGATTAAGAATTTGTATGAGATGAATATAATCATATAACTTAAACGTAAAACTCATAATTATGAATGAACATGTCTTACAGTATGTAGAGTATGGTAGAGTCAGTGCATGGGGACACTCTTATAAATTACTGACTAATCTTTGTGCTGATTTGTAAGATTTATACGATACGATAAGACAGTATTATCGCCTTAACATTCCACATGGAAAGAGTGACAATATCCTAATATTAGGTAAATAACAATCATAAACCCACAGATGGACATTGAGCATTGGTAACAATCAACAATTATATATTTAAAATCTTAATTGGTGTCATTATTTACAATGTAGTAGACATAGTAACAGATGGTTTCAATCAACTTGGTCCACTACGTATTGGAAAAAATATAAATATAGGCCTACTGCCTGGATTTGTCAAAGCCTTTGAAATTAGTATCCATAGTGGCTTTACTACTATATCGCATAAGTGTTTATTTAAAGTTAAGAAAAGAAACAGTGAAATGCGCCTCAATGAACTGTGATATCTTCCGAGAACAGAGATTCATCTCAACTTCTGGTAAACCGAAGGGGGAAATGATTCGGGGTATCATAGACAAGCTTGTACCTGTTTTCCTTATGAAAGGAGAATGTAGGAGGTTGACGCCGGATTCTATCATATGATAGCGAGTGCTACAAGAGCGCGTATAATATAATCAAAGTTTTAAAAGGAGAGTTGGTGAGGTAATGAGAACAAAACAATATTATTAATTCAATATGTCATGCTTTATAAATATCGTGATTCCTGCTGAAAACAATATAATTATATTATAATATAAAAATGATAATCGCTTTTTTAAATATGTTTTTAAATGTAATGTTATTCCAGGAAAACACGACTTAAAAGAACTACTGCACATCAGTTAGACTTCAATGAGCCCGAACACGAAGAGTCTAGAGAACCAAACGGCAAACCCTGCAGCAACAAGACATGTCTATGAAACCTATGTTTTAAATCTACTCAAAGTTATGTACTCAAAATAACTCTGCTCCGAATACACTTTCATGGCCAGATCCTGAAGGATATAAATCAGTATGTAGGTAGGTAGGTAGGTTGCTTCCTCTGTGCTGTGTGTGCTCATCATCACGATGTAATCTCAGTGATTAAACACTTCCTCCCCAACAAGGCTAGAAAACACACGAACTGCACATAAAACGTAACACTGATTTACGACCCAGAGATAACGGTGTATCACATTCTGATAACCAAATTTGCTTAAATGATAGCATATATATACAATACAATGCAAATATTCCACGGTGAAAATGGATATTTCTGGTAATAATCTGTCCATATGGGGAAAGTAAGAAAGAGAACGCGATACATGATAAAAGGTAGATAGAGACGAAAGTGCATGTAAACAAGAAATGCAGAGACAGTGTGATAAGACCCGAGAGGATAAGCGCCTCAACCCAGCGCAGAGTGCATATAAGTTTTTATTGCGTCTATCGTGTGGTATTCGGCACGACTACTGACGTAGCCAGGTGCTCGTGACGTCACTGAAATGTAGGCGATTTGGGTATATTTACTTTGAGACGCCCGGTATACGTGTGAGTTTTTCATAACGCGTGTTCAACGCCTTAGCAACACCGGTCCATATGTTGCTTCCCTGATTTCAGCCCGCGTAATGGAGTTATATTTAGCTTTAGTTATGTTATCAGTGACTGAAAAATTGTTTTATCGCACTTAAACTTTTCCCTTTGCCTTGTTTAATGAAGAGGGGACGATGGCTTGTACACGTCAGTAAAGAAGACTTATAAGAACAGATCTAGATTGGGTGTACTTACTTCCACGTCGTGATACGTCGCAGTGAACTCACTACAAAGGGAAAGTTTGCGCTGCTTACCTGCTGGATGCAACAATGAAACATTACAATTCAATTGAGTACTTTAATACACTGCTACACAATGTACATGGATATATATCACCGCATTGCTTCTGTGTAATAAAATATATACATGTACATGAATTGTCTAAGACTAATAATATATGTGTGCAACTTGGAGTGTATCAGTATATAACACTTACAGTATATAAATGATGTGATCCTTGACATATATAGAATTCAATTGGCACAATCTACACAAGGGATGAGCCAGAAATCTCTACAATCAGGTTGATACTCACGACACGTTGCTTAACCAGATGTTCAGTACATGCGATAAGATTTAAACATATATATTGGTATCTATGTCAGTGGGCTCAGTTCAGGGCTATGGGTCGACTCATAGTTATACAATATAAGGTTTGATCATTAAAGTACATTTCTTAATTCTTCCAGCTTCCGTTTTTGTTTCATGTTTAGTGTTCTTGACGACGGTTTATTAATCAAAATAAATATGAACTTTGTTTAAATCACATTTTCTGTTTAATCTAATTATCAAAATCAACGACCCGATATCTCTTTACACTGAAATTTTACATCATTCGTAACAAATCCATCTATGTAAGATAAAGTTAGAAAACAACACAACAACAGATTGACAAAAGCAGCGTCGAAATCTTCCCATCCTCATGTCCACGCAGATGGAAAATCGGAAATGGTAAAAGTCAGAAAAGTAAATGATTTGGACTCCCCAAGAGGATAATTCCGGAAAGCAGATTGATTTAGAAACAAATGTAATGGAACCGGCTCTGGTTACGAGCTGTGCAGCACGGCCGAGCAATGAAAGCATCGCTTGAGGAGGTGGGTGAGGCGGCCTATCTGGAGGAATACGATGCTTCTGGAAGCTACTGCAACTCTTTCTCTCTCTCTCTGTCTCCATACAATGACAAATTGCTTGTGTCCCAAACTTTAGCTTGCTATTGATTTTCCTCGCCGTTGTTGATGGTTTTTCTCATGTTTGTGCCAAATGGCTGTCTAAAGTCTTAATCTCAGTTAATGCACAGAAAGAAGGCTACGGCGCACCTTCATTGCTTTCACTCTCCCTCCCATACTCTCGCCAGCTTCCAGAAATTAGCTAGCGTTCTTATAGCGAGGTGGATTAGTGCTCGGGATTTCTGTTTCCCGTCACCAGGCTCCTGCCATTCAGTCATCTATACCCTCAAGGGATTCGCTATTGTTTTTCTGGAATATTTCCCATTAGCAAGAAATGATAATTTGTTCGACCATGCCAGAATCAATGACTTAATGGCTTTTATAATGGGGATTAGTTTGTACTTGAGATAAAGAATGTGTTTCTTTTCGTGTAATTTATGAACTGAAAAGTGTTGATTAAATGTTGGGTAAAATTGAAATCGGGTTCATAGAAGGTTGCTTGTTCATTACAAAAATGTGATTCGCTATTTAAGTAATCCATAACACGTACAACAACATGCTTACAACATATCTCTGTGTCAAAACTACGATTATTTCAAAATTCGAAATATTCATATACTTCTTATTTTGTCATCTATACACTTGCAAAGAGAGTTCATTTTATCTATAGATGATCATGCAAATGATAATTGTCCTGCTGTAAATGTTGTTTTTACAACAATATATATGTGTTCTAATCCGAAAGTCTTGTGCAAGGCACAGGGAACCTTGCAATCACAAAATAGGTTTAAATACATGAAGAACATGAGTTTTAACGTTTGGACGTCAATTGCATTTCTTCAGCTGCAATGACAAAAGAGCATTCTTCGTCTACGTGGACACTAATCTACATGTATCTTAAATACACCAGGTGGCAAAAGAAACGATACAATACAAAATACAAGAGCGGACTTGTATAAAGAGAGATTCGAAATCACACTTTGTACAGTTGATTATGGAATTTCATACCGGAGATTTACAGCAAAGTATATTCATTTGCTCATATCGACCACCACCAACAACAAGAAACTGTCAATCTGATTTTAGGTTTGTGGAAGATTTCACACACATATATATGTGTGAAGCAGTCATTCAGGAATTTCGTTGGTTGTTGGCGATTTCAATGTTCATTTTGACTGTCTTGAAAAGCTTCTAAGAAAAAAAGGACTTATTCGACTCCGTCGGGCTGATATGACATGTTGTAGACCTATACGCATAAGTCTGGCCATACCATATTTGTCAATAGTCAGAAAATCTGATTTGAAAACTGTCGATGAAAGATAAACAGATGTCAGATAATTTGTGGGTGATTTTCGACATGAAAGTTCAAAAGCCCTGTGTGCAAATGGAAACAATGGTGTGTCGAAATATCAAGGTCATTGACAGAGTCGGGACTTACATGCGTCTGATTTGTTGGCTCATCTAGCTTCTAACGTTCATGACTTGGCGGACATGTACACTAGTACACTGAGTGAGTTACTGGACATGCTCCAGCAGTTACTAGGTCTGTTCGGGATACACAATCTCACTCTCCCTGCTATAGTCATGAGATTAAAACTGCCAAAGTTGAAAGAAATAAATCTTAACATCGCTGGCGAAAATCAAAACTAGAAATTCAAAGAATTTTTTTCAATACTTCACGATTAAGAGTAAATTATACTGAAGACTAAAGATCACATCCAAGTTCAACAATCCAAAGCATTTGCACTCTTGCCTTAACACATGTTGGGGAAATCGTCACAAGTCACTCTTCTAAAGGGAGAAAGTGATGACTTGGCGAAGCATTTTAGCAAGTCCTTTATTGACAAGATAGCCAAGATTCGGGACGTCCTGATTGAAATCCTGATGTGAAATACTCCAACTACGAAGGACCAAAATTAGAGTGTTTCAAAGATCAACCAACATTTAAAACCCACTCATTGTGTTCTGGACCCGATTCCAACTGTGGTCCTTCTGGAATTCTTGGATATTCTGCTGCCCGTGATAACTTTGCTTATAAACTAAAGCTTATTATCAGATATACTTCTTCATGCTGCAAACACGCCATCCTCAAACCACTGATCAAAAACTCTTCCTTTGACCCTTACACATTGAAAAGCTATGCCCTGTGTCGAATTGCCTTTCCTTTCCAAAATTCTGGAAAAAGGTTGTCATTCAAGATACCGTTGGTTGATCATCTCAACATCAACTCACTCATATGCTGTTGACGAAGGCAACATGGCTCTGTTGGTTCTACTAGATCTCTCAGCGGCCTCCGAAACAATTGACCATTCTATCCTGCTACTATACAACGCCTAAGTCTATCATTTAAAGACACTGCCTGGCGTTGGATAGCTTCATATGTGTTGAAGAGGAGTCAGTCTGTCATCATTGGTGACATAAAATCAGAGAGTACCTCACTTACGTGCGGAGTGCCACAAGGGTCAATATTGGGACCAATTCTGTTTACTCTCTAAACGGCAGATCTGGGTCAACTGATACAGAAGTTTGAAACAGCTAATTATTTCTATGCTGATGACAGCCAGCTGTCTGATAAAATGTCTTAGATCGCGAGAGTAATGTATCTGCCACTGCCAAAAAGTTAATGACAGAAACAAACTAGAGCTTAATGATGATAAGACTGAGGCCATCATCATCGGAACAAGTGCACGACTCATACAGGTCCTTGTTGAAAGTTTTATGTTGACCAAGCATCAGTGCAGTTTGCTTCGTCTGTAACCAACCATAGGTCTTCATATCGATTCAACACTATCTCTGGATAAATATGTTTAAGAAATATGTCACAATGGATTTTACCATCTTGGGAGCATTGATAACATTAGATCTAAACATATGTTACCGGAAACGGCTGTGGTCACACTAGTCAGATGCACAGTATTGTTACGCATAGGCTACTGTAATAGGCTCCAAAGAAAAACTTGCCAGACTTCAACATCTGCAAAATGTGCTGCTAGGTTTTATAACGGGATCAAAGAAATATAACAATATCACGCCACTTTTGAAGCCACTACATTGGCTCAAGATCCCTGAGCGAATGATTTTCAAGCTCTTCACTTACCTACCAGTGTGACCACGGAAATGCCCCTGCCTACTTGCATGACCTTCTTCAACCATACCATCCACCACGCTGTCTCACATCAGCCGATCAATGTTTGATTACTGTTCCCAATTACACATTGAAATCTTTTGGACTCAGATCTTTCAGTGTTGCTTCATCTCAGGCCTGGAATAACCTCCCTCTACCTTGCTCCGTCCATAGAATCTTTCAAACGTCAACTGAAAACTCACCTTTTCCGAATCTCCTAATAACTCTGTTTTGAGATGCTTTATGTATGCGGACTGTGTGGAAACAGTGCTATATAAGCCTTCATTATTAGGTCTTTAAGACATGTAAATTTATCATCGTGGTTTGTGTCTCCGCGACAATGCTCCCCCTACTCGTATATAGCTCTCTAATAACCCAATTGTAAATTCTCCCTACTACTCACATTACAAACTCCTACTTTGTTTTTCTTTCCTTGCAATCGTCGTACGATGAAATTCCCTTAATTCTATTACTTCCATTATTTCCCTTTCAGAAAATACAACATCGTAATTAAAATGTATCTCATAAGAATATAACGTTCAATTATTTTTCTCTACATATATTTCTCCTCTATTTCCCTTCATGTGCAAAGCAATAGAAAGACACCTTCCGTTTCCGCCAAGCCTCTTCTTCAATCTTCTGCCATTTTCCAGCTTCGTTTTTTGTTCTCATCCCTATATTCTTCATAATTATCAAAACTATCAACGCTAATACCACATCTCAATGCTTTAAATTCGCCATTATGGCTCACAACAACCGCAGCACCATACCACGGGAACGGATTGCCATCGGTTCAATTGGTAATACATCGATAACTATTGACCCATATCTGACAGCCACATAACGCCGTTCTAAAGTATCTAACATAGGTGTTGCTGCTTCTTCAATTTGCAGTCGAAAACAACTAGCCCAGATTTATGCTGAAATGTCTGTTCCTGTCAGTCTCAGAACGACGAGCCCCTCGGCAACTGTCTCCTCTGAACATGCAACTAGTGACGATAACACACAACATTCTGTCACACGACATACGTTATGTAAATAAACTTTTTCAATCAAATATCGGCCCCGAAGTTACCTCTCCAAGCCAGTCTGTCTCCCTCAGGACCACTTATCCTGTGACTGCTGTCCCAGTATCTTCTAACAGCCTCCCTTACATCGATTCCGTCCCTGCAGCTAGTAAAAAAACCTTGCATTATTACTTCAGGATACAGATATCGGGGAATATCTTCATCTGGACCTTAATGGGGACCAGGTAACAGGCAAACATCAATTAAAGTTAACCAGGACTCTATCCCTGCAGGAGTTGTTGGAGGCTTTTGGCATTTTCAAGGTGATGTGCGAAGACAATCTGGCCATGAAAACTGGGTATGTCTGGACATTGGCATTGCCAAACTATATGCAGGACCTGCGATCTACCACTATCATGTTCGCGAAGAGGGTTGCAGAGAAAGGGGTCAGATCATCACATGGGAAGAGAAGGACTTAAGGATCTGGTCTATATGCACATCAGGCTTGAAAGCAAAAGTGTGTTCTACTTGCAACAGCTTGATTCACATGATAGATTTCTGTCCCCTGACACCCACTAGACTAAAGCAACCCTTCATGCAAAAACAAGACGGAAGGAGGAGGGAATACTGACACCCACGGCTGTGCAAGGGTCCGGCATGAGTGACTGAAGTGTACAACAACTTTAACGAGAAGTGTTGTTCACTTTTGACTTGTCAACTAGCTCACATTTGCCTTAAATGTTATGGGAAACACAGCAAGTCCCTATGCGGAACAACAACAGGCAGGCACTCAACTCACACCAATCAACATTGCGGTTTTCAACCTCGAACTCAATCACCACTCGGACATAAATTTTAAAACATTTGTTCTAGCAGGCCTCCAAACATGGATTTTCGATCTTAACTTATATACAGATGCCGCGTCTACTATCGGATTTGGAGCCTACATTAACGGAGGCTGGTTTGCAGGCAGCTGGCCAACACAGATTCAATTACACAAGTCAGGGATGTCAATGGCCTTCCTTGAATTCTATCCCGTCATTCTCCCCATTGCAATTTGGGAACATTCATGGTCTGCGAAGCGGGTGCACTTCTATCTAGCAACCGCACACATAATCAACAAGGGGCGTGCAATACAATTATGTGTTTGATGAGAACTCTTACCTGGTTATCAGCAAACTTCAATGTCGTTATCTCAGCTGCACATGTCCCTGGGAGACTTAACAATATTGCTGATGCCCTTTCTCGTTTTCTGTTGAACTGGTACCTTCCTAGCTCACTACCCTTAACATCCAGGTCACCAAGGTCAAACCATATTTGGCAGGGGTCAGCTGGGTGCCAATGTGCCTAGTGTTTCAACAGACCCTAATAGTCAAGGGTACGCAAGAATTCAAACGTTACTCCGTGACTATAAGAGATTGCAAGTTAACTGTCCTACTAAACGACTTACTATTACTTCCGACATATTGTCTCATATTGTGAGCACTCTAAGATCAAGTGTGTTCGGATATCCTCTTGACCTTACCTTAGAAACCATGTGTTGCCTAGCTGTCTTCGGCTTTCTCAGATGCGGAGAATTTACTCACAGTTCCATAGTTGACTGTAACTTACAACGTTGTGTCCGTGACATTACCCTTCATCAACAGAATATATTCTACATTTCATGCATCAAAGCTGGTGTCGATGTGTCAGTCTTTGCCACAGGGAAAGATAGTTGTCCATTCGCTAACATGCAGAAGCCTATTTGCCAGCTTCGTTGTGTGTTACCTCCCACCTGCCCCTCCTTCACCAGGCAGTCTCACAAGCTCTACTATAACCCACTAAACATTTTATTCATTCCTTTGTGAGCTTTTTGCCCCCAACTCATTAGGAAGATAAAACCGTCCCAACCGCTGTCCAAGTCCCAGCGACTCCAGGACATCTTACGCTTTTTCAACCCCACTTCACCCGAGCGCAAGCTCCAGGGCACCGGCTCGCGGTTATCTTCCCTATGAAAACATCATTCCAAATTCATCACCTCAGCTTCTGAGACGGCCCTCAATATGTGCAATTTATTTCATATCTTTAATGCATATTGGATATGAATAAATATATTTTCATGTACATTTTGTTGGTTATTGTTGCGCAGACACAAACTATTGTTTTTATCTGAATCGGTAATATTATTATTTCCGCAATTTTTTGTCCAGATAATCCTGAATTAACGGCTTGACCGATTTCCATGTAACTTTCAAGACTTGAATAATTATGGAAAGGTGTCAAAGCGTAATTTTTATTGCTTTCCTCATTAAAGGTACAGTTTGATTCTAATTTTCTTTTTTTAACATGGGAACAAATTACAAATGCACCTAGAGACTTATAATCTTTTAAAAAAGATGGGCAATGACAATACGAGCAAAAAGGTAAACCATGACGAATTCGAAGGCCATGTGATCCTTTTTTTAAATTGTCCGACCCCGACCTTTGACAATCTTCTCCTCTTATACTTGCACCACGAATCTGAAACTTGTATATGTGTGCAGCTGAAGCATTGTTAAAGATAAAGAGCGAACTCCTAATACTTTTCACTGAGTGACCTTTCAAAGTAGGGCGACTTATTACCCGGGACCTACTTCAAATGTATGAAATTTTCAGGGCTTCTAGAACGATATAGTGTCTTTATAAATCAATAATGAAATTGCTCGCGAACAGTCATTCCCGTTCACAATTAAGGCTGAAAAATGAATTTTCAAAATTGACATAGACACTTGAAACTTTAAAAAAAAAAGAAGATGGGCAATAACAACGCAAGCAAAAACGTGGCAAGATTGTGGAGGTGGTTGGATGATTTGCTTGAAGTTACTTTACTATATAAGTTTCAATAAAGTTGTTACGGCAAGATACCACGGACGATTTAAGTATGTCAAATGTATCAGGGATGTAAAGTGATAGGAGAAAACTCTTTTCGAAATTGATTGCTTTTGCCAGGAATGAAATATAGACTTTTCCCTCGATTTGTATCGATGTATTTCTGAGACACCATTTTGGCCCACTCAAGTTTGACGAGTAAAAAATCGTGTTTCAAGTGTCATAACTTGAGAAATAAGGCACCGATTTTGTTAATTTTTGTCTTAATCGAAAGGGAAATCACTGTGTTTTAATGCTGTAGTATGTATTACGTGTAAAATGTTTTGTAACATTTTGAAATGTGGACTTGTTTGGGAAGGGGAAAAAATTCGCGTTGCATCCCTTTTTTATCCCACCGGTATGTAGTACCGTGGGATATAGTCATCACCCTGGCCGTCTGTCTGTCTGTCCGTCCGTCTGACCGTCCGTCCGTCCGTCTGTCCGTCCGTCCGTAATCATTTCGTTTCCGGAGCACAGCTCCAAAACCGTTCATCATATCTTCCTGAAACTTTGCATGTGTATTACCCACTAACTGAAGTGGTGCCTTTTGATATTTTCAGATTTCTGATTTTTTTTTTTTTCGTTTCCATAGAAACTTGTTGAATTTGGACTTCGTTCAGAGACAGGTTCGTTTCCGGAGCACAGCTCCAAAACCGTTCATCATATCTTCCTGAAACTTTGCATGTGTTTTACTCACTAACTGAAGTGGTGCCTTTTGATATTTTCAGATTTTTTCTGAACAAATATTTTGTTTCTGTTTCCATAGAAACATGAGAGGGATGTTGGTTGTTGTTGATTTTGACTGCTTCTGGAGCAGAAGTCCAAAACCCTTAACATACCTGAAACTCAGCATCTGTAATACCCACTAACTGAAGTACGGTAAGAGATACACAAGTATCTGTCAAAGATGTGTTTTACACATTTTGTGGAAGCAGTGGGATATGTATGATGGCTGAGAGGGGCCATTTGATTTCGTGTTAACTTTCCAACACGAAATAGCGAAATCGCGAAAAAATCAAAACGAAATCGCGAAATTGTGAAACGAAATCGCGAAACAGGGAAACGAAATCGCGAAACAGCGACACGAAATCGCGAAGGAGCGAAACGTCCGCGAAACGAAATCGCGAAGGAGCGAAACGCCCCCGAAACGAAATCGCGAAGGAGCGAAACGTCCGCGAAACGAAATCGCGAAGGAGCGAAACGTCCGTGAAACGAAATCTCGAAGGAGCAAAAGAGCGAAATTGCGAAAGAGCGTAATCGCGAAAGAGCGAAATCGCGAAAGAGCGAAATCGCGAAGGAGCGAAATCCCGAAGGAGCGAAATCGCGAAGGAGCGAAATCGCGAAGAAGCGAAATCGCGAAGGAGCGAAATAAGGATTTTACAGTTCCCTGTTCAAAGTAAGTATGATCGGATGTTTGAGCAAATAATCTGATGTCCTTTAATTGTGTTTTTAACGTAACATGACAATTATATTATAAGGCGATGAACCGGTATACAAAGCAGTTATGTATTATATAATCTGCATGTTATATTTGTCTTTATGTGTAGTGTTATTTGTTAGAAATATATACACTGGAATTCTAATTTAGAAAAAATTATAAACTTGTTGGTGATTTCTTTTATCTCTTTAAATTATAAACCGTTATATGTTACGCTTCGTATACTGTATACTTCGCTTCGTATATAAAATGATTTTATCCAATATATCAAGTTTCAACATCACATATCATAGAGATCTTGAGTGTAATTTTAAACAAAATATATCATTCGCGGGATTCGAACCTTAACCAAGGACAATAGTAGAACAGACGGTCAAGGCAGTAACCACTAGACAACACATCACCTCATCGGCTTTTGACACGAATTGTATTCATTAACTATATATACAGAAATAAACTACTGTATTTTCTTTCTACTTCTATGTCGTTTAAATATAAAGAATGATAGTATTTACTATAAAGAATGCGACGTTTCCTAACTTTCGGTGTTGATAGGCCTGCAAACAAGGCATCTAGTCTATCTATTAAAGTTGATCGCGAGGAAATGTCGCTTTAATTATTGTAAATCTGTCATTCGTCATGTCAAATTCAACGATATTTACAGATAATATTTCTAAAAAGTGGGTATGGTACCAACTACTTTGACGTCTTGTGAGTATCTACAAAATTTAAGATGGTATTCATTTGTTCGATACCAGCTATATGTTACAGGAGTCGGCATAACATCTAAACCATTGTGCATGTTCCTTGATTTGTGAAATAATATGTAGCATTATTAAATGATATATTGCCACATTGTATTCTACCACAGACAGGATACAGCTTCATGATCAAACTTTCAAAATATAATTGCTATTTTTAGAAACATACGTTGAGTAAACGTTTCTTCTTATACATTGCAAACTCGTCGTGTGGTATTGAAATACACGAAGATGTATTATCATAAACATGCTAACTAAGAAAGAAGACCAAACGCGAGCCAGGAAGCGCTATTTGTTGTTTGTTTAATTAATAACATAGACATTTATATTTCATATGCAAATGAGAACTACCCTCGTTCAAACAAAGTTAAACGATGTGAATACAAATCGTCGATTTGAATAAGACTATTTAAATTAGTATAACTTGCTTATTGGAAATTGGAACATTTATAAGAGAAAGGCACAATTTGCAAAACGAGAAAATTAAATCACAATGACCACATTATTTTTTAAACGTAATACAATTTGTATTTTCGGTGTGTAGGTCAATATTAAATATTTAAGACTGTTTAATCGAAATATGATGTCAAACGCGGTTATTCTTCGTTTAACAAAAACAACTATTATGAATCATAAATGGTATTCCAGATTATGACTATTTTAAAACTATGACAACCAAACGATACATGCGCAAAATTATACGCGCAACTTATGAATGTATCCAGTTTGACAGTCATCATAACAGTGCGTGCTACAGTTTTCGCTGTACGGATAGGCGTGTTTACACTCCATCTGCGACAACTTCATCACTTTGAAGCTGTCCGCTTCGACGTTTTAATTATCGATTACAGGTTAATGAGAGCGAATTGTAATTATATTATTGCATCTATAGAAGGCCTAAAGGGGTACACAAGGCATAATAAGTCATTGACTATCCAAATTACTGTCAAGAAGTGTGCTGTACAGTTCCTTTGAGTACTGTACGTACTCAAACTTTTAAAATTTTGGCGTATTTACTGTATTATCCTACGTGTTTAATACGCTTTAATTTAAGATTGATGTGTATTTTCTGAATATACCATTTATTTCCCACTCCATAAAAACTATAATGTAGATTACAGTAAAATAGCTACAACGTATAAAGTGAATAACATGTTTATGGCGTGTCCATTATATGATAAATTACGTATTATGTCAATCTGTCGACAGATAAATTTAGAATAGGTTGTGGCTAGATGACCAAAATGTGACAAAAGAATCATATTTGCATTGTGCATATGCATTTGATTTTTATAGTTGATAGTTGTATTGCAGTTTTTGATTCAAACCTGTTCGGAGTAGGTCATTTGTTTGCCATTTAAAAAAAAATATATATATATATATATATGTTCAAATAAAGAGGAGATTCACAATATCGTTCCTTCTTTCTTTGAATCTTAGAATAACTGTTTCTGCATTTTCTGCGGTGTCCCGTTTCATTTTTAATTCATTCCAGGAGATCCTGCCACAACCTTTTGACAAACCATTCTTTATAAACCACATAAATATATATATATATATATATATATATATATATATATATATATATATATATATATATATATATATATATATATATATATATATATATATATATATATATATATATATATATATATATATATATATATATCGTGAATGTTAAAGCGTATCTCAGTGTATCTCAGTTTATATGGCAGCTCTTGTTGGCGGCATTACTATTTTGACATATTCCAAAGTTACTCCTACTTACTCTTACTTCTCTAACAAATATAAACAATAACAAGTTACCTATTATACGTCGTTCATATTACCAGTTCGATTTCTTTGTATCGATCTTACATTGTCCTCAATTAACGTTACATTTATCATAAAACATGCAGATTCTATAATATATAACTGCTTTGTATACCGGTTCATCGCCCTATAATATAATTGTCATGTTATGTTACAAAAAACAATTATAGGATATCAGATTAATTGATCAAACATCCGATCTTACTAACTATGAACAGGGAACTGTAAATTCCTTATTTCGCTCCTTCGCTCCTTCGCTCCTTCGCGATTTCGCTCCTTCGCGATTTCGCTTCTTCGCGATTTCGCTCGTTCGAGATTTCGCTCTTTCGCTCCTTCGCTCTTTCGCTCCTTCGCAATTTCGTTTCGCGGACGTTTCGCTCCTTCGCGATTTCGTTTCGCGGACGTTTCGCTCCTTCGCGATTTCGTTTCGGGGGCGTTTCGCTCCTTCGCGATTTCGTTTCGCGGACGTTTCGCTCCTTCGCGATTTCGTTCGCTGTTTCGCGATTTCGTGTCGCTGTTTCGCGATTTCGTTTCCCTGTTTCGCGATTTCGTTTCACAATTTCGCGATTTCGTTTTGATTTTTTCGCGATTTCGCTATTTCGTGTTGGAAAGTTAAAACGAAATCAAATGGCCCCTCTCAGCCATCATAGATATGTCATCTTCTGATGACTCTTGGTTTTTTTTTATTAGTATAGTATGGTGGCTGATTTCTGCCATTCGCATCTTCGCTACTTCCTGTTATTCTAACCAAGGGCGAAATAGCGAAGTGGCGATGCGAAGTAGCGAGGTGGCGATGCGAAGTAGCGAAGCGGCGATGCGAAGTAACGAAGATGCGATGCGAAGTAGCGAAGACGCGATGCGAAGTAGCGATGCGAAATAGCGAAATAGCGAAGGTTTTGCTTCGCTACTTCGCATCGCTACTTCACTACTTCGCATCGCGACTTCTCTACTTCGTATCGCCACTTCGCTACTTCCCATCGCCACTTCGCTACTTCGCATCGTTACTTCGCATCGTTACTTCGCCACTTCGTCAGTTCGTTAATTCGCCAATTCGCTATTTCGCTACTTCGCCAATTCGTCATTTCGCAATTTCGCGTCTTCGCTACTTCGCCACTTCGCATCGCCACTTCGCTACTTCGCATCGCCACTTCGCTACTTCGCATCGCTACTTCGCTAGTTCGCCTCTTCGCAACTTCGCTACTTCGCTTCATCGTGTCTTCGCTTCTTCGTCACTTCGCGGCGAAGTAGCGAAGACACGATGGAGCGAAGAAGCGACGTGGCGATGGGAAATAGCGAAGTGGCGATGAGAAGTAGCGAAGTGGCGATGCGAAGTAGCGAAGCAAAAATCTTCGCTATTTAGCTATTTCGCATCGCTACTTCGCATCGCCTTTTCGTTACTTCGCATCGCATTTTCGCTACTTCGCATCGCGTCTTCGCTACTTCGCATCGCCTCTTCGCTATTTCGCCCTAGATTCTAATAACAAGAAGTAGCGAAGACGCGAATGGCAGAAATCAGCCACCATAGTATAGGGTATATATCGCATTGTAGTATTGGACATAGGAACTGTTTGTTTTCAGCAATACAAGCCCCTGTGGGCACCAATGTTTGACGATACATTGTTCAAAATATAAATTGGGTAACATTAAGGAAACTATGACTGATAAAGTGTGGTATCTAAAGGCAACGAATACCCTTAGTAGATAATCTGTTAAAATTAACTAGCACCACAATCAACAATCTTACATGTCAGGTGGGGTTAACACCGGTGATCCCACGCAATGTAATCAGTTTAAGATTTGTAAAATAGCCTGATAATACGCCACTCCCTGCCAGACCTCCTATCTGTACAGACATGCTGTGGCTCGTGTGCGCTCTCTGTGTTGGTTTAGCCGTCTCGGTACCACTCGATCAGGTATAAAAACAAGAAAACTCAGTTTAAAACTTAAACATTCAACTCATTTTGAACCTAGTTAGGTTTGCCAAACATATTCCTATAGAATATACAGTTGAAGGTTTGAAGACATTTAATTGTGTTCAAATTCTTTATATGCAAACGTCAAACAATCCCTTCCACGGGGTATATATCTTAGTATATATATCAATAGTATATTTTTCTTGACCATATCGGTCTTGTATACAATTGTCAAATATTTGTCTTTGATCATTCGACAATTCTAAAGTAAAATCGACAATAATGATAAGCTGAACCAATATGTTTTCACACAATATTTAAAAAGTTATCATCAATAATGACAAATGAAGTAAATGTGGTTAACGTCCAATTCCCCTTGTATAAACTGAAAGTATAAAGTATAAAGTATAAAGTATAAAGATATGATATAATTTCATAAAAGATAATGTTTCTTTCTTCCAGGTCGAAGATGTTGCTGGTAAGTAGTCTTGAACTAATATTGACCCGCATAGATCAGATTTAATACAACACAAATTATATATATCGTAAATCCTTGAATAATCGCCTGTCTTCAATTATTGCCAAGTTAAAGTTCGGAATGCAAACAAACTTTTGATTTTATTGAGATTAAACAAAATATGATACTACTTGCGACGTGTAATTGCAGTGCGAGAAGTTCTGTAAACAAATTAGAAATACTACAGAAATGTAATACTTATAAGTAATACCATATAATGATGGCTTTGTAAAACTTTTAAAGAATTGCATAAAGATGTCCGGCTTCGACAAACTAATGGCCTGCTTTGAATGTTGGGTCAATAGGTGTTTGAAATTAATAATCGCCTGGAGATCATTCAAGGATGTTTTCAATATTTTCTGCGATTTATGAACATCTGTTCACAGGTAGAATTTACTTCTTCCATTTTTCTTCACTAATGGCTTTTTAAAAGTCAGGCATTGTTACTTATTTATTTTAAAATTCATTAAAAGAACTTATTCTGGTTTCCAGAAATAAATAGATCAAGATTATACATCGTTGCCTGACCAACTGTGCACCATATGGACATCTCAGGTCTATTTGACATTTTACATCTTTTCTGAAATACATTATGGTTTGGCATGCATACATATTCCTTTTAAATGTATTATACTTGATACCGGATGCTATAATGACAAAACGAAATTGATTAATTATTGTGTAACATTTCTGTTTTCAGTATTAAACGGAGATAATCCAGAGGAAAATGAAGGTAACCATTTAAGCGACTAAGCTTTAAGTTGATCCAAATAGATCACTTTAGTAAAATAAATTGGTTTGATAATGTCGAAAAAATAGGTGTCAGATGCCTTAAACTTTCGCTACTAAGGTGTTAAGTCCTTTGATCTCGGAGATAAATAGATAAATAGCTTACAATATTAAATTTATTTAATTTAAATGTTCCCGCATCTTGATTTCAGGACTGTTCGAGGGAGATATCGAGTTGATGCCAGGCCAGGACCCCTTTGTAAGAAAACTTTTATATCTTTCAAATCTGCAAATAAATTAAATGCAACGACCAGCAATTTTAAGTAAACTACCACGCGAAATGAAACACGTTGTGTACCAAAATAAGGGTTACCTATTTCCATCTTCTTCAAAGTACCGATGGGCTTAAAAGGCTCAAATTGTGTGTACAGATTCATTGTAGATCTGGTGACCATATGGTCACATGAGCCTGGACAGAAATGTAAGATTCCTTCGCAAATGGAGAATATTAATTTAGATTTGGTGAATCTTTGGCCCCATTTAATGTGCCAAGCCCGAAAAAGAATATATGGACCTTGTTCTGAATGTTCTACATGCACTAGAAAGCGGTAATATTTTCACACTTTGGCAGAATGGGATTAGAAGTTGTAAATTTGATGACTATGTAACCACCACAAAGTTCCACATGCACAAGGGAGACCTATTTTTCTTTGATTACTAATGGCAACTGGTGCATGATAATGTATGGGTATGTAAGTTGGTTTTTTACGCTTTATGCCACAGTTACTAGGTATATAAATGAAATATGAAATAAACAGTGGTTACTCTATCAATTCTAAAGGCCCGCAACGCCTACAGAAACAGGAACTACAGGTGGCCCAATGGCAATGTACCATACGTCATCGATACGCATCACTTCTGTAAGTATAGCTTTCTGCTACTTAAATGATCTGCGTGTAGTAAGAAAGGCCCCTGACTCTTTTGTAAAAGCTATAATTTTGAAACACAGACGGCGTGACCTCCAGAGAGGTCATTCCAGTGTTTCAATGAATGGGACACTTTGCACTGGAAGGCATCCTATTGAACGAAAATGTAAGAGAAACCAAGTCTACAGGGTATTCATATGAACCCCTCTGGGAATAACACAGATAGAGGTAAATATGTATCATTAGCAACTGCCATTCCATCTACATTAAAATGTTTGTATTAGCCATTGTAGTGAATGTGTTTGTATTAGCCCTTAAGTAATTATGGTTAACTAACATGTGGTAAGATGGGATATTATTTAACTACCAAACAGTCAGTAGAATTAGGCATGTATAATGGTTAGATTTAGTGATATAGTATATTTAATTTATCATTGACTTCAATTGGAACATGGTTCATTATGCCCTGTTACATGTTAGGGTTACATGTAGATATTCCAGATTGTCCTCCCCGTCCATACATGTTCTGCTGTGACGTTACACTTAACAGTGTGTGCATCTCTTTGAACTTTTAGCTACTTCAGCTTCGCCTTGACAATCAAGAAGTAATAATATGAATACATAATTAATGAAACAGTACAGATTCTTCTTTTTTATATTAGTCATTGTACTCCGACATATTATCAAACCTAAGAAGGAGTGCATGATTTGTGTATGGCAGTGACGGTGTTTCAATATACCTTTAATCAACCCAAAGTGTACATGGTGTGTGTAGGACAGTCCCTCTGTTTCCACAACTCTTTAATCAACACAAAGAGTACAAGGTTTGTGTAGGACAGTCCCTCTGTTTCAACATACCTTTAATGAACACAAAGAGTACAAGGTTTGTGTAGGACAGTCCCTCTGTTTCAACAACTCTTTAATCAACACAAAGAGTACAAGGGTTGTGTAGGACAGTCCCTCTGTTTCAACAACTCTTTAATGAACACAAAGTGTACATGGTGTGTGTAGGACAGTCCCTCTGTTTCAACATCTCTTTAATCTACACAAAGTGTACATGGTGTGTGTAGGACAGTACCCCTGTTTCAACAACTTTTTTATCATCACAAAGAGTACAAGGTTTGTGTAGGACAGTCCCTCTGTTTCAACATCTCTTTAATCTACACAAAGTGTACATGGTGTGTGTAGGACAGTACCCCTGTTTCAACATCTCTTTAACCATCACAAAGAGTACAAGGTTTGTGTAGGACAGTCCCTCTGTTTCAACATCTCTTTAATCTACACAAAGTGTACATGGTGTGTGTAGGACAGTACCCCTGTTTCAACATCTCTTTAACCATCACAAAGAGTACATGGTGTGTGTTGGACATCCCCTCTGTTTCAACAACTCTTTAATCTACACAAAGTGTACATGGTGTGTGTAGGACAGTACCCCTGTTTCAACAACTCTTTAATCAACACAAAGTGTGCATGATGTGTGTAGGACAGTCCCTCTGTTTCAACATCTCTTTATCAACACAAAGTGTACATGATGTGTGTAGGACAGTACCCCTGTTTCAACAACTCTTTTATCATCACAAAGAGTACAAGGTTTGTGTAGGACAGTCCCTCTGTTTCAACATCTCTTTAATCTACACAAAGTGTACATGGTGTGTGTAGGACAGTACCCCTGTTTCAACATCTCTTTAACCATCACAAAGAGTACAAGGTTTGTGTAGGACAGTCCCTCTGTTTCAACATCTCTTTAATTTTCACAAAGTGTACATGGTGTGTGTAGGACAGTACCCCTGTTTCAACAACTCTTTTATCATCAAAAAGAGTACAAGGTTTGTGTAGGACAGTCCCTCTGTTTCAACATCTCTTTAATCTACACCAAGTGTACATGGTGTGTGTAGGACAGTACCCCTGTTTCAACATCTCTTTTATCATCACAAAGAGTGCAAGGTTTGTGTAGGACAGTCCCTCTGTTTCAACATCTTTTTAATCTACACAAAGTGTACATGGTGTGTGTAGGACAGTACCCCTGTTTCAACATCTCTTTAACCATCACAAAGAGTACAAGGTTTGTGTAGGACAGTCCCTCTGTTCAACATCTCTTTAATCTACACAAAGTGTACATGGTGTGTGTAGGACAGTACCCCTGTTTCAACATCTCTTTTATCATCACAATGAGTGCAAGGTTTGTGTAGGACAGTCCCTCTGTTTCAACATCTCTTTAATCTACACAAAGTGTACATGGTGTGTGTAGGACAGTACCCCTGTTTCAACATCTCTTTAACCATCACAAAGAGTACAAGGTTTGTGTAGGACAGTCCCTCTGTTTCAACATCTCTTTAATCTACACAAAGTGTACATGGTGTGTGTAGGACAGTACCCCTGTTTCAACATCTCTTTAACCATCACAAAGAGTACAAGGTTTGTGTAGGACAGTCCCTCTGTTTCAACATCTCTTTAATCTACACAAAGTGTACATGATGTGTGTAGGACAGTACCCCTGTTTCAACATCTCTTTAACCATCACAAAGAGTACAAGGTTTGTGTAGGACAGTCCCTCTGTTTCAACATCTCTTTAATCTACACAAAGTGTACATGGTGTGTGTAGGACAGTACCCCTGTTTCAACAACTCTTTTATCATCACAAAGAGTAGAAGGTTTGTGTAGGACAGTCCCTCTGTTTCAACATCTCTTTAATCTACACAAAGTATACATGGTGTGTGTAGGACAGTACCCCTGTTTCAACAACTCTTTTATCATCACAAAGAGTACAAGGTTTGTGTAGGACAGTCCCTCTGTTTCAACATCTCTTTAATCTACACAAAGTGTACATGGTGTGTGTAGGACAGTACCCCTGTTTCAACATCTCTTTAACCATCACAAAGAGTACAAGGTTTGTGAAGGACAGTCCCTCTGTTTCAACATCTCTTTAATCTACCCAAAGTGTACATGGTGTGTGTAGGACAGTACCAATGTTTCAACAACTCTTTAATCAACACAAAGTTTGCATGATGTGTGTAGGACAGTCCCTCTATTTCAACATCTCTTTAATCAACACAAAGTGTACATGATGTGTGTAGGACAGTCCCTCTGTTTCAACAACCATTTGATCAACACAAAGTGTACAATGTTTGTGTAGGACAGTCCCTCTGTTTCAACATCTCTTTAATCATCGCAAAGTGTGCATGTTTTGTGTAGGGCAGTCCCTCTGTTTCAAAATCTCTTTAATCTTCACAAAGTGTACATGGTGTGTGTAGGACAGTACCCCTGTTTCAACATCTCTTTTATCATCACAAAGAGTACATGGTGTGTGTAGGACAGCCCCTCTGTTTCAACATCTCTTTAATCTACACAAAGTGTACATGATGTGTGTAGGACAGTCCCTCTGTTTCAACATCTCTTTTATCAACACAAAGTGTGCATGATGTGTGTAGGACAGTCCCTCTGTTTTAACATCTCTTTAACCATCACAAAGAGTACAAGGTTTGTGTAGGCTAGTCCCTCTGTTTCAACAACTCTTTAATCAAAAAAAAATGTTCATGGTGTATGCAGGACAGTCCCCCTGTTTCAACATCTCTTTTATCATCACAAAAAGTACATGGTGTGTTTAGGACAGCCCCTCTGTTTCAACATCTCTTTAATCTACACAAAGTGTACATGATGTGTTTAGGACAGTCCCTCTGTTTCAACATCTCTTTTATCAACACAAAGTGTGCATGATGTGTGTAGGACAGTCCCTCTGTTTTAACATCTCTTTAATCTACACAAAGTATACATGGTGTGTGTAGGACAGTACCCCTGTTTCAACATCTCTTTAACCATCACAAAGAGTACAAGGTTTGTGTAGGACAGTCCCTCTGTTTCAACATCTCTTTAATCATAACAAAGTGTGCATGTTTCGTGTAGGGCAGTTCTTCCGTTTCAGCTTCCTCCTATCAGTCCACAATCCACCACGCCATGGACACCATCACAAGGTCCACAAACGGATGTATCAAGTTCCATCCCAGGTCATCCCACGAGTCAGCTTTCATCAAATACGTTGGGGGTTCAGGGTAAGTAATTAAAACATTTTTACAAATCGTTTGCTCTCCCAGCGGTCTATTCATTATTACATATATATTTAGAATTGCTTGTGTAGCCTCTTACTGTGTGCACTGACGTCTATTTAAGCTTCTGCACAGTTGCTTCGTGAAATTGGACACCGTCGTCCTCAACATGTTGATTACTATTACTGTTTCTAATAACCCATTAAAAATGTGCTTATTATCTTCAAGCTTGTCAAGAAATGCATTTTCATAATAAGAGTTCCATTTATACTTATGTCCCCCACAAAGCTTTGTGAATATAATGGTACCTTGCACTGCTTGCAGATGTCACACCCCAATAAGTCACCATTACCATGAATATAATGGTACCATGCATTGCTTGCAGATGCCACACCCCAGTAGGTAACCATCACCATGAATATAATGGTACCTTGCACTGCTTGCAGATGCCACACCCCAGTAGGTCACCATCACCATGAATATAATGGTACCTTGCACTGCTTGCAGATGCCACACCCCAGTAGGTTACCATCACCATGAATATAATGGTACCATGCATTGCTTGCAGATGCCACACCCCAGTAGGTCACCATCACCATGAATATAATGGTACCTTGCACTGCTTGCAGATGCCACACCCCAGTAGGTCACAATCACCATGAATATAATGGTACCTTGCACTGCTTGCAGATGCCACACCCCAGTGGGTTACAATCATCATGAATATAATGGTATATTGCACTGCTTGCAGATGCCACACCCCAGTGGGTTACAATCACCATGAATATAATGGTATATTGCACTGCTTGCAGATGCCACACCCCAGTAGGTTACCATAACCATGAATATAATGGTACATGCTTGCAGATGTCACACCCCAGTAGGTTACCATCACCATGAATATAATGGTACATGCTTGCAGATGCTTCACCCCAGTAGGTTACCATCACCATGAATATAACGATACATGCTTGCAGATGCCACACCCCAGTAGGTTACAATCACCATGAATATTATGGTACCTTGCACTGCTTGCAGATGCCACACCCCAGTAGGTTACCATCACCATGAGTCAGATGTTACCTTGGGCAGCGGCTGCAGCAGGATAGGTACCGTCATGCATGAGACTCTCCATGCTCTCGGATTCTGGCACGAACAGAGTCGACCTGATAGAGACGGCTATGTTACCATCGAGTGGAACAACATCCAGAAAGGTATTATGTTAACCATTACTCAAGAACATCGATACATATTGCATTGTATCATGCATTGTTCACTTATCATTCTACGGACACAGTTCGGGCTTAGGTCTGACACGAATAAAACTGAACACAGAAAGATGTGTGATCATTGATTGGAGTAACACGCAGAAAGGGATAATTCAGTCTTTCATCTTAAACATTTGGTGCACAGCTCTTGTGAAGTACCACCCTCATGCACAAATCTCTGCACAATTTGGGTTTCTGGCATGACCTTAGGACATAGTACCTGGCAATGATGTGTTCCCTTTAGTTGTGTATTTGATTAAATATGGAGATGTATGAGTGGTCGAAAGTCCGAATCATTTGCTGAAAGCATATACGCGTGACACCATCGAGACACGAGCAGAGATATTGCATTTTCAGAAAGAAGGTATGACACCACAGACCATCCTCGATGCTATGGTTGCGACATAAGGGTGATTACGCACGTGTCAATGTCAAGGGGTGCTTAGCTGAATACAAGCTTGGCAGAGGTACCATTGCTTTACTTGACTTTACATGTTGCAGGTCATGAAAAGAACTTCGACAAGTACTCTACCTCTATGATCGACACCCTGGGGCAGAAATACGACTACGAGTCGGTGATGCACTACAACGCCTACAGCTTCGCCATCGATAGAACCAAGCCCACCATCCTGGTGAAGCAGAGGGGAGCAGTAATTGGACAGAGAACTCATCTCAGTCCAATCGACATCAAGAAACTCATGATATACTATGGATGCTAATAAATATGCAGTACATGCCTCGATCTTTTAAGCTATTTCAGTTATCATGTCGATTAATTTTACAATCTGTGGTGTCGTCATTCTTGATTGTTTACATTCGACCTGGAGGAGACTTGACCTACTAATCAAGAGCCCTTTCTTCGATTTTAGAATAGCTCACGGGGTATATCTGTATTTGAATATAGACCATGAACTTGATACAAAATAATTACTCTGTTTGAAGTTCTTGTAAATAAGACTTTTACTTTTGAATTTGTCCGAAATCAAAATTATCATGATTATTTCTCATGTGGGGTGTTATTTTCTTCAGTTGGGTTTGATACCCCTTTTTATTGTTTTTATTGACGATAAAGTTGAAGGTTTTGGTGAGTCATTAAGACTCGATATTCCTGAGGAAAATAACGTGCTTAGCCTGGGGGCTTATGTCTCACATATGCTTTATCCTGCACCTAACTCTATAGACTTACACGCTAAAAAATGAATCACCATGTGAAAGATATTGTGGTCGAAGACAATATTCATGCTTATACGTTAGAACCTGTATATTTTTGCATTTAAGCAGTGGAGACGGACGATTGAAGTGACATTGAATGTGTTAATAAAGTACAGCAAAATTGCCAAAATCTATTTAATTGATATGCTACTTTCACAGTTTGTGTACTCCCAAATAAGTGGAGCAAAGGTGTTTCCATGTCTAAACGTAGATCGAGTCATTTTAAAATGACGCAGAGGATTTGAAAAAAATTATAAGGCATTCTAAATAACTTTATTAACAAGAAAAGTAGCAGAAATCATAAATATTAATATCATTTTGATGAGAAGACCACCCGACACCCTCTTTTCCTCTATTTACAGTTAAAAGTATCGCCTGTATGAATAAACTGATTAACATCGAAAAAATATTGGAACTTTAAGACTAAATGAGCTACTTAAAGTATACTACTCTATATAGTAATATGATGATGCTTTCATTTAAACATGCTGTGGTCCAGATCTACAGGGTATGAACTGTTACTGAACTACTCCTTCGTTGACAGTTTAGTAAGACGTTCACATTGAAGGAACAACCAATTCAATTTCTAATCAAACAAGAGCCATCAGGAGAGTTGGCTTATCCCCCCGGCCCCACTTTAGTTTAATAAACAGTTTTAGCAGTGTAGAATTAAAACTAGAAGGTGTTTTTGCTCATAAAAACAGATGTCTCCTCCTTCCCCCAATTCACTTCAACGTATTACCTTTTTAAAAGACAAATGTACAAACTGTTGCCATGGAAACAGAACCAAATAACGTTAAAAATGTTCAAACCCCCCAAAAGGCACATCTACATGATATGAAAGGTAGTTTACACATTGTGGTGAGGATTGGTCAAACAGTCTTAAAATCCCCATCGGAAAGAAACTCTACACTTCCAATAAACAAAGTCAAAATTGTTGCCGTGGTAACACTAAAACTATTTATAAAAAGTTCCAACCCCCAAAGGGCACATCTTCATGATATTGGGAAGCGGTAAACCAACTTTAGTGAGGTGTGGTCAAATAGTTTTAGAGATCTGTTCCGGAAACAACCCCTACCCTTCAAATAGACAAAGTCAAAATTGTTACCATGGAAACAATTTATTTTTCTCCCAAAAGTTGAAACCCCCAAAAGGCACATCAACACGATATGGAAAGGCTACATACCAAATTTGGTAAGGATTGGCCTACAAGTTTTGGAGATTTGCTCCGGAAACTAATCCTACCCTCCAAATAGACGAGGTCTAAATTGTTACCATAGAAATATTTATAAAAAAAGAGCTTAAACCCCAAAAGGAACATCTACATGATATGTTGAGGCTGTAGATCAAATTCGGTGATGATTGACCTAGTAGTTTTCGAGTACTGCCCCGGAAACAATCAGTTAGTTCACTGAACAAAACATGGAGGGAGAGAGGAAGAGGATGATATTTTTGTCACACAATCTTGTGTAACCGATGTGGGAAAAAAACCGTTGAGAGTGATGGTGACTTTGAGTTTAGATTCGGGGAACCACTGGACAGTAATGATATCGATAAGGAACTTGAAATTTGCGTTCGTACATCAACTAGCTAGCTATGACAATGACTTGGCTGTGGCAGTAGTTTATAGGTGGCAAGAGAAGAGACAATCAAAGGGCTGTGAAATGCAACTTGGATCTTCCGAAAGTTTGCTTGACGGAAAGCATATTTAAAATGAGCACTGGGAACATCAATCTCGCTCTGAAGTTTTTCCTGTTTGAAGTCCGAAAACAGGACGGAGGTCCGTATCCATCTCATATTTACATTAATTACATAATTTACAGTATATTACGTCATTACAAACAGAGCAGAAGGTTCCCCAGTTAATATGTTCGAAGGCAAAGAATTTGAAGACAGTCGTTGATGTTTTGGGAACATTTGGGGTCAAATTGTCAAATTTGATATTTCTACGAGTTCTACGACTTACTTACGACATAGTGAGGAGGAACTCCTGACCCGTTCACAACTAACTGCCAACTCTTTCCCGACACTAATACAACCACCACGACTCTGACAAGTACTCGTTCCCGACCAACTCACGACTAATAACGACTAGTTTACGACTCGTTTACGACCTTTGCGACTCATCACTACCCATATACTCTTATGAGTCACATACGAATCACATACGAGTTATTTGGCCTTATTGTCGTGTTAAGTCTGGAACGGGTCGTCACTGGTCGTCTTTGAGTATTGGTTAGTCGTGCGTGAGTTGGCATTAGTCGGTAGTGAGTCGGCAAGTATTTTAGGGGAAAATCTATTCCTGACTCACACACGACCACCACGACTCAATATGACTGGATACGAGTAAATACGACTGACAAGACGACTTAATATGACCCAATAAGAATCAGATACGAGCCACTTACGACTAGGTCACGACTGTATGCGACTTGATGGAATTTCTGGAATTTCCGGTCGAAAAGTACGAGCAACACCCGACTTAAAAGTCGGGAGTGAGTTTCTGAACATGTTTCAGTCGGCAACGACTCGTAGCTCAGTGAAATGTGGGTATAACAGAGACGATATCCATCTCTGAAGAAGAGAAGCTTTGGCAGTCTGGTGTGCTGGGGGGACGAAACGCCAATAAAACTGCTGGTCGGTGCTGGACACAGTTCTGTACCTAACACGCATCGGGCGAGATATGCATTTACAAGAAATTCATATTCACCCTTGGGACAACTCGGAAAACATGTGACTGAGTCAGCGCCCCCTGTAGGACAAACAGAGTTACGTCCCTTCCATTGACCAATCAAATTGCTCGTTACATACTCCCAGTCTTTTCATATTTAAGTGTCAGATATAATTTCAAATTAAACCCTTAGTGACGTTGCGACAAAAGTCATAAAAACAATGCGTAAATAAAGGTCACTAAAAATAGTTGATTTATAGCCAGAAATGACTTGGCGTTATCTACCGCCAAGATCGACACCCTGGGGCAGAAATACGACTACGAGTCGGTGATGCACTACAACGCCTACAGCTTCGCCATCGACAGAACCAAGCCCACCATCCTGGTGAAGCAGAAGGGAGCATTCATTGGACAGAGAACCCATCTCAGTCCAATCGACATTAAGAAACACATGATCTACTATGGATGCTAATAAATATACAGTGCATGCCTCGATAGTTAAAGCTATTTTGGTTATCATGTCGATTGAATTTACAACCTCTGGTGTCGTCATACTTGATTGTTTACATTGGATCTGGAAGATAGTTAAGTTTTTAATTTGTTCGAAATAAAAAATATTACCTTTAATTCTCTTGAGGTGTTTCTTCAGTTGGGCTAAATAAGGCTTTTAATTTTTTTATTGACGATAAAATTGAAGGTTTTGGCCGATGTGAGTCGTAAAGGACTCGAGATTCCTGATGCAAATTTTATTTCACTACTCTTAAACCAGAGTCCTTAGTTCTCACATATACCTTATCCTGCACCTAAATCAACAGACTTACACATGCTGAAATGAACCACCAAGTCAAAGTTATGGTCGAAGATAATCTTCATACTTTAAAGTTAGAAGCTGGATCCAAATGCGTGAAGTGTTGATAAAATACAGCATGATTGCCAAAAATCTATATCAATGAAAGATATGCTACTTTCATAGATTTGTTCATCCCAAATAAGTGGAGCAAAGGTGTTTCCATGTCTAAATGTAGATCGAATCTATCACTTTTAAAGCGCAAAGCATTCAAAACATTATGAGTGACTCGCACTTAAACTGCATGAAACAAAAGAACGAATATATTTAGTTCTCACAGAAATGAAAATATAATAGTTTTTGTTGAGTTTATCTATTTATCAATTGATATATGCTTCATATATGCATATCATAGACAAAGCTAATTTGATAGCTCATTACCTTCTTCATATCGTCAATCCACTACGTCGACTATCACCAAAATGGTAGTTTTCGGTAACAGTCGGTACTTTTCGATAAAGTAACACAATTTATAACGTTTGGAATATGTGACCCCCAACAACACAATGGATGTACCTTTAAGTGTGAAAAATATGCTACAGCGCCTTTAAAGATATACCCTTTCTGTGTATAGAGGTCAGCTTACATTTGGATAATACAACCGAGTTTAAATGATCGTTATATCGATACTTTTCCGGGTGTGTGAGCTGATACACCTACATATTGATGAGGGGGTATGTGTAACAGCACACACACTCGGAAAAATACAGGTATAAACTGCTTACATCTCATTTTAGTCGAGTTCATAAGTTTGTAATTTTTTTAATAGATAACCGATATTATAGATTTAAAAACAATTTCAAAACCTTGGTTGGGCCCAATCTTTATCATACTACGCGATTTGATCGTTGTACTTCTCATGTGTGACGCCTAGGTAGACGCACGTGCAATGCGTTGTTATGTTATTCCCGTGAACGCATGTGCATTTGTGCTCATATGGCTTGGATGTTAGCACGATCCCAAGTCCGTTTCACGATGTTCTCGTCTAGAGGAGAATGCAGAGTTCTTATTGACAAACAATCTTAAAGATTCTTACAGCCCTTGGCAGCCTAATGGATAAGAGCGTTGCGAGAATAAACGAATAAATTCGCCGGACTCTTTTCAAAACACAAATTAATTTATCACATTTGAAATGTTTTCAGATCCTATTCAGATCCAAGACAGAAAACGTTATTCCTTGTAAAATGTATTAGATAAGTGCGATTGTGAAAGAGGATTGAGAAAGCTGTAGGTGTAATCAGAAAAGTGGAGTTGTATTGAGAAAAGCATATAAGTGTATGGGATAAAGTATAGGTGTATCGGCAAAGTGTGAAAATAGTTTGGGTGTATGGTCTGACACATCCAGTGAAACAACAAAGGTATCCCACGGCAACAAGCTATTAAAGTGGAGTGTAATAGATCTTCTCATTGATGTTATATTACAACTTTCCTTTTCAAAATAATGTTATTATTATCGTTTTTAAATATAGTATATAAATTATAATTGAATATGGTTTATGGTTTCAAGTGAAATAGGTTTGTACCTGTTGACAAGAATAAAAAAAATGCCTTCTGTGATATTGTATGAATAACGATAACTCATCCATTTCCAATTTATTTTAATTATTCAATCTATTATGAATATTCTTTAGACAGTATACATGGTTGCAGTTTCACTTGGTAATTGATATGTATCTATATTTATGAAATGTGGTTCAAATGCAGAATACAATGTAATGGCTAATAAATCAATTTACATGATAAAGAGAAGATCTTTGTGCCTTCTGGTGATATATTCAAATGAACATTTAGCTCATTATCACTGCATTTGTGTAGCGTGCTTATACTTAGAGAGTTTTAAAAAAGACACATTCCCCTTTCATGAAATCACCGGACTTGAAGAACCCTTTTTACGCTGACAAACTAATACTGTTTTGAAAAGAAAAACCAAATCAGTTTCTAGGAAACCTATTGATTAACTTACTGAAATCGGCCTGTATTAAGAAAACTCAAACATCAACCTGAAAACAACCTGTTTTGAACGTTTTTAAAGGTCAATTTAATACAATATCTAAATAAGACCTAATATATAAATGTTTTTCTATATAACTTTAATAAATTTTGATATACATACATACACATCACATACACACAATACTTTTTTATTATTTAAATGGTGTCTGCTTCATATTTTTGTAAAACTATCGATGTTCAATGTGGTAGAACGTTGTATATATATATAGTTTTTTTTATTATTTCATCAGCAGGGATTAAGGATTTGAGTACGATGAAAATGAAATCATTAGGGTCGCATCATATATAGTTACCAGATGTAGCATTTGGTGGTGATTCGCACTAGTCCATTTGCATCAACATTGACCAATCAGAATCAAGAACACGACAGTCATGTGACAATACCACTCCCTGTCAGACCTCCATCTGTACAGACATGCTGTTGCTCGTGTGCGCTCTCTGTGTTGGTTTAGCCGCCTCGGTACCACTCGATCAGGTATAAAACCACACAAACGTCATATGAAAAATCCAACTGTTTCAGAACTATGTTTCGCCATACAGACTCATAACAGGTTCATATTCATTGTTTTGTATAATTCTCTAATTCTTTATACGCACATTTCAAACATGAAATGTCGTGCACCGACTCTGTGTTTCTTGACTTAATTATGCAAATTTTTTAAAATGCGATAATGTCAAAGTGATTTTTTTAGTAATAATGCACTTGATCAAACATGTTCAAGCATTATATTTTTTCAAAAACAACCCCATGTTGTCGAAGAAAAATAATGAATAATGAAAAACTTAAAAAAATTTGAAAGCTTATCAAATTTGAAAACATAAAAAAGTTTAAATTGTTTTAGAATTTGAAAAAAGGATAATTTTCTTGAATATTTTTTTCAGGTTGGATATGTCCCTGGTAAGTAGTCTTTAACAAACTTTAACTTACATGAGAACAATATTATTATGAGAATTGTAAACATTTTGTCACATATTGAATAAAATATGTCCATCCTTTTCAGTAACGGTTGAAATTTATGTATGAGTTTGATGTTAACCAATGTTAATTCATTTCTTTTAACCTTAACCAATTAAATTATTTCTAGTTTCCTTTTGAGATGTACATTGTGTGTTGATTTTCGCAAAACTTTTGATTCGGTACATAGAGATGTCCTATGGTTGGTTCTCTTATATAATAATATCAATGGCTCTATGTTTAAAATTAGAGATATGTACTCAAAGACAAAGGCTAGTGTTCAGTAAAATAATTAAAATGTTTCGGAATATTTTAATTATATGAGTGGAGTTCGACATGGCTGCATTTTAAGTCCTTTAAGTTGTTTTCTGAAATATTTTCGATTGGATACAGGGATGTATTTATTGATTCAGGGGTTATCGGATTGTATTTGCTACTGTATGCAGATGATTTATGTTTGTTTGGAGATGCTGTCATTAGTCTTCAGAGAAACGTCAATGGATTATATACGTTTTGTAACACATGGGGTTTGTTTGTTGATTTTCAGAAAACAGAGGTTTTAGTCTTTAGAAATGGTGGTAAATTGAGATGGTATGAGTCAAGGTGCTTCGGTGATCATCAATTACACATTTCTTCATACTATACTTATTTGGGTTTATTGTTTTAAAATAGACTATCATGGTCTAAATCCGTCAAAAATCTTGCAAATAAAGCAAATAATTCTTTGTCCTAATTTAAGGATTTTGGTAGGAAGATTAAACAAATATTTCCCAAGCTATTTCGTTTAAGATCTTTACATTCAGATAAAGCCTATTATTCAAAGGTACATCCATTGTATTGTTGTGGGTCACATATGCCAAACGTTATAAATGATGTTAATCTTTCGAGAAGTACTGACTGTTACCGAAAATTGCCATGTTGATGATAGTCAATTTTGTATATTGATGATATAAAGGTAAAAATGTCGATTTTTGATCGAAAAGCGGACAATGCACCGCGTGTGGCGCGCGTCAATTGGTCAAACGTTATTGGAAACTTATTGTCAACATATATACATTTATACATGAAAGTGTTAAATAAGTCTTATAACTACTGTGCGTGTAAATGGGACGTGTAGTTTCGGTTTCTGTACATGTATAATGACGTTGCCTATTTTTATCAAAAACTAGTAATTGTGATATAATTGGCTATCGGCGATGAATATGCAAGTTGAGTGAAATTATTTGAACTGAAATCAGCACATATTTTATAATATCACATATTTCAGCCAAATACAATTTTATGAAACACAATGGATGTACCTTGAATATGCTTCAGAGATATTTTGTATCAGCACTGACATGCTGTTGAACAGCTTTATATTAGATTTTGCAAGTTTGTGTTGGGTGTACGTTATAAATGCACTAACGCCGTTGTTGTGGTAGAAACTAGTTTTGTTGATACCATAGTACGTGTTCTAAAGTATTGGTTAAAACTTTTACATTTTCCTAGGGATAGATATTCCAAGTGTGTGTTACATTTTGCTATTATAACTTTGATAAAGATGAAAGGAAACTTTGGGTATAGCTTGTTCGAAATATTATGTTCAAGTATGGTTTTGGTTTTGTGTGGGAAGCTCAATGTGTTGGTAATGAGGAGCAGATTTTGAATCTTTTCATGTAAGAATAGTCAGTGACTGTCATATCCAATTAATATTTTCTGAAATACACAAATGTACATCGCTTGATTTCCGACTTATATCGAGAAATACCAGGACAGTTTGTCCAAGAGGCCCACAGGCCGAGGACGGGGCTCGAGGACAAATTATCCTGGTACTTACCGATGCAACGAAGAAACTATGGTAGTAATTGACCCACATCTCACTTATTCCGAGTGAAATAAAATGAACAAATAAAAGTTGTAGAATTATGACAATTTCCATAATCTTGTTTTGGCCCCTTCACCAGGTAGTGAATGAAGCGCGTAGTGCTATGGATGGTAAACTTGAGCGGTTTTAGCAGGTGCTTCTCGCGTGTCAAATTGAATGCACGAACAAAATGTTAGGAAATCCATTGAAATTTTGACGACATGTACATTTCGAGGCGAGGTGTAGAATAGGACGTAAATCTGTGTTGCAAAGCAAAGTGGATTCTTAATAGAAATATATTTTCTCGAACTGTCACTATTTAGAAAAATGAAATTTCGTATTTCTTTATTTAGTATGAATTACTCTTATTCATTAAAACGATTTATGTTTCAAACAAGTTTATTCAATTATTTCTAAATTAACATTTAATTTACTAAAGTTGCGAATGTTGTGGATCAAGGTTTATCAGAACCTATGTTTATTTGTTCGTTCATTTCTTTCCAACATAATATCTGCCAAACTCAATATGTTGATTATAATATATTTTTGTTTAGATATTATTGGTAAATAAATTGGTGAATTTAGCCTATTGTTGATGTCTTAATTTGTCGTTGAAATTTTGTTTTTAACCTTATTAAAAAAACATTACCTTATCATATGGACCAGCAATACCTTTTAAACACTTTACATTGTACTAATTATTCAACAACAACAAACTGTTCTAATTGCATAAAGGAAGCATTGCTCCTAGGAACTCAGTACACATGACTGTCATTACCATTTAATCACATGTTTGTTTATTTTGAACTGTAAGTAGGTCAGAGGCCTTTTACAAATAAACGTGATTGATATTTCCCCCAAGTTTTGCCTTTATAAAGGCTTTTCTTGTTAGTTTAAAGTTCTTTCACTGATGTGATTGAGAGTTTACATTCAACTGATCATTACTAGGAAGTTTGTGACCTAAAATGATCCTTAATACTTAGTATAATACTTAAAGAAATAGAACCATTGGCTTTGTAGCTCATCGGGTGTTGTTGTATTCATTATCTCACTAACCTTTCAAATAGTAGGACATTACCCATGCTGAGTGACTGTATTACGGTATTCCATAGTGGTCAAGGTATGTCTAGATCTGTATGAAGTATTATTATTATCCTAGGCCTTTGCATTCTAAGAAAGACATACAAGTAGGTTTTAAAGACGTGAGCTCTGTTATTTTGTCTCCCAGAAGTTTGAAATTTAAAGAATGCTTGAGGTTACCACGTCGATGTGTGAAGGGGGGTCGAGGCCAGATGAGCATCTGGACTTTTGAGGCCTTATGAGCTAAAATATATATTCTCATAACAATACTTCACACTTTCTTTTCTTTAATACCTAAACTATCGCGATGGTTTGACATTCATACAATATTTCCATAAAGTGCATTAAGGACAACAGTTTTTCACAAAGTAGCCTACATAAGGGTAAAAGACGACACTTGATACTGGATGAAAACGAAGTATGTAGCGCTGTTTCAACAACTTCTTTTTTCTATTTTTCAGGACGTAACGAAGATAACCCAGAGGAAAATGAAGGTAACCATTTTTTTATTACACATACTGAGTGAGATCATTTCGAGATATTTTGGTTATCTAACGTATATTAGATCCTGCGAAATAAATACAAAGCAAAGTAAATTAAAGTAACTTCATGAGAGTCACAAGCTGAAAAAGATCTTTACATATATAAAAAAATTACTAATTAAGCTGAATACGCTCACACTACCATTAAAGGGACATTCACCGTTTTTTCCCCAGAATATTTTATTTGGCTTTGATACGTTGATTTCAGTTCAAATCATTTTGCTCAACTTTTATATTTACCCCCAAATGCCAAATATATCATCAAATGGAAAACATACAGCAGCCTTTTTCATTTGCAGAAACACGTCTCATTTACATGTACAGTATTTTCAAGACCTGTTTAACATCAGCAACCCAAATTTGTCTGTTTGCCTTTTTTGATATGTCTCCAAAGTTACGTTGGACTTGCTCCAGTGAAGTCCCAAGCTATGTTGACCCTATTTCTTAAGACCCCCATACCACCGAACCGCGAAAAATGTATATGCGACAGTCCGATAGCTTAATGTGCAATTGAGTGCGACAACTTTTGTGAGACTCCATTGCGACTTTCACATGACCATATTTAGACATTTGCGACCTCATCACATCTTTTGCACGACTGACCAGCATGAAGTATCTTTAACGAATGCATAAAATCCAATATGTAAGCCAAGATGGCCAACCAAACTCAAATTTGACCACCATTACGTCTCAGTTCACGTCATGTCAGCCACAGATCTTCTAAAAAGAACAATAACTCGGACCATGCTGAATGTGAGATGAGGTGAGGTGAGTTGGGGTTTAAATCTGCTTTTAATAGTATTTCACTTATATCGCGGCTGCTAGTATTATGGCAGGAAGAAAGACCCGGACCTCTTGATCCGAAGCCGAACGCGCTAACCACTGCGCTATCCCGCCCCCATGCTTAATGTAGATACACTGTGTGGAAAGAGACGCCTTGGTGAAAGATTCCTTTGCATCGAGCTGCAGGTCCCAGTGTCAAACGACAGGCTTCATCTCTTTCTGCAAGCTTATTCTGATGCAATAGATAGTGAATGAATAGTGCATAAATTGTGTTACAATGTCTCTGAATAATTTTGTTCTGATGTTGTCTCTCGTTGATGGTTGGGTAAGTATGTTTCCCCAGTAAGTGTCGGGGGGGGGGGGGGGGGGGGGGGGGGGAATAGATAGTGAATGAATAGTGCATAAATTGTGTTACAATGTCTCTGAATAATTTTGTTCTGATGTTGTCTCTCGTTGATGGTTGGGTAAGTATGTTTCCCCAGTAAGTGTCGGGGGGGGGGGGGGGGGGGGGGGGGGGGGGGGGGGGGGGACATGATGAGTTTCCTTCAGTGTTGGCTTTGACGTTCCCATACTTTCCGAACTGTAACTCTGAATTTCACCAAATTTGGTATACAACTTCCCCATATCATGAAGATGTGCCTTTTGGGGATTTCTGCTTTTGTCAAATTTAGATTTGTTTTTTTTTCTCCATGGTTACAATTTGGACTTATGGTTTGTTTCAAGAGCTGATTCTAAAACTAATTGTTCAATCTTCACCAAATGTGGTATAGAACCTACCCATATCATGTAGATGTGCCTTTTAGGTATTTGAACTTTTAAAATTTTAATAGCAACAATTTCGACTTTTGAAGGATAGGGTTTGTTTTCGGAGCAGAACTTATTGACCAATCCTCAAGTCCATTGCAGCAATTTGGACTTGCTCTTTTAGAAGGATAATAACTGGAATTGAATTGGTGGAAAGGGAGACATCTGTTTTTACTCGTAAAAACACCTTCATTATTGATTAAATATTCTCCCGTCTCTTGATTTTGCTCCTATGGCAGCCATCTTTGTTTACAAGCATTTAATGACAACAACACGAGGCCGAGGGCGTTGGATTTAAAAAAAATCTATATCTTGTGAATTAGAGTAACAATGACAATTCATTACCTGATTACTTCGTACAAGCCAACACAATTGGCGAATTTAAGTCACTACTAAAACATGATGAATCAAATAACAACTACCTAGATCTGAATTATGGTAGTCGTTTCTGCCAGATTATACATTGTCGGCTTAAACTTGGATGCAGCGATTTGAACGCAGATAAAGTAAATAGACATATCTCAAACAATCCGGAATGCGCTTGTGGATACCACAACGAAGATGTTGTTCATTATCTTTTTACATGTAAGTTATATACAACTCTTAGAAATAATACATTTTTCTATGTAAATGGCCATAACCTCCAAACTGTGTTATACGGAACACCTCAAGAATCTAATAATGTCAATATTAACATAATTAAGTCCCTACATCAATATATCAATAAATCCAAACGCTTTGAAAATCATTCTAAATTATCTAAATAAATATAATGGAACGAAACTGCAACAAATTATCAATTAACACTTATGTACGTATATCTATAGTTTGATTGTCTTGATTTTTTCATTTGTTGTTAACATGTTACCAGCTCTTGTGAATTTGTTTATGTTTTATGTAGTGGTGAGGCATTCACATAAGCAGAGTTTTGCTTGTTTGCCAAACCACATTCTTATTGAATAAAAATATGTTTAAACCAATGACAATTGAGATAAATAAATCTATTATACTTTCGAATACCTAATTAAAGATTAAATATGTTTATACTGGTGATCCCTGTTTTCTTTTTTAAATCGAGATGTGTGACTGTGAGTTCCACACGTATCAATCGAGCAAGAAATTAGTCCGTCAACCAATCGTAGTGTCACTCTCTAGGTCCTGACCAATCAACGTTGAGAATCAATAAAGAGCACATTTGCGAATATCACAAAAATAACCACCTGTGTATCTTAACCAATATGTGTAATATTGTGATGTGAAAGCAAACTGTACTATTACGCGCTTCAACAGATCGCCAGGAGAACTACACATCATCATGTTGTTAATGTGGGTGTGATAAAGAAAATACCTAACGTATCCCTTTTGATACCGTCTTTTAAAAAAACTTGCTTTCGCATATTACATCCGTTTAACAAATAACTTGTTGTAATTAATACACCATACATAGGGAACGTATTTCAGTATTTACTATGTCCCAACAAGTGTTCTGTCAGCCTCAAGAAGGGACCATGGACACCCAGTGCAGATGATGTAGATGTATCATAATATTTCATAGCTCATTGAAACTTCAGGATCATGACAAGCATTTTAAAAGTAATCAATTGTGATGTCTCTCATGGGACACCATTCTAAAACAATAATTTATTGAAAGGAATAGGTGTAAACATGTCAAATGGCAAAACATCACCCCTAACGTCACTGACGCCCCAAAACCTTAGATTAAATCAATCAATTCTATAATAACTTACCTTCATCCTTTTGATTATATATTTTTAATGGTTTCAGTTCCGTACATTTAAGTTATCTAAACTTGCTGAATAAAGATCTAGACTTTATTAAAGGCTCTTATTTTTTTACACAATCATCGTGTACTTCTACTTAAAAAGGGTATATTTATATTATTTGTTTTCATGTAAAGTTGATATCTTGCCATCCTTATTTCAGGACTGTTCGAGGGAGATATCAAGTTGATGCCAGACCAGAACCGCTTTGTAAGAAAAGTTTAATTATGAATTAGTTCGCACAACCAGGACATGATAACATTTACTTAACTACCGGCATTACATGCAGATAAGTACATTTCCTTTGTTGGCCTAAAATGTTGTCGTTGCTTCCGATTTGATTTATTATTGTACTACGACTAAACCATCGACAAAAAGTTAAGGTTGAAGATTCTGGCTGTGAGACACCTAGCCAAATGTTATCTGATTTTCAAACGGCACTTGTAAAGTGTCTTACATCCTTCTTTGTTCGCCCTTAAGTTGTATGATATTTTCAATGTTTGTCCTTTATGCGAGTAAATATTACAATTCTATAGGGTCGCAACGCTTTCAGGGACAGGGACTACAGATGGCCCAATGGTGTGGTACCATACGTCATCGATACGCATCACTTCTGTACGTATAACTTTCTTGTTAAGAGTTGATCTAGGGATAAGGATAGGTTCCTCACTCTTATCACATGGACAGTCGAACGTGATCCGTAGAGACTTCCAATGCTAGGAAGCTCAGATCAACTGTTTAAAGTATCACATTTGTTGGCTCAAATCAAATGTTCAAAGTATCAACTTTGTTGGATGGAGACTACGATTTGTAATGTTTGTTTTTCTACCCCCAAAAAGAATAGCATGATAGTGTTGCAATTTTACGTACGGTGTACTTTTAATTGGATTCATTCCCAGTGTAACACTACTATAAAACGTTTGATATATATATATATATATACTGATGTCCAAAAAAAGTTGACAATCACAAAAATAAACTTGGGCTATTTCCCTAACGTCAATCGACGTTGACAACGTCGATGCGTCGTGGTACCCAGGTATGCATTGACGCCCAAGGAGGACATACTCGATATTGAGTCTAGCCGGAGGAACCACCACAATGTTCTGTGTAAGATGAATTGTGATTTGCAATGTAAACATACTGATTCGTGGCGATGTATTGTAATACAATTAACAAAGTTTGAAGAAAAATGATTGTTTTTGCGAAATAAACATTTCTTTTTATCCTGAATGTCCTAGTTTTTCTCTGGGGTTATTTTGAAGACGTTGTTAACTTTCTTTTGGACAGCAGTATATGTATTACCCCTCAGTTCCGTCCCTTTGTCCTCCGTTAATCCCGATATACCTTCTGTATGTGTTGGGTTTGTTGGATGTGTTGGTGATTTCCTGTTGAAGTGACATTAGCTACTTTATTACCCAAGCGGACAAAGATATGCCGGGTATTAAAGTTTTCATAATGGTCATGGGAATTACAGTTTTTCTAAATATAACTTGCATTTTGTTTGGTTGACTGAACTACTTTACACCCATTCATGAATCGCTTACCTGTCTTGTTTTTAGAGCATACATATTTAAAGTCACACAACAGTAAAGCATTTAAAATATAAAATCTTGTTGATCTCTGAGTTACACACTTTGCAAGCAGACTTGCTTTGCTTCGAGGTGAGGGACGGGGCGCGGCCACGCTAAGTTTAGCCCCGGATTTCATATGTAAGAACCAGGCTGCCGACGAGCTCTGTCCGGTGCGAGCCCTGCGCATCTTATAGAGCGTACCTGGACTCAGGGTAGGCGCAGGCTCTTTTTGCCTCACTCACAAATAAGGGTCAAGGAGATAGATAAGAGGGATTTGATGATGTACTTTAGGTCGGCAGTCTTGGACGACTACAAGGCGGCAGACGTTCCTCCTGCTCGCTCTAACCCTCGCGCCATAAGAACGGTCTCAGCAACTATGGCTCTCCATAGCAACATACCTGTAGCGGACATCATGGTGGGCTGTTTTTGGAAGGCCGGTGTGGTGTTCGCTAACCACTACTTACGCGACATCTCTTCTGAAGATCTGGAAAGCGTGGCGAGATTGCCTCAGGTGTTCGCCCAGGAGCTAACCAGGATACCCGTCCAGGGGCATCACGTTAAGGGGGGGGGGGGGGGGGGGGGGGGGGGGGGGGTCCCCTTCTTAAGTGCGCACTTTTGTTGGTTGTTTTGTGTTTTTTAGTAGTTTGTTGGCAACCCCTATGGTTTGGTCCCGCCGACCCCGACCTCATTATTTATATTCACCGTTGATAACTCACTGGTCGTTATAACGCTCCAACCTCCCCTCCTGCGAGTCTGAGAGCTGCTTGCACCCAGGCTCCAGGAGGAAGGAATGACGTCACTAGGTAAGCCAGCCACCTAGCGGGGAGCGAGGATGGGGGTGATAACTCTCTTTATTCTTCAGTGCTATATCTTGTCGAGTGATTAATTGAGAGGAACTCAATTGGCTACTGTGAGTTATCAACGTTGAGTATGAATAATGACGTTTACTAAAAAAAATTAAGATATTTTGTTATTTTGCTCTATAATCTTATTTAAGGGGAAACAGTCGTTCATATTGAGTAAGAGGTATCTCTCTTGCAAATGAAAATTGACAATTTTTCAAGGGTTATTACAATTCATAATTCAATTTAGCCAGGATGCATATTGGCTTTTTTGGTTAATTTTGTTGTTGAATTGTATTTCAGTTAAAAAGTGATTTTCCCAACAAATATTAAGATAAATTGACAAAAATATTATTTTTTAACAAAACAATACAAATTTGTATAAAATAAATTTTAGGTAAAAAGCTACAAAATAACAATAACATTGCATTTTCGTCTTGCATAAACGTTTAACCATAACCCTTTTAATCAAAATAAGGCCATAATAATTATGAAATATGTTTATTATTCAAGCATGATGGTAGTGTGAAATGATTGTAAAAATGGAACATTGGGAACTCATATTTAAAAAACGAGCACTGTTTCCCCTACTTTTTATAACAGAAATGGATTTAACATATTTTCATGTATATGGTGAAATATTAGCAATTTCTTGAGATTTTTTAAATTGGTATGGCACCTTCAAATGCATCTCTCAGTACCATTAAACCATTGTTCTTCAGTGTCCTTCCTTGTAAAAGGCCCTCCAGACTGTTTGCCCTGTCAACTCATGTACTGCTCTCAGTCAGAAACACATATGATTTCACTCTTCACAAAGAGTTCGTCACTTTGAACCGGAGCTGCTTCAGCTTCATTTTGACTGATTGAAGGAATTGAAAATATAAATATAGTCGCAAGCGATAATAAAAGGATTCAGCAAATAAATGAATCAATTATTTGAAATATAATGAATTAAGACATCTTTGCATTCATTATTTTTTTTGTTATTATCTTTTAAAACAAGTTGCAAGTTTCTAGCATGTCCCTTGGATTATTGATTCCCAATATGTACATATCAAATCAAAGAATTGTAAAGAAAATCAATATGGCGGCCAAATCACGAGAGCTACAACTTTGTCATGATTTACTTTTTTGCTCGTATTATTATTGCGCATCTTTTGCAAAATGTTTCTATGTGGATTTTGAAAATGTTCCCCATGTTAAAGTTTTTCTTTATTATGACCGGAAATGACTTCGCGATGGATTTTTTTTTATTGATTCATAAAGACAATAGTCCTATCTTACTTTCCTGAAAAATTCATAAAATTCGATGGTTAGGTATTTGAGTTATGTCTCCTTGAAGTTTGCATTTTTCAAAAATTGCCTTTGCCGATTGGGCCCAAAGCTTCGCAGTTCAGATTCAGATTCAGATTCAGTTTTTCAGTATTTCGGGCCATAAGGCCTATAGTACAAGTACAGAGGCAGATAATAGTTTATATCACGTGGTAACATTTCGATAATAGAAAACATGTTAAAATACATTGCTATAGATTTGATAACATCAGTATTTTTGGAATTTAAAAAGATTGGACACTATTTGGAAACGATACAAATGCTAAGTATTTATTAAGGAGATGAAAATATTTTGAGCATTCAAACAATACATGGAATTCGTCTTCAATGTGACCAGAATTACAATGTTTACATATATATTCACAAAAATCACTAGGAATGACCTTTTTTCTACGCAAAGCATTAACTTTAAAATCATGGAAACCAATTTGAAACTTACAAAATACCCGTATTAGCGCCTTATCGTTCAAGTTCAAAATATAAAACTCTGGCACTAGTAAAGATTTATGCTTTGAGTAATAATTTAGATATTGAGAGTTATGTGTGGAAGTAGACCATTCTTGTACAGAAATATCAAGAAGACGTTGATGAAAAGCTGATAAAATAATATTTTCATTCCCAACCTGTTGGGAAATCCAAACATTGGAAAATCCTGTCGAAAAAAGCAATTCCCTAACCTCTGAGTCCCAATTTCTTTCCCCCATATCATCCTGCAATTTTTGAAAAAGGTAACTTTGTCTAGGGTATCTATGATAATCCATCTTTAACAGTTTTAGCCAATATCTAACAACTCTTCTTACCCAAGCGGGCACAGATATGCCGGGTATTAAAGTTTTCATAATGGTCATGGGATTTACAGTTTTTCTAAATATAACTTGCGTTTTGATTGGTTGACGGAACTACTTTGTGCTCATTCATGAATTGCTTAGCTCTACTGTTCAAGCTAAATCACATAATTGAACAATTTCGAACATACCTAATTGAAGTCACATGTCAGTAAAACATATTAAAAATAAAATCACGTTCAACCTATGTTTCCGAGACCGTATTTACAGTACTAAACTTGCAAGGCGAAGCAGCATGCAAGAGTCGCCGACTGCACTGCCGTGACGTCATTGCTTTGTAACGTCATTAACCATGACGTCATTTGGTGATTACACTCCTTTCTTGCATTCCAACAGAGCGATTATCAATTCACGTTTTCACAAATTTTCTCTCATTCTGCGACATTGTTTACGATATTAATGAGTTGTTTACTATGTCAGTAAACCATTTTGGGAATAAAATTCAACAGTTACTTTAAAATCTTTCTGGGAATAAGAGCGCAAGTTGTAAACTATTTAGATGTGCGTATCTTGAAGGTGTAAGAGAGTTTATGAATGGCGTATGAGTACAATTCGTATTTTGCAGTCTAATCAAAGATCGTGAATTCGCGTCCTGTTTTTCGATTTTTATGCATTAAAATGATGATGGGTAAGAAAAAGAATAACCAACTCGGTGCTCGGAATTACGAATTATCTGTCCCTCGTGAATTATTATGTCAAACTCCTCGCTGAAGCTCGGAGTTTATCACAATAATTAACTCGGGACAGATAATCCGTATTTCCTCGCAACTCGTTGATTATTCTTATATTAATCTACTAGAAACGTTTAAATTACAACGGCCAACTTCTCCAAGCACAGCTTTATTTGAAGCATGTTGCATGTACTTTTTCAATGCAATGGTAGTATTTAGTGCCCCAAATTTCCGATCCATAAAAAAGAATTGGTAAGATTTTACAGTCAAAAATGGTACATGCTGTTTTTAATGAAATGAAGGATTTAAAAAAAAATAAATGCTGTACTGATTGTGCCGCCTTAGAGGCTTGGGAAGCTAAACTTTTACAAGCAGTTGACCAATTAAGCCCAGATGAAACTATTAAACGTAAATATTTATAATATGTTACACACTTAACTTTAAGCTCACCATAATACCATACTTCATTTCTCTTTAATACACCACCATTTCTAAATACAATAATATTTGTTTTCTCAATATTTAAACTCAAGCCTCACTTTATACAAAACTGCTGTAAAACATTAAGTTGTTGCCGTAGACCAATGACTGTATACAAAAACATATTAACATCGTCAGCAAACAGTAACATCATTATATCATCAATAACTTGAGATGGAAAAACTCCGTGTTAGCATGATTTACAAATATCTGTGTTTATAAAAAAAAATATGAATAGAATCGGGCTTAAAATGCAGCCTTGACGCACACCATAACTTGTTTGAAACATATCTGTCTTAAAATTATTAACTTTCACACATGATTTCACAGATGAATACATATTATGAAAGAGATTGTAAAATGTACCATGACAACCTGCTTTAAGCAGCATATATAACAGTTTGGCTCTATCGACATAGTCAAAGGCCTTTTTAAAATCTATGAAGGCACAGAGGAAACGACCCTTTGGATTACACAGATATTTGGAACAAAGTGCCTGCAAGGTAAACATATTATCGATGATGGAGTAGCCGGGTCTAAACCCAGCTTGGGATTCCGAAAGAATATTGTTCAAGTCTATCCAAGCACGGAGACGTTTGTCAGGGTCGATGTAAATAGTTTCCCTGCAATATTTAATAGAGATATACCACGATAGTTGTTTGGGTCGGTCACACAGCCTGACTTAAAAAGGGGAATGATTAGTGCCGAATTCCAGGCGTCAGGAAATTTTCCAGAGTCCAATATAGAGTTGAAAAGAGGATATAGGAAATTGAGTAATGTAGATTGTCCAATCTTAAATGATTCAGGAGGAATACCATCTTCCCCGGGGGATTTCCCAGATTTTAAGTTCTTCATAGCTTCAATGATTTCAAGTTCTGAAATATTATCGGATAGCAAGTTATCTATTCCTTCTGCATTCACACACTTTTCACAATAATGATTACTTATAAAATCCGCGACATGTTGGTCGAAGGCTTCATCTTTTTCATGTTTGGATGGATTTAGAAAATTTTTAAAGTAGTTGTGTAGAATATCTGCCGATATAGTACATCCAGTGTTTTTATTTCGTAAAGCATTTTTTAAACTTTTCCAGAAAGATTTGCAGTCAACATGTTTAGCAGCAGCACACAGCTCCTCGGCAGTGCGTTTATCATATTGTTGTTTCTTCACATCACACATCTTTTTGAATTTTGCTTTAAAGACCATATAATTATCCAGGTTTTCTTTACACTTATATCTTTTAAATAAATTCAAATGTTCATATTTTTCTTTCTTTAGATCCGCACAGTCTTTATCAAACCATGGAGGTTGTTTTGAATTATTTTTCATGTCTGACACACAAAAAACACCCGCTCTAACGGCACTGGAGATGAGAAAGTCGTTTAGTTTGGATACAGCTAGATTTGTCAGTTTGTTGGATTGCAAGAAAGTCATTCAATATATTTGGCGCACGTAGAAGTTCTTTATAACTTGATGATGCCAGTTCTGGAAGCTTGTACCTCGGAACAGCCGTTAAATTTATGTTAATTATGGGTGTTGGGTTGTCCTGGAATATTATAGACAAGGTACACAAAACAGGCATGTGGTCAGATTCTGCACGTTCACATATCTTAAGATCCACAACTGTATGGAATAACTGGCTGGAAATGAGAAAATAATCTCCCAAACTACATCCCACATGTGAAATAAATGAAAGTTTGCTTGGTGTGTCCGAAGGCGTTCGACCATTTACTATATGTATACTAAATAGTCTGCACAAATCCAGTAAATGTGTTCCATATACGTTGGTTTCCATATCAAGTGTTGATCTGGGTGTATTAACTGAGTCAGTACTATAGTCATCTGGTAGAGGAAGATAATCCGTGTTGTCGTCGATAATGAAGTCGTCTAAGTTGCTCGTCCTAGCATTAAAATCCCCACTGAGGATAAACAATGAAGCGTCACTAAAATCATTACAGATTTGGGATAGTTTCGACTCCAGTTGATCAATACCATTTTCTTCGGATTCATTGTAGATTGAGGATTTTTCAGAATGTACATATAAGAATCCAAACAAGATATCTTTATCATAAGTATTTCTACAGGCTTTAAGAAGCACACAGTTTTTCCAATGATCATACACTCTTGTAAACAATGATGCCAACTCATTTTTAGCACAAACAACAATACCTCCGGAATGTCTACCATACTTTGACAACTTGCGAGGATTACATACAAAACATGTATAACCAGAAAATATTGCTTCGCAGTTCCATTCGACATTAAGGGCTGAATCCTTAATTACGTTGGGAAATATTGGGTTTTTGGTGTTGGATTCGTCCAAATTTAGTGAATGAAGACGTAAGAATGATATTTTGACTCCTTAGTACCTTTTCAGATGTTTTAGGTCACTTTTCTGCATTCCAATCGGTGAAAAGGCCTTGTTTAATATAGTCGCAAGCGACGATAAAATGATTCAGCCTAAACCATTGGGAGTACCGTCAGGAACTTTGAAATGTGTCTTAAAGGTGCATTGGCTGGGGAAATTTGCTGGAAATTGTTTTGAAAATTTACAAGGTGCAAAAAAATTAATATTGCGCCGTAACGCTTAACCTGCAATTTCGACGTGGTTGTCTTTTTTGTCATCCCTGAGACAGCAAATCTTTTGATAAAGATTTCGAATCTCTACGAGCAAAAAAGTAATTTTTTCGGATTTTTAAAAACAAATTTAAAAAAAAAATTTCTTCAAGTTGATTTCTCTGCCTTCTCTCTAACCTTGATTTCTCTGTACACTGTTAACTTTGTCTTGAAGTCATGAAAAATTGGCGCACTTATCGATTCGAGTTTTAGAGTTCTGCCCCCTCGAAATATGTCATACTTAGAAAGAAACCCGACTTTTTTCTTTGAAAGGTCATTGTGAAAAAAGTAATTAGAGTAGGCTCTTGAAAAACAACACCATGTATTCACCAATGCCTCAGCTGCATACATATATAAGTTTCAGCTTCGTGGTGCAAGTATCCTCAGAGGAGATGTTCTGTAAAGGTGCACAGGGTCAGAAAAGGGTGAAAAACAGCTAAAAATCAATATGGCGGCTAAACAACGTGACCTACGAATTTGCCATGATTACTCGCATTATCATTGCAAAGTTGAAAACATCTTAGTGTATTTTGAAAATTTTCCCATGTTAAAATTCAAAATTTAGATTCGAACTGTAGCTCTAATGGCTTGGCCGATTTGGCTTCGCAGTTCTATTCCACATTAAGGGCTATCAGCATGTCAAATTTGGTTGCATTTGCTTCAGCCGTTTAAGCTGCATTTTGGGTACAAAATTCTTGAAATAAAAATAAAGGCTGAATCCTTAATAAATGACACAGTGCAAATGAATCTTTGTTTAATCAACATAAATAGTCCCCCTGTTGTTAGCGTCATCCTGGCAGTCCAAAATCCAGCTAGCCATGGATAACATCTCCAGCTCCACAGACGGATGCATCAAGTTCAGGCAAAGGACTAATGAGGCAGCATACATCAAGTTCAAGGGAGGTGCTGGGTGGGTATTTAAAACTTGTACGTTTATTGAATAATATTCACACGCACATGACAGCTAACATGGTAACAGATGCAGAGACACGTCAATTGAATGATGTTATTTAAGTATCAGTACATACGTTTTGTCGCAACAGTATTTTCTTAGTGTTACAGAATTATCTAATTGTATCGAAGTGACATTGGTGATAAACCACTGACTATTTCTTAAAGAGTCATCAAGGATGTTAGTGTTTCAAATACATATTGTTTGGCGGAAAATATACTTATAACGTCGCTAGAGAAATATTTTATCTATAAATTATTAATAACTAATTTTCATATCACCACAATGTAATGCAATTTGGTTTCAAAGAGAAGTACGCGCGTTAAGGGTATCTGACGTCATATAAACAATTCCCTTTATTGCATAAAACGTACTACACAGGAGCAAGCGTTTCCGAAGCGTGAAGGCTCGTCTCTAGCGCAAGTCGCCATAACAACCCACGTGCTGCACGTGATGCACGTGCTGCACGTACTTCTCTTGAAGTTACCCCTATCACACATTACTGAATGTGACGATTGCTTTATAAATGATGTTTCTAAATGTCCTGAGAATATACAAACTATTGCCTGTTTAATGTACTTATTGAGATAAGACCAACAAATTATGACAATTATTCCAATATATGTAACAAATACATAATTAAATGAAATGGTAAATAAATAACCGCCAAAAATTATATATTTCAATTTCTTTATATTGCTCATAAACTTTGTTATTATTTCTTGTCTTTGTATACAGTTTGTGAGTTAGAACATAATGCTTTGCGCTTGAAAATAATATACTGGAAAACACCTTTTCTAATTAGTGCAATTTCACGGCTTATTTTGGTTCGAAAAAATCTGTGAAAAATTAAGTGTATATATTTCACGGAGATAGAGTTTTGGCAATTTTCCTATAGATATGTTCATCGACATCCTTTATGGCTCTTTAATGAACAGAATAATAACCTGAGGTGCAACCCCCTCATTGCCATTTTGCAACCCCCAAATATCGTTTGTTCAACCATGTCAACGGAGCACTCATATAACTACAATTGATTATGAATCCTCTTACTACGGACATCAAGAACCTTCTATTGAAGCTTTATGGTTGCGAAGTTGAGAAAATGACATAACAGAAATTATTAGTATAACCTATTACCTATTACTACATCAGGTCACCCAGGTGTTCCTATCTTTAATGTTACCTTGTGTTGGTTGCAGATGCAACAGCGCCTATGTAGGTAACAGGAACCGAGAGTTGGAGATTACTCTGGACTCGGGCTGCAGCAAGATCGGTATCATCATGCATGAGATTCTACATGCTCTAGGATTCTGGCACGAACAGAATCGACCTGATAGAGACAACTATGTTGTCATCGAGTGGAACAACATAAAGAAACGTATGTCAATAGTACCAATAATTTATTTCAGAATCAATGTTCATCTGACGTGAATAGATCATATCAGACTATGTAGCATTGAGTGGAAAACAAGCAAGAAAAACACTGCATTCTTTCAATCAGGTATGAACTTAGAGGGCCTGACAGAGAAAGTTTTCTCTTAAATTGAAAAGTTTAAAAAAAGTAACTCCATAGGAATATTTTGTCAGATTGGGCATTTGGCAATGAGTATCTTGCGCTGGACTATATAGACAAATAACCTGTTATCAGTGATCTGAGTCAATCATATAACGATTCCTTTGATATTATTGTGGAACTATACTCACGTCCAAGAAACTTGACCCCTAAGAAATTATTGATTGTGACCGATATATGACTACTTTACCACTTAAAGTTAATAAACTATAAGGATAAATCAATTGACAATCAAAATACGCGAGTTCATTCATTTTAATTTGTATTGTTATATGCAAGAAGGAGTAATAATTGCTATTTACAAAACCAAGACATACAGAGATTTCAGTGCCGTAATACTGCAATGTCAACAACGGGTATGTCCTCCTTGTGCCTGAATACAAGTGTACACACGTCTACGCATTGATGACGTCAGGCGTCTGATGACGGCATTGGGGATTGTCTGCCACTCTTCCCTCAGAGCTTGACGCCGAGTAATAGGAGTTGGCTGACGTTGTCTAATACGGTGATCGAGGTGGTCCCACAGGTGTTTGATCGGGGACATACCAGGGAATCATGGGGGCCAGGGCAGTACATTAATATTGTGCCTATTCAAAAAGTCCTGAACCACTCTAGCAACATGGGGCCTTCGATGTCGTGTTGATAGAGAGTTCCCTGGTGTTGCTGCCGTATAAAGGGGATAAAAGGATAAAGGGTCTCAAGACTTGGTCAATGTAGCGTTGACCAGTCATTGTCTCATCAAACACAACAAGATCAGTAGTTCTTTCCGCTAAAATCCCACCCCAGACCATTACGCTCCCTCCAAAGTTCCAGCTCTTGGATGCAACATGCCGCCATCCTCTCCCCTTGTCTTCGATAACCTCGTTTCCTCCCATCATTGTTGAATAAGCAGAATCGGAAAAGATTACCCTTTGACAGTCACGTATCTGCCAGCGCCGTACTTGACGTGCCTAACGTAGTCTCTCTTGCCGATGTCTTGGCGTCAGAACAGTTCCTCTGTAGGGCATGTAGTTCCTAATACCGTAGGAACGAAGACGTCTGGCTACTGTCTGTCGGCTGAGACGGCGACCCAACACAGTTCTTGCCGTTGACGTTACCGTGCAGGTGCAGGTGCAAAGTACGTATGTACCGGTCTTCTCGAGGGGTTGTGATGCGGGGTCTCCCTGATCTGTGCCTGTCTCTTGTCTGACCAGTCTGCTGGAACTGTTCAATCAAGTTGGTTACCGCTGTGGTGGAGCAGCCAAAGGTTCTGGCAACATGACCCCTTGAAGCTCCGATGTTGATCATTCTTATGGCCCGTTCGCGTTGTTCTGCTGTAAGTCTCGGCATTCTTTTTGTGTTTTTCCAATGACAGTGAGGACAATGGTTTGTGTGAGAGCCTTTTATACAAAGAATTGCACGTGCGGTTCGTGCAATTTAAAAAAAAATGCGATTTTAACAGAACCTTCCACGTGAAGAATGATTGTTACATGTTGCGTTTCTGCTATGCATACAACGGGTCCATGAACACTGGCGATCTCAGGAAATACCTACTTGAAATATTCAAATTGATAAAATATATTTTCAGTAAAGAAGTTTCTTTTGGAGGTGAGTATATGCAATGTTGTATATATAGTATTGACAGTCACGGGATATTGAGGTTCTGCAACATATACTGAAATCTGTATTTCTTGACAACTACCATGTTTATCTCATCGAGTGAGTTAGAAAGTTAAGATTTTCATGAGTGAAAATATATAACTTTCTACCTAACGAGATTAGATAAACATACCTTTTGTCAAGAACTGACAGCTATTTTATTTATTATATGATTTTATCCTTGAACTTGCGCATATACAGCATCGTTTTCACCGCAGTAACAATGTGACATCACAATATAATTCGTTATGTCAGACCATTGTTTTATGAGGTCAAATTATATCAGTCACTGGTCACAGTGAAAATATAAGTTATTTTCACTGTAGCTTGATAGGCAATTTATTTCCCTCATAAATCCAAGTATTTCACTGTTCGTCATATAATAAATTAAAGTATCCACACCCCTTTATACCTATAGTCTATAGAAGGAACAGACACCGTTTCGATTTGTAATTATTGTTCGATATTATCAAACGTCTCGACTACATCCATCACTCATATCTCAAATTATACACAATGGCATCTTACTTACCACTTTTCTATAACCTCTTACTTTTCGCCCAAAAAACGCTGATAAGTCGAAGTAAAGTGATAGTCTCTAAACTAAGCTCTATTTGACATATCATAATGTGAAGTCTTCCAAAGACAGATCTGATATAATATATAACTTAATGAGAGGAGTCTATAAGTGTATTATATTGTGGGTTTTCCTGTATCGGCGAGACGAGTGAGACATCGGAACGTTTAAATTTTAAGAAGAGAACTCAAGAACAGTTAGAATCTGTAGATGTTTATGTAGCTACACTTAAAACTCCAGCAAAACATGCACTTATGGACAGGAGCCTGGAGGATAGTCTAATCGGGGATCGCATGGTGATGGTTATGTGTGATAATTCCGCTCACAAGATACTGACACGAAATTATCACTCAAAGACTGTGATGACATTAATTTTGTTAGAGAGCAGCTGCTAGACTTAATTCTCTGTCAAGCACTGTGGATGTGTAAGCTGTCAGTAAAACTAGGGGGTGCAGAAAACTGAAAGAAAAGGAAACCTCTCAAAGTCTCAACAGTGTAAATTGTTAGAGAGCAGCTGCTAGACTTAATTCTCTGTCAAGCACTGTGGATGTGTAAGCTGTCAGTAAAACTAGGGGGTGCAGAAAACTGAAAGAAAAGGAAACCTCTCAAAGTCTCAACAGTGTAAATTGTGTTGATAGAATCATATATTTAACAGAATGGAATGGCTAGCGGGGGAATAAGACATGTAAGCGACGTACCAGAGGCGAGCAGAAGAGTTTTGGACTCTCTGAAGCTGGTTGAGCAGAGATTGTGGGATTCCATACAGGAGGGACTTCGCATAGTCCAATCTCGATGTAACCAATGCCTGTACTGGTTTCTTGCAGCATCCTTCTGTGAGGTACATGTATTGTCGTGTTGCACCAATGTTCCTGATCTGAGAGAAGTATGATTTGCAATCACTTTCACTTGGGTGTTCATCGTAAGGCACTTGTCTATCTTTGCGCCAAGATATTTCATGTCGTCAACAGCTTGGACGACACCTACAATGGAATCAGAGAGACTGGAACCCAGTTGTTTTAATAATGAGTCCAGATTACGCTGCGATTTGCTAGTGGCAGGATGAGAGTGTGGAGAAGACGTCTTAAGATCCAGCCTGCTCTAGGCCCCATTTGTGGCCCATCACTGCACTCCCCTGTCATCTGACGGCCACAATTGTGGCCCCGCCACGCGCAGAAAGCCGTGACCCTTGACCTCCGATCAAAACAGACAATTACATCTATCCAACAACTGAATTTTCGATATAAATGCAACAGAAAGGGTCTACATTAAAAATCCACAACAGTGATATGTAATACTTGTAATAAAAGTGTTTGTTCATGTTACACGGCTCCACGGAAAAATTCAGTCGATGCGAGAGAAAACTTCCGGTGAAAATTGTCACATGTGAAGAAGTTGGAGAGACGACGGTTTCCAAACAATGATAAATAAAGTAAATCTGACGCAGTGACAATTCATAACTGTGTTTATTCAATGTACACGATAAACAATCTTAGTCAGTTTGATTCATAATAATATCGTTGCAATGTTTTATCAAGGCAAAATTGAGCTGTCAAATCGTGAGTTTCCTTCATCTTGCTGCAGTTAGAAACCGTTAGGCCTAGACTGAACAAACAATGTCATCACAACAACATCATCTAAAAAATCCTTTAAATTTGATCATGATCACGGATTCCAAAGATAAAAAAATAACTGACATTTATATATCTTGTTGTGGCTAAAACTTGCATTACAATTAGGCCTACAGATCATCTTGAAAAATCTACTTACAAATTGCCGATAAACAGCATGACGCCATTACGCTTTCATGCACTGATGGCGGATTTCGATCAAACACAATTTCGATGTTCAAGTTCAGTATCCGATTCATGGCACTTGATCGGAATATCCTAATACACACAGGCTGCATTAACATTTTCGTAGTGGTGAACAAACAATTGGCTTATTTAAAAATATGTTTGTTCTTGAGTAATGACACTCGGACCCAAAGACAACCGTTAGCACGTCCCGCGCGATTGTAAACAAGTTACTGTCAATGCTATTCCGGGAAAACTAATGTTTATGATAGCAACACTCTGTCGGTCATTCTTGGTCTATTGTTTTATATAAACATATTTATTTTCTATTTTAAAAACTATCATTTAGGAAAAATATTTGTACTGTTTGTTTTCTTGTTTTTAAATACTGAAGGCAAGTAGCATATCGCGATTATCGTTAGACTAGGCGATTGGAATCTCCAGTACGATTTCAAATGAAATTTTGGAATATACGGGCGTAACGTGTTTGATGAAAATTCATGAAATAAAATTTATTTGGATCGAGTTTGTTTTTGTGAGAGGCAAAACATTTACGACATGAAAAGGAATTTTCGTCTGTCAATAAAAAAATCAACTAGCTAATTAAGTTACTTACGACAGACAATTGTCACTATTCAACATCTTCAAGTGAGCTCTCGCGAAACGTCACTCTGACATGTGAACATTTATTCAGTAAGTAAGAATGCGTTGGCACATCATGAATTCATGCAAAATAATTCATTCGTTTTGAAAATAAAATACTTTGAAACAACTCGTAACTGTTTTGAAAATAAAATAATTTGAAATAACATATCATTGACCTTGCCAGGACACACGTGGTTTTGATTGACAGAAGTGGGCGTGGACACTTGAGTGACAAGATGGGCGTGGTTATCGTAGCTTTGCGCAGATTGATATATCGATGTCGTCATTGATCGATTTACCAAAAAATGTCCTCAAATTTAATTGAAATTAAAAACTTTGACAAATATTATATAGGTTTTTAAAACTTACTTGACAAGCAGTAGTGTTTGATGTGTCGATAGCGTGTAGACACAAAATCGTAAAGTACAGTGCCGTGCCGGTGACGTTATTTTCATAGACGTGCATGTTAATTTAATCTGGGATAAATAATTTTCATAGATACGATTTGTGTCCGATTCTATTCACATTTATCAGGTTTGTGGGGAATCGACTTGGTTACAACCTCATAATTTAAGTTTAATTTTCCGTTTACTATCTTGGGAATGGCAGAACTTTGATCAACATATATACGTAGTTGTGAAAACATTTAACATGACGGTCTATGGGAAACGTTTTTATCTAACGTACACATGTAGGTAAATTGGATTACATTAGTTAATTATCGTCCGAAAATTTAATTTAAATTATTTTCTTCAAGCTGAGATGATTTCAAATCAAGATGAAAAGTTTAACATTAATTTAAACAGAACTTAGTTCATGAAAATCATTTATCCCAGCGTAAATTAACATGCAAGTCTATGGAAATACGACACTGTACGAATATAACTGCCACGTAGGCCTACTGTAGGCCTAATTACATGAGAAATGTGAATTTGTATTTATAAATGTTGGAGGCAAATTACTTGAAAAATATTAAACATCAGTTTATTTCACTCTTGCACTTGTCTGTTGCAGGTACCGTTATCAACCGCCTCTTGTAGGTGAGAGTTTTTGTAAATGATTTGTGACATAGGCCTACCAACTTGAATCCATCAACATTCTCATACTTAATTTCGACTGGCATTTTTATTTGCTACACATTGAAATAAAGGATGGACTGTTACCAAATCTTGACTTTTTGTCCAAAATATAACTTATCTGCGGTAGTCCAGTCCAGTCCGGCGGCCTTCGAGAGATTCCGTACTCCAGTGAAAGAGATGAAATGACACTCGACCTTCAAGAGGTCTACTTTGTGTGCAGGTACTCACTTGACAGTGTAGAATCAAGGAAATTGATGGGATATCTTTCTTCAACACTTGTCAGCTAAATCAGATTCTGGGGTATTGTCTTTTTTGCCTCAACACTTTGATAGAATTGCTCAAATATTCGTTAGGCTTACTATTTGCGTCATATAAATGATATAGTTTTGTTTTTGACATTTGTTTAAATATTAACACGTGTTCATATCTAAATTGACAAGTGTTCATTGTCATATTTAATTTACAGTGCTTGTAGTTAATTTAGTATTGTTTACGTTTAAAAAATAATTTAGTTGTGCTCCTAATATCCAAACCCGCATGACCCATTACATGTGTGACAAACGGTACACGACATTCATTTTTAAAACTTTTTTCAAAGGGATCGCTTACACTCGTAAACAAACCATAGCTTAACAAACTTTTGTCTGATTGTGATTATGTTCCGTTAGTACACATATATGTCTATATTAAATGTATAGATTACCAACCAATACCTTATGGGGAAACTCTGATCAGGAGCAACGTTCTATTTTCTGATTGGCTGAGAATGGAATTCCCCAATGTGGTTTCCACTTAGTTATCGTTTGTCGTCAATTATAATACTCCATTTGGAAATTAATATAATTAGATGCTTTTGATTTATATTTCTTCTTTTATTCTTTATTTATTAATTATATATAGTAACATGCATTACGTTTATAATTATGTCAGATAAATTAAACTATGCGCACAATGTACTATGTAGCCTCAGTAGGCCTATTGTTTCTTTTATATCTGAATTTACAATCTTAAAATTATAAACATCCTTTAGTATCAATATTAATAATCCTAATCAAAAAAGAAAACAATGTTTTCGACTCTTAATTTATATATACTTCTTGATATCGTGTGATCCCACATCTTGTCAATCGCTCATGATATATACTGCCATGACGTTTTCGAGCACCTGCTGAGATCTGCACATGTGCCCACTTGTGTCGTCTGCCGCTTGTGTTTTGAATTTTTAATTGAGGTATTCGTCCCGTAATTGCATGTGAATCAATAGCGAATACAATTTAATAATTGGAGGTAGGAAATAATGTCTTCTGCTTCTGGCACTTCTGGACTTGTCTGGTGATTTTATTTTTTCTTGAAGCTTCTAAAGGGAAGTAATAATAAACTGACTTCCGTTGCTACGTCATTTCCGGAATGAACGTTTTTCGTCTGCAATAAATTTGGATCTCATTTTTACAGTAAAGGTAGGATTTTTGTCATATATTATTGCCAAAAGACCTTACAAATGTGTTACAGATACTTTATTTATTAATACACAATTTATTCGATGACGAATTAGACGTTTCTGAGCTTGTGTTACAGTGTAGAAAATGTCATTTGCTCATTAGTTTTCTCTGTTGACCGGCCTCAGGTTATTGTTTGCATCGAATTTTTATCCGTTGTTTACACAGTGCTGTTAGTGAAATACTTACGTTTATCACATTAAAAATCACATGGTATAAGAATATGAATCTCTTTGTATCCACGTGATAATTTTGGTAGCTATTGAAACAATTATTCTTAATATATTGTGTTTTCGTTCTAATTACCGAAGTCCGCCATTTTGATTTGAAACAGACGATTTCCGAGACATCAGCATGGGTAATAGCTCGCTATTCGAAAAGTGTAATTTCTACAGTGCTGAAACTTTATTGATACCACTTTTAGTTATTGTTGATATTTATTCTTAAGTATGGATTCTTTGTGTTCTGTGGTTTGTGAGAAAATCGCAGTCAAAGCGGTGCGAGCAAAGTTGAGGAATTTATCAAATAATAATAACGTCTTCGTTTTATGTTGACTTCTAACGATGTTAGATAATTTATCGCCGTGGTAGCTACAGTAATCGGATAACAGTAAAAATCCTTGTGAATATTCGGTTACAACCCTGAATTCGTAAAATGTGAATTTATCTGGAATATTTTAGTTTTATATTTCAAATGATCGATCCTGGATAAATCGTCCAGATTACAAAAAAATAGATTTCATGAAAAAAGTACTACTTTGCTGTTTCAAGGATTATTTCTTCATTATTGTATGTGGTATGACTATAAAAAATATATCATCACATAGCCTAGTGATTTCCCCATCAGTGTGTGAAATTTTGCTTAGAATACTTGTTTACTTTTTGATCAATTTCAATTTTCGTAACGGTGTTGATTTTACGGCGCTTCAGCTGAAATTAATCCAGATGACAGTGGGTGTTAGCCTAAAACAATCCAGCAGGCTAAAGGTTAAACATTATGTGCAGTGTTGTGTGCATGAGGTAGACAGGTTTGGCGGCCCAAGTGTCATGGTTGTGGGTGCTTTCTATGGTATATCCCGTTCACAACTACTGATTATGCGTGGAATCGTTAAAGCTGATCCTTATAGGTGACCTTATAGGTGATCGCGATCAGGTGCTCGGTCCCGAACTTATTTCATTTATGAGGTCATATGATCCAGGTCTGCAATTCCATCATGCCAAAGCTGGACCACATACTGCAATCTTGACAAGTAACTTTCTGCAACACGCAGGAATTAACGTTCTTCACTGGCCTTCACCAGATCGCAATCCCATTGAGCACCTATGGAATGCTCTTGGTAGGCGTCTGCGAACTCTCAGAAACCAACTGCAGAATTTGCAGGACCTTTGTGCTACTTTGGAGGAATACTTGTGATGACTGCCAAATAATGAGGAGGCGTTGTTTGGCAGTTGGTAATGCACAGGATGGCCATACACGTTACTGAACGTTTAAATCACCAATTGACATACTTGTGACTTGTTAATTTGTTTATTCCTCTTATTTGCACCTTCTGTAACCCCAATAAACGTTTTCCAATCCTGATTACTGATAGTTATTCTCACCGATCATAACAAATACATCATAACCTCAATACATGTTTCCTTTATTTTATATTTCATTCAAATTACGATTGTGAAGTTGTGCTTTGTTTATGGTTTTGGAATGGTCTCGGCAAGATCAATAGTCACCCACTTTATCGGATACCGGAGTAAATACCTTAAATCAGAAATAGTATATGAGCTTTCACCGAACCTGTACCGAATTCAGTATCAAAGTTACGATTCTCTGTTGGTACCACCAATATAACACTAAGCAGTTTCCTATCCTATCCATCCAGACAACCCTCTCATTCAAATTGTAGATACACTTTATGTCCATGCAGGTTATTACAGTAACTTCGACAGGCACCCTAATTACATGATCGACACCCTGGGACAGCCTTATGACTACGAGTCGGTGGTGCACTACAATCCCCACGCCTTTGCCATCGACAGAACCAAGCCCACCATCCTGGTGAAGCAGGAGGGTGCAGACATCGGACAGAGAACTCATCTCAGTCCAATCGACATCGAGAAACTCATGATCTACTATGAATGCCAATAAATTGCCTTAATCTTTTACAATATGTTAAATACACATTTTAAAATTGTCCAAAATTGTAAATATAATTATGGAATAAAACATATTTGGACATTATCTTTGTATATTTGCAGAACTTTTTCTTTATAAATGTAAATTCCCTTATACTCATGTACTTTGTGTACCATTATCAAGCAATTTTACATCTGATATTGCTTCCCTTTTGTTCAGCATCTTCATATATACATATATGAGAAATAATTACCTTAAAGTCTTTCTTAAGTTGGTCATGACATTTAATTTATGCAATGTCAACGAGAGCCTCTACATCCGACCAAAAAAAGACCAAGTAATTCATAAATATCATATAAATGTTTTTATATAATATCAAATAATTGTTTTTCGGTTGGGTAAATTATAATAAATCATCGTATTAATTATAATACGATGATAATACGAATCACAAGATGGCATCTCGATATGAACATTATGGATGATGAGGTGGAGAATATTAAAGATGGATCCACTGTGTTTCATATTTTATATTGCTTTAATAGGTGCCAATGTACTGAAAGTGCTGATTCTAGTTCAAATAATTTCGCTCAACTTGTTTCTTTCATCGCCAAATATATCCAAAATATTATTTTCCAATGAAAATCGAGTAGCATCATTATTCATGTGCACAAACCGAAACTGCATGTCCATATTTACATGCATAGTAGTTATATGACAAATTAAATAGTATCAACCCAAATTTTTCTTTTAGTCTGTTGTTTCCAAAATTATGTTTGGCTAATTGAAGCGTCCATCACCTAGCATCTGCTTTTCGATAAAAAATCACTACTTATACCTTTATATCGTCACTATACTGTCAAAATGGTAATTTTCGGCAAAAGTCACTTCTTCTCGATACGATTATACATGTAAAGATTATAAGATTGGCATATGTGACCCCTAACAACACAACGGATACACATTTAATAATGATGCAGGAAATGACAATGAAGTACCTAGGAATGAGAACGGAGATGACGATAAAGTCGAGAATATTGAAAATGGAGATGGCAATGAGGTTTAAAATAATGAAGATAGATAAGATGATGAGGTTGAGAAAATGATGATGTAGAGGGTGCTGAAGTCCACAAAAGTGAGGATGAGACGATAATAAAGCCGAGGGTAGTGAGGATGGAGAAGACGATGAGGTTTTGAGTAATGACAACGAAGAAGACGATTAGGTTTAGAGTAATGAAGATTGAGACAACGATGAAGTTGAGATTATTGAGGATAGGATATTGAAAAAGGAAGGGAAACCCTCATTGAGGGTTCCTCCAAAGTTAAATGAGCAATGCCGGTTTCTGCAGGTATATAATGCTGTTGCTCGATTTTCATATATTCGGGGATAGGGTATGAATATGCATCTCGAGTGAAATTTAAAAAAATTAAATCAGGATATGTGGTATTTTGTCATGTATGAAAGCCAAATAAAATATTATGAAAGATAGTCAATGGCTCTTTAAGGACAGTCGGAAAGAGGACGTCCTTAGAGAATGTCCTGATCATATCATTTGAGCTAAAGCCATGTGCTGTTTTGTCAAATTAGCAAATATTCAATATTAACTTTAATTTAACGAAGCTACCCTTTAAACACGGCAATTGTTTAAATGATTATGTGGTATACTGTGAAATGCTTGTTACACAATATCGGATACCCGAAGAGTCAAGTTGTGTGCTGACCATTACTTTGCAATGGCCTATCCAGATTTATTCAACGATATGTCACCTTATATTGGATGCCTAAAACATCATTCTTTACCAATGGTAGATGGGTGAATTGATAAATGTTGATGACGCTTAGATGTTGGAGTTAGAGTGTGTACACTACTTTTGCCTTCATTAACACGTCATAAAGATACGATATTTATAAAAATGAGATAACATCGCGTTGGGACTTGCATTAGCCGTGCTTTGCACTGATAATTACATCATCACTGACGTAAACATATTTCCTTCCAAGAGAATAACTCATCACAAAGAAAGTCTGAAAGTAGTAACTTGTAAATGTTTTAGAAAGTATTAGTGAAACGTTGCTCCTTCATGTAAGAATTGAATGTCACTTTTCAATGGAAATGACCTATGTCAAGCAACATACAATCAAACTCTTGTGAAATGAATTCCATTTTTGGGATAAATATACAAACTTTGAGTCTTGAGGTGCAAGGTACTTCCCAACAAAATTGTAACTATGGGGTTACAGCAATACTGGACCATCCTTTCGAAAAACTAGATGAGCGTTTGCGGGACACCGCAAAAGCAGAGCAGCTCCGAATGTTAGGGCCTCGCCTTTCCCTGTTCCGCATTCTCGTCAGCATCAATACTCGTTAAAAAAGATCAAGCCTATTCATAGTGTGCTTCTATAAGTGATATATGTACACTGAACAAATATGTTAGGAATATTGGATGTTTTGTGATTTATAATTCATTACAATGTGAAGTAATAAATACATTATTCATAATTTAAAAATTAAAAAATATCTATTTTTGTCCACATATATCGATTTGATTTCTTTTATAGATGGAATTTTGACAAACTGATTCCAGGACAGTTCGAAGGGGATATCGGGTTGATGCAAGGACAAGACTTTGTAAGGACATTTTTAGTAACAAATTCTTTTTAACAGCAATCACATCCCCTGTTTGAAGATAATACATCAAATTTGAAAAACATCAGTGAAACTTTGGGAATATCTTGAAACTTTTAATGAAGAATTTTTTTAAAACAGAGGGAACTGAAGTCATGTGATCCAAACAATTCTTCAGAAGTGAATGCGGACAAGTTAGGGATATCTAAATTTCGTACAATTATCATACGACAAAGGCATCTTGAGACTTTGTTGGTCGTGACGTAAATAGTTAGTAAAGTTTTAAATGGATATACTGTAACGGCTGTATATGTGACGTATCAGTGAAGGCTTTATCGCATGATGTCATATAACACTTTGCATGATTGCTCCTATAATCACGGACTTACTGACATTAGTAATCAAATCTTTACAATCAAGACCACTCTTACTGTACTCAATATTCAATGTTAACCACTCCATCATAGAACATTTAAAATCCGCTTGCTTTGATTTTTTGGTTTAATTTAAAACGTTTTGTTGAACTATGTCCTTATGTGTATATGTTAATCCTCCATATAATACCAATCCCATGTAAAGTGATAAACATTTTAAAGAATTTCTGCACTTTTTGACTGTTTTTCTTTCGTCATTCAAATTTGAAGCATTTGCTTCCATTTATAAGGGGAGTATATATACAACACATTGATCATATTGTTTTTGCGGTTTGGTATATGTGATATGTGGCAAGCTAATTTGCGGGTATTCATTGTCAAACAAAATAGGGTAACTTTTAAAATCAACCAATCAAAATCATTGATACACCAAACTCATGTTACAATACTCAATGAATTCTATAGGCCCGCAACGCCTACAGAAACAGAAACTACAGATGGCCCAATGGTGTGGTCCCATACGTTATTGATACGCATCACTTCTGTAAGTATAACTTTCTTGTTTTAGATGATCTAGGAGTAGTGAGATAGACTCTTCAATTTTGAGAATGTTAGACAGTGCTGTTTCTATGTGACCAAAAGAGAGACTTTTCCCATCCAATTGTCAATGTTAGGCATGACTGTAGGTTGCGGAAAATATGGAGCATGAAAAAGCACAATTATTGTTATTATAAGTAAAATTACCTATGGAATATGTCTCCTTAATCCTCGACGTCAAGAGAGATGTACGGAGAATGGGGAAAAATTAAATATTTTTAGCACTCTCTGTATTGCTTATTAAATTTTTTAAATCCCTCCATCTACGCTGGTTAATACGTTGGAGGCAGGGTTGGAATAAATCACACAATACCGAGGTGGGTTAACTTATTATTAAAAATACTGTGATTTTTCATAATTATTGTGTAATAGTTCCCTTTGATTTCTTTTGCATGAATCCCAAGTAAAAGTGGTGAGTCATCAGAAGAAAGAAGCGAAACATTCTTTGCATGTGCAAACAAATTTTGAAGAAATTACTACATATTTTTTACATAATTCCCCCTGACCTCAGTGCAGTGCTTGGTCCAATGAGTTTCTAATATCTTCAACCAATGTAAAAAAAAACTTCTCTACTTCCCAATGACTTTCGGTTATGTTTGTAGTGGAAGAAGGAAAAGAAAGAAGTCTGAGGGGGGGCTAGATCTGGAGAATAGGCGGGTTGGTGAGGAATCCTGAAGCCACAGTCCTGTGCCGCACTGACTGCAAGCTTCGGCATTATGCAGCCACACACCTTAGCGCAGTTAACCCTTTCGTTTCTCTTTGATCTTTTATCCTAATTGCCCCACTTAATAAACGTAATAAACGCAATGGGTTGTAGAAATCTACTGCAAATAATTAATCATTATTTCACCCGGTGAGTTACAGAAAACGTATGCCATGACCATACCACTGGAGGAACATGTTTTCTAATGTTTTGTAGTGAGTGACATAACTTCAACTCATTGTCTAAGGATCAAAATAATGAACTCAGAATTCACCCTGAGTAACATTCTCGATAATCCAGAGTATACGCTCCGATAAATATACTCTATATACTCTTGACGCATAACTTTATTACTTCCCTTTGTTTTCATTCCTTTTCTCACCAGCCAATGGGGTGCGTCTGTCAAAGTGAGTGACAGCTTGTCAACTCTGCTCGCTGTGGGAGAAGCATATTTAGGATCGGGATAATAATAAAAAACAATCTGAGTTATGAGACCGTTTTTCTGTGACATAGGCCTCATGACACTTCGCAACATACCAGTCAGTCGAATGAGATCACATGTAATGTCTTCGTTAATCAGATGCAAATATAAACGTTCCAGCAGAAACAATGTGGCACTTCGCTGTATCTTGGTAGCAAATATATTTCTACTTCATTTCAAAGAGCTTGCAGTGTAACTGTAATTGAATAAACTGTTCGACGCTAAAGCGAGAAAATACACTATCAAAGTCATCTGTTTAACGGAGGTGTTGTCACTTTAGCAGTTTTTTGATTGGTATGCTCAACTTCCCAGCGTTGACCGCTGATTGGATAAAATACCAGCCAAGGGAGGTAATAAAGTTATCGGGCCGAGCCTCGCATGCGTCCAGAGTATAAAGAGTAGACTTATCGGACCTCTGGATTATCGAGAATGCCTGAGTAACGACAAGGGCCAAAAATTAATCTGGGTCTGCGCGGTATTCCGGTATAAATTGCTGAGTACTCATGACAAGTTTTTGCTTTTGGTCTTCAGCTAACAGTCTGGAGACCCAACGTACCGATATCTTATTCATATGTAAATGCTTATGTACACTTCGTTCAACTGATGTTTTACTTATGTGGTGAACAGCGGCTAAGTATCTACTGGTCAGTCATCTGTCTTGCATTATTGTATCAAGTACAGCGTTAATGTCTCCCTCTGTGGGGACATCAGATGGACGACTCGTGACTCGTTGTCGGTGCTTAATCTTTCCCTAGCAAATTCAGCAAACCGCAGCTATATGAGTCAGCTTATATTTGTGATATATCTTCATATATTTTCTTCAGACTTTTTTTTTTAAATGGAGATACTTGATCACAGCTCTACATCCAGTTCTTCACGTTTTGGTAGACAATGTGGGAGTACCATGGAAGAACATGCTATTACAGGCAACTTAGTGTATATATATATCGTGATTTCATTCCATTTACACTCCGTTTGAATAGTCACATTCAGGCCAGACACTTTTGAAACACACCTCGTATGGGTAATTTCCAAAGAGTGAAAAACATTCTCATTTCAGACCAAGTTCCTATGGAACTTCGCTCTGGACTTTACACCAGTGGGTAAAATTTTACTAACTTGCACCGAACACCAATGTGTATTTGCGTAAAAATATGATAAATTCGTTAATTTTTCGTTAGAAATGTCACAATCCTGGACTTAACTACCTAATTTGACCTTTAAAGCGGTAAAAATACAATGGAATGATGAAGATAGCCAATGCTGAAAAACAAATTAATAATATGACAGGAAATTGAAAACAATTTTCACAGCAAAACACTAACACTTGCTCAAAATAGCTTAGTGCAAGCGTATCCTCAATGTGAACGATTTCACCAAAGATCTGCTTGAATATGGCTTCAAATAGATCTTAGAAGTAGTCCAAAACAGGTCCCTCCAACTACAATTTCAGCACAGAGGGAGTATGGTTTTCAAAACAAACCAAGGTCAAAGGGAGGTAACACTGGCAGGCATACCACTAAATATTTTTTTTTCTCTTTTCTCTGTGCAACTCTTCTGAAGTTTATTATGGCAACACAATCCTGAGGAACGTTTACACAATAATTACAACAAATAAATGACGATCTTGCTTGGTCTTCATTTTGCACAAATTGCTGTCCTCATTTCAGAATTAATTACTTTTAATGTCACACAATGATCACATTTTATAAACCTGTACTACATATATATCAAAGGAACATGGCGAGACACAGAAGTTATAAACCACTGACTAATTCTCTAAGTGCAAAAGGAACTTACATCTGAACTCTTAAGATATTTTTACTAAAATCGTTTGCTTGTTTTGTTGATTTTGGCACCACTGCGTTCGAAAATCCTGATATCTATAACATTATCTAGTGCGTGTTGCAGATGCCACACTCCAGTAGGTTACAACCATCATGAGTCAATTGTTACCCTTGGCAGCGGCTGCAGCAATATCGGTACCGTCATGCATGAGATTCTCCATGCTCTTGGATTCTGGCACGAACAGAGTCGACCTGATAGAGACCGCTATGTGACCATTGAGTGGAACAACATGCAGCAAGGTTCTGTATGAGTTATATGATATTTCAGATTCTGCATCTTTATTTTGACATTATTATATCGGCTCAGCTTCCGAGGAGGTTACATCAGATCAGAAAAGGCATGGAGCCATTGAGTGACATAACACCAAGAAACACCCATTGGTGATGAGAATCTGCACCATTATATATATATTATGTAAAAACCTATGAATGCCTCGGACACCTTGCATGAACACAGAAGGTCTGACAGACAGAGAATGACACACATAATGTTTCCCTTCAGATGAACAGACTTTAAAAAGTATTTTCACACAATTAGTTTATCAGACTGGGGATGAATTACAACCAGCCCTTGGATCATGTAGAACAATATCGAACGAAGATGAAATGCAATGTCGTTAGCTAATGGTCAAATTATCACAATAAGTTAAGAGCATAGCTTTAACGTCAATGCATCAGTATTAAGTAAAGTAAATTTCAACATTTCAACATGGACAAGGGAGGTGCTATCAACGATACATGTCTTCAATGGTGAAATATGTAACAATGATATGTAACAGAATATTAAGAACACATTCTCAAAGGTATGTTCATCTGGAAATACTTGAGTAGATAAACACGTCAAATATGTACCGTCATTTTGTAATGAACTCCTCATCGGTAGCATACACATAACACAAAGCATATTGCTCGTCCATGTTTACTAAATAAATGATTACATCTTTTAAGTAGCATATATGCTTCTTATGTACCTTTGATATGTCTGGGATGTGGCGACATACCATTAAGTCTATGTTGTAGGTAAGGAAGTTCATTTCGACAAGTACTCTAGCTCTAAGATCGACACCCTGGGGCATCCATACGACTACGAGTCGGTGATGCACGACAACGCCTACAGCTTCGCCATCAACAGAACCAAACCCACCATCCTGGTGAAGCAGCAGGGAGCAGTCATTGGACAGAGAACTCATCTCAGTCCTCTTGATATCAACAAACTCATGATCTATTATGGATGCTAATAAAATCTGCAATGCTTGGATCTTTTAATCACTTAACGTTATGAATGGTGAACACAATTCTGTAATAACATATGTAGGCTGCTTCTTTATATCTTCTCAATGTTTTATTTATATAAATCTTTATTAACTCTTGTATTTTTACACCGTATTTTAATCAAATCAAAGGTAGCATTTAACTATAACCTCTTATAATGAACAAAAGGAGATCAAGTTTACAGTCATGAGGCATTTGACTTAAAGAAGGCTCGTGACATATATTTCTTACTTCAAAAAGGGTACAAAAAGGTCAACCCGAGAAAATAATTCTTTTTAGGCGGACGATCAAAACTTATGGTTTCATTATTCCGTCATTTGTTGCAATACGTTTTTCAATGTATACAGTTCAACTGCGAAGGACCAATTCTGCAATCACAAGTCTTTTCTTTTATTTTACATGGTTTTAAACAATATAAAAGCGGTTCAGATGGAATCTAGCGGTCATATGAAATCAGAAAATTACAGTGGTAATGCCAAGATTAAATGTGGAAGAACGAGGGAGAGCGATAGGAATGGTGGAGATGAAGGCAACTCAAGACCATGTTGCAGGAACGTTTGGCTGCGCACGATCTACAATCACCAGACTTTGGAGACGCTACAGGCAGACTGGCAGGACCCAAGACAGACCCAGGGCAGGGAGACCGCGAGTGACTACCCCCGGGGAGGACCGCTATTTAAGGACGCTTCACCTCAGAAATCGATTCCTTACCATCACAGAATCTGCAACAACGGCGCTTGGTAGGCAAGTCAGCAGACAGACAGTAGGTCCAAGGTTACGACAACATGGTATCTTCACCCGTCGGCCGCACAGGGGGATAGCGTTGACGCGACGTCATCGCATAGGCAGTCTGAGATGGGCAAGACGTGTTAGAGTCTGGCAGAACCGAAATTGGCGCCGTGTGTTGTTTTCGGACGAGAGCAGGTTTCAATTATTCAAGTGTGATGGTCGAGTGCGGGTACAACGCCGGGCAGGTGAGCGGTACAACAGAAACTGCATCCAATAATACGTATCCCACGGAGGCGGCGGTGTGATGGTTTGGGGTGCTATCGGGACGATACAAAGACAAATCTGGTTGAAATTAATGGCAATTTGAATGGTCAAGGATACATAGACCAAGTACTGAGACCGGAAGTGCTGCCACATGTAAATCGACACCAAGGTATTGTCTTCCAACATGATAACGCTCGCCCCCATACAGCAAGACTAGTTCAGAACTTTCTTCAGCAGAATAACGTTGTTGTGTTGCCATGGCCAGCGATGTCCCCGGACCTGAATCCAATCGAGCATCTGTGGAACCACCTCGACAGACAGCTTCGCAAGAGACAGGTCCTTCCCCGGAATCGTGTGCAACTCGTACAAGCATTGCAGGAGGAATGGAACAGAATTCTGCCTCACGTGACTCTCTCTATGCGAGGACGTGTTCAAGCTTGCTCGGCTGCTAGAGGAGCTCACACCCGTTATTAAAGTTATTAAAGAACTGTATTTAAGAATATTTGCATCAATATTTGCAGAAATGTATTTTTATGTGTGATCGAATACCGGACAATGTACCCAACTTGTCTTGACGTCTCAATATCTTTTGTAATAAATGATGTATGTAAGTGACTTTTTACAACATGATGCGTAATTGAATATATGTGACCAATCATCACCAAACTTGGTATACTGGCTCTACATATCGTGTAGATCTGCCTTTTGGGGGTAAAAGAGTTTTTTAAATTTAATTTTTTTTTATTTCCATGGCAACGATTTGGACTTAGTCTATTTCAAAGGTAGTGTTCGTTTCCGGAGCAGATCTCTAAAACTATGTGACCAATCATCACCAAACTTGGTATACTGTCTCTCCATATCGTGTAGATGTGCCTTTCGGGGGTAAGAGATTTTAATTTTTTTAATTTTTTTTTTATTTCCATGGCAACGATTTCGACTTAGTCTATTTCAAGGGTAGTGTTCGTTTCCGGAGCAGATCTCTAAAACTATGTGACCAATCATCACCAAACTTGGTATACTGCCTCTCCATACCATGCAGATGTGCCTTTTGGGGGGTTAGAGATAATTTAATTTTTTTATTTTTTTTATTTCCATGCAATAATTTTAACTTAGTCTTTCTCAAGGGTAGTCGGAGCAGATCTCTAAAACTATTTGACCAATAATCACCATATATGTTAAACTGTCTTAATTGTTTGTCTTTAGTAATAAACCTCTCATAATACAATTTGAGGAAGGGGGAGACATCTGTTTTTACGGGTAAAAACACTTTCTAGTTGGTAAAAGTAGTGATTTCTGAGTCAAGCATACTTTTGGAAACTTATCTACAACAGACAAAAAAGACAAATTTGGGTTGGTATTCTGCAGTAAGTCAGTTAACTGCTGTGCATGTACATGAGAGGTGTAGTTTGGGCTTTGCACTTGTGTGAAGAGTTTGCTTAATTTTGTTTATGTGAACAAGTAATTACATTTGCCAAATGGATGAAAATCGTTGAATAAAGTTATTTGAACAGAAACCAGCACATATGGTATTTTGGCACATATCAAAGCCAAATAAAATATTATGAAAACCACCGGGTGTCACTTTAAACAAGGTCGAAAAAACTTCATATTAGTTGCTATCAAAGATGAAGCAAATTTCAGCAAAAATATTGTTGATATAACACTTGTTCTGGGCAGGTCACAGGGCATTTGAGAAATATCGCTGATATAACACTTGGTCTGGGCAGGTCACAGGACATTAGAGGAATATTGTTGATATAACACTTGGTCTGGGCATGTCACAGGGCATTTGAGGAATATCGTTGATATAACACATGGTCTAAGCAGGTCACAGGGCATTTGAGGAATATTGTTGATATGACACTTGGTCTAAGCAGGTCACAGGACATTAGAGGAATATTGTTGATATGACACTTTGTCTAAGCAGGTCACAGGACATTAGAGGAATATCGTTGATATAACACTTGGTCTAAGCAGGTCACAGGACATTAGAGGAATATTGTTGATATGACACTTGGTCTAAGCAGGTCACAGGACATTAGAGGAATATCGTTGATATAACACTTGGTCTGGGCAGGTCACAGGACATTAGAGGAATATTGTTGATATAACACTTGGTCTGGGCATGTCACAGGGCATTTGAGGAATATCGTTGATATAACACATGGTCTAAGCAGGTCACAGGGCATTTGAGGAATATTGTTGATATGACACTTGGTCTAAGCAGGTCACAGGACATTAGAGGAATATTGTTGATATGACACTTTGTCTAAGCAGGTCACAGGACATTAGAGGAATATCGTTGATATAACACTTGGTCTAAGCAGGTCACAGGACATTAGAGGAATATTGTTGATATGACACATGGTCTAAGCAGGTCACAGGACATTAGAGGAATATTGTTGATATGACACTTGGTCTGAGCAGGTCACAGGACATTAGAGGAATACTGTTGATATAACACTTGTTCTAAGCAGGTAACAGGACATTAGAGGAATATCGTTGATATAACACATGGTCTAAGCAGGTCACAGGACATTAGAGGAATATTGTTGATATGACACTTGGTCTAAGCAGGTAACAGGACATTAGAGGAATACTGTTGATATAACACTTGGTCTAAGCAGGTAACAGGACATTAGAGGAATATCGTTGATATAACACATGGTCTAAGCAGGTCACAGGACATTAGAGGAATATCGTTGATATAACACATTGTCTAAGCAGGTAACAGGACATTAGAGGAATATTGTTGTTATGACACCTGGTCTAAGCAGGTAACAGGACATTAGAGGAATATTGTTGATATGACACTTGGTCTACGCAGGTAACAGGACATTAGAGGAATGTTGTTGATATGACACTTGGTCTAAGCAGGTAACAGGGCATTAGAGGAATATTGTTGATATGACACTTGGCCGAGGCAGGTAACAGGGCATTACAGGAATATCGTTGATATAACACTTGGTCTAAGCATCTTACAAGTCATTTCAACAATAGCTTTCATATGACACTTGGTCTAAGCAGGTCATATGTCGTTTACAGGAATATCTATGATATATTTAACACTTGATCTAAGCATGAAATTTCCAAGCATTATCTGTTCACATCTATGAGAAACACACTTTTTGAGAAATCATCGTTTTCCAAAACTAGATGAGACGTCCTCCAGTAAAGATGAGTCAACAAATTCAGGTCCAAGCAGCTATTTATGTCGACAACATCATAAAGTAACATAATTTCATAAAGTTTTACTTTACCAAACACTTTATCCAGAAAACCCCTTTGATCCAACTGACATAATTGTTAAAGTCTGATGCGTGAAATTATGAGTACTTTTTTTTAACTAAACATGTATCTATCAAATAAATTCAAAATGCACTTTCTCCGACAGCAGTAATTTGTTTATCCTCTTTTAAAAATGTGGGAAAAATTTGTTTGTACGTGAGTATATATTAATATTCTTTTAAAAGTGCACATCGCAAGGTCAATTATGACAGTGGGAATGCAAGACAAAGGCAACATGGACAAGTTAACTACAAAAACAAGAATAAAACAAGTGTAGAAGTGAACATACATGTAACTCATGTAAACAAACAATCTGAAAAACCAGGACCACATGAAGCATCTGACTCGTAGCCAGGACAATATTACTATCTGACTACAATACCAGGACAATATTACTATCTGACTACAATACCAGGACAACATTACTATCTGACTACAATACCAGGACAACATTACTATCTGACTACAATACCAGGACAATATTACTATCTGACTACAATACCAGGACAATATTACTATCTGACTACAATACCAGGACAATATTACTATCTGACTACAATACCAGGACAATATTACTATCTGACTACAATACCAGGACAACATTACTATCTGACTACAATACCAGGACAACATTACTATCTGACTACAATACCAGGACAATATTACTATCTGACTACAATACCAGGACAACATTACTATCTGACTACAATACCAGGACAACATTACTATCTGACTACAATACCAGGACAATATTACTATCTGACTACAATACCAGGACAACATTACTATCTGACTACAATACCAGGACAATATTACTATCTGACTACAATACCAGGACAATATTACTATCTGACTACAATACCAGGACAATATTACTATCTGACTACAATACCAGGACAATATTACTATCTGACTACAATACCAGGACAACATTACTATCTGACTACAATACCAGGACAACATTACTATCTGACTACAATACCAGGACAATATTACTATCTGACTACAATACCAGGACAACATTACTATCTGACTACAATACCAGGACAATATTACTATCTGACTACAATACCAGGACAATATTACTATCTGACTCGTAGCCAGGACAACATTACTATCTGACTACAATACCAGGACAACATTACTATCTGACTACAATACCAGGACAACATTACTATCTGACTACAATACCAGGACAATATTACTATCTGACTCGTAGCCAGGACAACATTACTATCTGACTACAATACCAGGACAACATTACTATCTGACTACAATACCAGGACAACATTACTATCTGACTACAATACCAGGACAATATTACTATCTGACTACAATACCAGGACAACATTACTATCTGACTACAATACCAGGACAATATTACTATCTGACTACAATACCAGGACAACATTACTATCTGACTACAATACCAGGACAACATGACTATCTGACTACAATACCAGGACAACATTACTATCTGACTACAATACCAGGACAATATTACTATCTGACTACAATACCAGGACAATATGACTATCTGACTACAATACCAGGACAATATTACTATCTGACTACAATACCAGGACAATATTACTATCTGACTACAATACCAGGACAATATTACTATCTGACTACAATACCAGGACAACATTACTATCTGACTACAATACCAGGACAACATTACTATCTGACTACAATACCAGGACAATATTACTATCTGACTACAATACCAGGACAACATTACTATCTGACTACAATACCAGGACAACATTACTATCTGACTACAATACCAGGACAACATTACTATCTGACTACAATACCAGGACAACATTACTATCTGACTACAATACCAGGACAACATTACTATCTGACTACAATACCAGGACAATATTACTATCTGACTACAATACCAGGACAATATTACTATCTGACTACAATACCAGGACAATATTACTATCTGACTACAATACCAGGACAATATTACTATCTGACTACAATACCAGGACAACATTACTATCTGACTACAATACCAGGACAACATTACTATCTGACTACAATACCAGGACAATATTACTATCTGACTACAATACCAGGACAACATTACTATCTGACTACAATACCAGGACAACATTACTATCTGACTACAATACCAGGACAATATTACTATCTGACTACAATACCAGGACAACATTACTATCTGACTACAATACCAGGACAACATTACTATCTGACTACAATACCAGGACAACATTACTATCTGACTACAATACCAGGACAACATTACTATCTGACTACAATACCAGGACAATATTACTATCTGACTACAATACCAGGACAACATTACTATCTGACTACAATACCAGGACAATATTACTATCTGACTACAATACCAGGACAATATTACTATCTGACTACAATACCAGGACAATATTACTATCTGACTACAATACCAGGACAACATTACTATCTGACTACAATACCAGGACAACATTACTATCTGACTACAATACCAGGACAACATTACTATCTGACTACAATACCAGGACAACATTACTATCTGACTACAATACCAGGACAACATTACTATCTGACTACAATACCAGGACAACATTACTATCTGACTACAATACCAGGACAATATTACTATCTGATTACAATACCAGGACAATATTACTATCTGACTACAATACCAGGACAACATTACTATCTGACTACAATACCAGGACAACATTACTATCTGACTACAATACCAGGACAACACTACTATCTGACTACAATACCAGGACAACATTACTATCTGACTACAATACCAGGACAACATTACTATCTGACTACAATACCAGGACAATATTACTATCTGATTACAATACCAGGACAATATTACTATCTGACTACAATACCAGGACAACATTACTATCTGACTACAATACCAGGACAACATTACTATCTGACTACAATACCAGGACAACACTACTATCTGACTACAATACCAGGACAACATTACTATCTGACTACAATACCAGGACAATATTACTATCTGACTACAATACCAGGACAATATTACTATCTGACTACAATACCAGGACAACATTACTATCTGACTACAATACCAGGACAATATTACTATCTGACTACAATACCAGGACAACATTACTATCTGACTACAATACCAGGACAATATTACTATCTGACTACAATACCAGGACAACATTACTATCTGACTACAATACCAGGACAATATTACTATCTGAATACAATACCAGGACAATATTACTATCTGACTACAATAACAGGACAATATTACTATCTGACTACAATACCAGGACAATATTACTATCTGACTACAATACCAGGACACCATTACTATCTGACTACAATACCAGGACAATATTACTATCTGACTACAATACCAGGACAACATTACTATCTGACTACAATACCAGGACAACATTACTATCTGACTACAATACCAGGACAACATTACTATCTGACTACAATACCAGGACAACATTACTATCTGACTACAATACCAGGACAATATTACTATCTGACTACAATACCAGGACAACATTACTATCTGACTACAATACCAGGACAACATTACTATCTGACTACAATACCAGGACAACATTACTATCTGACTACAATACCAGGACAACATTACTATCTGACTACAATACCAGGACAATATTACTATCTGACTACAATACCAGGACAACATTACTATCTGACTACAATACCAGGACAATATTACTATCTGACTACAATACCAGGACAATATTACTATCTGACTACAATACCAGGACAACATTACTATCTGACTACAATACCAGGACAATATTACTATCTGACTACAATACCAGGACAACATTACTATCTGACTACAATACCAGGACAACATTACTATCTGACTACAATACCAGGACAACATTACTATCTGACTACAATACCAGGACAACATTACTATCTGACTACAATACCACGACAACATTACTATCTGACTACAATACCAGGACAACATTACTATCTGACTACAATACCAGGACAACAAAATGCAGTTAAATAATGTTTATTAAAGGTAAACGTCGATGTATTTATACTTAAACAAACGTTAAGATATCTAGCAATATGATTAGAATAGAAATAGGTGTTGCCACTTAAAGATAAAGGCTCAATCAAATCTAAACACTGTCTGATTACCGACAATGGAAATCAAAACGAATGTAAATACTAATGGAATGATTATGATGCCAAGACGTGAAAAGTACAACTATGCCTATATATATTACAATATATTATTGTGATCAGTATTTATACACAACACTTTTAGGATTGATAATTTGAATTCCTTTTGTGACACTTTCAATTAAATGAGGGTGGGGCTATTGGGTAACCTTTTCTGATTAATATCCTCTTACATGTATATGAAAATAAATACTTATTCAGCAAGATATATACATATGTATTAGCAACGTTTGAATCATTACAATCACGTAAACTCTATATAAACGTTATAATGCTAAAGAATAAGAACATTATTGCCAGTGAACTATTTAAATAGATATATGTATTGATATTTATTAAATGTGTTTTAAAATCAAAATAACGATAAAAGAAAACAATTGCATGTCAAAGAGAATACGTTTGTAACATATGCTGCATGTATCACGTGTTGTATAAACCAATAGGCGTCGTCCATTATCACTGTATTTGTATGGTGATGTATAGAGATATGAAAAAAATTTTAACGACTTCTTAACGGGTAGTTGTTATATATGTGTTCATACCATTCAACAAAGCAAGTTAAGCTTAGTGAGCCTAGCGGCATTCATTCACTTAGTTAAGGATTTTATGACATGATGCATTTATAAATCCCCTTACACTGATTAATACTGTTTTGAAAAAAGCAGCAAGGATGAACCTCTTGACAACTTCTTTCGAAAACTCGAGCATGATAACTTCTTTATCATACAATGTCATTCTTCATACATTTTGGGCAAAACAGCATGACAACATTAATTTCAAAGTTTAACTTTTCTTTAACTACGCGTATTGATATATGCAAATGAACTGCGTGCTATTCTCACGGTAAAATGACACATAATAATGCCTCCTAAATGTTGCTTTCAGTTAAAATAATTTTTATTTTTGACATGATCTTAATTTCCAATGTTTTAATACGTTTTAAAATACGTTTTTCAAATGAATAACTCGAATAATTCGAACTCGCATTCTGTCGGTGCAGTGTACTCATGACTGTGTGCGGGTCCATCTCTAAAGGGGCGAGAGTTGTTTCCCTGCCGCCCGGTTGCAAATTGCGACTCGCATATCACACGGAGAGCTAAATTGCATTCTAAAATCCCCTTTACACTAATCACATTATGGAACAGTGAAGATTGACGTTCGGTAAATGATTCTGTGACTCAAACTGCCTTTGTTACCTGTGAGTAATTATAAAGTGTTTGCTCGGTAGTTTTCAACTTGCGATGAACATTTGTTGACACTGCATGATCATAATAAATTCTGCCGCACTATGCATTGCACAATGTTTGTTTACTCATTTCTCAAATTAATGTAGATCTATATGAAATGAAGCATTATATTTACATGGAGCTGTTACGCTATTACAACTGTTACGACAATTTATGTTATTACAGGCGTTCGAAATGTTAATGCGTGTGACATCATTTTAAAAAGAAGTTCCATTACTTGAGCTCTGTAATTTGCATCTTTATCCATTTATGACCCCAACGGATATCGAAAATATCCGTTGTCTTTATCCTGCCGAGAACACCATCCATTCTATGATAAAGAAGATTATTAAATACCAGGATTATTATTACGATTTCGCGAAGGCCTTTGACTCCATTGATTGTAAATTTATGAGTAAGCATTGCAATTTTTCGGTTGTTGCGATTTAATTATAGGCTTGATAAACACATTTAATCCGATATACTATCGGGAGTTCTTGTTAATTGGCTGGAACATTTCAGGAGATTGCAGACAAGGAGGCACTCTTTCTCCATATATATTTTGGATTTGCGTCGAAATTTTAGCAATTATGATAAGAACCAACCCAAATTGATAACATTCACCACCTATTATCTAAATATGCAGACGATACAACATGTATTCTGAATGGAACTGAAAAGTATTTATATGCAGTTCTTGTTTTTTAAACATTTTTCGCGCGATTCTCTGGCCTGAGAAAATACACTGATAAAACCAAATTGATTTGAATTGGATCCACAATTTTTTAGGATCTAGGATGAAACTATGTAAAGATTAACCGTTAGACTGGACACAGGATAATTTTAAATTGTTAGGTATAACATTTTGTGTCGATCTACATGCTATGGAAGAAAAAACTATACACAAACACTTTATAAATGTGAAACGCTAATGTCAATTAGGTCAGCTCAGCCTATTACTCCACTTGGTAGAAATACAGTCCTTATAAATTCTTAATTTTGCACAAACTAAACCATCTATTCTCAGTTCTACCAAACCCAGCTAATAGTTAAATTCCAGACAAAATGTGATAAATTCCAAAGGAAGGTGGAATAATATACCCTAAGATAAAGAAGATCATCGAATCTCAAATGCTCTCAGTTATCAGAAGAGCATATAAATCAGAGTAAAAATGGTGTCAAGTATTTAATATAAACACACACTCTATACAGCCATTGGACATATTTAACACTAATAGCGAACGAATTATTAAACATAGTTTCATCTTTTGAAAATAAATTTTACATTGATCTCATTTATCTTGGATGAAATATTTCCAATCCGTGAACATACATAAATCTCACAATATTGCTGAACATTTTCTAATTGATTACAGTTGTGTTTTCTACCAACATTGGTTTGATAAAGGTGTCATATTTGTAAAGGATCTACTTGATGAAAATGGCGAATAGTTATCATATGAATTTTTTAAAGCCATTATAACATTAAAGATAACTTTCTTGTTTAGTTTGGCTTTACTAAAGCCATTAGACATTAGGTCTCATTAAAACTATTTACTATGCACGATGGGATATATAGAGACTGACTTATGTGGTTACTGTAAGAAAAATCGAGAAACCATTTTCCATCTATTTTGTGAATGCCGTATGGTTATCTCGACATGGACCAAACTGGAACTGTGGATTCAAAACGAAGCAGATATTGGAATAAACTTTCATGATATTAATATCCTCATAGGATATACAAATAGCGCATAGACTGATTAATACTATGTTGATATTGATTAAAAAGATAATATTTGACCACAGAGTAAGACATTATGTGCCTGAGTTTCGAACAGTCCAAGCAGAGAATGCCAATTATTATTACTTAGCAAAATATAATGCCATTGTTAATGATAAGCTTGAAATATTTTACAAATATTGGTCAATGTGTAACAAGGTATTTATGTTACCCATGTGCTGATGATGAATACGGGCATTTTACGAGCGATTTTCAGCGGAGCTGTTCTCTCACTCGGGCCACTAGGGCCTTTAATAACATTCGAGAATGTTTCCAAAAAAGATAATTTTGATGCCACGGCCGAAATGATTGGAGGCTAATTTTGAAATTTTGAAATTTGGAATAACTGCTGTTTGTATCACCTCTAACACGTGTAACCCAAAATGCAACAAAATTTATTGTAGAATTTTTGGTGATCTCGCAACTTCGTGTCTGAAATTCTTACGAGAAACTCAAATGGCCCGTCTCAGCTATCATATTATTCAAGTTTCTCTTGAGGAAGACAAAGGGATGATTATATGTTGTTGACCTTGACATCATGTGTAAAGTCAGCATGTGAACCTGCATGTTAACCTTGTCAAGACGACTTTCACATTTTACAAATTCAGTTCTTAACAAAGTTATTTTGTGTTTCAACAACTTCACTGCAACTTTTAAAAAATTAAACATGGCGATGTTTCTGTTGACATTTAATTTCTTATAATAAATTATAAAATAATTTCGGCGAGGTGCCAACGTAGCATAATGTCAGTATTTATATTGTGGTAATAAACAGAGTTTATTACGCAAAACTACGTATACTTACATACTGGATTACCCATTTCTTAGTGGAAAGACGTTGCGACTGCCCCTTTTGTAAGAGCTATAGTAACATATAAAATTATTATGAATTCTTGCGGTAATATTCAGGCACTGCAGGACAGTAGTCCGAGTTCTTACAATATTAATCACATCCATATCAATATCAATATCTATATAACGAATGGAGATCATGCATCACAAAAAAAATTTAACATCTGTCAGATTGGCGCAAATCGCAAATCGTACATATTCAAAGAACCAGATAATTTAATCCCTGTTGAGAATCTTTAATGCAAGAAAATTTCGCGGAGATTTGCCAAGGTCAATTCGTTGGGTTTCATTATTAAGCAACATCGACCAATCAGAATTAAGAACACACGACACTCATGTTACAATACCTCGGTGATAATACACCACTCCCTGCCAGACCTCGAACTGTAGAGACATGCTGTGGATCGTGTGCGCTCTCTGTGTTGGTTTAGCGGTCTCAATACCACTCGATCAGGTATAAAAAAATAAAAAAAAACTTTTTAGCTTTGAACGCATGCTCATGCCAAAATGTATTTTTCTTTTTTTAACTATGACAATTTTAAAATGAAAATTTAAATAATGATGTTTTCACCAAATATTTTCCTGCAAACCATTTCAACAGTACAAACCAGCTTAACGAAGGCAAACTCAATTCATGACATATGTTATACATGTACCAGTAAATTCTAAAATATCCTTGTATTTTATCAAGTTTTGAAAGCATGTTACTTAACAAATGTGTAAAATATTCCTATAAAATTTCATAAAGGATAATTTTCTTGAATATGTTTTCCAGCCTGAAGACGTTCCTGGTAAGTAGTCTTGAAAAATACTCGACTCCAAATGAAATAGTTTTAATGATCAAACATTCTTCATAGTTTCAATTACACAATGTTATTTTCTACTTATTGTAAATTGAAATATATATATAGTCGCAAGCGACGAAAATGCGGATTCAGCGTTTCAATTGTTTTAATTTAGACATCTGTCCTATGTTGCTGCGTATTTTTTTAAACAAGTTTCAAATCTCTAGCATATCTCTAGGAGTATTGAGACCAAAAGTTTCCATCTAACAATTGTGTGACTATATAGAATGGTGTGAGCGTGTACTTACGTAAATAAATAGACCGGAAGTGGTTGTTTCAGACCTATTTTCAAAAGGGAGCAATTGGCGTATTGGTTAGGTAGAATACCGTTTAATAACAATGTTTGTGGATAGGAGACAATGATGTCTCAAATCCGTTACCCTTGGCTGGTTTTATAATACGCATTGAATGGTTACACTGGGTATACTGTGTGAAAGACTTGCTTAAAACGAGCGTAGTTTCATTGATAAGTTTGTTAATCAATTGCCACATGCGTAATGTATGAATGATGGACAAGGAACTCTTTTGGCGGATGAAAAAAACACCTTGCCTTATATGGAATTAGCGTACTATGACAATAGTAAAATCTTGTTTATGAATGAATGAAGTGTTAATTCGTTGACTCGTGCTACGTTCCTTAATAATTCTCTATTATGTAAAGATAACAAATTGCATACCAATGTCTGTGTGCATTACACTCAATGTGAATCATATAAAATATTTGAAGACCCGAAACTACAGTCCGATTTACATGCACAGATCTGTAAAGCATAATCAACCTAGATTTGTCTTTTTCTTTGGCTGATAGATGTGCGTTAATCGTGATGCAGTGTCCGGTTTTCGAGCAGAACTACTTTTACATATATATAGTCACTATACTGAGTCGACTGTCTTCAAATTGGTCATTTTCGGCAACATTCAGTACTTCTCGATACAATAGCACCATATATAACAGGCCTGACCCCCAACAACACAATGTAAGCCAAAACGAAAGTGTGAATTTCCTGTTCACACATCAAAATGAAAGTCAAATTTGATGAACTTATATTTAAAACTCATTAGTCATATAAATTATCGTGCTAATGGTCCTTTTTCCAGTTGATATTGCGTCTCTCTGATGAGATAGTGTTGTCATAGCATCGTAGGATGGACAAGGGGAAGCAACTCTCCCACATGACGCTTCAATAAAACGTTATCATATCCAACTTGTTCACATATTTAACGTCAACATTAGGAGTTATTTAATGTTACTTGTTATTCCCCAATGCTTCAGCTGCAGATAAATCTAAGTTGTATCGCTTAGATGCAAATATCTTCAAAGTGGTGTAACGATTTGTTTAAGTTGACTGTTGGCGAGCGATTTTATGATTGATTCATTAAGACCATAGTCCAATCTTACTCTCCTGAAAAAAATCATAAAATTCGATGGGTAGGTATTTGAGTTATGTCCCCTTGAAGTTTGCATTTTAAAAAAATTGCCTGACTTTGAAAGGACACTGTGAAGAAAGCATTAGGATTTCGCTCAAAAAAGAACAAACTTGTTATTCCCCAATGCTTCAGCTATATGTATGTAAAGTTTCAGCTCTGAGGTGCAAAGGTACGTGGGGTCCGAAAATTTGAAAAAGTTAGAAAATCCAAGATGGCGGCTAAACCACGTGACTGACGACTTCACCATGATTTACTTTATTGCTCGCAAGGTCATTTCGGATCTTTTGGAAAATGTTCAAGTCTCTAGGTGCATTTTGAAAAATGTTAAAAATCGGAATTTGGATTCGAACTGGACCTTTAATGGGTGAACTGATTGGGCCCAAAAGCTTCGCGGCAAAACTACATGGTAAGGGCTATCAGTCTGTAAAGTTTGGTCGTGATAGCTGCATTCCTTCTTGCCAAAGTGCCACTGACAAAATCGGTGGAATAATAATAATAAAAAACACGCCAATAACATAAATGCTGAATCCTTAAATATAAAATGGAAATATTGTAAGCGTTATTTCCTTATTGGCAGCGCATGTATCCAAATGTTCACTGAGTGGAATACATCTAGTTTTGGGGTCCTTGGTCTGCTGCTTATGAACCCGCACTCTGCTCCTCAGATATTCAGTTTGACCAATATACTGTTCCTTACATCCTTGGCATGTTATTACATAAATAACATTTTTGGCAGAACAATTCGAAGTGTACATAAAAATATCTATTCTTACTTTTGAAAAATATTTTGTCTGCTTACACTAAGTGTTTGCAAGTCCCACAATTACCACGGCCACATTTTGATACCCCACAGTTCTCTGTGGTTTCCAAGTCGAATCTTGCCTTCGTCAGTATTCTTTTCAAGTTGTTGTCCTGCCGTTTGCTTTTGATAATTTACATATCGTTCATGATTCCGTTCATTCTTTCATCTGAATTAAGAATTATTTTATTCTGACGGATGACATGTTATTCTTTTTAAACCAATTTGGATATATACCTACTGTACACTTGAAGAAACACTTTATTTTCAATATATATATATATATATATATATATATATATATATATATATATATATATATATGGTACTTAATTATTCATAATGTAATATATATAGTATAACTGTATTCGCCCTAGTACCACCAATGTGGTTTCTAGAGAATGAATGATTGATTGAATAAATCAATAGATCAACTCTAAACAGAATTTCCTTACAAATCGTAAATGATAATTAATTATTAGTCTATTAAACTCATTCTCTTTCCTATTTTAGGGGCAATACTGTGATGATTTGACAATCATTCATATATCCATAAACTTTATGCTGCAACATTTCCTATAGCACATACATTCAACACTGGATGTTATGACTCATAACCGTCGGTTGAACAACTTGCATTATTATAATCCATCTCTATATTTCAGGATTTGACGAAGATTACCCAGAGGAAAATAAAGGTAACCTTTAAGCCTCAATGAAATTAATAAGTTGTCGATATAAGTATAAATAGTCAGGAATAAATTATGCTTTAGCCTGGATGATGGTGTAGCTGATAGTGAAGATGATGTGTAATTCTTAAGCAATTCTTTAGCATTCATTTATAGTTCAGAATCCGAGAAGCATTTCAAGAGTTACTATTCGTGATGTCTCGAAAAAGACATTAAGAAATCAATTCATTGAAAGAAATCAGTTTTATTAAGCCAATATAGCATGATGGGTCATAAACCTTTAATGTTCGTTAAGAGAGATCAAAGCCTATTCATAGCGTGCTTCGATACATGAAATACTCTTAGGTATATCAATTTGATTTATTTACATTGACTTCTTGTCATTATGACACCCTGATTTCAGGACTGTTCGAGGGAGATATCGAGTTGATGCAAGGACAGGATCCTTTTGTAAGGGTATATGTAAGAACAAATAATTGTAAATAGCCCTCCACAATCTTTTTTTAAGAAAATGCATCAAATTTGAAAGAAGTTCATTGAAAATGTTAATAACAAATGATTTCAAACATAGAGGGTACTGAAGTCATTTCTTCCAAACAATTCTGTGAGAAGAGAATGCGGACAAGTAAGCAATACCCTAATTGTGTCCAATGATTTAAAATGGATATACTGTATAGATGTGTGACGAATCGATGTAGGCCTTATCGCACATGTCCTAATACATTGCACTATTGTTTCATAATCAAGTTCTTAAGCAACATAAGAAACCAATACGTCTTAATCAAGACCGCTCCTACCCTACTCAAAATCCAATGTTAACCACTCAATCATTGAAATTTAAAATCTTTTTGATTTATTGGCCTAATTTAAAATTGTTGTGTGGAACTATCCCCTTTTATAATGATCTCCGGTTTATCTTTGGAAATCCTGTCGAGTACGAAGTTTGTTGTGACAATAAAAGTGTCGTGACAAACACTTTTTTTTTAAAACAAATTTCATAATTTAAATGCCTTAGATAAGTTCTTTGGAAATTTTCAGGTTAAAATTATTTTTTTCAATTTTTGAAAATGGAATTTTTCCAATGGAAAGTTTCAAATGCAATTTTTTTCCCACTGGAAATATGTGGAAGTGGGTGGTAGGATTAGTCTTTGAAGGCTGTTTTGCTTATAATGAATTTATGAAAAATTAAATATTTCTATTTAATTGAAGTTTTAAATGAAATGTTGATTTTGATAGCATATACTGAGTTTGAAATGTTGACTTTTGAAAAAATATAATGTTTGTGAAATGTTGACTTTTGAAAAAAATATAATGTTTGTGAAATGTTGACTTTGGAAATATTGATTGACTTTGGTGGAAGTTTTACTTTGATAAAATATTGACTTTGGTGACATGTTGACTTTGGTTACATGTTGACTTTTAAAATATATTTTGAGTAATGTGAAATGTTGACTCTTGAAATATTCATTGACTTTTGTGAAAGTTTAACTTTATTAAGAATGTTGTCTTTGGTGAAATATTGACTTTGAAAAAGATATTTTGAATTTTGTGAAATGTTGACTTTAATCAAGTATTGACTTTGGTGAAACGTTGACTTTGAAAATATCTATTGACCTTTGTGAAAGTTCAACTTATATGAAATGTTGACTTTGGTGACATTTTGATTTGTAAAATTTATTTTGAATTCAGTGAAATGTTGAATTTGATCAAGGATTGACTTTGGTGAAATGTTGAATTTGGAAATATTTATTGACTTTTGTGGAAGTTAAACTTAAATACAAAGTTGACTTTGAAAAAAGATATTTTGAATTAAGTGAAATGTTGACTTTGATCACAAATTGACTTTGGTGAATACTTATTGACTTCTGTGCAAGTTTAACTTAAATGAAATGTTGACTTTAGTGTCATGTTGTCTTTGGTGAAATATTGACTTTGAAAAAGATATTTTGAATTTTGTGAAATGTTGACTTTAATCAAGTATTGACTTTGGTGAAACGTTGACTTTGAAAATATCTATTGACCTTTGTGAAAGTTCAACTTATATGAAATGTTGACTTTGGTGAAATGTTGAATTTGGAAATATTTATTGACTTTTGTGGAAGTTAAACTTAAATACAAAGTTGACTTTGAAAAAAGATATTTTGAATTAAGTGAAATGTTGACTTTGATCACAAATTGACTTTGGTGAATACTTATTGACTTCTGTGCAAGTTTAACTTAAATGAAATGTTGACTTTAGTGTCATGTTGACTTTGAAAAAGATATTTTGAATTAAGTGAAATGTTGACATTGATCAAGGATTAACTTTGAAAATATTTATTGACTTTTGTGAAAGTTTAACTTATATAAAATGTTGACTTGTTGACATGTTGACTTTGAAAAAGATATTTTGAATTAAGTGAAATGTTGATTTTGATCAAGGATTGACTTTGGTGAAATGTTGACTTGAAAATATTTTTGACTTTTGTGAAAGTTTAACTTATATAAAATATTGACTTTTTGACATGTTTGTTTTGAAAAAGATATTTTGAATTTAGTGAAATATTGACTATTGAATTGATGACTTATGTTTACTTTGGAAATATTTATATATTGACTTTTTGACATGTTGGTTTTGAAAAAGATATTTTGAATTTAGTGAAATATTGACTATTGAATTGATGACTTATGTTGACTTTGGAAATATTTATTGACTTTGGTGAGGTTTGCTTATAACATGCAATATTAATGTTTCTTTTTTATTGACATTGGTGAAGTTTGAAATGTTGACGTTGATAATATATATTGAGTTTACACTGTTATATAAAATGTTGACTTTGGAGACATGTTGACTTTGAAAAGTTATCTCGAGTTTGATGACATGTTGACTTTTGAAATATTAGTTGTCTTTGTTGAAAGTGTATCTTTAATGATATGTTGACTTTGATGACATGTTGACTTTTAAAAGATATTTTGAGTTAAGTGAATTGTTGACTTATGTTGACCTTGGAAATATCTATTGACTTTGGTGAGGTTTGCTTATATCATGCAATATTAATGTTTTTATTAAATTGACTTTTGAAAATGAAATTGAAGTTTGAAATGTTGACTTTGATAATATATATTGAGTTTGGTGAAATTTTGATATTGAAATATTTATTAACTTTGGTGGAAGTTTTACTTTAACAAAATATTGACTTTGGTGACATATTGACCATGAGAAGATATTTTGAGGTTAGTGAATAGTTGACTTTTAAAAGATTGACTTTGGTAACATGTTGACTTTGAAATATTTATTGGCGTTGTTGAAGTTTGAATTAAATGACATTTTGAAAACACAAATGTCTGGCTAAAGGAGCGCGTTTCAGACAGTAAGTTGACTACGATATTGCCACCAATACATCAGTCACCAAGACTGATGATTTATACACAACTGATTGCAGGTTATAGGTAAATGATATATCAGACTCATGTATTTCCAATCAGAACATCCTGTCTATTAAACGAGCATGTCGTGGTATTATGTAACGTTTCAAATAACCCATCACAGAAGTATCAACTCATTAAGGCTGACAGGTAATTAATTACCGGTTCTGACCTAGCTTGCACCTGGGTGGGACGAGAACGCCAATATAGCCAGACGCCCCATATTTAGACATTAAAAGCCTTAATTACATGGCTGAGTGAACAAAAGCACAAGGTTGTTATTCGTTACGAAAATGGAAGAGTCCATTTCTTGCTTCACTTGTTTGATTCGATTTCGAGCAGTTTTAATAATTGAATAGCAGAGAAGATACATACGTATATACGTACATGCATTTATGTCAGTGCTCAGTTGTCCCTAGCGTCAACATACTGCTTTGCCTCGTTAGAACCAGGGATTACTTCACAAATATCATGATCACTAATCTAATATATGTATTATTCGTTTTGTGTCAATAATCAGCGGACATTTTTACATTTAGAAATGTAGTGATGTTATGAATTCAGAATGTCTTTATTTTTTGCGTTATCCAATTCTCCAGTACCGTACAAAGTTTAATTAATTTGAACTCTAGAAATTAGTCTCCAATTTAGATCTTGGGATGACCCACTCACTGTTAGATTGTTGACAGCAGCGAAGTGGTGCATGCAAAGTCTACATTAAACATGTTCTTAATCATTTTATTTCTTTACAATTTCGGCCACTCTCTCAATACAATCACGCTATTTATCTTACGATTTTGACTGGTATTATTAATGAATAGCATGTTCACACAAGCGTCCTTCCCCTAAAACATACATTGAGTCTATATGTATGTAGTATTTTTTTAAAATAGACGTTTCCACAATATACTCTCCGGTTTACATTCAAATGATATCCAAAAGGAATATACCACTTTTTCTTAAATCTCAGAAAAGTTGTTAGCGTTTATTGATCAAGTCAGTGAACCGTATCTCCTGAACATCCCAGTGACCACTAAAGACGTGTCAAATTACTCAGATTGAAATTACAGTATTGGCGACAATACACATCCGTCCGTATTTTTAGATTGGTTTATAGTAATACCCAGACAGACTGCCCCCTTGCAATACACACATATCCAAATATATTCTGGCTTGCATATTCTAATTAACTCGTTAAGAGCGACTTGGCTCCTCACAGGACGACTAGTGCTGGTAATTAGATAATACAACACTGTACTGTATACACACTGGTTCATTTAAGTTTTGTTTAGAGCTTAATGAATAATTTACATGTATATCTTTTTATTTTTATTTTAAAGTTGACAATGTTGCCAAATATAAGTGGCACTACAGCACGGAAATAGTTTAATATATTTGCTGCAAGACAGTTTAAAATTCCAATTATTATAGACAGGCAGATGTCATGACTTTATTACATTTAACGGTTAACAACATATATTACGTTTCAAATATTGTGTACGGTTGTTGGAAGTGTCATAATATTTAAATGTTCATGGAGTTACATAAACATTGCATGCTACACGTTTGTATTTCGTATTCGTATTGTAATGAATGATTTGAAAGAATTATTCTTATCAAGTTATCATACAATACATTTATTATACAATACCGAGACATCAAAATCCATGTCCCATAACTCTCCCATTTCCATTTTGTGTCTTTAAGTTTATATAAAATGATAATTAAGTCCGTCGATTCAACAAGGTGTACTTTATTTTGAATATTCATTAATGTACCTTACAGTGCAGAATATATTAAAATGTACAACAAATTAAATTGGCTTATGTTCGATTTGTGACGGAAAGATATATTTTATGATAAATAAGATGTTTAATCAATGTTTTTACGGTTAAATTGTTATGGTTCTACATAAATCAAACGAATAGGAAATGTGGTCGATCTCTGAGAACGAATATTCTGTGCGTCTATCCATGAACTCATGAGATACAGCACAATACAATTTAATATAAACATAAATATATAGAGGATATCTGTCTTTCTTGTCTATCTGATTTTCTTGACTTATACCATGATTATCTCATCGAGTGAAGTACAAGTACAATTTCGCATGCAGCGACGGCGCAAGTGAGAACATATTACTCTTCCACCTCAGGAGATGAGGTGAACATGTTTTTTTTGTCAAGAATTGACAGATATTCTATTTATTATATCAATATTTCTGTGTTTTATGTATCATACATCACAATCTTAAATGTGGACCTGCTAAATAACTTTTTCCAACAGCGAGTGTATGTGTTTTCTGTGTTGATGAGAGAGAGAGAGAGAGAGAGAGAGAGAGAGAGAGATTCTTTATTTCCTCCAGTTTACACCGAAGATCACAATTATACAAATACATTAATACGTGAAAATGTACACTTTACAAATTGGAGGATATACACATATTTACAAAACTGTTAGACAAGAGAAGTCGCTATTGGACACTCAACATGTAAAACATGTTTATACCAGCTCTATAAAACAAGTGTAGTTAACAAAATATATACACATTGGTAAGCAATCTACTAGTATTGTGTAAGAGAGATAATAGAGAAGATTAATCATTAAGTGTAATATTGTAACAGGTGGCGTCTTATTTTGAAAATATATAGTGAAAAGTTTAGAACAATGATTTCCCAAGTGTGGTGTTCAATATATCGGTTAAAATCAGTTGTGCCCCCGAGAAGGAAAGCTAACATGTCTGCTTCATCTTGTAGTTCAAATGCAACATACGTTTCCACATCAAGAGAATCTATCATAAACGTAAAGAAACTATTTCTGTCACAATTAACATGTTCACAATGTAACAATATATGAGTATCATAGTCGAAGGTATGTTTATGGCAAAGTTTGCACTCTGTAGAAATTTTACCACGTGATGAAATTTGTATGCATACTCGAAGGGCAGATTTAAAGTCAGGATGTAGATATGCTAATTGCCAGAGAATATGATAGGTTAGTTTGTTGTGAACACGTTGGTATAAGCACATATTTGCATTAAAGGATGTTCTCATAATCCATGAATGTTCCTCGTAACTATGTACAGATGTATTTACAATTCGTCGCCATTCATGTTTCGAGGGGAATACGCCTTTTGTAATATAATTTTTGACATGTACATTTAGATTATATTTTGAGAGTATTGATAGCAGATCATTGCAGATTGTAGGGGATGTTGTGGAGATTGAGATTGCTGCACAAAATATATTTTTGGCAAAGTTGTTACAGGAAAGTTTGCATAGGCGTCCAAAAAATATGAGTTTACATTTATCAATATATCCAACAAGAGTCCACAATCCCAAATTTGCAATAGTAGAGTCTGTTGATGATCTGTTATCAAGCCCCTGTACAATACGAGCAAAATATCGCTGCGTAAGTTCGAGTGCAGCTGCTTGTTGACCCTTAATAAAAGGTAATATTTCACAACCATAGAGACTTGTTGTAAGTATCATTCTCAACCAGATTTTAACACATGTAAATGGGTGGAGTTGAGAATGATTAAGTCCAACAGATCTAAGAGCATTTACATTTTGTCTTGCTTTCTGACAATACTTATCAATTCGTGCTTTTGTTGATAATTTATCAGTTAGAAGAACGCCTCCATATACTGTTGATTCAGATTGATAGATAAGTGTATCACCCAGGCGATATTGTGCTTTTGATTCAGTGTTTTTGTTTTTATTGAAGATAATTATTGAACTTTTTGAGGGATTGTAGGTCAATCGCCATTTAGAAGCGTATGAGGAAACGATGTCTAATGATGATTGTAAGCCTTTTGGTGATGCACTAACAAGTGTAGTATCGTCAGCAAGCAAGACAGCAGGAACACGCATACCATATACACAAATGCCGCAATTTGCTTCTCTGAGAGAGGTGATTAGATCATTTATAAAAACTAGGAAAAACCAAGCAGAAATAACTCTTCCTTGACCAACACCTTGTTTGACATTATATTTGTCTGATCTCTCACCTTGGTATAAGACAAAACATTCACTGTTAGTATAGCAATGATGTAGGAGATCCCATGTTTTACCTCGTATTCCAATTTCATATAATTTATAGAATAGTCCATCGTGCCAAATGCGGTCAAAAGCTTTTTCATTATCAAGAAACGAGGCAAAAACAGGCGATTCTCTGTGCATATAAAAATGAATACATTCCATTAGAGTAAAAACAGATATTATAGCCCCGTGTTCACAACGGAAGCCGAACTGTAGAGAGTCTGGGAAATCTGGTTTTGTTATAACTAATTTTTGTTCAATTCTATTGAGTAATAGCTTTTCAAATAGCTTACCAAGACATGATGTTAGAGTAATACCTCGGTAGTTTCGTGGATCACTTTTGTCTTTTTTTCCTTTATATATTGGTATAACCATACCTAATCTATATTCATTGGGAACATATTTGTAGGCAGTGATGAGGTTAAATAATCTACATAGATGGGTAATGATGTAATCGCCAGCAAAAATAATATGTTCATTGGTAACTCTATCAGGGCCTGGAGATTTATTTCTACTGAGGGAGTTAATGATGTCTTTTATTTCATTTACTGAGAATGGTTTTTCTAAGTGTTTATCATGACTGTGATTGGAGTTTTTAATATCCCTTACTCGTTTGGATATATGCTCTTTGAAGTCTGAATCAAATGTATCTGACTCGTGTGGTTGAGCAAGATGTGAGTAATACTTTCCCCATATTCTACAAATATCTAGAGGGGTGGTGCCGCTTTCTCCCCCAAAAGTAAGAGTAGGAGCATTAGTAACATTAGCTCTTTGTTGTCGTACATTTTTGTAAAATGAGTTGATATCCATTTCAGCTGAGAGTTCAATTTGCTTTAGCATTTCCTTTTTACTATGTCTTTTTGATTTTCTCAAGAGTCGACGAAAGTTACGTTTTTCCGTTTTATAGGCTGAGCGCTGAGCAGATGAGGGATCACGAGACCTATCATGACTTATCCACTCGCGTCGGGCAACACGCATGTTATAGTGTGCATCATTAAGCCCGTCTGATTTCCAAAATGGTTTTAAATAGGGCTTGTAGTTGCTATGAGGTATGGAATTTACACCAGAATGCAGTAAGGCAGTTGTGATGATACCATTATATGCATCAATTGTACTTCCCTGAAGGTCATTACAAAGGGGCGAATAATGGTATTGTAGGAAATAATCAATAGAATGTTTATATGAGCTAATATTACTGTCAGTTGCCTTGCTCCATTTTGGTACACCATAATAATCTCCACTGCTAAATTGCTTAACAACGGGCAAATCCAAAGAAATCAAACATGGTAAATGATCAGAAACACTATAGGGGCATGTATCAATTATTTGAACATCACTAACATACCCGCTAATACACGAGGATACTAATATATAATCAATCATGGTTTTAGAACATTGGTCCTTTGATCGGTAGGTATATACAGGTAGGTCAGAGCGATTTGTGTTTAGAGCGTTTATGAGATTTCTCTCTGCTAATACACTCTTTAGGATTTTATCTCTGTGTGATAAAAACTGCTTGCATACATCTGCATTAAGATCACCTAGAATAATCGTTATACTTATCTCAGATAAATAATCATATACATCAAGTAGTTCATTGAGAGCATTGCAGTAGGCTGCCTGCAATACATTAGTTGAAGGTAAGCGGCAAGCAATTATATAAACATCACAATAACAGCGCCTTGTCAGTTTGACCGCTATTACATAATCTGATTGAACAACAAGAGGCTCCGCTCTCCAGAGAGAGTGATTATTAAGTAGAATAGCAAGTCCATGCGATCCACGAGATGTGGCAGTGTTCGCTTGACTACAGTTATAAGTTACTAGACTGAGGTTACTTAGAGTGTCCAGGTGATGTAACTTGTCATGAGGAAGCCAGTGTTCCTGTAGGGCTACAACATCTATATTCTGCGATATTGTCTGATTGATGTAATCAGTGCCGTGAAGAGCACCGCGCACATTCCATGTTAATAATGAGAGACACATGGTAACAAATAACAGTTGACTAGAAGATACTTTCTTGTAGGACAGCTGTATACAATGGAAATTAATAGCCATTATTGTGGTCATCATTGTCGCTGTATGTCTTGTTCCTGGGTATATAGTCTCTGACACGTATTCCAGGGGGCCAGAAATCTCTGACACCAGAAACATAGTCATCATAGTCATCACAATCAAGATTCACTTGTACTGTATACGTGTCCTGGTAGTTATTACGAATGTTTTTTTTCATAAGTCTCGCAAATGTCACTCTAACTTTCTGATCCCGGGCATAATCATAAATTAGATCTTTAACAGAGTCAAATGATTCTTCTGCGCTCACATTGTATAAGACAAGTCTCTTAGTTCTCACTCTTGGAACACCTTGTAGTGAGTGGTACTGTTTAGAAATTGATCTGATCGGATGAGATGAGTCATGTTTTACCTTCTTCTCTGTATGGTTGTCTGTCCGGGGACGAGTGACTGTCTGCCAGGAGTCTGTGTCGTCTGCTTGCGGGGGCCGGAGAGAAGGGAAGTCGGTGTCGTAGTCCTTGTAGTTGAGGTCGTAGTCGTTGGTGTGGTTTGCTGCGATAGTCGTTGTGTTGTGGCTTGATTTGTTGGTCTCGTGGTGATGTGCTGTCAGCACTGGGATCTGACGAGGTTCACTGTCTTCTGTAGTCGGAGTTGTATCAGTCTCTGGGGCTGTGCTGTCCACTGTCTTCGACGATGGCGTTGACGTTGAGGCATCTCGAGTGTCTTTTCTTTGCTGGAATGGGGCTTTGCTATTTTGGTTAGGAATGTTCGTATTCTTTGAGGCTGCTGTAACTTTTGATTCAATAGACTTTAATTTAGAGTCGACTGAATAATTGGCCTTTAGAAGTTCACTTTCAAGAAGTAAGATGTGCTCACGGTATGATTTGTTTTCTTGATTGGACAGCTTAAGCTCTGCTCTTAACTCAGATCGTCTTTCTTCTGATTCACTTAGTTTCTTATCTTTCTCTTGTATATTACTTTGCAGGCATTTTATATCTTCTTTTAATTTCTTCTCGAGTTTATCAAACTGATGCTCTAGTGCTTCATATCCATCATTTAGGGCTTGCTTTACTTGGATAAGATGACTGAGAACAAGTGATATGGAGTCACTTTGCTCACCTGTGCTAGTGGCGGTCTCTGACGTGCTGTGGTTGTTCTTCGGTGGTGTAGGCGGCGGTAGTGGCGTTGAGATCGAGAGATGTCTAACACTGGCTTTGCTAAGAACTTTGTTCTGGAGTACGAAGTCAGTAATAGAGCCTTCAATAAAGTGAAACAAGTAATATACATCCTGTGCACATTTGTAGATCATTGTTGGCGTTGCCCCCTGTGTATTTTTCCGTCTAACAAGTAAGCCTTTGGGGAAGTTGACACATGTGTGCTTTCCATAATCATAGAGGCTTTCTCTTATGTCATTGATCTCTCTGATATTGTAATTGTAGATATCTTGGATACTGTCTATGAAGCCTACCTTGTCTTTAGATCCAATCTTTCTTTTGATCTCTAGATAGATAGACTCATCTATGTCACCACGTGGCTGTGTGTTATACAACTCATCATGGTCAGCTATAGGTCTCACCTGGTCGCCCATTGTTGAGCTTTGGTTGTCTTCATTGTCCAGAGCGTCGGCCATTGTCTGGTCTTAATTGACAGCTTGGGTTGTTATGTAGGCATATTTTGAACAATGTACTTTTGAGGTAAAAATATCATCAAATATGTGTTTTTGGCAGTTTTCAATGTTCAAATTTCACATGTAAAAACGTTTTATCCATCAACTAATCGTATTATGATTAATTCACATATCACCTGAGTCTGGTTGGATGGTTTAGAGGGACAATTTCTCCATTTTCGAAGAGCTCCACAAAACACGTCCTCACACCTTGGTGTCCAAGCTAGCGTATTCGTATTGTAATGAATGATTTGAAAGAATTATTCTTATCAAGTTATCATACAATACATTTATTATACAATACCGAGACATCAAAATCCATGTCCCATAACTCTCCCATTTCCATTTTGTGTCTTTAAGTTTATATAAAATGATAATTAAGTCCGTCGATTCAACAAGGTGTACTTTATTTTGAATATTCATTAATGTACCTTACAGTGCAGAATATATTAAAATGTACAACAAATTAAATTGGCTTATGTTCGATTTGTGACGGAAAGATATATTTTATGATAAATAAGATGTTTAATCAATGTTTTTACGGTTAAATTGTTATGGTTCTACATAAATCAAACGAATAGGAAATGTGGTCGATCTCTGAGAACGAATATTCTGTGCGTCTATCCATGAACTCATGAGATACAGCACAATACAATTTAATATAAACATAAATATATAGAGGATATCTGTCTTTCTTGTCTATCTGATTTTCTTGACTTATACCATGATTATCTCATCGAGTGAAGTACAAGTACAATTTCGCATGCAGCGACGGCGCAAGTGAGAACATATTACTCTTCCACCTCAGGAGATGAGGTGAACATGTTTTTTTTGTCAAGAATTGACAGATATTCTATTTATTATATCAATATTTCTGTGTTTTATGTATCATACATCACAATCTTAAATGTGGACCTGCTAAATAACTTTTTCCAACAGCGAGTGTATGTGTTTTCTGTGTTGATGTATACAGAACAAAATAAGATTATCATATATAATTGCCCAAATACATCGATACGATAATCGACTGAGTAAATTACAATTCACAATCTGTTACAGTACATGATAATTGAAGTTTCATTACTGCCTTTCTAATATCACAAGTTATATACTACTTTTGCGTTAGATCTAATTTATAAGAACATTTAAACGTGTCGAAATGTTGGCCACCCCAAATAGTCTGGCAGCCGGTAGGAGATACACAAACAATTAAGTGAGGGTTGGTACATGATAATCATATATGTAACAATGGATTTTGCGTGACAAGTATTTTCTATAATGTCAGGAATGTCAGGAATTGCAGGAATTGCAGGAATTAATAGTTACAATCTCTTAAAAGTTAGCAATTCCTACATGGATAATATTATAAGGTCGTATGTCTCGAAGACGTATTGTTATTATACTGATTTTTATTAGGTCTTCAAGACGTATGTCTCGAAGACCTATTGTTGTTATCGTGTTTTTTTCTTATTATTATTCCGTCGTATCTAGTTGCAAAAACGGCTGAATCAATCTGCATGAAATTGTCAGGGATGATAGACATTGAAACAGCTCGCGACGTACGAAGCCCGAATTTTGAATTTCCAACTGGTTCTTGAATTATCTCCCCTTGAAGTTGAAATTTCAAACCTCCATAGAACGAAAACTATTCAAGATAATTTCACAAAATCTTCACCATAATGTGGGCAACAACATTCCCTGTCGACTAGGCTGATAGCGGTTTTCGGCCGGCAGGACAGATTTTTGCTATTTCGCAAAAACGCGTCTTTGAAAATCTTATTTTTATTCACCGCAATACATACCGCTATGTGTGATAGCTCATTTTGAAGATAAATGAATTGTGAAGAGGGAAGACTTTTTTCGAATTTTGAATTTCTACCTAGAATTTCAATTATCTGTCCTTGAACATGGTCATTTTTAAAAAGTGCGTTTTTCGGTTCTATGTTCAAAGGGACATAACTCAGGTACTACTGAACATATTTCAAAGTTACTGATTGTCATCTCTTGCTTATAACTAGGTGAACAATTACATAGCATATCATTATCACGTAAAAGTTGATAGATTCGTCACAATTTGGACATTGTCCCAAAAAAGTTAAATTTTGTGACAATGAGACTTTTCGAGGGGTAGTTTCCTTGGAGAATTTTCGATTGTAAACCACTGAAGATACAATTATGCTTAATACGTCCTTTTGAAGTAGAGATGTCATTTTTGAAGAACAATAAATGTCAATCATGTATCTGTCATACTTTACGTGTGACAAGTCATAGAAGATTGTCATTTTTTTTTTTAAATCGCCATTTTCAGCAAAGTTCAGCTTTAATAATTTAGCTATTGACATTTTATTCACACTTTCTGATACACAAATTCAAGTTCAACAAATTTTCTGTTGACACCTTTCATCAAAAAGTTGATAGTTAAGCTCCGAACATCGCAAACGTTGTCTAGGGGGCAAACTTTAAGCATTTTTGAGTATTTTCTTGAATATTCAGAAAAACATAACGCATTAATTATGTATGCAATCTAAATTATGATTACATCTACTTAATTGGAAATTAAAGCACAATATTTTTTGTGTTGCAACTTAGTATGAAAATATTAACCATTTTGTCTTAATCGTGAGGTCATGTTGAGGTCCATCAATAAAGCGATTGTTCCATTTTCAGAGGGTCATTGTCTTTGGAGAATTTTCGTAAAAATTTATTGAAGATAGAGACATGTTTTATAGTTCGTTTAAAAGCAGAGAAACTGATGAATAACCGAGAGTCCAACATGGAGTTCAAGGTCAATATGAAGTCTTGAAGACCTAAGTATTTCCTTGGCAATCCTAGTTCTTTATCATTATTTGTACTTTTCCTTTCCAGAACGTTCTGAATTAACGGATCCATCGATTTGTATGAAATTTTCAGGGATGATAGCATGTGACCAGCTCTTGAAATAGACGAGACAGATTTTGGATTTTGGACTTCTTTCTTGAGTTATCTCCCCATGAAGTCAAAACTTAATAGCTGAAGACTATTGAAGATAATTTCACAAAACATTCACCAAAATGTGGGCAACAACATTCCCAATCGATTAATCATATATTGAGAAAGCGGCCGAATTTGTAAAGTAATCAAATGATTAAGAAAATGTTTAATGTTCAGCGAGTTTGCATGCAGACATTCACTGCTGTCAACAATCTAACAGTGAGTGGGTGAGTGGTCATCCCAATATCTAAATTAGAGACTAATTTCAATGTTCGAATTAATCAAACTTTGTACGGTACTGAAGAATTTGATAACGCAACAAATAAATAGATTCTGAATTCATAACATCACTACATTTCTAAAAGTAAAAATGTCCGCTGATTATTGATACAAAACGAATAATAAATATATTAGATTAGTGAGTATAATGTTTGTGAAGTAATCCCTTCTCCAAACGAGGCAAGGCAGTATGTTGACGCTAGGGACTGAACACTGCTATAAATACATGTACGTATATACGTATGTATCCTCTGTGCTATTCAATTATTAAAACTGCTCGAAATCGAATCAAACAAGTGAAGCAAGAAATGGACTCTTCCATTTTCGTAATGGATAACAACCTTGTGCTTTTGTTCACTCATCCATGTAATTAAGGCTTTTAATGTCTAAATATTGGGGCGTCTGGCTATATTGGCGTTCTCGTCCCACCCAGGTGCAAGCTAGGTCAGAACCGGTAATTAATTACCTGTCAGCCTTAATGAGTTGAGACTTCTGTGATGGGTTATTTGAAATGTTACATAATACCACGACATGCTCGTTTAATAGACAGGATGTTCTGATTGGAAATACACAAGTCTGATATATCATTTATCTATAACCTGCAATCAGTTGTGTATAAATCATCAGTCTTGGTGACTGGTGTATTGGTGGCAACATCGTAGTCAAATGATCTAACACTTACTGTCTGAAACGCGCTCCTTTAGCCAGACTTTAGTGTTTTCAAACTGTTATTAAATTCAAACTTCAAAAACGCTAATAAATATTTCAAAGTCAACATGTCATCAAAGTCAACCTTTTAAAAGTCAACAGAACGTTCTGAATTAACGGATCCATCGATTTGTATGAAATTTTCAGGGATGATAGCATGTGACCAGCTCTTGAAATAGACGAGACAGATTTTGGATTTTGGACTTCTTTCTTGAGTTATCTCCCCATGAAGTCAAAACTTAATAGCTGAAGACTATTGAAGATAATTTCACAAAACATTCACCAAAATGTGGGCAACAACATTCCCAATCGATTAATCATATATTGAGAAAGCGGCCGAATTTGTAAAGTAATCAAATGATTAAGAAAATGTTTAATGTTCAGCGAGTTTGCATGCAGACCTTCACTGCTGTCAACAATCTAACAGTGAGTGGGTGAGTGGTCATCCCAATATCTAAATTAGAGACTAATTTCAACGTTCGAATTAATCAAACTTTGTACGGTACTGAAGAATTTGATAACGCAACAAATAAATAGATTCTGAATTCATAACATCACTACATTTCTAAAAGTAAAAATGTCCGCTGATTATTGATACAAAACGAATAATAAATATATTAGATTAGTGAGTATAATGTTTGTGAAGTAATCCCTTCTCCAAACGAGGCAAAGCAGTATGTTGACGCTAGGGACTGAACACTGCTATAAATACATGTACGTATATACGTATGTATCCTCTGTGCTATTCAATTATTAAAACTGCTCGAAATCGAATCAAACAAGTGAAGCAAGAAATGGACTCTTCCATTTTCGTAATGGATAACAACCTTGTGCTTTTGTTCACTCATCCATGTAATTAAGGCTTTTAATGTCTAAATATTGGGGCGTCTGGCTATATTGGCGTTCTCGTCCCACCCAGGTGCAAGCTAGGTCAGAACCGGTAATTAATTACCTGTCAGCCTTAATGAGTTGAGACTTCTGTGATGGGTTATTTGAAATGTTACATAATACCACGACATGCTCGTTTAATAGACAGGATGTTCTGATTGGAAATACACAAGTCTGATATATCATTTATCTATAACCTGCAATCAGTTGTGTATAAATCATCAGTCTTGGTGACTGGTGTATTGGTGGCAACATCGTAGTCAAATGATCTAACACTTACTGTCTGAAACGCGCTCCTTTAGCCAGACTTTAGTGTTTTCAAACTGTTATTAAATTCAAACTTCAAAAACGCTAATAAATATTTCAAAGTCAACATGTCATCAAAGTCAACCTTTTAAAAGTCAACAGAACGTTCTGAATTAACGGATCCATCGATTTGTATGAAATTTTCAGGGATGATAGCATGTGACCAGCTCTTGAAATAGACGAGACAGATTTTGGATTTTGGACTTCTTTCTTGAGTTATCTCCCCATGAAGTCAAAACTTAATAGCTGAAGACTATTGAAGATAATTTCACAAAACATTCACCAAAATGTGGGCAACAACATTCCCAATCGATTAATCATATATTGAGAAAGCGGCCGAATTTGTAAAGTAATCAAATGATTAAGAAAATGTTTAATGTTCAGCGAGTTTGCATGCAGACCTTCACTGCTGTCAACAATCTAACAGTGAGTGGGTGAGTGGTCATCCCAATATCTAAATTAGAGACTAATTTCAACGTTCGAATTAATCAAACTTTGTACGGTACTGAAGAATTTGATAACGCAACAAATAAATAGATTCTGAATTCATAACATCACTACATTTCTAAAAGTAAAAATGTCCGCTGATTATTGATACAAAACGAATAATAAATATATTAGATTAGTGAGTATAATGTTTGTGAAGTAATCCCTTCTCCAAACGAGGCAAAGCAGTATGTTGACGCTAGGGACTGAACACTGCTATAAATACATGTACGTATATACGTATGTATCCTCTGTGCTATTCAATTATTAAAACTGCTCGAAATCGAATCAAACAAGTGAAGCAAGAAATGGACTCTTCCATTTTCGTAATGGATAACAACCTTGTGCTTTTGTTCACTCATCCATGTAATTAAGGCTTTTAATGTCTAAATATTGGGGCGTCTGGCTATATTGGCGTTCTCGTCCCACCCAGGTGCAAGCTAGGTCAGAACCGGTAATTAATTACCTGTCAGCCTTAATGAGTTGAGACTTCTGTGATGGGTTATTTGAAATGTTACATAATACCACGACATGCTCGTTTAATAGACAGGATGTTCTGATTGGAAATACACAAGTCTGATATATCATTTATCTATAACCTGCAATCAGTTGTGTATAAATCATCAGTCTTGGTGACTGGTGTATTGGTGGCAACATCGTAGTCAAATGATCTAACACTTACTGTCTGAAACGCGCTCCTTTAGCCAGACTTTAGTGTTTTCAAACTGTTATTAAATTCAAACTTCAAAAACGCTAATAAATATTTCAAAGTCAACATGTCATCAAAGTCAACCTTTTAAAAGTCAACAGAACGTTCTGAATTAACGGATCCATCGATTTGTATGAAATTTTCAGGGATGATAGCATGTGACCAGCTCTTGAAATAGACGAGACAGATTTTGGATTTTGGACTTCTTTCTTGAGTTATCTCCCCATGAAGTCAAAACTTAATAGCTGAAGACTATTGAAGATAATTTCACAAAACATTCACCAAAATGTGGGCAACAACATTCCCAATCGATTAATCATATATTGAGAAAGCGGCCGAATTTGTAAAGTAATCAAATGATTAAGAAAATGTTTAATGTTCAGCGAGTTTGCATGCAGACCTTCACTGCTGTCAACAATCTAACAGTGAGTGGGTGAGTGGTCATCCCAATAACTAAATTAGAGACTAATTTCAACGTTCGAATTAATCAAACTTTGTACGGTACTGAAGAATTTGATAACGCAACAAATAAATAGATTCTGAATTCATAACATCACTACATTTCTAAAAGTAAAAATGTCCGCTGATTATTGATACAAAACGAATAATAAATATATTAGATTAGTGAGTATAATGTTTGTGAAGTAATCCCTTCTCCAAACGAGGCAAAGCAGTATGTTGACGCTAGGGACTGAACACTGCTATAAATACATGTACGTATATACGTATGTATCCTCTGTGCTATTCAATTATTAAAACTGCTCGAAATCGAATCAAACAAGTGAAGCAAGAAATGGACTCTTCCATTTTCGTAATGGATAACAACCTTGTGCTTTTGTTCACTCATCCATGTAATTAAGGCTTTTAATGTCTAAATATTGGGGCGTCTGGCTATATTGGCGTTCTCGTCCCACCCAGGTGCAAGCTAGGTCAGAACCGGTAATTAATTACCTGTCAGCCTTAATGAGTTGAGACTTCTGTGATGGGTTATTTGAAATGTTACATAATACCACGACATGCTCGTTTAATAGACAGGATGTTCTGATTGGAAATACACAAGTCTGATATATCATTTATCTATAACCTGCAATCAGTTGTGTATAAATCATCAGTCTTGGTGACTGGTGTATTGGTGGCAACATCGTAGTCAAATGATCTAACACTTACTGTCTGAAACGCGCTCCTTTAGCCAGACTTTAGTGTTTTCAAACTGTTATTAAATTCAAACTTCAAAAACGCTAATAAATATTTCAAAGTCAACATGTCATCAAAGTCAACCTTTTAAAAGTCAACAGAACGTTCTGAATTAACGGATCCATCGATTTGTATGAAATTTTCAGGGATGATAGCATGTGACCAGCTCTTGAAATAGACGAGACAGATTTTGGATTTTGGACTTCTTTCTTGAGTTATCTCCCCATGAAGTCAAAACTTAATAGCTGAAGACTATTGAAGATAATTTCACAAAACATTCACCAAAATGTGGGCAACAACATTCCCAATCGATTAATCATATATTGAGAAAGCGGCCGAATTTGTAAAGTAATCAAATGATTAAGAAAATGTTTAATGTTCAGCGAGTTTGCATGCAGACCTTCACTGCTGTCAACAATCTAACAGTGAGTGGGTGAGTGGTCATCCCAATATCTAAATTAGAGACTAATTTCAACGTTCGAATTAATCAAACTTTGTACGGTACTGAAGAATTTGATAACGCAACAAATAAATAGATTCTGAATTCATAACATCACTACATTTCTAAAAGTAAAAATGTCCGCTGATTATTGATACAAAACGAATAATAAATATATTAGATTAGTGAGTATAATGTTTGTGAAGTAATCCCTTCTCCAAACGAGGCAAAGCAGTATGTTGACGCTAGGGACTGAACACTGCTATAAATACATGTACGTATATACGTATGTATCCTCTGTGCTATTCAATTATTAAAACTGCTCGAAATCGAATCAAACAAGTGAAGCAAGAAATGGACTCTTCCATTTTCGTAATGGATAACAACCTTGTGCTTTTGTTCACTCATCCATGTAATTAAGGCTTTTAATGTCTAAATATTGGGGCGTCTGGCTATATTGGCGTTCTCGTCCCACCCAGGTGCAAGCTAGGTCAGAACCGGTAATTAATTACCTGTCAGCCTTAATGAGTTGAGACTTCTGTGATGGGTTATTTGAAATGTTACATAATACCACGACATGCTCGTTTAATAGACAGGATGTTCTGATTGGAAATACACAAGTCTGATATATCATTTATCTATAACCTGCAATCAGTTGTGTATAAATCATCAGTCTTGGTGACTGGTGTATTGGTGGCAACATCGTAGTCAAATGATCTAACACTTACTGTCTGAAACGCGCTCCTTTAGCCAGACTTTAGTGTTTTCAAACTGTTATTAAATTCAAACTTCAAAAACGCTAATAAATATTTCAAAGTCAACATGTCATCAAAGTCAACCTTTTAAAAGTCAACAGAACGTTCTGAATTAACGGATCCATCGATTTGTATGAAATTTTCAGGGATGATAGCATGTGACCAGCTCTTGAAATAGACGAGACAGATTTTGGATTTTGGACTTCTTTCTTGAGTTATCTCCCCATGAAGTCAAAACTTAATAGCTGAAGACTATTGAAGATAATTTCACAAAACATTCACCAAAATGTGGGCAACAACATTCCCAATTGATTAATCATATAGCGATTTTCGGTCGTAATGATAGATTTTTGCTATTAAACTGGAAAGTTTGTGCACTTTCGTGGTTTTGAGGGTACCTGTTTTTCAAAATCTTCTCTTTATTCACGGCAATACATACAGCTATGTTTTATAGCTCATATGAAAGCTAAATAACAGGTACACAACTTGATCGCCTCCGAATTTTGTCCTAGAATTCGAGTAATATGCCCTTGAAAATGATCATTTTTTAAAATGTCGTTTTATGGCTCTGTGTTCAAAGGGACATAACTCACTTGCAAATGGATCATTATCGAAACTAATTGATGCATTGCTTTTCTCAAAACTGATTCCAATTTAGATCAATATCATATAAAAGTTGATAGTTTCGGCACAATGTGAATATATTCCCAAAAAAGTAAAGTTTTGTGATTTTGAGACTTTTCGAGGGATATCTTCTTTGGAGAATTTTCGATCGTAAACCACTGGACATACAATTATGTTTAATAACTTTTGTTTAATCATAGATATCCTTAATTAAGAACAATAAATTTCAATCATTTATCTGTCATACTTTACGCGTGAAAGGTCATAGAACATTGTCATTTTTCAAAAGTCGCAATTTTCAGCAAAGTTCAAAGGATCATAACTGCCTAACTAATTACAAATTGCAATTGTATTTACACCTTCAGATGCACAATTTAAAAAACAACAACTTTTTGAGTTAACCTTTTCATCAAAAAGTTGATAGTTAAGTTCCTAACATCGCAAACGTTCTCTATGGGTCCAAATTTAAGCATTTTTGAGTATTTTCTTGAAAATTCTTAGGAATGTAACACATTAACTATGTATGTAATCTAAATAATGATTACGTCTACTCATGTGGAATTCAAAGCTCAATATTTGCTATGTAACATCTTAGTATGAACATGTTAATCACTTTGTCTTAATTGTGAGAAAGATCAGGTAGGGGTCCAATAATAAGCGGTTGTTCCATTTTCAGAGGGTTATTGTCTTTGGAAAATTTTGGTAAACTAACTTCTGTAGATAGAGACATGTTTGATAGCTCATTTTAAAGAAGAGAAACTGATGAATAACCGAAAGTCCAACATGGAGTTCAAGGTCAAAGTATTGACGCGTCAATCCTAGTGCATATTATAACTGTTCGCCTTTACAATCTGACAACAAAACAACAACAAAATAAATTCATTATCTGATATCTTTCTACAATTGTTTAGTTTCACCTACACATGCTCATTAACTTTAACAAGCGCTATTAGTTCATGGTCCAAGATGTCATTTGATCGCAGTAATGCACACATCTAAGTGCTCATGTGGTCACTCTCTCGAAATCTGACTATATTGGCGTTCTCTTAATGAGTTGACCGAATACACATGTTACGTAATACCGAGAGGGATCGTCGTTCAACAATAGGCTAACTAACCAACTAGTAGGGTATTCTGAGAGTCAATACACAAGTCTACTATGTCACTTAAACCGCAGTTGCCTGATTGAATTGCAATTCTTCTATCTTTATATATCTGTAACCTGCAATCAGTTGTGTATAAATCATCAGTCTTGGTGACTGGTTGATTGTGGGCAATAGCGTAGTCAAATGACCTAACACTTACTGTCTGAAACACGCACATTTAGCCAGACATTAGTGTTCAACTTCAAAAAGTCATTTAGATATAAACTTGAACAACGCCAATAACATAATCAAGAGTCAACATTTCACTAAAGTGAATATTTTATAGGAGAGTATATTGTTGAAACGTCTATTTAAAAAATTACTACATATATATAGACTCAATATATGTTTTTTAGGGGAAGGACACTTGTTTGAAAAGGATATTCATTAATAATACCTGTCAAAATCGTAAGATGTCTTGGATAAACAGTGTAAGATATTGAGAAAGCGGCCGAATTTGTAAAGTAATCAAATGATTAAGAAAATGTTTAATGTTCAGCGAGTTTGCATGCAGACCTTCACTGCTGTCAACAATCTAACAGTGAGTGGGTGATTGGTCATCCCAATATCTAAATTAGAGACTAATTTCAACGTTCGAATTAATCAAACTTTGTACGGTACTGAAGAATTTGATAACGCAACAAATAAATAGATTCTGAATTCATAACATCACTACATTTCTAAAAGTAAAAATGTCCGCTGATTATTGATACAAAACGAATAATAAATATATTAGATTAGTGAGTATAATGTTTGTGAAGTAATCCCTTCTCCAAACGAGGCAAAGCAGTATGTTGACGCTAGGGACTGAACACTGCTATAAATACATGTACGTATATACGTATGTATCCTCTGTGCTATTCAATTATTAAAACTGCTCGAAATCGAATCAAACAAGTGAAGCAAGAAATGGACTCTTCCATTTTCGTAATGGATAACAACCTTGTGCTTTTGTTCACTCATCCATGTAATTAAGGCTTTTAATGTCTAAATATTGGGGCGTCTGGCTATATTGGCGTTCTCGTCCCACCCAGGTGCAAGCTAGGTCAGAACCGGTAATTAATTACCTGTCAGCCTTAATGAGTTGAGACTTCTGTGATGGGTTATTTGAAATGTTACATAATACCACGACATGCTCGTTTAATAGACAGGATGTTCTGATTGGAAATACACAAGTCTGATATATCATTTATCTATAACCTGCAATCAGTTGTGTATAAATCATCAGTCTTGGTGACTGGTGTATTGGTGGCAACATCGTAGTCAAATGATCTAACACTTACTGTCTGAAACGCGCTCCTTTAGCCAGACTTTAGTGTTTTCAAACTGTTATTAAATTCAAACTTCAAAAACGCTAATAAATATTTCAAAGTCAACATGTCATCAAAGTCAACCTTTTAAAAGTCAACAGAACGTTCTGAATTAACGGATCCATCGATTTGTATGAAATTTTCAGGGATGATAGCATGTGACCAGCTCTTGAAATAGACGAGACAGATTTTGGATTTTGGACTTCTTTCTTGAGTTATCTCCCCATGAAGTCAAAACTTAATAGCTGAAGACTATTGAAGATAATTTCACAAAACATTCACCAAAATGTGGGCAACAACATTCCCAATCGATTAATCATATATTGAGAAAGCGGCCGAATTTGTAAAGTAATCAAATGATTAAGAAAATGTTTAATGTTCAGCGAGTTTGCATGCAGACCTTCACTGCTGTCAACAATCTAACAGTGAGTGGGTGAGTGGTCATCCCAATATCTAAATTAGAGACTAATTTCAACGTTCGAATTAATCAAACTTTGTACGGTACTGAAGAATTTGATAACGCAACAAATAAATAGATTCTGAATTCATAACATCACTACATTTCTAAAAGTAAAAATGTCCGCTGATTATTGATACAAAACGAATAATAAATATATTAGATTAGTGAGTATAATGTTTGTGAAGTAATCCCTTCTCCAAACGAGGCAAAGCAGTATGTTGACGCTAGGGACTGAACACTGCTATAAATACATGTACGTATATACGTTTGTATCCTCTGTGCTATTCAATTATTAAAACTGCTCGAAATCGAATCAAACAAGTGAAGCAAGAAATGGACTCTTCCATTTTCGTAATGGATAACAACCTTGTGCTTTTGTTCACTCATCCATGTAATTAAGGCTTTTAATGTCTAAATATTGGGGCGTCTGGCTATATTGGCGTTCTCGTCCCACCCAGGTGCAAGCTAGGTCAGAACCGGTAATTAATTACCTGTCAGCCTTAATGAGTTGAGACTTCTGTGATGGGTTATTTGAAATGTTACATAATACCACGACATGCTCGTTTAATAGACAGGATGTTCTGATTGGAAATACACAAGTCTGATATATCATTTATCTATAACCTGCAATCAGTTGTGTATAAATCATCAGTCTTGGTGACTGGTGTATTGGTGGCAACATCGTAGTCAAATGATCTAACACTTACTGTCTGAAACGCGCTCCTTTAGCCAGACTTTAGTGTTTTCAAACTGTTATTAAATTCAAACTTCAAAAACGCTAATAAATATTTCAAAGTCAACATGTCATCAAAGTCAACCTTTTAAAAGTCAACAGAACGTTCTGAATTAACGGATCCATCGATTTGTATGAAATTTTCAGGGATGATAGCATGTGACCAGCTCTTGAAATAGACGAGACAGATTTTGGATTTTGGACTTCTTTCTTGAGTTATCTCCCCATGAAGTCAAAACTTAATAGCTGAAGACTATTGAAGATAATTTCACAAAACATTCACTAAAATGTGGGCAACAACATTCCCAATTGATTAATCATATAGCGATTTTCGGTCGTAATGATAGATTTTTGCTATTAAACTGGAAAGTTTGTGCACTTTCGTGGTTTTGAGGGTACCTGTTTTTCAAAATCTTCTCTTTATTCACGGCAATACATACAGCTATGTTTTATAGCTCATATGAAAGCTAAATAACAGGTACACAACTTGATCGCCTCCGAATTTTGTCCTAGAATTCGAGTAATATGCCCTTGAAAATGATCATTTTTTAAAATGTCGTTTTATGGCTCTGTGTTCAAAGGGACATAACTCACTTGCAAATGGATCATTATCGAAACTAATTGATGCATTGCTTTTCTCAAAACTGATTCCAATTTAGATCAATATCATATAAAAGTTGATAGTTTCGGCACAATGTGAATATATTCCCAAAAAAGTAAAGTTTTGTGATTTTGAGACTTTTCGAGGGATATCTTCTTTGGAGAATTTTCGATCGTAAACCACTGGACATACAATTATGTTTAATAACTTTTGTTTAATCATAGATATCCTTAATTAAGAACAATAAATTTCAATCATTTATCTGTCATACTTTACGCGTGAAAGGTCATAGAACATTGTAATTTTCAAAAGTCGCAATTTTCAGCAAAGTTCAAAGGATCATAACTGCCTAACTAATTACAAATTGCAATTGTATTTACACCTTCAGATGCACAATTTAAAAAACAACAACTTTTTGAGTTAACCTTTTCATCAAAAAGTTGATAGTTAAGTTCCTAACATCGCAAACGTTCTCTATGGGTCCAAATTTAAGCATTTTTGAGTATTTTCTTGAAAATTCTTAGGAATGTAACACATTAACTATGTATGTAATCTAAATAATGATTACGTCTACTCATGTGGAATTCAAAGCTCAATATTTGCTATGTAACATCTTAGTATGAACATGTTAATCACTTTGTCTTAATTGTGAGAAAGATCAGGTAGGGGTCCAATAATAAGCGGTTGTTCCATTTTCAGAGGGTTATTGTCTTTGGAAAATTTTGGTAAACTAACTTCTGTAGATAGAGACATGTTTGATAGCTCATTTTAAAGAAGAGAAACTGATGAATAACCGAAAGTCCAACATGGAGTTCAAGGTCAAAGTATTGACGCGTCAATCCTAGTGCATATTATAACTGTTCGCCTTTACAATCTGACAACAAAACAACAACAAAATAAATTCATTATCTGATATCTTTCTACAATTGTTTAGTTTCACCTACACATGCTCATTAACTTTAACAAGCGCTATTAGTTCATGGTCCAAGATGTCATTTGATCGCAGTAATGCACACATCTAAGTGCTCATGTGGTCACTCTCTCGAAATCTGACTATATTGGCGTTCTCTTAATGAGTTGACCGAATACACATGTTACGTAATACCGAGAGGGATCGTCGTTCAACAATAGGCTAACTAACCAACTAGTAGGGTATTCTGAGAGTCAATACACAAGTCTACTATGTCACTTAAACCGCAGTTGCCTGATTGAATTGCAATTCTTCTATCTTTATATATCTGTAACCTGCAATCAGTTGTGTATAAATCATCAGTCTTGGTGACTGGTTGATTGTGGGCAATAGCGTAGTCAAATGACCTAACACTTACTGTCTGAAACACGCACATTTAGCCAGACATTAGTGTTCAACTTAAAAAAGTCATTTAGATATAAACTTGAACAACGCCAATAACATAATCAAGAGTCAACATTTCACTAAAGTGAATATTTTATAGGAGAGTATATTGTTGAAACGTCTATTTAAAAAATTACTACATATATATAGACTCAATATATGTTTTTTAGGGGAAGGACACTTGTTTGAAAAGGATATTCATTAATAATACCTGTCAAAATCGTAAGATGTCTTGGATAAACAGTGTAAGATATTGAGAAAGCGGCCGAATTTGTAAAGTAATCAAATGATTAAGAAAATGTTTAATGTTCAGCGAGTTTGCATGCAGACCTTCACTGCTGTCAACAATCTAACAGTGAGTGGGTGATTGGTCATCCCAATATCTAAATTAGAGACTAATTTCAACGTTCGAATTAATCAAACTTTGTACGGTACTGAAGAATTTGATAACGCAACAAATAAATAGATTCTGAATTCATAACATCACTACATTTCTAAAAGTAAAAATGTCCGCTGATTATTGATACAAAACGAATAATAAATATATTAGATTAGTGAGTATAATGTTTGTGAAGTAATCCCTTCTCCAAACGAGGCAAAGCAGTATGTTGACGCTAGGGACTGAACACTGCTATAAATACATGTACGTATATACGTATGTATCCTCTGTGCTATTCAATTATTAAAACTGCTCGAAATCGAATCAAACAAGTGAAGCAAGAAATGGACTCTTCCATTTTCGTAATGGATAACAACCTTATGCTTTTGTTCACTCATCCATGTAATTAAGGCTTTTAATGTCTAAATATTGGGGCGTCTGGCTATATTGGCGTTCTCGTCCCACCAAGGTGCAAGCTAGGTCAGAACCGGTAATTAATTACCTGTCAGCCTTAATGAGTTGAGACTTCTGTGATGGGTTATTTGAAATGTTACATAATACCACGACATGCTCGTTTAATAGACAGGATGTTCTGATTGGAAATACACAAGTCTGATATATCATTTATCTATAACCTGCAATCAGTTGTGTATAAATCATCAGTCTTGGTGACTGGTGTATTGGTGGCAACATCGTAGTCAAATGATCTAACACTTACTGTCTGAAACGCGCTCCTTTAGCCAGACTTTAGTGTTTTCAAAATGTTATTAAATTCAAACTTCAAAAACGCTAATAAATATTTCAAAGTCAACATGTCATCAAAGTCAACCTTTTAAAAGTCAACAATTCACTAACCTCAACATATCTTCTCAAGGTCAATATGTTACCAGGATTAACATATCATTAAAGATAAACTTTCACCAAAGTCAACTAATATTTCCAAAGTCAACATGTCATCAAACTCGAGATATCTTTCAAAGTCAACATTTCACCAAAGTCAACTCGTGATCAAAGTAAATATTTCACTAAATTCAAAATATATTTTTCAAAATCAACATGTCGCCAAAATCAACATTTCATATAAGTTAAACTTTCACAAAAGTCAATGAATATTTCCAAATTCAACATTTCACCAGGGTCAATCCTTTATCAAAGTCAACATTTCACTAACTTCAAAATATATTTTTCAAAATCAAAATGTTACCAAAGTCAACATTTCATATAAGTCAATTTGTGATCAAAGTCAATATTTCACTAAATAAAAGTCAACATGTCACCAAAGTCAACGTTATATTTAAGTTAAACTTGCACAAAAGTCAGTAACTATTTCCAAAGTCAACATTTCACCAGAGTTAATACTTGATCAAAGTCAACATTTCACTAAATTGAAAATATATTTTTCAAAGTTAACATTTATATAAGTTAAACTTTCACAAAAGTCAATAAATATTTTCAAAGTCAATATTTCACCAAAGTCAATTTGTGATCAGAGTCAATATTTCACTAAATTCAAAATGTCTTTTTTAAAACCAACATGCCACCAAAGTCATCCTTTTATATAGGTTAAACTTTCACAATAGTCAATAAATATTTTTCAAAGTCAACATTTCACCAAAGACAACATTCTTAACTTTATAAGTAAAACTTCCGCCAAAGTCAATAAATATTTCCAAAGTCAACATTTCACAAACATTATAATTTTTTTCCAAAGTCAACATTTCACAAACATTATATTTCAAATTCAATATATATTATCAAAATCAACATTTCATTGACAACTTCACCAACTGCCTTCAATGACTAATCCTACCACCAACTTCCACATATTTCCATTGTAAAAAAAAATTTCATTGGAATTTAAAAAAAATAAATTTTAACCTAAAAATTTCCAAAGGCATTTAAATAATGACATTTGTTTGTAAAAAAAAATGTTTGTCCTGAAACTTTTATTGTCGCGACAAACTTTGGACCTCCGTATGTTAGATGTTGATCCTCCGTTACCAATACCACGTAAAGTGATCAACATTTTTAACCTGTGTCCGCACTTTTTATCTGTTTTTCTTTGTGTCATTCAAATTTGAAGCATTCACTTAAATTAATTAGGGGAATATATACAGCACGAGGGTAACATTGCGCGGTTTCGTGTATATATGGCAGTACACAAGTACGCAGTACATGAGTCATTGTTATTCACACCCACAATTTTTTTTTCAAAACCAACCCCATAAGCTAGAGGTTAAACGCAAAATTAGTGAGTGTTGAATAACAATGAATCCCAGACATTTACAAATACAATATTTCATTGATATTGTGACATGACCGTTTTATAAAGGACACTTGTGTAAGAGGTGTGGTCAGGTCAAAACATATCTCCAGCATCATCAAACATGGTAAAACCCAAGAACAAAAATATCAAACTTACCCTAGACCACTGTGACAGTGACGGTCACTTTATGACGACAACATGGTTGGTAATGTTAAATCATTATGACAGTCAAAACATATCTCCAGCATCATCAAACATGGTAAAACCCAAGAACAAAAATATCAAACTTACCCTAGACCACTGTGACAGTGACGGTCACTTTATGACGACAACATGGTTGGTAATGTTAAATCATTATGATGTCATAACATGGCAACAGCATTAAAATAGAGCCATGGGCTCTGTAGCTCATCAGGATTTGATTTATTATCTAAGGTTGAATATCTAAGTTATCTCAAGTAATACATTGTTAACAAGCAAAAAATAGGTTTTTAGATAATGACCCCTGTGAACCGTATTTGGAGTCACAGGGTCACAAATCCTACAATTAACAGTCACCTTTGACCAAAGAGTCTCTACACAACTTGTCAGCTCTCTAGATCTTTTGGAACTGCAGAAGAAGATGAAAATAGGTTTTTAAGGATGTGACCCCTCTGACCCCATTTGGGGTCATGGGGTCACAAAATCTACAATTTAGAATCCCCATTGGTCAAGGACTATTCACACAACTTTTCAGCTCTCCAGACCTTATGGAACTTGAGATGAAGATGATAATATGGTTTTAAGGATGTGACCCCTCTGACCCCATTTGGGGTCACGGGGTCACGAAATCTACAATCCCATGGGCCAAGGAGTCTGCACACAACTTTTCAGCTCTCTAGACCTTTTGGAACTGGAGAAGATGAAAATAGGTTTTTAAGGATGTGACCTCTGTGACCCCATTTGTGACCCAATTTAGAATCCCCATTGGCCAAGGAGTCTGCACATAAAATTTCAGCTCTGTGGAGTCATTGGTTCTGGAGAAGAAGTCGAAAAAGCGAAAAGTTTACGGACGGACGCCGGACACCATGCCATGCCATAAGCCCATCGGGCCTTTCAGGCCTGATGAGCTAAAAATTAGACAGTTGAAAACATTTTCGTTAATTGAAACTTATTCATATTAAATGTAATAAGTGATATCTCCGGGTATGTCTGAAAATGACAATGACACCTGTAAAATTTGAGTAAGGCGTGAATATTAAGAGAAACAGAAAAGTAAATCTTAAGTCGGGCCGAATCTAACCAATTTGCGGCAATTCAATGTCAATCAACATAGGATCTTTTTTTTCAAATCAACCAATCAGAATCAAGGATACACCAAAGTCATTTTACAATACAGTGAATACTCCATGCAATTTATAGGACCGCAACGCCAACAAAGACCGGTCCTACAGATGGCCCAATGGTATGGTCCCATTCGTCATCAATACAAAGTCCTTCTGTAAGTATAACTATCTAGTTCTTAGGTGATCTAGGAATAGTGGAATAAGTTCCCCTATTTGAAAACGCTATCATTTAAAAACAAAGACAGCAGCGTACAATAATTTTTGTACTATTGAAGTAGGTGTTATCCCAAATATAACCTTGTTGTATTTGTTCACTATCTAAATGGCATATATTAGACACAGTAGTAGTACATATGTTTACCTAGTTTGTTTTTTCCCGCCCATTTTAAAAGTTTTCTAGGTCAGTTGACCCAATTCTTCATAGACCTAATGTTTTTTTTGGGGGGAGAGGTTCATAAAAGAGAAGGTTTTTTCGGAAAGCTCCATCAGTTGCCATCATGTACTCAACTAAAGCAGCCATGATATCTTTAGATAATAATCAGGAGCCTCGTTGTCATCTGGAGATGGGAGGTAATGTCTATGTGACAGTAAAGTCATGGAATGGGATATTGGGTATTCATATTCGGAAGTATGATGTCTTCCCAAATGGAAAGTCATATCCTACCAAAAGGGGAATAGTTTTAAACCTGAGGCAATGGCTGGAACTAACTACAGTCTTCATAAAGTTAAATGAAGGCACTGGGAAAGACTTCAAACATCATCTGGGTGATAAGGTTTTTGTTGTCATGGACGATACTGGTATCAGTGTTCAACAATGGTGTTTGGACAAGGATTCTCTGGACCCTACGGGCAAGGGGATTTTGTTGTCCAAAGCACAGTGGGGAAAACTGAGAGACTGTGTTGATGTGATGAGTTTGTACCTGAACTGAGGGATATGACGCCTGACTCTCTTAAGAGTACAGATTCTAACACACTGACAGAGAAGAAGAAAGGGGTCAATGAGTCTAAGAACTCTAATGTCTCCTTGAAGAGAAAACTAACGGATGATGAGTCTCAGCAGCCTACCAAGAAGACGAAAGAAGAGTTCAAAGAGACTGAAAAGCCTGACATAGAAGTTCCCAACACTGAAGGAGAGGATCGTTTGGATCAACAAATACGTCAGATCCGTGAGGAGATGGATAAAGACTATAGAAGACTTGATCAGCAGATGGACTTACTGATTCCAGGGTATAGCAGTTTGGTTAAGGGGAAGAAACCTGATCATCATCCAATTGGTTATGTTAAAACCACAGCATCTGATGGAAGACCACAATATGAGGTTGCAACACCTTTCAATACATCAGATGAATCGGCGCCAATGTACCTTGATTTACCACCATTTTCTGATGATGGTAATAATGATGATAGTGTTGACGATGATGATATTGGTGTAGATGATGAACATTTTCATCAGGGTCAAATGGAGCATTTGTAATGTTCGAAATGTAATCCTAGTGACTATATCAACTGGTGAAGTGCATTACGCTCAGAGACTTTGAACTGTAAAGACGTGTTTTTATTTTGCTCTGATACCATCGATTCCTATGGGTACGAGACTGTTGTTGCTGATTGCAGTGGATCATTACATGTACAATCTGATTGGACATCATTTGAGAAGCGACTTGATTCTTTCAAGGACTGGCCTTTGCAGATGAAACAAAATCCTAGAGATTTGGCTCATGCAGGACTCTATTATCTGAGCCGTGGTGACTCGTGTATTTGTTTTAAATGTGGTATTCGTCTCAAAGACTGGGCCTCTACGGATGACCCCTGGGTGGAACACGATAGGTGGTCCCCAGACTGTGACTATTTGTATATGGTAGGACAACCTAACCAAAAGAGTGATACTGCTGGCAAAACATGTTACCTTGGTTCAACAGTGTGATTGGTATATCATGATATTGTAATAAACATATTGTATGTATTTTTCTTGTGTTGGTCTTCTTTTTGTAGATATATAAATAGAGTGAAATCAATAGGATAGGCCCATTTACCCATCATGGCACCTTGGGAAGACTACTTACATGATATTTATTAAGAACCTAAACATCCTGGCAGTTACGCAGGACCAAAGAAGTTATTCAAAGCTGTGAAAGCTGAAGGTCAATTTAAGATTGGTCTTCATCGCATCAAGAAATGGTTGAAAGGTCAGGAAACATACACTATGACTCATCAAGTGAGACCAAAGTTTCCAAGAAATACATATGTTGTGGAAGGTATAGATAGTCACTGGCAATCGGATCTTATTGTTATGGTTTCACTAGCTAAATATAATGATGGTGTAAAATATGTATTGGTTATCATTGATTTATTTTCCCGCTATCTTTGGATCTATACGCTACAGTCAACAAAAGGTCAGGAAGTAGTGAAAGCCTTGACAGAAAAAACACAATATCGTATACTTGGTATTTATCAGACTGATATGGGAACAATTCAATATAGGTTGACAGAACTTATATAAAAGACCAACATCATGTTTAACTCGTTTGCTTAAGAACACTCAGGAAGGACGCATCAACATGAGTCAGTATAAACTATTTAAGCCAGACAACGAGAAATTGACTCGCTATTATATGTTGCAAGTCCAAGGTAAATTGAAACCCTACGACTTTGTGACAAGAGGTGGTGAACGGGAGGGCATCATGTCTGTTGACAGAACACTGGAGCTTTATGATCCAGAATTGCCTAAAATTTTGGAAGAAAGGAAACGAAAAGTACAGGCACTGACCATGCCTTATTCTGAGCAACCCAAAATCAACTTTGTCTCTCCAACCAAACAAGTCGTTGAGCAAGCCCAAAGTGAGACGAGGCCCAAGGAAACGAAGTTTTTAACCATTTACAAGTGATATAAAATGCCCAAATGAAGGAACTTCTATTTAGTTGGATATCAAACACTGAGCTGTCAAAATGTACTCCTGCCCAGTGTGTTTCAAGACATATTCTTGGCCAGATAGTCTAAAGCCTCATATGACTATCAAACATGAACAACTGCAACAACAACAATCACCACAACAACAACAACAACAACAACAACAACCACCGCAAGAGGTTTCATTACAACACCCCTTCACCATGACCGTTTCCGGGGCAACTGGATCCGGAAAATCGTGTCTTGTTCGACACATTTTGGAAAGTGTAAAAATTAAACCTTACCCTCAACGGAACGTATGGCTTTATCGTCGCTGGCAACCTCTTTACGATGACATTCTACAATCCGTGTATCCTTCTGTAGAGTTTGTTCAAGGTATTCCCATAGATTTGGACCAAGACTACTTTTTTGACACAGGTGTAAGAAATGTCGTTGTTCTTGATGATTTGATGTCAACGGCTAGTAAAGATCCCCAAATAACTGACTTGTTTACAGAAGGTTCCCATCATCGCAACCTCTCTCTTATCGCTATCAACCAAAATTTAATTTTCAGCAAAAACCCAACGCAGAGACGGAATTCGCATTATTTAATATTGTTTAACAATCCAGTAGACCAACAATCTGTTATGACCTTGGGTCGTCAAATGTATCCAACTCGATCTCACCTTTTCATGCAAAAATTTGAAGAGGCTACGAGTGAACCCTTTGGCCATCTTTTAATTGATTTAAAACCTGATACACCAGCAGACGAAAGACTTCGTCCTAATGGCTGTAAAGTGAGTAGTTTGGAAAACCATCCTCAGAAAGAGTCTACCCTGACGTGCAGACGTGTGCCGAAAATCTCTGCGATATGCCTTCTTGTGATAGTTGTGGAATAGTCTTCCAATCTACTATGGACCTCATGAAACACAGAAAAACCTGGTGTCCTGGGAATGAAAGTTCTAGCCATGGTCCACCTCCGGGATTTGCCAATGAGCTAACGAAACGAAAGTTTGATGACGCCTTTTCCCCAAAGAAATCTCTAGAAAGCTGTTGTTATTGTGGACAGGTGTTTCTAAATAGTATTTGTTTACAGAAACATCTCCACGATAAGCAATGCCCAGAAGTGGAAAAGGATGATGAAAATGAAGGTGATGATGACATTGACACTTTTACCAAGGGTATCCAGAAACAAAATCAACAAGCTAATCTCGAAAAGCAAGGTATAATACAAATGTATAAGCGTGCATGCGAGATCAATAAAGACTTTTTGGATGAAAAGAGAGAACTTTATTTGAAAAGATGTCTGTCTGAAGAAATTATAGATGACAAACTGAAGAAGTTAAAATGGAGAGCTTTTAAAGAAATGTATGCATGATTTTTTACCCATCTGTACCATTTGCAATGGGGGCCAATGACACAAGGAATATTGAAGGAGGCGCAAGACACTAATGATATATATCACAGTGTGTTTTCCAAACTGTACAAATATAAATCTTGGGTAGAAGACTTGATCGAAGATGATGATGACATGATGTCTGATGAAGACGGTAGTGAGGATGATGATGAAGAAGAAGAAGAAGAAGTAGCTCAATAGACATTCGTGGTTGTAAAGAAGACTTAGGGAGTGTTCCTAGCCTTAAGTCTTCTCATTGAAACGAGGCAAATAAAATGTGTGAAGATTAATATTCTTTTTGTATTTTACTGTTGAAAACAATTGTCACATATAATCTCTGAGCGTGAAAACAGATGAATCAATCACATTTTCTGCAGGGCAAACTCACTATACTGGACGTCTTCCAATTTTATGTAGTTACGTGTAGTTAAATGACCTTTATTATACACCAGGGTCACTTCTTTCCATGGTAACAAGAGCGTGTTTGACCTTTATGACTAGTTAACAATGTCTCTCTCTCTTATGTAAAAAACAATTGCTGCATAACGTAAACTGATTGCCGTGTAGGATATCCTAACTACAATATTTTAGATACTTTTTCAACCATAATGACATCTTATAAATTTCATTAAACCCATTTCATTAAACACATCTAATATTGGATATGTACCTCAAACGGTGTATGGTAATTGAATTGAAAAAAGGAGGTCAAAGTCAGTGACCGCATTTCTGTTTTCTATGGGGGAATAAATGAGGTCAACTGACCTAGAAAACTGGTAAAATGGGCGGGGGAAAAACTAGGTAAACATATGTACTACTCACAGTGTTCTTCCTATATGTGACCACCAGAGAAGCTCCTTCGAACCAATTGTCGATAAATGAGACAATTCGCATTGTTAGGCATCTTATTCCATGAAAATGTCTGAGACACCACGCCGAAAATGTGTACATATGTTTACAGGACTGGCAGCATCACATCTTTGATATTTAACTACCAAACGTTCAGGAGAAAGCACCATCAACGAATAGTACAGTCAAGTCCAACTTTTCACAGAACTATTTAAACAGTGTTCTTGAGTTTCCTTTCCTGTAAAAATCGAGTTTTCTCAGATTAAATAGCAATCAAATAAACTGTTAAATCAACACAAAGAGTGCACGGTTTGTATATGATATTGCCTCTCTTTTAGCATCATCCATGCAATCAACAATCCACCTGGCGATGGATACCATTTCCAATTCCACAAACGAGTGCATTAAGTTCAAGCCAAGGACTAATGAGACAGCTTACATCAAGTACCACGGAGGTTTTGGGTAGGTCATTCAAGCTTTTATTATAACTTTGATTGAATAATGCATGCCTTCTGTTTACGGGAAATATTTTTTTTAAATATGAAAAAGCACAATTATTGTTTGTAATTATAAGTAAACTTACCTCTGGGTTGTGTTGCCTTTATCCTCGATGGACAGAGATAAGGGAAAAAGAAAATATGTTTAGGGGTCTCTGTGTTGCTTCATATTTTGAAAAGCATATTCCCTCCAGCACCAATGGTGTTTATAAATGAGGAGGCGGGGTTAGAATAAATCACAAAATCCCCAGACGGGTTGGCTTATTATTACAAACAAAAACTGTGACTGTTCAGAATTATTGTGTTATAGTTCCCTCTGGATTGTGTTGCTTGAATGCGAAGTATGGTTGAAGGGTCACCAGAAGACAGGAGATCTAGAGATGCATGGTTTGGTGTCCCAAACGTTTCCGACCTGGGCCCCCTTTCACGAAGCACTAAGGTGATCGTAAGTCACTTAGGTAGCCTTAGCGCAATGTTAAAGAATGGGAGATAAGGTTAAACTTAGTAAAGGTAGCTTTGTGAAAGGAGGCCCTGAACATGAACACTGAAGAGACTTTGAAATGTTTCCTACTTATCAATCGTTAAAATCCTCCCATACCTCAGTGCATTTGGTCCACCATTTTTAACTTCATCAGCCAATCTGAGAACCACTGTTTGCTACGTGACTCTAAAAACGTCTCTAGTGCCGCACTGCTGTTCTCTTCTGTCTAGACATTATGACCGCGGGGCTGTGTTTTTAATGAGGTGATAAGGAAGACGTCTGAGGGTGCAAGACTGGTCGAATAATCAGGGTGGAGAAGAAACCTGAACCCAAAAGTACTGTGCCGCATTGATTGCAACCTGAGGGATGTGCACGGGAGCATTGCTCTGAAGCAGTGACACATCTTTGCGCAGTTTACCCCTTCGCACGTTACCCTTTCGTTTCTTTCGATTTCCTTTTTACTGTAATTGCCACAGTTTATTTGAGTAATACACACCATAGGTTGTAGAACCCTTCTGCAAATAATCAATAATTATAACACCCAGGAAGTCTCAGAAACGGATTTCATATATGAACTTACTACTGGCTTTTTGTCTCAAAATCAAAATCGTATCACAGCGTTAATATTTCCCTCTGTTGTGACATCAGATGGACGACTAGGCTGTTGCTCGTTTTCGTTGTTTAATCTACCCTAGCAAATTCAGCACACAACTGTTTAACGCAGATATACGATCGAGTAGAATCACCAAATGTTTGTGACATATATTCATGAATTTCCTTCAGACTATATTTTTTTCAAAACGCAGACACTTGACACAGACACAATCCTATATCCACTTCCGTCTTTGGTAGCCAATATGATGGTATTGCCAAAAACCGTGCTATTACAACTAAAGTGTATGTGCTGATTTTCGTACCATTTACACCCCATTGTACTGTTCATATTCAGGCCCAACTTCCCACTGCAAGGCATAACTCTTGCCAGTCTCCATTACTGGCTGATTTAGGCTTTGCAATATTTCCTTGAGATATCTGTGCTTCCGGGTCCACTTTGCATTACTGGTACAGCGATTCACTATCTTGGTACAACAAAGCGGGGGAAATACTGCAAGGCTTACAGCAGCCAGTAATGGAAGTTCCATTTGGAAGTCGATTCAGGCCAGAAACTTTTGGGTCACCCCTCGTACCGATAATCTTCAAAGATGAAAAACCATCTCATTTTAGACCAATTTCCTGTTTTCAGCGGGAAAAGTTTTCCTAAATTGCACTTAACATGATTGTAAATTTGTGTAAAATACGGAAAACAATTTTGTTTCTTGACAAATTTCATAATCCTGGACTAAACAAGTTAATTTTACCTGAAAAACTGTAAAGTGTACCGTGAAATGGTGAATTTTGGAGGCACTTTGGTCATACATTCCCTGTGTTCAGTTAGACATTGTTCGCGCGGGCATCCTGGTTTAAACATTCAGTGTTCACGAATGCTCGCGAACATCCCGGGAAATTTCGTGTTACTGAACGCAGGGCATGGGAACAAATTATTTGTGTATGACGATTACCATTAGATTAACAACAACGACCTTGACCCCACAGGGTTTAAAGGTCGGATGTGATGATCCATGGCCACTTTCATCCATTAAAGGGATTCGTTATAAAGGAATATAATTTGACAAATGCTCCAATTAAGTAGTCATGTCTTGTTTAACAACAGAAAATTGGATTAACAAGCTATGTTAGAATGTTAGTCGTTTAAATGAAGATTTGAATCTTAAATCGCCAATTAAAAAGTTAAAAACACGTTGATATATCTTTAAAAGGGCTAATCAATTGCCGGTGTGACGTAGTATATGGTAGATAGACTTGTGACATCAGAAACCTTTTTCAGCTTGTCCAACGGCCATAATTTAAAAACCTGTATATAAGAAATTTATCGGGCGATTTAAAGTCAAGTAATTGTCAAACTGGAATACCTTTTAAAGGGGGACGCGTCGGCGAATTTAGCTATGGAAGGAAAAAATTCAGTAACTCGCGTATTACCTTACTGTAAGGTAATACGCGAGTTGGACATCTCAATTAGCGTTAGTCCTACTCAGCGATGCTTACTTTGCGCACCGGTTTATACTCGCCACTACTTGCTACACAAGCGCGGTATATGAATGTCTTTTTAGCGAAACACATCTAACCCAACCGAATAGCACTGTCTGTACAAAGAGACATAGTACCGAAAGTCTTTTATCGGTTTCATGGTTATGGTTAAAACAATGTGTAACCATAACTGTACAGAAGTGTTACGACAAACAAGCCAAGGACTTTATCACTAAACAAGATTTATGCAATGCGTATATATATATATATACTTAGTTTACATATTACATCTTGATTTTGTAATAATTTTGTATGTATGTAACAATCTATGACGTGTTCAATGATTATGAGAACGAACCTGTTTTCGCCATCAGATTGATAGTACATATAGGCCGTTATCATGGGAGTTTATCTTTCAAAATGGTACGTCGATTGGATCGTTATCGCCAACAGAACAATAGATGACAAGCTTCATGATTCATCTTATTCCTTAATTTCATTGGATGAGTACATGTTCTCAACATTCATTGGCTCACCCTGTCTAGACTGAATGGCGCTCAAATGTGTATTCCTCGTTAAGCAACGTCGGTATGGTCAGTTTAGTGTCACCAGTTACGTCATGTCACAGGATGTCTGACAATATACACTCCAGCCACTTGTTATCTAACCCAATAGATCCAGCGACAGATATCCGGCATCAAAGCAAAGGTGTTACTGCATTAGGTGTAATTGTACCGGTGTAATTAGGGACTGTTAAATTCAAAAATATTTAATTTACAAAGGATTAAAGTAATAGACATCACAAGTCTAGGGATAATCTAGAGAAAATATCACTGGCGATATTTCATTCATCATATATCATTGGAGATTTGTCATAGTAAATGTAATAGAAATGTCAAAGATCAGTACTATTCATGCGTCGCCAATAACGAAACAATCACACTATGTCATTTTTTCTCCATCTGTTATTTATATTTTTAGAACTCATGATTATAAAACAATGAATGGTTTAGTTTAATGTTTAATGTTACGGTCACAAAGATATATGCGTAGTCTTGACAATCTAACTAACTTACATTTTGTTTCGTGAATTGCATATTTGAGTGGTTTCAAATGTGGTAATATTACCTTTACGTTCATGAACCGTATTTTAGATTTTATCGTGAATATATAAAATATAAAAATATTCAAATATTTTCTAGGCCACGGACATCGATCATTGCAATAAAGCAATTACAAAAAGAAGTGATTCATACAATTTTATGGCATAGAATAAGACACATACAGAAGAACGTTTGTGATTTGAAGACATACTTCCAACAAATATTCGAAATAAGTTGGTTCAGTAGAGTTCAAAATATAATAAAGTTCTTCCTTAGGTCGGTGAATGGCAGCGCAGTCAAGGATGAAATAATATAAATTTACCGTAATCTGGATGTTATATAGAATGTAGTATCTACATATGTTTATCATTTTTTAAAAATAGTATACATTAGATAACCCTGTACTTAATCTTGTTAATTTTGTTTTCTTCACTTTCGTTGTTTGTATCGGAGGTGAATGAAATGTGAGTTGTTGCAAAGATGATCTCTGATTGGAGGCAATGTTTGATATGCGTTTGTTTTGATCACGAATTCCCGATTGGGACGAACTCGTTTGGATTGCAAATCTACCGACAGTCTTCGCCGTGTGGCCCTGTACCCAGTTTGAGTCACGTGACCTCGTTACCCGCCTTAACACAGTACGTAAGGGTCTCGTTAACGGTGTCCAACTTGGGTAGAGAGCGGTCCGAATAGTCCACCTTTAATGAATCTCACCAGATGAACGCACATAGAGACTGTGATTTTCAAACAAACTAAGGGAGGTGAACCTGGTAGGAATAAGCAATTCTCCTGACGATGATTATGGCGCAACACAATCCTGAGGAACGTTTACACAATAATTACAATAAACTAATGACGATTTTCCCAGTCTTCATTTTGCACAAGTTGCAGTCTTCATCTCAGAATTATTTGGAATTTTGTGAATACTATACAATGACATTTCATAAACCTGTACTACATGTACATCAAAGGGGCATAACGGGTCACAGATGGTATGAACCACTGACCAGTTCTCTAAGTGATTAGAAGCGGATAAATTGAGTACAACTCTTCCTGAACAATGAGCATTGGATGATGTCTACAAAAGCAACCTTGATCTGAACTCTTATATTTCTTTCTTAAATCTTTGGTTCGTCTAGTCCTGTTTGTGAAGAAATTGCAGAGCTAGGATTGATTGTGTATCCTATTTCAATAAACTTTTGAAAACCTGCCATTACAGCTCTGTGATTTCTCTGTTGTATTTGGCACAAATGCGTTCTCAACACCCTAATATCTATAATACTACCTTGTTTGGGTTGCAGATGCCACGCCCATGTAGGTTTCAATGGCTATCCATCAGGAATTACCCTTGGATGGGGCTGCGAAAAGATTGGTACCGTCATGCATGAGATTCTTCATGCTCTTGGATTCTGGCACGAACAGAATCGACCTGACAGAGACAGCTACATTACCATCGACTGGAACAACGTCCAGAAAAGTAAAGTATGAGTTATAGGCAATAACTCCAATAAATATTTCAGAATCTGTATCTTTATTATGACATAGTTTAGTTTCCGAGGCGAATAGGTCAGACCAGAAACAGGTATGTAACCATTGAACAGTGAAATAACAGTGGATGAGAGTGTGCACCATTATGTTAAAACCGATGCACGTCTTGAATTCCTGGCATAAACATAGTTTTCCCTTCAGTTGAACAGTATTTATCAATAATGTCCACACAATTAATTTATCAAATTGGAGATGTGTATCTTGCAAATAAGTATCATAAACTTGACTAAAGTTGACTAAACAGTGCCAGCCATTTAACCATCGCATCATGTCCAAGAAGAACAATATGTAGCTCATTTGGTGGAGTGTCTGCTCATCACCCGATAGCTCAGCATTACAGTGATAGAGAAACGATTAAACTGGGCTGCACTGTGGCTACCGGGTGCCAAGTCAAATTTCCGAGTTCATTGTAATGAGCACAATAAAGTGTTATTATTAATATTATAAGATGATATGTAATGTTGTTTGGTAATGGATGTAGTAGAAATATCACAGTATCACAATAAATTAAGAGCATAGCTTTGATATCATTAGATCACTATTTATAGGTTGACCCCCAATGTCATTGAATAATACATTCAACATGGACATGGAACGAGGTGATATCAATGTTACATGTCTTCAATGGAAAAGATTGGTAACTTTATTATACCCCGGCCCGCTTTGACGTAGTCGGGGTATATAGCGCTCTACGTGTCCATCCATCCGTCCTTGTGTGCGTCCGTAGGACGTTATGGAAATAACCTATATGGTGCAGTTGTGCCTTTGGAGTGCCTTTTTGAAATAATATAAATAATAACTGAAACATTATATACATAACAGTCCAAAAGAAAGAATATATAAAATACAAGTTAGACAAAATGTTGGAATATTTAATAAGAGCTTTTAATTCTTCATAAATTAAATGAATATACATTACATCGATAACAAATAATAACTAGATCTGTACACAGAAAAAAAATTACACACTGTAGAGTCATTTGATGTTGCTTTAATATCGAGTGTGCTGCGCATGGATGACGTTACGAATCAGACACCGTTTAATTTCTTTCTGGTTGCTAGGGGTATGGGTCTGCTCCTATTCTGTCTGTGAAGATAGTCAATTTTTGAAATTTTTGTGTGAGTCTGGCTGCGTAAGGTCTTGCATTGCTCTCTCTCTCTCTCTCTCTCTCTCTCTCTCTCTCTCTCTCTCTCTCTCTCTCTCTCTCTCTCTCTCTCTCTCTCTCTCTCTCTCTCTCTCTCTCTCTCTCTCTCTCTCTCTCTCTCTCTCTCTCTCTCTCTCTCTCTCTCTCTCTGCTGGTTTTATATTGTTTGTCACCACGTGAAATGCGTGCATATCACTCGAAACATTTATTGCAAATCAACACTGTATGCTAGATTGTTTATACCTGACGTAATTTTAAAATGGAACGATAAATCTACAAGCTATGATATTAACCATTCTGAATTTAAACGTTTAGTTTCTACCCGAAAAGGTGCATTATTTTTCTTTGACATAAACTTCAGTAATAGACTATGCCAAATAATGCATTCTTACCTAAGGCTCGGGTGCAGCGACTTATATTCCCATACGTTTGATAGACAAATATCTTAAAACCGGATCTGCCATTGAAAAGAAGACAATATTCACTACCTTTTCATTTGTCCTTTATATGATGACTTACCTTTTTCACTGTTGTTTTATCAGCATGGACATGGCTTAAATTCAATATTATAGGATAATAAGCCTAATGTTGACTCTGAAACTAAAATAAAATATAACAAAACGATTCGACACGATTTAAGAGTCTTTTATAAAGTTCAACAATCAAATACCATATAATATTCAATGAGCAAACATGTAGTACCAACATTGATATAAGTATTTGCAATTGATCTGCGAAAAATATTGTGTAACTATGCACGTGTATGGGAGCGGCATTGATAAAAGCTTATTGAGCTTGTTTGCCAATCCCTTTTCTTTCTGAAATAAAATATGTTTAAACCATGTTGCATTTAGGCTTTTATGTAACTTTTATAATTTTGAGTGTTGCAAAAACGTCTATGTTGCAGGATATGAGTATAAGTTCGATAAGTACTCCAAGATCGACACCCTGGGACAGCCTTACGACTACGAGTCGGTGATGCACTACAACCCCTACGCCTTCGCCATCGACAGAATCAAGCCCACCATCCTGGTGAAGCAGAAGGGAGCAGTCATTGGACAGAGAACCCATCTCAGTCCAATCGACATCAAGAAGCTCATGATATACTATGAATGCAAATTAAATCTGTAAGGCCTAGATCTTTGAATCACTGTACATTATGAACACGATTCTCGAATAAAATATGTTGGCCAAATAATAAACCTTTGAAAATGCAATCCTAATATCTAGTATTTTACTATATCCTCTTATTATGACCAAAACGAAGTCAAGTTTGCAGCCATGAGTTATGTGCCTATACAACGCTCATTGGATATTTCTTGCCTTCAAAAAGATCATGTCGGGAAAATAATTATTTTGAGGTGTTTGATCAATTTAACAACCTTTGATAACGTTATTGTGTAGTTTTGCGCCAGATTTTATTCCATACATAAATGTCAACCATAAAGAACCAATTCCGCAATCACGAGTCATTTCTTTAATCTGAAGACGGTTCATGAGATCTTTTAAACTAATAATGACCACTTACAATTTCTTCTGATTAAGACTTTATGTTTTGAATTTGTCCAAAATCTGAATGTATCATACTTAATATATTGGGGTCTGATGACTTTATAGAAACGTTTTATTAATTTTAAAGCACATTTTCAATGTATAAAGGATTTCGGTCATTGTCAGTGAACCGCAATTACACATGTCGCCCTTCAACAAAGGTCCTAAGAACTCACATATGTCTTATCCTGCACCTTCATCAACAGACCTATACATGCAAAATGAACCACCAAGTGAAAGATATTGTGGCGAAGCCCGTGAATTGATACAACACATTGGAGTTATTCCTACATTATCTTATCACCAGAATGTATTTACTTTACAATTTATAACTTTGTATTTAAACTGCAACTTTGCAATGTAAACAAACTAACTTAGGAAAATATAAACGATCAACAAAAACAGAACTAGGATTTTTATCACAGGTTATTATCATCTACATTATTGTGATCAATGAATTGTGAATCTCTCCTTGAACCACAACAATTCTTATCTTTGGACAACGTTACTTAGCAGTTGTCTTGGATAATTGTTCCCTTATCTAACCTAGAGACTTAAAAGAAAGCATACATGAACAAGTGCATACAATATATTAATGGATTGAAAGTAGACATCTAAAAAATCGTTGCAAAGGTACCTAAAGGATATCAGTGGAGATGGCTAGACTTTTACGTTTTCTTGAAAGAAATTCTGCTGAGACAATTCTGTCTTGGGATGCTTAAGGTGGATTTCTGTGTTATGATCATCTGATTTCAAGAAGCAATGCATGAGATTGGCGAAATTTCATCCCAAGCAAGATTCAAAGAATGATATGCTGGATTAAAAGAATTGAAAGTTCCTGCCAGTTATATACGAAACAAACCAAGACTTAACGATGAAATGTATCCTCATTGATAACAGAAATTAAAAATAAATAATGATATGGAATTTAATTATCAGATTGCACAATCAAACAATCCCATGATGCTCCATTTTTTTACTTTTTGAAATGAACAGAAGGTCTCAATTCTAGAACCTGTCAGTGGGACATCACTTTTCGTAGCCAAGCTCTTGCATCGTGTGTGGACAGATCAATTCACTGAACAGATATCATGAGAATTAAAAACACAGAAAGGTTAGTGTTGAGTTGAGCTTCTTAAACAATAGCCGTAACCTTCAACTTCAACTACACAGTCGTACTTGTCATACGGTATTTACTGTGTGACTGAGTCAGGGTCAGTGTAAAAATTTTGCCAATTTTAAGGATTCAGAATCGGATTCAATTTACAACATCTCCATCTCTCCGTCCTTAAAGCAACCCTAACCTCAGGGGGTTTCGCGTAAATGATTCTGACAACAGTAAAGAATAACGACAGAAAAATATTGGATAAAATATCCACCCCAAAACAGTAGAAAAAACGTTTAAAAAAATACTTCATTTACATAGCCTCAAAACGTTTCATTAGCCAATCAGCTCCTAGCGGAGGGGTGACGTGTTACTCAGGAGTTTTGTCCTAACGAGTATCTGCAGCTGACTTATGTTATTGTTGACATTATACACTCGTTGATGGCACGTATTTTTTACTTATTTCTCTTGTCAAAACAGCCTCAAAGTGATCAAAGCTATTAGAAACAATGTCGGGATATATGGTTCACTCGTAAATTAAATTAAGTTTTTATGTTTTTAAGTTTTTAAGTATTAATGCCGAGTGGATCCCAGCGTAAATCTACCGCCATTGTCATTTATTTGTGTTTTGAAGTGTTTATTCTATAGCGTAACTTCGTGTGTTTGTCTATCACTGACCATTTTCCGCTATGTCAGATTATGATTATAGCAATGAGATCTCCCTTTGAATAAACTAAATCTAGTGATAACAAGCAGTTGTACCGAATGATCTGGATAATAGTGCTATCACAAACACACCTCGTTTCTATGTCTCACGTCTATCTATTCCATTATTGAACATTTGAAATGAAATAAAAGCACATATGTATGATAGTATCTCAACGTAGTTTGATTCGTGAAAAGTGAGATTTACGATGTACAACTATGGCAGTTGTTTAACTCTCACCAAGTACTCATCCTCGGTTACCCATGGTTTTATATATGCTCCGTTACTCTCCACTATATCACCCATTGGAAACCTTATCAGGAGAATCTGTACTCAAATTACCCGCCCTTGGCCGGCGTTACGAAGTCAGTAACCAAAGAAAATACTCAATACGATAAGACGGAAATGGTCAAGGGAGATAACCGGTGACGGATGGCTAACACAATGACCTCGCGTGCTTTGCAACGAAGTGATATGAATTTTCATTGGCTCGCAGGTCCAAGCTGCGTAGCGGTTTGATTGGCTCACGCCGGCCAAGGGCGGGTAATTTGAGTACAGATTTCTCTGATGAAATTTCCAATGGGTGATATAGTGTAAAGTAACGGAGCATATATAAAACCATGGGTAACCGAGGATGCAAGTACTTGGCATAATAAAAATAACTTATTAATTTTAAGAAAGAGAAATAAATAAAACCCTACCGTGTTAAGATTACTAATTCATTCCATGGTAATCCGTTGTCACTAAGCATTATGGTTGACGATGATGGTGTGTGTTAAAACACTTGTTTAGCGTCCGCTTTGACATTAAAATATTTTCACTGACTTCTTTTCGTGGGAGATTTTTGGTGCACTGACGGGATGACGGATTTATGATGGACATATCCGTACTTACTTCTATGGATTTTCTGCACTTTGGAAATTTCATTGGCTGTTTGCTTTGACCAATACATTTCAAGCTTAGTAATGTTTGACACAATACACTACTAATTTAGTTTATTTCGTTAAAACAACATCAATCGTGTCACCGTGCTCATGACATCAAAGCATTGTCACTTAGGTCCCTATCATCATAACAACATTCCTGTTACACACACCTTGTCAGCACACCCCCTTTCACATTCGAATTGTACAAGGCTATAAAAGATCAAAAGTTCTATAAAAATCCAATTCTTTCATTTGAAAATGGGAAAGATACATATTCCATATTTTACCGATGTGATTTAAACAATATTTTATTTCCAAAAATTACATGCAATATAAAATGTAAAGAAAATGGATGAGCAATGATTCTCCGTAAAAAACATTGTTACGTTTTCCTGAGAATCTTAATTTCGTGAAAAATTTAAACTTAGTTTAAAGACTGTAATAGATATAACAATGTTTTAAGATTTTCGATTCCTTTTTTGTGAATTAACTTATCTTAATCTGATGTATGCCTTATTTAAATTATTCTAGGAAAATGAGAAAGTATGATGTTTTTCAGTAAAGCTCATGCAACGTTATATGTCATGTGTATATATATATATATATATATATATATATATATATATATATATATATATATGATGATGAATGCATATGTTAGGTCAGTGGTATTACACTGAATCTAAGTAATCGAAATGTACACGACTATAGCTTTAACGATAGCCCTATTTATTCCCCTTAAAAATTATAAACCAGTTGCAATGTTTTAAATTACATGATTATTCTATTATCAATAATAAAAAAGTAACCATGAGAAATATTGACGGAGTAGACCTCAAACTATATAGGCCTCTTCAACCACAAAAACAAGCACAACACAAAATTAAATAATAATGACATTTATAATTGAAAATTGCTTGATCGGTTCAATTTGGAATTGTCAGTTATTTATTTCAAAACATATTGTAGCCTATAAAATAACCTAACACTCTGCTCGACTAGTAACTTAAGATCAGCGACTTAATATATAAAAAATGCTTCAAAAACACAAAAATACCAATTCTTTCGGAAACCTGCAATGTCAAAAGTTGTTATTATATTTTAAACGAATTATCGACGAAAATCAACAAATCGCCTAAGGATTTCATTGTAGCAACTCCTGTGTATGACGTCACATCGCTGATTAAGGCTAAGCTCCCGTCAAGCGGCCTGGCGAAAGTGTTTCGAGAGTGAGTGAATTTGCAGACGAATTTTACTGACTTTGAACAGCGATATCTTGGTAAGCAGGTGACGCTTCGAATGATATTTTGTGTTTTGTTTACTTAAAAGTATTGTCTATATGAATAAACAAATTTACATCCAAAAACAGAGATTACATTTTCTTTAAAGGCGTAATACGAAATGTGACACTCTGAAACACGGTAATGCAAAACACGACAATGAAAAACACAATTCGATTACAATGTAGCAGTCAGGTTTCGTTGGCAGATCAGTCATAGTCTTTATAGCAATCTTGAGAGTTCCTGGAACGTGTTAATCTGCGAAGATCTGGAATGAGTTGCATTACATCAATCTCACTGGTGAGGCAATATGGCTTTTAGATACATCAGCATGAACTGATTACTGAGTTTGAACCAAACAATCGTTTGGTTTAAATTGTCTTACATCAGAACTTCTAAGAGTATCTTGATCGTCTCTAATGACTGGCAAGTCCTGTAATTGTGTCTCATCTGGAAACTTTTCAACATCCTGTGAATCATTGTTGAGAGGGACGGATCTCTTGCGGATGTGGTCAAGATGTCATAGAGCAAGTTTTTGTCCATTCATGCAAATCACACAAGAAAGAGGTCCAGTCACTACTCCTATAACACCAGGTAGCCACTTTGGACCTGGTCATAACTTTCTGACATAAACCTGCTGTAAAGGATCAAACTCTGCGTTGTGAAATGACTTGTCTCTGTACGTTACTCATTCGACCCTTGAAATCTTTGAACATTAAAGGTACATCCATTTTGTTTCATACACTTGTTTTTGTTTTTAATACGTTCCTACTCAGCATAAGTGCTGTTTACAGTACAAATAAATTCATTCAGCTTGCATATTCACCCCCGATCGTCAAATATATCATAATTACTAGTTTCCAATTAAATTCGAGTAACGTGATTATGCATGTGTAGAAACCGAAACTGCACGTTCCGTTTACATGCACAGTAGTTTTATGACCTATTAAACATTATCAAAACAAATTTGTCATTTTGTCTGTTGTAAATAAGATTCTAAAATTACGTTTGACTCATTGGCGCAGATTTTTCATACGATGTTGAGAGTTCTGACAGCAAGATGTTACACCATTACATCATTGTACCATATTAAAATCTCAACTACTCTGAGTGCTCCTAGGTAACGCTATCTCAGTCAGATCTACTACCTGCAAACTGCCATTTTAATGTGAACACCTTAAAATAGCCCCTAGATGGGAAATTGACTCGCATGGCGTTACAAAACATGTACATTCATTTAAGAACTCATTTTATTGATTCAGAAGTATTATTTAGAAATTGGTTACTTATTTATCTGAAAATATTTTAGTAAGAACGGCGTGCTACAACGCCTTTAAGCATAGGAAAAGACGTGCTGATCGACTCTCCAGATGTATTACATTGCTATTTTAACTACGCTAAAGTGTATTTGTATCTGTAATGTATTGTATTGATTCTTCAGTTTTTCTTTAAGTTTAATATTTAATATCAAATAAATAAGTTAAGAATTTTCTGGTCACAAAAGTTTTAATAAGGGCCACCTAGCTAGCTAGCCTAGGGCCTATTTTATTCAACTACAAAGTTTGTATATATCTGGAGGCTTCTCACTCCTTCACGAAAACGTTGTCCTAGACATAGGGCTCATAGGAAAGGACTTTTGTATTGGATTCTACCTGTTTGTCATATCAACTTGGATATCTGCTTCTGTCAACAAGGATCATGGCGACCGTGTTTTAGACATTAGTGGAGCTTTATTATAATATTTTGATCCTATTGTATAGAAAATAGAAAATATGTATTGTTAATCTGATCGATTGTGTGTATTCAATAATATAAGACTTGTTTGTTTTCATTTGCTGATTTCCTCTTCATATATATCGCTTTCAAATTGTTTGTTCTGAATCTAACTATAGAGTTTTATATATATTATTGTTATCATTGTTTCTCCATAACACTTTTAGGATTGTTAACTTGAACCATTGTGACACTTTCAATTAAATATTATAGAGTGTAGACACGGGTTGTCTCGTGGTTGAGGCTATTGGATAACTGTATTTGATTAATATACTCTAAAATGCATTTGGCAATACATGTGTAAATACTTATTCAACAACATATATAAATATGCATATATCTAGATCTAATAATAATAAATAAATAATACTAATAATAAATACATACAGTCATGATAATGTTAACTCTATTAAGCGTTATAAACATGCTAAAGAATATTAACATTATTCCCAGTGAACCGAGAGAGCACTGTGTAAATAGATAGATATATATTAAGGAAATTATTATAAAATCAAAATTACGATTAAAGAAAACAATCGCATTTCAAGGAGAACAGTTTTGTAACATATGCTGAATGTATAAAATGGTTTATAAGCTTTATAAACCAATAGGCGTCGACCTTTATCACTGTATTTGTATGTTGATATATGATATGGTGATGAGATATCATAACATATGTTAACAGCTACTTAACGGGTGGTGGTTATTTACTTATGCATACAACAACTTACCTAAGTGAACGTAGTGGCATGCTTCACTTAGCTAACCATTTTCAAGACATGATGCATTTTATTCTCCCCTTTCATGAAAACATGATACACTGCCTTGTATTCAGTACTCGCACACTGATTAATACTGTTTTTAAAAACAATATTTAAGGATGAACCTGTTACACACCCTATAATACGCACCGTTGGTAAATGAAGGCACTCGTAGCTACGGAAGGCATTGGCACGCTACGGAAGGCTTATGTCCCACACGTGATGGATGTGACGTTTTGAAATTAGTTGTTAGTATGTATTAATTGTTTAATTACAACAATGTATCACCTTTATCGATGTCTCATATGTCCAATTACATGACATAATGCAGAAAACCGTTAAAATGAGTTTTTAAGCCTGTATTTTAACATCATATGACAGATTTAGGTTTTTTAATACATAATTTGGAAACATTAGTCATTATTACTAAGCAGTTAAACTATAAAATATACTTTTCAGAGTGTTAAAATACGTGTTGGGGTTCAGTCAAACATATCCCTGCAACATATGTCCCGATAGACGTTGTGATAAAAATAAATAGTTACGTATTTATCACACCAATGTACTGTTTCAAAAATGTTACGGGGCTACCTGCACTAACATTTCCTTGCAACCGAAGGCACATGTTCACTTCTAAATTTGGCTACGGAAGGCAATTCATAATAATACATTATTTCAACTATTTGAGTCATCAAAATGGTTTTAAAAATATGATTGACAAACATTACTTGTGATAACATTTCTCCCAAAAACTATGTAGCATGCTAAACTACCGTTTCCAATTTAAAAGTAAAATTCTTACTATAATCTTGCCATAGCATGATTCATTTTCTTATTTCAGTGTATCGCTGCTATTACTGCATTTACTGCATTTACTGCATGTACTGCAACACCAATCATCTACACTCAAAAGCAAAAGAAACATCACCTAATTTTCAACGGAGACAAATACTTCTATTGAAGTCGATTGTGATTGTGTATGATAGACCCATGTTGTGTAAAGATGTACTCTCAATTTAAAAAATCACAGTATGATGCTTTTATTCTGAAATCGCATTTTAAACATTTGTATTTGGCCGAAAGCTTTTGCATTTAAGTAATAAAAAGAAAAGAAAATGTAATATCGGTAAGTAAAAGATGTTACTAACATTAATAACCTTTTAGACTTACATTTCTTGACACAGCATTACTGTTGGGCGTAATAAAGCAAATAAGCCATGTTTGACTCTCCTAGCTCGTCCAGTTAAGGAGATTCCACAACAACGATCTCTTAAAGATGTTGATAAATATATCGGAAAATTGCCAGTCTGATTGAAATCGACCGTTTCCCGAGGAATAAAAGTTGCAAGTGCATCTACCGGGATACGAATTCATATCGTTCGGAGGTTTCCTCGCAAAACCAATCTAACATCATGAAAGATATACACTTAATTTTTCACAGATTTGTTCGACCCAAAATAAGAAGACAAATTGCACTAATTATTAAAGGTATTTTCCAGTCTAAATATAGATCAAGTCTTTTATTTTCAAGCGCAAAGCATTGTCGTCTATAACTCACAAACTGTATACAAAACCACGAAAGAAAAACAAAGTTTATGAGTAATGAAAGAAATTGAAATATATAATTGTTGGCGATTATTTATTTACCATTTCATTTAATGATTTATTTGCTACAGATATTGGAATAAATGTTTTAACCAACAAGGTATTTTGCTTGAATTTTATTATCAATGAGAATATATTTGTCATAGTTTGCTGGACTGATTACAATGAAAAGTACATTAAAAAGGTAAAATGTTTATAATTTGTATATATTCTCAGGATGTTTAGAAACATTGTTAATATAGTAATCGCCAGAAGATCGTGCAGTACGTGGGATGCTATGACGACTTGCGCTATAGACGTGCTTTCACGCTTGGAAACGCTTGTTGTTGTGTAGTACGTTTTATGCAATAAAGGGAATTCTTTTTATATGACGTCAGATATCCTTGACGAGTTTATCGAATGGTACTTGTCTTTGAAACCAAATTTCATTACGTTGTCATGATATGAAAATTATTTATCACATGTCATATTTTATATAGATATGCCCTAACCTAAATGAGCACTCAACACTGTTTTCGGTATCATATGAGGTCATACTTCACCACTGCATCAACATTTCTATTCCACTTATCCGTAACATTTTATCTCCAAAACATATGCCTTCCGGTGCTTAAAACTTGAGGGACATATAGCCTTCCGTATCCCAATTTTCTACACCATTCGGATAAGATAACGTCCGATTTTGTTATTACATGTTCAATGATAATCAAAATGAAATATGTGATTCTTTAATCCTTATTCCTTATCTCACAGTTTAATTCGTGTTATTATTTTTTTTATTATATTGTAAGATATCTACCAAAATGTGCAGCTACTGAGTCACAAAAACATTGAAACAACATTTTACTCTTGATTTTCTCCACAATTGGTAAATTATTCATATATTGACTTATAACATATTTGAAACAATACCTCTGTCAACAAAATCCTGCAATTTTCTTATCAATTGTCCACGTATAGTTTCTTATATATAATGAGAAAGAGTTTTCACTCTTCACGTATGTGGGCAATAGCCTTCCGTAGCGTGCCAATACCTTCGTAGCTACGAGTGCCTTCATTTACCAACGGTGCGTATTATAGGGTGTGTGTTAACAACATCGAAACACACAACAAAGTTTAATGTTTAACCTTTTTTTGCCACGCCGCTCGTGTGGTGAAAGTGGAAATCATACAATGTATGCCCATTACATAGTGGCATCGGAAATACAATAACTCAAGAACTATTCACTGGATTATGTTCATATTTTGTGTATTTGTATATGTACACAACAGAAGGCAATGTACCCATAGAGATAAGTGACCATGGCCTTCATTTCAACATCATAACGATATTTTGCCATTTTACCCTTGTCAGCAGATACCTTAAAAAGATTCTCACCATATATCTTACACTATGATGGCCAAGAGGGGCCATCTGTTTACCTGTCATCATCCAAGACGAAATGGCAAAATCACGGGAAAATGGAAAAGAAATTAAGAAAAAAGTATAACATGAAATCGTGAAATAAAGACACAGAATCTTGAAAACTGTGCAAACGAAATCACGAAATCACGAAATCACGAAAACACGAAGCGATGACGAAATGATATCACGAAATTATGAAACATGGGCAAAGCGAAATTGCGAAAATGTGAAGAGGGCAAAAGCCATCATGGAGAATTCTCAAATCGTAAAATTACAAATTCACAAGTCTCGAAATTATCGAAATCGAATTGAAACCACGAAATCATATTTTAAATGTTCAAATCTAAAAATGATTCACTAGTAGGACTAGAACGTAAAGTTCTTCCAGAAAATGAGTTTAAAATTGTGTCTTTTTAACTTTTGTTCACAGGTATGTTATATAAGTTAATATAATACATTGAGAAGAAATGGGAACATATTTGATTGGAAACGCATTTATGAATCAGTTTGTATTAATTTGATTAGCTAAACATTTTGCAAAAGTGGTAAGCAGAAGTATTAACACGTATCCATACACCGACGGGCAAATGAAACAATACCAAATTTTCAACAGAGTCGAACAAAACATATTTCTGTCGGATAAGTTGTATGTTGAATACCTGTGATGTGGATATATATTACATAAAGAAATATACAAAATTTCATTCATGAGGGTATAATATTTGAAGAGCCATCGAGTATGTTGGTGTTTCAAATACAAACATATTTTTTGAAAACCTACTTATGATATCAATTGCTAGAAAAATATTTAACTACAATTTTACATGTGATGTATAATTTTAACATCACGGCAATCCGATGAAAATTGTTTTAGAAGACAAGCACTCCTTCGATTAACATGCGTCATTAGAATAAGAATTCCATTTATTGCATAAAACGTATTATACAGCTATTATTTAACGTACTATACCGTCTCCGACTCACCGTAGCCCCTTGATTGCCTATCAATCAACTCTCGACCAATAACACAGAAAAACAATGCGGGAGTAACCAGCTCACCCCAGTCGCGCCACCTATGGTCACGTGACCAAAACCTCATTCCAACTTCCTGTCGCTCAGTGATCGGACGTGTCTCTGAGCGCTCATGAAGTTATCTTGCCTTCTATACTAAATAAAGGATAACAGACCTTATTCTCGATCGTTTCCAGTAAGAGTATCACTCTCCTACCTCCTGTGACCCCCAATTGTTAATTGGTTGGGTTGTTGTTGGTTTTTCTGCCTGTGGGACAGGCAGCTTACTTGGACCACGCGACCCAGGTTGGGTCGTGCTGAGTTGAGTGGCACGTGCACGCATGGGCCTCTCGGACGGTTGGCAGGCTGCTGACCTTTGACCCTCGCTTAGCGCGTGGGACTTGTGGTATCGGAGTGACGGGCACGCGTCTCGTGCCTTACCCCGTCTCCCCGTCTTCCCCGTCTGACGGGTGATTGGTGTGTGTGACTGGCACGCGTCGATTCGCGTCTCCCGTCTCCCCCGTCTCCCGCGTCTTCCCCGCCTTACCCAGTCTGGCGGGTGATTGGTGTGGCGGGTGATTGGTGTGAGTGTCTGGCGTCTCACACCCGTCTCGGTACACGTCGCTTGGCTTAGGGCCGTCTTACCCCGTCTGGCGCTGGGTTGTTTGGCGGGTGACGGGTCAATCTTGTATTTGCCGAGCGAGTGAGACCCCCTTTCTCCCCGTCTCGCTCGGTTGACGTCTTGTCCACGCTCACCTGTGAGTGATTGGTGGGACCAGGGTATCGTCAGCGATGTATCCTGGGTTCTGTGGACGATGTGGACACATGATCCCCACTCCCTCTGTCGTTTTTGCACCTCCGCTTGCTCCTTACAAGATAGGTGTGAAGAGTGTGAGTCACTCTCCCCAGACGCGTTCAAACGATATCTCGGTGCCCTTAAGAAGAGTGAAAGGGACGCCATCTGCGAGAAGCGGAGGGTTCGCAAACCCTCGAACCCGGGGGCTTCGGCCACCACCACCTCCCCGTCGGACGGGTTGGTCATTTCGGAGGACACGCGGGAGTTCGACTCGGACGCACGGGTCTCCGACTCGGACGGGGTCGCGCTCGGAGGGACTTACAGAGACCAGCCAGCCTCCCCTCCCCCCCCCCCGTCAATCCACTCGTCACCGCTCCTCCTCGGTGTCCTCCGTCACTTTCCGCACGTCTCCCCTTCGTGTGCGGAGGAAGTCGAAGAAAAAGAAGAAGAAGTCGGGGGACAGGGCTCCCTTCGACGAAGCGTTGTTCTCCGCGAACTTACTAGCATCCGTCAGGAGCATGGTGACGGGGTTGCTGGACGCAAGGGGGACCGCGACCCCCGATAAGGGACGGCGGGAGGAGACTCACCCGCCAGCAGGGGGATACGAGTCACCTCCCCCCCCCTCCTCGCTCGGGCCGTAGGGTCACCCTACGCTCCACGGTGGTCTCCCGCAGCGGAACGTCCACCCCCGCCATGTCACCTGGTCTGTCGAACGATGACTTCGTGGACACTGCGGACCCTCCCTTCATTTCTATCACCGAGAGAGAGGGGGACAGCACGTCAATTATGGACGCGGCTGACAAGATGGACGCGGTGGCGGAATGGGCAGGGATTACTTTACAGGAGGTGGACGAATCCCTGTCCTCCGCCAAGCGGGCTCGCATGGAGTCTTTTTGTGAGGAGGAAGTTCCACGGTGCACGAGGCACGTTTTCCCTCCTCATCAGCTTTTTGACACGGCGGGGAAAGACTTCAGTTCGGCGATCTCGGCTGCTGCACCGGGGAGGCTTATCCCTCCTCTTGTTTTGGCGGACCGCCAGTGATCCACCCTCCCGGTGGCGGACCCCCCTATCCCTCTCAACCCTCCAGTCCTGGACGAGGACATCAGAGGGGTTGCCGCACCCGCGACTGCTCACCACGTCTCGGACGCCCATCTGGTCCACTTGGACAAGGAGGCCAGGTCCATCCTGGGGACCGTGAACTCCGTCGCTCACGCCTGTCAGGCGATGACGGGTTTCGCCAGAGAGGCGGAGATGGAGAAGGGAGCGCCGACCCTCTACTGCGCTTTTGGCTCCGTGGCGGGAGGCCTGGCGCAGGTCATGTTAAGTGCGGCCCGTATCTCGGCGGGGATCACCAACCTACGTAGGGAGGGATTCCTCGGTCGCACCAACCTCCCCGTCGAGATTCGTAGCCGTCGTTTCGGTCCGGGGGTCGGGGAGGGAGAGACTCGGGCAATGTCTCCGGCCCCCCACCAGGAAATCACACTCCTCAAAGGAAGTGGCCCAAGCGGGGAAAGGGTCCCCTCACCCCGAGGAAGCAGTGAGTCGTGGCACGCTCCACTGCTCCCTCCACCTATGATTGCTCCCTTGGATGGCCCTGTCGTAGGGCGCCTCGGGCAGTTCGTGCCAAACTGGAGGCAATTAGGACTAGATCCTTTCGTATGTCGGATCCTGGAGCGGAGGTTTCAAATACCAGTCTCGTCTCCCCCCCCCCGCTCACCTGCAACCCAACAGAGCGGACACTGTCAGCCGACAGGCTCGTCCTCACGTTGGAGCAGGTGGAGATCCTCATTACCAAGGAGGCGGTGGAGGAAATCCCGCTTCAGGATCTCACCCCCGGGTTTTACTCACCCGTGTTCGTCCGACCCAAGAGAGACTCGAAAAAATCGCGGCTCATTCACGACTTGTCCGTGTTCAACCGCTCCTACCTCGTACGGCCGCCATATTTTCGTCTCTTGACTGTGTCATCAGTAATGCAATTACTGGAGCGATCGGACTGGATGATATCCCTAGACCTCCAGGACGTGTACTTGCACATTCCCATCTTCCGGGAACACCGAAAGTACCTCTGGTTCGTCCTGGGGGGGCGCCACTTTCAGTGGAATGTGCTCCCATTCGGGATATCATCCGCTCCGTGGCTATTCACCAGAGTGACCAAGCCAGTGGTCCAATTTATTCACCATCACGACGTACAGTTCGCTATGTACCTGGACGACGGGTTCAGTCACCACCGCTCTCCCGCAGTCCTCAGGGAGCAACGGGATTTCGTGATCGATTTGTTGAGGAGACTAGGGTGGCTGGTAAATCTGTCCAAATCGGACCTACAGCCCACCACCACGCTCACCTTCCTGGGAGCAAGACTGGACACAGTTCGGTACAGAGCGTTCGTTCCCCAGGAACGGATGGTCAGGATAGACAGTCTACTAGATCGGGGACTCAGGGGACCGCTCCTGCTTCGGCAGTGGCAGCGGATTCTGGGTCTACTCACGTCAGCCCAGGACCTCACCGCGAGGGGGCGGCTGGAGCTGAGACCGCTCCAGGTCTTTCTCAACCCTCACGTCAGGGAGGAGGCGTGCAGACATGCGTTCCCGCTCCCCCAGCAACTAGTTCCGCACCTGGCCTGGTGGAAAGTGCAGGCGAACGTATTCACAGGTGTCCCACTCAGACCTCCTGCAGCGACCGCTCATCTCTTGGTGGACGCCTCCACGCAGGGTTGGGGTGCTCACCTGGGAACGGAGCAGACGGCGGGGATCTGGTCGCCGGCCCAGCGCACGCGGCACATCAACGAGCTCGAGATGGAGGCTATCAGACTGGCAATCTGTCACTGCGGCTTGGGGAATAAACAAGCAAGGTTCGACCAGGGCAGTTGCCATTCTACAACTAGCGCTAGACCTCTTCCGCCTAACAGACAGGCTGCACATGATCGTTCGGGCGGTGCATATTCCGGGGGTGAAGAACGTCCTGGCAGATGCTCTCTCCAGACCGGACAAACCCCCGTCCACGGAGTGGAAGCTGCTCCCCCAGGCGTTCCAACAAGTGTGCCAGCACTTTGGGAGACCACACATAGATCTCTTTGCTACGCGGCTGAACCACCAGCTGCCGGTCTATGTGTCTCCCGTCCCCGATCCCGGAGCCTGGGGCCTAGACGCTCTGTCGTCCACATGGGAAGGGATGGACGCCTACGCTTTTCCTCCCCCGAGCATTCTCACTCAAGTGGTGGCGAAGATCAAGGCGACCCACCGGATCAGGCTGATCTTGATAGCCCCCCACTGGCCAGCGAGGCCGTGGTTAGTCCCCCTTCGGAGGATGTGGCAGGAGGACCCAATCCCCATCCCTCTCAGATGGAATCTCTTAGTGAGCGAGCCAAGCGGGCGGGTGCACGAGAACCCGCAAGCACTGGATCTTCACGCTTGGTTTGTCTCCAAAAGGGACTGAAACAGGCGGGCTACTCTAAGAGAGTCGCCGCGGCTGTCTCATCTGCCCAGCGTGTCTCCACGCGCAAGCTGTACGATGTACAGTGGGGGTCTTTCGTGTCCTTCTGTGTGGACAAGGGATGGGACGTCCAGGTCGCGACGATCCCTCAGGTGGCGGAGTACCTAGTGTATCTCCGGGAGGAGAGGGGGCTTAAGGCCTCCTCCATTAACACTCACCTAGCGGCAATTATGTCTGTGTTTCGCAAGCGGGACCCCTCCGTGGACATATCCGTCCTTAAGGAGGTAATTAAGACCTACCGTTAGGAGGATGGACGGCTCAAACCCAGACCCCCCGAGTGGGACCTAGCGATCGTCCTTGAGCATTTATGTTCGGACTTCTATGAGCCTCTGACGGAGTCCATCATTCTCCGACTGACGGTTAAGACCGCCTTCCTGGTGGCGATGGCTTCGGACGCCAGGATCTCAGAGCTACACTCTCTTCAGGCCGACTTGCTTCGGTTCGAAGTGAGGGACGGGGGGAGGGCCACGCTGGGACTTGCACCGGATTTCGTATGCAAGAACCAGGGGTCGGATGAACGGGGCAGGGTTTTCCAAATCCCTGCCCTCTCAGGCCTAGCCTCTCCCACGGACGAGGAGAGCAGACTCCTCTGTCCGGTCCGAGCTCTCAGGGTTTACGCCGAACGCACACGCTCTCTCCGCCAGGGAAGGAGGAGACTGTTTCTACCTCACTCCCAGCAGAGCACGAAGGAAATAGACAAACGTCTATTGAGCGTTTACCTGCGGTCAGCCGTCCTTGACGCATACAAGGCCAAGGAGTTAGCTCCGCCGGCTCGGGCGAACCCTCATGAGATCAGAGCAATCTCAGCCACCATGGCTTTTCACAGCAACATCGCCGTGGCGGACATCATGTCGGGCTGTTTCTGGAAGTCTGGCATGGTTTTCGCTAACCACTACCTCCGAGACCTATCCACGGAAGACCTCGCGGGAGTGGCCAGACTGGGGCCACATGTGTTTGCACAGCACCGCACGGGGGGCCCGGCGCCCCCCAGAGGGGTCGCACCTCACCGATAGATTTTTGTGTTCTTGCAGTTGTTACTTTAGTGTAATAAACTTCGCATCGCACCTTCCGTGCCTCTTTTATCTTTCTTCTGGTTCGGGGCGGGCTTCCCTCCTAAGCAGGGTACCTGTGCAACCTCCTTTAGTTAGACGATAGTGGGGGGAGTAACCGCTCTTCGCCGCCTCGCTCTCGCAGCCCTCCACCTTCTGTGGTAGTCGGGGCTACGGTGAGTCGGAGACGGTATAGAACGTTAAATAATAGTACGTTTTTGAGTAAACGTCATTATTTGTACTTACCGTCGACGACTCACCAATCTTTATTTCCCACCCTTGCCTCCCCTCCTGCGAGTAGGTTCGCTAGAGCGTTCACTGGCTCCAGGTAGGTTGGAATGAGGTTTTGGTCACGTGACCATAGGTGGCGCGACTGGGGTGAGCTGGTTACTCCCGCATTGTTTTTCTGTGTTATTGGTCGAGAGTTGATTGATAGGCAATCAAGGGGCTACGGTGAGTCGTCGACGGTAAGTACAAATAATGACGTTTACTCAAAAACGTACTATTATCCCCATTGTATACCATTCTCATGTATGTTTTATCTCCCAGATTAAGTGTCCTAACCATTGTTTTGTTTGCTATATAGATACATAACTTATATAACACTTTGTAATTTCCTTACATTCCACCTGATGAAGGAGTGAGTACATACTCCGAAACGTCGTGTAATTTCACATTAAAGAAGCAGTTATCCAGAAAATCTTCCTGTTCCTATGTATACACTTCAAAATGCCCTTCGAAGACCAAGTTTATGTTTGAAAACCGACTGTTTATAAACATACGTTTAATTATGAATTCATGGAATGAAATATAATAAATTCAATTAAATTGCATTTTCGCATTTTCAAATGTTTTAAATAACAAACATAAATTGAATATTTCTTATATAATATATGTTGTATGAATAAGGAAGAGTGTCATTTAATGAAAAGATATGTGAACCTCAGTTTATTTAACCAAATGCATGTTACATGTAGCTCTCTATACATGTCAGACACTATGCTAGATGTTTATGGCGATGTAAGATATTCATTTATATCAACTCCTTAACAAGTCAACAATGAATCTCTTGATGTTGAATTTGACGACTTTTTTCTTTACTAATACCTAATTCAAACATGGATAGAATATAGAATATAGGCCAGAGCATTTTATTTCACCAGAATCACTTTCAGTGAGGGTTGATCTTTGATTTGTCACAAGGTTTTGTTATTAATGTTTTGCATTCAATATGATGTTGTTGTGGTATTTGTTTGAAACATTTTATGTTGGTGAAATATGTATTAGATCATCCTAACATTTGTAAAGAGTTAGTCTATGTGGTAATCGATATTGAAACCATAAAACAACATCACGTTTTCGCGATTTCTTTCGATTTCGTTTCAATCATTTTTCGCGCAGCATGGTTTCTGATTTGCCCTCGTTTCACGATTTCGCTATTTCTTTGAGAAGTTTTAGCAATTTCGCATTTTCGTATCTGAGACTCGAACAAGAAATAAAAATGGTCCCTCTCAGCCATCATATTATTCAAAGTTTCTCCTAAAGGAGACGAATGGTTGATTAGTTTTGTTGACCATGACATTATGATGCAGGAGTGAGTACATACTCCGAAACGTCGTGTAATTTCACATTAAAGAAGCAGTTATCCAGAAAATCTTCCTGTTCCTATGTATACACATCTAAATGCCCTTCGAAGACCAAGTTGATGTTTGAAAACCGACTGTTTATAAGCATACGTTTAATTATGAATTCATGGAATGGAATATAATAAATTCAATTAAATTGCATTTTCGCATTTTCAAATGTTTTAAATAACAAACATAAATTGAATATTTCTTATATAATATATGTTGTATGAATAAGGAAGAGTGTCATTTAATGAAAAGATCTGTGAACCTCAGTTTATTTAACCAAATGCATGTTACATGTAGCTCTCTATACATGTCAGACACTATGCTAGATGTTTATGGCGATGTAAGATATTCATTTATATCAACTCCTTAACAAGTCAACAATGAATCTCTTGATGTTGAATTTGACGACTTTTTTCTTTACTAATACCTAATTCAAGCATGGATAGAATATAGAATATAGGCCAGAGCATTTTATTTCACCAGAATCACTTTCAGTGAGGGTTGATCTTTGATGTGTCACAAGGTTTTGTTTCAAAGATGTTTTTGTGGTATTTGTTTGAAACATTTTATGTTGGTGAAATATGTATTAGATCATCCTAACATTTGTAAGGAGTTAGTCTATGTGGTCATTGATATTGAATCCATAAAACAACATCACGTTTTCGCGATTTCTTTCGATTTTGTTTCAATCATGTTTTGTACACCATGATTACTGATTTGCCCTCGTTTCGCGATTTCGCTATTTCTTTGAGAAGTTTTAGCAATTTCGTGTCTGAGACTCGGACAAGAAATAAAAATGGTCCCTCTCAGCCATCATATTATTGAAAGTTTCTCCTAAGGAAGACGAATGGTTGATTATATTTTGTTGACCTTGACATTATCTGCAAGGTCATAGGGGAGCTTTGAATTTCTCGGCATGAAGACATGTATAGTTTGTCATTGTCAAGTTCACAGTTTCTTTCAAAAGATTATTCTTGAGTTTCAACAAATACACTGCAACATTTAAAGATAAACTTCTGTCGGCATTTAAATCTGAAGTACTTTAATTATTTATTTCTGAAATAATTCAATTAATTAATTAAATCAACTATGAAATAATTTAAAGCAAGGGGTCAGATGTCATTCAAATCAAATTAACGTGCATTGGGGGGATACACAACATGTTAATACCATGTTCATTGTTATCCCCTACAAACGTTGCATTATATCAATATTCATATTGTTGTAATAAGCTATATGTATTACGCCAAACTAGTATATTTACATACGGGATTGCCTATTCTTAGTGGAAAGACTTTGCGACTGCTCCAGTTTTGTTAGAGGTATAGAAAGGTCAACATAATGATGGCTTTATGCTGTCAAATTCACACAATGCAGAACAGTAGCCAGAGTTCTTACAATATTAATCATATCTATATAGATTGGGTACGACATCTATCAAACGCATCGATGTCATCACAAAAATGGTAGCATCTGTCAGATTTAACAGATTTGCCAGAACATTTCGAGGGTATTTGCATTCCATTTGCTGGATTTCATTATGAAGCAACATTGACCAATCAGAATCAAGAACACACGACAGTCATGTTACAATACCTCGGTAATAATACGACACTTACTCCCAGACTTCCATCTGTACAGACATGATGTGGCTCGTGTGCGCTTTCTGTGTTGGTTTAGCCGTCTCGGTACAACTCGATCAGGTATTAAAAAAAGAACTGAATTTAAAACTTTAAAATTATTTTTCTTCTCCATTAGTTTATATATACAGCCTCTTTAAGAATATAGTCAACTGTTTAAAGAATAAATTTGTTCATACAGTTCTCGTGCACTGATTCTGTCTGTCTACAATATTTTCAAAAATCCATCTCTCCAGTTTGAACAATACCTAATTTTTTTTTAATTACAATAACTTGTTAAAATGTCGAACAGCTAATCACTTTCTGCCAATCGAGACCTGTAGATGGAAACATACCCCAGTTCATGAAAGAAAATGTACTCTTTGTAACATACATGATCTTGGGGACAGATTTCATTATTTATTTGTATGCCCTATATTACAATCAGAAAGAGAAAACTATATTCACAAATATTATTATGATAGGCCAAATATGTACAAAATGAATATTTTGTATAAGCTAGGAACTTTAAGAAAACTCTCAAATTTTTGTGAAATCATTATATCTTTGTTCAAGAAATAAGTTTTAATCCTCATATGAACCTTTACTGAAAGCACCAGCTGTAGATACCTATAATATTGTATATTGTATAAATGTATATATGTTCTATATACCTCTAATGCTGCTGTTTGCAGCCTGAGTTTTGAATAAAATTCAGTTCAGTTTTGACCCTTTTAGCTTTGAACCCATACTCATGCCAAACATTCTTGTCTTCTTTAAACAGTGGCAATTTTAAAATGAAAATTTAAATAATTATGTTTTCATCCAATATTTTCCTGCATACCATTTTAACAGTAGAAACCAGCTTAACTAAGGCAAATAATAACATATCTTATAATAGCAACTTCTAAAATATCCTTTTATGTTTTGAGAGTTTTAAAGTATGAAACATACGAAATGTGATAAAAATTCCTATAAAATTTTATTAAGGAACATTTTCTTGCATATATTTTTCAAGGATCAAGAGTTTTCTGGTAAGTAGTCTTGAAAAAACCTTGACTCCACATAAAACAGTTTTAATAATCAAATATTCTTTATAGTTTGAATTATGCAATGTTATTTTCTACTAATTGTAGATCATTTCATCACACTTAGCCTTTCTGTAATGGCTGATCAAATGTCGGGATGATTTTGAAGTCAATTAATGCTAATTAATGAATTTTTTTAAATGTCAACCAAAGAATGTATTTTAGTTTCAATATTATTCTTGTGTTATTTTTGGTATTTATATACTATACACTTTGTATATTGTTATTTAATACTGTATATAGAGTAATTGAATTCGCTCTCGTACCAATAACGTGGTAGAGAATATATGATTGATTGAATAAATGAAAAGTTTATACAGTGTTTCCTTACCAACCGTACATTTTATGGTTTTATGGACATATAAATATGTTGAACACATTCTCTTTTCTATATAAGGGGCAATATAGTGATGATTTGACAATTATACATATTTCCATAAATGTTATGCTGCAAAAATTCCTAAAGCACATACATTCAACACTGGATGTTATGACCCATCCGTTGGTTCAACAACTTGCATATTATTATCCATCTCTATATTTCAGGATTTAATGAAGATTACCCAGAGGAAAATAAAGGTAAGCTCCATCAAATGTATATGTTGTCTGTATATATAATCAGGAATAAATGATGATAATATATGTAGGTTTTAGCCTAGTCCATTAGCAGCTGGCGAAGCTGTTAGTGAAGATGGTGTGTTCCTCTTAAGTTAAGTATTCATTCATAGTTCAGAATCAATAATCAGAGTTTAATTTAAAATTATCAGATATAAACTGAACGCCAAAAGACCTTTTTAAAGTTAAATATCATAAACAGTTATGTGCTTAGAGGAATGTGGTTTGTTGTGTTTTAACATCCCATAAGTTAAGCCTGTTGTACTAAAATTACAGACTTGAGAATAATAATACTGATAATTATGTAATCGTCATTGTTTCATGGATGGGTCAATTGTCCTATTTTCGATCATAGAAAAATGATTTTTCAGAGGTATCTTGAGGAAGACCTTAAGAAAGAAATGAGTTTGATAATTCGAATACAGCACAAGATGTTCAAACTTTAATCTTTCGTTAAAAAGAAAGGCCTATTAATAACGTGCTTCTATACGTGAAATTGGTATATCGATTTGATTTGCATTAAATTTTAAAGACATTCATTTTAACTTAAGGAAAATTGTTGAAACTTTTAATATAGAATTATTTCAAACGCATTTCTTCCCTTAAAACAACTCTTTGAGACGAAAATGCGAAAAGTAAGCGATCCCTCAGTTTCGTACAATAGTCACAAAACCATACAGATTATGACAACAAAATATTATTATTACCATTATATAAATATACATACTGAAGGGTATCTAAAAACTTTCGGGTCGAGACGTTAATAGCTAGTAAAGTTTCATATGTATAGTCTATATAGACGTGTGACGAATTGTTGTAGGCCTTATTTAGGACCATGACCGTTTTACCATGGGACTCTTTTTGTCGGATGCTGACAGTGCGTACAACGGCAGGGCGCGAGCTCCGAATTACGTTAGAAAAATCCTTTGTGGCAACAGCAGCGATTTCGTACAAAAAATATTGTTGTTATACACAAAGTTTTCCCCATGAGTTCTCTTTAACCATTTAAAAAATCTAATATATGTGTCATTTATTACGGGATTTTTTAATTTTGTTTTCCCAATATTCGCATTCACAAAATCAAGATTCGTATTTCCTGAATTTAGCATTTTTGAAATAACCCTCATAAACATATCACGCGACGGTCAAAATGGCTACCGTTTGCCAGAACCTGTGACTTGCATTTATTAAAATGAAGTGTTTCAGGTGAGAAGGGTAACTGTCTCATTCTATATTATTCCTTCAAATTTATCGACAGGAGAAATGTACACTTTGCGCTCAGCATTTAACAGAAATGGGTAAGTAAATGTTTTGAATATTCTAATCAAATAATATTTATTATATTTGGACATGCAAACATCAGGCAAACTATTTCAAAATAATTAGATTGCATAATTAGTGTCTTGCTTAATCATTCCCTGAGTCACACAGAACCAGAACCAGAAAAGATGTGTACAAAAGCATGTACAGAGGTCTTGGTTTATTTATGTTTCAAAATAACAAATTACACTTGTATTAATCATGTGTCTGTTTTCGAAATGCCACATATAGTATTTTCTTTTTCAGTATGGGAAAAAGTTGGCAGCACTTGGTCTAACCCTCATCTACCCAGAAGAGATAAGAATACTGCAGGAACGATTCCTTAGCAAAGATATTAAATGCTATGACAACCAGTAATGTCATGTCAGCTTTTAGTATTTGCACTTTATATGAAAACAATAACAGAATGTTAGATTAAATCATTTAGCTTCAATACAATGAAAATATCTGCAATAATATTCTTTTTGCATTAGGGCCGGTACATAATATTGGTAGAAATTGCTGCATCGAAGTCACTGTCCTCTAAGTGACAGAGTCACATGATATAGTGATGTTAATTAGCCAGAGAAGCGATTGGTGTCATTGTCATTGGTATTGAATCTGGATAACTTAAGACAACATACTTGGACAACTGATATCGGGAATTGTTTTATTGTTTTCTCATGGTTTGGGTTTCATATGGATGTCTCGGACAATTGTTAACAAGAACCGTTTTATTATCCCACCGGTATGTAAGTGGGATATAGTCATCACCCCGCCCGTATGTCTGTCCGTCCGTCCGTCCGTAATCATTTCGTTTCCGGAGCAGAACTCGAAAACCGTTCATGATATCTTTCTGAAACTTTCCATGTGTATTACCCACTAACTGAAGTGGTGCCTTTTGATATTTTCAGATTTCTGAAAATTATATTTTTTTTCGTTTCCATAGAAACTTGTTGAATTTGGACTTTGTTCAGAGACAGGTTCGTTTCCGGAGCACAGCTCCAAAAGCGTTCATCATATCTTCCTGAAACTTTGCATGTGTATTACCCACTAACTGAAATGGTGCCTTTTGATATTTTCAGATTTTTTCGGAACAATTTATGTGTTTCTGTTTCCATAGAAGCATGAGAAGGATGTTGGTTGTTGTTGATTTTGACTGCTTCTGGAGTAGAAGTCTAAAACCCTTAACATACCTGAAACTCAGCATCTGTAATACCCACTAACTGAAGTACGGTAGTAGATACACAAGTATCTGTCAAAGATGTGTTTTACAAATTTTGTGGAACCGGTGGGATATGTCATCTTCTGATGACTCTTGTTAGTTTCGCCGTAGATCAATAAATATGTTTAATCAAAACTGGTCATCGACCCTAGATTCAAGCTCTCGATATGAACAGGACCTTTAAAACGTTACTTCAGCCCGAAAAATATTATCAATAATTACAACATATAGTTTAAGAACAATGTTCGTAAGGTATCTTTCGTAAGGTATATATTTGCATTGTCGGATTACCACAGTAATACATTGATACCATCTCATTTTCTTGTAATGAAACTGTTATTGTCCAGTTGTCTTTATTTATAAAGAATGCATTAACAAACTGTATACCCTTGAATACTTCTGTAATTATATATAACAATGTTCATATACTACTGTAACTCGTCTGTATATGGGTCGGATGCCTTTGATACAATAAACAACTTTTGACCTTCGACTTTCGTTTTATCTTTTAACATTTGCTAAAGACTTTCACTTTATTTTATGGTTATATATATAAATGGTTTAACGTAAGCAAATATCTGCACAGTGATGCCAAGATTCTAGACACAATCAAACACGGTTTTTGTCAATACCTTAATTTGCGTTTAAATTGTAAACGCAATTAGGAATGTGTATAGAATGCATGCCATTGTTTTACTGTTTTGGGCTTCTCCAATATATCTCATTTTCAATTCAGCTTGCATCGTGACAATGAGTTACCAGTTGAAAGATAGGAACAACTGTAATCCTTATAACAGATCTTTACTGCGTGTACGTTTTGGCGTTTTTAAACGTTGTTAGTCTTGCGATAATGTAATCCTAGAGCTCCAACAGTGTTTCGGTGAGAATTTCGGTGCCTGATAATTTCCTGTTGAGTGATACCTGCTTCAAGCAACCCAATTGCTTGATTACGCTATGCATTTGGCAGTTGTAGCATATTGTCTGAATTAGCAGCAAATTTATTCTTTCTTTATTAAAAGGAGGCAGAACAACGCTTCAAATTTAATTGTCACATCCATTGTCACATTTTCACTGATTATTACTGTTGAAAGTTGTGTATTGTTGACCTTTGTAGTGAATTCTCACGCTTGGTGTGCATGATTATATCCGGAAATGCGTAAAAACAGTTCAATGTTGTCATAACAAGTTTATCATATTATTTTATAAATTACTTCTATTCCTTAATGTACTCTAGGGGTTTATAAGATGCAGTTTCTTGTGTATATAGCAAGAGGGGGCCATTTTGTTTGCGATTTAGAATTAAGCCAGTTACCAATGCAACTTTATTGTGGCCTGATAGTATCATTTGGAATTAAACAAAAAATTTCCAAACATTCTATAGGCCCGCAACGCCAACAAAAACAAGGACTACAGATGTCCCAATGATGCGGTGCCATACATTGTTCTTTAGTTGACTTCTTTGTCTAGGATCCTGCACATAAACCGTTCTCAATCAGAAACAGACAATTTTATGAGAGAGTGTTGCTTCAGCTTCCTCTTGAGAGACCACAATACATCCAAAAAAATGTAATTAATGAATGAGACAGAGCAAATGAAAACCTATTCTGTAATCCACATATAGGGCAGCGATTCTGTTAAACATCCCTTTAATCGTCACAAAGGGTGCATGGTATGTGTAGGGCAGTGATTCTGTTTCAACAACACTGTCATCAGTACAAAGAATGAATGGTTGGTGTAGAGCAGTCCCTCTGTTTTAGCGTCCTCCTATCAGTCCATAATCCACAAAGCAATGGACACAATCACAAGGTCCACACACGGATGTATCAAGTTCAATCCAAGGAATTATGAGAGCCATTACAGGTGGTTCTGGGTGATTCATTCAAACTTATTAAAGGTTTTGTGGTTGAATGATGGGTTTTTCAGTACTTTTCATACTGGAGAGGAACATTATATAGTTTTAGGTCGCGGCGCCTGAGATACTTATTTCGGGTCACAGAGTCACACAATGTACAATTTATAATCCTCACTGACCAGTGAGTCTGTATACCGAATTTAAGTTTTTAAGAGCCAGTGTTACTGGAGAAGCAAATCGAAAAAGCGAAAACAGTTGAGGTTGGCAGGAAGCCATGCTATGCCACAAGCCCATCTTCATGTCTGGTAAAAGGTCAACAAAATAATGACTTTTTTGTCCAGTCTTCGGGCATCTTGACAACTATAATGTTACCTAATGAGGATTGCAGATGCAAGAAAACCTTTCCCTTCATTTGAAAAGTTATACACAGCTAGTTTTTCAGACTGGGGATATATGTATCCATGTACCTGACAACAACCAGCCCGATTTAACCATCGGATCATGTAGAACAATGTGGAACGAATATGTAAGGCAATGTTGTTATGTAATGGAGGAAAAAGAAATGTCAGAATATTACAAGTTAAGGGCACAGATTTAATAGCACCATGGTCGACACCCTGGGACAGAAATACGAAATACGAGTCGGTGATGCACTACAACCCCAACGCCTTTTGCCATCGGCAGAACTAAGCCCACCATCCTGGTGAAGCAGAGGGGATCAGTCACCGGACAGAGAACTCATCTCAGTCCAATCGACATCGAGAAACTCATGATATACTATGAATGCAAATAAAATGTGCAATGCCTAAATCTTTCAATCACTGTACGTCATGAAATATGTTTGATATGTTAAACACAATTGCGGAATAAAATATATAGGTCTTTATATCTTCTTAATGTTTTATTTGTAGAAATCCTCATAAACTATATATCGTATTTCAATCAAATATTAAACCATTGGTAACGCAATTATAAAGTATTTTTTCCATATCTTCTTAGTATGAACAAGACGAGACCAAGTTTGCAGTACCTTCAAAAGAAACACACACAAGGTAAAAAAGAGATAATAAATTCTTTTTAAGTGGTCGATCAAGTTAACTGCTTATGGTAATTTCCATACATACCTTTCAACCGTGAAGGACCAATTCCGCAAAAACGAGTCCTTTTTCTTATTTGAAGACAGTCTTTTGAGGTTTGTTGTTTTTCAGCCGACTTTATAAAAAAAAACCGTTTTATTATTTATTTATAAAAACATATTTTCAATGCATAAAAGGTTTAGGTCGCTAAGCTTATGTCATTTGTAAAGGACGCGCAATGAAGAAAAATATAAACCTTGGCCTTGCGGCTTCCGTCTTTATTTCAACCAAGGTCCCTAGTATAGGCCTTATCCTTCACCTAAATCAACAGACGTAACCATTAATTGAATGAAATTGTGGCGAAGCTCGTGAATTGGACAAACGAAATGTTTACAAGTTTGTATTTCAACTGCAAATAAACGTATTAATACAAACCAACTTATAAATAAACGGCAACATTTAGCATATTACACATAAACTCATTATCATTTAAAAGGGACATCCAGTGTGTTGTTACGAGTAACAGATGCCAAACGTTGTAAATGATGTTATTTTAACAATAAGTACTGGCTTTTGCTGAAAATTACTGTTTAATTATATATTCGACTTGATAAAGTGACGATATAAAGGTGGAAGTGGTGATTTCTGAGAACTGTGCATGTAAATGGGAGGTGTAGTTTTGGTTTCTGCACTGTGTGAGGTTGCTTAATTTTCGATGGGAATACGTTATTACCAGACATTTGGCAAATGGGGATACAAATAGTTGAATTAAGAACAGAAATATGGTATTTTGGCACATATTAAAGCCAACATATATTAAGAAAACCACTGGGTGTCACTTTAAACAAGGTTCATAAAATCATTTAAATGGTATACATTTAAAGGGGCAGTAGCACGTTTTTTTTCAAATTTTATTTTTTCAAATTTCCCATTTATAATGATAGTTTATGCCATTCAAATTTACTTTAGAGGGTAAAACATCTTATTACGCAAACTAATAATCCGTAGTGGTAATAACGGTGTTGCGTATAAAGCAAAAATAGCATTGGGGCCATTTTATTGTGAACACCTTTTATTATTTCGAATGACAAAAAGGATTCCCATGGCTTTACTGAGCCATGTACAGTAATTTTTATCTTGATTTTCTGCAGAGAGAAGGCTGTTTTACTATTGGGGAAATTATGTTTCAAATACATATCATCGACTTATTTGAGCGAAAAAATGTGCTACTGCCATTTTAACATATAACATTTTATCTATTACTTGCTATCACAGAGGAAGAATATTACAAGAATATTGCTGATATAACACTTGGCCAAAGCAGGTTACTGGACATATACAGGAATATATAGAAAATCTCACCCAAGTGTCTTCTGATATCAAATATATCAACACGAGTTGATAAAAGTTACAAATATCCGAGGCTTGCCGAGGATATTTTGACTTTTACCAACGAGTGTTCATATATTTGACATCAGAAGACACGAGGGTGAGATTCTATTTATCATCCAAAATCATTCTTCATTATTTTTTTAATGAAAAATTCACATATCTTAACATACAACTGCCATTTGGCTTCCAGTGCTGTGACGTCATAGCATTGTGATGTCATAACTTGATGTGGCAAAACCATTTTGATGTCATGTAGCTGACGCCAACAGGGCATTATTCAAAATCTACTGTCAAAACGATATCTCCTAGGAGATATCGCTTGATCTCATACTAGCGATATCTCCTGTGGAACCCAGTTTTGCATGATAAAGTTGATTATGACACTTGGTCTAAGCAAGTTATAGGTCGTGTACAGGAATATCTTTGATATAACACTTATCATGAACCTTACACGAAGGTGATAATTTTCGATGTAAACCTGACGTACCTTTTACACAAAGCAAAACCTTACATAAATAGCCAATACGAAAATAGAATCATGGACTCTGTAGGTGATCATTACAATTTTTATTATTTGATGTTAAAGTGAAATTTCTCCATATTATACTCAATACCTTGCAATATCCTTGAAAAAAACAAAGGTTACCAATATTATCCAGTGTCACTGCATAAAATAAAACCATCATGCGTTAACACTAAATCTGAAGAAAATCAATCAAGTGGTAGTCGAAATAACACAATTATTGTAATAATTTATTTTAGAAAATCAACTTTTACCAATTGAGCCCAGGTATGTACACATGAATAAATTAGGTTTCTAGCATTACTAGCTCCTGGAGAGAACTAACTTCTGTCTCCATGTAAAAAAGATGTTGTTCTGAAAATGTCAGCTTCCGATGCCAACTGCCAAGAGGTTTTATGAATAACGAATGCCTTGCCCATATTTGATGTGGGGTTAGGACCAGATGTATAAACTCCTTTTGATAAACGGTACCCTCCTACAAAATTTCAGCTTTGAGGGCATAGCGGTTTAACAGGAAAGATTAAATGTCGAGTGGTGAAGTCGAAAATGAATAACAGATGACGGCTGATGCCATCAGCCAATCTTGCCTTACAGGCGATGTAAGCTAAAGATGTGAAAAATTTAAATAATATTGTTGGCTGAATTTAAAAGTGCCAAATAAATAATAGAAAAAACAAGTCCTGTTTCCAAAAGTATTTCTAAGAATCGATGTAATCAATGAATGAATGACTTCCAAACGAAAACGTTTCCCAATGTGCCATCTCAAGTAAAAATGTTGCAAGATTTATTTGACGACCTAAAGTTATAAATTATGACTTTCTTATTCAATTCTGTGCCTGCTTTCCTTACATGAACACTTTTTATTTGCACAAAGGCTTTTTGACAATTTGCCCTAAAACATGAAATTCTGATGTGTTGGGTCATCTTGATTAGAAATTATGTCATTTATCATGTGAGCAGAAGGCTCAAATGACTAATTTGATTTCTCTCGCCTATTTCCTGATGTGCCTGGCCGAACAGATGTTGTTAGTCATGATATAGATGTAGGTGATACTGTGCCTGTGTCTGTTATCGGATGAATCCTGTGAAAAGTGAAATTTTGCGGAAGGAGGTGAAATACATGCTGGACAATGACATTATAAAACCGAGTGACAGTCCGTGGAGTTCACCTTGTGTTATTGTGCCGAAGAGGTGTTGGTGGTTGAGACTGCTGTGGTTATATGAAAGCTGTCAATCCACTCTCACAGACTGACTCTTATCCAATTCCGAGAATGGACGATTGCATTGATTGCATCGATCAAACTCATATACATAATGATACATAATACATAAGTAAGTTTTACCTGTTGATGGGCTTCCAATCACCTGATGATCAGATTCCAATCACCGAATGTGCCAAGACGATATCAGCTTTCGTCACGCCAGATTGACTATACCAATACGAAGTCATGCCGTTTGTTCTGAAGAACGTACCGGAGACGTCACATTTCGTCTTGACGGTATTGAAGCATACATCGATGGTGTCATCACTTATGCCATGGAGTGAAATGATCATCTGAAGAGGATCCGAAATTTGTTCGAAAGACTATCTGAAGCGAAATTGACTGTGAATCTTTCAGTTATGTTTGAAAGGCATAAGTTGTGTCTTTAAGGCACATAGTAGTTAGGGCACGCCCAGATACAACCAGTTAATGTTGAAGGTTGAAGCAATTGTACAATTTACTGTACCCCAGTCAAAAGAGAACTCATTAGATTCTTGGCTATGCGAGGTTACTATAGAAAGTTTTGTCAAAACTTCTCTGATATGGTATCGCCACTTGCTAGCCTTCTTGGGGAAAAGGTAACATTTAATTTGGAAAGCAGTTGTCAAGCTGCTTTTGAAAGAGTCAAAGCCATATTCATAAATTCTCCAATGTTGCAGGCACTTAATTTTGAGAAAGCATTTAAGTTGTATTTTGAAGCAAGTGATGTTGGTGCAGGTGGTGTTTTGATTCAATAGGATGAATCCGGAATTGATCATCCAGTGTGTTATTTTTCCAGGAAATTTGACAAGCATCAACGGAATTATTGTACCATTTAAAAAAAATAGACTATTTCCTTCCCTGTTGAAGTGTTTAGTCCCTTGACGTTTCTTCACAAAATAAAGAAAAAAAATCAAAAGCTTATGAGATGGAGTTTAACCTTGCAAGGGTTCAATCTTGTGATTCAGCATATGTAATTTTCCATAATTAGTGTTAGGTGATTAAGTTTAGTTGTTTGGGGTCACACAAGTTTGATTAAGCGTCACCGGGATTGGAACTCTAATTTCACTGAAAGGACATGAAACTAGCTACTACACAATGGTTCAGAGTTACCTCCATTCGCTTTTTGAAGCAAGTTGACTGGCAGAGGTTATTCACAAACAATGTTTTGGACCTTTCTGGAAGCTTCCTTCTCCTTCATGGACACGTTTTCCTATAGGCTCACAGGAAAGAACTATTATACTTTGGACACTATTTCATTGGATTCTAACTTTAAACATATCAACTTTGATTTCTGCATATGTCAACAAAATGCGATGCTTCTTGGTGACTACGTTACAGACATTTGTAGAGATATTGTAGATGTATCTCATTCGAATATGTATTCTTGATCTGATTGATTGTGTGTTTTATTCGACATAATTTGCTGGTTTTCTCGGGACTTAATGCTTTAACATGTTTATCGTAACACTGTTTGTACATGGATGCTATTAATTTTTTAAAATAAGATTATTCTCCACAATATATATATATTATTGTGATCAGTTTTGTGATAACACTTTTAGGATTGATAATTTGAATTCCTTTTGTGACACTTTCAATTAAATGAGGGTGGGGCTATTGGGTAACTTTTTCTGATTAATATCCTCTTAAATGTATATGAAAATAAATACTTATTCAGCAAGATATATACATATATATTAGCAACGTTTGAATCATTACAATCACGTAAACTCTATATAAACGTTATAATGCTAAAGAATATGAAAATTATTGCCAGTGAACTATTTAAATAGATAAGTATTGATATTTATGAAAAGGGTCTTAAAATCAAAATAACGATTAAAGAAAACAATTGCATGTCAAAGAGAATACTGTTGTAACATATGCTGCATGTATCACGTGTTGTATAAACAAATAGGCGTCGTCCATTATCACTGTATTTGTATTGTGATGTATAGAGATATGAAAACAAATGTTAACAACTTCTTAATGGGTAGTTGTTATATATTTGTTCATACCACTCAACAAATCAAGCTAAGCTAAGTGAACCTAGCGGCATTCATTCACTTAGCTAAACATTTTATGACATGATGCATTTATTTTATTTTTTCCTTTCATGAAATCATCAGACTTGATAAACCCTCTTGCACTGATTAATACTGTTTTGAAAAAAAGTAACAAAGATGAACCTGTTATCAACTTATTTTGCAAACACAAAAAACGTTGGAGTAATAGTGGAGTCATTTTGAGAGCCTTGGCGAGCTAAATACATTGTGAATATTCCTAATGCAGGATATTTACCATCCCAAAACACACGAGCATGATAACTTCTTCATCATACAATGTCATTCTTCATACATTTTGGGCAAAACAGCATGACAACATTAATTTAAAAGTTTAACTTTTCTTTAACTACGCGTTTTGATATATGCAAATGAACTGCGTGCTATTCTCGAGGCAAAATGACACAAAATAACGCCTCCTAAATTTTGCTTTCAGTTAAAATTTTTTTTAATTTTTGGCATGATCTAAATTTCCAATGTTTTAATACGTTTTAAAATACGTTTTTCAAATGAGAAATATTTAACATAAGGACAGCGAATTCGAACTCACGTTCTGTCTGTTTGGTGTACTCATGACTGTGTGCGGGTCCATCTCTAAAGGGGAGAGAGTTGCTTCCCTGCCGCCCAGTTGCAAATGGCGACTCGCATGTAGCACGGAGAGCTAAATTGCATTCTAAAATCCCCTTTACACTAATCACATTATGAAACAGTGAAGATTGACGTTCGGTAAATGAATCTGTGACTCAAACTGCCATTGTTACCTGTGAGTAATTATAAAGTGTTTGCTCGGTAGTTTTCAAATCGCAATGAACATTTTTTTACACTGCATGATCATAACAACTTTTGCCGCACTATGCATTGCACAATGTATATGAAATGAAGAAATGAAGAAAATGAATGAATATGTACATGAAGCTGTTACGCTATTACAACTGTTACAACAATTAACGTTATTACAGGCGTTCGAAATGTTAATACGTGTGACATCATTTTCAAAAGAAGTTCCATTACTTGAGCTCTGTAATTTGCATCTTTATCCATATATGACCCCAACGGATATCGAAAATATCCGTTGCATCTATCCTGCCGAGAACATCATCCATTGTATGATAAAGAAGGTTATTAAATACCAGGATTATTATTACGATTTCGCGAAGGCCTTTGACTTCATTGATTGATTTCGTATACAATCGGGCGTTCTTGTGAAAGGTTAGATGAAATTACATATGGTCACATTCGGATTCTTTGAAAAGGGGTTTCAATTTGACAATTGCTCGATTTTAAATTTCTGAAATCGACCCATAAATTACTTATATACGGCTTTTTAAAAAAGTGCCAAATTAAGCCCCGGCGACCAGAATGAAAGTGGGCGGGCGATGGTCACTGAAGTGTATCGTGCTGTGACGTACGTGGAGGAGTCTTACTATGGCCGCTAATCTTAATTTTACGCGTTTTCCCAACTTTTAAACTGCTCATATAAGACAGAAAACTTCATCAAAACTACCCAAATTTTCGATAAACGGATTAATCAACTATTGAACTAACGATTTCATATGGTTACAACGACTGGGGCCTGCTGAATTGGAGTTCATTCTGCGCTTATGTATAGTACGTTTGTAGCACTTAACCGCGAAATTGCTGTCATATCACTTTCCATGGAGTGTTTGTCTTCAAGCTCCGTCATTTCAAGTGACGTGGCCGATGCCTTGCTTTACCTGTATGAACCAAATAACAGTTTAAGTGACATTGCTATTGCTAGATTATGTTACCAGTAGCTTCTCGTAAATGAAAACGAAATGGTTAAATAAAAAGTGTCACTTCAGCACACCAACACACAATTCTCAGTTTAGTGTACCATATAGATGTTTCTTCCAGATCAAAGGGGAGAAGTGTTGTTACAGCAACTTAGTTTACCCAATTAAGAAGCTGAGTATGTGAGAAGGAAGGAGTGTAATTATGTTTGTACAAATAACAAGTTTACTGGACCGATTCAATTATATAACAAATGGCATGTCGGTGACCGGCGTGGCATATCTGTTTATTGTCAAACGTCCTGTCTTGGTGACACACAATACACTTAACGCGACTTTCAGTCTATTTGTTTTTCTATCTTGCCATTTACGAAAAGACTTTTGCTGAAAGAGGGTTAGTATTTAACCATCTTCTGTTTCCAAGTACTGTCATTGATGGATTTATAGGTTTACAATTTCTGTCTAATGTGCATTTGGATATTCATATTGTCCGTTTGGATAAGTTTCTTACATTTATTGACACTCTTGCTGAAATGTCAATTTAATACGATGTTTATTTGATTTGATTAACCACACATTTTATTGAAAACATTATTTAATTATCTTTTAGATTCTGAATGTTTTAATGTGTTAATAAGTGATAACTAAATCGTAAAATGCAACATTGGGATGCGGTGTTTTCGTAGGTGGATTCGTAGACGTATTATTATCGTTATCGTTTGGTGTTTTAAAATATGTGGTGAGTTGCTTTGATTGTTGTAATGTACTGTTAGTAAATTAGGCTGTCGGTAGATTAACTACGTTAAAAAATCAGGATGTTGTGATGTGCTTTGATTGTCGATGGCTTACCGTAGGGCCTACTTCGCCGGAGTCTGCTAATCTCACGTTTGTTGTTTTATTTTAAACACAAGCATTCTGAAAAAAAAAGACAACAACACCGACTCTCTGATTTCGTTGTCTCAACTTTACTTCGTTCATATTACCATTTCTTGGTTTCATTTTGTCATCTTATATCTCATTAGCATTGATTTATCCTGTGTCTACGAACGTCTATGATTCCACCGTTTTTCACTATTCATATCAATTATATTTGATATATATAACGATATTTTGGGACATTTGTACTATTATTACTCGAACAGTTTACAGCAGAACAGCGATGTGGCATTATAGCAAAGCGTAGATATTACAGATTAACTGACCGATTCCCTCGTGTTTGCCATTGTAAATAGTAAGCGAATGTTTACATCCCGTCCCTTCACGTCCGTCATTTCCGTTATCTTCCAACTCTCTAAGCCCCGCCCCATTTTTGGTTTGTTGCTCGCAACTGAAAAGCAGACGGTGTTTTCGGCAACGTTTAAGTCGCTGTAGTTATTATAAATGAACAAAATATGGATTTTTAGGGGGTCTCGTTTTTCACAAAATAGTCAAATGAACCAATTGCAGTTAAGAATTTAATAGAAAATAATATATTTCGGCCTTCCTTTAATGGGCATTGAACATAGTTCTTTCGAAATTTAAGAGATTGCAGACAAGGAGGCACACTTTCTCCATATATATTTTGGATTTGCGTCGAAATTTTAGCAATTATGATAAGAACCAACCCAGATATAAAAGGTATACTATAAGGAAAAACCATGAAACCGAGGATATGGTAAGGTTGTGGACCCTGATAGGAAGGAAAAACCCGAGGATGCGAAGCATCCGATGGTTTTTCCTGACTATCAGTGTCTACAAACTTACCATATCCGAGGTAGACTGGTTTCTCCATATTATCAACCGTAAAACAGGCTTTTTACTTGTTATCGCGTTATATTGAGGATCCCTGGCGTTATATTGAGGATCCCTGGCTGATGTCAGCCTGTTAACAGTCGCGCTATATGAGTTGCTTTTGTACGGTGAAATCTCATCTGCCCCGTTGGCGCAGTAGACTAAGGCGTTAGCTCAGTTACTACAGGTGATAGTGGATACGGATTCGAGACGCATTTTCTGCAAAACATTTGCTGTTAATATTCTGTCGTAAATGTAAGAAATTTTTCAAAATTAGTCTAAGTTAGTTTCTTCAGATCTTTACTTTCAAGCCATCATCTTAGCAAATATATTAGGGTTTACAATCATTATAGTTCCTTCTAACAGTGTTTACAACTGTGTAAACCCTCCTGGGGGGACTTACAATGTTGAAAGTCTCTCGTACCGGGTGATACGGTTTAGAAAGGTCGTTTCAAGTATCACGTTATATGGCTTGTAGGTTGATAAAAATTGATAACATTCATCACCTACCCAATATGCAGACGATAAAACATGTATTCTGAAAGGAACTGAAAAGTATTTATATGCAGTACTTGCGGTTTTAACATTTTTCGCGAGATTCTCTGGCTTGAGATACACATAAAACCAAATTGATTTGAATTGGATCCACAAACTTTAAGGATCTAGGATGAAACTATGTAAAGATTAACCCTTAGACTGGACGTAGGGTAATTTTAAATTGTTATTAGAAGAGCATATCAATCAGAGTAAAAATTGTGTCAATTATTTAATATAAACACACACTCTATACAGCCATTGGACATATTTAACACTAATAGCGAACGAATTATTAAACATAGTTTCATCTCTTGAAAATAAATTTTACATTGATCTCATTTATCTTGGATGAAATATTTCAAATCCGTGAACATACATAAATCATCATCTCACAATATTGCTGAACATTTTCTAATTGATTACAGTTGTGTTTTCTACCAAAATTGTTTTGATAAAGGTGTTATACTTGTAAAGGATCTACAGTGTACTTGATGAAAATGGTGAATAGTTATCATATGAATTTTTAAAGCCATTATAACATTAAAGATAACTATCTTGTCTAGTTTGGCATTACTAAAGCCATTAGACATTACAGTCTGATTTAAATCGACCGTGTTCCGAGGAACACAATTTACAAAATAATGCATCTACCTGGATACGTAGAGGGTAATGTCCGAGTAACTCTCCATTCCTTAAAAATAATGGAGCCGAGGCCCCGGAGGGGCCGAGGCCCATTATTTTTAAGGAATGGAGAGTTACGAGGATATTACCCTACTTACATTACACTCAAAGTATTGCTCTTTTATCAAAATTGCTTTAAAAAGTTAAAGAAATTAAATTTCTACTTCAAAAATATGATGTGATGTGTAACTCTCCATTACTGAAAAATAATGGAGTGAAAGAACAATAGGATGACGTCACAAGTGTAATTTAAAGACAGGTAATGTAGATTCCTCGTCACAAGGTCGGTCTTGCGAGAAAACCTCCGAACGATATGAGTTCGTATCTCAATAAAAGCACTATTTTGCAATTTTTATTCCTCGGAAAACTGTCGATATTAATAAGACTGTTAGACATTACTGTAAATTGTGCAATATCGATATGATAATTGAGATTCAAAACCCAATAATCCCATCTAATATGTTTTACTTACTAAAGTCATTGAAAGGGACACAGCATTATTACACGAACCTACTCAGTTACAACACTATTCCATTCAAATGCATTACCCTCAGTAATCTTCAGTGGTTTCAATATCAGTTATTACATTTTATATTTACTATATACCTGAACTAATTCCTATGTACGATGGGATATATAGAGACTGACTTACGTGGTTTCTGTAAGAAAAACCGAGAAACCATTTTCCATCTATTCGACTTGGACCAAACTGAAACTGTGGATTCAGAACGAAGCAGATATTGGAATAAACTCTATGATATTAATATCCTCATAGGATATACAAATAGCGCATAGACTGATTAATACTATTTTGATATTGATTAAAAAGATAATACTTGACCACAGAGTAAGACATTATGTGCCTGAGTTTCGAACAGCCCCGGAAGAGAATGCCAAATATTATTACTTAGCAAAATATAAGGCCATTGTTAATGACAAGCTTGAAATATTTTACAAATATTGGTCAATGTGTAACAAGGTATTTATGTAACCCATGTGCTGTTTGTATCACCTCTAACACGTGTAACCCAAAATGCAAAAAAAAATTCTTGTAGAATTTTTAGTGATCTCGCAACTTCGTGTCTGAGATTCTAACCAGAAACTCAAATGACCCGCCTCGGCCATTATAAGATTCAAAGTTTCTCCTGAGGAAGACAAAGGGATGATTATATGTTGTTGACCTTGACAAGGTGTAAGGTCAGAGGAAAGCTTTGACTTTATCGGCATGTGAACCTGCATGTTAACCTTGTGAAGACGACTTTCACATTTTACAAATTCACAGTTCTTAAAAAAGAAATTTTGTGTTTCAATAACTTCGCTGCAACTTTCTGTTTCTGTTGACATTTAATTTCTTATAATAATTATGAAATAATTTCGGCGAGGTGCCATTCAAAGCATATTAATTATATATAACGTGTATTGGAACATACACAACGTCTCAATAACATGTACATTATCATCCCTACCAACGTAACACAATGTCAGTATTTATATTGTGGAAATAAACAGAGTTTATTACGCAAAACTACGTATACTTACGTACTGGATTACCCTTTTCTGAGTGGAAGACGTTGCGACTGCACCTTTTGTTCGAGGTATATTAAGGTTAAAATAATTATGAATTCTTGCGGTAATATTCACGCAGTGCAGGACAGAAGTTCAACATCTATCTAATGCATCGAGATAATCACAAAAATGGTAACATCTGTCGAACATATTTAAAGGTACATCCATTGTGTTGTTTGGGTTCACATATGCTAAACGTTATAAATGGTGTTATAATATCGGGAAGTACTGACTATTGCCGAAAATTGCCATTTTGATCTTAGTAGACTTAGTATATTGACGATATGAAGGTAAAAGTAGTGCTTTCTGATCGAAAACCGGACAATGTACCGCGTGTGGCGCGCGCCAATGAGTCAAACGTAATTTTGGAATCGTATTTATAAAAGACGAACTGATAAATTTGGGTTGATCATGTTTAATAGGTCATATAACTACTGTGCATGTAAATGGGACGTGTAGTTTCGGTTTCTGCACATGTATAATGATGTTACTCTATTTTAATTGGCAACTAGTAATTATGATATATTTGATGATTCGGGATGAATATGCAAGCCGAGTGAATTTATTTGCACTGTAAACAGCACATATGGTGAAACAACTTTAAACAACCAGATACTTTATTTCTCTTGAGAATTATAGTTGCGGGGATTTGCCAAAGTCCATTTGTTGGATTTCAATACTAAGCAACATTGACCAATCAGAATCAAGAACACACGACTGTCATGTTACAATACCTCGGTAATAATACGACACTCCCTGCCAGACCTCCCAACTGTACAGACATGCTGTTGCTCGTGTGCGCTCTCTGTGTTGGTTTAGCGAGAGCTGATTTAGCCGTCACGGTACCACTCGATCAGGTATAGAAAAACAAGAAAACTTAATTTAAAACTGTAAACTTATTTTCCCCTAAGTCCATTATTTTAGAGACACAGATTCTTTCCGAATATAGTCGAATTTTTTTTATATTTCCATGCGATTCTTTTAGATTCATAACTCACGCCAAATGTGTTGTTCTTTTATTAAACTTTGGCAATTTTAAAAGAAAATTTAAATAATAATGTATTCATCCAACATTTTCCTGCATACCATTTCAACAGAAGAAACCAGCTCAACGACTTCTTTCAAACGCAAGGCATAATTCTTGCCAGTCTCCAATTCTGGCTGATTTAAGCCTTGCAGTATTTCCCTCGGTTTGTTGTGCCAAGAAATGCATAGTGGGCCCGGATTTCCAAGCACAGATATCCTGCAAGGCCTAAATCAGCCAGTAATGAAGACTGGCAAGAGTTATGCCTTGCATTGGGAAGTTGGCTCAACGATGGCAAACTCAAATAATGACAAATGTTATAATATTAAATTCTAAAATCTCCTTGTATGTTTAGATAATTTGAAAGTATGAAACATGTGAAAGAAATGTGTGAAATAGTCCTATAACATTTCATAAAGGATAATTTTCTTGAATATATTTTCCAGGCTGACGCCGTTCCAGGTAAGTATTCTTGAAAAACCTTGACTCCACATGAAATAGTTTTAATAATTAAAATTCCTTTATAGTTTCAATTACGTTTCAATTGTTATCTTCTGCTAAGGGTTAATAATGTCATCACACTTAGCCTTTCTGTAACGGCTGAAATGTTGTGATGATTTTGAAGTCAATTAATGCTAACTAATGGGCAGTTTTAACGTAAACCAAGGAATGTATTCTAGTTTCAAAATTGTTCTTGTATTATATTTTGTATTTATACCATATGTTTTGGATTTTGTTATTTACTACTGGTATATAGAATAATTTTTTCGCTCTTGTACCTCCAATGTGGTAGAATATTAATGATTAATTGACTAAATGAATAGATCAACTCTATACATTGTCAATTGTACATTATATATGGACATATTAGTCTATTTTTCTGTATAAGGGTAATATTATGATTGTTTGAAAATCATACATATTTCTATACATTTTATGTTACGCGACAAAACTTCCTAAACCACAATGTCATTCATTCGACTGTCACGATTCATAACCGTCAGTTCAACGACTTGTTTAATGTTATTCACCTCTATTTTTAGGATTTAACGAAGATTACCCAGAGGAAAATAAAGGTATCTTTGACCTCCATCAAATTGATATGCGGTCTGTATATATAATCAGGAATAAATAATGAAAATATACTCAGGTTTTAGCCTAGTCCATGAGCAGCTGGTGAAGTTTCTAGTGCAGAAGGTGTGTATTACTTTAGTGTTCATTAGAAATTCAGAATATAAGAAGCATTTCCAGAGTTGACATTCGTGATGTTAGCAGACATGATATTATCTCGAGAAATACATTAAGAAATAAATGTATAAATGTATTGTATTTGCCAATATAGCACAAGGTGCCACACATCTTTAATGTTCGTTAAAGGATCAAGCAAATTAATAACGAACTTCTATATGTTAAATAGCTATATCAATTTGATCTCTTTTAAAGTTGACATTTTGACATCTTGATTCCAGGACTGTTCGAGGGAGATATCGAGTTGATGCCAGGACAGGACCCCTTTGTAAGGAAACATTTTATAACACATGATTTGAAACAGCCCTCCACAATCTCTGTTTTATTTGAAAATGATGCATCAAATTTGAAAGACATTCTTTTTAACTTTCATCTTGAAACTTTTAATAAAAAAATATTTGAAACACACAGGATACTAAAGTAAAATCTTCCCAAAACAACTCTTTGAGAAGAAAATGCTGAAAAGTACCTAAATTTCGTACATTAGTCACAAAACCATACAGATTATGACAACAATTTATCATTATATATATCGTGCATATTTCCTGTAATCACTCGTAACTCGTTGGTTTTTCTCTAAATGTCCAATGATTGCTTTCATAATCGCGTTCTTGCAATTGCTAACATATGTAATCAAATATTTAGACCATATATCAAGATCACTCTGTACTCAAAATACAACATTGACCACTCTATCATTGAACATTTTAAAATCTGTTTGCTTTGATTTATTGACCATTTTTGAAACGTTGTGTTGAAATGTAACCCCCTTATGTATATGTATATGTTCATCAATCGTATATTACCAATCCCTATAAAATTGTAAAACCTTTTTCTGCACATTGTATGTTTCTCTTTTGCGTCATTCAAATTTGAAGCATTTTCTTTCATTAGGCCTACTTCATGTAAATGAAATTTCTTTTGAATGATTACTTATGGACACATTTCTGTAATTACTTTTCAACACTGTCGTCTCTGTGACACAGTCGCATGGTACAGTGATGTAAATAGCCAGAGAAGAGAGTGGTGTCATTGTCATTGGTGTTCTGGTGACGTTTAAAATGTCCACTTAACTTCTGTAACACTCCCGTAACTTAAACAAGTGTCTATTTTATACTGGAGTTTTGTTCATATTACCATGGTCAGAATCGGCATTTAGGTGCACTGATGATTTAGTCTTGACAATAGAACTTTGCACACGATTCTGATGAACCAACTTTACTTTGAGCTCACCTATTTTTACCAAAGCCGAAAATGATGCCCTTCTGACAGTTTCATTACTACGCTAAAAAAACGATTGGTTGAGACATCTGTTTTTTTAAGATTACTCAAACAGGTTACAAATCTTGAAAATCTAGAGCGTTTTAAGATATACACGGATATATAAGCACGTTATGAGTTAATCACCGTTGGCATGTCAATATTATTATGCTGCATAAATATCTGTACAACCCGTGTTCGATGCGGTTTAAGGCCCCTTCACAACCCGTCGTACGTGCAGCTGCGTGCGGTCTACCGACAAAAACGTGGGGTAAATTGGGGAATTCGTGCGTCCTCGGTACCGACGCCGTACCTATTTTGGACAAATTTGGAGCACGCAGACTCGTCGTAGAACTTTTAGTGCATGCAGAACTTTCGCTGCGTGCAGTCTACGAACGGGCTGCGAATTTTCCTCCGTACGATCGACGTGCGTGCCCTGTACGACAACCCCACGCACAACGCACCGACATCGTGCGTTTTGTTCAAGCTTACCCACTCACACTTTCTCTACGAACGACGCACGTTGCACGTGCGTACAACGTGCGTTGCACGTGCGTAGTTCGTTCTTACTCGGCACGTCCAAAGTTCAACTATCAAATAATTAAAGAAAACTCACGTCGTTCGTACCGAGTAAGCACGTACAACGTACCGAGTAAGCACGTACAACGCACGTTTTGGGCACAACTCCTGTGCTGCCATCTGAAGTTGATCTTGCAGCATCAGGACCCGGAGCGGTGGAATGGGCGGCATCTTGTGGATTGACAATGTGTACCAAGCACCTGTCAATAGGGTGGGAAAAACCTCATTGCACTCGCACGCACTTACAACGTGCGTGGTGTAAGGACACTGTACGTGAGACGCACGGCCCCCGTACGACAATGTGACAATCGCACATCACACGCACGTTGTACGCACGTTGTACGCACGGAACACGCACGTACCACGTGCGCATCGTACGATGCACGCACCTCCTCACTGCCAGACGTGTCGACGGCCACGTACGTACGACGTGCGTTTGACGTGCGTTGACAAACTCCCTCTCTGTTCTTGATTAAATCCACCCTACGTTTTCAGAAAAACGTAGCGACCGTGGCCTCCCCAAAAAACGTACGAACGAATTGCACGCACGATGGGTTGTGAAGGGGCCTTTAGCGAGCACAATTACGTTGAAAGAGGACGTGATTACAGGTGCTACAATCTGATCGTGATATAGATGACCTGGACAATCACAAGTTCAGTTCGGTTTCATGTTGTGATTTCACACTGAACCCCCACCGAAACGGTTCCTTCCAGAACAGGGATGGTTACTCAGCATGTTCGCGGTCGGTCTTATACGTCGTTATCCTGGCCGTAGTATAGTCCTAGAGCAGCAACAGTGTTCCGGTGACACTTTAGGCACCTGGTAATTTCCTGTTGAGGAATACCTGCTTCAAGCAACCCAGTTCCTTGATTACGCTAAGCATTTGACAGTTGTAGCATAGTGTCTGAATGAACAGCCAATTTATTCTTTGTTTTTTTTAAAGGAGGCAGAACAACGTTTTAAATTTAATTGTCAGCATTGCCACTGACTGTTACTGTTGAAAGTTTTGTGTTGTTCATTTTGGTGGTGAATTCTCGCGCTTGGTGTGTATGATTTTATCGGGAAATGCGTAACAAACAATTCAATTTTGTTGTAACAAGTTCATCTTATTATTTTCACTTCTATTCCTTAATGGTCTATAAGGTTTTATAGATGCAGTTTCTATAGTTTGTATAAATCATGAGGGGAACAATTTGTTTGCGATTTAGACTTAAGCCAGTTACCAATGCAACTCTGTTGTGGCCAATTAGTATCCTTTGGAATTAAACAATACTCCATGAATTGTATAGGACCGCAACGCGGACAGAAACAAGGACTACAGATGGCCCAAAGGTGTGGTACCATACGTGATTGATCGGCGTCACTTCTGTAAGTATTCTTATTTGTTGTCCAAGATTGTAATTTGTAAACGATGTCATTTTGTCAAATGACAACAGAGCCCCTCTACTAACAACTCTGATAGAGGATTGTAACAGTTTATTAACATCTATGATAATTCAATCGATTTTACGAAATTGTATTTTGGCCAATGGAGTATTACAGTAACAATAAAAGTATATTTTTTTTAGCATTTTCATTATTTAAGTACCAAACAGTGAGTAGATAGTTAAGCACCCAGAGCGATTGGTGATTTAGTCAAGTCCCACTTAAAACAAGTCAGCACCAATAAACCATTGTTCTTCAGTTTCCTTCCTTGTAAAAGGGCCTACAGACTGTTCAACACATGTTCTGTTCTCAATCAGAAACACATATGAATTTACTCTTCACAAAGAGTGTTGCTCCAGCTTCATCTTGAGAGGCCACAATTTGTCAAATAATTTTTTAAATTAATGAATGAGACAGAGCAAATTATCTATTATTTCTTCCTTATAAACATCAAATTACCTCTGTAATCAAGAGAGTTCATGGTTTGTGTAATAATTATAATAATAACTAGGATTGACGCATCAATACTTAGGTCTTCAAGACTTCTGCTTGACCCTCAGCTCCATGTTTAATCGAGGAATGTCACAAACATTGTTCTGTGAAAACTTCCATTCGTAACATCTTATAATGTACTGTAAAAATATCAAAAGATCATACATTTTATTTTAAATCAAAATGGCGCCAAAACCACGTGACCTACAAATTCGTCATGATTAACTTTTTTGATTGCATTGTCATTCCCAATCTTTCAAAAAAAGTTTCAAGTCTCTATGTCAATTTTGAAAATTTTCCCCATGTTTAAATTTGAAATCATGATTTTTATGTCTTTTTTCAGCCTTAATTGTGACCGGAAATGACTGTTCGCGAGCGATTTTATTATTGATTCCTAAAGATACTGTATTGATCTAGTAGCCCTGAAAACTTCATGCAATTGTAAGATCGGGAAGTTGGAGTAATGTCCCCTTGAAGTAGGTCCAATGTAACAAGTCGCCCAACTTTCAAAGGTCACTGTGCGAAAAGTATTAAGAGTTCACTCCTGAAAAACAACACCATGTATTCACCAAAGCTTCAGCTACATACAAAAATAAATGTCAGATTCATGGTGCAAGTATCTTCAGAGAAAAGGATTGTCAAAGATACATGGGGTCGGACACTTTCAAAAAGTGACAAAAAACAAAATGACGGCTAACCCACGTGATGTACGAATTCGCCATGTTTTACTTTTTTGCTGGCATTGTCATTGCGCATCTTTTGAAAAAAGTTCCAAGTCTCTAGCTGCATTTTGAATTTTTTTCCATGTTAAAAATCGAAATTTAGAATCGAACTGGACCTTTAATGAGGGCAAAATTCAAAATTCCGCTCAATGACTAAGCCAGATTTTAATGAATTCTACAATCCCTGAAAGTTTCATGAACATCAGTAAAACCGTTAATTCTGGAACGTCCCAACAAATATTGCGGAAATCATAATAAGGATTCGCATAAAAACAATACGTCTTCCAGACTATGTCTTGAAGACCTAATAATAATAATAACTAGGATTGACGCGTCAATACTTAGGTCTTCAAGACTTCTGTTTGACCCTGAACTCCATGTTTGATCGAGGAATGTCACAAACATTGTGCTGTCAAAACTTCCATTCATAACATGTTATTATGTACTGAGAAAACCTTAAAAGTCCATACATTTTATTTTAAATCGAAATGGCGGGAAAACCATGTGACCTACGAATTCGTCATGATTGTCTTTTTTGCTTGCATTGTTATTGCCCATCTTTCAAAAAATGTTTCAAGTCTCTATGTCAATTTTGAAAATTTTCCCCATGTTTAAATTTGAAATCATGATTTTTATGTCTTTTTTCAGCCTTAATTGTGACCGGAAATGACTGTTCGCGAGCGATGTTATTATTGATTCCTAAAGATACTGTATTGATCTAGTAACCCTGAAAACTTCATGCAATTGTAAGATCGGGAAGTTGGAGTAATGTCCCCTTGAAGTAGATCCAATGTAACAAGTCGCCCAACTTTGAAAGGTCACTGTGCGAAAAGTATTAGGAGTTCACTCCTGTAAACAACACCATGTATTCACCAATGCTTCAGCTACTTACAAAAATAAATGTCAGATTCGTGGTGCAAGTATCTTCAGAGAAGAAGATTGTCAAAGGTACATGGGGTCGGACACTTTTAAAAAGTGACAAAAATCAAAATGGCGGCTAAACCACGTGACCTAGGGATTCGTCGTGATTTACTTTTCTGCTCGCATTGTCATTGCGCACCTTTTAAAACAAGTTGCAAGTCTCTAGCTGCAATAGCTGAAATAATTCCCATGTTAAAAATCGAAATTTTGAATCGAACTGGCCCTTTAATGAGGGCAAAATTCAAAATTCAGCTCAATGACAAAGCCAGATTTTAATGAATGCTACAATCCCTGAAAATTTCATGAACATCAGTCAAGCCGTTAATTCTGGAACGTCCCAACAAATAATGCGGAAATCATTATAATAAAAAGAAGGATTCTCATAAAAACAATACGTCTTCCAGACTATGTCTTGAAGACCTAAATATAGCCGCAAGCGACGATAAACGGATTCAGCGCATAAATGATTCAATTAATTGAAATATAACCAATAAATACATCTTTCCAATGTTATTGACCATCTTTCAAAACAAGTTGCAATTAAGTCTCTAGCATGTCTGTAATATTATTGGTACTTAAAGTGTAAAGAAACTCAAAATGGTGCCTAAACCGCGTGACCTACGAACTTGCCATGATTTACTTTATTTCTCGTATTGTTATTGCGCATTGTTTAACAAAAAATTCAAGTTTCTATCTGCATTTTGAATTTTTTCCCCATGTTAAACATGAAGATTTAGATTCGAACTGGACCTTGACTGACAGGGCTGATGGGGCCCAAAAGTTACACACCCTGCCTTCATACTGAGGGCTTTTAGTACTTTTAGTTTCAGATTATTCACTATCGTTGTTTTGGCTAAAAACCGAGTGCAAAGAAATAATAGAAGAACAAAGGAACTGCGACTTTTACACAGTCTGCAGCACAGAGTTTTGTGTCTTTGTTGATCAAAATGCGTGAATAGTTTCGTGCAAAAAGCAGCGAAACTGTAAGATTCTCCAAATCGTCATGATTGACTTTATTGATTGCATTTTTCCTGTCTATCTCATATAAAAATCTGCAAGTCTCTAAATGCATTTTGAAAATTGTTCCCATGTTAAAATTGTCAGTGTTATTTATCTGTAATTAGCAGCTCCGACTTAGTCGGAGCTGCTATCAGTTTTTGTGCAGTTTCCGTCGCCGTCGCCGCCGCCTGCGCGTTTTGTATTCACTATAACTTTTTTCCTAGAAGGTTTTGAGAACTCATATACATAACTTATTACTTATGTCCCTGGGGAATTTTTTTGACATGTTCATATTCAAGGTCAAAGGTCAAGGTCACGAGTTCTGAAATCACTAAAAAAAATCCTTGTAAACACGATAACTTGAAAAATATTTGTACTATCAGGCTCTTATTTGGTGTACATCAACTATGGAGAAAGGCCAAGATTTGAAAAGGTTTTCGCTAACATCCGTCAAAGGTCAAGGTCACAGCGAGGGCACGACTTAAGCATGCTTTTGCGAAAATGTCTTTTTTCAACTATTAACACTTTGAATCATTACATGATTGTTATACACAAAGAAAAGTGATCACTGATTGTGTAACCTTGAATTTAAAAGTTCAAGGTTACGAAATATGGTCAAGGTCACCAGTTCTGAAATCACTAAATAACCTTTTCCCAAGAAGGTATTAACACCTCATATACATAGATTCTTTCTTTTAAACCTGTGGATGATTTTGACATGTTCACATTCAAGGTCAAAGGTCAAGGTCACGAGTTCTGAAATTGCTAAAAAAAAAATCCTTGTAAACACGATAACTTGAAAAATATTTGTGCTATCAGGCTTTTATTTTGTGTATATCAACTATGGATAAAGGCCAAGATTTGAAAAGGTTTTCGCTAACATCCGTCAAAGGTCAAGGTCACAGCGAGGGCACGACTTAATGTCTTATTTCAAATATTAACACTTTAAATGATTAAATGATTGTGATACACAATGAAAAGTGATCACTGATTGTGTGACCTTGAATTTTAAAGGTCAAGGTCACGAGATAGGGTCAAGGTCACCAGTTCTGAAATCACTAAATAACCTTTTTCCATGAAGGTATCAACACCTCATATAATTAGCTTCTTTCTTGTACACCTGGGGAAATATTTTGACATGCTCACATTCAAGGTCAAAGGTCAAGGTCATGAGTTCTGAAATCTCTACAAAAATCCTTGTAAACACGATAACTTCAACACCTTCTGTGCTATCAGGCCCTTACTTGGTATATATCAACTATGGAGAAAGACCAAGATTTGAAAACGTTTTCGCTAAAATCTGTCCAAGGTCAATGTCACAGCAAGGTCACAACTTAAAGCCATGTTAATCTTTTGATCCAATTTTGAAATCAGAAATAGGTTTTAAGAACAAAGTTGTGAAAAGTGACCCCAGTGAGGAATCAAATATTTAGAATAACTTGAATAATGAACAAATTTTTGTCAAAAACAATTCCCATTTTATTTATGCTGTGGAGAAGGCGGAACAGGGAAAGGCGAGACCCAAAATTTCGGAGCTGCTCTGCTTTTGCGGTGTCCCGCAAACGCTCTTCTAGTTTTGTACCCATTCTCACAACCGCAAATAACGGTTCAGCTTCGATTTTATTGATGATTTATAAAGACTACTGTCCTGTCTTACTCTCTTGGAAAAACTTTTTAAATTCGCCTTTTAAGTTTTTGAGTTATGTCCCCTTAAAGTTTTAAATATTTAAAAACTCACTGCGCAACAAGTATTAGGAATTGGCGGCTGCAATGAGCAAACTATAATATACAATGCTTCAGCTACATTAAGTGTAAATATTAGCGTTCTTACGCCGGTATCTTCAGAGGAGATGATTCTCAAAGCTGCACGGGGTCCGAAGATTTTGAAGTGTCCAAAATCAAACTGGCAGCTAAACCACGTGATCTACGAATTCACCGTCATTTACTCTTCTGCACGCATTGTCAATGCGCATCTTTTGAAAAAATTTGCAAGTATCAAAATCCCATGTTAAAAATCGATTCTTCTAAGGGGGATAACTTAAAAAGCATATCGAAAATAAAAATTCGGCCGACGTACAGAGCGAGATCTCGACAGGGGCTATCATCCCTGAAACATTCACGCCAATTGGTCCAGCCGTTAATTCATAATCTTTTACACAAAATCGGTGGAATAATAAAAACGAACCCCACGCCAATAACAATAAGGATTCAGCCATAGCTGAATCTTTAATAATGAGGATATCTAAATCCCACTGAACTTCACAACAGAAAGGGCCGTGCTCGAAGCGCTACACGTATTATTACCCTGGTATAAAGACCAACATCGTTCCTTTTTCATTCTCAACTCCCTTTGGAGTATGCAACCTGGGTTACCAATTAAGGCGCTCGAACGTTATCTGTCACATTGCCTGCACTTCCAAACCTGGTACTCAATTGTACTGCTGAGTGAACAGAGGCACATTTCGAATAAAATCCCTTGCCCAAGGTGACACCATGAGCCTCTCAACTCATGTCTCACTGTGGGGCAGGGAATCACCCTTCAAACTCTGAGTTTTCATTCAGCAATGAGGCGTACCTCTGTTTAAACAACAACACAGCGTATCCATGGTTTCTGTAGCGTAGTACTTCTGTTTCAACAACAACACAGCGTGTGCATGTGTGTAGGGTAGTACTTCTGTTTCAACAACATCCCAGCGTGTGCATGGTTTGTGTAGGGTAGTACCTCTGTTTCAACAAAAACACAGCGAATGCATGTGTGTAGGGTAGTGCCTCTGTTTCAACAACAACACAGCGTGTGCATGGTTTGTGTAGGGTAGTACCTTTGTTTCAACAAAAACACAGCGTATGCATGTGTGTAGGGTAGTGCCTCTGTTTCAACAACAACACAGCGTGTGCATGTGTGTAGGATAGTACCTCTGTTTCAACAACAACACAGCCTGTGCATGGTTTATGTAGGGTAGTACTCCTGTTTCAACAAAAACACAGCGTGTGCATGTGTGTAGGGTAGTACCTCTGTTTCAGCAACAACACAGCGTGTGCATGTGTGTAGGGTAGTACCTCTGTTTCAGCAACAACACAGCGTGTGCATGGTTTGTGTAGGGTAGTACTTCTGTTTCAACAAAAACACAGCGTGTGCATGTGTGTAGGGTAGTACCTCTGTTTCAGCAACAACACAGCGTGTGCATGTGTGTAGGGTAGTACCTCTGTTTCAGCAACAACACAGCGTGTGCACGTGTGTAGGGTAGTACTTTTGTTTCAGCAACAACACAGCGTGTGCATGTGTGTAGGGTAGTACTTATGTTTCAACAACAACACAGCGTGTGCAGTGTGTAGGGTAGTACCTCTGTTTCAGCAACAACACAGCGTGTGCATGTGTGTAGGGTAGTACCTCTGTTTCAACAAAAACACAGCGTGTGCATGCACGTGTGTAGGGTAGTACTTCTGTTTCAACAACAACACAGCGTGTGCATGTGTGTAGGGTAGTACCTCTGTTTCAGCAACAACACAGCGTGTGCATGTGTGTAGGTTAGTACCTCTGTTTCAGCAACAACACAGCGTGTGCACGTGTGTAGGGTAGTACTTTTGTTTCAGCAACAACACAGCGTGTGCATGTGTGTAGGGTAGTACTTATGTTTCAACAACAACACAGCGTGTGCAGTGTGTAGGGTAGTACCTCTGTTTCAGCAACAACACAGCGTGTGCATGTGTGTAGGGTAGTACCTCTGTTTCAACAACAACACAGCGTGTGCATGTGTTTAGGGTAGTACCTCTGTTTCAGCAACAACACAGCGTGTGTAGGGTAGTACTTCTGTTTCAAAAACAACACAGCGTGTGCATGTGTGTAGGGTAGTACTTATGTTTCAACAAAAACACAGCGTGTGCATGTGTGTAGGGTAGTACCGTCTGTTTCAACAACAACACAGCGTGTGCATGGTTTGTGTAGGGTAGTACTTCTGTTTCAACAAAAACACAGCGTGTGCATGTGTGTAGGGTAGTACCTCTGTTTCAACAACATCACAGCGTGTGCATGTGTGTAGGGTAGTACTTCTGTTTCAACAACAACACAGCGTGTGCATGGTTTGTGTAGGGTAGTACCTCTGTTTCAACAACAACACAACGTGTGCATGGTTTGTGTAGCACAATCCCTCTGTTTCAGCGTTCTCCGATCAGTCCACAATCCACAAAGCCATGGACACAATCACAAGTTCCACAAACGGATGCATCAAGTTCGATCCAAGGATTTCTGAGACACCTTACATTCATTTCCAGGGAGGTACTGGGTGAGTCATTCAAACTTCATTAATGCTTTAATGATTGAATAATGGCTGTTTATAGAACTCTCATACTGGAGAGGGTCACACAATCTACAATATATAATCCTCACTGGCCAAGGAGTCTGTACACATAATGTAAGTTCTCAAGAGCCAGTGGTTCTGGAGAAGCAAGTCGAAAAAGCGAAAACTTTACATATGAAGGGTGGTCTAACGCCATGCTATACAATACGCCCATTTTCATGCCTGATTAGCTGTAAGGTCAAGAAACTAATGACATTTGTGTTCAGTCTTCATGTTGCAGAAGTTGTCCTCATATAAGAAGTATTAGCACACCAGGTTCTTAAAGCACCAGTAGAATGTATTTAATGCTATAGACTGATCACATTGCACATAACTGTAATGTACTACATGTACATCAAAGGGACATCGCGTGACACAGTGGGTTTATGACCCGCTGAGTAATTCTAAATTCTAAATTCAGCAACTCTCTCTTCCTGTTCAGTAAATATTGGGTGATGTATGCAGAAGCAATATTTAAATATCAGCTCCTAAATATTTTTACAAATCCGTGACTCGTCCGGGGGGCATCTTTACATATATAACGTTACCTTCTGTGGATTGCAGATGCCACGCCCCATTAGGTTACCACCGTCATGCACTTGAGTCAATTGTTACCCTTGGCAAGGGCTGCAGCAAGATCGGTATTGTCATGCATGAACTTCTTCATGTTCTTGGATTCTGGCACGAACAGAGTCGACCTGATAGAGACGACTTTGTCACCATCAATTGGAACAACATACAGCAAGGTTATGTATGAGTTATTCAATTAGGCAATAACCCCAAGAGTTATTTCAGAATCTGTATCTTTATTATGACTTGGAAACCTATCAGGGATTTTGTCTATTGTTTCGTAGGTATCTTGTTTTCTCGTAATAACCCCTCATTTTTAGTTCAGTCGGTATTTCTTCTGATAATAACCACGTATGAGGTTTTTATTGTGAAAGTAAGTTTTACTTGACTTGGCCACTCGCTTGCTCACCACTTGTTTGACAAAGACATTAGAACCTATGTCGAAGCGTCGCTTTCACAGAATAAAGAAGCTGTATATCCATAAAATAATCTCTATTCTTCAACTCAATTCATAACAATTATTATCGAAAAGTATACAAAGATAATTTTTTCAGAGTGTAGATGGCGGGAATCGAACTCGATACCCATTGCTCTTTATAATTAACCCCTCGTTAAGAAAGCTTCAGGGAAGTAAGACCTCAAAGGTAGGGTTCTGTCGCCATCTTGGATATTTTGCATCACGTGAAATGAAAACATGCTATATTGTACCCAATTGTGCAACTTTTTGATAACTAAAGACATACACTGATAGAGTATTCACATAGTAACAAATAACATGTAATAAAACTAATAAACAAGTTGCTGTTATGCTGTAGCGAAGTTTTCCCGACTCGCAGCGCCGATGAATGGCTTCAGTTCTCATTGTTTTATTTTTCAACAAATGTGCGCTTGTGTTTATCAAGTTTTGAAATATAAAGTCATCAAAATGTTACCTTCATTAGTATCTTTCAATTTCACTGTGTTTCAATCATGTATTAATAACATGTATGTGTAAACAGGAAAATCTTCCGAAATTTCGTTTCCACAAAAAATACCCCGATAGAACCCTCCTTTCAAGCTTCGCTTTCGGTCTTACGTCCCGCTCAGCTTTCTTACCTCGGTTTTACAATCCCAAGCATAACCTCTGTATCGTGTTTTATCCTACATATAGTTCGGGCTCAGCTCCAGATCAGACCAGAAACAGTTATGTAACCATTGAACAGTGGAATAACACTCAGAAACAGACATTGCTGATGAGAATGTGCACCAGTATGTAGAAAGCTCTGTACTTCTTGGACATCTGACATGAACACAAGGGCCTGAATAAAAGAGAATTAAACAGAGAACCTTTCCCATTAGTTGAAAAGCACAGGAACTCGATATCGCAATCAAAACGTAGGTAAAACGTAGGTAAAACGTAGGTAAAAAATACCTTCCCCCTATATAATATAGAGTAAAGGAGCAAGGGCAGCCATATTGCCGATCTCAGGGTCTAATCAACATTAGGTTAAACATTACCCTAAGAATTGGTAACATTCACAAATGAACACACGTACTTATCAATTATACATTTCTCCGCAAACCCCGGCTGATTTCCAACATATGTCACCTGTAGTAATATTTTAATAACTGTTCAAACTCCCGCAGTAGATACCCCTTCGAACGATCTGATTGGTCCATTGAGTTGGTTCTGTTGTTGACAATTCAAAGCTTCCCTTTGATCAGGTGTTGAATTCATAGTGAAGCAATTTTCAATTTATCCTGTCGTCTCGCCACGCCGTCGTGATTGTTTACCGATACTATATTAGTATATTAGTTCATAGACCAATCAGATCGTTCGAATGGGTATCGACTGCGGTATAACGTTCACGGGAGGGGTTTTTGTGGTCAATTTTGTGATCGAGTTTGAAGAGCTATTAAAGTTATTTTAGAGGTGACATATGGTTAACATCAGCCGGGTTTTGCGAAGAAATGTATAATCGATAGGTACATGCGGTCATTTGTGAATGTCGCCAATTCTTAGCGCAACTTTTGACCTAATATTGAATGGACCCTTAGATCGGCAATATTTATTCTATGTTATATAGGAGGTAGGTTTTTTTTACCTACGTTTTACCTACGTTTCAATTACGATATCGAGTTCCTGTGTTGAAAAGTTATACACAATTGGTTTTTCAGACTGTGGAAATATGTATATATCAGAATTAGTTTAGAGCAATAAGTTAAATAAATAAATAAGTTAATATCAATGCATCAGTATTATGTTGGCATGTCAGTAAATTATACATTTCAACATGGACGTGGAACGAGGTGTTATCAACGAAACATGTCTTCAATTGGAAAAATGGTGAACATCGTGAACTTGTTTTTGGAGGACAGACTCTAAAGAACACAATCTCTAAGATGTGTTCATCTGGAAATAAAAGTAAATAAAAACGCCAAATATGTACAGTCGTATTGTTATGAACTCCCCATCGGTAGCATCCAAATAACACAAAGTATACGTGTTTGTCTTAATAAATAATTACATATTTCAAGTAGCATATAGGCTTAACTCTGACATGTTCGGGGTGTTGCCAACATCACTTTAAGTCCATGTTGCAGATACCGAAATGAACTTCGACAAGTACTCTTCCTCCAAGATCGACACCCTGGGGCAGAGATACGACTACGAGTCGGTGATGCACTACAGCGCGTACGCCTTCGCCATCGACAGAACCAAGCCCACCATCCTGGTGAAGCAGAGGGGAGCATTCATTGGACAGAGAACCCATCTAAGTCCAATCGACATTAAGAAGCTCATGATATACTATGAATGCAAATAAAATATGCAATGCCTTACTCTTTCAATCATTGTACGTTATGAAAGATGTTTAATATGGTAAACACAATTCTGGAATAAAATATATGTAGGCCGCAACTTTATATACACAAAGAAAATAGTTAAGCACCCCCTGATATTTTCATATAGCTGAATGTTGACAATCAGAAACAAGTAAGCTCTGCTATATGACCCTAAATTAGTCTGAGATCATTATTTTTCAGATAGAACAGCCATGTGAAACAAAACACATTCGCATTGGTATTGTCACTTCTAAATGTTCTAGTGTAGTGCACTAGACCCAAGTGTACATGTTCAATAAGAATGATCAGTATCTGGTAGGACCGCCACGTACCCTGTTGACACACTGCAGCCTATGTCTCATGCCTCCAGTCAGACGTCGGATCTGTTCTTGTGTCAATAACATCCACTCAGCGTGCAGAGCTGCCTCCTTACTCATGTAAATTCTGTACTGGGGGGTTCCGAGCCTGGAGTCGCCGCCCTAGAATATCCCACACATGCTCAAGAAGGTTCAGATATGGGCTTACTGCTGGCCAGGGTAAAGTTGTCACTTGGTTGGCTCGCATGTAATCGACAACGGCACGTGATCGGTGTACTGTGGTCGTGTAGCAAGTGCATGGTTATCGAAATGAGGAACAACGACCGGCTGTAGCACGTCCCCGATGTATTGTGCTCCCGTTAGTTGCCCCTGATGGTGACTAAATCCAGCTTGCAGTCATGAGACAGGCATCCCCATACCATAACAGTGCCACCTCCATACGCAACAGTTGGCTGGATGTTCCTGGGAGTATAAGCTGTATTCTTCTGTCTCCAAACACGTGCACGCCCATCAGTAACATGGAGCAAGAATCGACTCTCATCAAACCAATGGATTTTCCGCCAGGTCCTCAGATTCCAGTGTTGTCTGTCTAAACACCATGGTTCCGTTCAATAACAGCGAGCGCTTAAATTGCTCATTGCTCGCCTTGCTACGTAGCGCTACATTGAGCAATCGCGTTCAAGATAGGTTTAAAAGTAATCGCTCATTGAGCGATTACTTTGAAACCTATCTTGAACACGGCCCATGTCAAACGTGCACGTTTTTGATGGTCTTTCAACAAGGGACGGTTACTTACACTTCTTGCCTTTAGTCCTGCCGATTCTGGTGCTGATGTTTCGATTTGGTAACCACAGACGTTTCAGCTGAGGACTTGTCAAGAAGGGTTCTCGGCGTACATGTCAAAGAAGGTACCGGTCCTCTCGAGGTGTAGTGACAGTAGGTCTTTCAGACCTTGGACGGTCCATTGCACTTACTGTCTGCGCATGCTTCTGGACTAAACGACTAACAACAGTGTAATGGTAGCCCAGATTTCGTCCTTACACCTTAAAGGACATTCCTGCAGAGTGCATACCAATAATTTGATTTCTGAGATCCATTGACAATCGTCTTCGTGCCATGTTCAATAGATATGCTTGAATGTCTATGGAAACCAACGTTACATACCACCAAATGCAGTTGGGCCATACTGCTTTTTGTGGTCCTCGAGCGTAGCATGTTGCACGTGCATGCCCCGAATGTGTAGGCGCGACTGTCACGCATTACTGGTTGGGACGTATCGCACAAACACTAATCTTCTCATAAATGAACCTTGTTTAACTATTTAAAATATTCTCGAAATATTCTCATCACAACTATCAGGGGTGTTTAACTTTTTTCTTTGTGTATATGTTCTCAATGTTTTATTTATGGAAATCCTTATAAACTTGTGTATTTGAATCGTATTTAAATAAAATATTAAACCTCTGGTAACGCAATCTTAAAACATTTTACTATGTCTTCTTAGTATGATCAAAACGAGATGAAGTTTGCAGCCTTAACGTATTTGACTTGAAGAACGCGCATGGCATATTTCATTGTATCTTCAAAAGAAACACAAACAAAGTCAACCAGAGATAATACATTCTTTTCAAGTGGTCGATCAATTTAACTACTTATGGTAACATTACCCAGTTGTTTTGGCATCATCCTTTAATCCAAATATACATTTAAACCGTGAAGGATCTTTTCGGCAATTACGAGTCGTTTCTTTTATTTTTCAGTCGAACGTTTTATTATTTATTTTTTATTTTTTTATATTTAATATATTTTCAATGCATAAAGGCTTTGGTCACTTAGCTTATGAAATTTGTTAAGGACGCACAATGACCTTGGCCTTCGATGAAGGAAAATAAAGACCATGGCCTGGGGGCTTCTGTCCTGATTTTAACCAGGGTCCCTAGTACTCTCATACGCCTTATCCTTCACATAAATCAACATGATCAGTCAATAACCCAAGAACTATTTCAGAATCTGTATCTTTATTATGACATAGTTCGAGCTCAGCTTCAGATCAGACCAGAAACAGTTATGTAACCATTGAACAGTGGAATAACACTCAGAAACAGACATTGCTGACGAGAATGTGCACCATTATGATAAAACCTATAATGCACGTCTTGAACATTTGGCATAAACAGGAGGACTGAGAGAAAGAGAATGAAACAGAGGAATCTGTCCCTTAAGCTGAAAAGTTCTATACAATTAGTTTTTTCAGTCTTGGGATATACGTACCTGACAACCAGACCGATTTAACCATCAGATCATGTAGAAAATATCGAACGAATATGTAAGGCAATGTTGTAAGGTAATGGAGGAAGAAGAAATGTTAGTTAAGAGCATACGCGTTATCCTTCACCTAAATCAACAGACTTAAACGTTAATTGAAAGATAGCGTGGAGCTCGTGAATTGGATATAACACATCAAACGAAATGTTTACAATTTTGTATTTCAACTGCATATAAACGTTAACTTTGCAATGTAAACCAACTTATATAAATGGCGGCATTTAACCTATTACACATAAACTCATTATCATTTAAAAGTGACATCCAATGTGTTGTTACGAGTAACAGATGTCAAACGTTGTAAAAGATGTTATTTTACGAAGAAGTACTGGCTATTGCTGAAGATTACTGTTCAATTATATATTCGACTTTATAAAGTGACGATATAAAGGTGAAAGTGGTGATTTTTGAGAGAAAAAAACATTTAGTCAAGCGTAATTTTAAAACTTATCTATATTGCAGTTGTCACTAAGTTGACGTGTTCCACCGCTGCAAATTTATACTTCAAAATTGAAAAATAATGTCAAGATCCGCAAAATCGACTGGGCCCTGAATCTTGATTGAAGAACAAATCAAAAGTTCTGCTGTTACCTTGAGAATAATGTCAAGGTCACCAAAATCTAATCAAGACATTTGCCTTCCCTTGGAGGTGCTTTATGTACGATATGATGAAAATTTTAGTGAATGGTTCTTGAGATATCCCGCTGACAAGGGTAAAATGACAAAGTCTCGTTGTGACCTTGAAATAAGGTCAAGGTCACAAAACTCTGTAGGAAGATTACTTTTCATATGATGAACCATTATGTAAAATATGAAAAGAATCCAGCGAATAGTACTTGAATTATTCCATTTCGTACGTACGGACGGAATTTTGTGCAGCTGAATACTATATCCCTTATATAAAGACAAATTGGGTTGATAATCTGCAATAGGTCGTATATAATTGCTGTGCATGTAAATGGGAGGTGTCGTTTCAGTTTCTGCACTTGGGTAAGTTTGTTGATTAATTTTCGATGGGAATAAGTTATTACCAGACATTTGGCAAATGGGGGATAAATATAGTAGTTGAACTAGGACTGCCGCGGCAGTACTTAGGTCTTCAAGACTTTTGTTTGACCTTGAACTCAATGTTGGACTCTAGGTTCATCCTCAATTTCTCTGCTTTAAAATGAGCTATCAAACGTGTCTCTATCTTCAGTAGTTTTTTTTATAAATTTCTCCAAAGAAGATACCCCTCTGAAAACGGAAAGATCACATATTAAAGGACCCCTACATTATGCTTCTCATGATTAAGGCAAAACGGTGAATATTTTCATACTAAGTCGACTAAAAAAGTTGTAATCATCATTTACATTGCATACATAATTAATGCGTTATGTTCTTTTGAATATTAATGAAAATATTTAAATATGCTCATTTTCGGACCCCTATACGACATTTATGATGATTGAAGCTTAACTATAAACTTTTTGATGAAAAGGTTCAAAATAAACGTTATTGGACTTGAAATTGTGCATACGCAGGTGTGAATAGAATTTGAATAGCGTAATTAGTAAAGCAGCTATGATCCTTTGAACGTTGCTGAAAATCGTGATTTTCGTAAAAATGACAATCCTCTAGGACTTGTCACACATAAACTATGTCAGATACATACTTTAAATATATTGTCCTTAATAAATGACGTTTCAATGTCATAATGAGCTATTAAACGTTTTGCTATCTATAGTGGTTCACGATCGAAAATTTTCCAAAGAAGATACCACTCGAAAACTCTCAAATCACAAAATTTGACTTTTTGGGGAATATGTCAAAATTATGCCCAAAATATCAACTTTTACATGATACTGATCTGTAATGGAATTTTTAACCTCAATACCTAGAATAAATTGCAACTAACAGAATTTGAATCGGAGTTTTTCTTACTGAGTTATGTTTCTTTGAATGCGAGCCCTTAAAAAAATTGTTTCAAAAGGTTTATTTTTTAAATGGTTGTAGTTCGTTAACCACTGAAAATAGACTAATGGTTGGAGAGTTTCTTTTAAACTACATTCTTTCAGCTTTCAAATGAGCTAAAGTATGTGTATGTATGTATTGCCGTTAATGAGGAGAAGATTTTCAAAGACGCGTACCCTCAAAACCTCTAAGTTCAAAAAATTTTCAGCTTTTAGGGAATAGCAAAAAATGCATTATTATGGCCGAAATCCAAACTAGTACTATCCGATGGGGAATGTTTCTGCCCACATTTTGGTGAAAATTTTGTGAAAATATCTTCAATAGTTTTTCGAGATATTGAGGTTTGAAGTTTTTCACATTTTGTGTTATCTCCCCTTTTTGAGGCCGAAATTTAAAAATCGGGCTTCAAGGTCTTGCTAAGTTGGGTCACAGGCTATCATCCCTGGAAATTTCAAGAAAAAATCGGTCAAGCCATTACTTCTAGAGTGGAGAAAAAAATTTGATAAAATAGTAATACAGAAAATTCGGATAAAACAAAAGGTCTTCATGACTTTCGTCTTGAAGACCTAATTAAGTTATTAGAACAGAAATATGGTACTTTGGCATATTTTAAAGCCCAACAAAAATTATGAAAACCACTGGGTGTCTATTACTTATTTTCTATAACTTACTATCATAGAGGAAGCAAATGAATGTTGCTGATATGACACTTGGTCTAAGCAGGTAATAGGTTGTGTACAGGAATATAGTTGATATGACACTTATCATGAAACCTTACACAAAGGTGATAATTTTTATGTAAACCTGATGTACCGTTTACTCAAATAGCCAATACAAAAACTAAAATTATGGACTTTGTAGTAGATCATTACAGGGGCGGATCTAGAGGTGGGGTGCAGGGTGAAAACATTGGTGCAACCCCCTTTTTTGCCACAGAGATAGTACATTTACACTGTATTTTCACAATTTTCTTCTTCTGTTTTTCTAAGCCAATCTTGCCTTATACACCTGGTAAGCTAAAGATGTGAAAGGTTTATGGATGACAGATGTTGGCTGATGACACAAGCCAATCTTGCCTTATAGACCTGGTAAGCTAAAGATGTGAAAGGTTTATGGATGACAGATGTTGGCTGATGACACAAGCCAATCTTGCCTTATAGACCTGGTAAGCTAAAGATGTGAAAGGTTTATGGATGACAGATGACGGTTGCTGCCAGAATCCAATCTTGCCTTATAGACCTGGTAAGCTAAAGATGTGAATGGTTTGTGGATGACAGATGACGGCTGATGCCACAAGCCAATCTTGCCTTATAGACCTGGTAAGCTAAAGATGGGAAAAGTTTGTGGATGACGGATGCAGGACAACAGGCAGATGCCAAACTTGACAGATTCATAGAAGACAAAATTTATATGAGTATAGTTTAATAGAATTGTTGTCATACAATGAAAACAAGCATACAATTACATTCACAGACATAGTTAATAAAATAATGATATTATAGATAAACATAAGACATGGTATACAGGTCCTTTGAAAGTTTAAGTATTATTGCAAATGATTAATCCCAAATTAGAATATGAAAAATAATCATTGACAAATTAAAAAAATAATAGCATATCATATACACAAATACATTAAATTATATTCATTTATACCAAAAGATTCATAGATCATGACTCAATATCCACAAAATCCTTTGAAGTTGTCTTGTTCTTAAACTACATGACATTAGTTAGATATAATTTATACAAACTGCTTTCATAAGTGAAATCACACATGTAGTTTACATATACCATAGACCATAAATTATATAACATTGTCTTCAACAACTCTCTTCAGCAAGATGGGTGTTTAAATAGAGGTTTTTACCTCTTATGTTAAGATATTTGCATATTAGACAGGTAAAAGATAAAGCAACGCCCGTTCTATAAACCAAACAATTAATTAAACTTCAGGCATTTGTTTTAAGTATCTATTTAATCTTGGGAAAGTCAGTTATAACTCAAGTGTTGTACTGGATCATTCTCGTCCAAAACCTTCATCGTAATGTATGAAAAAAACTGCTACCAACCGGGGAAGGTATTTGCGTAAATAATTATTCAACATCAAATATTTATATTGTTGGCTCAAGTTAAGCGTGTCAAATAAATGAAAGAATAGACAAGTCTTGTTTCCAAAATTATTTCTAAGAACCAATGTAGTCAATGAATGAATGACTCCAAAATAAAAACATTGTAACATTGCCCTCTCAAGGAAAAATGTTGCCAGATTTATTTGACGACCAAAAAAACGTGATAAATAACGACTTTCATATTCAATTCTGTGCCTGTTTTTTCATTTGCACATAAACTTTTGGACAATTTGCCCTAAAAATCTATGTACCAAATAATTAATTATGCCAGACCTTAATACATACATCAAGTTTTATTTCAACATTATGATCTGTTGTCCTTCATTTTACCAAAAATGTTAATCAAAAGTAGAACATGAACGATTTATTTTCAAGGAAATATCAGACCATGTGACATGTTTTTTTTAATTCAAAACAATGTTTTAAAATATTATTTTTATTTTCATGTATTGTATTTGTAAAATAGGACAACAAACTTAGAGGATACCACATAGTGGGACCCAAAACTATGCAGATCAACTGATATCAGGGATTGAAATTATTCTACCAAAGTAATAGGCACTGTGACTAATGTATGTCTGAAGGTACAAGCTATATGATTATAATGGTTATCATGAAGAAATTTAATTAGTAATTTAAACTACCATCATTACATTTTATTAGCCAAGAACTGTTTTTACTAGCAAATTACTACCGGTGATTTCTACCAAGTATTTATAAATAACAATTTTTGATTTCGCTTTTTATGGATGATTATAGATTAAATGAGTTTTTGGCATTTCATTAAAAAGCATTTTGCGGTTTCATTGAAAGTTTTGAATTTACATTTATGACAGGCTAATAAAGAATAAGACTAATTCACATGCCCTGGAGAATAATTTAATTTATTTCAATTCATAGTTTTAGTTTTGACATAATGATATACATGATGTAATATGTGAATGGAGATGTAAATTATGGTCCTCTTTTATTTATATAAGTCACTCATGTAAAACATTAATGAATCATAACATAACATGACTACCTTTTTCCAGATTCAACTTCATTGTATAAAATGATAATTTATCAACTGAACCCATCCATCATTCACACCCATCCATCAATCTAATCCAGATGTGTGACATGACAATGATCAAGTTATTTTAAATGAATGGATCGCAAAGAGATGTATGTACAACAGTTCTTAAATGTTGAAAACATGATGTTTCCATTCATGAAACAAATATGACATCTGACAATAAGTTTGAAGTGACAAGTAAACTGTTAAATATTAATTACACAAAGATTATAAATTTGGACCATTTGTTCGGTGGGCTAGTCCATACACTTTTCTAAAAAATATAAAGATGAAGAAGATGGAATGACCCATGAAGGTGATAAAGAAAACTGGTCTCTCCAACAAGACCCACCATATCTCAAGGACGAAGTGGAGTCCTCCTCCCGGAATGATCAAAAGATGGAATGAGTATTCCTTGGAAGAATCAAAATATATGTACCCTCATCAGTTAACAATACTCGTTCAATCTGTCTTTCTTCAATTTCCACTTACAACAACTTCACAACTTCTTTATTGAAGTGAGATGTGATGTTTCGGTGTGGAAGCTAACGTTGTAATCAAGCTTGATAGCATCTATACTAAAACGTCACATCTCACTGCAGTGAAGAAGTTGAAAATCCATAAAATGTACATTTCTTCATCGTACTAAATACATGCCTCTCAGAGAAGATACAACAAATCAATAATTAGATTCAAAATAAAAATATATCAAATTTATGTACATGAAATATATTGAAACTCAGAGAACTATATTATACAAAAGAAGAAACAATATTGACATAAACAAAATTATGTTTAAAAATAATCTTCTTACAACAAACAAACCAGATGGACTGTAAATCTGATTTGGAAAATCAAACATTTTGCAAAAAGTGAGTATTTTTGACAAATGGCTGAGTGTTCTTTCTCAGTTGCTTCATTCTTTCAAAACCTCCTTTTCCTCTCTCTCTCTCTTTCTCTCTCAGTCTCTCACTATCCCTGTGGTGAAAGTGATCCTTTATTCATTTGATTATAAGTGACAGCTGTCAAATGTCAATTTCATCTATTGACAGGTGTTTCGTCAATAAAGGCTTGGACCGATCTCGCAACTTCCTTTACTTTCTCGTCCGTATGTGACGTGAGTTCCCGTGTGATGTCGGCAATCCCTGAGGCAACCAGTTCTTCTCGCAGATTGCCTGAAATGCAAGTTTGTATTTCAGAACGAGGTTAATTTTTAGGAGTAATAAGGGCATCAATCAAAGCTGATTTTAAATTCTCACAACTGAGATTTCTTTTCCACGAGAATGCATTAGTTGGTCACGGTTGGATAGAGTCTTTTAGTATAGTCTTTTACAGAGTTTTTTCACATTCAAATGTTTCATTTGACTTGAGTGCAATCTGTGAACATCCACATTTGTTCAATCAACTATGTGAAATTGGAAAAAAGAAAAATTACTTGGAATTCAATGAAACTGGGAACAAAATAACAATTTATTCAATGGAAGAAATAGTTTGCATGAGGATGTGTTTCGTTTACAGAACAAGTACCAGTACAAAATCACATTAATCATATTTCATTTCTCATATATTTATATTATTTTAAAAGTGCACATGGCCTTGTCAATTATGATAGTTGGACTGCAAGGCAAAGGCAACATGGACAATTTGACAGCAAAACCAAGTATAAAACAAGTAATTGTCACAAACGTGACCATGTCCCCCGCCGCAAATAAGAAATGAGCTTAAAGGAGGAACACAAGCTAACGTCACCCAAATCCACTGGTGTCTGCGAATTCCCCAAATTTGAAGCCTATAGGTGCAGGGGTTCATGAAATATCGTGTTAAGAACATTTTAAAAAAAGATCAAAGTCTCATAGTGACCTTGACAATGACAATGGTGTCTGCGTATTCTCCCAAATAAAGACTGGTACCAAATTTGAAAACACTAGGTGCAGCGGTTCATGAGAAATCGTGCTAACAACATTTGACAAACAATCCAAGTCTCGGAGTGACCTTGAAAATAATGCCAAGGTCACCCAAATCGACTGGTGTCTGCGTATTCCCCAAATGTAGGCTGGTACTAAATTTGAAGCCTATAGGTGCAGCCGTTCATGAGGAATCGCGCTAACAACATTTTAAATACTGGTCAAAGTCTCGTAGTGACCATTAAAATGAAGTAAAGGTTGTGTAAATCGACTGGTGTCTGCATATTCCCCTAATGATTACTGGTACCAAATTTGAAGACTCTAGGTGCAGTGGTTCATGAGATATCGCTTACAAGAAACGGGACGGACGTACGGACAGACATATGGAGCTGAATACTATATCCCCTGCTCCGCGCTGCGCAGCGGCGGGGGACAACAAGTGAAGAAGTGAACACAGCTCATTTAAACAAACCATCTACCAAGCCAGGACCACATGAACTATCTGACTACAAAGCCAGGACAACATTACAATCTGATGACAAAGCTGACTGCCAAAGGCTGACTGTACAATTGCTTTTAATTAAGACAGGTAGGTTTATAATTAATATATAGAGAGAGAACAAAGAACATGTAAAATATACCATTCAATTGAAATTGAAGACGAGTATAATATTCTTTGGTATGTCCTTTCTACCATAACATTCGAAAGATATATATAAAGGGTAAATATTATGTTGATGTATTTTTTCCTACACATTTGTACATAGAAACCATAATGTTTCATGTATGATCCTAAAGAAGCAAATGTATATGCAATGTACTACATGTCCGAGGCCGTTTGAGTACCGGAATAAAGATTGAAGACTACAAAGCAAGAACAACATAACAATGAAACTACAATGCTAGGACAACATGCTTGCAAAGCCATGACCATAGGGATTATCTGACTACCGGTACATGAATAAGTTATCTGACTACATGAAAAATATTACTAAACAAGATGTGTTTGTTAAACACGGATGCCCCCGGATATACCAAAGTTATGGCCAAGATTAAAGTTTTCTGAATATTGTCCACTGCGGCAAGGTCAAGGTCACAAGGTCAAATATTATGACCTCATCTGAAAGGTCTAATCACAAGGTATGCACATGCCAAGTATGAAAGCCCTAGCTCTGAGCAATCTAAAGTTATGGCCAAGGTTAACGTTTTCTGAATATTGTCCACTGCGGCAAAGTCACGGTCACAAGGTCAAATATGATGACCTCATCTAAAAGGTCTCATCACAAGGTATGCACATGCCAAGTATGAAAGCCGTAGCTCTGAGCAATCCAAAGTTATGGCCAAGGTTAATTTTTTCTGAAGATGTCCACTGCGGCAAGGTCATGGTCACAAGGTCAAATATGATGACCTCATCTGAAAGGTCGCATCATAAGGTATGCACATGCCAAGTATGAAAGCCGTAGCTCTGAGCAATCCAAACTTATGGCCAAGGTTAAAGTTTTCTGAAGATGTCCACTGCGGCAAGGTCAAGGTCACAAGGTCAAATATGATGACCTCATGTGAAAGGTCTCATCACAAGGTATGCACATGCCAAATTTGAAAGCCGTAGCTCTGAGCAATCTAAAGTTATGGCCAAGGTAAAAGTTTACTGAAGATGTCCACTGCGGCAAGGTCAAGGTCAAGGTCACAAGGTCAAATATGATGACCTCATCTGAAGGTCTCATCACAAGGTATGCACATGCCAAGTATGAAAGCCGTAACTCTTAACAATCAAAAGCCACGGTTAAAGTTTATGTGGACAAACACCCAGACGGACAGACGGACAGGTGAAAAACAATATACCCCCGGAATCTCCGATTCGGGGGCATAAAAACTGAAAGAAGAGAAATTTTAACTCAAAAACCTAACAACATGGAAGATATGATTATAGGGCCAGACCTCTAGAACAAGAACAATCTGACAACAACAACACCAGGAACTTGTATGACTACAATGACAGGACAACATGGACAATTTGACAACAATAAAACTACAAAGCCAAAAAAAGAATGATAACAAATGCTGTGTAAGCCAGGACAGGACTACGATGAGACTGAAGACCTACTCTGGACATCTGAGAGCATTCCTGTACACACCAGCAGACTACAGGGCAGACCCTGGGGACTAGTCGGGGACGCTGAAACACAACCACGGACCACATGCTTATTTAGTACAAGGATGGAAGCTGTGTTATGTTTATAGAAGCAGCTAATCAGTGGTAGCAGACACTTTGAGTTGCGCCTAGGCAAAGCAGTTAATGATTAGTTGATTATAGTTAGTAGAGAAGGAGCTATCTGTTCTTTCATAAAGCTGATCAAGAGGTCAACAAAAGCCAAGTCCAAGTTGTGTTGAGGAGAAAGGATATGTTGACTGCCCACAAGTGGAGCACAGTGGTGTAGTTGTGAGCATGCCGGTCCCTAATGCCAAAGGACCGCGTTTGAATCCCGGTGGAGATGCCAAAATTTTTACCTGCGTCTCATGAATTACAGGATTGTGTCCCTGGGCTGGGCATCACACTCAGTCCACCCAGCAATTAAACTGAACACGGAACGCTTAGTAAATCCTCAAAAGCACAATTCTTTCAGGGTAATTATATGTGAGTAGAGCTTTGAGCACGAATTCAGTATGGGACAGTGCACAATGTGAATGTCCATGTTATTATATCATTTTATGTCTCTGTATAGTGTATAATGGATGGTATGGGGAGAGTTGACCAACTAACCTACAGTACAGATGGACCCGTTGAGAGTGTTACCACTAACCTGCGGTACAGATGGACCTGGTGGGAGTGTTACCACTAACCTGCAGTATAGATGGACCTGGTTAGAGTGTTACCACTAACCTGCAGTACAGATGGACCTGGTGAGAGTGTAACCACTAACCTGCAGTACAGATGGACCTGGTGGGAGTGTTACCACTAACCTGCAGTACAGATGGACCTGGTTAGAGTGTTACCACTAACCCGCAGTACAGATGGACCTGGTGAGAGTGTAACCACTAACCTGCAGTACAGATGGACCTGGTGAGAGTGTTACCACTAACCTGCAGTACAGATGGACCCGCTGAGAGTGTTACCACTAACCTGCAGTACAGATGGACCTGGTGAGAGTGTTACCACTAACCTGCAGTACAGATGGGCCTGGTGAGAGTGTTACCACTAACCTGGTGAGAGTGTTACCACTAACCTGCAGTACAGATGGACCTGGTGAGAGTGTTACCACTAACCTGCAGTACAGATGGGTCTGGTGAGAATGTTACCACTAACCTGCAGTACAGACGGACCTGGTGAGTGGTACCACTAACCTGCAGTACAGATGGACCTGGTGAGAATGTTACCACTAACCTGGTGAGAGTGTTACCACTAACCTGCAGTACAGATGGACCTGATGAGAGTGTTACCACTAACCTGCAGTACAGATGGACCTGGTGAGACTGTTACCACTAACCTGCAGTACAGATGGGCCTGGTGAGAGTGTTACCACTAACCTGGTGAGAGTGTTACCACTAACCTGCAGTACAGATGGACCTGATGAGAGTGTTACCACTAACCTGCAGTACAGATGGACCTGGTGAGACTGTTACCACTAACCTGCAGTACAGATGGGCCTGGTGAGAGTGTTACCACTAGCCTTGTGAGAGTGTTACCACTAACCTGCAGTACAGATGGACCTGGTGAGAGTGTTACCACTAACCTGGTGAGAGTGTTACCACTAACCTGCAGTACAGATGGACCTGGTGAGAGTGTTACCACTAACCTGCAGTACAGATGGACCTGATGAGAGTGTTACCACTAACCTGCAGTACAGATGGACCTGGTGAGACTGTTACCACTAACCTGCAGTACAGATGGGCCTGGTGAGAGTGTTACCACTAGCCTTGTGAGAGTGTTACCACTAACCTGCAGTACAGATGGACCTGGTGAGAGTGTTACCACTAACCTGCAGTACAGATGGGCCTAGTGAGAATGTTACCACTAACCTGCAGTACAGATGGATCTGGTGAGAATGTTACCACTAACCTGCAGTACAGATTGGCCTGGTGAGAATGTTACCTCAACCTGTAGTACAGATGGATCTGGTGAGAATGTTACCACTAACCTGCAGTATAGATGGACCTGGTGAGAGTGTTACCACTAACCTGCAGTACAGATGGACCTGGTGAGAGTGAGGGTGTTACACAGGATCTCCGGGATGGTGTCCTGGCTCTTCAGGAGGGTGGTGATGGTGGACGCCAGGTCAGCTTCCTTCAGGGGATCAGCTGCCTCTCCTGTAGAAGGGAGTCACATTGAACTTTAGATTATTAATAATAACAGAATACAACCTATGAGTATATAAAGTTAATCTCTATAAATGCCTCAAACAGCTCTATTCTGTCCACATGCTTATCAATAAGAGCACTGTCCTGGATGTCACCTGAAGTCAAATAATTGATAACACAATGGTTATGTCAATGTACTTACATATACCGGTACTAAAGAAGTTAAAATAAAATGAAGAACTCAAGAGTACATAATGTCATGTGTATATGACTCACCGAGAACAGAGGAAGACATGAGGGTGAGAGAGAACAGAGCCTCATTCTGCATCACCACATGCTCCGATGTTGCCATGGCCACAAGATACTGCACACCATCGCTGTTTATCACATTCTTCATCACATCTGTCGATCTGCTGTTCTTTATCAGCCAGGCGAGCAGTCGAGTTGCCTCCCCTGAAATTATGAAGAAAAAATGTGACTCAACCACCATCAAAAACAGATACCGTATTTCCTATACTAAGCGTTGGGTGCATAGCCTCCAATAACTGTGGGTGGTAAAGTAACAGTTCATTTGTCTTCACCATTACTAACCACTCAAGACTTGTCATCAGTACACATGATAACTGTCTCATTTTCTACAGTATAACAGATTTACCTTTGACCCCAGCATGACCTTCAACTCCACACCACTCCACTAATTTTTGCAGAAAACCTTTGTCCATTCCAAGAGTCTTGGCAGCTTCCTCTGAAATTTTTTTAGACATAGTATTACATTGACTTTCAGATTTGAGACTTGCTATGATTCTTTATAACAGTATTAACAGATACATTGTTGATATTGTATAGATGGGAGACCACTCACTAATGCTGAGCAATATTTTTGCAATACCAATATATTGCAATACAATTTTCATATTGCAATATATTGCACCAAAAAATATTAAGTCAAATTTATTCATTTATCTTGTAAAAGGCACATTTACTGGCTTAACTTGTATTAAGAAAATTATTTTGAAGTGCTAGAATGTGTGTTGGACTGTATTACAAATGATCATTTTTTATAGATCTGAAAGTCATTTTATCAAATGTGTTATGTTGTCACAGCAAAATGAAGTAATAAAGTTGAATGTAGAGTTCATTTAGCATGTTGCAGTATCATTGGCACTCGTTAAAATGGTTTCGAGAAAAATATCTCATTGTCAGAGTATCTTGCAATATATTGTGGTACGTATTGCAATACATTACAGTTCAGCAATATGTATTGCAATACAAAAATTGAGGCAATACACAGCCCTACCACTCACCCTGACCATCTATGAGCATCCTGAGGACACCAAGTAGTTTGAAGGTGACGGCCATCACTTCTGTCTGGGCTAGCTTCAGAACAACCTCCATCACACCGGCTGCCAACATCCGTGGCTTGTTTGGCGCTACAGATAACATAATTAACACCCATTAAGCACATGATTGTTAATGATTCTTTGAATCTATCTCATTTGAATATGCTTATCAAAAAAGGACTTGGATTAAACATATTTTTACCCTCAAAGAAAGAATCTGGTTTGGTAAATAACAGTTAGGTCAATATACAGGGAGCATGAGTTTTAAGGTCCCCAGGAGTTGAGCTTATGAATGATTTGTCATTAAGACTAAAATGCTATTACTGAAGACACAATAAACCACATTGAATAAAACAGTCAAACAAAACATTATGAATAAAACAACTACCCGGTATAGCAAGGTTGCAAAGGGATAGAAAACAACACAGACCACTTAAAAAATATTTTTCTCTCTTACTTTGTACATTTCTCCTGGCATTGAAAGCTAAACCTAACACAATCCACAGGGAATGTTTACGCGATAATTGAGTATAGAGAAGACACACCCACCAGGTATAGCGAGGTTGCGGAGGGCACTGAGCACTGCGTGTTGCAGGGTGATGTTTGGCTCCTGTGGGTTCTCCTGTCGGATCAGCTCCAATAACTTGTCCATCACTCCGTCCTCCACCAGCAGGTGGCAGTGTTCATCTGACAACAGTGACAAAGAGCAACCGTTTAAAACAAAAGTTCTAACTTTTATACGCTGAATTGGTTATTTTCAACCATTTAAAAATGGTTTGTGATGGGCATTGAGAAGTTGTCATGTTAGAATAATGAAATTTGGAATAGCTGAAATGTAAGATTATAAGATTTAGATTATTAACTTCTGGGAGTTTATGTTATTAAGTATTAATTAATACAAGTGTCATTATATCAGAGTCAGTTCTCCAACACTCAATGTCTCCAATGTCCACAGTTATGGTCTGCTGCCTTCAACCTATTCTCACACACTGCAACTGGAAATACTTTATCATTGCCACACATACATGTATGTTCCAGCAAATGGGGCAAGGGAGACCACTGATGATTTCCTTGCTATTATCTCCCTTTGACCATTTAGCAGAAGCACAAAATCCTAGATTGCACCGTTGTAAATGAGTAAATAAAATTCATAAACTTTATCATTTCAACAAGCAAAAGAAAACCATGATATCAGACTTAACAACTAGAGTTGACACGGTTCACAACTGCATCGACTGAATCTTGGTATTCTGATTTCAGTTTGGTGCACCATGACGCGACGTGCATTTTCGGTTTGTACCAAATAAAATATTTATGCAGAAGTTGAAAAATCTTTAACATGTCAATAAGTCATGGACTTACAGCAGATTTTTGTTCTGAGTCACAGATTTTTGTCTGAAAGTCAAGCCACTATTGATAGTTGATTATTTTCAAAAGGAGGCAAGTCATTGACTCATGGGTAATTTTTTGGGGGTAGGCCTAAGTCTAGGTAAAATTTGGTAAGTCAGTGACCTCGGACTTACAGATTTTTTATCCCGTTTTTATTATTTAATTTATAAAATTTTATTTACATTTTCAGTTCCCCATTTTTACATTCAATAGACTTTATTTTGAAGTGAAAAGTGTTTTGTTGTGGCTTAATTTAGTTTGTTCATTCTTGGATCTGAATCATACATAAAATCTACAGAACCAAGGGTTCTGTACCGCAATGTATACAAAACTGAAGGTTAAGTGTACTGTTTCATCCCTATTATAACAACCAACAAGTCAACTTACCGCTTCTAGCAAAGTTTCCGATGGCGAGCGCTCCCGAGACCTTGAGAGTGTCGTTGTTCCCCTCCAGCCACTTGACCGACTCTATGAAGACAGTTCCCTCTCCCCCTCCGAACAGCTGCTTCATACTCTTGTCTGGGGAGGGAAGTGGTGAAATTCAAATAAATGTATCATGTATTCATTAAAAGATTACTATATTACTATTATTATAACCACTGATCACTTTATAAATATGATTTGACTCTCTGCCAAAGAACAACTGAATTTAGCGAAAGCATCAAACTTCAGTTCAGTTGGCCAGCATAGGTTTAAAAGATTTAACCTCTAAGGAGTATTTGTGCCAAGTTTGGTGCTTGTTTCACATTTTAAAAAATTCCCCTGAACAAAATAATATATCTGCTGCACTAATATGTTTGTCTGGGAAAGATTTTTTTTCTTCTATACATGTAGGATGTGAAATAAATGGCTTAACCATTTCAAACATGAATTAATTGCAATTCACAGAGTGAATTATCCCCTCAAAGTCATCTCCAACAAAATACCCTGAACTGTTCCTTGATAATCGTGTTCAGATATCCATATATCTGTACACACGTGGTGCACCCACCTCCAACAAGCAGCGACACAAGAAGATCGGAGGCCATCTTGACACACCCGAGACTATCCTCGTCGGAGCGCCCGGTGTTCATCTGCACCAACTTGATGAGATGCAGACTCAGGTTCGTCTCCGCCAGTGTCTCCTTGATCTTGTCTGCAAACATATATGGCTATCACTTACTTTTAACATCAAGACAAAATTGTTACAGCAGAACAATGAAGTATGGTTTTAATGGTACAGCAATATTATTCTTTAAAGACTTAATAAATAGATAGATTTAATTATGTAAATAAATAGATTTATTATGTAAAATATTGTCCATAAAAAGAAAAAATGCAATTATAAATTCAAATTGTAGGAATTTTGGGGATAATTGAAAAAGAATTGCAAAGTTTTTGCAATTGCACTGATTACAGATTTTATGTGTGCTTCTTATTTCAGTAACAATACAAGCTCAACACAACACTGAATGTACACAAACATTACTGACCACTGTGACTCTGTGGCTCATACAATGAATGATATACCTCCACTTAGAACTAAGACAAATCTCCATAACTGCAACTGATCATGAGAATATGATACATATGATATTAATTGTTGGTCACTCCATGCCTCCAAATAAACAGTGCCGAAAAACTTGTATAGATTGTAAATCAAATTATAAAGTTATCCCCATTAATTTTGCTCATTGTAATTACTACATGATAAGCAACACTGGCTTTATTTCTAATAAATGATAACTACCAGCACGTGGTTAAAGGGGGGTCGACTTATACATGAGATATAGGGTTTTGACCAGTATTTGGGTAGTTGAGAAAGGGGGTCGTGACTTATACGCGGGGTCGACTTATACCCGGTAATATACGGTATGTACATGTACATAAACCCCTCCTGCGCCATTGAACTGGTATAACAACTTAGCATAACTTATGTAGGGACCACAATCAAGACTGACCACTGTCCGCAAGAGAGATGAGAATGTCAAGCACGGTGTACTGGTGGTCACTTTCTTCCTCCGAGGCGAGCATGTTGACCAGTGTCCGAGGCAACTCAGACTCACTGATTTTCTCCTTGCCAAAATCTGAAACAGAGCAGGGTAAATTTATATATATTGATATACGAGGAATCTCTCCCACATTAAGTTTGTGACCCACTCACTTCAATGCATTGCCAAGGACGAAGATATTTGATTGCAAAAACTAGAATGGCACTAACAGAAACTAACAAAAAGCTTGAAATAAGCAAAGAAAAATTTCCAAGGGTTTTCGTCTTCTGTGCTTTTTTGTCTGGTTGAATGTTGACTACCTCAAGACCATCACTTCATATTTCATACATCAATTCAAGAAATTCTATTGGCAACTTCTTATGGTTATACTTCTTCCTGTTGGCTAAGTAGCTCATCAGCCTTTACAAATGAAAGAATAGGTTAATAAAATCACATGTAACGTCACTAAATATTTAATAAACACTGTTGGTTTAAAAAATATTAGACTTTGAGGCATTCATGTCATGCGATCATTTACTATCCCCATGTGGTTAATCACGTGACAATCATTCCAAAAAGAACAAGTGTTTGCCACTAATATGGCAATGTCCCCCGCGATTAACATTGAGTTTAGTAAGACACATCATTGGGTCAAGTGTCACAGTCACCTTGAAAATAAGGTCACCAAAACGACTGGTGTCTGCGTAAACTGCTGTCAGCAAATATTAAGACATTATGTCTAACTAGTCATGAGATATCACGTTAACAAGAGACAATAAAGTGGTCAAGGTCACCAAAAAATCAACTGGTGTCTGCGTCTTCCCCCAATGTAGGCCGACACGAAATTTGAAAACCCTTAATACAAGGCTCTATGAGATATCACGTTAACAAGAGTTTGAAAATTGGTCAAAGTGTCGTGGTGACCTTGAAAATAAGATCAAGGTCAATAAAATCGACTGGTGTCTGCGTCTTCTCACAATGTAGGCTGACACTAAATTTGAAGACTTTGGATAAAACGCTTCATGAGATATCGCGTAAACAAGAAATGTGACATACGTACGGACGTACGCCACTGAATACATATTCCCCCGTTCCGCGTTGCAGCGGGGGACAATTATGGGTAGAGCTTTGTCTAAGCATGATGACGGAAAGTACAATTGCCGAAATTAAAAGTTTGCCGCATCATTAAAGCTGCACATCATGGAAAGGAGTACACACTGTATTGGTTGCCATGTATACGTGCGGACGGCTGACATGAAAACACGTTATGTTACCATGGGCACGTTGGATTACGAGGGGGCCGCTTGGAATAGCGGAAACATAATTCAATTGTTACGTCATCAAAAACTATACCTTTATTGTCTGATAAAGTTGGGTTGTTTTAATTGTTCTAACTGCTCGGCATCTCAGAATCATAAATTGATGGTCAAGGCATGTCAACACAAGAATTCAGCATTCCAGTACTTTTAGGGCATGATCTCTAAGGCTCTCATATTGTGACTCTCAAATTTCATTTCTTGTAAAATGTATGCTACCCCGTAAATGGATTTTAAAAATGCTAAATATTGACATGCTTGAAATAAACAAAAGACCCTCCAACCCCCCCTTCCCGCAGACACCACTAAAGCTAAGCCAACAACCCCCCTTTCTGGGACACATCTCTCTTATCTTGGGCACCTTGTAAACAAACATGGAAATTAAAAGATGCTTTATGACAGAGAATGTTGAACTAAACAATGGTTTACATTTTGTTCTTGCAAATGCTTATAGGGACTGCAACTAAACTCTTAAAGTTACTTGATTTACATTCTGCAACCAAACTATAAGGTTTCATGTAAATATATATATGTTATAGATGTTTACTTCAGCTGTCAGGATACATCATTTGAGCCATTTTGTTATAGTCGCTTTAGATATCCCTCAATAACTCTTAAGCCAAGCGGATAAGCTTAAAATATGAACAAGAAATCATAAGAATAATTTTCTCTGAGAAAAGAAACAGACATGAAAACCTGACACAAAATGACTTCTCCAAGAACAGACACATATCATTAGAGTTATCTGTCCCTCTATAGAGTTATGTCCCTTATGTAGAGTTATCTCCCCTATCATTATTTATCTGCACCAACTGCTCATGAAAAGGCTGAGGTTATGAGATAACAGGCAGAGTTATCTGCTAATGTGGTAGGCCACGTTCCATAAGCGGTGTGCGCTCAATGAGTTGATAACCTTATATTGGGGAAGATCATGTTTACATGAACATCAAAGAAGAACAGCATATATACTTTTTATGATTTTCTTTAATATGTGTGTTTGGAATGTGTCTTTTTACAACTTCTGCCTCGAAAATACCAACATATCCATTTTGATTCTTAACATTGCTTAGGATTTAGTTTAGTTATGTGTGAGGAAAGCGAAATATGTCTCCATTAATTAAAACATCTAATGCTACATGTGCTAATCAAAAGATGCAAGAAATAAGACATTTATGATGGCATTTACTTAATAATAAATGAAGTCTGTCATGTCTCTGACATGTTACACTGAAGTGCATGTCAAAATGATACAAAAGCTTAAGCACTAATGTATAAATGTCATTTAGAGAGGAAACATATTTGAAGAATCTCAGGACACTCTCTTAACAGATTTTGTTGTTGCAATATGTCAGTGGAGGCAATAATAAAAATGATTTTGGAAAGATTGTTTAATGTCATCTTTAACTTGAGGATTATCAGAACTATTTTCCTTCAAGTGACCAAACCAAGTCTTTGTTGTTTATCATATCATATTGACAGCACATAATTTACCTTCATTAAATTTTAAATGATGACCAACTCTTACTTCAAGTTTCCAAACATCAGACATACCTCTCCTAATTATACATGAATATGGGCAAGTAATCAAGGCAATTAAGATAGTTTTAATGAGGCTGGTTCTAATGAGGCTGGCAGCTGGTTCTCCAATCAGTTGATGGATGAACTGGGTTGGACTGAATGTTGATAACTCAAATATATGTACCCGGTTTTCAGTGTTTGGTCTATATTTTGTATAAACATTCATGTCACCTAACCAGAATTATTAATAAGTGGGGAACCATTCCTAAGTGACAGAATTTCAGGAATACAAATTTGCAGGAATAATCCAGTACTGAAGAGGGCCAAAGATGGACATACTTGCACTATTCCTGCATCAGAATATTAATGGTGAGGAGAGGTGTTTAACACAGCTTTCAAGCGTATTACACGGCTGCTAGTATTATTGCAGGGAGAATGTCCACAACACCATGTGGCTATATGTGTTGCGGTGAAACCTGCGAGCAACGGCTGGAACTAGCGAACCACGGATAATAGTAAGGGTTAAAGAAAGCATGAAGTGCAGCACTGTATCAGTGGACAAGCAATGCTTCAGTCATTGAATATAGGGTACCAGCCTCTCATGAAGCGATCCTGTACCAGTTGTACATGCTCCACATGCCTCCCCAGTAGAAGTCTGCCTATCAACACTACATTGAAACCTGTACTCCGGGAATACATGGTGTCAGACTGTTTACTCTTGTAAGGAGCTAGATAAAGAAGATGTGTTTGTCTTTTAACAGCTTCTTAGAGTTTCAGACTTTGTGAGTTAACTCTTGACCTGGAGCTGAGCAATCTGTGATATAAAACTTCAGCAGTTTAACAGGCAAATCAATCTCATAGGAGTCTTTTGTATACGTCTTTTGTAAGTTTATTGTCAAGCACTGAATACAAAGAGTTCAGATCAGGATTCATCAATCAAGTGATAATTCTAAATTATATTTGAAAAAAAAAAAAAATTATATCACATGAGAATTACGGAGTGAGTGAGTTATTATTTAAAGCCATTTGTGAAAAGCCATTGGCATGCAGCAAGATGAGAAATCGGAAACAATATTATGTTTCCTTACACTTACAATAAAATCATTTGTAGTCAGGTAATTTGTTGATTAATGCTGCTTCCAAGAAATTTCTCTCGGAAGGCAAAGCTAGGGAGAAAGCCGTCAGGCTTCAAACTTCAGGCTAACCTTGTGGTTATGCATTGCAGTGAAACCAGCAAGATCCAGGCGGCAATAGCAAGTCATGGGGTGCTATTGCATTCAATTTTCAAATTAAAAAAGTCCACAACGAAACATTCCGACCATTGCACTATCAATACTAGTATTGATTGGTAAGACAGTAAAGTATTTACTCCCTCTCATGTTTGTATCATAGTTTCTTTACAATTGTTTTAAGTTCTGTATAAATGTATAACTTATTATACCCACATGCACCTGATGAAGGAGTAAGAATATACTCAGTTCAGGTTCAAAATTAAGATGTTGTCATCCAGAAAATCTTGTTTTCTTAACTAGTGTACAAGATAAGAGATAACCACTTTAGACTCAGGCACTTCTCGTAAGCATACTGCATGGGACATAATGAGAAAATAGCAGGACATGTTTGTTCTCTGAGACAAATTCCTGCAGTTTTTCCAAACTCTTAGATCTTCCAAGCCCAAGGCAACGTTTCTGCATGTAAACACAGGTAATGATATTGTGATTATCCCATACAACAACTGCCAGTCGTCTCAGCAGAAACATGTATGCCTGTTTACCAATCCACTCATCTTTTCATGAATAAATATTGTTTAAATCAAACATGTATGAGGGTATAGAAGCTCCTTTTAGTACTGTACATGGTTCCCAGAGGTTGACACTGACAGTATACAAACATACAATCCACATTTTTCAATATATGTCAACTGGATCCATGGTATTGAAGTGAAGCCAATGTGACTGATTACCTATAATTTCATCTTATCAACAGTATGTTACAAGAGTCATTAGAAGATCTTTGATAAGTTCTTCCCCAGAATATGTGAAACAAGCAGGTGTCACTAAGGTGACATGATCCCCCGCTAAAGAATTTATACTTCAAAATTAAAAAATAATGCTATAAGGCCCTCAAAATCAACTGAGCCTAAACCTTCCCTAGAAGAACATTGGTAGACGAAAATCCAGTGAATATCCCACTGACAAGCTTAACATGCTGGTCAAATGCTGAAAAGTTAAAGGTTCAATTGTGACCTTGAGAATGATGTGAAAGTCACCAAAATCTAATCAGCTCTTTATCTTCCCTAGGAGAAGCTTTGTGTAAAATATGATGAGAATGAATGATAGTGGACAGGCGGACAAATGGACAGACAGGCAGCGTGATGACTATCTGACGGTATTACATACTGGTGGGTTAGTGATATGAACAGACAGCTATGTTTATGATAAGATGCTGGAATGCTCAAAGGATGGAAATAGGATTTCTAATTGAATACATATACTACAAAACTGGATATTTACTCAAATAAATACCAGGGGTAGTATATTAACATTCAGAGAGTGTTTAGTCAATGTAAAGACTAAAAGCTAGAAAGTGTTTCTGTTAAGACAAACTGACAAGTGATATACTTACAAACTCTATGATAAATAGCTTATATCATGCCAACATATATTACAGCAGGAATAATTCCTGCAACATCATTGTTACATATTAATATCAATTAGATATTGATTGGAACAAGAAAGAGCTTGTTCCTTGCAGCATTTGAACCCTACACTGTCTTGTTCCAAACTCTAAATAGGAAAGGGAAATCCAAAAGAATGTCAGAAATGACAATTCAATAACAGCTTAAAAAGTAGCGATTATAGCGAAAATGACATGCTCTGACATTAAAGAAGTTGTTATCCAGAAAATCTTTCTGTTCTTATGTATACCACTTCTAAATGCCCTTCAAAGACCCTTCTCTGACATTAGTTTTTACTTTCAGTTTTCACACCACAAGGTTCTACAGTTCTTCTATAACTAGTGCCTGACACTGGCTATACCATACACATCCTGACTGAGAGCAGGCCTTGTCTTACATGCATCAAGTGCTTACCTAACTACTGTAAAGCCATACTCTTGATGTTCCTACACCCAATCTGACCAAAATCAGAAACACTCTTCTTGTTATCTGAAACTCAGGCAGTAGATTTTCAATCCAGCATGAACATTTGGTAAGACAGTCTTTCCAACCTTCTCATAATTACATTGTTTAGGTTGTGCACATTCTCAATCTCCAAGATCCACAATCTATTTTGTGCGAAATGAGAAAAACTATATTATGTTCTTAAATTAAATCAGTATGGTAGCCTCTCTTGAAACAAGAGCATGGTGCCATGTAAGTTAGGTAAGTGATGTCATATGGTAATTCTCTCGTCACAATGGTGATTTGAGGAAATCTTACCGGTAGTTTCAATATTGTTTTGTTGGCATTTTCACTTTTTTAATTAATGTGTGCTATTCTTTGTCAAATTGTCAAATCTAAAGACATCAAAACATTACCATCAGCAATAACTAGATTGTGTTTTAATGATGTATTGATAACCTATATGTATGACAGGAATGTCCCCTCTAATTTGTTTCCATAGCAAAACCCTGATAAAGCCTTCGCTGATCCCTCTAATTAGAGACTGCCTGCTTGAACTTTCTCCGATAGTACACACAATATCATTGATACACAGTAAGTAGAATTCAGACGGTATGACTGTTCCTCTTACAGGAGAAGCAGGACTGGGGTAGAATTATGTTCAAAACTTATTTCATTTTAACATTTTGAATGCATTTGCACAGTGACCAAGGATTCCCAACTCAAATTTGATTCACTAGGTTTGCATTTATTTCGAAGAAAATATTGTTAAAATTAGTACATGCTAGGAAAGACATAGCACATCAACCATTATGTGTGTTTTGTAATAAAGTAAAAATTTCCCCTCAGACCTAATGCTTTTACTATAATAGTTCAGGGCCAAACTGCAAAACACTTTATTGCTGATCTATTTCTTAAAAATCTGTTATAACCAACAAATTATGAAAACATATTTTTATATCCTTGACCTTATTCCCAACCTCCACATTTCTTTTTGAATAATGAGAATGTCATCTTAAAAAAGTTCTTTCAAATCGACAAGCTCCCTAAACCATGAGTGCTCTACACATGCGTGTTACCATCCATTATGCAATTGTATATCAGATATTAGCAATGGAAGCTCTTCATTTATCCAAGGTCGTATAAGTGAAGGCATGACAATGTTTGTACTCTATAGGAGAAGTTTCTTCCTTGTAGACCGGACTACTTTCATTAGGAACAAGGATTGTGAGGCTTCAGTGGGCTGGTGACTTAATTATCCATACTGTGACAGATTGCTGGAGTTACACAAGCTACAAACTTAATTACCGGTAATGAGATATACGGCAAGCAAAGGCAATTTTAGATGAAGTAATATCAGCATAAATATCACCTATTCATAAAGTAGAAATTTCACCAAAGGAGATTATTATGACATCATTAAGTACTTAAATGTACATGCTGCTATTACCTTAACGATAAAAGTTTAAGCCTTTTTTTTGACGATTTTACACAAAAAGACTAAAATATTTATTTCTATTCAGAAAAATAAACCACAGACAAGGGCCAATGTGGTATACAAGATTGTCGAAATCAATGCAACAAGATAACTGCCCACTTTCTGAAACCGGAGAAAACACTTACACAAGCTAACCAAATTGCCTTTTTGACACAAGACTAAGCCAGAAGACAGAAGCAATGATTATATGACTGTCAACTCAATTGTATCTAATAGAAGCTTCATGTTGCAATTACTGGCTGATGGTTCTGTTTACAGCTAAACTGGAGGATCGCAGTTACACACAGTCTAGAAATCATCCAAACAGCATTGTCTGCGTTAATAAAAATGCTTGTATCAGTTGGGATTTATTTTGCAGAATTTATTTTTTATCGCATTGAAATTATCATTATCATTATATTTGGATATCACTTTTTTTTGGTCATGATTAATACTATATTTCATTGTGTATTATTAGCTAGCGACTGTAACATTTACTTAGACTCGCAGTTGTAACGCAGTTATACATCATGAATCAAACAGAGAAATAGAAAGAAACTAGATGAGCGTTTGCGGGACACCGCAAAAGCAGAACAGCTCCGAAACTTTGGGTCTCGCCTTTCCCTGTTCCGCCTTCTCCTCAGCATAAATAAAATGGGAATTTTTTTGGACAAAAATTTGTTTATTATTCAAGTTATATTCTAACAAGTTGAATCATCACCGGGGTCACTTTTCACAAACTTGTTCTTAAAACCTATTTCTGATTTCAAAATTGGATCAAAGGATTAACATGGCCTTAACCAATATCTCATGATCTTGACCTTTGACCTTCAAGGTCACACCATCAATGATTACTTTTCATTGTGTATAACAATCATGCAATGACTCAAAGTGTTCATTGTTAGTATAAGGCATATTCACAATAGCATGCTTAAGTTGTGACCTTGCTGTGACCTTGACCTTTGACAGATTTTAGCGAAAACCTTTTCAAATCTTGGCCTTTCTCCATAGTTGATATACACCAAAGAAGAGCCTGATAGCACAAATATTTTTCAAGTTATCGTGTTTACAAGGATTTTTTTAGCGATTTCAGAACTCGTGACCTTGACCTTTGACCTTGAATGTGAACATATAAAAAAAATTCCCCAGGGGTATAAGTAAGAAGTTATGTATATGAGTTCTCAAAACCTAAAAGGAAAAAAGTTATAGCGAAAACAAAACGCGGCGGCGGCGATGGAAACTGCACAAAAACTGATAGCAGCTCCGACTTAGTCGGAGCTGCTAAAAATATGACATCTGTTAGTCAATTATTTCACAGCTGTAGTGGTTTTTGCATTTTTCTTTTCTGTTACAATATTACACTTAGTCATGAAATACAAGAGATTATAGCTGCTGTCATCTATATTTTTGTGTAAAAAAATGTTAAAACTAAAAAAAATTCTGAAATACTTAAATATGATATCTTAAGCCACAATTTGTTCATTTAATGTATATGTTTTCCATGCGAAAATATTGTTTAAATATTTATACGTTTGTAAACAATTTGACAAAAAGATACTGTAAATAGAAAAAATAAACTTTCGCTTACAAATTACACATATATATTTTTAACATCCTAACAACAAAGAATGAAATGTGTTTGAATAAAGAGATTTGAATTGGAGCAAAACTATCACCTGGAAAATTTCTGTTAAAGCGATTGTGACATGACAGTTTAGTATTCTGACATGACAATGCATTATCGTCATGACGACATGTCGTGTCAACATTCTATTGCCTTTCATCATATTTCACCAAATGACAGTTGACAGTCGGCAAAGTGACAAGACATTAACAAGCATTAACAAGTAGTTGACAGTGTTGCTCACAATACACAACATGGTGGAAAACTGACATTGACAAAATATCCCTGTACGACTGTCCGTGGTGATAGTGGTTTGCCTAAAGCATATTTTGTTGAGCCACCATTTCATGTTTTCATCTCTTTGAAAATCATAACTTGTCATTGGTTTGTTTATCATTTTGCTGCTTATTTCAACATTATCCTAAGAGTGTCTATCATTAGCCCTGGTAAATTTCAAATTAATTTCTTTGCTAACAAGTTTTTTCTCTCCATAAAGTCAGTCTCTCAGAATGGTTCTGCATTGAATAAACTACAAACTGTTGATTATGTCTTATTATCATTATCTCAAAAGTTGAATACTAACATATATATATGAAATAATAAGTTTTAGGCATTGCTCATGTGGTCTCAATTGAACAAAGAACTGACATCTTTTAGTAAGAAGTAAGAGTTAAAATAAAAACACAATTCATTCCTAGATTACTTATGTAAGTGAGGTGAAATTGATTCTGCTTTTGCGTGATAGTTAAATTCAATATTGATGGCATTTTGTAATGGTTTCTGATCCACTGACTACATGAATCCTTTATGTTATAGTTTCCCAGAATTACGAGCAGCTGAGCTGGGTTATTCCTTCTCTCTATTGATCTCTCTAACAGTTGAAGCACTGTTATCTTTTCAAACCAGAATGTTTAAAATTTTGACCTTTCAGTTTTACTCAAGAAACATTCAGTACCAAAAGTTTCTATTTCAATATAGTGCACAGTGTATTTCTCCTCCTCAGAAAGTTTAATATAGTTTGTTTTATGTAATTATATTGTATCTCTTTGTTGCAATTATCACTTAATAGCATCTAGGTCTTTTTTTTGTTTTTGGTCGTTAATGACATAAATGTGAAATGAAAAGACTTAATCTATTCCTAAAACCTAAGTTACTTGATAAACTGAAAATTATGACAATGTTGATCTCTTAACCAAACCGTCATTGTCTTGTGTATTCATTGAAGTACCCATGTTAATGCTTATATTTTCATTTAAATAACAAACCAACCTGAAATGCCAAATTATAGGCGTCATAACTGATTGACCATTGGTTAAAGATTTTCTACAAAACTGTAGTTAACTGAATCATAGCAATGTTTAATTTTTGGCTGTCCCTGTCTTGACAGACAAGCACCTGTTTCTTGCAAAGTCCATGAAGTGGAAGAATTGCCTATAAACTCTATGTATATGCCTATCAGTTTGTCAGTGTGAATAATGCTGGAGAACTCAAGAAGTAAACCAGGCGTAGACAAACAGGAAGCCTTCTCATTAGCTGTACCTGGTACAGACAAACTATGTGCTGACGAGATAGAGAGAACAATATTGGTACCCACTTTGTGAAGACCTTTTAGAAGTCACTATTAGGCAAAAAAATGATTTAGTTGGTTTACGGATTCTCCTACTATGACTTTAACTTTGGGTTGTTGGGCTATCCTCACCCTCATTTCAAACTTGCATTATCACAACGGGGTTGCTAGTTTTTTAAATAACATTGATTTGCCATCATTTTCATGTAAAGAAGTAAAATTAACTTACAAAACATTGTTTTGACTTAAAGGATTATCTCCTGATTATAGGTGCTGATTTAATGCTTTATTATAAAAAACCAAGCCATATCATTTTGAGTTAGAGCGGACTAAAGAACCATTCAGTTTGTAAGGCTCAAGTTGTAACACATGTTTAAGAAAGTAATTACCGTATCCGACTTCAAATCACAATCCCACTTTCCAAAGTAGTATTACCAGGTTGTTGTTTCTGTTTTACTTGTGTTACCCCTAGTTAAGTACTATAATAATAAAGTGCTATACAATATAATAATTTGGATAAAGTCTTTATGTTAACATATACATTATTCTGATTCCTGATTGCAATTCAGCAACACAGAGAGGAAGACCCTGGTTCCAGTATGGCACAGCTAATCTACATCTATCAAGTCTTTTGCTCCGGTATGTCTCTCTCTGTGTTTCAATTAACCACCATTCAGCCTGGAAGAAGATCAAAAGAGTGATGGTGATTCCAAAACCCTTAGTAAGCACTTCCTCAGTCTGCCTGACTTCATCCAGTCAGACCCGCAATCTTCCGTAATGAAGACAATTTCACGGAATAACTTCTTTATTCTTGAGAGGCCCATTTCAAAAGACAATCTCCCATTTTTCATCGTATCAGACCTACTATCTTCCTAAATGAAGTAAGAATACAATTTCATGGATATGTAAGTTCTTTATAACTGACGCTCTTATTCGAACACTTTCTTAAACACAACAATGGATTCTTGTAGAAACAGCCAATACAGAATACATAATTATCTAAATCTTCTACCTTTGATTGCTTTTAGAATTTCAATAAAGCATGTCATATTAACTACAACCTCCAAGCACCAAAACATTCTAAGGCAATACTTTGTTTAAGTTATACCTAATACCTATAATTAGGATCCAATACCTTTTCCTCAGTACCTTGGCAACCTCTGTTCACCAATAACCCCAGTACAAACAACGGTCATCAACAACTATTGTGCACCCACCAAGCACCTAACACATAAGCACCAACAACAAATGAGTATAAACAACAAACGAGTACTAATAACAAATGAGTATGAACAACCAATGAGTGCCACCAACGGTTTAAACATATTTTTTTCTTTAAAGAATTGGATTGGTAAACAAGCTGCAATAGTTTATATGAATACCGCTCCAGTGCCAACAACCAACGAGTATCAACAACCAACGAGTATCAACAACCAATGAGTGCCAACAACCAACGGGTATCAACAGCCAATGAGTATCAACAACCAACGAGTATCAACAACCAATGAGTGCCAACAACCAACGGGTATCAACAACCAACGGGTATCAACAGCCAACGAGTATCAACAACCAACGAGTATCAACAACCAACGAGTATCAACAACCAATGAGTGCCAACAACCAACGGGTATCAACAGCCAATGAGTATCAACAACAATTGAATGCCAACAACCAACGAGTATCAACAACCAATGAGTGCCAACAACCGAGTATTAACAACCATTGAGTGCCAACAACCAACGAGTTTCAACAACCAATGAGTGGCAACAACCAACGAGTATCAACAGCCAAAGAGTATCAACAACCAACGAGTTTCAACAACCAACAAGTATCAACAACCATCAAGTGCCAACAACCAACGAGTATCAACAACCAATGAGTGCCAACAGCCAACGAGTATCAACAACCAACGAGTATCAACAACCAACAAGTATCAACAACCAACGAGTATCAACAACCAACAAGTATCAACAACCAACGAGTATCAACAACCAACGAGTATCAACAACCAACAAGTATCAACAACCATTGAGTGCCAACAACCATCGAGTGCCAACAACCGAGAACCAGCAAAAATCAAGTGCCAAAAATCTACGGGAGCTACCGACAACCAGCAACCACCTGAGTACATGTCAGTTCATTAAGTGATTTAAAATATAAAAGTCAGCACTTTCCAATCTGCGAGTTTCTTATTTAATCATATCAACTCTTTCATACCCTTAACAACCACCTTGAATAAACCAATCCCAGCATCATATCTTCAGTATTGATCAGTACATGTTTTATTTTAGTAATTCCCAAAATTCTTAGTCAGCATTTTTTAATTCTGCAAATACCTTTCCAAAACAAATCCCCATTCTACATAGCTCTCAAAACTTCCTGAGTAACAGGATCATACCAAATCAAAGTGATTCTGAAAGATTTTCTGATCATAACCCCTTCATTAGATGTAAACAACCACCTAGCATCAACCAACAACTAACAACTAACACCAGCCACCAAGCATCTCCAATATGTGTCATCCCGTACTATACTCATGTGAAAGCAAAAGCCCTTAGTCAGCACTGGCAGTGTTTCCCAATAATAGCCACTATCTTCCTACAACCACCTAGCATCACATCCACAATACTTCTGAGTCAGTCTTTCACTCAAGTGTACTGTTCTTATGACTGTACCAAAGTATGCTGTCTACAGCACCGTTCCTGGAAGTTCAGTGCCAAGACAAACACAATGGTTGTCATGTAGGTAGTACGGTACTGTAACACTATGCACCTATCTGACAGGAGAGATTGTGGATCACTGGAGAACATCCACATGCCTGCAACAATGTTTATAGTCCTGATATGTATATGTAACCTTTTTCAGTAATATGAACCTGACTATTGGAATAGGAAACTGTTATATCTTTAACAGTTATTTGAAAAAGAATGATTACTTATTTGGATCAAAGCATTCTCTGTAATTGGCGGTCTCTCCTCTCTAAGCACCCCAACTACAATTTTAACTCACGAAAAACTAACCACATTTGGGCCTCTCTTCCCAATCCTATCTAGATGATTAACCCTTGAAGTTTCACTGGAAAAAAACTGCAATGTGCTTGCTTTAAGCCTCCTTCTTCCTCTTTGCGCTGCATTTTGTACGATATGACTGCTTTTTATTTTATATAACAACAGCCAAGTGTTGATTTATTCAAAATCCTGAAGTTCATTAGATGGCAAATATAAAAGTTTGGTCAACTAATTTTGTAGTTATTTCATCGACTAAATTAGCGGTCTTTATTATTGCAAATTTTCACATCCTTTATATACATCTGCTGATCTGACAAAACAATACTGAATGAAACAGAATAATCTAGATATTTCAACAATCTGTAATTCATTCATTTACTGATTCAAATTACAAAGTCTGGCAATCTTCATCAAAGATTACTACACTAAATGACTGATACGTATAACAATTTTGAAAACAGTGAACAAATAGAACTGATTCTGACATTTATTTGAAATAAGTTTTCTTGAACAAGGAAGGATATGAAAGCATTTTATTCATTGTACTGAATGATAATTGTCATTTTATAGAGCGTTCTCTTTTTTCAATTTCCTAAAGACCCACGGCAGTTAAAACGTTGAACACAGAAGATGGGTAATGTATTGTTAGACATTTATTTTCTTGAAACGAGCATCAAGGGTGTCATTAATACTGAAGTTTCAGACTACAAGAATTTCCCAAAAGAGACGTCAGTTAGATTTAATGAAACAAAATATAGTGCCTTTAACACAAAAACTCCAAATTGACATTTCAATCAATAAAAGGCTAACATAGACACAATTCTAAACTTCTAAACTTAATTCAATATCCATCAACATTCAAACCTGGATACTTTCCAATATAATATGATAAATAAAATTTGGCTGATATACAAAATCATAAGTTACAAGTCTCCAAAGTTTGTCTCAAATATCACCTGTCATTCTTACATTAGCAAATAGCACATGTCTGAATCAATATTGTCTCCTCAGCTTAGTTAGTCAACAGAATTCTGCTTAATGGATAGCTAATTTGCCAAGTGCCTGACCGACTGTTAGAAAATCAATTACTTAAGGTGAGCTTCAGTAGGTCGACAACAATGTCTTGTAAAGTCAATAACATTGGCATATGAAAGATATAACTTACAGTATACGAAGAGTCCTCAAAACTTTTATTCAATCCCTTCAAAATTGGCATTTTCATGGTGTTTAGATCTAAAACATATATATATATATATACATGGAAGATCTGCATTTTAAACCTGATTATGATACAGTTCATTCATATTTAGCATGAACATGAAATATACAGCCTTTAATTCAGTCTGTTTGCATTCAATTACTGTTGATTCTTGACTATTTCACACAGCCACCAATCATCCCACTATCCTTATTATCATTGGCTTACCGGAGTCTGCGATGCTGCTGACCGTCATGAGAGTCATGTTGGTCAGTCCGTGGTCAGACAAGTGTTGCTGGAGACACTGGTCTAGAAGTTTCAGGACATCTTCTTCTAAAGCTTTCTCTTGTAGTGCCTCTGTAACAGAGATGATAAATATTTGGATTAATTGCAATGCTGGCTATAACCACAAGTGTTGCTGCAGACATTACTAGATCCATGAACCCCTTGAACCCCCGCCTCCGGTGTGTCTACCACTGTGAGCACATGAAAGGGTCAACTAGTTTTAGGACATCTTAATTCTTCCAGTGTTATCTCTTGTATTGTAACTCTGTAACTTAGATTTTTGTATAGGATTAATTGCAATGATTGCTAATAACAACAAGTGTTGCTGGAGACATGTTCTGCTAATGCTCTCTTTTTATCACTAGATATTTTGTAACAAATATATCAATTGATAGGACAAGTTATGATAATTGTCGTTACTGCATTTGTTTGTGAAGAAACTGCTCTAGTAACTTTCGGGCAAACTTTCTCTTGCAAAAGAATTAAAACAGATTTGCTGATAAAGAACAAGATGTGTTTGTTAAACACGGATGCCCCCGGATATACCAAAGTTATGGCCAAGGTTAACGTTTTCTGAATATTGTCCACTGCGGCAAGGTCAAGGTCACAAGGTCAAATATGATGATCTCATCTGAAGGTCTCATCATTAGGTATGCACATGCCAAGTATGAAAACCGTAGCTCTGAGCAATCCAAAGTTATGGCCAAGGTTAACGTTTTCTGAATATTGTCAATTGCGGCAAGGTGAGGGTCACAAGGTCAAATATGATGACCTCATCTGAAAAGTCTCATCACAAGGTATGCACATGCCAAGTATGAAAGCCCTAGCTCTGAGCAATATTAAGTTATGGCCAAGGTTAAAGTTTTCTGAAAATGTCCATTGTGGCAAGGTCAAGGTCACAAGGTCAAATATGATGACCTCATCTGAAAGGTCTCATCACAAGGTATGCACATGCCAAGTATGAAAGCCCTAGCTCTGAGCAATATTAATTAAGTTATGGCCAAGGTTAAAGTTTTCTGAAAATGTCCATTGTGGCAAGGTCAAGGTCACAAGGTCAAATATGATGACCTCATCTGAAAGGTATCATCACAAGGTATGCACATGCCAAGTATGAAAGCCCTAGCTCTGAGCAATCCAAAGTTATGGCCAAGGTTAAAGTTTTTGTTGACAAACACACAGACAGACAGACACACAGACAGACAGACGGACAGACGGACAGGTGAAAAACAATATACCCCCCGGAATCTCCGATTCGGAGGCATAAAAAAGATACTTTTGCATAAATACCTTTTTACATGATACCATTATCATAAAATGATATCATGTTAGAATTATTAAAGAGGAAATGTTTTTAAAAAGTGTTTTTGTACAATTCATGTGACATGTTGTTACTCAAACACAAACTTGTAAATAACGATTGTTTGCCTCCAGTCATGGTAGCCAGCTTCTGTGGCCGACAACATTGTATTGTTTTAATTGATAAACTGACAAAACTGCTTCCTCTTCTATTCTATTGAACTTTGTTGGGTAATACTAATTGGTATTTGAATCTTCAAAAGAACATTTAGGACTTTCTTTTCTCCTTACAAAAATCTTTCGTTACTTCTTCTTTGAAGCAGTGTAAAACAGTAGCTCAGCTAAGTGAAAATCAATAACTCTTTCACAAAATGCCTAAAGCCAGGATGTGTGATATCAGAATCTCAAAAGGCTGACAGCAGTCTTGACCTGAACAGAAACACATTTGAACAAAGTCATTTGACAAGGATCTCGTTCAATCTATACCTTGGGGAAAGGCATCATGTATACAGTACTCTCACTACATCTAGAAACTTCACCTAAAACCTGTAAAATTAAATCCTTATAAATTACAAGACAGCTGTTGTGTGCTAGGCATGAGGTAGAATTCTTCAACATAGAAGAAAGATTATCCACAGTCTCTGTGCATGACAAGGTACGATTAAATTTAACTTCAGTTCGAGAATTGCATTACACAACCTTGAGCTTAATAAAACACTGTTAAAAAACAAGTGTTTACTGATGAAGTACGCATCTTCCAAGAGCATTTGGCAATCTCTTATCATGCCAGTATCACGCAACAGATACAAACTTCTTTCATTCTAACATGAGCTAATCTAAATGGTCAAAGAGGTTTTATGTACATCTTAATTTATAAGTTTTTATTATCACCATTTAAAATGTTACCTGTTGATATTCATTTAAAGAAACAACATCCAAAGAAAGTTTATATTCAAATGTATACATAAATTTAATCTTATAGATAAATATTTAGAAAAAATAAATTTCTTCGACAGGGAAACCCTAATATATAACAAGAACAATTACTATTAAATATAAACATTCTACATCATTACAATAAAATTATAAATTGACCTTTCAAACTTCCAATACAAGTCTTTGATTGGCAGTTAGAAGTAGAATATATGAGAAAAGTCTGGATAACAACTTCTTTATTGTGATCATTTCATAAAATACAAATGTCAAGAGTTGATAAACTATTAAGTCATTCACTGATGGCAATTGTTGTCCAACTCTGAAGGTGGGGGTTTGAATCCTGCAACCCTGATTGATATTTCACCTGATGAAGGAGTATAAGCTTACACTCTGAAAAATTATGTTCATATTCACAATAAAGAACTTGCTATCCAGAAATTCTTGTTTTTAAAAAAAATAATAGGGTTAAAATAATACGGTAGCGTCTAATGTAAATTAAATCCAAAGAAAACTTTTATACCTACAAGTTTTTGAGGCCAATAAAATTAAAGATTCTACGTGGGGGGAAATATTTGAGAAGAACATCCTGTTTATTTCCTTTATGCTGTCAATGCAAGATATATAAGAAGTTCCATAGAAAATACATTGCTTAGGGTGCTATTTTGACGAGCATTTAATGCAAGAAAGGAACATCTTCTTTCAGTTCCGTCTCCATAAAGAATATCCTGCAGGTACTACCCCTGTAAGTGGATGTAGGATATGTCTAACTAGTCCATAAAAACAACTGTTCTGTGAGCCCCCACCCACAACACTTGACAGAAGTAATTACTGCTTGTATTTCCTCTTCCTTATTAAAGAGTAAAGCCAGGAACCAAAATATCTTTTCTGGCACCGAGTAAATTGTGAGTGCGAATATGTGGCCCAATGTCACTGATGGGCTTCTGGCCAAATTCCGTTCCTCATTTGGCGCCGAGAAAGTTGTTGCTGTCGATGTTCCTGGTGGATGTTGTTTTCAGGTTTCTTAACTTTGTACTCTTTGAGTTTCATAACGGAAAATCTTACTTGTGCAGATATTACATTTGATAGATTTTGTTTTACTTTGAATTATGAAGCAGATCATTACCGTTCATTCAGAGTCAACAAGTGCAGTTCTATTTTTTAAGAAAAGAAGAAACCTTAGAAGGCATTTTAAACATTCAGTTGCAATAACTATATCCAAAAATATTCTCTTATATAAAATACTTTTCCTATATTAGCTAAAGCATAGTAATTAGCTTTTGGAAGAAATTGCAGAAAACAAAAATACATTGAGCCTTATTATTGAAAGTGTAAAACTTTTTTTTAGGGGAACAACTTCCCTTTACGTTTGAATCAACAGGTTATTTAACACAGGAAGCATTGCAGTACATGTTTTGTTATGTCATGATCAAAACCTTCTTAAACATCTAACAGTCGAATCATCCATTCTGTGGTGACCAACACAACACCACAAACACACACGCATGTGATCACACTGAAAACATTCCCTTCTTATCAGGAACCAACAATCTACAAACACCTAATTACAGTGTCCATGTTTGTATCCTGCTGGGAATTCTAACATGTTATCTTCCACACAACTAATTCCAACTAGCACTGGTGTTTTCCTAACTGCATATGTAAGCTTTCTTCTGTCTGCTGGAACCAAGCTGGCAGAGCTAACATGGCAACTTGTAAGCAAGTCACGAATACCCATTTCCTGTGTTATGGTTTCAAACTGCTGGTTCTTTTTGGAATTTGATGGATCTTTTAGCAAGGGTTTTATAGATATGGGTCAAAACCATGGTTATGGTTATTTTGAATTAAGTCAAGAATAATTTTACGGCAACATGAAATGATAAATGGGCTTAAATAAACAAGAACACCAGGAATCGCCAATTATACAGAAGACATTGCATTTATTGTTTTGATAAATTGTAAAACTAAAATTAAAATTTTTTTTATGATAAGCATCATGGCAATAAATCTGGTAACTGAAAATGACTTGTTTCTAACAATACTGGAGTCAGACTCCCTGCAAGACCCCTTCCCATCGTGAAGCAACCACCAACATTCCTTCATGGAGCCAAATGAATTCATCATCTATTCTCTATGGTCTTGTGGTATGGCAACAGAACCCAAAATCTTAACCATATGAGAATGTCCACAAAACATCAAAACCCAATCAAATAATAATTAAAGACACATTTTATTATCCTTTGCTATAAAACCTTAATAATTCAAAGACCGATCTTCTGTTATTCCCCATTACACTACAGAGAATGCTCACAATAATTGCAGACTGTCAGCTAATGAAGATTAACTCGGAAGACGCACAAGGATCGACCATAAGAGAGACATCTTGAAGAGTCAGAACAGATAAATGTGCTATTTACCTCAGTACTCATTAGAACTAGAGTACAAACTTGTACAACTGTCATGTATGCATCTTGCAAATATGATTTATACAACAAGGTCAACACGATGTTTCTGTTTTATGTTTCCCCCTTTTCATCATATCTTGAGATTTACTTTTAAATGTATGGCACAGAATTTGATATAAAAAGACCTTTAAGAAATCAGTTTCTGTACTTAACATTTCAATTATAATTGAGCAACAAAAAGTCCAATATCATTGGAATGAATCAAAAGGATGAATGCTGACATCAACAATGTAGAAGAAATTACCATTTAGCTTGGCCTGAAACTAAAACTGTCATCATAGTGAGCAATTACCGTAATTACAATCAATTAAACTCAAAATAATTGGTAAGTTTTTACAAGTTAGAGTTTTGAAGAAACTGCAGAAAGTGTAAGTAGAACAAATTAACCCAGTAAAGTTTATATTTGGATGTAAATGTGCAAGTAACAATGCACTTAATTGAACACTGTCAAATGAAAATACCAAGCATCATTTGAAATCGAATGAACTTCTTTGAATACAAAGCAAATATTTCCAACAGAAAGGAAATGAAAAAACAAACTGCTTAAGCATTGCACAAAAAAATGCTGTATAGAATAAAACATTAATGAGCAATAAAAGAGTCTCGAGTAATTTACTTGCGTTATTCCTGAGGATATGATATTGATTGTGCCCATCTTGCATGTCATCTGGTGAAGAGGATACATATGGTAATGTTACTGGATAACGGTCCGTGTAGCAATTGTTGCTTCTAAGAAGAAAAAGCACTGAATTGCAGATAAAGCGCTCTATCTGCTGAAAGTCAATAGCCAACAGGAAATTTCATCTGCCTTTCAGATTTCACCATTTAGCTATACCTCATCCCTTGATTATCACTCGTCTGTATTCCAGAGAGTTGTGCTTCAAGGCTTTACTGTCAGACTGATTGAGGACCCAATGTTTTAGATAGATATTATGAAACTCATTTCTCCAAGAAAACTGCACAGAAAAGAAACAGAACCGATGAAAGAAAATTAAAAGGGCCTGTCACTTACACTTTAAAAGATGAATAGTTGAATTATCTGAGCAATTGGTAATTTCTATAATGAATATCACTTCATTGACAGGTTGAGAATTATAAATAAAAAGATGGCTCTGCCCATAAACATAAGTCTCCATGTGATTTTGTTGTCTAATCATGCAAGATATGGCAACCTAATGAAAATAAGTGTTTCAGTGAAATGAAACCTTCATACAATATTACCAAGAACACATATCCAATTACATCAATAGCTAATAACCTAAAGGTCATGGTTTAAATATGATAAAGTGGTATTTGCCCTTAACCAAATAACAGGAATTAATTATGTATCTATTGAAGGTAGTATCAAAACGCGATGCTAGATTACCGATATTACTTGCTGTGGCATCATAACCTTTGGTGCCAGATGGAATCCAATTTCAGCTCAAAGCCATACAAAGGTCAGCATATCTACCAGGAATTGAACAGGTTATCTTGGAATACTCACAACAAAGCCATTATTCTTACTGTCTTTGCATGATTTATACGGAAGATACTTTTCACCTTTTAAAGAATATCTATTGAATATTTTGATTGCGTTTTGTCTCTGCAAATCAAGAAATTGTACTTATTCATACTTCTGCAAAGTACCACATATACTTACTGCCTTATTATTTGACAAATTGGAAGTAAGAAATGACATGGACAAATGTTTTTTCTGTGATTCAATATGGAATGCTTCAAAATTACTATTTGGAAAGAAATAATAACAATATTATCCCATAGCAAGTATGTATATTACATTGAGGATTTTGTTTAATTCATATACTTTGTGTGTGGAACATAAACACAAATACAACTATAAAAAAATAATTTCTACCCGGTATACGTTTTTAAATTTTACACAATCATGAAGATTACAAGATCATAGTATTACAGAATGATGAATTTATACATGTACTTCAATAGAGGCATTTCAAAAGCAAAATAGCTTAATGAAGCCAACTAAAAAAGATCTGAAGCCAACAAAATGCCACAATGTATAAATTAAGTGATGAGTACTTGTATCACACGTCTCATTAAGCAACTCATCTGGCAGTGATTAATGTAATGGTTTTAATTACTGACTGATGAAGAGATATTATGTTCTTTAATGAGTGCTACCTCAGAATAATCATTCCTCCTAAGATGAAGGGATGCAGCAGCTCATCAAAGGACCAGACTCAAGTAGATAGACTCATAGATCATGGGGTAGAGACCGTCCCTTCCAACATGTCACTTTTTGACTTGCATGGATTCAAAGATAGGACTAAGGAATACATCTGTGTGTGAAATCAGCTGAAAGGCAGCCATCCCAAAAGTGTTATTGTGTCCATATCAAATGGAAAACTTCGAAACAATCCTCAAAAAATAAAACATCCTGGACAAAAGTTTAACAGGTTCCAGGTTGTTGGACAGGCCTTAATGTATGTATATATATATATTTTATACACTGAATATGGGGAACATGCTGAAGCATAATGATGTTCGCTATTGAATTATTCTAAATATTCGAACCATGAATTTACAACATTCTGCTGATCATGGTTTGAGCTCAAAATTTGAATTAATGACCACTATGACAGAAGGTACCAATAATGTTAGATACTGAAACCAAAATTTCATTTAAGATCTTGCTAAAACAAAAGTAAATCTATGAAATGTTTTCCAATGATTGCATACCATGTGTGTTGGTGAGGTTGAGCAGGAAACCACAGGCAATGGTTCTGAGTTTGTCCGCACCATCAGCGCTACTCTTGAGTTGCTCTCTGATCAGATCCAACAGCAGCTTCATAGCATTAGCCTCGTCCACTGCATTGCGGCCAACATCTGAAACAGGGAATGTAGGCTTAATTGATATATATTTCCATTTGTGATCTCTTATTGATGGTAAGCATCAGTAAACATTATGACGTCATTATTTATCATAATATTGAGTTCGTAATATTACTAATGCATAATCGCAACCTAAATCATGGCGTCCAATAACTGGATGATGAAATAAGAGGTGTTCATATAAATATTAAATGCTGAACTGCCTCCTCACAAGAAACTTATTATTGGCAGTCAATGATGGTGAAACGTATCATTTGTTCAAGCTGATAAGTGGCCATTCTAGAACTTAGTAAGTTATAATCCATTTTCAAAAGTTTGTGACCTGGGCCTTAAAGGGTGTTGTCTCTCTAAGCAAGGTGCTTCAGTCACATTGCACTCAGTCCATCTGTGCAAATGGGTCCCTGAATACGGGAACACAGTCACTAAGTCCTAAGTAACAGCATCACAAATACAATTCCTTCAGGGTAATGATGTACCACAAGTCAGCATGCCATTTGTGCAGGATATGAGGTGTTACAATCATCATTATTTTTATTAGTATGGATAAGTTTATATCAATTGTTCATCTATAAAAATATGCTAAGTATAACACTTTTATTGTCCTAATTACAATGTAAGTTTTGAAATTCTTTGAGTGCTGTTGGCACCAAGCGGCCACAGTGCAGCACCAGTTCAAGCGTTGTTCTGTCCTTATAATGCTGAGTGTCAAGCAAGGAAGCAACAACTCCCATCTTTTAACGTCTTTTGGTATGACGCGGCCGGGAATCGAACCCCGACCTTCCGTGTGTTGAGCGGACACTCCACCAACTGAGCTACACATATTCTTATCTACAACTTTCTTACATCCTCATCACTCACTGTTGTTGCAGCATTAAAAGAGACTATGATTGATATACAAAAAGTGTTGATTGAGTCAAGTAGACATGAAGTAGACATTCATTTATTATCATCAAAAACTTTCACTAATTCTTATCAAAGCAACAAAATTCACTAAACGACAAAGAAGAACCTAAAAAATGACAAGTCCATCGATGAAAGATCCCGGCAAAGATATAATGCCAAATATATCAAGATCTTAACCAACCAACAAACAAACAAACAAACTTGGTAAACATCCAAGCAGCTGATGGTATGCTGAATCAATGGTGTGTCAGTTGGACCCAAGTACACAGCTGGTTGCAATAAGCGTGCGTATATTACAGGAAACTCCGATTTATAGGTCGCCCGGCTACCTGGAGAACCGATATTGACAACAGATCACGTCGATTGCAATCCCAGGTGAACTGCATGTGTTGGGCTTCCCGCTGCGTAATGTGAAAGTTCCTGTGATGCCATGTGTATGAATTTGAGCAAAATGGTCTACTCTCTATCTTGGAATTTCCTAGGGTGCTCCTTCATGTTAACCCTTATATATATGCGTATATATATTTTACCAATTTTAGCTCCTGTGGCGGAATTTACAGGCTCGCAGCTCGCAGCAGTAGTTTGGGCTTTGGCACTAACTAGCTCTGCTGGCGGAATTTCCAGGCGGCGATTCCGGTACCGTTTTTACAAAATATACCGCATCTACATGGCGAATAAGGACTATATACGGGCGTTCAATACAAATTCAAGCAGCGACACCCGTACACAAATGACTAATTCACACCCGAAACTTTGAATGAATTTTCTATGTTTTTCGTTTTTATTCTATTACTTTCGAAAGATTGTCTTTAATTGGGGCCTCGTAACATCATAAATACGAAACGAAAAAAATTCCATTTATATACGGAATTAAAGACAAGATGTCTAGCTTCACAATGATATAAAAATTATTAGAATGCGACCTTTGGTTATAATTCTATAGCTATGTAAAGTTTATCTTTATTTCCACCTATAAAATCGTAAATACTTACAATATGTATGCGGCATTGCAAACGGTCGTTCATCGCACTTCTCCAAGAAATCATAATCTCGAACCAGTTGACAAATAAGCACATGTCAACCCTAATATGGTTATGTTGTTTGACTTTTCAAATAAAAGCTAACCTCGAACCATAACTGATGAAAATATGTTGATTAGTTTGTGTGCCGTTTGGTTTCACATGTCTCTCAGAAAGGTAAAATTGTATCTTTATTTCTGTGAATAAATATGCGCATTTTATAGAGAATAAAAGATTATTCTTTTCGGTTTATTGTGATATAAAAATCATGAAAATGCATTCAGTATTTTGCCGTGATAAATGTGTGAGAAGTTGTGAAAATCGCCGATTGTTAAAGGGATTGTCGGTGTAAAAGTGCCCTTTTCCACGGCGCTTGCTGTGTCTTTATTATTTTTTTGACATTTGCTAATTTTATATGGGAATGTAGTCCATTGTTTCCCCTTTATTTTGCCGTATTTTTTTTTGAAAACAAACAATTCGCTCACATGATATGAAGTGCGGGAGTAAGGCGAGTTAGCGATTTTTTTCCCCGTCTCGCGAGATGCGAGGCAGATAGCAGTCTCGGGCGAGGCAAACCCGACGCAATACAAACACGTGGGTGAAAATAGCCTCAAGCGAATTAATGCTTCGTGGGCTAAGCCCGACAAAATTGGCCTTTTGTAAAGCTAATTATCGATGCGTTACGGGTCAACAATGCACACGCAAATTGGTGTGAATTTTGCTTGATATTCCGACCACACACTGAACAAAGCTTCATTCTCATGTCGGGTCGCGGAACGTAAATACAGCCATTCTGATGGAGCGGCTCGCGTACACAATCGACTCGGGACCCGTTGACAGGGCTAGTAAAGTAGTGAGACAGCCGTGAATTATTCTAAGTCTTGTATCCGGGACCCGTATACAGACACCTCGGAATCGCTTGTAGCCCGCCCGGATAATTCCGGGATTCGCAAGTTAAGGGTTAATATTGGATATATATATTTGGTATATCTCTCATGAATAACTGAAGTAGTACTAAAGGATGAAGACATTTCATGGATGTACAAATTCTATATTCGGTTTAGTTGATATACCTACATAGTTTTATGTCGTTGTCAAGCAAATTGTACGTTATAATAATCTATGTCGAAACATCTTCTTTACAGAAAAAAGAAATTGTACAACCATGATTTTTTCTTCATTCTCCATCACCCAAACTTCTAGAATGTCCATTTAGGAAATATGTGGTAGTGATACTACCTTGCTTAGTGCGTCACAATTTCCTGGAATGCCATTGTCTAGGTATAATAGGATACCTGTGATATACAACTTAGTTTAAACTCAATTGTTCAGTAATTTGAAGTTTCCTTAGGGTTTTGCCTGTATCATGAATAGTTCTATGTAGAACTCTTTCTGAAGTTTGACTTCAAACGTAACATTTAGACAGTCGCTGCTAAAACCATGAAGGAGGTGACGTGACAGTGCCATGTTGAGCAGCAAGTGTTATTATTCCAAATCGTAAGCGTACATCATAATATTGGCTAAGTGTTGAAGTCTGAAGCCAAGAATTGGTCGGAAATAGCTGGTAAATGGTGTCCTTCATTTAACAAATTACACCCACAGATTACTGCTAGAAAAGGCAAAGAATGATGAAAGTATGTTTAGCACTGAAGCTGTGCAGGAGCAAGGTTACACATTCTTCTTAGTGAAGGTGGAATCTGGTACAAAGGTTTTTGACTTCTTCGACAGGAGAGTTCCCATGGGCAAAGTTTGCATGACAAATGGAATAGCCTCTTATACAAGATGTCATTTACAAGACGTGGGCCTAGTTACCAGAAGCAAATGTCAGTGAACTGTTGATGGTGGTCAGAGAGCTGATCGAGTCAGCACATATGAGACCCAATTCTCTTCACTGATTCTGTCAACAACCATACAGTCAGAAAAGTTTAAATTTTGGGCTTTTATCAAAGATAGTTCTCATCTTTTACTTATTTGTAATTATTATGTTACACAATTTAAGATTAAAAAATAGAGCCATGGGCTCTGTAGCTCATCAGAGTTTATTTTGTTTGATGATGAAGACAGAAATATGTTGTCTCAATATAATGCACAATCCCTAACCCTGACAAATCTTAGTCTTGAAATTGAGAGAGAGCACTCAGCAAGGTCAACACACAGGAGATTATGCAATATTCTGACCCCTTGGCTCTGGTTACAAGCCAGCTGTGATTTTTGTGTTTTACCGCCAAATTATGTAATAGACTCTTGCTTGCACTAAACACTGGCAGCACTGATCTAACTGTATAAGGCTTAAAGAGAACAGGCAATGTGATGAATCTCATGGTACATAGTACAATTTTGAATCACCTTGGCTAAACAATCTCTGTTCTAAGCCTTGTCATCCAAACATCTAAACATTCTGAACAAAATATTCCTTCTAGTTTGTTCTGGATGAAAACAGGATTTTAGGTAATGGCCTACGGGGCTCTTATTTGGGGCCACTGGGTCACCAAATCTACAATTTAAAATCTCCATTGGCTAAAGACTCTTTACACAACATGACAACCTTCTAGGTCTTTTCGTTCTGGAGAAGAAGATGAAAATAATCTTATCATATCATTTCATCACCAGTCATATGCAGTTCACATATCTCATGTAAAATAAAAGAATTCTTAACTCCTCTTCAATTTAGTCCTTTATGCCTTGTCACAATTTTCAGTTCATAGGCTATTCAATAGTTCTCATTTCACATTGATTACATCAATTTGACAAACATGTCCACAATGTAGATTGTTATCTAAAGTAGACATATATTTCAAATCATTGTGATTGAAGTGTCATAAAATATCAGTTCAAAATTCATTTTCAAAGGGTTTTTTTAGGCTGTGGCCCATATTTGGGGTCACAGGGTCACCAAATTCGAACAAACCTGTATAGGTTCCAGATTCTTTGAAGGGGATCCTCCTTGGGGTACTTATTGCATAAAATCCTTGATTTTAGATATATGACAGGTTGTAACTATATTTTTCCACTTTAAAAATTAGTTAAAAAACTAAAAAACTAAAAAACCGTACTTTGGGTCACCCCTCTTGAGCCTCATCCCTTGTGGTTGTCATGCAACCAGGGGCAGATAACTCTGATCTCACCACTTTTCAATCCAGTCATGCAGGCTGAATGAAGGGGAGGTGGGTGGCCCTACCCCAAGGAGGATCCCCTTCAAAGAATCTGGAACCTATACAGGTTTGTTCGATTCTTTTTCAGAAGGGATCCTCCTTGGGGTACTTATTGCATAAGACAGACTCCCAAAGATTAAATCAAAGGCAGTGGCATTCAGACTGCACCCAAAGGCGCAAAGAAGTACAAGAAATAACTCACCCCAAAGTATGAAAAGAATCCACCATGAGGAAAACTCAAGGACCTGGGGATTACCTGGCGCACTCACAGTCGCCTTACAGGTCTAAATACCCCGCGCCCCCCCTTTTTTTTGCAAGAGGGAAAACGAGGGCAAAAAATCCCATAAAAAAGATCACCCCACGGGAGTCTTCAGCCAGGGAAGTAACCGTGGGATAAAGGACAGGGCCGCTGCGTACGCCTTCGACGTCACGACTGCCCTCGACTGCTTAGAGGCGGGCAAACCCTGCTTGCCTCCACCATAACAGCAGAAAAGCTGATTATCCTTATGGATAGAGGCTGTTCTTTTGACATATGCTTTCAAGGTCCTGCGCACATCTAGAATATGATCGTGCGAGGCCTGAGAGCCCGAAGCTGCCGGCTGCTTAAGTGCCGGTAACTCAATTGGGCCGACACGTGAAAAGAGTGGGCCACTTTTGGTCGGTAGGAATCTGGCAGTCTAATACTGACTCTGTCCCTGTGGAAGACTGTGAGTCCGGGATCGGCGGACATAGCATGTATGTCGCCTACCCGTCTGCCAGACGCCACCGCCACTAGAAAGGCTGTCTTCCAGGTTAACAGATGGAGAGACAGCGAAGACAAATCCCTGAACCTAGACCCCGATAGCCAATCGAGGACTATTGAAAGGTCCCACACGGGGCTGATCCGCCTCACAGGAGGCCGGATCCTGTCCACACCTGCTAAGAAGCGCTGGACCAATGGATGGGCACCCAAAAGAGCACCGTCCACCGGAACGTGAAAGGCTGAAATAGCCGTGGAGTAACCTCTGACAGTTGATGCGGCTAAGCCAGCATCCAATCTGGACTGCAGGAACTCCAGGACCAACACTAGATCTGCAGAAAAGGGATCGAGTACGTCCCTATCTGCACACCAGCGCGAATAGCAGGCCCATCTATCTTCGTACTGAATGTTCGTTGAATCCCTTCTCGAAGCCAGTATTGTGTCTGCAACTCGTGCAGGAATACCGCTGTTTTGGAGGCGATTCCGGACAGAGGCCAAGCCACCCACTGCACCCTGGGGTTGGGGTGGGGGGCTCTGTCCTGGGACAGAAGTAACAGAACAGGTGGCATAGCCAGAGACCTGAGTACCTGTGGAAACCAAGTCTGCGCTGCCCACAGAGGTGGGAGAAGCACCAGCAGACGCGGAGGATGAGTGGCTAGACGGGCAAGGACCTTGGAGATCAGAGGCACTGGTGGGAAAGCCCACAGAGCTCTGTCTGTCCAGTCCAGTTCGAATGCATCCTGGGATAGGGCCCGAGTGTCGGGTATCCTGGAGCAAAACTGAGGTATCTGAAAGTGCGTCCCTGACGCAAACAGATCCACCTGGAATGACCCGTATAACTGGGAGATAGTCTCGAATATCTCTCGATCCAGTAGCCACTCGTGGGGAATCCGGCGAGACAGAGCGTCTGCTCGGATATTGTCCACCCCGGGTAAGTACACTGGCAGGACCGTGGTGTCGACTTCATCGCACCAAAGGAAAAACTGCCACGTCTCCTCCAGGAGGGACGGAGAAAACGTCCCCCCCTGATTGAGGATGTAAGCCATGGCGGTCCTGTTGTCCAGCTGGAGCCGGACCACCTGACCCCTCACCTGATCCCTCAGGTGTTGCAAGACTAGCCTGGCCGCCCTGAGCTCTAACACATTGATGTGCATCTGAGACTCGGCTTGTGATCACAGGCCCGAGACCATGCGAGATCCCAGAACCCCGCCCCATCCCGTGAGGGAGGCGTCGGTCTGAACAGTCAGGGTCGGCACCGGAGCCTGCAGGGGGTAACCCCGAGTCAGGTGATCGACATTGGTCCACCAAGTGATGTGTGGTAAGACCCACTCCGGAGTGACGAGCAGCTTCTCGTAAGACTCCGAGTGGGACCACAGACCCGCCAAAGCTTGTTGGACGGGCCTCATGCGGAGCCGGGACCTCCAAACCACATCTATGGTCGCTGCCATGACTCCTAAGAGCTGGAGCCAGACCCGAGCCGTGTGGGTTGGAGCACTTAGAAAAGAGTTCACAGCCCCCAGGATCTTTGGGACCCGGTCAGGGGCCCGGGATATGATCCCCGGCTCCGTCTGAAACCTGGAGCCCAGGAAGACTAGGACCCGTGACGGGGCTAGCTCCGACTTCTTGAGATTCCCGATCCACCCCAGCGTGACCAACGTGTGCAGTATAGCCTGGGTGGACTCGTGGTTCTGAATCTGGGACAGTGCTCTGAGGAGCCAGTCGTCCAGGTAGGGATGACAACACCTGCCCTGAGACCTGGCCACCTGAGCCGCTACCAGCATGAGTTTGGTGAATACCCTCGGAGCCGTGGAGATTCCGAAGGGTAACACCCTGAACTGATAACACTTCCCGAATGCAAACCGCAGAAGTTTTCTGAAGTCTGGGTGCATTGGAACATGAAGGTAAGCGTCCTTGAGGTCGATGGAGGAAAGCCACTCCCCGACCTGCACTGACAAAATCACGGATCTTAGAGTCTCCATCTTGAAGGATGGTGCCTCTATGAGCTTGTTCATGACTTTTAGATTCAACATGGGTCTGAACCCTCCGCCCTTCTTGGACACCAGGAAGTAGGTGGAATAATATCCGCTCTCTTCCTGGCCCACAGGCACTAGCTCGATCGCAGCCTTGCGCTTTGATCTCTGAGCGAAGAATGTCCCCCTTCTCCGGCGCTGAGGGTACCTTCGTGTGCCGCACCCCGGTAAATGAAGGAGGACTGCCCTTCCACCGTACATGGAGGAATGAGCAGGGGCAAGTTGGACAACCACGCTAGTCAGGTTAGGCAGGGCCAGTTGGCCTCCAGGCGGTACCTGACTGGTGTCAGGTGCCTGGAGGGGCTGGGCGCTTGAGGAGACCTGGGGCCCCATACTCGACAGGGCTAAGCCTGTGAGCTGGGTGCCTCATACCCTGAGGTGGAAGCCTAGACCTGGGGACCGTCTCGGGCGGGAGGTCCCAGGTTAGGCAGGACAAGCCGGCCTCCAGACGGGACCTGACCAGTGTCAGGTGCCTGGAGGGACTGGGCGCTTGTGGAGACTGGGGCTCCATACTCGACAGGGCTAAGCCTGGGAGGTGGGTGCCTCATACCCTGAGGTTGAAGCCTGGGCCTGGGGACCGTCTCCAGCGAGAGGTCCCAGGTTAGGCAGGGCCAGCTGGCCTCCAGATGGGACCTGACCAGTATCAGGTACCTGGAGGGGCTGGGCGCTTGTGGTGGCCTGGGGCTGGGTGCCCCGGGCTGATCCCGTGTCTTGGACTAGGCCCAGACCGGGACCTCCCCCTAGGCAGAAAAGCATCAGGTCCACGACCCGATGACTTGGGTCCCGCGTGCGGCCCGGACTGCACCGTCACTGGGACGGCGGTCGAGGCACACGGGGCAGGGGGAGAAGTCGCTGATCCTGGAGCCAGGATGCGCCTCATACCCTGAGGTGGAAGCCTGGGCCTGGGGACTGTCTCCAGCGAGAGGTCCCAGGTGAGGCAGGACCAGCTGGGCTCCAGACGGGACCTGACCGGTGTCAGGTGCCTGGAGGGACTGGGTACCTGTGGAGGCCTGGGGCTCCATACTCCGCAGGGCTAAACCTGGGAGCTGGTAGCCTCATACCTTGAGGTGGAAGCCTGGGCCTGGGGACCGTCTCCAGCGAGAGGTCCCAGGTGAGGCAGGACCAGCTGGGCTCCAGACGGGACCTGACCGGTGTCAGGTGCCTGGAGGGACTGGGTACCTGTGGAGGCCTGGGGCTCCATACTCCGCAGGGCTAAACCTGGGAGCTGGTAGCCTCATACCTTGAGGTGGAAGCCTGGGCCTGGGGACCGTCTCCAGCGAGAGGTCCCAGGTTAGGCAGGACCAGCTGGCCTCCAGACGGGACCTGACTGGTGTCAGGTGCCTGGAGGGACTGGGTACCTGTGGAGGCCTGGGGCTCCATACTCCACAGGGATAAGCCTGGGAGCTGGTAGCCTCATACCTTGAGGTGGAAGCCTGGGCCTTGGGACCGTCTCCAGCGAGAGGTCCCAGGTTAGGCAGGACCAGCTGGCCTCCAGACGGGACCTGACCGGTGTCAGGTGCCTGGAGGGACTGGGCACCTGTGGAGGCCTGGGGCTCCATACTCCACAGGGATAAGCCTGGGAGCTGGTAGCCTCATACCTTGAGGTGGAAGCCTGGGCCTGGGGACCGTCTCCAGCGAGAGGTCCCAGGTTAGGCAGGACCAGCTGGCCTCCAGACGGGACCTGACCGGTGTCAGGTGCCTGGAGGGACTGGGCACCTGTGGAGGCCTGGGGCTCCATACTCCACAGGGATAAGCCTGGGAGCTGGTAGCCTCATACCTTGAGGTGGAAGCCTGGGCCTGGGGACCGTCTCCAGCGAGAGGTCCCAGGTTTAGACAGGACCAGCTGGCCTCCAGACGGGACCTGACCGTTGTCAGGTGCCTGGAGGGACTGGGCACCTGTGGAGGCCTGGGGCTCCATACTCTGCAGGGTGCTCGTGGGTCCCACGTGCGATCCGGACTGCACCGACACTAGGCCGGGGGTCGCGGGGCACGGGGCAGGGGGCAGGGGTCAGAGGTCGTTGCTCCTGAAGCACAGGAGGCGCCTCGTACCCTGAGATAGAGGTGGAAGCCGTCGCCTTGGAACCAACACCAACGAGTGGATCCAGGCTAGGCGGGGCCAGCGGTCCCCCAGACGAGACCTGCCCGAAGCCAGGTGTCTGGGAGTGCTGGTGTGTTTGTGTGTTGGCGTGGGGCTCCATGCTCCGCAGGGGTGAACCTGGGAGGTGGGGACCCCGGGGAGAAAGCGTGCCTTGGACTATGCCGAGATCGAGTTCTCCCCTTGCCTGGGTAGCATCGGGCTCCCGACTCGAGGCCCGGAACTCCGTACGGAGCCCCGAGACCGCCGAGTCGATCATTACCTTCATTTGCTGTGTAATGAGTGCGGTGAATTGCGACATATCAAAACTGGTTAGTATTAGCTTGTACATTAGATTGTGTTGGGGTGGGAGGATGGGAAAGTTCCCCGGCTGAGGACCCCCGCTCTTACTCGACTGAATCGGCCTCGGATGACGAGTCATCGAGGTCCGATTTGGTCACAGAAGCAGAGGCGGGGGCCGAAGCCTTACCCTAAACTTACCACCTTTCTGAAACTTGTTTACTAAGTGAAGAACTTGAGGTGTTTCCATGTCGGGCCCGGGCCTTGGGAGTGAATGCCTGCAGCAAAGCCTTGTGCTAAGCATCTCAAGCACTCGTCGTGGCCATCAGCCACAGACACAGGCCCCTTACACTGCCCGCAGGGCTTGAAAGGCTAGAAGCAAAATAGCCAATCAAGGACCGGGCAATGTACTAACATGTGTAAATATATACGAAATTTATCATATATATATACGTAATACATGGGGAAATGCAATGTAGATGTTTTATGATGTAAACATGCATGCATTACATGAGCAGAGGCGAATGGCAAATGCGAAGTACAATGTAAACAAGCATGGCCAGACCCCTATCATCACTGAAACAAATAGAACATGTAATGTGAACTAATTTGCTTGTAGGCCAGAGGGCGATTCGAGATACCTACGGAAATCGAATCTAGAACCCTAAAATGATATAATAAACACGTGGAAAGCCCAGATCTAACCAAAAAACTCTGATCAAAAACCATTGATCAAAGAAAAATGGCCGCCATCTTGGGTCGACTTTCCCACCATGTGGGAAAGCAAGTTACAATAAACATGAAATTACTACTGAAAAACATGAAGCCATTCGACCCTACTGTAACAAGGTAGAAGTTACCACACATACAGATTGTCCTTGGGCCATTTTCTTAGGGATCAGTAGTGAAAAACTCAGAAAAAATCAGAGCAAAACTTCATGTGTCCTTATCCTAGAAATGACAGATTGAAAAGTGGTGAGATCAGAGTTATCTGCCCCTGGTTGCATGACAACCACAAGGGATGAGGCTCAAGAGGGGTGACCCAAAGTACGGTTTTTTAGTTTTTTAGTTTTTTAACTAATTTTTAAAGTGGAAAAATATAGTTACAACCTGTCATATATCTAAAATCAAGGATTTTATGCAATAAGTACCCCAAGGAGGATCCCTTCTGAAAAAGAATTACAAGTTTGAATCCCCATTGGCTTAAGAGTTAGCATACAATATTACAGCCTTCTAGATCGTTTTGTTCCGGAGAAAAAGATGAAAACAGGATTTTAGGTAATGGCCTGTGAGGCCCTTATTTGGGGCCACAGGGTCACCAAATCTACAATTTAGAATCTTCATTGGCTAAAGACTCATTACACAACATGACAACCTTCTAGGTCTTTTCGTTCTGGAGAAGAAGATGAAAATAATCTTATCATATCGTTTCATCACCAGTCATATGCAGTTCACATATCTCATGTAAAATAACAGAGTTCTTAACTCCTCTTCAATTTAGTCCTTTATGCCTTGTCACAATTTTCAGTTCATAGGCTATTCAATAGTTCTCATTTCACATTGATTACATCAATTTGACAAACATGTCCACAATGTAGATTGTTATCTAAAGTCGACATACATTTCAAATAAAGTGGTTGAAGTGTCATAAAATATCAGTACAAAATCTATTTTCAAAGGTTTTTTTTAGGCTGTGGCCCATATTTGGGGTCACAGGGTCACCAAATTTACAAGTTTGAATCCCTTTTGGCTAAAAAGTTTGCATACAATATTACAGCCTTCTAGATCTTTTTGTTCTGGAGAAAAAGATGAAAACAGGATTTTAGGTAATGGCCTGTGAGGCCCTTATTTGGGGCCACAGGGTCATCAAATCTACAATTTAGAATCTCCATTGGCTAAAGACTCATTACACAACATGACAACCTTCTACGTCTTTTCGTTCTGGAGAAGAAGATGAAAATAATCTTATCATTTCAACACCAGTCATATGCAGTTCACATATCTCATGTAAAATAAAAGAATTCTTAACTCCTCTTCAATTCAGTCCTTTATGCCTTGTCACAATTTTCATTTCATAGGCTATTCAATAGTTCTCATTTCACATTGATTACATCAATTTGACAAACATGTCCACAATGTAGATTGTTATCTAAAGTCGACATACATTTCAAATAAAGTGGTTGAAGTGTCATAAAATATCAGTTCAAAATTCATTTTCAAAGTTTTTTTTTAGGCTGTGGCCCATATTTGGGGTCACAGGGTCACCAAATTTACAAGTTAGAATCCCCATTGGCTAAAGAGTTTGCATACAATATTACAGCCTTCTAGGTCTTTTTGTTCCGGAGAAAAAGATGAAAACAGGATTTTAGGTATTGGCCTGTGAGGCCCTTATTTGGAGTCACAGGGTCACCAAATCTACAATTTAGAATCCCAATTGGCCAAGGAGTCTGTACATATAATTTCAGCTCTCTGGAGTCATTGGTTCTGGAGAAGAAGATGAAAATAGCTTTATAGCTTATGACCCCTGTGGCCCTTATTTGGGGTCACATGGTCACCAAATCTACAATTTAGAATCCCCATTGGCCAAGGAGTCTGTACATAAAATTTCAGCTCTCTGGAGTCATTGGTTCTGGAGAAGAAGTTGAAAATAGCTTTTAAGGTTATGACCCCTGGGGCCCTTATTTGGGGTCACAGGGTCACCAAATCTACAATTTAGAATCCCCATTGGCCAAGGAGTCTGTACATAAAATTTCAGCTCTCTACAGTTATTGGTTCTGGAGAAGAAGTCGAAAAAGTGAAAAGTTTACGGACGGACGGACGGATGGACGGACGCCATCCCATGCCATAAGCCCATCGGGCCTTTCAGGCCTGATGAGCTAGAAATTATAATCTATTACGTCTTAATCAGTAGCAAAAGAAATATACCAAAGGATTAAGACAAGAGTTCAGATTAAATATTTTATATATTCTGACATTTGGATAAAGTTACCAGAGATAATAATAACAAGTCAACTTTTTGCCTAAAGAAATTTTGGGGAAAATATCCATTATCTGTCTTTGAAATATCCGAAATATCTTGTTTAATGAATCTAACATACTGATATGAAAAAAAATAATAATCTTCCTTTAATAGACACCAACACTGCATCAGATTACAAAATAAAGGTCACACATGTTATAAAACATACAAAAAGTAAAGACATATTCAGCTTTAATGGCAAAATGTCATAATGCATCTTTAGCATTTCTTTTCTTGGCATTGTAAGATACTTCTGACATCTTATCAGTTGAAGTAAAAATGAAGCGAGTTGGAAGCCAATTATTTCTAGAAAACCTAAAACATTCTGACTGCACTCAAACCTTTTGCAAAGCCTGGTTGGAAGATGCATATATCAGATCCACAAACTGTCGAACCATGCATAAACAGAGTTATCAGCTAAAAGTGTCTGCTTCCTTGGTGAAGTAAAAATGTCAACAACGTATTTTTAAACGAATCAATTTTGAAACAAAAGCAAGTAAATGGAGAGACATTGAATTTGTTTTAGAAAATGGAAAGGTCATAATGATTTATCTAAAAGAGATTTCCTGTAGTTAAACTCTTGATGATAGTTGTTAAGAGTATATTATAAACACCTTACAAAAGGTTATAATATAAGTTTAAACTATGATATTATGGTAATTGAATACGATGTTATGAAACATTTGCATTCAAAAGGTTGTAATATAATTATCAAGTAAGAGACAAATATAATTAAATGTCAAGGAAATACCATTATATCTGAAACGAAGAAAAACTCTTTTTCAAAGATTTCAAAACCTGGCAATAAGATATGGCAATCAGTTCTAAAATTCCTGAAGAAACCTGATCCAAAACAACAAATATCAACATTAAAACAGCGTGCTGTAAATGCAACTATAAAGTCAAGTCGAGTCAAGCCATTTATCTTGTGATCTGGCAGCAAGTGTCTGCATAGAGAAACGGTGAGTTGCAGGAACCTACTAGACTGTCTCACGGGCCACAAAATCATGCTGGATGAGTTGCACAGAACCATCAACAAAATGAACAAATTATTTCAAATTTTGAAACTTGAAACAGCTATAAATGCATAATGACAGGATTGAACAATAAACTGAAAATTCAAGCCATTTATCATGTGACCTCGCACCAGCCTGCAAGAATCTGCAGATAAAGGAGAGTTGCAGGAACCATGCTAGACTGTCTCAGTCTCCTTAATCAGTTTTTCTCTCTACCTTTACTGTAGCTCTAACAGGATCAACCCGATGTCTGAATATTTCCAGATTTCCAGAAGAGAATGTTTTACATTGCTGTGGCTTAGTTGTAACAGTGCAATCTACAAGGTAGTGACTAGTGAGTCTGATATCAGAATCAGATAGAAATCAGATAGAAATATCATTAACCCCTTGCTAATCTTCATTAATTTTTTTGGTTAATGAATGCATCCTGTTCCATCAGGGTATTTGTATCATATATCTTACATCTGATATAAAGCATGTATTTTGTCAGCCAATGAAAAATGACTTGAAATTTGATGGCGGCTCATCAAACTTTTCATGCAGGCATTGCCAATATTGATAGATTTAGTCCTTTTAATGGCTGGTTATATATAGCAGGATATGAGGCGAAATCTCCTTAGACAACCAGGGGACTGAAGAAGCCATGTTGTTACGAATATCCCGGTGGAGCACTGGCAGTTATGAATAATGATTCCAGGAATGGAACCAATTTATTTAACAGGTGAGAGTTAAGATATCCTTTCATAGTTAAAGCTTTTAACTCTTTACATGCAATTCCCAAAACATTTTACTATAGCCATCGTCAGTATACAAACATACACCCCTGCTGCTTCGTAGACAAACAGGGAGTCTTTGTGCATTCACATCTTTTACGCTCCAAAACAAACCAAGAGCACTTTAAGAGCACATTTTTACACAACCTTGTACACTGCAACGTGTCAATATGCACACAAACAGTTGGTTATCTAGACTACAGAGCCCAGCCATAAAGCTTGTTGCTGCTAGTTTTTAAGCATCACTTCAACAGGGGTGTATTTAGCAAGCAGCGGGTTATTTATGAAGCTCTGAGAGCTTCCCTCCTCTTACTGGAGATCTCCTATCATTGTTTATACATAGGTACATCTGCAACACTGCTTAGTGGGGAGGCGGTGGAGGATAGTTTCGCTTTTGAAATAGGCTGCTTCTTTTAGTTCTCGGTTGGAAATAGTTTTGTGATAAAAGATTATTTTGCCAACTTGCATAATTGTGAAAAAAAATAAAAAAAATTAGAAAGATAAGTTGAATCAAAATAATCTGATTCTAGAAAAATCAGGACAAATTTTATGGAGAACAACTTCTTTATTCTGTGTAGGCGGCATTTCGACAAAGATTCTAATGTCGTTGTCACTTCCTTAACAACGACATTAGAATCTGTGTTGAAAATTTGCCGACAAAGAATAAATTAGTTGTTATCCATAAAAGTTTTCCTCATTCTTCATCTCCTCAGCCTCTAGAATACCAATCAAAGAAGTAACCTCAATCTCTTTGGATATTTGAAAAGATCCTCTTCATTTCCACTGTAAAAGTTTAGTCTTGTATATCACGTGTACTACTTCTTATGTTGGGTGTTGATGTCTCTGAGTATGATGGGATTCGAACCCAGGCCTTTTGACCACAGAATCATCAAGTATATCCTTCTACTCTGAAATCTGTCTTACCAGATTTAAATGTCCACTAATAATCTCATCTAGAAATGGAAAATAAATTTGGTCAATAATTTCATAGGTTGTATTCTTCAATATCAACAACATCAACAGCTTCATCATACCATGAACTGAAAGAACCTGTCATCCACTGAACTGTATCAACATCTTTTGACCAAGAAGATTATGAAAAGGCTGAGAATCATTTGCATATTTTCAATGATTCATATTATGTAAATCTTGTTATCTTTGTAAAATTTATAGGAATATATAACCAATGATTTATCAATACATCAATGATAAAATACTTCTTATACACAAATGTAACAATATTTGGTCAACATTACTGTATTGCAGATAGTGTGATTGGAATTATACCAATGTTAACATCCATGCATTGAAAGCCAACTTATTCCAATTACTGTTCAACAAGCTCAAATCGGGCCAATTGTTCATAAGACTATGAATTACAAGTCAGAGTTTCTTACTTAACATATGTAACAACCATGGTAAACTGATTCACCATTATCTAGTGCACACATAAAAAACAAATCTAACTCTGCATGTAATGATAAGGAACAAGAACATGTTTATATTCATGAGCAAATGTGTCTTCACTGCAAAAGAGTGATAAGGAAAATAACTGAGGTTAGCAATGATAACAAGTCAGAGGTCACATGTACACCCTCCCACAAGGGAGGAGTGCAGTTTGGGTGGAGTAGGGCCGCCCACTCAGGAGATAGCGAGTCCACTGCTCAGATGTATACACATTGGCAGTTGGTGTTCTTTTGCCATGTCAGCAGTTTGTACATGTTTCCAATACTGATGGGACCTGGATGGGTCTCTTCATGAAACAATCTTTACTAAGGCTAAGCATAACTCCTAATGTTCACTTTAGTTACTTACGATGAACTTGTGCTTTGTGAAATGAGCCCAAGGGGTTGTTTTACACAAAACAACTTCAACACTAAGGTTAACTATAGTGTAGTCCTTTGACTTTGCACTGAAACTACCTTAGTGACTTAAGGTCACCTTAATGTTTCCTGCAACTGGGCCCTGAGAGTTAAGACCATTTTGCTTCAGGAACTCATGAATTGAGACATGGATTGAGATCCATTTGTTTGTCTCTTGACAGTGTTTGGTCAAGATGATTGTCAATTGCTGAGCAACAGGTCCTTCTAGAAACCAAAAGGTCTTTAGTGCTTTACAAAATATTGTCATTTTCAATCAACAGGTTGTAAGCAAGATGTAACCTTGTGTCCAAGTATTCAGAGTGGTCATTATAAATAACAGGAATCACAAATTGTAATCAAAGAGAAAATCTTTGATAAGTCACTGGCTTAATCCAGGATATTCTGAAAATTCTGGAGGCTACAGTTAAAGAATTAAAACAGGTCAAAGATTCTTCTCATAAAGCTAAATGATGAAGTCTTTTTAAAAATATTGAAATGGACTGTACCAAATGAATTATTGGAAATTCTTTATAAACCAGATGTAGCAAAGTTCCTCAATCAAATCCCATACCGATGAATCCTATTGTTTTTTTAATATTTTAGTTCCAGTGCTATTACAGCAATTATATAAACATGGCGCCAATATTCTTGAAGAAGCTGTGAGTTTATCAGGAATATTTGTCTGGAATCCATTGCATGTCATCTCTGATTATTTCTGAAGACCATTTTTCTTGCAACTTCCAGGAATTGCTGGAAATCAATGCCGGTGCATTGAAACATGAATCTTCAATCAAAACTAAAGGAGAAATAAAACTGTATATCAAATTAACAATACAAAACATTATTCATTTTAAAGATCACTTTTATTATAAAATATCAAAAATAATCAACATTATCAAATGAGATAATAAAACAACATACCGTAACAGTTTCAATAAAACTATAATTCATTAGTCAATTAACACAATACAATGATAAAAAATAAAATAGAGCCATGGGCTCTGTAGCTCATCAGAGTTTATTTTGTTTGATGATGAAGACAGAAATATGTTGTCTCAATATAATGTACGATCCCTAACCCTGACAAATCTTATTCTTGAAATTGAGAGAGAGCACTCAGCAAGGTCAACACACAGGAGATTATGCAATATTCTGACCCCTTGGCTCTGGTTACAAGCCAGCTGTGTTTTTTGTGTTTTACTGCCAAATTATGTAATAGACTCTTGCTTGCACTAAACACTGGCAGCACTGATCTAACTGTATAAGGCTTACAGAGAACAGGCAATGTGATGAATCTCATGGTACATAGTACAATTTAGAATCACCTTGGCTAAACAATCTCGGTTCTAAGCCTTGTCATCCAAACATCTAAACATTCTGAACAAAATATTCCTTCTAGTTTGTTCTGGATGAAAACAGGATTTTAGGTAATGGCCTGTGAGGCCCTTATTTGGGGCCACTGGGTCACCAAATCTACAATTTAGAATCTCCATTGGCTAAAGACTCTTTACACAACATGACAACCTTCTAGGTCTTTTCGTTCTGGAGAAGAAGATGAAAATAATCTTATCTTATCATTTCATCACCAGTCATATGCAGTTCACATATCTCATGTAAAATAAAAGAATTCTTAACTCCTCTTCAATTTAGTCCTTTATGACTTGTCACAATTTTCAGTTAATAGGCTATTCAATAGTTCTCATTTCACATTGATTTCATCAATTTGACAAACATGTCCACAATGTAGATTGTTATCTAAAGTTGACATATATTTCAAATCATTGTGATTGAAGTGTCATAAAATATCAGTTCAAAATTCATTTTCAAAGGTTTTTTTTAGGCTGTGGCCCATATTTGGGGTCACAGGGTCACCAAATTTACAAGTTTGAATCCCCATTGGCTAAAGAGTTTGCATACAATATTACAGCCTTCTAGATCTTTTTGTTCTGGAGAAAAAGATGAAAACAGGATTTTAGGTAATGGCCTGTGAGGCCCTTATTTGGGGCCACAGCTTCACCAAATCTACAATTTAGAATCTCCATTGGCTAAAGACTCATTACACAACATGACAACCTTCTAGGTCTTTTCGTTCTGGAGAAGAAGATGAAAATAATCTTATCTTATCATTTCATCACCAGTCATATGCAGTTCACATATCTCATGTAAAATAAAAGAATTCTTAACTCCTCTTCAATTTAGTCCTTTATGACTTGTCACAATTTTCAGTTAATAGGCTATTCAATAGTTCTCATTTCACATTGATTACATTAATTTGACAAACATGTCCACAATGTAGATTGTTATCTCAAGTCGACATACATTTCAAATAAAGTGAATGAAGTGCACATAAAATATCAGTTCAAAATTCATTTTCAAAGGTTTTTTAGGCTGTGGTCCATATTTGGGGTCACAGGGTCACCAAATTTACAAGTTAGAATCCCCATTGGCTAAAGAGTTTGCATACAATATCACAGCCTTCTAGATCTTTTTGTTCCGGAGAAAAAGATGAAAACAGGATTTTAGGTAATGGCCTGTGAGGCCCTTATTTGGGGTCACAGGGTCACCAAATCTACAATTTAGAATCCCCATTGGCCAAGGAGTCTGTACATATAATTTCAGCTCTCTGGAGTCATTGGTTCTGGAAAAGAAGATGAAAATAGTTTTTTAGGTTATGACCCCTGTGGCCCTTATTTGGGGTCACAGGGTCACCAAATCTACAATTTAGAATCCCCATTGGCCAAGGAGTCTGTACATAAAATTTCAGCTCTCTGGAGTCATTGGTTCTGGAGAAGAAGATGAAAATAGCTTTTAAGGTTATGACCCCTGGGGCCCTTATTTGGGATCACAGGGTCACCAAATCTACAATTTAGAATCCCCATTGGCCAAGGAGTCTGTACATAAAATTTCAGCTCTCTAGAGGTATTGGTTCTGGAGAAGAAGTCGAAAAAGTGAAAAGTTTATGGACGGACGGACGGACGCCATCCCATGCCATAAGCTCATCGGGCCTTTCAGGCCTGATGAGCTAAAAATTAAATTAAAAACTAAAACATCATTCTTTCTTTCTTTGCCAGATCACTTTTACAAACATATATCTCTTACATATCGATTAACATCATATTCATTTACTTTCTTAACAAAATATTTAGTTAACACTTGAGTGCACCAAACTGTAAGTGGCCAATTGTCAGGAATCACAACTCAATAACAAGGGGGGTAGCCTGGATAGGCTGGATAGGCTAAAGACATTATAGTCACTGAAAAATAAAATATTTATATGCGCATTTATGAATTTTTTCTATCAAATAGTGGAAAGTAACCTCTGAGAAATGAGAATGGAAACCTAACTCCAGACTTGCTTCTCAGGCATATGTATCACCTCGACTTGAAGTGAAGTAAAGGGGAAAATGATATGAAGAGAGATCTGCTAGGGATCTGCTATTGGTTAAAGCCCATCCTCGACATGTTGATCAAAGGTTGATATTTTGACAATCAAACTTTCCAGAAAATTACCCAAATTTGTCCGACCGTTCCACAGAAGGCAAGATGAAGTAAAAGCATCAAGACAGAGACTTGTTTTACTGTCAGCCTTTGATCAGTTTGGGTTTCTATCGGGAACTTTGTTTGACTCTGTGATCAAAGTAAGCAAGAATTAGATTCCTTCAACCATAATAATTGAACAAACACATCCGAAAAGAAAGAATATTAGGTGGAGATTTGTTAATATTCTTTGACAAAGTCAAAGATATTAAGTCTATGGTTCCTTAACAAACAGCATTGGTTCTGTTTTCGACAATTTCTCTTTAGAATTGTATATATATATGGAAAAGAAACAAGCGAGTATTTTTTTACTTGGACATATTCAAGATAAACTTACCATTGATATCTTAAAGGACAAATTATTTTATTATGCCAATTACTTCGAAAATAGTACTAAAACAAGAAGTTAAAGAAATATTTGTCATCTGCTTTTCAAATAAAAATCTTTCAAAAAAAACAAATTACTGAAAGACTTATGAAAATTTTTTCCTCAATGTTTTACACAATATTTAAATTCTCACGACCAGTGTAACTACAACAATAAGGATACCTATGATGGTTTAAACATATTTATTTCCAAAAGAAAAGGAACCGGATTGGTAAACAAGCTTGAAAAGCTTATGTTGATACCGCTCCGGGATACAGCAATTAAAGAAGAACACGTCATGATGAATGTACAAAATGGAAAGAATTTACAAAGCAATCGTTGTCAGAAAATATGTATGTACAAAATGGAAAGGATTTACAAAACAGTCATTGTCAGAAAATATGCGTCATTGCAATGTTTTTAATCAAATCTGCCAGTCAAATTTATAAAAGAGTGAACTGAAATTAAAAGTTCTTTGTTAACAGTTTTGGTTGCATTTTCATTACCGAAGAGGACTGATTTGAGGTTAAAACCATTGTTGTAAAAGTACATATTTTGTCTTATATCGCTATAGGAAGGACATACAAAAAAGTAATGAATAGAGTCTTCATAAGTATGGCCACAAGCGCAGGATGATGTTGGAGATATAAAACGTTTGTATTTATGTGCATTAAGATCACTACATTCAAGTCTAATACGAGAATGAATTATTTGACAAAATCTGCTACCACTGTTTAAATCAAAATGACAGTAGGTATTATTCTTATTTTGAATGGCAATTTTGAAATTTGATAGGGACTTTATTTCCCTCTGTTCAATAGGTAATGAATTCCATAATTTGACAGTATCTGGAAGAAAAGACCTTGCATAATTTGCAGTTTTAGAGTGTATGGTCTGAATATTCGAAGCATTGCGTAGATTATAATTAGATGCCTCTGCTAATGTCGGAGGTACAAGGTTACTTAAATAACTCGGGGCAATGTTATTGACCATTTTATAGAACATAGTCATTTTCTGTACATATCTTCTTTGACAAAGTGGATGACAGTTGGTTTCTTCATAAATCTTATGATGGCTGGTACCGCGAACAGCACCACAAACGGTTCTTAGAGCATCAAGATTGAGTTTTTCGAGTATATCTGCTTGCTGTTTTGTACAGTTGTCCCATATATGACTACAGTAATCAAAAATTGGTAATATGAACTGCTTATACATTGTTTCTAAGGTTTTTCGGTTAAGACGGTATTTGAGGCTTCTGAGACAATTTACCATGGGCCCAACTTTTTTAGCAATGTTGTTTATATGTTCATTCCAGGAACAATCGTGCTGTAGTATAAGGCCTAAATGTTTATGGCTTTGAACGGATGTAATGACATCATTATTCATGGTGAGATTCGGCATTGGAATTGGTTGTGATTTTCGGGTAAAGCGTATTGAGTCTGTCTTATTTGGATTAAACGATACTTGCCATTTTTCCGCCCATTCAGCTATTCGTTGTAGATCCTCGTTCATATTAACTGCAGTTTGCTCGGGATCACCAATTATCGCATATAAAGAAGTATCATCCGCAAAAAGTCGTATATTACTACCTATTCCTTCAACTATGTCATTTATATATACAATGAATAAGAGGGGTCCTAAGACTGAGCCTTGGGGAACACCAGCAGAAAGAGTGCTCTTGTTTGATCTAAAACCATTAATTACAACGCTTTGTCTTCTATTCTCAAGATAACTCTCAAACCACTTTAAAAGATCACCTTTTATGCCATATGCTTTAAGTTTATATGTAATACCCTTGTGCCAAACCCTATCGAAGGCTTTACTAACATCGCAAAATACTGCTCTGATTTCTTTACCTTTATCTACTGCGCCGGCAATGAAATCATAAAGATACGTTAGTTGATTAACAGTTGAATCTCCTGGTGTAAATCCGGATTGTAGATTTGAAAGTATGCCATTATCCCTAAAATAATTGAAGACATGTTTAAAAACGCATTTTTCAAAAACTTTTGCCAAGCAGCTGGTCAGTGCAACCGGTCTATAGTTGGAACAGTCATTGGTATTACCCTTTTTATGAATAAGGACAACAGAAGCTTCTTTCCAAACTTGCGGGAAAATCTTTTCATGAAGTGATTGATTAAACACATCGGTTAGGGGTGAAGCCAGTAATCGGGCATTCATTTTTAGGAACCTATTGCTAATTCCGTCTGGGCCTATTGCTTTTGTAGTGTTCAGAGAGGAAAGAATGTCAAAAACTTCATTAGGGTAAAATAACAGCTCACACAGCGATTTATCAGTATAGGATACATCTTCATCAATATTTCTATCTGGATAACTGACTTTTGTTTGATTTGTGAAATAATCATTCATTATATTTGCAATTTCAGCGCTATCGTCATAATATTCATCGTTATGGAGAACAGGAGGAAAAGAATTTAATGAATGTTTTCCTTTTTTGTAATTTTTTATCAGGCGCCACCAAATTTTTGTTCCATGCTTTTCATTAATTAGTGTATCAATTTTATCTGTGTATGACTGTTTTGCCGTTCTGACGGATGTTATAGTTTTGTTTCTGTATAATCTGAATGTTGCCCAATCGGAAGGTAAATTGCGCCGTTTAGCAATTTTATGTATGCGATTGCGTTTTCTGACTCATCTCCGAGTGTTATTGTTCATCCATGGAGCATCGTTTGGTCTGATAGTTACAATCTTATTAGGTACATGGTTATCGCATAAATTTATAATCTTATCGGTTAATTGATCTGCTACTTGATTAATATCATGGGTGGCAAGTATTGTATTCCAATTGCAGGTACTAAGTTCATCAGAGATGGCTTCAATGTCAGCAAAGTTGTAATCATAGATTTTTCTTTTGAATGAAACTGTTTTTACCTTTGATTATACCTTTACTTAAACCAATAAATATACTGTAACCATACCCACCAATAACTACAACTATATTTCTACCAATAACTATACTTATGATTGATCCTATAATTATAACTGTTAACTATACATAACTATATATCTAAACAGCTGACCAGGAACCTCATCACCTGTTCTAGATTAATGCACAACCTCATAAAGTAGTTCCGATCATACCTGTCCCACAAACCCACCTGTCTGACGTCACTACACCGGTAAGTATGTGGAACTATTCTGGACAGCGGAGGCACCTGTAAGTATGGACCTATTTCCGACCGTTAAGGTGTTTCTGTCAGCCTCTGGGACTAGCACTTCACCTTTCAGAGTGATACCAACAACTGGCACTAGTTGGAACCAAGGAAAACCGAAGCAAGATTCCCAAGCCACGTGCTTTGTATATACCCCATGTACTACCTTGTGACCTTAATGGTCAGATAAGGTCATCTACTGTGCTGGGGTCAATCAACCAGTATGTTTGTAGCTCCTCTACCGGTATATCGGGTAATGAAATATCACAGATCATCAACTGGTACCTAACCTTGGGTTTTATAGTAATTTTGTTATCCTTTTATTTTACTGTATAGCTGATTTAAGCTTCCATGTGTACGGTTCTTTTCAATATAGTTTATGTCTACGAGTATGAACAGACATAAAAGATTCTTATGAAGAAAAATAAACCAGAAGAAAAAACAGTAACATTTCATTCACTTGCTCATACATATACCAATGCCTTCTCTACAATATTAACTAATCAATTACTTGGCTATTATAAATTCATTGAAATTCAAAAAGCATTATTTTGAAATTCTTGAATTTTCAAGAACAAATAGGCTTGAGAAAATATGAACATATTCCTGGTATGTGTGAATATAATCCTATTTATTGATCTTAGATCTATGTTTTGCTGTATGAAAATATGATTTATTTTAAAAACATGTTTCTAATATTGATCTCACCTAATCCTTTTTGAGATCTAAGCAGAGGACAAATCATTACTGAGTCTAGCAGTGCCTCTCTTCAGTTTCTCGATCACGTTACAAACACAACAAAATAGTTATTTCTGAAAATGATATTCTCAGAAAATTATAAATTATGCATCCACATTCTTGTTTTGTGCCATGTCTTGATGAAATATATCATTCTGTGATCAGCTTATTCTCCCGTCAGGGCCAGGGTATCTTATCAGCTACAAATTGTTTACTCTAAGTGGTTAATTAATAACTTAACAAACCAGCTGGCGTAAGGATGTCATCATCATTAGAGTTAATATAGGTTATATTTTTAGCTGGAATGTCTTAATGAAAGCCAGATAAGTATGTTATCAAAAATACCAACGAACATCAGCGATGAAATCTAACGTTGCTGCAAGAATTAGAAACAAACTGTAAAGTTTGTTCATTCAACTCTTTATTTCAAAATCCAAAGATATCAAGAGCCGAAATGTTAAGAATATAATTTCTTTTTGGTATTACATCTAACAAAGACATCACATTCATTCATATTTTTTTAATATATAATTTGGGACAGCGTCCATGTTTGACCTTATCTTTTATCTTACAGAAGATTGAATTTTGAACATTGTTAGGCAGTGTTTGACAGAAGGTCTGGCAGGTAACTTTTGGTTTGGGCTGGTAACATTTGAGGATTTTCTTTAAATTTACCATTAAAAATGTTGGGCAAGCTACTTTTCAATCTAAAATACACTGATATAGAACTTTTAAAATTTGTGGACAAACCTGCTGATTTACTAATATTCTATTGAAAATACATGACGTAAAATCTTTTGATCTGTTCTTAGTAACTTTGTAATTCAGTTCACTGAACATGCCAGTTACAGAATTTGTTTTGATGTATATATATCCTTCATCTGAAATATCTTGTATTGCTAATCAATCGACAAATCCCCTTTTTACAACTGGACTAAATCTACAGGATGGCAGTTCTTCAATACTGTTTAATCAATTTATAAGCTTACACAATATGTCTCTGGCTAAAGACCAAAAAATTCAATAAAGGAGACACGAACCAAAATATACGACTGAACGCTCAAAACACTGGAGAGCAAACTACACATTGGATGATATAATATAAGTTCCTAGCAAACATTTACAATCATCTTCCTGGTAATTAAAACAAAGACAGCAAATAACATTGCAGAAGATGCCAATGGTCAACATCAATAAGACATCAACACGAGCAGCCAATTACAGCAGACACGGGGGGAAAGATTATCTACACAGAGATGGGACTTCAATGGTCACTAGACTGAACTCAGTCCCTTAAATGATTATTTTCATTCATTTCCAGTAGATATGGTTTCAGTTTCATCCATTGGAAAATAAGCTGCTTCTATGTTTGTTGTACTATCTGAATTTCCTGCATCTTACATCCTCTTACCACTCCAGTTTCTGACCCCAAATTGTGCAGCCTTTCTTAGCTAATTATTACCGCCATACATTAACACTCTCAGGCCTGAAGAGCTAATAAAAGTCATTTTTTAGAAATAATTAATTAAAGGTCATATTTCTCAGAGACTAAAAGTCGGTCTTAGTACACTCCTGAAGAACAAGTCTACATTCAACAAGATCTGATAATTCTATATTGACTGAAGTTCCTTTGTAATATTCAACCAATAACCTATATCCTGTCAACAAAAATGACGAATTAGAAATTAAAAGAAAGTCTAGATGGTTACAAATACTGGTGGCTACAGTTCATCACAGGCTTGAGAAACAGTGAATACTTTGATCTGAGAAATCTGTCCCAATGGACAAGTGATTCATTTGTGTGGTACTTACTTTGCAGAGCTGTGATTAGTATCTGGTAATGACACTACAGAGTATTGGAGTAGCTAGTTACACAGACACCAGTCTTGTTAGAGGAGGAATGAAAGATTTCCACACGTTCATTGACAGGGAAATATTGCTTATTGTGTACTTGGTGAAGGTTATGAAAGGATATCATATACATAATGAAAGTAGATAACAAGATGCTATTGTAAACAAACAACAGTAAGCTTTTGGAAAGTGTTCATTGTCAATTTTAACTAACATATTAATCATAAATTACAATTACTTTCTAACAATCTTTTGAAAGAATAAAGTCTGCCACAATAAATTTACAAAATCTGAGCAAAGTTAGTAAGAAGATGTTATTAACAACAATTATTATACGACTCGTACCTAGCTAACTTAACATGTTCATTGAATTATTATAGGTATTACTGCCCACCATTAAAGGCAAAGTTATAAATACCGGTATATATATCTACTTTAGATTCAGATATATGCAACAATTTATCTTCAATTCATTAAACCTTGCCTGTAATAGATAATTAAAAATAGAGCCATGGGCTCATTGATTTATTATCTAAGGTTGAATATCTAAGTTATCTCAAGTAATACATTGTTAACAAGCAAAATAATATGAGTTTTAGATCATTGATCCTGTTACCCACATTTGGAGTCACAGGGTCACCAATCCTACAATCAAGAATCACCTTTGACCAAAGAATCTCTACACAACATTTCACCTTTCTAGAGCTTTTCATATAAACTGGAGAAGAAGATGAAAATAGGTTTTTGGGTCATGACCCGTGACCTAGATTGGGATTACAGGGTCACAAAATCTACAATTTAGAATCCCCATTGGCAAAGGAGTCTGTACACCACTTTTTAGCTCTCTAGACCTTTTGAAACTGGAGAAGAAGATGAAAATAGGTTTTTAAGGATGTGACCCCTGTGACCGCATTTGGGGTCATGGGGTCACCAAATCTACAATTTAGAATCCCCATTGGCCAAGGGGTCTGCACATAAAATTTCAGCTCTGTGGAGTTATTGGTTCTGGAGAGGAAGTCGAAAAAGCGAAAAGTTTACGAACGGATGGATGGACGGATGGACGGATGGACGGTACGACGGACGGACGGACGGACGCCGGACGCCATGCCATGCCATGCCATAAGTAAATACAGCTGTCTGCTATCTTAACCTGATGCACATAACTGGCCATATTTATAAGGTTTTGCCGTATTTTTTGTCAAGATTGTGCTGTGTAACTTTTACTGTATTACTGATATTGTAGTTCACATATATTTAATGATCTGCATTGTTACAAGTTTATTGTTTTGTTTATATTATCAAATACATGCATTTTTAGAAACAACTGTTATGGTAAGTTCCCTGTGTAGAAAGATGTTGCTTACACAACGAAGGAATTGTAGGATCATTGAGGATGCAAATACCCTGATCTAGCAGGATCGATGTATTATTTGGGACTTTCATACCTTTAGGGGTGTCTTTAAGACATCTTATTACTCCTGTGGAAGATACTGCAGTGTAATATTTATAGAACCATATTAAAGGGGCAGTAGCACGTTTTTTGCAAAATTTATTTTTTAAATTTCCCATTTATAATGATAGTTTATGTCATTTAAATTTACTTTAGAGGGTAAAACATCTTATTAAACAAACCAATTATCTGTAGCGGTAATAACGGTGTTGCGTATAAAGCAAACATTACATGGTGGCCATTTTATTGTGAACACATTTTATTATTTTGAATGACAAAAACGATTCCCATGGCTTCAGGGGATTTTCCGAAGTAATAAGGATGTTTTATCATTTGTGACATTAATTTTCAAATACATTTCATCGACTTATTTGAGTGAAAAAACGTGCTACTGCCCCTTTAAACTGGTGTAATACAGCTCATCTCAATAAATTTGTTTCAAATATAAGCAAAGGGGAAATGGATTAAGTGCTTTGATAAATAAAACTCAGGGTTCAATGGGTGTGGAAAAAAATAAAACAAAGAGTTTTATTTGAGGAAATAAGGTACATGTTTAAGATTCAGCTGCTGCTTTAATGAGCAGTTCAAGGACATACAATGATACTGAGAGAAAGTTGCTGCACTTGCTGAGCAGGAGAGCAGGGGACATGAAAATCAATAGATGGCTGAAAACATTAATTCATATCAAAGTTTTACTGGAACCTAACATCCTAAATATTTATACCCATTAATCGTTTTTGTCATGCAGATTACCATAATATACTCCTAGAATCATAAATAACACTTCACATGAGTGCCAATACATCAACTGCAGGAAGCTAGAAGAGGGGAATATAGACAAGGCACCGATTGCCTGGCAGTATACTGATGTGTGTATGTGAGTGTCCGGGACTTCGCTCAGGAGCCACATTTGTTGCATCATTAGAGACTGTGAGAGATTATCGACTTTTCAATATGGTAAAATCGTCATATCAGACTTTATAAGAAGTTGTAACTGTGACATATCTTGTTATTGATGTAAGCCTTAACATATATAATCCTTTACATATCAAAGGAAAACAAGATGCAACAAGATATGACAAAGTTACTCACTAGATATCCTTCAAAGATAAGAAGTTATGACACTGTATCTTGATATCTTGTTTTGGTATTATCTCAGTCTTGCTCCATAACAGCCTTTAATACAGTCTAGGTCCTTATTCAGCAAGTCTACATAAACTTAAACTGACAGCTGAATCATATATTAATCATGGGTATATCTTGGTATTCAACATCAAAACAAACTCCAAACTCTAGGATGTATAAAGTTCAAAATTGAGAAACACTTGAGATAAATGCACATGTAATTTGTACTGTTTTCTTTCCACTTTTCCCAATACCAAAACTCTTATATCAGGTTAGTAAAGTACACAGAACCGTAGGGGAGGAGCCCCATCAAGACAAACCATCATACAAGTTAAAGCTTCATCCATGTTTGCCAGGCAGAAGGAATGGAAACAACAAGTGGTCAATAGCAATCAATCAATCAAAACGATTTCTTCGAAAGTTTAAAGCATGTTACGATGTTTATAAAATTTGAACATACATTAACTTTCACTGTATCATAAAATAATCTCACTCCCCATTTCTCTCCCTGTCTCAAATTCAATTATTTTCAACCAACAGGTGCTCTGGGATTTGGTTCCAGAAATCAAAGACTTTCTGGTAGCCATAGCAACATCACCTTAACCTTTGGCTATGTGATTACTCACTAATGAGCAGAATGTAACAGTCATCACTATTTAAGTAGATGAACCTTTACAACCATGGCAAAATAGATTAACATGCAATGTGGAATAATGTGTAACAGTAAAAACTGTGCCTTTGGCTAAAGTTTAATTGACAGTATCAATATCAACCCTTAATCACTGGCTAAAGTTTCATTGACAATGTTCACATCAACCCTTAATCATTGGATTGATTCCTGACTATAGAAGATAGAATATCTGATTGCACATGGTCAGCTCTTTCTGGCATTATTCCTGGGCCAGCAGATCAGGGGTTAGCATTTATTTAAAAAAACAATTCTTATAAAAAAAATTATGCATCCAGGATTAAAACCCGCACTCCTAGGCTGCATAAAAAAGTTAATTGTTTCTCAGGCAAATTTTTTTTAAAAAGTGACGAGGGCGGTAGGTCTTTATTTTTATTTTTTGTTGGAAAAAATAATGATGCAGGAGAAGTACATTTATTTTTCCATCAAAATATAGCCGGAAAGTGGTAGAAGTATACACAATGGAAGCACATACGTTCCTGTAGACCCATATATTTGATGGACAAATGGGATTTTGGGGTTACCAAAAGTGATGCGGCAAATTCTTAGTTTAGTTTTTCAAATGACAATAAAAAGTTGTATCGCGCACAAAAAAAGGTGATGCGCCGACGCCGAGAAACATTTAATTTTTTTTATGTAGCCTTAGAGTCAGGCACCTGTTTCCAGGACTGAAATGTTTCAGATGTTCAATGTTTTGTTTGTTCTCTTTCTAAGTTGCATGCATTTCTAACAGTTGTTCTTCAGTGTAAGCATACACCATACAGAGAACAACAGATTGGCGCTGATAGTGTCACGTTCCACTCAACTAATGCAGAGATCACTGTGACTTACTTGAGTTACATTGGAAAATATGCTTACATCTGGATGTTTGGTACATTAGCACCCAATTCAATAAAATTTTAGCCAAAATTGGTCTATGAGATTATGTTGCCATTCAAATAAACTAAAACAGGGTAGCAATACTTCCTTTTTCATTTTCATAGGTTCAAATGTTTATTTGCTTAAATGTTTCTTCAGATGTACTTTCAGATGTCAATTACATTGTTTTCACTTGCTAAAGTTTTTTGTACATTAAAAATGTATTCAGACATAATTTGATGCAAATTTAGATTGGTATATGTCATACCATCAAAGGTTATCTGCCTATAGGAAAGTTTATATGCGTGGTCTAGCTGCACAACATAAGAAAGTTTAGCGTATCTGGTCACTGGAAATTTTAAATTTAAAACCATGCCTTTTATTAGGGGTTTGCAGTACCATAGTCATAATACACCCAAGACTGTACATAACGGTCCAAAACATTTTCTCAAACACAGAACATAATTCATACAAAGATAAGAGAACAAGAACAGGACAATACAACAGGACAATACAATTAGACAGGACAACACAAAATTAAGAAAACTTTTCACTTTTGCAAGGTGCTCTTCATCTAATTTGCAGAACCAAGGTCCGAAGAACATAATGTTAGACGTCTTTTAAAAAAACACCACTTACCATTGTCATAGCAGATGTTTCCAAGAGCTCTACAAGCCTGTATTGCCAACTGCAGATCGGAACTCTTCAAAAGCTTCAAAAGTGAAGGTACGAAACCAGTCTCCACCAGTGGGCCTCTCAGAGATTCTAAGGAAAGTATCGGTTAATTATAGAATGAGAGAAAACAATGGTTTGTTAAAATGTTGTTATAATTCACAAATACCATTTAGCAGAATCTTCAGGAAGTGGTGGGCATTCCCCTTCTGTCGGACTCAAATTCATTATATTGGAAAACTTTCACTTATAATAATCTTTACCATGAGCAGTCTTCAGATAAAACCAAACTTCAATTGAGGACAAAATTAAAAGTTTATTCAGAATCTATTGTAAACTAAAATTCTACCTAGAAACTGTCAGGATAGTAACAATTATCACCTGAGAAATATAATTTAAAATAGCGTTGAAACTGTCAGCACCTACCTGCTTTAGCGAGTTCTGCAGTGAGTTGTGCACACTTGCAGGTAAGGGAGGGGTCAGTGGAACCGGTCAGTATCTTGTGGACACAGGTCAAGACTCCGGTCTCCTGGATGGACGTGGCTGCTTCGTCACTGTCCTCCTCTGTGCAGAAAATTTGAGGAAACATTTACCTTATATATAAAACTATCAAATGGGATTTAAAACAATTCACAGAGAAGGTTCCACTCAATGTCTGTCCTATAAAACAATTCAAAGACAGGTGCCCAATTCAATATCTGTCCTATAAAACAATTCAAAGAGAAGTGCCCAATTCAATATCTGTCCAATTAAACAATTAGAAAGAAAGGTGTTTGCTCAATCTCTGCCTCAAAGTGTTGGAAAGATCTGCAGCTTCTTCACTTCTTTTATTGTTCTCTGTGACCCAAAAATATTCAAACCACTGATTTCTCTTAGTCCCTCCTTTGATAAAAACTCAATTTCCCGAAAAAATTTATGAGAATTTATAAAATTGAACAAATATATATATGTAAATGGACAGTCATGTTCTCAAGGTTTTTACATTGGTCCCAGGTGTAGCAGACCATTTTTGATCCCAGTCTAAACTTGAGGTTTTAGGTTCCTCCTATGACGGCTTACTTCCCAAACAAAACCTCTGACACGGTTTTGATCCTTCATGAACAAAGGATATGTTCTAACCAAACTAGGTTACTTCTTCTAAACTTTTAGTTGTTTATATACAGGGGGAGATCCTGGCCTAGCTAGGCTACATCTTCCCCACCCTTGGTGGAAAAGAAAGGAAAGTCTTTCCTTTGCCATAGTTAGGTTTGTTACACCCGGAAGAATTTGAATTTAAGGCAACAGTTGCAGAATCAAACCGTTAAAAAGATATCCGAATTCGGTATTCTGTGAAGGCACATGACATAGATTCGGATGTTGCTCCCCAAAATGAACAAAAAATGCCTTTAAATTTTAACAAATTTAGGGTAATTAGTCTTAAAGAGACTATTATCTCTCAACACTGACATTTTTATCACACAGCATCAAAAGCATGACTGAAGAAAATGTCATGCTTTTAGCACCTTTTTCTCTGCCTACACAAAATAAAAAAAATAGCATGAACCACCCCCACATGCCCAGAGCATTGAGCAGTGATCCAAGCTTGTAGAGATGTACATCTCGCTAGTGGAGAGCTTAATGACCTCCAGATATGCAGGATCCGATTCTGACAAAACACATTAGGAATACATATCAGCCGGCTATCTTCATGTCCAGCTATTGTCTATATCACGTATCTCCCCGAGTGCTATCAGGGATACCTGACCCCTCACCTTTCTCTCATTGGGTCTAGTGGAGAGAGCTGGGGAATAACACATGATATAATCTGCAATATCGGGTTTAAAGTGGTGTTGATGGTTGCGTTTGATTGCTCCATGCTTTCTTTTGATTTGTAACAATGCAGAGGATATCCACTTGAATGGTGAAACATGGCAAGTGACATTAAACAATCTACTTTATAAAATTAAATTATGATGAAGCAGTTATCTGATTACAGAGTTAATAGAAATATGTCAATGACATACGTTAAAACACCATTATATATCAATTATATCAAAAGATTATCAATTCTATAAAGTTAACTTGGTGAAATAAAAAAATTCTTACTAAAACATTTCAAACGAACGTGGCAAGCTATTATGAAAATTATATGATACAAATTCACATGTTTTTTAAAAATAGAACTATTGGCTCTGTAGCTCATAAGGATCTAAATAATACATTATACAAGTACCGATAAGTTGAAAATGTTAAATTTATAATAAACATAGGACAGACCAAGTCATCTGCACTGGAGTTTTGGGGATGGCCCCTTTTGTTCTCTGAGGTGCCACAGAGTCAACAAATCTACAATTTAGAATCCTCATTGGCCAAGTTACATTACACAAATGAATGGACGGACGGACGGATGGATGGATGGACGCCATGCCATGCCATGCGCCCATCGGACCTTTCAGGCTTGATGAGCCAAAAAGAAAGAAAATACCTTGCTGTTATCAAGTGAAAGAGGAAATACTAAACCATTGATCAATTTTAGCAAAGTAAAAAACAATCTCAAACAGACCTAGAAAATAAATGAAGAAGCTAATTGGCTCGGCACCTGAAGCACACCTGTTGACGAACAGGTAAATAGATTTTCTACAGAAGGAACCACAGCATATGCTTGTTTGTAGACTCTCTCAAAGACACAAGGAATATTTCGACCAAACCCTCTATCAACAGTTTACCATGGGACTCTGTCATAGTCTCACATTTATCTCTTGCTTGCCTCTTCAAATTAACTATTAGAAAGTGAAGAACTCTCACATAGCTTGAAAATATTCAAGTTGATCCCAAACATTTTTTATCAGGTTATGAGCACTACAAATTCATAATATTTTAACTCATTATATTCAAAATTATTTTTGGCTTACCACCTTAAATCAAATTAGATTATTTCTCATGACTGAATAATTTAGTGTATTGACAAAGTTTCCCAGGCTGACCTGTCTCTAATTAGAAAGTATTATCCGTATTATCACAAATCTTGAAATCAATATTCATGCTGACCTTTTTCTTTCAAAATAACTACTAGATTAAAATTGTTGTATCTTTTCCAAAAAATACAGATTGTTTACAAGACAAAAAATCATTCACATTTCAAAATTTACATACTCAAAATACTAAGAAATTCTGTTTCTTTTCTTGAAGTAGGAGGATTCATCAAAATGGAGCTATGATCTACAATCACAGAACATAAATAACCAAATATTATAGGGAAACAACCTACAACTGATAGTCTTTCAAACTGATGATGGTAGATGAACAACACTAAATCTTCCCAGAACTACAACAAATTAAAATCTATATGTCCACCAAGCTTTGTTCCACATGGTTCCTAATTCCACTAGACTAACAAACAGTCCATGAAAAAATAATATCTTAATGAAATTGATGTTACTGTATTTCCTCTGATAAGCGCCCGAGATCTTAGCACCCCTTGACCCCCTGGCGCTTATTAGAGGTCCGGCGCTTTTTAAAGACCCCACGCTTATTTCTTATAAGAACATTGAAGTTAATTAAGGAAGCATTAATCTAGTGGTTTAGAACCGACACTTATTCAGGAGGCCCGGTGCTTATTTTCTCAATCACCCTTGACCCCTGGGGCTTATTAGAGGCCCGGCGCTTACTAGAGGAAATACTGTATTAATATTTGATATGAAAGGAGTTCTGAACTATACTTAGCCTCCTCAAGATTAGACAAGTAGACTGTCCAACATTTTCTAGATTTAGAAAGGTTCCATTTATTTTTTGCTCTAGGGTCTGGATGACAGACTATAATTCCACCTGAGCTGGTGTGGAATTCCTCTCCTCTCTCTCTATCTGCTGGTGGTCTGACCGAGATTTCCTCAGACAGGACTGACCAGCTGACCACAGGTATAGACAACTAAATACATGTCGTCTTCACTTAGCTTTTTCTCCCCTTGAATTTTGTTTCCAAAAAAAATGATAGAACCCTCTCTTTAACAATTTTATTTTACTCATGTATCGTGTCAATTAGTCCAAAAATATAAACATGATCAGTTCATATTGACAAGTATTAAAGGTGCATCCATTGTGTTTCATAACATTTTATTTGGCTTAAATACGTTCCAACACGTCATATGTGCTGTTAACAATACAAACAAATTCACTAAGCTTGCATATTCATCCCCAATCGCCAAATGTATCATAATTACTAGTTTCCAATTAAAATTGAGTAACATCATTATGCATGTGCAGAAACCGAAAGTGCACGTCCTATTTACATGCACAGTAGTTATATGACCTATTAAACATTATAAACCCAAATTTGTTATTTTATCTGGTTTAAATACGATTCCAAAATTACGTTTGACTCATTGGCGCGCGCCACACCGAGTGCATTGTCCGGTTTTCGATCAGAAATCGACACTTTTACCTTCATATCGTCAATATACTTAGTGGAGTATCATCAAAATGGTAGTTTTCGGTAACAGTTGATACTTCTCGATAAAGTAAGACCATTTATAACGTTTGGCATATTTGACCCCCAGCAACACAATGGATGTACCTTTAAGTCTGAAATTATTTGATTCCACAGAAGTCATGTTTTGTTTGCCGATATTCAGATATTGATCACATGCAGGCGCCATTCAGAGAAATACAGTGCAGTAATTCCAGTCAATTCAACACAAATTTGTGCAATTCATGAAATCAGTGCTATTCAATGACAATAAAGCAACTCCATGATATTGCAGAGTATAAATTAAGACTTGTCTGATTCTGGATCTGAGCTGGTAACAGTTTACAATTAAATTTAAGTTTGCCATTTACATTGACAGAACTTATATAGCCAAACTTGTCACAAAATAATATTTTTGTCTGCATTGAATAGAATTTTGAAACAAATTATATTGCACCACTTTGATGTCACAGGGGTTGAAAAAGATTTTACGTGCCAAAACATTATGGACTTTGCAATTTTCTTTCACTGAGCTTTTGTCTAAAAGTCAAGCCAATTTGGTACTTGATTGTTGTTGGAAGAATTTGATTTTCGTGTGAATTTTGGACAGATAAAAAGGAAAAAACAGACCAAATGTACAAACTTTGTTCATCTTGGTACAATGTAACAAAATTGCAGCTTGGGGGTACAGCAATTCTGAAGGAGAAGACTGAGATGTGAAGTTTCCAGATGTTGATGACATTCGTCTGCCCTTACCATAACCTCATAATGCTTTTTAAAAATCTTTCACATTATAACTGAAGACAAGGATAAAATGATAAATAAGTCGACAAATTGTCCTCAGTAACTAAAACAAGTGTTGAAGCGAGCACAGCTCACATACCCCTACTTCCAAATATAGTTTGACATAATTGAAAATAGGAAAGGCACTTCTATGGGACTGACTAATCACTGTGTAAAGTTGAATGAATATGGAATGTACAGTTCCAGAGATAACTCATGAGATAAGTCATGTTTTCAAACTGCCAAGGTTTAAATCTCAAAAGGCACAAATGGAGATCATGGCTAACATGTGTAGCAAGTTTGGTGAAGCTAGCATGTTTAGTTTGGGAGATATGCTCTGCACAAAATGACTTCCTTACAGAGTCACTGTTTTGGTCATGTTTCAATGGAAATCGCAAAAAATAAAATTCAGAAATCAGTCTAACCCTCAAAAGGCACAACTAGAGATAATGGCTAACATGTGTAGCAAGTTTGGTGAAGCTAGCAAGTATAGTTTGAGAAATATGCTCTGCACAAAGTTTTGTGATGGATTGACAGACAGACAGACAGACAGACAGACAGAATGAACGCTATATACACCCACGCTTACGCTGTAAGGCTGGGGTATAATTAAGGTTCATATTACAGCTAACAAGAAGAAGATAAAGATCTGAAAGTATCATGATTGGCAATAAACTTTACTCAAAATGTGTTTCTGTTCACTAAGCAGTACACAGAACATGTCATAAAGACAATGTGTTGGTCTGAAAGTTAGTTGAATCAATAAATAAAGATAAATCATAAATCATTCATTAATCCATATCCCAAGCATTGACTTTTTTCATGATTTATTAATGTTTTCATTGCCAATGTCCACAATTGGTACATTCATAAGAAGTTCATTTATTTGCATTTATGAGGAAATCCATTGTGATCGTTTTAGATCGTTTTAGATGGCTGTTATCCATTTACAGACACTGGACTCAGGACTGCGGGTTGATCATTATTTACCAGAACATTAATATTGTATAAGCTCTCGGCTCTAACCTGCTGCCTACCACACTCTCCTGTTGGTAACCATAGTCCACATAGACACTCTGTGTTGTCTCGGTGGGTAATGTCAATGATAAGGGAGTTATCGCTTGTAACAAGAATGAGTAAAGAACATGTGTTGGTGTATCAAGGTTAAACATCAAAATTATTACGCATAAAATGAGAAATATTTCTATCAAAACTACATGTCTGCTGAGAAATGTCTAATAAATCGACTTCACATTAGTCCAATTTTTATTTTTTGAATTTTTTTTATCAAATTTTAACCCAAAACAATGTATCACACATATCAATATTAGCCATAATAGCATAAAATAAAAAGGTATTTTCTTTACAAAGCCTGCTATAGATTCAACATCATTATAAATAATGACAAAAATCAAGTCCTCAAATATACCGCGGTTTCATTTCTTTAACACAGTTTCACAGTTTGATCAACATCTCGGACCCAGTTAACAGATAACAAGTTAGGAATGAGAAAGCCATGAAATCAGCACTTCCCGGCTAATGTTGGTTACGCTAGGAACATCAGAGGCTGTTGTTATCACCTCTAGCAGAACATGAAAGTTTGAGAGGTTCAATTATCAACACCTCGGCAACCTGCCACCTGAAATGGGGACCTGGGGGAGCAGTAACTAGGACACATGGCTCTGTTAGAGTGTTGCCTTCAGTCACAACTATTACAGGGAAAATCGAGGAAGTCATTTAATTCGATAGATAAAATATTCATAACAGTTCAAGCCAGAAAGAAATGTTAGTACAGAGTGTACTTACATCTGAATTTTTTGTAAGATATATTCAGTGATAAATTTACAAATATGACATACAGAGTCAAGGGACTCGCTACCACAAGCTTTTGTGAGTCCCAGCAGATATAAGTGAGTCCCTCAATGAGGAAGCAAATACTAGATAAAAATCCTTTGAGTCCAGGGGACTCGCAACTTTAATCCTTTCAAAATTTTATGAGTATTTGATGCAGGACTCGCAGGTAAAATTATCACTGATATTGATTTTGGTAAGATGCATTTTGTTGAAATGAATTGCAAGTTGATCACAATTACCGTATGCTAGAACAAGATGGAATGCTTTTTGTAAAATAAACAAGAAGACAGAGCCATCCATAAACCTCAATATCAGAAATGTCCTTCAATGTTGTTTTCTTTAGATGGTAGAACTTTGCCATTATAGTGAATAGTGCCAAACCATCACTTTCTCACTCACACAACCAGGTTTAATGACGTCTTGGACAGTGTTGGAGTATATATTATCTGGGACATAAAGTCTACACTCAGCTCCAAGTGAATCTTGTTCACCTGTTTTTCATTTTGACAATCAAAATAATCAACAATCAAAATAATTAAAATTACAATTTAGTTTCACGAATTATGATAAAGATACATGTAACATGACAAATCAGATTAGCAAAGCATTTATGGATAATAAGAATCCATTATGAAAGCACAAATCAGCAACATCAGATTCTCAGAACATGAACAGCAATGATCATCTGGTATGTCCATCCTGAGTCATGACAATCCGCTGAGGCATGGAGGGACACAAACATCCCAGACCACACTGTGGGATTGCTTGCCAATGGTGTGTCGACAGTTAATGGCGGCATGACTTGAGTCCTGACTATGGAGTAAGTCTCTTGTTAACCTAGCAGTGTGTTGTAAACCAGAGTGATGCTGAAAAATCGGCTGTCCACGGACACCATGTCAAGCCAGCAATAGGAGAAATTCTAGACAAAGGATATTTTAACATAAAGTTGAACGTTGATGGTGCCTTGGACCACCTACAGCTGGCAAAAAGTTCAAGTCAACATCGGTAAATGCGGTTACATCCATATGCAAAACTGAGCTGGAATCAGGATTCATGGAAGATAACATCAAGCCATTGTGTGTAATGTATATACTGCCCCTGATTTTCAGTTGATCACTATCTGGCAAGTCTGTAACGATGCAGTTGAATCTGACCCTGGTAAGGTTGACAGCATTATGAGCATATGCCAACAACAGCCAGGTGTTTTCGGACTATTTGTGGGCTTATAATGTTGCAGTACCCCAAATGTTCCCCTTGCAGTATCAGCCTCTGTCTGGAAACTTGGTCTGGTGTTGCAATGGTGTCCAAGACGAGCAAAATGGTTGCTGGTGAACATGAAAATGCTAGGAGAGCACTACATGTGAACTTCCCTGATACAATATTTCAATGGCCTCTGGTTCCTGTTGTCTTGCATAAGGTGTTCATTTTTCCCACGTGATAAATGTTCAAATTTGCCATATCTAATGGTTCTGGGAAGACATGAGGACACTCTGCGACATGGGACAGCCAAAACTCATGGTTTAACACCAAATATTGCATTTTTAACAATAAAGTTTGTTTCCGGGGGATTCAGGGATTCAAACCCATAACTACCTTGAAGATGGCATAAATGTCCCTCAGGGGCAAAGCCAAAGAGAATTGTTACAATAAATGTTGCAGTTATATAGAGAATCTCACCCAAGTGTCTTCTGACATCAAATATATCACACGAGTTGATTAAAGTTACAAATATCCGAGGCTTGCCGATATATATTATATTTGATATCAGAAGACACGAGGGTGAGATTTTATTTATCATTCAAAATCATTCTTCAACAATTATTAGCAAAATAATGAACACATCTGCAACACAAAAATGCCATTTGACTACTTCAGCAGTGAGCTCAGTGATGTCATAACATTGTCAGCAGTGTTCTTAGTGATGTCAAAGCCTTGTGATATCATTAACTGATGATGTAATAGTATTGTGACGATTTGATTGTTGCGATTTCTACAATGTAGATATCGCTTGTATATATCGCTTAATCTCACACAAGCGATATCTACTGTGGGTGCCAGTTTTGGATGATACAATTCTTTTAAGTATATATATAGCAAAAGGCACATTACGGTAACACTGCTTGTTTAATACATGTAAAAAGTAAAAATATAATTGACAAATTTGGAGTTATGGTCTGGAAACAAAAAGAGATTGATGCATTTTTACATACTAGTGCTATCTTTGTTGTTGCAATCAATGCCTCAATGGTTTGGGTTTCAGAAATATATTCTCACACAAATGTACAGATAAACAGAAGACATTTCTGTAAAATATTGGAATCAATACAGACATCTCCTGCTCTGAATGTTCTCGAGAAAGAGTATTACATATTCCAGTAATAATGATACTAGTTTGTTAAATTATACAATTAGCTTTATCATAATTAGGTCTGGAATTGTTACATTGTAACTATTAATTATTACTTACAAGGCACTTATTGTTTTTATACATGTTTAGCTACATGAAAGAAACACCAATGGAAATTAATTTTAATTGAAAACATTGTCCTGGTCATTTAGGTTGAAGAGAAAACAAGGATATTTATGGACGGCAAACTTCTTTATTTGAAATATCCTTGTTTTCTCTACACCACTAACTTTTAGAATACCCCTAAAAAACATGGTTTACTCTCCATAACATCTGCACAAACGTTAATGGAAACAGCTGCCCAGTAAAAATGTTTAAAAATAAAGATATGGACATAAACTAATAAAGAGCTGAGATCTCTTCATTTTAAGACCTTATATTCAGCTTTATTAACTTGCAAAAGTGTCATAGATTGTCATTGATTTTTAACTATTATAATCGGTCAGGATGACAGACTTAATTCAGGAGAAAATGCCCCTCGGGGGTTCATACTTAATTTTTTATTCAATCAGATATAATATAGATGGTAATAAATACTAAAACAAAGAACATGAAACCATCTCTATTGTATAAACATCAACTGTTACCAATCTTGTTTTACTAAAATAGAGTAACAAACTGAACATTGAACGTTCAATTAAAAACATAATGAAGATAAGAAGTTTACCTTGTTCTGAGATTCTGTCTGCAATCTTCTCCAGGTATTCCTCCTGTTCCTTCTGGTCAGCTGATAGCTTGAGCTTCTCTATCATTGGTAAAATCTCCTCTGGAAAAATATTTGTTTCATGAATTGAGATATTGGCCAAGAAAAAGTCTTCAGGTAATTATATGAGAAAAACAAGTTAATGAATGGATCGGTTGAACATACACAAATGTCACCATCGTGAAGATACCTCCTCAATCAATATATAAGCAGGAACAAGGATAAATGTATTATGTTACCAGTATTGTAGAGAGAAATTGAAACAAGATTTTGTAACATGTTGATTATGAATGAGGGCCCTGATTATATGTTTGGGTATCATGATTGAACAGGGGGAGGGCAACTTATTCAGTCCATATATTTAGCTTGGACTGCAAACACCCTCCAGAATGAGTACCGGTATTCATGAGTGTATGAGTGTGTAACTATCACTGATAATCAACACAAACCAATTTCTCTGTGAATAACATATAAATGGAGACTCATGATACAAAAATGAATCGATTGAAACGGGATCACTAGTGTAAAGTCAAACTGAATACACAGCTATGGGTCCATATCCAAAATATTCTCACACAATTGCCAGGAACTATTCTGCAGAGTTCCTGGCACTAGAATTGGTTCCAACAAACAAATCAAGAACAAGAGACCAATACCACTCACCCATAATGCACCTCTTCAATAAAGTAACGTTACTTCTCGGAAATATGAAATATGACCAGTGATGTACTTCTCAAGTTGCAACAATATCACGAATTCATGATAATGAACTGTGTGATCATCGACTCGTGGGCGCTGCCATGACACCGGAAGTAAACGAGATGTCAATTTCACGCACCTGCTTCTCGCCTGCCTAATAAAAGTCATGCAAATAAGCACACACTGCTGCAATCAACACATATTTTTGGAGCATTCCGCTTGAAACACACGTGCCCAACTAATGCATCATTTCTGTGAATTAACATGAGATAATAAGTTAATTATAACACAGTTTTAGTTAGTACAGCTACCGACAAGCAATGAATTCTCCCTATGAATACCCTTCGAGCCCCGAAGGGAGAGTTAAATCTCGGATACGATATAAATAAAAAGTTGCAATTTTCAATTTTCTAGTTCAAAGTACTCAATTGAGGTTCTAATGATCGTGACTATACAACGGTTATGAGATTTTAGGAATAATTGCACATGACAGTTACCTGTGTAACTGATATGATTGGTTAGCGTCCTGTACCATTTCCGAGCGCCCCTGTCAGAGCACTTCGGATTACTTCATGGCGGTTTCGGTCAAAACATGAGTACCTTCTCGGTGGCTTTGAAGGGGGGTTCGCCCTGGGGATTTAGAATTCAGGGTGGCAGGGAATTCCAAGAGGCACTGACAATAGCAAAGGTAAGTGCATCTGAGAAAATCTAACACTTTTTATTCACAGGTTTCTTGAAAAGTGATTCTGTCAAGCGGGACGCATCAGGTGAAAGCCTAATGCAAGTTGGCCGTCAGTGAGTTGAGTCTTTGACTAACCTCACACATGTGAATCACATCTCCCACAAATAGACACGGTAACACGGATGCGTAGTTCTCTCTATCTAGCAACACAGTTCCAACTTTCATTACATGCAAATAAGAACATTGGAACCTTGTTTGAATTTATTTCCCAATAAATCCCCTAACTAGAAAGTTTGACAGATAAGTGAGGGGTGTGGTCTCAGGTGTTTGGGGTGAGTTTCAAAGCTCCATATATACCATTTAAAGGGGATGATTGTTTGCTCTCACATTTTTTTGTATAATCCCACAGTGGTTAAATAATGCGGATGTTTCCCAACAATGCAGACCAATTGAATTCCTTATGGTGAATCAGCGGTCACACATGAATGATTTCTCAGGTGTTTATATTTCTATGGTGCAGTCAGTCTACATGCATAATGCTGTGAGATCAAGTATTTACTTTTTGAGTTGATGTCTGCATCTTGAAATAGTTCCCAAGTCAAACAAATTATTTAAAAGTCTCACTTAAATGATTCACTTTTTGTAAACATGTTAATAGGAAAGTTATTTGATTTTAATTGTAAGATATGGTGAAGTTAAATATTTATTGACACTATTATGTCATAAAAAAACAAAGCATTTCTTATGTACAAGAAATTAATTTTTTTCAGTTTTTGAGATGTAATGTTTGTCAATTCTTTTTTAGTAAGAGACACCAATATTTCTTTACAAATACAAAACAGCCACAGACCTTGAAAATAAGAAACAAATCTAGACTTGCTTAGTATCCAAAATTTGTTTTGTTTTGTTTCTAGTTTAATTTTTGCTTGTGAAACAAATTATCATTGTCTGTTATTCTGAAATAAATTATTTTTAAAGATCAGAAATTATTTGATCAAGTTTATTATTATTGTTTTAAGGAACTCCTGGTGTTATTTGACCAATGCTAAGTATGTTCATGGCATGTTTGAAGAAGGAACTGATGAATTACATGTCACCTGTGATTGATTGAAATTAGTGATGATATGACAACTTTGAGATTAACCTAATGAGACATATATTGCTCCTTAAACGTTAATGTTATTATCATACCACAGAACAAAATTAAGCTGTAATATACGGTTTTATGTTATGTTTATGGAGATTTTACGACCTTTATGCATATTATTTTGAGAGATATCAAAACTACAAATATTCATTCAACAATGTGATAATCAAATGTCTCTTTTGTATCATAGTTTTCTCTCAGGTTATTTGTGTGTTTTATGATTTTTCGTAAAATATTTTTGCTAGCTCAATGTTGAGATAGAAGTCAAGTAAGGCATAATTCATTGCCTCGTAAATTCCTTCATTCATGTCCTTATACTTCGCATAGACGGTGCATTACTTTTAGCATACAAGCCTATTAGAGTACATAGCTGACATAACGACCCTAGCATATTTCACTGATTTATATACAGGTGTTGTAATAGGTACTTACTGTATTGTCACCTGTTGCATTGACATGGTCACCTTTAGTTTATGGTCTATTCATATGTGATTATCATAATCCTCTTTATCTTAAAATCTACTCTCAGGTCATCATCACCTTTTGCCTTTAATAATTTTAATTATTTTTTCCTTGGTGATAATTGCCTTGAGCCTAAAGTGTATATCATGATCATCTTAAACATGTGGTCTTTTCTCTTGCCATGATCACCTATTGATGATACAAAGATATGACAAATATACTTATAATATTTTGACTATTATTTGGGTTGTAAATTAATTATCGTTTATAAAATGTTTGATCTTTAAAAATTAATTAGAAAATACACTCTCGTGAATGCATAAAATGCAAGGTTTTTTTGGATAACAACTTCTAATGACAATAACTAATGATCGAGGGAGTAATCATAGATTCAGAAATGTTGTACATATGTTCACAATAAAGAAGTTGTTATCCAGAAAACCTTGCATTTTCTTTTATCTTATGTATTCACTTCTTAATATCCTTCAAATGCTAAAATGACATATATATTTACAATGAATTGAAATCATTTGTCAAATAAAACACTTTTGATTTGACATGTTTTGCAATATAGTTGATTTAAACATGTCACAATGTTGAGCCATATATTCAGAGATATACGTCCTGATATTTGTACTTGCTGAAACTGGAAGCTGTCAATCAAAGTGGAGCTGTTTTATTACATCACAAAATGTTTTATAGTTCGTGAAGTCTGAAGAAACTTTCTGTTTATATAAACAACAATACCATATGTTCCTGTTGTTTCACTTGATTTTATTCTAAGACTATATTTTTATTAAACCAGTATGACTTAACACAATTAAACCAACTAAAATCGATGAAGATTTGACTTCAATTTTACGGGTCGGTTAGTCACATGTAGTATTTAAGTGCAAACAGGTTGCAGGTAATGTGTACATGCAGAACCCTCCCAGCACAGCTTTTCTTGTTTAGGTTATCTTTCCTGGAGCATTTGCATATTTTATTGCAAGATTTATGTGCCATATCGTATTCATAAACTAATTTTGCCCCATGAATAGTTTGAATAATTTTATAGTTGAGGGGAATGATGCAGAAGAAAATAAAATATGGAAATAGACACCTAGACTCACACAAACTTCAGAGTGACATTTTTTGACGAATGAATGTTCAAAAAGCACACATTTTGTTAAGATTAAATAGACATCGAAAGAATCCTGCCAAATTTTAAAAAGAAGGTTATATTATGCTCCAAACTCTGAATGAGAGATTGATGAATGTCTGATATAGGCAAAATACAGCTGAGGTATATGGTAGGTAGCTACATAAGGGTCTGGTGAAACATTGGGCTGTATACATGTACCAGTGACTTTTATGGCCTGAATGAACCTGGCTGAACAACCGATTTGTTACACACATTTGTTTTGCCCACTTTACATATGTAGTATATAGCTGTTACTGCTTGTAGGAATTAATTAAATGTGAAAGATTGGTGTAGGGTGACGGGGCCATGATCTTTATGTTATATTTAGCCGTGATGTTATTGTTTTGATATTGTCACATTTGATACATAAGAGTTGTATTGTATATGATATCTATATCTATTGGATTGTCTCATGTCTTATTCTTGATTTTTCCTGTTGAAGGTGAATCTTTGATTATGTAGAAAATCAGGTCTGTATACATTGTGTATTCTCTTATATGAAACTGCTTGTCTCAATGTAAAGGTACTCCAAATGCTTTTAAAGTAAACACAAAGTATACACTAATCAAGATAAACACTACAAGGCTGCTGCCCAGTGTGTCAGCTAGTGCTCTTGACTTACGAGTTGTGTAGTAATGCTCTATCTGTTCCAATTTTAATTGAGACACAAATTCTGAGTTAAATATATTTTCCAAAAGAAAAGAAAGGTGTATATTTATTCATACAGCAATTTCTGACAAAAATGTATTTTGCAAATTAAAGTAGTATCAGTAACCATCAATATGTACAATTATTTCCATAAAGGAATGTTTAGCTCTGTGTGATTTGTCCATGATAGCAGTGACAATAAACATGATAAAACCCCAATTCCTGGTATTATTAACTTATCAGAGAACAGGACAGCTAGTATTACTGGGGATCAAGATGCCAAACATCGCCAAAGAGTTATTCCTTAGAAGTCGTACCCTTTGACCTCATTTGACCTGGCATTCCTTTGTCCCCTCCCATCTGTGAAACGTGAGACCCCCAACAGTTTCTGTCTGTCCAGCATTGGTTCCTCTCACAGAGGTGATTCCTGGCTTCATGGCTATAGTTTGTCTGTGAGTGTCACTATGAGCATCTTGGCTGGGTACCAACAGTTGAGGACCTTGTATACAGTCTAGGTTTCATTTAGCAAGTCTAGTTATCTAAATATATATATATATATAACAAATATTTCAGTGGTCCATACCTGGGGTGAAACGGTACAGCTTCGGTTCAATAGATGTTGCAGTACAGAAATCTGGTTCATTTTCTGTTCAGTTTTGAACCAAAAATGCAACAAACTAAAAGTCACGACAAAACATATATTGAGTTTCATGAAATTAATAACTGGAAATATATAGGGGTGTAACAATACATCGAACTATCGATGCATCGCAATAGTTTGCTTGGCAATAGTACTCTATCGATAGTATATACGGGTCATTCTCAGAAAATGGAGCAATTTGGTGGATGTGATGACAAAAATAAAATCATTCTCCGTTTCAATTAAAAATTTTACAGTTTGAACAAGACAACCATTGGAAATTAAATACAGATTATGCAATCTTAATCTCTTTTGACAAAAAAATAATTTAGTTTTAAACATACTGAGTTAAGAATTGATGTCAGTGATGTTACCAATGCATTTTCAAGTTTTCCTTAATTATTGATCAATTATTTTAGTACATAATTCTGCTTGAACAAAACATGTATGGTGTATTGGGAGTTTACAGAAGAAATTCAATAAAAAAGTATTTTTTTCATTTCTAATTTCAAGAAAGTACTTATGAATTGTGGAACTCGAAAATTATCAGGGTACAACAATATTTGTACAGATAGCAAATTAAGTTCAATAAATACTATCTACACTTAAGGGGATGGACAAGGTCCACATGTAATACAATAACAGATGACTTGTGTTTCTCCCTATTGTTTCTTTCAAAATAAAGGATTTTGATGGTGGTGACGTCACTGATAATTGGTAACATCACTGACAGGAAAGGTAACATTACTGACATCATAAGCATTAAAACTGATTATCAGTAAATGTACTGTAAAAATGAAGCATTGTTGGAACAGTTCATTATCTAATGTTAAAGGCCAGGCTGTCTGAAGTAACAACATTGTCAAATATGCTAGAAATCATATTTTGCAAAAAATAAGGTAACATCACTGACAAATAAGTAACATCACTGACATTTCATTGCAATAAATGTTTTTAAAATAAAAATTATACTGTAAAAGACTGGGTATTGCCAATTTTGTGTATGTTAATGTAATGTTTAGATTGTCAAATGTTAATTGAAGAACTTAATGGGTTCTTGATAATAATTCCATACATCATTAAGAAATGGTAACATCACTGACATGATTGGTAACAGTGAACACTGATACAAATTCATTTAAATTCTTTTACATATGTTATACAATAAGGCAGTGTTGAAACCATTCATATAAAAGGTGGATGGTCAGGTGCTCAAAGACTTGAAATTATAACTTCATCACAAAAGATATCATCAAAGATTTGAAAGGTAACATCACTGACATTAATAATAATAAATAATAGAACACATCATCCCAGCAGGGATGATGTCTTTGTTTACTTTCTATTTATTAGTATAAATGACGTATTATCTAATGTTAAAGATACACACTTCCTGCCTTTAAAAAGAATCAATGAAGAATGCTCTGCCAACAGGAAGTACCTGCACCGGAGGGTATAACATAAAAACTGAAATGATTTAATCAGCAACAGGACAGACGTGTGAGGACAATTACAACTTGCAGACTAAAAATACAATTTCTAATTGATGTGTCACAAAATAAATTTATAGTAATAGCAATTGATGTACAGTAGATTGTCAAGTTGTATCTCTGAATGAACGAATATTGGCGAAGTGCTTACTAACAGTCTATATGACTGAATTGATAGGGAATTTTTATTTAAAACAACGTTCAATAAAGAATGAACTATGCATATCAGTGAAGCTAATCTGAAATACTTTCCCAGCTTTCCACACAACTCACTTATCCACTAGTGATGAAGTATCATTGCTCTTCCATACTGGCTCCTGTGTTTTATTTGGGTGATCATATTTCATACTAACTTAAGTTGTCCATTGTAATGCACGCACAGAGGTGTCTATCGCGCAAATAAGGTGTTCATCATAAACACCTGGTGTAGCTATGGACACCTGATATGGGTAAACTTTTTATTTGTAAATCTACTTTGTTTAAATTTCTATCTTTCAAATCCATGTGATGATAATTTGTAGAATAGCATTTTTTAACATAAGCAAAACGCAAATACTTTTGACAAAATGTGAGATCAAACCTGCAACCTAATGGTTTCTGGTCAAGTGATCTAACCATTACACCATGAAAACCAGATGAGTTAAGAAAGGCTTTTTCATTACCTAAGTAATAGTGTTCTTTGATTTGCTTGGATAAAAACTGTCATCAGTTTATGTACAAGTTATCAATTTTAATCTTCACCTGAAGTGCAAAATGTTTAAAATAAAATGAAAGTGTGTGTAAATTTGACATATTGACAATGACCTTTTCAACCTTTCGTCTTTTGTCAATGCTAATGTTAACACATAATCGCAGTTACAGTCCTGCAGTTTGGGTAGGGGCTGTAGAAATCGACCCATGTTTATTACCGGTAAAGACGGCATATTTTAACATTTTATCAGTTAATATTGCTGTAGTTTGGCAAATGACTTTAAATCAAGTTCATATTTTTGTGTCCTGAACAATGTTATTTCCTCACAAAGAATGTCCCAGCCCTTGGCTGCAGCATAATCATACTACATAAGTGTAGGTTTTCTAAATTTGATCTTGGATATCTGTAGATATAAAGAAACTGAGTCACTGTCATTTTCTATCGACAATCATATTTTGGGTTCTTACAAATTAAATTTTCTTTAGATGAAAAATGTTGGATAAATCAATATGTTTTCGAATTTGTTTTTTAATCTCAATTTTGGTCCATCAAAATTAATTTCCAGCTTGAATGAATATTGGGGTGGTTGGGGGTGTTTCCTGTTTTACCTTCATCTTCTCTATCCAGTCTCAGGTGTTAATTATTACAGTATTACAGTTATTACAGTGTTCCACATTCCTATCTATAGCTGAGTAAGGTTTTGGAGATTTTGTTAAATAAATATTTATTACCATTATTAGTACTATCAATCACACTCAAAGGAAGTGAAACTTGTTCCAAAAAATAAATAGTTGTTTATTTCTGAAGTAATTTTTTTTCATTTTCAACAATTAATATAACTGATTTGTCAGTAATGTTACTTTTTATGTCAGTGATGTTACCATAATTGATATATCACTTTGTACCTTTTAGTTAAAGTGACATTTCTTTGATGTGATATTTTTAATAAACTGTAGGGCATATCGCTATCTTATGGCATTTTACTAAGGATGAAAATTTACTGTCGTTAGACATATCACAATATAATTTCTGCTTTGTCAGTGATGTTACCATTCTCTGTCAGTGATGTTACTAATTTAATGATAACATCACTGACGGTAACATCACTGACAATTTTTTAGTAAAGGACTGAGTATGAACAATGAATACTCCCTAAGCAAAAAGTGAAAGTAACATGAGATAGAGACTCATGAAGGCAAGTTCCCTTTTGACAAACATGTTCAAAGAGTATTATACATTTCAGATAATTTGGTAACATCACTGACACTGAAAAGTCATACTCGTCAAGTGCAGTCACTTCATAAATGTCTGCTTGACTTTATTTCACTTTGACACCACTAATTCAACATGTATCAGTTAGAACAAGGAGTGCTTTTAATGGAGAAATCATTATTTTAACTTAATCAAGGGGAGCTAAGCCTTGGTTCAGTTAAAATTGTACAAGGTAACATCACTGACGCAAATCTGTGTTACCATGTTCAAACTGAAATATTTTCATAATCAATAGACCTAACATGAATGTAGGGCTCTAATTTAAAAATAATAAACAAATGTTGTTAGACTTAACTCAGGGAATTTCTTTTTTGTCATGGGGAGTTTCATATCTATAGATGCAAACAGTGACCTCTGACCATTGTTAGTTCAGAAACGGACAAAAATTAAGATAAAAAGATTTTTAAAAACACCAAATGTTGTATATATGAAATAATTTGTAAGTCTAATCCTTAAAATCATGTATAACACACCTGGAAAAATTGCAATTTTGGTTAAAATTTGTCACATTATGAAAATAAATCCTTGTTACCATTTTTGCTCCATTTTCTGATATTGACCCATACAAAAACACTCGCTATCGCAATAGTAAGGTTAACTATCGATACTATCGAAACTTTTAAATTTCCCTTAACTATGAATAATTTACACAATCCTCACTGCATTTAATTCAAGACTTTTCATTTTAGAATGTCAAAAGGGAAGAACTAGAGATAGGGAATAGCAAAATGACAAAAGTCTTTTCATTTATGATTTCTTTACTGATTTTGGTTCCATAGTCCTTACATCAATTAAACATTTCTACTAAAACCTATAAGAAATCAAGCTGATTATTGCGTATTTGTAAAAAAAAAACTATCGCAATAGTTATTGCAATAGTGAGTTACAATAGTCTATTGCTATCGCAATAGTAAGTGGCAATATACTATCGCTATCCCAATAGTCGCTTTGGATCAATAGTCACCCCTAGAAATATTGTATGCGATACAAACTGAAAATACACTCCATACTGTTGTTTCTCGATTCTTCTTTCAGTCATTTTTCACAAAGAGTGCCTGCTATCATGATGCTCTCACAGAACACTGCATAGTGATTCCAATTGCATGTGATATTCAATATTTAATTTTGTAATCTTATTTTCCCTAATGATCTTTAGCGGCCATGTTTTACCTCTTTTTACCAAGGGTTGATTTTGAATTGTTGTTATTAGACAACAGCACATATTATTTCTGGCCATATTTTGGTTGCACATGGATGGCTGTTTTTAAATTGAAATTGGAATTTGTTTATGGAAGCCTTTAAAGCAGTAACTATTATTCTATATATATCAGAATATTTCAAACCTATTAACTTACATATTGCAGTATTTGCTCATCAAGAAAGTATAAAACATGGTTATTGATAGGGCTGAGTATCATGGGAAATCTCACGATACGATATGTATCACGATACAGACAGGCGATACAGAATGTATCATGATACATTGTTCAAAGTATAACTTCATGCATATTTTGTGAAAGTTTCAAGATGGTGGAAATTTTGTGTTATGAGACGATTGAAAATCGAAGATTAAAACATTTTTTTCTTCTAAAAACAGTTATTTATGAATCGGATTGCTTCATGCCTACTGTAGTTACTGTTACGGCACACCACTAGCTGGTTTTATAGTGTTCACTTCATTTTTAAGTCAGTGAAATCTATTTTTAGTGTATCACGATACATGAAGCTCACGATACAATAATCACGATTTCCCAAGCTAAGATTGTATCGTAGGTATCGATGAATCGTTACAGCCCTAGTTATTGAAAGGAAAATATTATTAAAAAAGCATTGATAATTATGTTTGAAAAATGTCAACATCCTTATAATTTAACAAATTTCCTATTGCAGTATTTGTGTATATCCAGTAGATTATTGTGTGTTAATCATATACAAGTTGTACATTTCTCTTTATGTTGACAGGTCACCTGTGTATGTCTCTGTCACAGCTGTGGGATAATCAATATATACTTACATTGCAGAGCAGTATAAACTGTTTCACATAGTTCTCTGCTGCTATGTTTTTATCTCTGTGTCATGTGATTTAGCATGTTATATTTTGTATATATCGGTGTATATGTTCTATCTAACTTGAGATTTTGTCCTGGACTTTTTGTTATTCATTGAAAATAAAACCATAATCATAAAGGGATATGTGCATCACAAATTTTATGAAGAAACTGATGTCATCATGACTTTGACCGTATATTCATGATGTTTGCTTTATTACTCTGTTGTGTGATCTTGTATCAAAAGTTTGGCATTTGGATTATTTTGCTTATATTCATTTCTAGATGGGGAGAAGCAATATCTGAAAGTCTGATTATGGGTGTTACATTGTTAGTTTAGGATAAAATATAATGACTATAGATGAAGTGGAGGCCATCAACTGATTGGCTGTCAGAGGGGTATTATTCATTTAACTAAATAATATGACCATGATATCTGTAAATTAAAAACACAAGAAAAGTATAAAACAAAACTCTTATAAATTGATATTGTATTGAAATACTTGCTCCATTAAAAGGTAGTTCTTTGTCTGTCTCACATTTCCTGATTGAAAGTAGACTAAAATTGAGTCTATTTACTATACATTCAATTCTGTAATTTGTGTATTAAGTAGCTATTGACTTGCTGAAAGAGGATCTGGACTGTATTTTAGGCTCTACTTTATACTGCAGGACTGGAACTATAAGCAAGGTTCACAACATCCTAGCTTGATCTGACCTGTTTCAAAGACAAGTCTAAATAATGCACCAACTCTCCATTTAAAAATATGTATCCTTCATTCAAGAGATTTGTTCACACTTTTTCTAAGTCACAATTTGAAACTTGCAGTGGAACGTACGACCTAGTCTTCCACTCAGACTCAACGTTTATTTATTCGTAAAATATCACCATTTTCTTTAATATTGAAAAGGAGACTCTGAGAAATGAATTTTTCTGTAAATAAATAGGCTCCTTTTTCAATATTTGTTCAGAGGCTAAGTGTTAGACTATGTATGGCCTTGAATTCAAAGTCCATGAAGACTGCTGTCAGTATCCAGGTATATCAGGTTACTAAATGCCTTATATTCCCTGATCATCAGGTCGTTAGGGAGAGACTCTGGCAGTTACAGAAAGTCAACTTTAATAGTTCATCCCATCAATGATCATTTAACGCTTTCCCCTCCTAACGATTCTGAGATAAGATAGCAGCCATGATTCCGTCTCACAGTGCCACCTATCTGTCTGGCTCTCCATTGAAGGAGGTAGCTTCCTACTACTTCCTGTAAGTCAACACCACACTTCAGCTTCAGAAACCTCATAACCTTTGACCTTGTAATTGTCTTCAAAGAGTGGGTAATTTTTATGTTTGCCCAGGTGGAGTCACTTGGACCAACTTCTGTGGTTGGAGTGTCGTGATTAGATACTTCTTCTGTGAGGTTTGGTTGGAAAGGAATTACTGAGAATTTATTCTGGATATAGTCGTTTTAAACAATTTATTTATAAATACTTTGTTTTTGTTGTATACATCTTAATTTCAAACCTTGTCTTGTTTAGTAATTGTATTTCAACGTATGAATTCTGTTTTTGGGGTAATCATATATAAATTTTAAACAAATATATATATCAAACATACATATCTGGACAAGCTGTGAAACTAGGCTTAACTTCATTCCTTGTGTTACAATATTTTTGTTATCTTTATTAATCTCATTCCTTATAAGGTTCTCATATTAATAATGGGACTCAAAACATGGTCTCGACATGGTTCAGATATTTCTGCATAAATTGACAATTTTACTCTAAATTGATTCTCTTGAAGTTTGCTCGTTAAGCTTTCACTGAGCAAAGCAATTAAAAAATGACATGCAAACTTGCGTATGAAATTCCTTCATCTAAGAGGAGTGAGATAGTGATCGTGATAACAATTTCTTAACTTGAAGAGGTTAAATTGTGACTATAAAAATAGATTAAACATGCCATGTTTAGAGGGCACAAAATTACAAGTTGCATTTGCTGCGAAGCTTGTTTATTTTTGTTGTTTGTCTGTTAAAACAGGTGCAACATTAACAAACTTGAACTGAGAATGTAAAACTCTTAACAGTTTGACAATAAACATGGTTTATCTGGGCTATATTGTTTGTTGGAAAATATTGGGGAATATATACCTTTTTAAATATCAAAGATATTTTAAATGGAAGGCATGTTATACTATTTACATGTATTATCAAATTGTAAAGAAATCATATCTTATAAGTCAAGCTTATTGCTATATTGTAGATTGATTTAACTTTAAAAAGATGAATAAAGTAAATGTAATTTTAAATGATAAATGATATATCATTTGTTGTCCTTAAAACCTTCAGTATTCATTTACAACAATAGCGGCAGTAATGCACAGCGTAGAAACCTGTTCTTCAGGATATTTGGTGTGACTTAGAACTCAATTAATTTACTTTCCTGAAAACTGAAAAAAAGATTGCACTGTTGTCAAGGACCCGAGATAATTTTTCATTCAAATTTATTCAACAGTGGACATACCAGTTTTGTGACCTATTTATGACAAACAGCAAGTTTGACGAGTCGGAGGTGACGACAACCGAACTCAAATGTGTAAAATTTTCACTTCTTTACAACTGAGGCCTGTTGAAGGAGCTTGAAATATTTTGTTTAAAAAAGAGTAAAGTTGCAGGTAAAAGCAGATGAATACCTGTGGGCTGGCACCGGTCCAAGTGCCTAGTGGTTTCAGGACTGATGGGTGAAGGCAGATGGGCTAACGATGCTTGGAAACTTTCTCCTCCTGTCAGTAGTGGGAATACAAAATATAGAACAGGCTTACCTCTCTCCTTGCTACAAGCCTTACACTATAATTAGTCTTAAAAATATTTTCCTTTTTAAAAAAAAATCATCACATTATGTTCAGTTTTCAGCTTGGGTTCTAATAGCGATCGACTTATTAAAGTATAAATGTCTTCACGGTATAACAGTCAACGTGTGCAGGACTATACTGACCTTGACAAAAATTAAAATAGTGATTAGTTAACATTTTCCCTAGTTTAGGTATCAAACGTTGCCAGCATTAAAAAAACTACAGAAAATATCTGTTTAACCAAAACAAATTTATTGACTTGTTGTACAGAATCTACCTATGTGGTAATACATTCGAAGAAAAAAATGCTGCTCAGAGTCCCTGTCAATTACATATGTTGCCAAATTAACACACAAGTTTACACATTCTTTTGATTGAATTATTTGCCTTTTGTGCTTACCTGAAAACTTTCTTCTATCCTTCCTTGAAACATTTGTTCTTAAAATCCATAACAATAATTAGCATTAGCTAATAAATGCATTAGCTCTTGGCCAGAATCGTAATATGTTCTGATTCCTGGAAGTCGACCAATCAGGAATGGTTTGATGGACTACCCCGGTAGATGGAGGGTTAACCATCTCCCTGCTATAAGCATTAAATGTTGCCAGCAGATAACACATGTAAGGACAGGTTGAAAAGTATCAGAGACAAGTGTTGGGCACTCCTGGCTAAAAATGAATTTGGACTTTTGTGTTGGGATGTGTTTGTGTGTATTTAGTTTTGGATTGTTTGTTCGGTGCTATCTCTACAACTGTCAATTATTAATATAATATCCTTTTGGTATTTTTTAGTTTGATATGAATTTATGTAATATGTAAAAGTATATGATATTGAAATTTTAAAAATATATTCTCTATGTTTCATTTTGCTTATCAAGCTTTGAAATGTTTTAATTAGCAACATTGTATCAATTTTGTTAACATTCTTCTTTGGTACAATGTTTATGAATATTTTAATTTAAAAAATTCCATTACGACACACATATAAACATTTGAACTTTGTATTTGCTTTGATCAAATATTTGTCGTAAATGTTTACTTTTGCATGAACTGAATCAATAATTTGTGACTACTTCAGTTCCTGATTATCTGCAATGGAAGCCCATCGACAGTTGGTTGAGAATGTCATGTTTTGATTAGTGTTTACTTTTCGAGTGTAAATAATTAATCCCCTAAGTGTTGTTTTCATTTCTTAACGATGCTGTAATCGCTCTCTATTGAGAAACAGTTCCCTTGTATTTCTACATAGCCAAAGGCGGAGCTAAAGTTAAGTAGCGAACAAACTGTTGAACGTGAGGTCGGCCGTTCAGTGTCGTCTGCTACTCACTGAGGGAGCAGTCATTGTTTCAGAATGTATTTGTATTTGTGCAGCTCTTTGGAAGGCCACTTGATTCAATATGCATTGAGCAGTGTATGAATCATAGAATATATGTTTGTTGATTGTCTATGCAAGAATGTTTTTGTTGTATATTAATGACTTATCTGTTGATATTTGTGGAATTTTTGATATTTGAAATGTTAGCAGCAGCTGTTTGTATTGTTTGTGTCTGCCACATACATGTGAAATCAAACACGGACATTCAACACAAACACAGGCTAAAACAATGTAATACCAAGTTAAACACCATATTCCTTCATAGCCATTGTATTATTGCAATAACTGGCAACTTTTTAGTTCTAAACATTCTAGTTATATAATTTTGATATTTATAACTGAATTTATTGGATTTTCTTTGAAAATTATCATGTAGAGGAAATTTTGTCTTTTAGCTCTTGAAGCAAACATTAATTGGTTTTGTTCCAAAAATCGTTCTTCATAGCTGTAGAGTGAGCAGAAGAATTCACTGAAAGATGTAAACCTTCCAAACAGTGAAATGTTGCATTTCAAGCCCAGGTTGTGTTTGAGTGTAATTGCGGCAGGTTTATGCAGCAGCATGTAACAAGGAGAAGGTCTCACCTATGTGGCTGTAAAACATGACCTTTCTTACATTTGGTGGCGTCTTATATACTCTGCTCTAAACAAGACCTACTGTGTAAACAATGGAACATTGATGAACTCCCAACAGGTTACCCTCACACCTCTTCCCCCGCTACTATATGTACAGGTAGGAGAGGCAAGGTGAATAGGCCAGGGGAGGGAATTAAATAAACAAGTTTTGAAATTGAAGGGGAAGAAGAGGAAGAGGGGAAACAAGATGAGATAGAAAATTAATTAAGGCAAGAGATTGTGCAATATCTGGATTAAATTTTAGATTTCAAACCATACAATGCCTGTTGAGCTACAGAGCCCATAATGGATGACAAGGAAATAAGCTTAGGACATATATAGCATTGAGCTTAAAGTTGATCTTAAATTGATATGATATCCTTCATTTAATGAGCAACATTAGCATAATTAAGATTAGGCTACCCCAGAGTTGTTTTGGCATATTTTAAAAGTAAAATTGGATTAAATTGTTGAGCCACAGATCTCACTTTTAAAATAAAGTGTTTTAGGTGTGTATTAGTTTGTTTGACATCTTCGTTATAGAAAGTAAGAGGCTGAAAGATTGTTATGGTAATTATGAGAGAGATGAAATGTTAATTGAAAATGGCAAAAAAGCCTAGGAACATCTTGGGGAGGTGGGGTGACTTGTTTCAGTTATTGCTTTGTGGAGCGACAGGTTTAATTAACAAACATCATCCTTTTGGGAAAACATCTTTGCAATTTTTTGTTCAAGTACTGTTTTACAAATAAATGCATTTTGTTGATTGAGTGAGTGATTTGTTGTGTTTGTTAACTGAGAGCGTGAAAACTTGTTCTACATGATTAAAATAAAATTTCAGGTAGTAACTGTTTCAAGGGCACTTGAATCAAGTGTTGATTATAGTAATTATCTATATTATAAAAGCAAGAATGATGTTGAACATGTTGAAGACAGCCTGTGTTCCCTTATTTGATTTAGTGGAAAGTTAAAATTAATTATCTATCAAGTATGAATATTCCTGTCTTTTACTTTTACAACCCCTGAAACAGTTTCATCCTCAAATATTTTATCTCAAATTGATTTAATGATAATTCAGAATTCAACAGACCAATATTTCCTTGTAAAACAACCATTAAACAAGGCATAGTTACTACACCTGTATATCATACCTGTGCTGTATATCTCGGCCCTATCGTCACTATGCCTGAATATCCTACCTGTGCTGTATATCTCAGCCCTAATTGAATTAGCCAGGTATTAGGGAAGTATGTTGTAAGTATGAGGAAAACAAGCAATTAGCAGAGATAAGTACCTATGTAGCGATGTTCACCTGGAGAAGGGATGATTGCATAACCGCTGATGTAGAATATTTTAATTGAATTAATGTTTATGATTATGATATTGTAAAACTAATTTTTTTTATTCAGAACATATTTTCAGAATCAGGTCTTTGAAGGGCATTTAGAAGTGGTATACATTAGAACAGGAAGATTTTCTGGATAACAACTTCTTTAATGTGAAAATACACGACGTTTCGGAGTACATACTCACTCCATATTTTCAGAATTGTATAATGATGTGCTGTTAATGTACAGTAGCAATGTCATCATAAATGCAAGGCTCATAGCTCATTTTCCTTTCCTGAAAATATTTGTAAGTCGGCTACTCAGGAATATGTTTTCTTCAAGTACAAAAGGCACTTTTCAAGAGTGTAAACCATTGACAAATTGACTATCAATACTAAAGGGAAATAGTATTAAGTGAAAGTATTGCACCTAGATATCCTCTTCAAGAATGTTTATTCAAATCATACTACACATTCATTCCTCATTGACAAATCGATAATCATATGTACCGGCACCTGAGAAAACATATGTTATTGTTTGATAAATGATAATCACGGATATTTTTCTATTGTGATATACATAGGTATGTTGTACTCAACTGGTTTCACTATCGACAGTTTTCTTTAGAAAGGGAAGCACTCGATAGTTGAATGACTATATTTAAGGTTCTTCACTGGAGTGTGACAGTGAAAGAAAATGTAAGGTGTATATCCTAATGATGTGGGGGTGATAGATTGAGGGAGAGGGGAGTTCGAGATCTAAGGGCTCTATGCAAAGCATTAGCACTGGGTATATAAACCATATCAAAAAGGGGCGGAATAGTGCAGTGGTCTGGGGTTCGAATCCAACCAAGGGCTCGTCAACTTTGTCTGCCAGGGAGAACTTTCTACATAACCACCTTGGCTTTGAGGGCTTTCTCCATGCAATAATACTAACAGACGTTATTTAAGTGAAATACTCTTGAAAGTGGTGTTAAAACTCAACCCAACTCACCTCACCTCACCTTATCTTACAATATCAAAATATCAAAGTATCGTTTGATGCCAGCACAGATTTGAACATAAGTTAACAATCTTTGAATGACAAAAATCTTAGGTGTTGATATCTTTGTTATATGACAGTGTGAAACTTTGTATTGTTAACAAAATTATTTTTGACTTGAATTAACTCTACCACAGTGGATACCTTTAGCTAGTGTTTTAATTCTTGCTGTCCGATGATAATAATTATGAAGCTCAGATGTTTATCCCACCATTATGATACACTGTTGGATAAAGTCATCGCCTTGTCTGTCATTTCTTCCTGAAACTTTGTATGTGATATACCCAATAACAGAAACGGTGCCTTTTGATATTTTCTGATTTCTGAATTTTTGTTTTCATTTCCATAGAAATGCATTAGATTTGGATTTTGTGCAGGAATACTAGGTTCGCTTCCTGATAAGAACTCGGAAACCTTCATCACATCTTCATGAAACTCAATGCATGTGCATTACCTACCTACTGAAGTGGTTTACAATTATCTTCCAAAGATGTTTTACAAATTGTGTGGGAACGGTGGGATATGTCATTTTCTAATGTATTCAACATCGTCCATCCGTCCGTGTGTTACATTTCTGGTTAACGCCATATCTCATGAAGCGTTACATCCAAAGTCTTCAAATTTGGTGTCAGCCTACATTGGGAGAAGAGGCAGACACCAGTCGATTTTGGTGACCATGACCTTATTTTCAAGGTCATTGCGACACTTTGACCACTTTTCGAACTCTTGTTAACACGATATATCATGACCGGATGAACCCAAAGTCTTCAAATTTGGTGCCAGCTACATTGGGGGATGACGCAGACACCAGTCGATTTTGATGACCATGACCTTATTTTCAAGGTCACCACACACTTTGACCACTTTTCGAACTCTTGTTAATGTGATATTTCATGACCGTTTGGACATAATGTCTTAATATTTTCTGACAGTCTATATTGGTGAATTATGCAGACACCACTCGATTTTGATGACCTTGAACTTATTTTCGAGGTCACCACAACACTTTGACCACTTTTCGACTATGACACTTTGACCACGTTTCGAACTCTTGTTAACACAATATCTCATTAACTCATGTACCCAAAGTCTTCAAATTTGATCATCATGACACTTTTTACCAATATTAATGCAATATATGAAGAAGCACCTTTTGACCAAATGATGTGTCTTACTAAACTCAATGTAAGTGGTGGGGGACATTGCCATGTTTGTGGCAAACACTTGTTTAAAAATGTGTTGTATACTGGTTTACTGCTTTGCAGCAAAGTTTGATGATACATACTGCATCCTGTTTTTCATGCTTGTCATCTTCCTTACAAATGTCACGAAGTGTGGTACATGATACAACCTTTCTAAACCCAACAGTAAACATTACCAAGGGTTTCCATCACAGATAATAAATGTTTATGAAATCATTATCCTGCCATTAGGTAGAGCTATGTGTACATAATACCCATGATCCTCTGTATTAATCCCCGACACTCGTCCCCCTCTGTGTGTCCTCCCAGGAGGGAACCCCTTCAAGCTATTACCTCCAGTCAGAAACATTTACAGTTTTCAAGAGTATGTGGCTTATATATAAAGAATATTTGTATATGAAATATTCCGTTTGTGTCAAGAATAAAACCTTTTCCCTATTTTGATTGTTTTCATTATGTCACAGTATGTTAAATGGAATGTCATTGGCTAATAGATGTGTTACTGGTGAACATGCTGTTTTAGTATGAATGCTGTCGTTATTATAATTCACTATGCTGTCAATGAATATATCTCTTTAAACATCAAGAATATAAGGTCACACATTAATGTCAAAATCTAGTTTCAAATCTTTTCAGTTTTTGTACCATTATCTGTTCAATACATGCTCTCACAAGTTTAAATTTCTTTTTCACAATGATCAGAGTTTGTTAGTTCCCACAGTTCAGCTAAAGTGAGTTCAAATATGGTCTCAAATCTTTTGTTGGTGACTAAATGATCAAGTCTATCCAAAACATGGCGGTATAGCCAACACTGGGCTTATATCATACCATGGTTTTCAAGTGCTGCTGCTACGTGTCAAGGCAATACGGGCTCAAGTACCCCGGCTATATGGGTGACATGGGGAACCTTAGGGTACTTGTCTTGGGGGCCGTATCAAAGGAGATATTCTCATTTATTCAGGTGCTGTTTACCTATCATTACTTATGTGAGTGGTACTTATGTCACGGTTAAAGGCTCTGAAGGAGATCCACCAAGCTTTTAAAGCTTTCATGTGATAAAAACCGTTCACGTTAGGATCTTGCTTTTGTGATTATTTCAAAATGCTTCCCCTGTGTGCCGATTTTCTCTCTTAGTAGTATAAATATTGTTCAATAGCAACCTCAAAATAAGTTATAAATAACGGATTGGGATTATCTCATAAGATTTGTATGTTATAAGTTTTAATGGACAGAAGGATCGCTTTCAGTATAATCTTATCTCATGTATGCAAAGAATAGAGGCAGTATGTTCATATTTATATTTTCTGGAAGAATGCAAACAGAGTCGTATAATTTGTTTATATTTACAAATGGGAGGTGTTGTATAAACATACAGGCTGGTGGTTTGTTTGTAAAGATACACTGGGTCATTGAGTCATGTTATCCCGATACTCTGGGGGAAAGTTGCATTCCTAGGATACTGTTTCCTCTGTCCCAAACATTGGCAGGTTGATATATGACTGAGCGACCCTCCATACATGGGTGTTCAGATAGTCTATCTGTATCTGAATGTTGTTTATGGGCAGTATGGACAGTGGATTACACAAATTAGCCTTGCTTTACTCCGAGTAGTGTATTTTTGTGGAGAGTTTAGTCCAGATAAGACGAGTGTGTAGATAATTCCTGCATTAGTTGGACACTGATGACCCTTAGTTTGCTTGAAGAATGTGGAACGTATCATATCTGGTGTAAATGTTTGTTACGTTTGGTGTCAAGGGGGTCAGAATATTTTGAAGTATGTGGAGAAAATAATTTTAAAACTTTTTAGTTTCTGGTGTAAAAGTTTGTTAATTTTATGGTGCCAAGTCGGTCAGAATTAATTGTCTGTGAATAAAAGAATTTTGAAGCTTTTTAGTTATTGCTGTAACAGTTTGTTAGTTTTGGCGCCAAAGGGGTCTTAATGCTATGAAGTATGTGAAGAAACACATTTAACAGTAACGCATCGGTTAAAATGTCACTGACTTACCAAATTTTACCTTTGGCTCATAAAAAATAACTGGCTTGCCTCTTTTCTAGAACAATATACAATTGACTTCAGACAGGGTATTGTGAATTATGACTCTGAAAAGATTTGTTTAAACCCTGTTTTGTGTATGTGACTGAATAATTTGGAAAAGTTTCGTATTTTTCATGTAAAAGGGATACAAAAGTGAGTGGAAGAATGTTGAAACTGATTGTGTCTAGTGTAAAGGTTAAATGAATCTCACCACACATAATAATGATTTGATTGACAATCTGTGTGAACAGACTTGGCAGGGTTAGCTTATACAAACATACCTTATCTTGAGATCGTTCATTTTGATAACCTGTTTGGATTTTCTGTGGTCATGTCAGTCAGGTTTAAAAAGTCAGCTAATTGAAATTACAACATTTAGAAAAGTAGATTACTATAAAATTAGGACACATTTCTTTACTCCGAGTGTGAATTATTTAAAATCTGGTGCGTGAAATAAAGCCATCCGACAGTTTATAACCTTGCTACTTTGGGTTTGGTTTTAAATGACTTAAAAGACTTAATTTAAAGAACTAAAAAAGACAAAGAATTTCTACCAATGAAGATTTGTTAGTAAAACTCTACTGAAAGGCTCTACAAGAATCCACAAAGTTTGTGTGTGGATCGGTCAAGTATTGATGTTTGATCAGACAGAACACACTTGTTATTGACCCTTTAAATCTTTGAGTTAGATCCTCCTGCTAGTCTGATATCAATGTACAGGAGACAGGCTATACTTGTGTCTCTTGACTAGTGGACATTTCAGGCTTGTGAATTTGTAGTTGTGTTTTTTAGTCTCTTGATAGATTAAGAAGCGAAAGAGATGTTTGGGATGCTAACGACTTTACTTCATTTCATACCCCCCTCCCATTATTTTATGAAGTATCAACACTAACTTGAACAACTATACCATCTGAAACAATTAACGTGGAGAGCTTAACCATATTTCGTAACAGTCGTCACACTCTCAGTACTTTAATTGATGTGGTAATTGCACTAGGAATACTGTAGATTTTTGTCAACTTAGCAAGTAAGATGTAAAAAACACAATCTATACATCAGAATTTTTAAATCAATATTTTCTCCTTTAACCACTTTCATATCACATTTCGAAGTTGTTAGGCTTGATAATGATCATGCTTTTTAAAGACACATGCTTCATGATGAATACTTAAACTACACCTGTATCATGTACAAGTGGCAGGATTTTAAATGATTAATTAACCTAATTCACTAATCAAAATTCTATCTTACGCCAACCATCTCAAGGGAACTAGGATCAAGTTCTATTAGGTTTTTAATTATCTGTAGAATCTTTTTAGTGCAACATCATCATTTTTAAATTGAAATATTTGTCCTACCTAACCTGTATTTTGTCCTGAATTTAGATAGTGAAGCTTTAGAGTGCATTTTATCCAGTACATGAGATGCTATAAGGTTGATGAACACTTCAGCATGTTTCATTTGATACCCATACGGTTGAAAATAACTAAGCAATACTTTACAATACGAGCACATGTGCACTTAACATAGCAACCATATTTTGTCATCTGTGAGATAAAAAAAACCCCAATTGTTTGTGATGTCATTGTAACTTGCCACCGCAATAGAAGTTGGCCCTTTTTTTTATGCATTTCAAATGAAATAGAATGGGTAAAAAACATTATTACACCCGAAAGTGTGCAATATAACTTAGAAATTCATGAAAATGTGTGTATAATCCTCGCTCGAGCAAAACAAAAATTCACAATCATTTTGTAAAAGTCATATGACACACTTCCTTGGATATTATAATCTTTTTATCTCTCACAAACATATACTAAGTTACACAAACAACACAAATTAATCACATAGTTATACACTGTGAGCAGTGTCTAGTCCAAGGAATGACATTGAGCTACAAAACTCTCTTTTCATCTTGATCCAATTTATTTCATATAATCAGCAGGCTCAGGTTTTCACCTGAATTGTCCCGGGACCTTTGACCTGACAGCCTGCACCCAGACTAGACTAAATGGGTGCGTTCACTCGTCCCGATTCGATAGAGTAACAATCAAGCTCTATCAAACCAGTTTTCCGTGTATTTCCCCATGAATAGTATATTCGCCTATCATGTTTGGATCAGTTTTGCTTTGTGCGTAAAGCTTGTTCGGCCAACTGTTTCATTGTCCTCGACTCATACCCAAGTTGATATCATTCGACAATCATCTTAGGATTTCTGTGGTTCGCCAGCGACGGTTTAATCGTATTACAATGAAAACACCTCGGCAAACTGGAAATACATTACAATGGGATCAAGAAATCGACTCTGTTCTCATAATTTGTTATGTAAAATTCAAAGTTAATGATTTCAGTTGAAATAATTTGACTTTTTGATCACTTCTTTACAATAGACTTCGAGGGGCAACAGATTAAGGAAAAGACATTTCGTGAAGTGATCTGATTTGTAATGTAGATCCATTATGATTGAACTGGTTTGGTGCAAATTTGGCAGTAAATAGGATTCCATACTTGCATTGAAAACAGAAGTCTTCATATCTGACTGCAGACTGAAAATAACAACTTGAAATCTTGGCAATGTTTGTTTTGATTACTCTTGATGGCTTTCATGTTACATGAGGGCATTATTCACCCCAACTAAATAGTTTGAGATTTCAATTTCAGTATTTCTGATCAAGCTATGGATTAAAACTTACATTTTATTACTATTTAATTCATCAACCTTAGTTTTGATAAAGGTGATAAATTTAAAAAATCTGGTGTGCTACAGAGCCAAAGGCTTTATTTTGACAAAGTTTTAATTAGTTCTTAGAAAGACAGGAACAATCCTAGGCTAGATGTTTTGAAAAATATTTCATTAAGTATTTCTTTGTTTAATAGTTAAGTAAATGTTTAATTAAATATATACAATTTGATTACTTTATTTTAAAATTTTAATTCAAAGATCTTTCTCATCAAAATGTTCCATGTTCATCATGAGAGAAATGTGACAAGGAGTGTGATACCTTAAAAGCTTTGAATACCATTGTGAAGAGCAACATTGCAGGGAGATAACTCTTCACAGCCTAATGATCCTCCACAACTGAAGATCTTCAGTAAATGATTAGAATATCACATGCTGACTAGAGAACTATGAGGGATGGGTGAATTTGCCATCACCTTCCATTAGATCATTGCCAACTGCAGAGTTTAGAGATAAAAATAGATATTACTGCGTTGAAAAAAAGTTGATGAGGTTGAAGGATCTCTGGTAGGCACTAAGTTCATTCGGCTTGGAAAGCTTTCGTTTCGTGCAGCCAATTTTCGAAAGGCAGGACTATGGTGAGGGATTTTATCTGAAATATTTTAATTTCCACATTATATCATTAGAAAATTGAATTATATATATAGATGTAGTTCTTAATACTTACTTAATACATGAAATAAATATCATTTTAGGCTCCTAATTTGAAAAATATGATTTTGAGTAAATTTATGTATCAACTGTTTATGTCAGGTAATAAGATGATGTCATGCAGTATGACCTTTTGGAAAGTTTTAAATTTCATGGTATTGATTATATTTTTAAAAAATACTGAATAATTTGATTAAAACCCACAATTGATAATAAGTTTAAAGTAGTTTATTCTTATACTCTTCAATTAACACTTCAGTGTAAGACCACCATGAGAGAATTAATTATCTTGTTTATATGCGTCCCAGCGTTCAAAAGCCATCCACACTTACACAGAGAGTGAAGCGAGGAATTGATGTTTCATGCTTCGCTTACGAGTGACAACCGTGCTATTTATTGGTGACTAGATTTCCTCTAGTGCCTATATTTGTCACACTTGTCAGCACGTTTGTCCATTTAACATATTTATTGATCAACCAATTGAAGATGGATCGGTGTCAATAGCAGCGTGACTCTGAAATGTAAATGTTTGTTTGCTGGTCAGAATGTCCGGTGTTGAGTGACCATTGATTTTGACAATTGGTCTTTTTGCATGTATCATGATCATTTGAGTGTAAAAGCATTAAGTCAACATTAGATTTAATTTGTCTGGTACAAACTGTATTTCAACACTGTAGCTGCTAAATAATGTGTGTCAGGCTTTTCTGAGTGGCCAGTGTATAGCATTCACAACTTGTAAAGCAGAATAGGCCTCCAGCTAGTGTCATCCTTGAATAGTGCGGCACCCAGAGGTAAATAGTTAAGAGACCATAATACATATTAGAAGCTAAATAAATGTTTTGTTTGTTGGTCGAGCAGTTTAGCAATGTTAATGATAAGTTAATTATAATGGTGTCACTTGCCACAACCAAGAACTTTTGTAATCTTTTGCATCTTACTTCAACCAAAGCAGGAGGCTTGTTTCCTAAACATGACGTGTCCGCAGTTGCAACTATCAGTGTCCCCCTGGGTGGATCACTTACATGACCATTAGAGCAGGTAGCTCAGAGAGGAGTGTATATCAGTGGAGGCACCCTGGGGACTCTCACCTTACAGGTGCTTGCTTGAATCTCATTTAGTCACCACCTCTCATAGCAGTGTTGTCACCCTGTCAGTGCTAGTGACTTAGTGGTAGGAGCGGTGAAGTTAGGAAGGAATAAGATGAGAGCAAAAGCACTTAGTGGTATTAATGTAATTTCAAGTCAGTACCCTTCATTTAGTAAGATAAAAAATCTATAATATAAACTGCAAATTCAGTCAGTGCAAGCTCTTCTACCTGTATTGTCCCCCTTTCTGCACAAATCATTAGGGGTAGGAGGGGTGAAGTTGAGAGGGAGGTGGGGGTATTGAAGGAATAACACAACATGATAAGTAAGTAGTTAATCTCTTCTCATTGTCAGTAAGTCATCACCCCACTTAGCTATAGTTGGAGACAGTCAGCACTAAAGTCATGTCATCAGGGGGAGTAAAGATGGTTAGTAGAGTACTGGGGGTTATAGTTAGGGAATGGAGGGAATATGGAAACACTTACAGGTAGAAACTAATCAACCACCACTCCCCCCTTTAAAAGTTACTATTAAAAAGTATCAAAGACATGATATCCGATTTTTCCCATGTCTTAATCATAACTTGTTTAAAAACATCAATATACTTTTAAATATTATTGTGGAAGAAAGAAAGGAAGCCTCTCTATTTGATAAAACATAGCAAAATGATGAACAACAATAATTGGTCATATAATTCATGATTAACTAGCCTCTCCCACTGTGTTTATAGGATATATAAACTGTTACTAAGAGGTCTGTCTCATAAAGTACACTCCACAAATGTTTAAGATATACATTACTTACATTATTATTTGACAATAAAGAATACACTATAATATCCCAGGAGTATGTATGTATGTATAATGATTAGGTGAGATCTTGAGAAGGGGTGAGAGAGTAGGGTTAGAAACATAAGGCATAAGGGAGTTAGAGGGGTAGTGATCGAGGGGAGGGTCGTTAGAGAGTAGGGATTGGGGCAGAAGGGAGTTATGGATGAGGTTGAGAGAGGAGGGGGAAGGGGGTTAAAGAAGGAGTGGGGGGGAGGGGAGAAGGAAACAGGAACAGGATACATTTGGGTCACAGGAGCAAGGGAGTCACCTTTCCCGTTGACACTGACACAGTGTTGAAGTAAACACTACCTGTGATCTTCTCACTCGTTTCATTTTCACCTGGATGCTTTGAAGTGGCTTTCATTTTCTCGTTAACATTTCTTACCTGTAGAAGGGTCCACATGTTTGAAATGCTAGGGGAGTTTGTGCATATGGATATGGTGGTTCTGATGCATGTGGTATAAGAATTTGTCTGGAGTTTTAGAAATACTGGAAAAGGGTATGTCATGCTCATTTTACCTTTGTTTATCAATTTATTCAATTGTTTGTACAATGTATGAGCTGTTTAATTTTGTTCTTTTAGGAATTGAAATATAAAAACTTACACAGCTTATATGTTAAGTTTCTTTCCAAAAACTGTAAAAAAAAACCTCCTAAAATTCCTGATATGACTCATTAGACACTTTATCACATTCCAGTAAATGTCATGACAACATATATTTTCATTTACATTTTAAGTGATATGTTCATTAAAGTTCATTTCATTTTCATTGTCAGCTTTTATATGCCTATTTATGAAATACTATGTTAAATCTGAAACAACATTATTTCTTCTGAGAGATGTCATTTCAAAATAAAAATATGTTTTTATGAATGTTTTAACATTTTAGATATTGCATTATGCATTTTCTAATGAAAGTAAGAAATTTTATTTTTGATCCAATGTTGAAGATACTTCATTTGAACCATTGTGCAAGTAATTGTTTCTTAATTGCAAAGAGAACGTCAAGAGCCCCACTTAGTGTGACGTTGTGCAAGTAGCTATGAGTTGTGTTCTAGAGCTACAGGTGTTTGTTTTGTTGCATCCGCTGTCCTACTGTATACATTAGCATGCAGCTCAAGGGAGCAGCATTGGGCCCCGTTGGAAACAAATTTGCCATGTATAGCACTGGGCTATTTTCAGCTTGGTGAAGAGTTCCGCATCTGGTTTGTGTTTCAAAAGCAAACCTGACAAACTGTTTCAGCCATGAAGAGTTGCCTTCAGTATCCAGTTTGATATCTCTCCTTCTTCTGTCTCAAGTGGCAACCATTTTAATACAGTTTGTCTTTAGGGGAGTAGCTTGAGTCATAATGATTAAAGGATTGTTAATTTACCTTGCAGGCTTATTTTAGCCTTCATTACTCCCGGTGCTATTTTTGGTTTGGCCGATGATAAAAAAGTCTTCAGCTTCAGTTATAGACTTGCAGTGTTATCCTACACCTCCGCCTGGCGCAGACTCCAAGCACTGCCTAGTCTTGGATATATCATCCTTGTTGTGCTTCCTAGATGATAATAAATAATAAAACTCACTTTAAATGATTACTAACACTCCTACAACCCACTTTCATCCAATTCGTAAACTCATTTCCAACATATTGATAAATTACCCTTCAAAAACTTCTCAGAGCAGAAGTTAGGCAGTGTGTTCCATATAAGGGGAGGGGGTAGATGGGTAATGACCTACTGGGATGAGTAATCATGTGACTGGCGGAATGTTCCAACTCAAGTCAGTGTCTATGATTCACTAACTTTTTGCCCTGAATACTAAAAAACCTGGAGGAGGGATTTTCGGGGCCAGGTGGGGACGATAGGACGGACAAGGACCAAGGTAGGTGCATGGATGCTATTGGCCTGTGGTTAACCTGTAAGGTAGATCAGCAGCCATCTCTTCTACCTATCTACTCATGTATCACGTTGTATATGAGCTTCCATTGCTAACCAAGCCTGTCTGTTGCTATGGAAGTTTGGCAAAGCACCATGCAGGCCATAGAGTCAATTTTGTTATACAGTACACCCTGCTTGTCATCTTATTGTTATGACAGTTGATATGCAACTGTTGACAGCGGGGTGATAGTGGAACTTCCTGTTGGGATATATCACTACCCATGCCACATATTCACCTCTGTGTCTGCTGAATGGGGATGACATTCATAGTGCATTGTACATTATGTTATTATTTCCTTGCCAGCTCTGGCGCCAATGGTGCCCAGTGAGTGGGCCATGTTTGCACTGCACCATTCCTCTCGCAGACCAATCAATGTCCAGAGTTGATGCAAGGGTCTGCAACTTGTTATCGAGACAGTCTATTCAAGCATGCTCAATGTAGAGAACAGTATATTGGTGTATGATTTTCATCTGTCTGGTCATAATCTACACACCTGACCTTCACTAGTAACCTTGCTAGTGTATAAGAATTATTGTTGATTGTAGAAGATAAGATAAACCATAATGTTACAATTCCTGATTTGGATAAAACTTATTAAAGTACCACAAGTTGGGTTCCATTGAATTCCTTGCGTGGAACAAATTCTGACTCTCATTTTGTTTGAATAGTTTTTGCTGATTTCAAGTAGTGCAAAGGGTGGATAATATACTTAAGAATATGTGATTGTAGAATTCTCTTTTCATGTCTGAAAAATTTCAGGTATAGTAGTTCTCTTATTTGTGGGCGGGATAGCGCAGTGGTTAGCGCGTTCGGCTTCGGATCAAGAGCTCCGGGGTTCGAATCCCGCCAGGGGCACGGCAACTTTGTTTACAGTAGAGAACTGTTCTACACACAGTAAGGTTTGGGTGCAATGCTACACTGAATTTCAGCGTAGTACCACCCATGGTTCGCTAGTTCCAGCCGCTGCTCGCAGGTTTCACCGCAATGCATAGCCACATGGTGTTGCGGGCTTTCTCCCTGCCATAATACTAGCAGCCGCTATATAAGTGAAATAATCTTGAAAGCGGCGTTAAACCCCAACTCACCTCACCTCACCTCACCTCTCTTATTTGTTACCTTATATTACATCCTCAGCACAGATCTGTGTAGTATTATGAAAGATAACTGTTGACAAGTGAACATCTTATATAATGATAGAGCACACAGATTGTGCAGCTATATATTTGTATGCACTAAGATTAGGGACACTGGTCTATTGTATGGTGTTACATTTAGTTGATGCATATCGTGTTTATTGTATGGTGTTACATTTAGTTTGATGCATATCCTGTTTTCACCTTTCTGCTTTGTGTGAGACAACTTGTTCTCCTGTCAGGTAGATCTATTAACTTTTTGCCATTATTCCATTTATTTCAAAAGGAATCTTATGAAAGGTATTGAAATAATTATTGATAATACAGATTGGTTTATTAATTGTTTGAGGTTGATGAGAAGATGCCTATATTTCAATATTTATATCTCTTCTGTGGATGGCAAACTTTTTAAAACACCAGTGGCAGTGTTTGGTTTTTGAAAAGGATGTTTAAATGTTGATGTACGCTCGTGACGACATTTGTGTGCTATCTAGCTGCATGTTTGGAGGTCATCTTACCAAATATACCTCAGAAAGGTCATACATCTTCCAGGTTCCAGGTGATAATAGAACCAATGCCGCCATGGTAACCACAGAAAGATCAGATCTTACGTCAGATGGGTCATATGTGCCGAATTTCTGTCAAAAATCGGACATGTTGCCATAGTGATAATTACTATGTTCCTCTTCTTTCCATATGCTGTTGACTTTCATACCTACCTTGGTCGGCCTTTTGTTTTCTCAGCTTTCTTAATAGGTCAAAGGTCATATTCATTTAAAGGTTAAGGTTAATTTTGCATATTTTTGGGTGTGTGAATAGGACAAGCGTTAAGTAGAAGGAGATAGCAGGTGCTAATTGTCAGGTAATTGATTGAGAGGGGGACGTAAGTGGTACACAAAAATAGAATCTTTTATCCTTGTGTTGTCATTCACAGCTATAGTGTTCTGTCGAGAAGAAGTGCGTATTTTCTCTCTGCCTGCATCGTCTTGTTCCTCTGGGGGCTGGAGAATCAGAACTGATAAATTTGATGTTTTTTTTCGAAAGGAAAACTCACTGAAACATTTTGAAGGATTTTTTAACATATGGTCTTGGTGCTTTGTTTATGGCTTTCTGGGCTTGGATTGATGTAGGTATGTTTTATGTTTTGACCAAATTTTCTTTGAGCTTTGAGTGTATGCATTCTTAAATATATTTTCATACAATACAATGAATTTTATATATATATTCATAGTTTAAATGCCTTTAATTCTATTAGCAGTGCCATCCAAATGGTGACATTTTTGTAATGTCATGAAATTTTGTGTATATTTTATTCCCTTTATATGAAAAATTCTCACAAGCTTACCTGATAATCCAAGTATGTTATTGTCTAAGATCTTAAGAATTGGTCAGTGACAATTGTCTATTTATGGAATATTGGACATGTGTTTTATTCTCAGGTATATTCATATGCTAGTAAATAACCAAGTCATGTATTCACACTGCTAAGTCCTTGTACATTATTGTCACAGTCCTAGTCCGCCCATTCATGTGACTTGACACATATCCCAACGGTAGCTAATCACAGATAGCTAGTGAGAGAGAGAGGGACCACCACGGATAACACCTGTAATCAATGCTCCACATTCACATTGTCACATGTGATAATTAACGCACAGGTACGACTGTCAAAACTTGACCGCAGCCAGGACCCGGCATTGACCTAGTTTGATGGCGAGAGAGAGTCGTAGTTCATTGATTTCCTGATCGTATCACGGAGAAGCGTGTTGATATTCGGTGTATGGAACGGACAATTTGTGCTCCGAGTCATTAGTGAGTGGCAAGCCTTCTTGCTAGTGTGTGCCTAGTTACCAATGGAGTTTTAATTTGAGCTCTGATATTTTTCTCGCTGCCCTTGGTAAGTTTTTTTTAATTGCCGTTAATATTTTAACTGTCACTTTGCAGCGGGTTGAAATGAACGCTGGTTGTCAAGATCTTGATGTAAACATTGTTGCTGTGGTTGGCTATTGCCTTCGTTAGCAGTATTATGGTGCATAATGTTAAAAAAAATACTTTATCCTGTTGGTTATTTTCACCAAAATGAAACAATTGTTCCTGAATCATTTCAAAACAATATTCAGATCCGTCAGTAATCAATTATTCATAATTTTCAACATGATATCTTCAGTTAATTACTTTCATTACATTCATGGTCAGTTGTTAAACCTCATGAAAAGACACCTGACAATTTCACAGGATAGAATCAAATCCTTGGAGAGGTGTGAAATAGTATATTGGTGTATGCTTTGGCTGCGTATGTTATGAATGACAACTAGTCCAATAGTCCAATATTGTCAGTTTTTAGTGTGTATTTCCAGCCATAAGGGTAAACATGACACTGGGGTGTGGGGGATTCTATTTCATCATCACGTATGATCTTGCATCACACCGTCTTCTCCTGTATTTCAGCGCATGTATTGTGTTAGAGTGCAATCAATAAAAGTGTACTGTTATGTCAATTTTTGCAGCTAATCGTCAGGCAGTCCCAAGAAGCATTACGTCTCCTTCAGTCCTTTTAAAATGGGTTAATCTCCCCAAAAGCTGGTTTAGATATCCCCAAACCACAATTTCTCTTTGACACTTTTAAAATATTGAATGAAATAACTAAATAACTTATATTTCCCTATGTATTGTCTGTCACACATTTGATAATTCTGTACATGAATCACAAATTCTCCTTTACTTTATTCAAATGTCTACTGCTGTCTGAACTCAAATGTATACCATTATCCTGAAGGCAGATTCACTTCCCTCATAATCCTATTTTCTTTTTTCTTTTAAATACCATTTTAATATAAATATAGCCATTTCCATTTTTCCATATTTCCATTTCATATGTTTTTTCAAATTGAATGGTTTTCCAGAGACTAGTAGCAGTCTAAGTTGACTGTGTATGACTGTGTAATCAATGTCGGACCTTCAGTGGATTGTTAGTAGAGGTTCAGTTTTTATGAGGGTGAATCACTAGCGTTTCATTCCACCTAACTATAGTGTTGTGAGTCTCCACAGAGAGTCTTGAGACTGCTCTAATGTCTCCTTTGTTAAGGTGTCTCTACAAATATTATTCCTTGAGACAGGGTTTGTTTTGATTTCTTGGGTAATAACTTGTAATCAGATGCTTTTAGCAATGTAAATGTTGATTTTCAATTGATTTTCTCCTTTGGGTGGTGGTAGATGTTTGTGTCATTTTAATTTAGTTTATCCCAATTTTTTATAATGAATTATTAAGTGTATTTATAGTATAAGAATTGATGCAAGGATTTTATTACAAAGTATATATTGTAAGTACATTGTTTATCAAATAGATTATGATAGAATAAAAATGTGCCTTAGTGTTTGAACATCTTGTTTTAAGAAAACTATAAAGAAAGAAAAAATTATTCAGTTAATTTGTCTTTTTTTCAAATATCTTGTCAGTTATAAGAGGAACAACAACTTCATTCAATGCAAAGTACAGTTTACCAAACATTTCTATAAGGAGGTGTATAACTCTTGTGTTTGCAGTATCAGCTGAGGGAATCTGTCATATTATGACTTCTAAGGAATAAATGTGTGTGTTGTGCTACCCAAGCGTTAGTGAAGGTTATACACACATTGCAAGAGTTTTGTAAAACTTGTCACACTTTGTTTTTACCCATTCTTTTCCATTTGAAGCATGTAAAAATAGCAAGAAAATGGCCCAATTCTGTTTGGATGCAAGCTACAATGACGTCAACTACATGTGTTTTATGACGTCACAGAAGACAAAATATGGCAGCTGCTGAACCAATGGTTGCTAGTTAAACATGATACATGCACATGTGCTCCTATCGAAAATATTAACTCACTTATTTTCAACCATATGGGTAATATCAGGCAGTGTATTCCTCCTCTGTGTGTAATATCAACATGTGTATATCCAGGTTATCTCCAGGCATTCCAGAGGCAGGTTATAAGAGATCATATCTATATAGCTCTATAGTCCCTATCTAGCCAGTACGTTATGAGATTCTGCAGACAGAACTATCAGAGTAACGGATGAGAATGTGGAAGAATCAAGCATTTCATTCACTTTACAGGAAGATACTTGGCAGTTATCTCTCCACCATTATCATCCAGCATGTAGTTTGGTGTCCGATGTTTCCTTCAAAGCATCCCAGTATATAGAATTGAGATAAACTGAGATGGTGGGGTCGGAAGCAATCAACTGACTTCCTTCTCAGCTTGTAGGGGTAGGGGGTGGGGGTGGGGGGTTGGACTGTGTTGTTATTGGTGGGTTATGTCGAAGTATGTGGGGGTGTAACAAGTTCATTATGATTTCAAAGATATCAAGAGATACAATGAAATATTTTCTGAAATATTGTTCTGAAATACTGCTACAGCTTTGAAATTATTCTCATTGCTTCTTTGACAATTCTCACTGCTTATGGCTGTTCACTCACTCTTTGACTATTTGAAATATGCTCTATATAGAGATATTACCCGAGGAAGTGTGTCATATGACTTTTATGAAACGAGTGTGAATTTTTGTATTGCCCGAGTTTCATAAAAGTCATATGACACACTTTCGAGTGTAATAATTTCTTTATTACTCATTTTATTCCATTTGATTCGCGTAAAAGTAGCCAGAAAACGGCCCACTTCTCTTACGACGGCAAGCTACAGTGACGTCACGAACAATCGTTGTATGACGTCACAAACCGGGACGTCGCGGTGAGACAATGGTTGCTAGGGAAACGTGATATGTCACATATGCTCATATCAATAATATCAACTCGGTTATTTTCAACCAAATGGGTAATAAAATTGTTTATGTAAATATTTTAGGTTTTACGTGTATTTGTTCTGACAGAGCTTCTACAAACATGTATCAAACTGATCTAATTCTCTCCAAAATGCAATAAAGTGAAGTAAGTGATGGTAATAATAGATTTAAGTACTCTCAAAGTGGATGATGGTTGTATCTTAAGTACTCTGAAAGATGTAGTTACTGATCCAAGTAGATGTGTGAATTTAACAACTTCACAAGTTTCCTGCCCTGATGACTCACACTGCAGTATACCTATCAAATGTTACCTTCATGCTCCTGTACATGTTTCCTACAAGGGGAGGAGGTTATCATTCCAACTCACTGCACTTCCACACCCTCCCCTAGCCCTGACACTCATCTCCAGGTATGTTTTGATGTAGCTGGACAGTAGTATGTATCGGCCAGATGTCCAGTGAGGGCACAGAGCCTCTTGCACCCATCTTTCCATCTGGTCATTGCTGGCAAAAGCTTTACAAGTAATTGAGAAGATCTACATGGTGATAGTCCTGGCTTTCATGTTCACATTTTATTTATATGTTTGAATGAATACAAACAAAATATAGAGCAAGGTAGAGGTTAATCAGATACCATATTGCAAGGCTTTATTTGTCTAGTCATACCATTGTCCAGTGAAGGATATCACATTATATACTTCAAATTGATTCATGAAACTCATATGGCAAATATTTGAATATACATTATTGGTATTTTGATTCCTGTGAATTGGCCTGTCTGAATGGTACTGACCTATTTGATTCAGCAGGTAAACTGGTGATGGAGTGATCATTCCTGTAGTTCAGCCACCAAAGAATAGTATTGGCTCTAATGTGATTAACAGATTAAGTACAAGGTTGTAAAGGATGTGAACGTACCTTGTTGTAAGAGAAGGGTCAGTGAAGTCCACACTTTATGTATCAGAAGTGGATCATGTCCAGATCTTGGGGGGTCTACTCTTCTTGCATCTTGCTTTAGTGTCTACTAAATCTGAATGTTCTGGTCCTCCAGTGTGATCTTATAAAGATAAGCAAGGCACGCATATGATGACAAGATACCTGATAAAATAGGAGCAACCATTCCTTGATTATTTTGCATTTATGTGAACAAACTACAGGCATATTTTGAAACAGTGTCGGAGATCGCATTCTTATAGTAAAAAAAACTATTGGTAAATCTGTGTAATTCAAATTTAGTAAAGGATTTCCAAATTTGAAAAAAATTTAAAATAGAATAAAAAGAAGCCTCTGAAACGCCATCATTTTTAGCTCATCAGGCCTTAAAAGGCCGTTGTCCGGTGTCAGTCTATCGTCCGTCGGGCGATGTCTGTACATTTTTCACTTTTTCGACTTCTCTTCCAGAACCTCTACAGCCCTAAAGCTGAAATTTTGTTAAATGTTAATTTAGACATTTAGACAAAATGAAGCAAGATAATCACTGGGTCTTTCTATAACCTATAAGATTCTGTGTGATAAAGATCATTGATAAACAGAAAGGTTTTCTTACTTTTTGAGGTGAAAAATATATTTCATCATTTTGACCTGGGTTGCACTTTGTGACACTCTATGTCTTATCACCCAGGTATTTGAGGTATGAGTTCACCGACTGAAGATCAACAGGGTAAAAGTCCCTGTGTGATAACGTAACTGTGTACTCATGTAACTACATGTGTCCCCGTTGGCGCTAACTCTGATACCTGGCAACCACTGGCGCTTATTGTACTTTTCAATGGTGGTTTGTTCGTTAAACTATAGCATTAATGGTTTCAAAGGTTCATATTCCTACATCCATGATTGTTATGTTTTATACTCATCTGACAACCCATTGACCTGATGATATAACAATTATATGAGGCAACCATTGAAGCTTCTTGTATTCTTTGTTTCAACATTGTGGTAACTTTGTTATACATAATGACTAATAGCATTGCTATTGTTGCATAGTAATACATTTTGTAACATTGTAACCAAATGGGGTCACAGTGGTCATGATCTAAGAACCTATCTTTTGCTTGTAAACAGTAACTTAAATAACTTAAATATTCAACTTTAGATAGTATATCAATTAAATCCTGATGAGCTACAGAGCCCATGGCTCTATTTTTGTTGTACTGATCTGAAATTTCTAAGATGGTTATGACTAAGATGGTATAAATTTTGTAACCTAAACAAAAACTGAGAATTTTCTTTCAAATTATTTCAACTGTTTTCATTTGTGATGTTTGTAAAGTGTTAAATGTTTGCCCCCATATTCTATTGATACTATCTAACACATGCGACAAAGGGTTCAAAGTTGCTATTTTAGAACAACGAAATGAAAATACAAACAATAGATGTGTAAACTGACTTTTTAATGGATATGAGAATTTCAAGCTATAGAGGTCGAAATAGCGAAGAACAGCTTGAATGTAAACTATTGTCTGGGACGGTCCCTGTAGGATGTAACTTTGTTTGTGCAATCTAGACTTGCTACAACTGATTTAGTTTGGTTGCTTGTCAAAACCTGGATGATCATGATTAATTTTCACATTAGAAATATTTTGATATAGCTTCAAAATATTAATTTAATCTTTACAGAAACGTCCTATTGCTAAAGAAAGCAATTGATCATCCATTAAGTTGTGTTATCTCTAAAGCAAATTTAGAACTTTCTGTGATCAAAACTAAACAAAATAGTGTGAGATGTTACCCCTTAAGCTCTACGTCAGACATGGGAATAATAAACTTCTCTAAAACTGTCCCGAAGATATATTTTGATTCTAGATTTGCTCAAAGATAGAGAAACGTTCCCTAATCTGTCCCTGAGGCTCCCTGGTGGAGGTGTGAAATCTAGACTGGCTATAAGGCTGGGTAGGACCCCAGGTTTGTTTGCTGGTGCATAGTAAGTGTGGCCGTGTAATGCGCCTGGATGCAGAGTAAACACATCTGAGCTGCTCACGCTGTTTGTATGGAGAGAAGAATACCTGGGTATGATGGATCACCTCTCTACTGTATGTCATTGTGGACACACCGATCTCAGATTTTCGATAAATGTTCAACTGAAAATATTTATCAGACATAATTTGTGTATAGTATGCATTATTTTTCAATCTTCTGGATTACTAAAGACAATTCAAAGAGAAGAGAGATGTCTATGAATAATCAACTTTTTTTATTGCTATGAATGCCATGTTTTGTTGTAGATACTAACACCAAAGATCAAATATGTTATTCTGTTTCATCACAACAGCTTTTATATCTCTCAAAGAAGTAAAGACAATTGGTCAAAGAAAATGTTTAAAAACAACCTTTATATTTGAATTTCTGAAAACAGTTTAAAAATATTTAACCTTTATATTAGTAAATTCCCCAAAATCATTTGAAACAGTTACTAAAGTGATGAATATCCTAAAGAAAATGTCCTAAACATGGGAGAAAATGTTCATCCTTTATCCAAGCATCTAACCAAGTACAATAACATATCTCAAATTCTAGCAGTGTGCCAATTCTGACATTAAGGCACATCACAGTATTATCATACTACTACTGAATTAATCAGGACTAAATTCAAAATCCAACTGCAAATTCACGCCCCAAATTTATACAGTGTCAATTTTGTTATCCTGAATTTTCCAAATATCTGACCACTTCTGGCCTGGTTTGCCAATGTAACCGTGCCAATCAGACTGATTACTGCAGCTAAACAGTTTAGCCTCCCTTCTGTTTAAGTGCTAAGACATAAGCAAAGGTGGGAATGTTGGCAAAACAGAGAAGTTATTGACAAAATCTCGGGATGGAATGTTTTTCTCCCATGTTATGTTTCCCTTCAGTCAATAGATGATACAGTGGTTGGAGGAAAAACAATGATTCTCTGTTAAATTTGTTGCTATTTTAGTTCCTACTTTTTACCGTTTGCAAAATTATAGCCAGTGTGAAGGTTTTAGAAATATTTTGATTTATGAAATGAGAATAAAGTGAACATTAAGCACATGAAACATTCGTTGGTCGTATTCATAAACTGCAGGAACCAGAACCATTAACATTATCATATTTTATTTATCCAAAGTCACTATAAATCAAAGCTTTCCAAAATATATATCTGAATAATTGATGGTAATGTCTTCATGATGAATGTTTGTATGAATTTTGAAGTTAATGGATTGTAAAAACCGATGATAAGACTATTTAAAGAAGTTTTATTTTGCAATTTGTTTGCTGTTTGGAAAATGGCCAAATCTTTAAAGATAGTCATGATATCTTGCTGTTTGCCTTCATGTTGTAACTTTAGCTTAATAGGACTTGTTAGTATGTTAACACCTCTACATAATGAGTACAGACATAGACAATAAATAAAAATGTTTTTTAATTTTTAAAAACATTTGTACACTTTTATAGATACAGCACAAATAAAATACATATTTGTAAAAATGACATATTCTTACATGTGAGAATTTAAAACAAATATTTTTTAAAACAAACATGCATTTCTACCCTTGAAACTGCTTTCATTAAGCCCCTCCATGTCTCTACGACAAAAGATAGAAGGCAATTCTTCAGAGAGGTCAGGAGAGAAACGGTACAATGGTTCCAAACCAGACAATTTTCTGCTGAATTCTCAAATTTCACCCCATCACAGGTAAAGCAGCTGCAGGATGTTTGAAGGGAATTCTGGGAATGCCCTTCCTCTATAAATAACTCATTTTGGCTCGTGGCTGGAGCTGGTAGGCAGGGGATGAGGGATATTCAGGTTTACTCTTGATAGATCTCATCTCCCCGACTTTCGACAGTGGAATTTACCTTTTCGAAAGGTACGTAGGTCTTTTGGACGCGTTTTCACCTGTTTTATTTCTGTTAACTACCATTGATTGTTATACCTGAAAATATGATTGCTTTACCTTGTGTAGACGAAGTGAACTTTGTTTGGATTTGTTGAGAACTATATGTATGTATGTAATCTTCCAATACTGAGGTAAACTGCAGCATCCATTGAAGATGTTTAGAGCGATTCTCTGTGTTGCACTTACTTGCAGCAACTATTGGATGGAATGAATGTATTCAGATTTCATTATGAAGAAAATGATATGTTCTTTTTATATTACAACAGAAGCGCATTATCATGCATATATAGAAAGGTTGGTAGTGTTCGATAGCTGCAATAGAGCCATTATTTTTCCTACCAACTCTCTTGCACCCTACAGCCGATTCCCTTAATGCGGGTGTCAGCATTTGGCTCCCAAACTTCACATTATAGCAAGGAATCACTGTATGCAGAACAGACTAGGAATCCAAATTGAGTAAGAAATTTTAAGTTTTGAATCCCATCCTTTCTAGTATAATAAAAGATCATTCTACTTCTCAAACTTTCAAAATTAATTTTGGGTCATTTAGTATAGCTATCAGCAGCTGTCCTATTGAGTTGTTCAGTATGAATTAATGTGCTGGCAAACGGTTGATAGACACAGGTTAACTCAAGTTCAATACCTATATCTGTCTTATCTCGTGTATACCTCATTAAATATTTGCACATTTAGCGGCACGATAGAAAGCATTGTTCCCAACATGAGCAAAGATTGAATCATCCTAAGCACATAAACCAAGCTATAAAACTTGGAGTATAAAACAGTTATCAATCCAACCAGTGTATAAAGCAGTTATCATTCACCTTCTGACCTATATTACTGGGTATGTTTTGAGGCTGTTTAGAATGAATGTATTGATTGATCTACAGCAACTAACATGGTGTATGCATATAGCGTTATATACAGGGTGTACTGAATAGCCTGTATGATGGTCTTCTTTATACCAATCTATTCTATTGTTTATAATAAAATTATTCATTCTCCATTTTCAGTTATTTTCACTTTGAAAAATGTCACATTCTTGCTCAAAAACAAGTTGTAAATCTACAGATCTTGTTTCTCTGTCCTTTATCTAAAAAGTGCCTTTCACAGAAACCTACAACAATATCTATATTTATGAATAACAATCTAGACTCTTAAGGTCTTCTATTGCTGCTTCGGATCAAGAGGTCCGGGGTTCGAATCCCGCCAGGGGCACGGCAACTTTGTCTGCAGTAGAGAACTGTTCTACACGCAGTAAGGTTTGGGTGCAATGCTAAACTGAATTTCAGAGTAGTACCACCCATGGTTCGCTAGTTCCAGCCGATGCTCGCAGGTTTCACCGCAGTGCATAGCCACATGGTTGTGTCTTAGTCTAGTCTCTCAGATAATATGATATTTTTCATCGTAAAAACAAGGTCTCAATCTTGTCACTCATTGTAACTCACTTCAATCTCATCGATTTATTTCACTATTTTCTACAAGGTTTTAATGAGATATCCTTTCATCAAATATAGTACATTGTTGCACAATTTTCCTACATAAACGAATCAATGATTGACAAACCATGGCCAACATACAGGCATCATAACTCACAACCACAGGGAATAATCCAGAATTGGCAACTTGTTGAAGATAGGTTATACTAGATCGTTCCAAGACTCACGGGTGAAGGGTCAAGGTCATTTCATGGAAGAGACTCCTAGATAAAGGATTAATAATTTTAGCCATTACTTGATTGACAGCAAATTCTCCCTATCCCTCAGCCTCTTCCCTCAAAAGATCACTGTAACCTGTCATGTTGACATAACTTAAAAGGGTCAACATTAGCCTACCAACTTTACAGTACTCTATCTTTGGTCAAAATGTTTAGATTATTTTGCCTGTAGTGTTGATTAAATGAAATTTAATTTAAATGACTTTATTTTGTCTTTCATATTATTTTATAATATAATTTTAGTTGATTCATAGCATAGTCATTTTCTTGCTATTCTAAAACATTAGTAATAATTCAACATTAATTTTACTCCCAACTAAATTTAATCCACAAAACTTGTCATAAAGTCTAACTCTCAAATGTCAAATTCATACGTTAGCTTTATGTCATCAGTTATGGTTCTAAAACTCAGCTTTACGAGATACCCATCTTGTTGTTTACATAACAGCCTATACACTCCTGTGAATTCACTCTCTAGTGTGGAGCGTGGCTTGTGTAGGTATCTGATAACCTGTTTAAACTACACCTTTTGTATACTGATATACTTACATACAGTGGCCTCGTCGCTAGCCAGTTGTCAGGAGTTACCTGTCAAGGTAAGTCGTTATGATAATTATTCTTGAAAACAATGTTGTGAAAAGAAAGAGGTTGTTTAAAAGATTTGAGCTTTGGCAAATGCATAGGGGTACAGTGACATCACATGAAGACAATAATGAAAAAGAAATAGAATGGAATTGAAATAAACACAAAATTCTGGTTTGATAATGCAAAGAAGAGGGGATCACAGTGACCTTTTAGGCAGCCACTTGAGGGGATTTGTGAAATGCATTTAATAGAAATGTCAGATAAGGTTATACTTACAGGTATGTATACAATGACATTTTAGAAACATTACATTAAAGCAATATTAAGGAAATTTAAGGTAATAGTGTTTTTGTGAATTATGTTTTCTAAATTTTAAGTTAAAAGTTTATTTACTACAAATATGATCTTGGTGAATGAAAGCTCATATCACGAAATGCTATTTGATTGGTCATTTAAAGGTTATGCCTATGCTGTTGTTAACTTGAGCTTTACTTTCACAGCTTATGCAAAATGTTATGCATTGATTTGTAGTTAACTTAATGTTTATGACAATATTCCATTTTGAATATATTGGCCTTTGGCTAAGTGATTCATCAGATATATTTTAAAGTATTTATTCATCTTTTAAATTGTCCATGTTAATGTAGATTATTTCATTTGGCCGTTGAAAGTGTTTTTTAATAAATTGCTTGGTTAAAGCATTAAGTGTATGTTTAGAATTGTTTAATATTTACCACACATACAATATATAGATATTGATTTGTTTGGCTGTTTAAGACGTATCTATAAAAGACAATCGATATGTTCTGCGGTTTGCGGTTAGTAGAGCGTGTCTGGTCTTGTGCATTTCTTTACTAATATGTCGTAACACGCAGTTGTATAGCTTCAATTGTTGTGCCTTTCACAACACTCATATCTCCCACTGTTTATTGCCTTAGCGGCAGTATAAATTACCTAAGTCTTAGTCTTATTATCAATGTGAATGAAATTGATAAACAAGAAATTGATCTTTACGAAAGAGGTTAATCTTTATGTTGATTGTGGAAAGCCATGCAAATAGTCCTTGATAACTAGTGTTTTCCTTTCAAATTTATCAGATCTTTTGTCTTATTGCTTTCTGTCTATTTGTACGTCTCAAATGTAATACTTCAGATTAAAGGAAATACTCATAAACACTTCCTACATAAACTGTTTCTATTACTTTCTGATTGATTATTAAACGTTCAACTTTGCATTGCAATTTAGAAATTGAGGAAAAACACTATCATCTAGTCAAACAAATTTGATGAATCACATTGAAAGACAGGAATTGGAAAAAGCTTTTGTATGTTTCCAGTGTGATCAAATGGAGATCCCTGACAAATAATTTGCATTTGTAAATAACACAGTGTTCGTTCATCAGTTACCGACAATTACAATTATCTAATCTTGCACAACACAAAGCGTGTCGAGATGAACGGAAATGCGTGTGAATAATGATGAAGGGCGAATTCCATGATCATGGGTAATTTACCTGCGATTAGGGATTTCAGCGTGTTTGAAGCTCTTGCCCGACTTGACTACCCATTACATACCCCTGAGCAAGTTTCATGCCTCGTTTCCTCCCAGACGTTTATATCAGACTTAACAGCACTTGAATCTTTTATTTATCACCCTCGGAGCTTAGGCTTGCCCTGTAACTGTTGTCGTAACTAATGTCCGACCCTTTGTTATAACCTAAATATTTGTACAGCTTTATAGCCATCATTACATGGCAGGGAAGTTCAGGGTCAAAGAAACGTGAAAGCTTCTGTCACTCTTATTTACACCTTGTGTAAGGTGACTGATGGCATTTTCATAGTTTTTGTGCTGGATTTTGGTGGTCAGTTGTCCAGTCTGTCCAGATGTAATATATCTGAAACCTAACCATACTCAATGGCACAGATCTAGATTTATTTGAAATTCAGAAGAATACTTGACTTCCTCTTGCTTTTAAAACATGTCAGTATATTGAATATCAAATCTGTAGTACTTTTGGGCTTGTGTGCCAGTCTATATTTCTGCATCAGCAGATTTGTGTTATGAAATTATCTTTTTATGTTCAGCAAGTGCATGATAGTTGTGATTTATGATGTCATTTCCATTTCCTGGTGGATGGTGAAGTGATACCTTATCTTTTAGCTCTCTGTAAGTATACATCAGTGAATCAGTATCTCTAAGTACATGGTGTAAGGTAACTTATAGTTGTTTTCAACCAAATTTTGTTACCAATATTATTTCGTAATTCTGGAATTAATATAATTTATCTATTGAAATTGAGCATATAATATTGGAGTCAATAAATCCTCCCTCAATTTTCCCCCAGTCTTCTTCAAGTGACATTACCATAGGTACAAAGTCATAAATGAAAGTGTTCCAGGATAATTAACTTCATCAAGCCATCCAATGATTGTTCATTTTCAGTTTCATCTCCAAGCCTCACCCTGACACAGTGCATCCCTTGGGGTCCTATTCCATTCTCTGGGGTCAGGCTCACATCCCTGTGGGACTAGCTACAAATTGGCCTCAGCTTTTCCCAATCAATGGATTATCAGCCGATAGGGGGCAGCACTAACACAATAACTCATCTTACGTGGCACTTTTTTTTATAGTTCTTTATAGTTCTTTATATAGTTCTTTATAGTTTATTACTTATTTTAAAGATTCTACGGAATATGTCTGAAAAAGTATATTTTTTAAAACTCACTCAATCATTTTATAATATCTGTGGAATTCAGATGTATTTCCATTTGTAAATTAGTTCTTCGACTTCTCATGAACATCATAACATTTTCTATGTATAAATGAAGACTGGGCAAGTCTAGAATGGATTCTGTGCAATGCCTGGTAATCATTGTAATTTTAGAATTCAGATGGAAATAGTAAAAGTGCTTGTTGATTTGAAAGTATGGTCTTTGTGGGACTTCTGACAGATATAATTGTTCTGGTATTGATTTGCTGGGCTTATTATGTCTCTCTCATTAATGTCGCTCCTTGAATATGTATGATGTTGTTCGGCTGTCTAACCCATTCCCAGTTGTACTATGTTGTTACATCAATGAATTAATTTGTATCAAATATTTTAAATTCTGGTTGACAATTAATGTTTAAATCAAAGGTTTTTGACTTTGATAAATATTTGGCTGTTTTGTGTCCAGATGATACAGTTTAGAGGCCACTAGATATTTATTGATCCATTAGAACAAAAAATTCACAATATTCAATGTTAAGCTTAAGCTGTATTATTAAGTGTATCAGCTTTAGTCTGTCTTTTGCCCTTGTCATCACAATATCTTTTTCACTATGTAACCATAATTTTTATTTTACAAATTTGCATTTAGAATATTTTAAACTTGTGTTTTCCTTTTGAAAAGGTATTCTATTTAAAATTTCAACTTTGGTTACCAGAATTAAAGATAGAAACAGTTGTTTTACCAAAAATATTTGCTCTTTAATCTGCAAATTTGAGCAAACATTCACCTGTGTTTGAAGTAGGCACCTGCAAACGATTAAACCAGTTTTTGCCTGATTTGCCCCTTCATCAGAATGCTTCCTCCCCTCAATCCACCAACCTACTGAGCCTTATCACCCTGGGGATAGAGAGCTGGGGTTGAGAGGGAGGGGAGGGGGACACTGCAGTGCAGTCAAGCTTAGCTAGTCTTCTCATCATTCAGTTGGACTTGCAGCCAGAGGGACACTAGCAGCCAGGATACCACTCTCTGTCTGTCTCAGATGTTTCATGTTTACTACAGTGAAACCAACTCATCTAACTGTCAGTTGTGACTAGATATATATAAATCTATGTATGTGCACTTTGCCTCCAGTATTTGGTGAACATATATGACATGTGCATATGGTCCAGCGATCTGTCAATTGATGCTGGAAGGTGTCTTCACTTTAGTTCACTTTAGTATCTAGTGAAGACGTGTACATGTTTGTGTATGCTTTGTGCAAAAAAACAACCATTTTACTGGATCATACATGCTCTTTGCCTCGTTGTGTCTAGTTTTCTATCACTTAACTTCTCAGAATTAAGTTCTACTAATTGAGGAAGAAGCCCATTGGTCAAGGAAGATTAACAGCTCTGACTACTACAGTGTTACTTGTCACTGTACCCCGGCAGATTACATGAAGAGTACACTTATATGATTTGTGTTCAATCAACCAATCCGATGGCTTGCCTGTGAGGAGAGGGAGCAGGACCCTTGGCCGAGTATTTCTGGCATTCATTGTATCACTTGGACCAGTTGTAAACCATTTGGACCGTGTTTACGATCTGGAGGAGCATCCTGTGAAATTATTGACCAGTTTAGTGCCAGTAGTAGCAGCAGGAGCCAGGATTTGTGTTGGAAGGAGTTGCTCAGTTATCAGTTAGTCTTCAACCAGGACAGACTAATACCGATATTGGAGTCCCAGTCGGATATTCTGTAGACTCTCCAAGTGGATATTAGTAGAAGTTTGTTCAACATTCTGCATCATTTCTACTATTGATGTCAGATTCATGTGAAAAATTGCCTCATTTGGAAACATTGAATTCAGATTGCTCTGAATTTTGATGTTACATCTTTGAGTGTGGATACTATCCCAGGACTCATTGAAAGAGACAGGCAGTCTGAGTGTTGTAATTTACTGACTTGATGTATTGGAGGATCCCGTTTATTGATCTGTAGAGAGCTATGGACTCATGCATCAGACAGTGATGTTCTTCATGCTGCTCTGGAATTTGGAATTGTGAATTTGTGAGCAAAACTTCTTTGAAAATCTGCAACCTCAACTTATAGGATCTATCTTATACACAGTTGGACTATGTTTGATACTTTGGAGGTAAGTCTTCTTTAGATTTCAGGTTGTGGGACATTATTAACAAACTTTGAAATTTCAATGATAATTATAATGCCAATAACAAGTTCAAGAGGTTATGTCAGATTTACTGTTTTCAACTCATCAGATATCAGGATATGTGATATTGTATTTTCTGGACTTTAAGTATACAATGGATAATCTGTGCTGAGTGAGGTTCCGTATAACTTTGTGCCCACCACTTGCCTCTGTATCAGAGTTGTGTCTATCAGTGAGTGACTCCCTCACCCTGTGTTACTGTATCGTGACACCTTATATTGTGTCCTGGCACCTCGTGTCTACTGCTATTGTTCCTCCATCACCTACTTCACCCGATACACACAGGATGCTGACAAGGAGGTGACAGCACTCCCAACATACAATGGGGCAGTGTCTGTCTGTGTGTCTGGTTACCAGGTTACCAGCAGGAAGGTGGGACAAGCACCTGTCAACGACACACTGGTAACAAGGTGTAACCTCTGGTGTATTGTGTTACCTATGTGTAAGAGATGTGCTTGGGAAAATGTACATCACATGGTCATGGTCAACATTCCTCAGTCCACTTGAGGGTTCTGGTTTTGGGTGGGAATTAATTTGTGTCAGAAAGGCTGAAGAAGCAATAGAAATTGAGATGTGGTAATACTAAGAGACCATCAGACATTCAGATGTTCTCTGAATACAGTTAGTATTGGCTGATGACACAAATAACAAGCTTTATTCAAATGGTCTTCCCCTGAAAGACTGGCGCCATGACTCAAGTAGTTCAAGATGTAAAAACTCTTACTTATCTTTCCTTATTATCCCCCGCCGCGCGTTTAGCGCGAAGCGGGGGATATAGTATTCGGCTGCGTCCGTCCGTACGTCCGTCCGTCCGTCCGTACGTCCGTACGAAATGGAATAACTCAAATACCATTCACTGGATTCTTTTCATATTTTGCATATGGGTTCATCATAGGAAGAGTAATGTTCCTACAGTAGTTTGAGACCTTGACCTTCATTTCAAGGTCACAACGAGACTTTGTCATTTTACCCTTGTCAGCGGGATATCTCAATAACCATTCGCTGGATTCTCTTCATATTTTATACATAGCTTCTCCAAGGCAAGACGACGGGTTGATTAGATTTTGGTGACCTTGACATTATTTTCAAGGTCACAGCGGAACTTTGAAGTTTTCAACATGTTAATGTACATGTAAAGCTTGTCAGCGGGATATCTCAAGAACCATTCAACGGAATTCAATCATTTCTTGCACAAAGCACCTTCTAGGGATGATGATGGGCTGATTAGATTTTGGTGAAATTGACATTATTTTCAAGGTCACAGCAGCACTTTGAAGTTTTCAACATGTTAATGTACATGTAAAGCTTGTCAGCGGAATATCTCAAGAACCATTCACTGGAATTCCATCATTTCTTACTCAAAGCACCTTCTAGGGAAGACGACCGGCTGAATAGATTTGGGTGACCTTGACATTATTTTCAAGGTCACAGCAGAACTTTGAATTTTTCGACATGTTCATGTACATGTTAAGGTTGTCAGCAGAATAACTCAAGAACCATTCACCGAAATTTCATTATATCTTACAAAAAGCAAAAGGACTGATAAGATTTTGGTGACCTTGACATTATTCTCAAGGTCACAGTGGAATTTTAAATTTTTCGACATGTTGATGTACATGTGTGTAATACTTGTCAGCGGGATATCTCAAGAACCATTCACTGGAATTTCATCATATCTTACACAAAGGGTAGATTAGATTTTGATGACCTTGCCATTTTTCTCAAGGTCACAGTGGAACTTTGACTTTTTTAACATGTTTGACGGTCAATTTTGCTAATCTTGACATTATTTTTAAATTTTGAAGTATTAATTTGCGGCGGGGGATCATGTCACCTTAGTGACAACTACTTGTTCTCTAAGAGATTGAATGAAATAGAAAAGTGGTAAGTATATGAAGTCATCAGAAGAATACAAAACCCTGAATGCTGAAGGAAATACCAGTGTGTAAGAATTCTAGATTCATCCCTGGTTTGTTTTCATTCTTTGAATCTAGTATTTCCTGTACCAATGTTGCAGGCTGGGAATGTGTAGGTATATCTGTTCCTGAAGCACAAACCAGATGGCGGTCATCACTGATTGCAGGCAGATGGTCTGTATTCCTCTCAAGTAGCCGCTGGTCAGAGCCCCATCTATCCTCCACTTCTAGGTTAATGGTCAACTTATCTTCCCACAGTTTACCTAGGCAAGCACCTGCTTGATTTAGTGGAGGAGGGTCCTCGGAAGTATATCAGTACTGGCGCATTGACATATGGTCTTTGAGTTGCTATGGTTCTGGGTTTTTTTAGTGTTGAAATCAAGTTGGAAGTGTAATTGCTACTGGTATGACTCACGCAAGCAAAGTAAAAATTTTCAAACACATCAACCTGATTTTGTTTATATAATTATCATGAAAAGGAACATTTATATTGGTCTTTGTATCAAGTATGATTATATCTGAAACATAAAGGATCATAGTCCTCACCAGTAATCCATATGCCCTCGGTTAAAAATAGATAATACAAGATCTCAATAGTAAGATCCTTTTAACATGTGAAAAGTCTCAAGTACAATCAGCCATGCTACCTGGTCAATATGTATAGCAGCTGATGCATAGTAAGTATATACAGTAATAAATCAGTGTACCTGAATGCCCCAGGTGAGATAGGTAAGACAGAGTGTGCATTGACCAATGTCCTCAGATACTCAGGTGTTACTTAATCACCTGTGATCTCATACTGTGTAACCTCACCCCCAGGCTAAGTGCTCTGCATATTTCCGTGTTTACCTTAGGGGGTTCCTTCATACTTGTCATATAGCATACATCAACCTCACCTGGTTCTCATAGCCGTGTCATGGTGTCGCTCAACCAGAATAATTAATTTCATACCTACCATAACTGCTCTTATGCCTTTCATAATTACTTATATACCTTTCATCATTACCTCTATGATTCCATCATCACATCGCCGCTAATGGCTGCAATACTGCCGAAGCGGCATTAAACAATAACTCACTCACTCACTCCATCATCACATATGAATTTCATTATGATGTGTCTACTACTTTATAACTTGTGTTCCTCTGTAAAGTTCATGATTATTATCCACCATCTTGGTTTTTACGAGTATCAATTAGAGAGTGTAGATCTGTCATTGTTGTTAATCTTAATCAAGTCTCCTTTCTATGAAGGAATGCAGGATGAATTTCATGTTTGCTTCTTATCAAAGGTATTAGATTGCATAACTGTATAAAACATTACTTTCATCTTTTCTTTGAAGAATCTGCCCTGAAGTACCTCATATTTTGCCTTAGGATACCTTTGCTACTACCTTGAGGGTGAAAATATGATGTTTGAAGAAAAGAAGTTTTATTGAAACTATGTCATTATACCTAATACTGCAAGCATGTTGCAAGAGTATTTTGATGTTTTCACATCTTTCATCTTTAAAAGAAACAAAGGCTTTAAAGGCTAAATTATCTTTGTACTAAAATAATATTCCAAAAGGTTGATATTCATTGTGAATGATACAGGATATAAAAATGTAATTTGATCCTTTCTTCCCATCCGAGTAAAAGGCTTCACATGACACAAAACTGAAGACAAAAATCTTGATTCGTTAACAAACAGATCTTGTCAAATTAAATCACTCGGTGACTGGCATCTGTTCTCTGGTATTGTCTGGACAGATGCTTTGTGTCTCATATCATTTAGCAGAATGGCAATTAAATCTTGTTGGTATTTATAACAGTGGAACAAAATATTTTTAGCTGTAAAAGAAGTCATTGATTATATTTCAAAATCGGGAAATGAAGCAAATTATTCATGAGGCAGTTGTCCATTCCACAACTATATCATATTACTAAGGAAACCAAGCACAAACTGTCCACTTGGTGTCAGTAACAATGAAAATTAGTCTTGTAGTTTGAGAAAATGTCCAACGCTAAAAATTCAATTAGTCGAATTCCTCTGAGAACTACACCGCCCATGTATAAACATTGTCAGCTGTGATTCAATCAAAGAGGATACCCACACAATGGTTAGTACTGGAACAAAGCTTTGTACATGTGGAGAACTGGATCTGAAATATTACTGGAACCAAACTCAGAGGAGTTGAACCTGAAATAAAACTGTAAAGTTAGACTTGGACTATGAAAGAAAGCTCTGGACATGCCTTGAGTTGTATCCCAACCATCAGGGTGGTGGGTCAGCTTATCACACAAGATTAGTTTTATTGCATCTGGGAGATGGTACTTTCCCTCGGGCAGTAAGCTGTCAAGCTGATGGATTAGATCCAATTGAGTGTTGACTGCTATACATTTCCTTAATCAAGAAATCATGCCTGTTATGAGAGAAGTCAAGGTGTTATGTTATAAGAGTGTTTGATAGTATAATTGCTTCTTTGTGTGTCCTATCATTGATTATTTGTTAATAGTACTGACGTTCATCGGCAAATTACTTTATTTTAATATAATTGTTTTGACAAAATCTTTCTTTAAGAAGAATATTAAAATAATGTTTTGACCGATATTTTTATGATAATACAGACCTTTCATCTCATCTGGATTTTCATTTTGATTAAGGGCTCAATATCAATATTAAGATGTGGCTTTGTCTGATATATTCGTTATGAGGGTTGCGGAAATGAAACGCATCTTCTAAATGATCTTGTAGTTGAATTATGACCTGTTCATTGGTTTGTGAGACACAATAATTTCGTCCAACCAGCGTATTTGTAAATCCTGGTAGCCTCTATTCAGAATCTTGGACAAATTTTGTAGTTTGATTAAGAACTATTTGTACAGATCTAGAAAACAAACTCTTCCTCCTGCATGATTGGTATAACCAGGACTGCTTCAATCAAGATCCTTGAAAACAATTTGTAGTTTAATTAAGAACTATTTATTGGCATGGTGGAGACAAATCTTTGTCCACCCATATAATGAACGCTGTCTGAAGTGTGGTCAGGAGATATAGAGGCCATTGTGAGTCCATGTTATTGTCCACTCCAGACCAAGGGTCCAGTAATAAGCACATGGTAATCCATGTCACAGAACAATATGGGCGGGCAGGGCCTTGTGGAGCCTCTGTATAGCATTGTTCAGGGATATGCTCCATTATGAATCCTGAGATTATTAACTTATAAGGTGTTATCAAGTGATAGAAATGAGGGTGTCCAGGACCCCAATTTTCTCCTTCTTTGATAGAAGAAATGAGGCATGTCAGTGTGTGTTTGATGGACAGTTAACAAGAAACCTAATTAGATGCTCAAGGGTTTCAGTCGTTTGATCTTCTTTAAGTCTGTCTTTTTTACAGGGATGGAAATACAATGTGGGATCAGGGATGTAATTGATTGAAGTCTTTGGTGTGTGCAGATTCTTGACAGGGCCTCTGTTACGGTTAATTGCTTAGATATCTCATTTGTTAATAATGTATTGTATTGCAAAGATGGCTGACCTTTTTACAATACAACAATTTTACAGTTAAGCATCATATTTCAAATGTGATCCAGCTTTTGACAAAGTACTAAAGGTCTAGGTGAAATTTGGTAATCATGGATAACTGAAAGTGAAAGGCAGTTATTATCTTTTGTTCAGAAGGGATGGAAGCTGTCATTTCTCCAAGCCAAACTTAATTGATATACCCTTATCCTGAAGAATGAAATTTCTTTCTATTAGGAAAATGATATCTGACATTTCACTCCAATTTAATGTTTCAAATCTGCAGACGATCAACCCATATACAGACGTATTTCTAATGGTCAAGTTCAAGTACATGCCCATTTTAAAATATGATAGAAGACACCCCTGTATCCATGTACCAGTATTCTCAAATGAACCAATTTTGATCCCTGAGTCAGAAGGCAAGTTGTTGGTTCAGATTAATGGATCAGATGATTTCCTGATAGCCACTGGTCAGTGTTAATGTTGCTGATGAGATGGACATGGTCTGGGGATAGGAAGTTGTATGAGAGGGGGCGGGAGGATGTCTTGGAATTGGATATCCTTGACCAATGCCCTCAGTAATTGCCCATCTGCCAAACTTTGCTCAATTAGATTTTCAAGGTCACTGTCCCTGCTACTGATCAGATATTGCTGAGGGAATTCCTGAAGTTTTCTTTGTTGATGTTCAATTAATTTTTAAATAAATTTGATAGCCATTTTCAGAGCAAATTACATCATTATAAAATAGTTCATTAATTGATGTATTCAGGGAAAGTTAAAAAATAACATTCAATATCTGAATCGAAACAGAAGTTGTGGCATGAAAAAGTTTACAAGTTTACAAAACCAGAAATAGTATCTGCTTCTATAAGACTGTACTGAGTCACTGAGAGATTAGCATCAGATGACTTCTTCATGTAGTTCCATCTGAGTTGATTCCTTGCTGTGTCCTGTCAGCAGCTTATGGCCTCTTGGACAGATATCTCCTCACAGGAAATGAGTTTTATGGAAATGTAGCTAAGATATATTGCACCAGTGTCTCATCCTTCAATCAATGAGACATATTCCACATTGACTGCTCTACAAGTGTACATTGGATTTCTGTATATTCCAAATCCTCTTTTTCAATGTAATGGATAGTTGAGTCAATATTCTATGAAATAGTTTGGTAGCCACACCGATGTGAATATTTTAATGATGTTCAACTCTTAACAGATCTTTTAGCATAAATTATCTTGGGATTATGTATAAAAGTCCTGATGAATGTGTAACCTTTGTAAACCTTTTATATCAAGCCATGTTTGAAGGGAAATATCCAAGTTCGAGATATGCCAGCTCACATTCACAGAATTAAAGAATGAGACTAATCAATGTTAAAAGCTTGTGAGAGGAGGAGATGAGTTGTGCTTCTATTCAAGGGGGATGGAATCAGAGTGGTCAAGCACCACTCAGGCCAATGGTCAACACTGAAAGGTCATTACAATGTTGAAGAAAGGTTTAAGTGGATTACATATCCTCAGGCAAGAATTGCTGCCAGAATTGAAGTGAATTGTTGAAGACATCTGGTAATTTTTACTTGGACTGTTAAGGATGTTTCTCACTCAGTAATACATGTTATTTGTTAGTTAAAAGTTATAGATTTTATCTGTTTTTCTTATACGTCCTCCGGCATGACAATGAGAGAAATATTGATGAAATAAAAGAAAATTGTAGACATCTGGTGGCTCTGATTGGTTCTATCATTGGGTGGTTAGTTCTGATAATTTTCATGTCTTCAAATTTGCAGGGTACCTTGTTAATGTTTTTGTCACTAATTAAACTAAATTCTGATGGCAAAGGAAGCATGATAGTGCAGAGCAGCAGGAGTGCCCAACTGAGTGCAATGGTTCAGTAGATACTTTACTTATCATGTTTTTAACATTTCTCACACAGGTTTTGTTTCAATTTCTCTGACAAAATTAGAGAGGAAAGTGGCAAAATGATAAGAAAAAAAACAATAAGCAAAGGTAAAGCATTAGTTAAATACATATGATTATTTGATATGATTTCTAATCTCAAGATGTAAGTTGCATTTGGACTGGTATAAACTCAAATGGTATAAACTCATGGTAGTCTCAAAGCAAAGTGCAGGTGCCCCTGTTGCTTTGATTCTTGCACTAGAGTAGATGAAAGTTAACTTGTAATGCTGTCTGCTTACACAAGTAATCCAGACCTGACACCTGTGCAGTGCGCCCACACTCCCCCATCTACATCTACACACACTGTCAGTGCTTTACTGCCTGGGAAGTCAAACAAAATGCTTTAAATCTGCCAACATCATCAGTGACAATGGTGCAAAGAGTTACACAACTGATAAGGTATAAAGGACAAACAGTTTCTAAACAAATATATTTCATTTTTGTGACCCAACTGGTTTGACTGTTTGTGAACTGATCATCTGATCGGTTTCTCTCAAATTAACTAGTTAGTTCTGAATGATTTTATTTCAATTTTTTTTTGTGAAAATGAATTTATCCTGATGTTTAGTTTTCAGAGATAACAAGAGCACAATGTGTTAGTGAAATTTTCATCACATTATTTTTGCTGTGTAAGGGATTTCTTTAATGAGATAAACTTAAACAACCCTAGATAGACAGAAAGTATATCATCATGACAATTTTATATCATACATCAAACTTGGGGTAAAGGGTAGGCCTGTAGTAAAGATAAGAGGAGTAAATATAGAGGTAGATGTAGCCACATGGCCCGGTGTAGGAATGTTGCATTGATGTACAGTCTCAGTGAGGAGTATATGAGACGAGGAGTATGCTTATCTGGTGTATGACTTCAGTATCAGCGATGTATGGTAAGTGATAAATAAGCCACTAATTAAGCTGCAAACTGTTGAAGTTAATGCCACTAATTAAACTCTGATACTGTCAGCGGCAGCTGATACAGGTCATTGTCAGACTAATTGTTGACCAGGTGGAATCTGTACATTATTGTCTTTCTTATCAACATCAACATGGGCTAATTGGACTCTTGTCATACCTTCAATGTATACATATATATTGGTTCAGATAAGCTACTACAAACAAAAATTTAATTTAAACATGTATATTAAGAGGGTACTAAACCTTCCATTTAATAAAACCTATTAAATGAGTTAATAATTTGGTATTAAACGAATGAAAGTTTTAGTATTCTGCTTATTACTTTTCGAAATTTATCAAGCGAAATTGCTGACACTGTGAAACTAAGATTTCCGTAACTCGATGCACCATTGTGACTACTGTACAACCATAGTGACGTCACAAGTGAACACTATGGTCATGCCATACAGGCAGCAGTATTTTACCTGTTTTATATTGACGTATAAACATTACGCTGCAGTATCTTCCACAGGCGAGTGAGAAGTTACTGTTATAAGATATCCCAGACTAATCCACATCCCAGGTAAAGGGTTAAAATAAATTTGAATGACTCCCTGTTATCAGGTTGCTTTCATACTGAGTGTCAGTACAGACCTCCCCATGAGGAGTGTTCGTGGGTAAAGGATCTGGGTAGAGTAGAGGCCTTGTATATCATCCTCAAGCTGAGTTAGTCGATTCATGAGATATTTGTCAGATGCAACTGATAAAGGTAATTACTATGAAATGTACAACCTTTCTGATGTATCATAGGCCAGGAATGGTGAAAGTCAGGCTTCACACCAAACTTCTTTATAAATACACTCTGTTCAACAAAATGTGTTCACAGTTAGGGTATTGTGATTCATGCATATAAAAGCAAAAAGTGTGTCATTGTGAAGGTCTTTTAAACATTGGATCACAAAATTTGTCAACAGTGAGTGGGGCTAAGTTTTTCAGTTTTAGGCTGTCAATATAATATGTTTAAGAAATGCATGCTTGTTATTCTTAAAATTATGATGAAATAAGAAATGTTATAAAATGTCAAAATGTGTTTAAAAGACTAGACTATTTATGCAAAATGACTAATATGGCACTACATTCAACTTTCTGCAAAATAAGTACTGGTATAGAGCACAGCCCTGTCTGCAGCCACGCTTGTGACACAAATATGATCTGTTCATCTTATCAAGACTTATATCAGAGGTATGTCAGAGAACACTATTAGTCATGACATAAAGCAGACTTTGTCAGCTTGAAATCCGATCCCCGCTACAACAACGACTGTAAAAAGAAGGATCAAACCAAGACCGGAATAAGTGCCTACAATTAGAACTCATTGGTCTGCGGAGACACTAGGAGACTTGTGTGTTAATTGCTTCATGTAATAGCATCAGATAGGATAAGATCAGGATGTCTGGTAGTTTGATCTGTGAAGTCTGAAGCAGAAGCTCGGACATTCATTGATAGAAGATATAGTGCCATGGGATAGCGGGATATAGAGGTACCATGTGATACGAGAAATAGTGGAATGTAGCAGCTGTGATCTACTGACTTATATCTCCCACTTCCTGTGCACAGATAGTGAAGGAGTCTTCCTCTAATGGTGAGTGCTTGCTTATCATTGCTCAAGGTGGGTAGCTTTTAGCAATATTCAGTGTTATCTTTTCCTTAGAATTGAGTTGATACTGAATCAAGATGTTTTTGGAGGATGAGTGTTTGTTAAATTTTGAATTTCTTTGTTTTGATTTTGAATTCTTTGAAAATAATATGTAAGAATAGGATTCCAGTTATCAGTTTGATTAGTAACATATACATGTATTCTGGTACCTTTTCTCATTCAATTATATATTATTTTTAGGTCAGAATGGGGGCATGAATGAAAATATTTTGCACATTTATACTTATGAAGTTTTAATACTATTTTGTAATTATGACGGTTTAACAATACATCATCATGAATATTTAGCCAAGCATAATTCATATAAGGTAAACATGAATTGCAAGTAACACCATTGTACTAGACAGAGAGCTGGACATCTAATGGATTTCAGTTGACCTCATGTACACTACACATGTCCAACTGAGTCCAGATGATTGAAGATAAATACTTACCTTGTTTGTGTCTTCATGGTTGGTGGACTCATAGGGTGGGCGGGGGTCAGGAGACAGAGAACAGATGACATCTAACTGATGGAAGCTGACAGCAGCGGAACAGTTGGTTCAACACTGGCAGTCTGTTCTGGAGGCTTTTACTGGACACATCAGCCATTAACCAATATAGTGGGTGGTTCCTGAAAGTTGTGGAGAGCTCTTGGTCTGCTAATGGAACAATGGGTGAACAGGTGAGGGCAGAGATGTCAGGCAATTAGAGGAGAGAGGGAAGATGTTTGATGAGGGACATATTAAGAGAAATTAGATGTCTTGGTAGAAGGGGATGTTTGTCCTGCTCCATGATTGTGTACAATTAAGAGCCTTTAACCCTTACGTTGCGTAAATATATTTTACCATTTTTAGCCCCTGTGGCGGAATTAACAGGCTCACAGCTCGCAGCAGTAGTTTGAGCTTAGGCACTAACGAGCTCTGCTGGCGGATTTTCCAGGCGGCGATTCCGGTACCGTTTTTACGAAATATACCGCATCTACATGGCGAATAAGGACTATACACGGGCGTTCAATACAAATTCAAGTAGCGACACCCGTACACAAATGGCTAATTCACACCCGAAACTTTGAATGAATTTTCTATGATTTTTCGTTTTTATTCTATTACTTTCGAAAGATTGTCTTTATTTCGGGCCTCGTAACATCATAAATACCAAACGAAAAAAATTCCATTTATATACCGAATTGAAGACAAGATGTCTAGCTTCACAATGATATAAAAATTATTAGAATGCGACCTTTGGTTATAATTCTATAGCTATTTAAAGTTTGTCTTTATTTCCACCTATAAAATCGTCAATACTTACAACATGTATGCGGCATTGCAAACGGTCGTTCATCGCACTTTTCCAAGAAATCATAATCTCGAACCAGTTGACAAATAAGCACATGTCAACCCAAATATGGTTATGTTGTTTGACTTTTCAAATAAACGCTAACCTCGAACCATAACTGATGAAAATATGTTGATTAGTTTGTGTGCCGTTTGGTTTCACATGCCTCTCAGAAAGGTAAAATTGTATCTTTATTTCTGTGAATAAATCTGCGCATTTTATATAGAATAAAACATTATTCTTTTCGGTTTATTGTGATATAAAAATAATGAAAATGCATTCAGTATTTTAGCCGTGATAAATGTTTTAGAAGTTGTGAAAATCGCCGATTGTCTCAAAATTTATGAAGTGTAAACATGACCTTTTTCACGGCGCTTGCTGTGTCTTTATTATTTTTTTGAGATTTTCGAATTTTATATGGGAATGTAGTCCATTGTTTCCCCTTTATTTTGCCGTATTTTTTTTTGAAAACAAACAATTCGCTCACATGATATGAAGTGCGGGAGTAAGGCGAGTTAGCGATTTTTTTCCCCGTCTCGCGAGATGCGAGGCAGATAGCAGTCTCGGGCGAGGCAAACCCGAGACAATACAAACACGTTGGTGAAAATAGCCTCAAGCAAATTAATGCTTCGGGGGCTAAGCCCGACAAAATTGGCCTTTTGTAAAGCTAATTATCAATGCGTTACGGGTCAACAATGCACACGCAATTTGGTGTGAATTTTGTTTGATATTTCGACCGGACATTCACACAGACTCGTTATCGTGGCTATCTGCGAGATGTATGTAAACAAGTTTTCATGTGGCGATATACGGACACACTTCGTCTCGCATTTCGCCTGGGGGGCAAATATAATTATTACTGACCCGGTAAATGCACTAAGTCCAACGTACGGGTCTCGCCAAGGGTTCTAACATTTTTCTCTATGAGCCTCCCGGATAATTACGGGACCCGCAAGTTAAGGGTTAATACAGTCTAAATTTTTATTCAGCAAGTCTAGATAAACTGAATACACATATGGAACTGAAAGTATTAAAAATATATAATCAAAAGGATGAAGCTACAGTAACTATAAAAATTCCATAGACTAAATTTTAGTCTAGGGGATGTATGTAGTTGAAGTGAGAGAAGGTATTTGGATATTGTTGGTGCTTTTTGGACCTGGTATGTCCTGTCAGAAAATTAATGCAAATGGGACAATGAACAAACAGGCTAGAGCTGTTTGTCTGGGAAGTAGATTAAACTGTTTTGGGGTAATGGAAAACATTGGAATCTTTAGATTAGAGGAGAAATTAGGTGTCTGATTATTTAATAGAGGAATGTATTTTGAAGAACTGGGTGGAAATGGGAAGTAAGTGACGATGCCTTTGTCATTTTGTATTTTTAAAAAGCCATTTCTTGATGAGAGAAGTGTTTCTTAGTGATACCAGTCATGAGAATAATGATGTTGAGAGACATGAGAAAGGTGTGTCTTAGAATTGGGTTGTGGCATATCATACTAATCAAGTGAAGACAAGTTGAATCATTGGACAGTGACTGTCTGAGAATTTGTTAAAGGTATTTTGATAAACGTTTGGTTCTGTTATAGTGGACATAAGAGATTGCATTCAGATGTTATGTTTATTAATAGATTACTTCACATCAGGACCAACTAGCGACAAGAATTGTCTTAGAATGGATCAGGAACATGAGGTTGGTGACCAGTGTGAAGATTTTCAGGATTTGTGGATAGTAACAGTTTCCCAACTGTAAATAATTGAAATTTTGTGAATAATTTCCAAAAATAAATGAGAAGAGATGAGATCACCAAACTGTCCTGAAAACTGGCAGGTTATATGAGTGTATGAAGTAAGAAGAGAAGAAGGTGCTCATTCTACTGATCAACAGGGATCGATTGGAATTTACCTTGCAACCACATACTTGCACCTTTTTGGCCTGACTTGGATGCATTTCGTTCCATTCTTCTCATCAATGGAACTTCAAACTCTTCAAACTCTTCAAACTCTTGAAACAATTTGAAATTCAAAAGTTTATTCCTCTTCCTGTATATGTACAAGACTGTCCTGCAATTGGTTGAGGTATTTAGAGCTCTAGTATAGTTGAGGGTGCTGACCGGAGATAGACAGGAAATGGATCACGGCTCTCTCCCTGATTCCTGCAAGTGTCAAGATAGGACAGACAGTTATTGGTTGGTCTGGGAGGCTTTATTGGCCGTGGTTCAAAGTGAGGTCAGGTGCAGATGGAAACTTTGAAATATGCGAGTATTTTATGTACAAGATCTATTTTTGTTTATGGTAGATGTTTATAATTGACAAGGTGATAGTGATGAATATATTTTTGCAACTTTCTGTAAACAGTTTACTTTTGTAATATATCGCCAGTAGACATCACAGGTAAATGTTTGTACTACTTACAATATAAGGTGAAGGTGTTGATTCAACCTGTGAGGAGTGATCAACTACACCTGTCTGCCTTTATCCATGACATGCAACAGTTCAAACTTGCTTTGTACAGAGGAGTAAATCCACGTTGGGCATTTGCATTTCTTAATTAATACTCCTCTGGACCTTTGTTAGTTGCAGGTGATAGAAATGTTAAATCCAAAACATGAATCTCAGTGTAAGATTTTGATATCTCTGAATGCTATACAAGTTTTATAACTTTATTCTTTATAACCATTAGTCATGAAATTGATTTCAATGTCATTTTGTAAAATGAAACTTGAAAAAAAATCCAATATATGATAACAGTAATAAAGAGCTGCAAATCTGCAAGGTAAACAGAGCTCTCTCTTCAAGGATCGTATATGGATTGTTTTATGACCTCTCACCTATAAATTTGCTCCTGAGTTAGCTAACCCACTCTTACCTGTGATGTCAAGGCTATCAGATTACTAGGATACAGGTAGGGGATAGCAGTTCTCTACAAAAGGTAACGTCTCCTCCACTCAAGCTGCCTGTATCACTTTTAATGTTAATAGTGTTTCAATTCATTTGCATGCTCAACATCTCTTGCATTGAAATTTATAGATTTATGCAAGACTTTCTTTAAATTTATAGGTTATTGTGTGTGAAACTGTTTCCCCTCCATTACAAGCGAGTTGGTTTCATGGATAATTGTATTACTATGGACTATGTATTCAGCAGCGTCCGTCCGTCCGTCACATTTCTTGTTTACGCGATATCTCATGAAGCGTTGCATCCAAAGTCTTTAAACTTGGTGTCAGCCTACATTGTGGTTGGACGCAGACACCAGTCGATTTTGGTGACCTTGACCTTATTTTCAAGGTCACCACGACACTTTGACCACTTTGGCACTTTGACCACTTTTCGAACTCTTGTTAACCAATATCTCATAAACCCGAGCACCCAAAGTCTTCAAATTTGATGATTATCATGACACTTTTTACCAATAGTGCAATATATGAAGTAGCTCATTTTGACTAAATGATGTGTCTTTTAAACTCAATGTTATCAGCAGGGGACATTGCCATGTTAGTGGCAAACACTTGTTGAGATTGTTTTTGCTGATTAACATTGCCATGTGTGAAAATCAACAGATATTTGTTTGACCGGCACATTAATAAATAGTTGTTTGTGTGTATTTTGAGGAAAATGTCATAAATACATACAATGTTATCATGATGTTTATATTTTCTAGTGATGTCAGGCCTACTTATCTTAATGCTATGCAGAGCAAATATTCTCTAAAATATGACATCTGTTCAGATAACATGTACACCCAAAGTCAAGTATTCTAAGTGCTGTTGGAATTCCTGTCAAATCTTTGAAATGATATAAACGTCTGAAAATAGATATTTAAGATGCACTTCTGTTGTGAATAGAGCATTAGTTATTATTTTAACAAGACAGCTGATGGCACAACAAATGCTGTACGTAGTTGTAGATACGTTAAAAAAGGTTACAGAGCCAAACATGTGTGGAAGATGATACATCAATGAGGATCCACACAGGTCAGTCTGACACCACTCCGTTCACATGCAACATCTGACAGCAACATCAGGGAACACTCCCAGAGCTGAGCGGCCTGGTGTCCTTATTGGCAGATTCCATCATAAGCTCTGTAGGATAGACAATATTAATTTGCTGATGGAATTTTGATGTTTCGATCCAGACGTAGATTAGAGTTGAGGTGAAATCACATGCTATGATGTGAAATAAACCTGCAATATCTGCTACTGAGATGGATGAAGTGGCTTTGGAGAGTTGTCAAGTTCTTGTTTGACTTGATGAGGAACTCAATGATTTGGACTATATGATAATTTGATGAAGAATCACAGAGACTACTGATGAGTATAGATGACAGCTGTTGATTCTTGTTTACAACATTGCTCAAAGTCAGTTTTGTAAATCAAATTTCAAAGAAGAATCTTTTGAGTTCAGTCATTTTGATGCCATTCATCTTTGGATCTTTAGGATGGCTCTTTTGGTTTAAAGGTGCATCCATTGTGTTTCATAAAATAATATGTGACCCCCAACAACACAATGGATGTACATTTAATGTTTTTTATATTCTTTCATATGGAGCAAGTTTATTATTCTAACACATTTTAATTTTATTCAGCCGTTTAGAAATTTGCATTATATCACCATCCTCATGTGAGAAAATCTCTCTTACATTTGATAGAACACATCCTAACCGTAACACCCCTCCATCATTCTAATCTCCCACTTGATGAAACATTGGTGAATCTAGACTATCTATGATCTTGATGATGGTGTCATTCACATCCTCCTTCAACTGGTCGAGATATTCAAGAATCAATCTCAATCTATCCGTACTCTGACTGGCGAATAATTGGTGTGTTTATTGCCTCCGACAGAGAAGCGCTAACATTAGACAATGCAGGTGCCGGTAAATTGGCACTGTTCCAGGCTACCTGTATATAACACACTAGACTCTTGTAGACGGCAGGTAATATAAGCAATAACAGCCGAGTTGAGGTATTTTCAAGTAAGGAGGGGGGATTAACTTCTTTAGTGGGATTCACTGAATTTTTAACATGATGCAGGTTAGTTCAGGACGTGTGGTTCTATGGAAGATGGTTTAAATTTTGACTTGGCATTTAATTTTTTAAAGGAAATTACCAAGTTGAAGATCTTAAAGCCTTGTATACATACTTCACTAGGCCAGATGATTCAATCAACCTGTAAAAATGGGTATATACACAGTTTTCAGTTTCACATGCAACCTCAATATTTTTTAAACTACCGGGTATAGAAAATCAAATTATAAGTGTATGCACCTGCTTGGCGTATTTTCAAGTGATGTTCTTGTTCCATAAACACTTACTGGTTATAGGACACTGTCTCCTGCACCAAGATGGGTTTTTGGCAGTCAAATAGTTTTATTTGGCAAGTCTCACAAATGAAATTGCATGCAATGTAAGCTCTGGATTTTAAAAAAGTTTATCATATATGTATGGACTAAAGTTCATTGACAACTAACCTTCACTTGTGCTGACTCATCAACTTGGACAAGAGAATGGTGGTAGTTTCCAGCTTACAAAGAAAACTGACTTTTACCATAATATTTTTCATTTTCTACCTTGCGGTTGTCTGTATGTTTATGGATATGGAGAACTTAGAAATATGAAGTCTAGATTCGTTTACAAAACCCCAAGGCAATTCATACATGTATACATAAAGTGCAAGATAGCAAGTGTTTCATTTATAACACTTGCTTTTGACACTTAACACATGCCACTTTTGATAACAAACTTTTAAAAATATCATTTATATTTGAATATTTATGAAAAAATGCTTCTGCCATTAGTCACTGCTCATAATGTTATCAGTAGATGGATATATTACAATTTACTACAGCTGTTTGGGGGTTTTAAGATAATTAATTGCAGTTGTGTTTTTTATGCTTTTATCATTTTCACATATGTCATCAAATCATATTACATTTCTATTACATTTACAAAAAAAAGATTTAATTTCATAGTTTTGAGTCATATTAACAATATTTTTATCAGCTCCTCGTGGGCGAGAGGCCAAGTGAGACCTACTGTACATACATTGTCAAATGATGCAGGCAGAAAATAGGGTTAAAGTCAAAATAAAGCCTAAAAACGGTCTAAAATAGCAACCTTGCACTAATGTCTTTTTAATGTCCTTATAAGACTGTATTTCTGGTGGGCATGCTACACGATGATTCATTCTCCAGATATAACTTTTATTACATCAGGTTCATAGTAATGTGACATCTTCTCAACAATTAATACACATTCCTTAGATTGTCTTCCAGCTTTGAATGCTTCCACAATGAACTTGGGAAAAAATATTCAGCTCTCATGTGGATATATATTTTAACTTGTGACAGTGCTTTCATTTCATTAGTGTCAAATTGATACAAGGTAAGTTTGTTGTGTTGGAGTAAGTGTACAGAGGTTCAAGCTATTTTGCCTTCACGAATGTTTTGGTCCCCTGAATAGGGAAGATTTTTATGTGTGGATGGAGTTACCCTGGTTAAAGCTTTCTCTCTACAGCGTTTCTTGGAAGGATGTGACGGTGTTAAACTAGTAGGCTAATTCTATGGAAATCTCCTTTAAAGCTTATAGATACTATGTCTTACTGTTCACACCTCTGGTGATTTATGGGTAGAGAGGTGAGAATTAGATTACAAAAAGCTTCAGTTTGCTCAAGTGTTAGACTAGTGTTCAGTAGCAGTCCATCAGGACGGTGTGAGTCATTTAGTAGTCTCATCAATGTTTCACGACCTCTTCACAAAGATTCTTGGGTCAGTCAGCCAGTCCCTGAATCATTAGTACTGTGTTAATTCTCTAGTGTCAGCCTGCTTCTCGATGATTTGAGTTGATTTAACAGCCTCATTTATATCTCATCATCTTTGTACAAGTCTCCATTCATTCATCATCCGCAATCTAGTCTATTGCTCATCTATCCCAGTCCTTTGCATTGGGTGATTTTCTCATAAAGAGAAACTGATTCTAAAGGTACTGATAAGCAGTCTCAATGAAGTTATACATGTATAAGGATAATCTACCTTTAGCAAATGGCCAACATATTTCCTCTGTTAGATGGTGGTGATTCATTTAAATTGGTCACTCTTAATTATTTGCTGTAAACAGATTCAACAGCTATAAAGTATTTAAGAGCTAAACTTTCATTCATGTAGTCCTGGCCCATGACTGTGTAAAATATAAGTCTTTAATACAGTCTAGATCCTTATTAAGCAAGTCTAGATAAACTGAATATCGCTTATGGTTTTTACAGTCACCTGAATCATTACTCTAGCAGCAAGACAGGCTTATATTTGATAATCTAGAGGAATCTGTTACTGCAGCTAGGTTGATGTGATTCAATTAACAATCTCTCTTACTAGCCTTGAAACACTCACAGTGTTTCTACTTTCTATCTAGCTTCATTGATATTCTGATAAAAGTGTTTCTCCATGTGAATGGGATTCTATAAGTAGTCAGTGATTCAATTAAAAGTCTCATTAATGTCTCGTTAACGTCTCATCACCTGATCTTCTGAACGTTCCCAGTCAGCTGTATAAGCGCTAACTATATTCACTGATGCTTGTCACTTCCTGTATATATACCCATCCTCTGTAGACTCACTGGAGATGCTTCACCTGGAAAATATCCCCCTCCCCATCATGCATTCTCTCTCAAACATCCCCGCCCCCCACCACCATTCCTCTCTCTCAAACATCCCCTTCCCCATCCTCTATAAAAACATCTTCCCCCTTCTCCCAGCACCCTCTCTGTACTAGTCCTGCCCCATGACTGTGTAAAACATGAGAGCCTTTAATACAGTCTAAATCCTTATTTAGCAAGTCTAGATAAACTGAACTCACTACGGTACTGGTAGTATTGAAAAATGTATAGACATAAGGGTGAATGCACAGTAATTTAGACTAAATTTTAGTCTACCTCTCTACTTCCAGTATCTTTTGCTTCCTTCTTCTTCTTCTTCTTCTTCTTCTTCTTCTTCTTCTTCCAGTTTTCATTCCATCTCCCTGTGCCCCTCTCTGCTTTCTTTATTCTCCCAATTCCCCCACCTCTCCCAATCCCCTCTCTCCCCTTACCCCATCATTACTCCCCCTCTCAATTACACAGGTATAACTTCACTAGTCACCGGTCTGGAACCTCAGTCCTGCTTGGAAATAGTGCAGACTGATGGGTAGTGCCATGTGGGGTTCTTCAAACTTTTACTTCGTAATTGACGATACTGAATGAGACTTGAGACTTTCAAGGCAAGATGTTTGGACAGACTGATGCATGGCTTAATTTATTCTGAGAATGTGAAATCAGTTGAATATAAGAATATATGCTAGAATGATGCTAGAAGTTCAAGCTAGTATATGGGATAGTGTTGTCCCTAATATAAGCATTTTCACTAGTTACCTGTCTCGTGTCTTCAGTGGAATAATATCTTATAATGGTTTTCTTATACAAGCCAAAAATATCCTATAATTGTTTACCTAAATCATCTCATGATGGTTCACCTTAATTACCTTGTAATGGTTTCATTTATAACCTTGAAATGATTTCTCAGTTCCACCTTGAAATAGTACCACAAATCTGTTTAACTGAGACAACAGGCAATAATGTTTACTAAATCATGTTTTGATTTAATTTTCTGTTTATCACCTTCAGCTTCAGTGACAAAGATGCCAGGAATTTCCTCGCTTGAGTTACTCAGACATGTGCGACACACCTAACTTCCTGTAATCGGAGGAAAAGAATTTCAGCCTGTTTCATTGGCACAAATTTGACAGTTCCTTTTTCGGTGGAGGGGATAGTTAAGAGTTCCTCTCAGAATAAATTGATAGCCTTTCTGTTGATAAAAGCACCAACCTGAGCATAGTTATCTACGAACACTTTGGTAGAAATGAGGCTTTTGTTTCTGATTTTGCTGATAAAGGCTGAGATAAATGGTTTCAAGTGATTGGCCTCCTCAGGTGGGGTCTCTGTTGTCAGTAGTGAAATAGATTGAGTATAGCACACGGCAGATAGACCTCAAATGAGGGATTTACTCTGGAAGTTTATAACTGTCTGTCTACTTTTTCTCTTGCCTTGATCTGAAATTTCCAGAAAAATTGTCTGATATTTTGCCAGAGTCTTTAAAGTTTATACTTTATTTACTCTCAGTATATTTGTAAGCAGAAAAGACTTCAGATAATTTACTTTTTTCATTTTAATGTTTTTATGATTTAAAAACCTGTTCTACAATTTTGTATTTTGTGTTTGTCACAAATTAATTGAAATGTTGATTATTGTAATAAATCACAGGACACTACTCAGCATGTTGATTGCCTCAGTTAATTATGTGCTGAGATTCTGTCACTAATTAGTGAGTACGAGTAGATAATTAATGATATAATTAGACTCTGGGGTCAGTGTGTGTATGATTACAGGGAGGGTTATCAGGGTAAGTTTGACACACACCAGACAGGGATGAGGCTCTGACAAGGATCACATCTAACTCTCCTCATATCAGAGGAATGCAGCTCCTCGTAACATGCAGTTAACATTTTTAAAGTTTTATTGCACTCGTGTCAAATGAATGTTCAGCTCTGCTTACAGTGCATTCTTGTTATGTAGCGTTATTCTATATAGGTGCAAATGGATTTTTTGGTAAGGAGAAATAGAAAGCTTCTTTCATTTTAAACCCCCGGTTGCAACCGAAGGATTGTTTTTTTTTATCTTTTGGTTATTGATGCTTTTCGTTCAACTATGTATAATTTTGGTTTTTAATTGAATTTATCTTGACATGTGAATCAGATACAACACTTTTATAAGCAAAATTCATTCAAGGCATTTATTTCTAAAACTGATTTTTATCCGTACATTTCTGTACACTTGTTCTTGTCCGGGAGACATTGCACATGATATTCCCCTAAACTTTCTCAGAGAAATGAAATGCCTTTTGTTGTTGCCTTTTTTGCACAAATGTTGCTAAATTCTCAGCTATATTAACCGAGGATCAATATTAATATAGAGGCTGTTAGATCCTGCTGCTGTTCACACTCAGTGAGTTGACCCAGTCTGACTCTTGTTGCTTGACACTCTCCGACTGCAAACATTCTTTAATTTATGTTTCACAACTTAGCCAGAGCTTTGTTTGCATCTTTTGAAATCTCAGTAGTAAACAGTTTATGTTTTGAAAATATTTGGTTTTGTTTGGAATCATCTTATTTTCAAACAATTTAAATTTTTTAAACATTCCTGTTTTAGGAACACTTAACAGGGAATAGCTTACCTAAAGTTCACAATGTTCTGTTACTGCCAATAAATGTGAGAAAATTAGTTTAAATTTAATTATCTTGAATAAAGTGCTACATTTACAATTGTTGATCACCTCTTCCAACTAGCATTATGTTTGTATCAACTCAATGAATCCAGAGAAGTCTCTTCAGGCCCCTGATTCACTAAACCTGCTTCGCCTCAAACCAAAACCTGACAGTTTCTATGTGTCGATCTCTAGTACTCCAATTCACAATGGCTCCAGTTCAGTATGTGGAAAGTAGCGCTCTTATTTGTGATTCAATTACCAACTTGTTTTCTCAAAGACCACGTGTCCATCTAAAGAAGTCCGATACCATTCTGTAGATTAACACTCACATAGTCTGTTTACCAGGTAGGTGATACTGTGGTCAGTGGTCAGAGTGGTCAAATACCTCACATTCCAGTGGTCAGGGATGTGTTAGAGTGGCTGGAGCTAACTGACCTACAGTATCCACATCTCTTCTTGCTTGTATATGTAGATGCAGAGGTTGTGTCGTGATGTTGGACTGTACTATCTACTCAATTATATATATTATTGACGTTGTGTAGTCTCCAAGAGCTGATAACTGACTTTACTATTTCTGCCTTAGTCACTTACATAAAAGAACCTGTAACAGGATTACAATTTTTTTTTTAATTTAATTTGTTGTCAGTAACAAAGAATGGATTAAAATAGAAATATACACTATTATCAGAAATGTAAAATTGTGCATGGAAAATCTTCTAAATGCCCTCCAAAGACTTGTCTCAACATTTCTTTTGTTAATTAATTCTTAAGATTACTTCTTCATGTTTGGTTTCAAAGTAATAAATGTTGACTGAGAAAGGTACACTTAGACAAGGTTATGACAGTTTCAGTCAAGGGCTAGTTGGCAAGCCTTTCATCATCAGTAGGAATGCTAGATCTTTGAATGGACAGACTGAATGATGGAGAAATGATGGTCAACACTTGAAACATCCCAATTGAAGCAGGATAAAAGAGAGTGAATGATAGAAATCCTCCTGAAAGATAGAATATGCTGTGAGCTATGTCAACCCGCCATGCCTCTTTAGGAATGGAACTTCCTCACCATACCTGTTTGCTTTTAATAAACACAGAGGTGTTACTTTCAGCAGTGAACTCACCAGGTAGTGGTAGGAATGTACTGTAGTTCTCGCAGATTATTGCTGATCCGTTGGAAGTTATTCTAATTGAGACACAGAATAGGCTTGTGTGATTATCAGAGTTTCACAAATTGCTGGTTGCAATGAGGAAAGTTTTCATTTGAAAATTCCAGACTTATCTAAATAATACTGGAATGTTGATGGCAAGCTCAAACTCTGAACAATGTAAAATCTATTATTCGGGGGAGACTTATAACCTTTCTGGTATTTGCATGTACACTTAAGTGTTAAAGTTGGTAAATTAGGAACAGTGACTGACAACATGTGAAAGTTTGTTTGTTAGTTTTTGAAGAATTAACACTGCAACAAAGTGGACTACTTCCATTTATTCAACAGACATGCATGAAGTCTCATAATCGGTTGATCTCTCATTTAAAAGTTCAAAATAATCTAAATGTTTCAGACCAAGGTTTATTGGATTACAGAAGTTGGTTAGTTGTCACTTCTCCCTTATGACCAATATTTAAAAAGAAATAGTCATCAATATTACAGTGTATGAAATATGAGGCCAATCTGACAGCCAATAACTTTGTAACTTTCCTCTGGGCTGGTATATTTGAAAGATTTTACTTAATTTTGCCATAACAGTAGACAAAGCTGGCTACTTTGCAAACTAATTCACACACTGAATATAACCAGTCTGTTGTCGAGCAGTAACATTGTATCTCTATACAGTGTATTTCTACTTCTATAATAGGCTTGCTTAACCTTCAGAATCACCAACTTTCTCTAAGGTTAACATAATTGCCAAGTTTCAACCCAACAATCATTATAAATGAAGATGTTGAACTGCTTCACTTGGGGGGTAATGTTCCATTATAAGTGTCCCTGATTATTGACCAGACAAGATCTTCAGTTGCGTATAGAATCCAAGTTCTTTTGTTCTTCTATGAATGGGTACAAGCATGCATTTAGATCTTTCAATTGTTAATCAATACACTGACCCCAGTTCAAGAGCATGCTGGGAGGATTTAGAAACTGAAATAATTAGTTTAGGGTCTTAATAGTTCCACTTGTTTCAATTTGTGTCAATTTGATGATTTGATTATTCCATTCTGCTATTATAAATTTGGTTGATGAGAGCATCTATTTGTCAAAATATTCTGAAATTTCTATTCATAGAAGTTATTATTTCATCAATCTGCCAAAGTGTTTCATTACATTTTATGTTTAAATGTCTAAATGCAACTTTGAACTGGGTACACAATGGCTTTGAATAGCTAGCTTCTTATGCTTTTATCAGTGTTGAACCATCGCTATAACTGTTCTTATGCAAATATTGCAAATATGTTTTTTCTCTTTTTTTCCCTGCATCCCTATTTCCATCAATTGATTAAAACAGTTAAAAAGATATTTAGTCACGATACTTATATAATTTGTCTTTTTTGCAGATTAATCCCAACAGTAAAGCCTACAACGAGGGCATCAAAGTAGGGGACTATGTGTACGCAATAAACGGACAGAGGGCAGATGGATTAAACCATGCAGATGCCCAAGCCCTGATCAAGAACGCAACGGACAAACTTTACCTGGACCTAAAAAGGTAGGAAGAACCACAATCGTTGTTTTTTGCAGGAACAGTTTCATTTGTTTCTAGTGTGAATCATTTTAAGGAATTGCTTGCAGACATTCTCATCAGGCATCAGGCATCAGGATACCATAGAGCAAGGAAGATTGTTACATTGACATGATGGTTTGTATTTTAGGTGTGATGGGAGGCAGTTCAGAATTTGGTTCAACAGCAATTAGTTGAACACTTTGGTTGTTTATGAAAGATTTGGTTATATCATATATTATTTCAAAGAATCAAGACAATAAGCATATATATCCTTTAACCACAATTATGCTGCTTTAGCTTATTTTTGTGTGTAGATATTTGCAAGTATGTCATTTGTATAGTACTTATTTACATAAATGTAGCAGATCTGTCATTACAGATAGAGATTGGCATAGTGTGTCTGTCAGATTCAGTCAGTGAAATCAAGAACATCAACTAATACAGGCCTTAATACTATTTTAGTTGGGTGCTCTTTTGTACAAACGAATTTTATTAATGTATCATTCCATCAACCAATAAGCAGCATTGCATCCCACATGACTTAGTAGCCCATTGTGTCCAATATTCAAGCTCTGTCTGGAAGCAGTCGATTGATTGTGCTGTATGAAGGATACACCTAGTGGCCTATCGAGGAAGTGGCTTGTTGAGGACTTCTTGAGCTCTGAGTGGCCCTGTTACAACTTCACATATACAGGAAACAAATCATTTCCTCCTCCATTTGCTAGTGTTTACTGCTGAGGATAGGAATTAGACTGGGCAGAGAAGATTTCCTTGTCAGACACCACTTTCTTCAATTCATTTGGACACTATAACTATAATGGTACATTGATCAGATACAATGTATTTTGAGATAAAATAAATACCTAGATAAAATAGTATTTGTTTTAAGTATTTATTGATGACAATTTTAAATCCTCTTAAAATGATTGTGTGTAAATATTCCTTTATGGAGTCATTATCATAAGAAAATAATGAATGATCAGAAGAAAATATGTTATCATAGAGTCTTTATTGATGAAGTATTTCACAGTTAATGATTATGTATTCATCATGATGATTGATTCCTGTAATTAGAATCACTTGATATGATTAGGTGCCTGACAGATCTGTCATAAGTGACATGTCATCACTGACACATATTTCACATTCTGTAATCAATTACCTGGGTGTCTTTACTCGCCCCAGGGAAGACATGTGAATGAAATTGATAACAATACAATGAAACAGTCTAGATTGATTTTCTTTGAGTTGATTTATTTTTGAAAGATAGAATGGCTTAGTATCTAATTCAAAGTGTTCAGGAGTTCTTAAAAAAAAGATGTTAACTTATTTCCTGCAGGTAATTCTGTGATAACCTATCTCAGAATGGCTTTTCAAAACCTAATTCAACACTTGAAGAGTTAACAATCACATAAAATCACCATTTTTCATATATGACCATAACTGAGCAAATGACAAAGCAAAGGTTCTGGCAACAAACATGCAAGGTAGAAATCATACCTGTAAAGTTTGTTAACAAAAGGCACACTCACAGGTAAATATCACAGGTGAGAATTATCAGTGCCCTGATTGGCTGATTGCCAGGTGAGCTAGCCCTCAGGTAGATAGTCTACACTCTCACCTACCTAACGTACCTTCCTTTGTTTTGGATATAAATAAAACATAAGTATTCAGCTTGCAGCACTAACTTTTCTATTTTCATGTTCTTCTTTGTTATTATGTTCATATTAACAAACAAGGACTGATTTTCTCATCTCTAGAAGACAAAGTGGCTTTAGGATGAAAATATTACGAAGTTTCTCTTCTGTTGATCTATCCTGTCATATTAAATATCTGTTTTTATTCTTTCAAGATGTGATGTGATTTAAAATCTTCATCATGCTATAAATTTGATATAAAAACAACCACAACTGGTTTCTAAACATTTAACAGCACTCGTTGCTTATCAGTTTACCAAAATAGCTTGTTACATGCTTCATGCAAACATAAACTAAATGAATGGGCAGTGTTTAACAGTTGCTTCTAATTTTAAAGTAAATGTGCAACTGGGAGATAAGCAATATCATATTTTGAAACTTACGTCATATGGAAGTGTGAATATTTGTCTGTCACATAGTTCTGAATCTTGATTCAAGGAAGAGAGATGCCTGTATAGATATGTTCTGTCTTGATTAGGAAACCCTCAAGGAAAGGCTCCTTATTTGGAGATATGTTAATTGTTGTATTATGTATCAAGTGTAAATGAGAGGTTCGGAGATTGTCCCTTTGCTGTTTAGGAAGAAAAATATAGAGTATTGGCTACAAAGTATCACAATTGTTGAAAAAGGTACATATTTATTGACTTTGAAAAGCATCTAATAAAATGTTGAGTACCTTTCAACTTTAGCTAAGAGGATTGGAGTTTGCAAGGTTTATATGACACATATAGTCTACAGAGTTTTGGGCTTGGGAGATAGTTACTTCAGATTACTACCATTAGGTCCTTTAGAGAGAGGGGGACTTACAAGCAGTTAGTCAGGTAGATCAAGGAACACTAAGACAGATGAAGAAAAGTAACTTCATAGAATTAACTGTGTCTGAAAATATGTACAAATTAGTCACATCAAGCTTTGCAGTTAGTCACTTGAGTTCAGGCTACATGATATGTGCCGGTAGACTTTGGAGGAGGGGATTACCCATCAGGCACTTACTCAGGTAGAATGAGGAACATACTGACGCACAGACTCGTAAACGTTGGTGCCAGGCCAGTCCAGGCCGTGTGTAGACTGAAGCTGGTTGGGGGTTATTGGGTTGGTGCCCCGTCTCTCTCTTTCGTCTTTCTCTCTCTGGATTGCCCTATAGGGAACCGCTCTGGACTGACTCCATAGACCTTCCCTATACTCACCACTACAGGTTGATAAACTTACCTCTACATACTGATATACTTACCTTGATATACCAGGCAAGAGGTTTTCTATTGTCTCATCGTGTAAACCCACTAGGAACAACAACTTGGATACTATTACATGTGATGTGATTCTTGTGAAGATTCTTCTTTGGAGTTTGTGTGAAGTTCTTTGGATTTCCTGTGGAATATTTCTTTGGATACATATTACCAGTTTGTGATTACATCATTGGAAAAGTTGAAATATAAAGGTATCATAACTTAAAGAAATGTTTTATGAATACATTTCATCTATATCTTCTTTTGATATGAAGGTATCTTCAAATCAGCAATGGAAATGTGAAATAAATTGTTATGTCATGAAGTCAGAATTTTTTGTTACCATGTGTTTTTGATATGCTTGTAAAGCTCCTATTAATTTGAACATAATAGGCAGTTCTAGCCATGTAGTTGTCTGACAGGAACCCCAACATGAAGTCTGTTAGCCATCAGCTTGTTCTTAAGACAAATCTCATATTAGAGGGTATTATAGGCATACCAATTAGTCAACGATACACATTTTTTTTATTGTTGTGCTAGTAGAGAATTGTCAGGTAACATAGTCCTAGAATGAATGCAAATAAATAGAAAAGATCTTGAAATTCGATACTGAACAGGAGGGATCCTGGGTGTTCTGTCTGCAGCTGATGTGAAGCAGATTGAATGCTAGTGACTAGTGACATTGTGTTATGTTGTCATATATACGAGGGGCGTTCAATAAGTATTGCAACTTCAATATAAAACCAACTCGCGTAGTCAATTTTGTACTTTTATTTTTCAATATAGTTACCCTTCACCTCAATACACTTATTCCATTTCTCTTTAAGACTTTTGATGCCGCTTTTGTAGAAGTCTTCCGTTTGCCCCCCTAACCACGCCTCTGTGGCAGCTTTGACGTCTTCGTCATCCCGGAAGTGCCTTCCACGTAGGGCGGATTTCAGGTTTCTGAACAGGAAGTAGTCACTAGGGGCTAGGTCTGGGCTGTAGGGTGGGTGGTTAAGCTGTTCGAATCCACAATCACGTATAGCGGCCTGTGCAACTCTTGACTTGTGGACTGGAGCGTTGTCATGCAAAATCAGAACACCACGTGTCAACATTCCACGGCGTTTCTGTCGAATTGTCTTTCGCAATTCTTGCATTAGGTTGGCATAATATTGACCATTCATTGTAGTTTTGGTTGGCAAGTAATCAATTAATAATATGCCTTTTGCATCCCAAAAGATTGTCACCATAACCTTGCCAGCTGATGGTTGAGTGCGAAACTTCAGGGGAGGCGGTGAACTCGGGTGCTTCCATTGCTTGGATTCCAGTTTAGTTTCCGGGTCCCAGTGGTGGATCCAGGTTTCGTCACCTGTCACCAGACGAGACAAAAACCTGGCTTCATCCGCATTAAACCGATTCAGGAGCTCCATGCAACTTTCGGTTCTTTTCTGGCGATCTTGTGCTGTGAGGTTTCTGGGTACCCATCTTGCAGATACCTTGGACATACCAAGATGGTCATGAATTATTTTTTCAACACTTCCAACTGATATCTGGAATTCCAAAGACAGTTCAGAAACTTTAACACGGCGGTCAGCTAAAATTCGTCTTTCGATAGCGGCAATAACTTCCGGTCGGGTGACTTCAGATGGCCTGCCTGACCGTGGGTCATGGTCTAAGGACTCCCTGCCCCGCTTGAACTGAAGAAACCAGCGACAAACTGTTGAAAAGTTAGGAGCATCCTTACCCATCACATTACACATACGATTATGTATTTCTGTAGCTTTGCATCCCTCTTTAGTAAGGAACTTGATCACAGCGCGTTGTTCATGTTTGAGAGAATCCATGATTATGGAGACCCCTAGGTCAGCGCAGCTATTATATCTAAATAATTGTTATGTCTAGAAATTGTTTTGACATGTGTCAATGTTATGTTTTGACTATAGTAACACCTGCTATAAGCTGACACTGTTTATGTAAACACCAATGCCCCGCTTGCAACACTTATTGAACGCCCCTCGTAGATGACAGAAGATTGGTCTTCTTCCAATGGGACTGTACTGTTTGATACTTACACTGGATCTTACAAGTTCTCCCACCGATTGTTTGCTTGTTAGTTAAAAGATAGTTGGATTATACTTTTATTTCCATATAAACTTTATTTTATCTTGTTAATTACATTGAGATTACGTCAAGGATAGTAGGATTATACACTTATTACTATACAGTGTATATGTTGAGAGTACCGGTAGATTGAATGACTTTTCCAGAGGATTTTTGATTATTAACTATTTACCTGCTGTTGCAGGAATAGTCAATTAACATTGTTTCTTGTCCTTTGATTAACCCAGGTAAGCAGTATTAGGTTCATTCATCAAGGAATGTTCTAGAGCAAAGTTTTAAAGCAGGGAAAAGTTCAGGACTAGATATAACTTTTAAGAAAACTGGATACATTAGATATAATGAAACTTACATTGAGAAGGTATATGAAGCCTTGTTAATATCAATTGATGTTTACCTATTTCACCTGTAATAGGCATTGGAAATATTGATTCACTTAGTACACCTGTTACTGGAGCAAGGTGAAAAAACGCACCAATCAGCTTTACCTGTCCACACTTTAATTAGGTCAATTACTACTAGAGCTGACCCATATCATTTCAATAATGACGTAGGTCAAGTTATTTATATATATGTGTATGTTTATATAAACTCTATAGTACCCAGGTACAGTGTAGGTAGTATAAACATGTCGTTCATTACCTGGCTGACAGACAGGTGATGTTATTGGAGGAATGTTAATGGTAGTTTGACCTGTATTTGCATTCACACATACACATGTTACTGCTGTATGTAGTGGACATTTACACACGAGGATTAAGTGGCTATCAATAATTCAAGCATTTAGTGTAGGTTATAGCGGTGAGAGACTCAACTGTAGTTTATAGAGAAGCAGAGTGCCTTGAAATGAAAAGTGTCTTTCAACTCAGGCTATATGAAGAGAGAAATAAACAGATCCTATAAAGTTTTTTGGAAATGATTATAGAATTATATTAAATTGTACACTCTCCTCAATAATGTTATGTCACTGAAAAGTAGTTTCTGTGCTATGATATTTATGTACTCTGTATGTATTTCTATTTATTACCATCATGTCCTTACACATCGACTTACCTTAGGTCTTATAGTGTGATGAATTTTTGGGCCATTTGTAATGTTGTAATGTGAATTCAGGGAATGTGTGAAGAATTAGAATATAGGACAAAGTATCTTCATGTACAGGAGCATGAACTGTGTATCCATGAAATCCTATCTAAGCAAAATAGAGTAAATGTAGTCTTAATGTTAATAGTTTATCATAAATATACCATAAAGTTCACATAGTACTTAATGTGTTATAAAGTTTCCAGTTAATTTTACATGAAATACTTTTTTTGATGCAGTGATATCATGCATTTGCACTGGGAAATGAAAACATCAACACAGAAGAATTACCAATGGAAGTTACTAGCGATCTTAAATCAGAATACATCAAACAGTGCCGGTAAAAAAGATTGCTAGATAAAAGTAGTGACAAATAAAAAAGCTTTTGCACTTTGTTTGTGTAAAAAGACTGGTTTGTGACGTAGTTCAAGGCACTAAAGTTAATTTAAATTTTTAAATTCCCATGTGATAACTATTATAAAACTCATACACGTGTTCTCGTTGTTGAAAGATGTAGCTTTGGCTATACAAAAAAACTTCTCCCCCCAGAAATTACTTCAAACAGTATGATATGTTACATTCAGTTATTAATATTTGGTTACAAGTATGTCAAGATATATGAAGTAAAATTGGTTATTTTGTGAGAGAATTTAAGAAAATGAAATGCATTTTTATGGCATACCAAGTATCATATGTTCAATATGTATACCTCATAATTATGGGGATATAAGTTATTCCCGTAAAGGAAACTGTTCTGGCATGTATTATTTCTCAGTGCCACAAGTAGCAGTTTCGTCTTACTAATAGATTGTGGGTTGCTTTGAGTATTTGGTCTAGACACAACCAGGAAGACACAAGACAGCATGGGATGAGTCAGGGTGATATTCTAGGCCCTATCTTATTCATTCTTCATGCATATTTCCTTATTTTTACTTGTCATCTGGATCAGACATGACCTGCCAATTTATACTGGTCTTTTCACTCAGAGTATGTCATGTTTAGGATGGCAGAGGAATTTTTGTGAGATTCAATGCAGAAAAACAGATAGACAAACTTCTGGGGAATGTAAAGGTTCTTATGTCTGTTCTTTACAAACATTATGAATATTGATGTTGGCACAATGTGTCCTCCAATGTCCATATTAAATTATGATTTGTTGATGTTTTGTGTATGAATTGTTTCAAGATGTTTTTTAGTTGTTTGGACAATTTTATTATATTATTTCTCATTCATGATATTTTGAATATTGTTCAGTATGCATATTTTAACTTTTCAAGTATTTGATATTGCATGTGTGTATTTTTTTACCTTCATGATTTCCATATGTATTTTATAGTAATTATTGTTTTGACCATTTTGTTTCATTTATTTATGTTTATTTTGTTGTTTATGTGTGTTTATCAGAGGTGAAGAAACAAGAACAACAAATGGTCCACACAACGGGGAAGTGTTCAGTACCTCAAAAACTGTACAGTTGAAACCAGGTAGGATCACTGTCTGTCTCGTTAACAAAACGATTCAACTAATTGATATGTTCAAGTTCATAATAGATTTCTTACATTTGAGGTTCTTGATGTCAGTTTGAAGGCATCAGTATTTGTTCAATTATATTGTAGACAAGCAGATATATTTGTTGCAAAATGTGATTAAATTGTATTAAATTAAAATAATATTATAAGCAATATAAACCACAAAGAAAATCAAAGGTGATGTTGGTAATATTACAGAAATGTACATATTATTGCAAATAAGTATTATGTATATGTCTGTGGCTTGGTTGAGGTGTCATGCAAAAATCATGCTATTATTATATCACGTGCAAAGACTATGTTGCTTATTTGTAACTCGTGTTGATAATGTGTTTAATACAAGCTTACTATACGGCATATACTAACCACATTACTATATACATATGCTATGGTAAAGAAACTCTTATCTTGATTGATAATCTAGGATAATAAAACAAACGTTATTAGCTATTTTAATCATTTAAATCTTGCATATAGTAAAATTGTTGTAAGAAATGATATCAATTATTATTAATATGAAAATATAACACCTCACATGACCTCATTGAAATAAGTCGATTCTCATTCTAGTGTAGATGTATGTCAATGAATGCTTATCTAGAACAAAAGACAGAGCACTAAAGGCTGCTTAGTAGAACTAGCCCTTTAAAGGCCTCCAGCTCTTGTACATAGTTTGGCATATTAATCACACTGACACTAATAATAGTTGCTCCATCTTGAGCTCTATGAAAACCATATGATCAACATTTGGTTTAGCTTACGAGATATAGGTGGGCGGTTTACCTACACGTGGTAAAGGTCTCGAGATCATCCTCACTAGTTTCTCCGATATCCATTCATAGGATGATAGTAGCCCTCACTCTTGCAGTGTAAACATTCTCTAAAGCAGAACAAAATTGCATTCATTGTTTCAAGATTATGATCTAATTCAATTCATAATTCAGTCCAAATTGCAATAATAAGAACTAATTAAAGGTAAACAAGTTTTGACGAAATTGAATTTATTATAGAATCAAATCAAATGCAATGTACATGTGTAGATAAAATGTGAGATTCTAAACAGATTTTCCCATATGTCAAACAAGAACAACTTTGGTTTCATAGTCTGAAGCTGATGGATGAAATTATCCAAATAACAGTTTACATAAGCTATCCACTATATAAGCTGGTCACTGATTGGTCACTGGTGTTGACAGGTGGTAGGCGCAGATCGCCACAAAAGGCGCCAGGTCCTGCTATGGACTCGTATAAGTTCTCACAAACTGCACCCGCCCCTTCGGCTCAAAAATGGTCTCCATATGGTGCGTTGCTTGCTCTCCTTCTCTCTCTCGCTCTGTCAGAGGGCAAAACACACACCCTCCCCAATAATTGTATTTGTATAAAAAAGGTGGTATAAATTTGGATACCGTAATTGATAATTATTGTGAAATAAAGATCTTGGATGTTTTCTTTGGTAGTGATCAGAAAAACAATGTGTTATGAATTACCCTGGTTGATAATTGGATTTCCTCCCTTATAATATGTTGTTAATTCCGGTGTTGTAGGTCACGATCAATTTTTATTAATGTTTTTATCTGTACTTTTGTAAATTGTTATTAAATTTCTAAAAATGGGGAAACCCTTTGACATCTTTTACAAAAGATTACAAAGATTTTGCTTTTTAAAAAATCCCAATCATATAGAAACGGTTTGATCCAAATATCCAATGTTCTTATCATACCATCATATCGATGGGGTTGTGTTTTGTTCTCTGACGACATATGTAAAGTAGTATTTCTTGTACTGTGTAACTGTAGTAATGTCCTAACTGTGTCGTGTGTGTGTAGATCTTTCTCTGCTCTACTCTCTACTGCACATGTAATGCATTGCTCTTACAGAGTAGATTAGTCATGATCTGTATTTGTAGATAGATATCGCATGTAACAAGTGTGCATTTTGTTTAAGTTGTTTTTGTACCAAACCTTTAATTGTGTTTAATTTTGTTTCGTTTCTCTTAAAACATCTATGATTATCTTCTTTTTGTCAAACGTTACAATATGAGGATTCAATTAGAGGTTTGGTTAGTTTACCTTTTTTCAGTGATTGCCATTCTTCTGTTTATGTAGTTACCTCCCTTTGCATGTGAATGTTGTTATTCCAGGAGAATTTGTGCCTACTCAGTCATACAAGCCAGTTAGTTTCTCTGCAAGTCAACCATCAACGTCAACAACGACAGTTGTTACCTCCTCACCAGTCTCCATCAATACCAACACCCCCGTGCTCACTAATGGACTCTCCAACTCCTCTGTCCTTACACCCCTGACTATCAAAGTCGACTCTCCAGACATCACAGGTAGAACAATATGAAAAATACTTACTACTTAATGAAAAGTATTGCCAATGAATTAGAAGCTGGTTTTACTCAAACCTAACCTTTATTTGCTTGTAAAAATAATCTTTGCTTGCAGGAAAACCAAAAGAATTAGACAATCGGAAAACAGTTCATTTGGGTTCATCTGAGCGTATGACAGAAGTATAAGTTGTTGTAGGACAGTTAGTGTTCACTGTATCTGTGCAAAGGGCATTTATGAAAAAACATTCTTTGATTACCAAGAAGCCTTTCTATGTGGCAACATCAAGATAAGATGTATATTGTCAACATACTTTTGTCAAGGAAAATTGAAGCCTATGTACAGATAGAGGAAGAGAACATCTACCGGTAGGCTTCTTCTACAAGTTTTACCCAAGAAAAATGTTAGGGTCATTGTATTTAAATTTGAAGTTCATCAACATTTTCACTATCTGACTCTCAAACTCTTCAACACATGCCAAGCCTGTGAAACTAGAATAGTACCATGAAAATAGGAAGGAATGGGATTATTTCTGATTAGAAGAATTGATTTCATGTTTCGCTTGGCAATATATTATTGGAAAACATGTCCATTGATATTAATATGCCCTGATCCTACAATCAAATCTGTGTATTGTACATGATACTGGACTGGGAAAAGGCTGTTCAGAATTAATGAGATCGTGCTCTGACCGATTTGACCATGCCAGCTGACCATTGCTGGATTCACAATGGCGATTGATTTTTGTTGGATTGGTGACCAGGTCAATAGTAAACTTATACATAGCTGGGATACAATGAATTTTACCTGAAGCTCTGACCAAGAATAGGAACATTGAGTCGCTTTCTTTGGTACATAAATGATTTTACATATATTTATGATGAACAAGATATTTTGACCATGGCCCTTACCAAGAATAGAAGATTTGAAGGTACTGCCAAATAGATAAATGATACTCATACATGTTGATGGTTCAAGGCATTGTAGCCATGGCCCTGATCATGAAGACAATGATGAGGTATTGTTCTTGATTCATAAGTTACACCCATACATGTAAGATTTTAACAACATTTTGACTCGTCCCTGAACGGCAGTAATGAATTTGAGGTCAACATTCATTAAGCCTTCATCAATACCATCAATCACTTACCACCTTCAGAGCCTAAGATTGCATGGTTGACAAGCTGTATACTGCTGTGATGAAGAAAAACTGCTAACTATTCAGCAGGTCTACATATTGTTTCAGGATTTGAGAGAAATTCTCAAAGTACATATGAAAACATTTTAATATATGGCAGACAAAGGATTTCTGATATCCAACTGCTATAGTGGACAGGCCTAAATAGGTTTGATCTCCAGACAACAGATCAACATTGGTTTGATAAGATGTAGTCATCTGTTTGAAGACCATGCATACAGATCAACATAGATATTTTAGAACTCAATTACCATGATTAGAAGTGATAATCAATTTGCAGACTTGGATGGGTAAGAGGTAACACCTCACATTAGGGAAGATTAGGGTCAAGTCATACAGAGTCACTTCATTGCTTGACACTCAGTGTTAAAGAGACAGACCAACACAGGAACTAGAGCAGCATGATGACAACTGGTGCCAAGAACACCAACATATTTCTCTTCAGATTCATGAGGAAAAGGGATTTAGATTGAGAAATTAAGGATTTTATGGATGATCAACTTATTTTCACAATGTCATCATTTGGATATAGATTCTTATACTGAAATGTCGCCATAGTGAAAGTAAGATCATTGATCATCCCAGAAATCCAAGTCTTCTCTATACCACCAACTTCAAGAATGCCTCTCAAACTGTTCAATAGATTTAGTTATAATACCATTAGTTAAACACTTGGAGTAGCTTGGGGTTGACCCTGAAAACTTGACCATGCATGAACTAATACCCAAGTATAGCACCAGTGATCTATATGTGTGTGTTTGATGAATGAAGTGTCACTTCACTAGATCTGGAAAGCATATACCATCACCATTTTCCTTTTGTTTTATTGTTCGTTTTAAACATTGTTGAATATTTTAAAAGGCATGGTTCCTCAAAACCCACATTCATAAAAGATAAGAAATAAAGTTTCTAATTAAAATATATATAGAATTTGCACTTAGAATAAACAACATGCTACTGAATAGCACTTGTTGAAATATACTTTAATCATGTATAAATGGACGGCACTATGCATATATCTATTTTCTAGATCCAATAAGTGTGTTCAATACAGATTGCCTTGATACTTTAGTGCAACAAAAGTCAATAACAACCATACAGAAAATTATATAAAAAGTGCAACAGTTAGTAGTATTTTTGTGTTCAAATTTTGATTACAAAGATATTTTTCATACATGGAATACAAAGATAAGTTTTCATTTGTGGTCGTGGTATATTTACGGTTAATTTAAAATTATGTTTAATTACAATTATCAATTTCCGTATGATGTGTGCAGGAATGAGTGAGCAAGGTGCTCCTATGGGAGCTGGGTCTCGCTACCCCGGGGCGATACAAATACCTGTGCACAACTCGAAGCCCTCGGAGGGACGTGGCTATCCTGCAGGCAGATCAGGTACTACTGTTGGCGTGTCTGGGTCTCCATACATCCACGTCTTGCATGGTGTGTCTGCCGAACTGTGGAATGGCATGATTTGGTCCACCATAATTTGGCACTGTGTATGCCAAAGATTAAATATATGGCATGTTGGTCAGGCATACAGTTGTTAACAAGTGTTTTGAATCATTTGGAGCATGGCAAGTAAAATCAGCGAATTGTTTGCCACTAAATAAGTGTCGACATGACTGGTGTATGACATGCCATGTCTTGGACTCTGCATTACCAGATGTTGGTATATGGCATACGGTTTGATTGTATAGGTCTGGCATGGTCTACATGTCTACCAAACACTTTACTGTCATGGCATGTTCTGTCTCTAATACAGATACGTGTACCTAACTATAAATTGCATAGAAACATCTCATTGACTGATTCTATGTTGGTTTGATGTGCTATGTCACTATCCCAAGATGTTCTGGCATACACTACATGCTGTGATCAGAACACCCTGCATGTGATTGGACACCTTGAGAGAAATAATACTTCCTTTGAGAAGCTGGCATGAACTGCAAACAGTAACTAGTAATAATGATAAGTAACTAAATCATAGCATGAGTTTATCAAATCCAGATTAAAAGATGTCTTCCATCGGCATGTCTTACAGAGACTTCCCATTTCACTATTTTCTGTTAGAAGAAGATTAACACATTTTATGCTTATGACTTTCATGTGGTGAACAAGTTTTGAGTTATTGCTTGAACTTATGTTCCAAATAATATAGATAAAGGCATGTGTTACTGATAATGTGGTGTTTCCTGGAATCCTAATACCAATTATGTTTTCAGATGTTTTGTTATCTTATGCCCTAATGTAGTTCTGACAACATTTTCAAATTCAAATTCACTTGGCTTGAAATTTTAATTGAAATTTACAATTTTGAAGAATGAATTGAAATAACCATTTAAAAAAATCATTGAAAAGATGACCAAATTTAATTAAAAGGTGATTTTGAATGTATACTAACAAAATTTGAATTTTATTTTCAAAAATGTCATAATCAGGACTTTCAGCATCCTGACTAAGAAACCATGGAGTAGTTGCACTGCATGTACCTCTAGAGGTTTAACCATTACCTGATGATGATAGTGTCTGTCTATTGGAATTGGAAATGCAAGGCTACGATACATCAGAAGATGAACAGACCTTGTGTCTCCTTCCTGTCTTACTTTCATTGAATGGATCCATCTGGTGGAACCCTCTGTATTATCTTGTTTTGTTGGAAATGTTTATCATAAGGCTCTTCTCTAGTGGCGACTTGATGTCTGTGAATAAACCAGTAACACAATTTTCATCTTTATTATAAAGTACATTTTTGAGAACTGCAAAGAGAGAAATCGTAACTCACATCAGTAAAAGATCATATAACATTCAAGGTTGAATAAATAAACTTATTTTTTAACACCTTCCTTTAATTTGCTTATGCAGAATATGAAATAGATTAATTTCAGAGTTGAGACTGTTGACAATGATGTTATTATTCTGCACTTGGTCAAACAAAACATACGAAAATAAACTTTAGTTCGAATTAAGAGCTTCTTTTGTTGAACAACTTCATCAAACAGATTTGAGGGTTGCTTTTTGAATATTCATATTTCCTTGTATCAATACATCAATACAGCAATTTCCTCTGTTAGAGAGTTTGGCAAGTTGTGCGGTGTTGGATTCAGGGGATGTTGGTCAAGCTGACCAAGAGTGGATCACGTTGTGTTCATCGTTAGAGCTATTCTTCATCACTCTACCGATCACTGTCCAGTGTAGGATATCAACAGGTTGTCCAGGAATAGCCTCTGTGGTTCTGTTCCCTACCAGAAATAATGAAATGGTGTCCCGAACCAGAGTCCCTGGCGTTTGTTAATATTGATCCTTTCGTAGACCATCAATAACTCTCTGAGTAGTTTTGTGTATACATTGTTAGGAAATTTCCCTTGAGGAGAATTTGCGTAATCTTGTAGGCGATTATGCCATAAAGAGTCGAGCTTGTAGTCGGTAATGCTCTGAAGTTGTCATGATGGAGAGCTCTTTTGCATTTTCTGGCTTTCGCTGTCCAATTTAGTGCAGGTCAGTTCTTTTGAATATATCCGGATTCTTATGAATTTATTGTGTCCTTGATTCTGAATATGTAGTGATAAGCCTTTTGCATTTCCAAGTTATTGAATGTAACAGTGTGAAAATACTTAGTATTTGCTTACGAATGTCTGTTCACCAAATTTTCACTCATAAATCAAGGTTGATATATGCATGTTTTCTTGAATGAATATGTTATTGTCAAGAAACTAATTTCTACTAGCAAATCATTTCATCTTATTCTTCTAATTTCAACATTTGAATAAATTTTTCTAACTTTGAATTGAGAATTTATATAACAGTTTGATTAATATACTGTTTATGTGCTGCATAATGTTGTTCAAAATGATTTTCTTAGTTACAGTGAATGGTACTTTCTTAACATACTACATCGTCACGAATAGTGGTTAAATAACACAGTGCATCTGTATTTGTATTGTTTGAAGTTTTGTTCATATTTGTACTGTTTTTATTAGGAGTTTTTGCTGTTGTGTTGTTTCAGAATTTAACCAAGACCATCAGGGCGGTGTCAATATTCCAATAGGTATTTAACACATATTGACCTTCACATATGGGAGATAACTCTTCACATATGGGAGATAACTCTATGTGCATGTGTCAGTGTCTTGTGAGGAGTTGCTAATAATCCCTGTCTTGTCCTGTGATTGTTTATAAAACAGTATTCCCTCTGGAATGTTTCACCTGTTTATGACAAATAGTTCTTTGCTTAAGAATTGTTTGATGCAGACTCAAAATTGAAGCTGCAGTCTTTCAGATCTCTTCTCAAAATGAACTTGAAGTTTTTCTCTGATATATTGATATCTGTCCGTGTGTAAATTCAGTCCCAGGGTATACATTTGGCAAGAACTTGCATTCTACAACATAAATTTATTAAAATTTAACTATGCAAAAAAACATAAAATTATTCTTTGAAAATGGAGACAACTTTTATGATATTTCTATGTCATATTTATGGAATAACTTCCCAAATAGATGCAAAAAGCCATTAATGGAAATGATATCGCAACAACTGTCAATGTGTTTGTATGTCTTCAACTCCGAGTTCAATCAATCCAACAGCATGCAACCTTCATTACTGTTAATCTTGCTTCATCATTGATGAGACTCTTCATGATCATTACAAGTCATCTGCACCTAGTGCTGTGTTAGTTAGACAACACTATCCTAAACCTACATCCATCTCAACTCAAATATTTATTATTTAATTTGTAGTTTCTCTTAGCTGTTAAAGTTTGTCATTTTTAACCTCATCTATTTCATCATAATGATGATTATATTTTAAATCTGCTTAAATTAAAACCTTAATTTAGCTTGCATGCCAAGGCTTTTCATAGAGAAACAATGAAATTTGTTGATAACATAAAGGTAGTTGGTGTAATAATGAAACTGTTGTGACTGGATCTTCCCTTCAGTCCGCCAGGCCATGTGATAGCTGCTGTAGACAGACCACATCATTAAGTATATTATCCTTTCAGTAAGATAAGGTGGTTTTGATCTCATAGCAGACGTAACTGAACTTTCCAAAATTGCTTGTCAGACATGTCAAGGAGCAAGCCTTCTGCTTCACCCTCAATGTGGTCAGCAACAAAAGCTTCAAGTGGACCTAAAACTAAGCCTAGGCCAGCCCCATTGCAAGTCCCTAGGCCAGCCCCATTGCAAGTCTCTAGACAAGCGCCTATGCCCACCTCGAGCTTTGGCAAAGTTCAAAGCTCTAGGTATGGTAGTGCCTCTCCGAAAAGCTCAAAGGGGACAGCATCTAAAGGCATGGACCTCTTCTTACGGCAGCAAGAAAAATTAATCCAACTCGGGGCAGATGTCAAAGGTAGAATGCTGGTTTGTCAGCATGGAGCATGATCCAAAAGAGTGACCTTTGACCTACGACCTTAACCCCACCCAGCAGTGCATGGGTTTGAGATCTTGCATGGACACTTTGAGACACCAACATGATTGAAATGAATTCACATATAACACAACTGATTTTAATTTCTTACTCTAAACATATAATACTAAGATCTACTAAGTAATCTTCTAAAGAATCTGTTCTGTAACTGGTGAATTTCAGATAGTTATGCAATTGTGTTGATTATTTGAATCAAAACGTTTTTGGCTTCAATTAAAAGTTTCGGAGCTTTTGAAACTTTTTGATTCAAATGATTTATTTACACACGTTTAAGTTTAGAGCTTAACTTGAGTCTTTCATCACAGCTAACAACTTCTCAAACCTATGTCAAATCATTACTTTCATGGTTAATTAACCCTTTCACCATGAAGAACCTGAACGCTAATACGTTGATGTGCCTTATTTTAGGTGTGTAGTTGTGAAAGGGTTAAAAATGAAAGATCTTTTTTAAAAACCCACATTTGTTGCTTAGTACTTGTAGTTTATATGTTTTTCACAAATACATGTGAAACCTGTTGATTTAATCTGCCGGTTGCCAGACTTTAATGAGATTGACTGAACCTTTGATTTCAAGACAATGTTCAGAATATCTTGAGGTGTCATCTATAATCCAGTAAGTCTTTGTGGAAGATGAAATGGCATATGGAAAGAATAAACTTCGTAGAACTGTGAATGTGTTGTGAAGCTGTGAGGAGGGAGAGTATCACCCTGTCCCATCTACAACTTGTTACTGTTGGTGAATGCATTCAGCTGTTGTTAGTTTGCCTTTGTTCTGTTGTTACATCTTCTGTTATATGCATTACCTCGGCAGTTTTGCAAAAATCTAAAATATCACTGACAAAATTTGTTCAAAGATTTGGTAAGGATCCATGTACTGCAAAACTGCCATAAAGCTGGAACATGTCTAAATGTGAATTTCAACTTTAATACCTTGAAATTTAATACCTTGAAACAAACAAATCAAGGGCAATTTTTTATGCTTTTGAGAAGCAACTATGCCAAATGTTTTAACTGGGAGTGTAATGTTCCAGCTTATTGTTGAATTGTTCTTGCACTGCATCTGTTCAACAATATTAAATCACTATTAATGTTTAGATTAATTTTTCACACAATTTCATTTTCTCTGTAGAAGTTGATATGAATCTTGCACGGACACCCGAACAAGCACCGCCAGGAAGACAAAACTACCCACAATCCCCTGCAGCGGATACCACCAGACCCTCGATGGGTGAACCAGAAAACCGTGATGGAGTCCCACAGTACTTTGGCCAGTCCCATCCGAATCAACAATCCCACCATGGCCAGCAAGCACATCCTAATCAGCAACCCCAACAATTTCAACAATCCCAGCAGTTTCAACAATCTCAACATTTTCAGCAACCTCAACAAGCTGGATCCAGATCCTTTGTACCAAACATGGGACCAGACAGGAGACAAGAGTTGGGACCAACAATGTCCCAGCAACAATATAAGTCATCTCAACAACCGCCTCAGCAACCGCCTCAGCAACCACCTCAGCAACCGCCTCAGCAATCCACGCAATCCTTTTCTCAGCAACAACCTCAGCAATATCCTCAGCATCAGCCTCAGCAATACCAACCCCATTCTAACCAACAACCACAGCAACCTTACCAACAACACCAGCAATTTTATCAGCAGCAAAACCACCAGCAACATCATCAACAACAACAACAACAACAGCCCATACAACAAGTAAATCAATTTCAAAATCAGAATCAGTTTACCCCACCACAAAGTCAACCCTATGGCCAACAATATTCTCAGCCCTATACAGTCCCAGCTGGCCAGCCCTTCCCCCAACCTCCCCCTTATAACAAACACAGAGAACTCAGTCAACCCTACCCACTGTCCCAATCTCCCAGACTAGGAGAACACGTACCTCCTCCAGGACAAGGCCAACAGAGGGGGTTCCAGCCCCAGTACCCAAACCAACAACATGCTGCAAGATTTGATGGAAAGCAGCATCAAGCACAACAACTGCAACCACAACAGCAGTACCAGTCCCCACATCCACACAACCAGTCCCCTGCGGCGCCTTACTACACCCCTTCTAGAAGTATCAGTGTTGACGAAGGGGCCAGGATTATTCCAATTACTGTACAGAGGCCTCAGCCTGGAACTGAGACCAAACGTTCGCGGAGTACCAGTGAGGGAGAGCCGCAAGGATTCGGTGAGGCTCAAGTAGCTTCTGGATACCCAACTTGGCAAAGTGGCATGGCAGACCAAAGGAGTGGTACTAACTATGGCCCAGGCTCCTATGCAACTCTGCCAATAAAGAGATCTCCAAGATTTCAGGATGAAACTGAATTAGCTAAGACGTTGGAGAACAGCAACTTCATGCCCGGGTCGTACTCAACACTTCCAGTGAAGAAAGCTGTGCGATCTGTCGAAGATGCTCCTCCTATCCCTTCCTCCAGGGACTTGGAATCCTCCAACTATGGAGTTGGATCCTATGCCACTTTGCCTGCAAAGTCATCTCGCAAACAAGACGACTCAACAGACTCTCGAGATGCAGACGGACATTTTGATTTCAACTTGTATTCCACACTACCAACCATTAAACCATTGAGGTCACACAAGAAAGTTGACTTTCTTGGACCCAAGGATTTATCAAGAGGTTTTTCGTCAAGTGAAAGAAATCTATCTGGTAAACCTAAAGAAACTAGGTTTGGAAATGACATAATCGAACCAAAGAGGAACCAAGATAATTTCACGCAACCAAAACCTCAACCACCAGAAAGGAAAGTTGGTGATAGTATCAGGGCAACTAGTTCAGAATCTAAACCAGAAGAACCTGACTTCTCCCAACCGCTATGGACCAACACAGACCTGCCCAATACAACCACATCATCAGGTCTGGACACGGATCTTAGATCTCCTCCCAGCTCCAATGTGACGAGCTCCAGCTCCAGAGACACAATCATTTCCAAAGACTCATTGATTCCAATCAAGGTTGTCCACGAGGAGACAGGCAACCAGCAGAAGGCTCCTGGAGCTTCTCCTGAACCACCAGCCAAGTCCTGGGATCGTGGTCCTGCTCCGGACTTTGCTCTCCCAGCTAACAAAGGTACTGGTTGACTTGCAGATCGCGTCTAGCGGGATTGCCGTGCATGGATGTGGAGCACAGGTCACATGACCCGACACGTGGCATACTAAAGCATGAGCGTGTGACGCGTGAAGTGTGTATAGTCTAGCGGGCATGGTCTAACAACACACACCTCACATGATGATATTCACATTAGTTGTTTGAATATACCATCAATTAATATTGAATATATATTTTGTAAATATCTATTAACATGTTAAATGGTAACTGAGTAATTAAACGGCAAGAAATGCTTTTGTGTTAATCCATCTTGTGATCACTGTACATCTCACCACACTTGATACTCACCATGTCATCATTGCTCATTGGTTTTCATGGTATTCAAGTTACCTAGACGTATCAGTAGAAAACTAGTGCAGTTAGAAATCCCAAACATACGATTTTCATGCATGCACACTTATGAACAAATTTAGAAAGTTGGAAAATGTACAAAGCTTTTAAAATGTTGGCTGATGTAATTTGAAACTTATGTTAGCTTACATCGCAGCATGTGAAAAAGTAGGAGATAAAAGCATGACATATCAATGATTAATTACAGAAATAAACGTAAATGCCAAAATAACTTTCATGAATTCAGCTTTGCAAATGTATAACTCATTGATGTTGTAATGATAACATTACTGTTGTCAGCTTAAATTTTTATTTTGAAATGGTACACCTTAATCTTTAAGTTAGAAAGATTTAATTAAAGAAATTAACGAACTTGATGTTGTGCCTAACCAATTACACATATGTTGCATACAACAGTAGGTTGGTGACATCAGCGGGACTGTTTGCTGATTAGTAAGATAAGTTTGCTTGTCTCCGAAATAAACTTGATAGGTTTTGTGAAGTGATTGAATTCTAGTGACTCGTGAGTGTACAGTAGTTGGCAGACCAGCAGGTAGATGCTGTATAGTGAATGATTTGAACTGTGGACAGATATTTTAGATAGGATTGAAGTGTGAGAACACATTCATATTCAAAATGTCTAAAATTTCTTCATATTTTTGTTCATTCATTCATTCAGTCAATCAATTTTGCATAAAACAGTAAATCATTGAACATTCATTTTCATCTCAACATTTTGCACAATTCCATCAATTCTTTTTTTACCATTGATAAAGAAACACTGTCCAATCTACAGTTTAGTTTTTGTGAATGAATATCATTATGTTGCCAAGAAGAAGATTATGAAAAGCTATATTTCAAGTTCTCTATTGGAGGATTGAAAGATTCGAATTCCTGTTAATCAGTTGTTGTCTCTGAATCATTGGCAAAAATAATCTCTTTACTTTTCATGGTTTCATATAAGATCTTCTTTTAAGCTACATGTTGGACGCCTATGTAAAATAACTGAATTGGTTCACTAAATGAAGCACCAAGTTCATCCATGTAACCACTGTAGTTTGCCACAGCCTGTAACATTTGACTTTGTCAATACCTATAGCAGAGGTGTTATTGGTTGCAAACTCTAACCTTTCATCTACCATGATTATTGGGTGGTGTATACTACACAGCTATTACACTGTCATCAACACTCAACTATAGCCACTGGGACAGACAATCTCAGCCCTCATTTCACTGTGTATAGCTTGAATGTCAGAGCTAGGTCCACAACTTGTTGAAATAGCTGCAATTGTTGTGCCATCAGAGGTAATTGTGCCTGATTGTTGTCACTATCAGGCTTATTTAAAGCGCTATGTGTGAAATACTGACCTGGGAGCTCCTGTCTGACCTCTGATTGGTTGAAATTGATGTATGTTATGACAGATGATAGATACAATCCCATACAAAACTGTATGTTATGGAAGGGTTTGAGGGAAAATCTCTTTTGTTTAGATAAAAGTCAGATTCTTCTGAATAATAATAAAAAGAAGATTATTTCAATGTTGTTTGTTACACTGGATTCTGCATTATAAAGAAATATATGAATTATGAATTTCATTACTATACGTTTTACAGCATTTATAATTTTCTTGTAGTCTTGCCATTAACATACCTGTATGTTGAGAAAAGTTGTGGACATTCCCATTTTCACTGAAAGTATATTAATTGTAAAGATACTTATATGAATATATGTTATGTGAATATGCTATCACAATGATCACTTCATCAAGTTAATCTGCATATATTTTCCTAATAATCATTTTCAATCCACAGCAGTAATTTTGAGTGTTATAACTAAGAAGAAATATTTTTCTCAAACAGTTGAAAACATTTTAAACAAAAATATAATTTTGGTTATAAAAAAATGTAATCTCTGTGTTATGCTACAAGGTTTTTAACTGCTAAATGTTTGCTTTCCAGACGAGTCCTTCATTAGTCCTGCCTCTTTTAACACCTCACAATCAGGTATGTAAACTCACCTTGGAATATATGGGACTTATTATATGCATTAAACTCTAATCACTTCCATAATTTTAAATAAAGTTACATGAATTGATTGATGAATGAGGTATTCTTCATAATAAAGAAAGTATATATGATTAAATGTTTCTTATCATTCTTTGACGTTTATTCTTGTCATATTTTTCCAAGAATAAAGATAATAGTCAAGGATATACAACTTTTATAGTCTGCAATGACAATAACATTAGAACGTTTTGAAATGTAAGAAGTAAAATGTTGTATCCATCAATATTGTCTCTATTCTTATCATCCCTACTTCTAAATTGGCACTCAAAGATGTCATGCTAAAGTCAGTGGTGTCACAACTACAACAATTCCTTCATGTATGTACAGACCGACCACCAGTCGATCATCAGTCCAACAGCATCCATCAGAGATTGGACTCTTCTTCCTCATCACCTAAACCAGGTACACTTTCATCTTTCATCACCATGTACAAGTCGAAATCAAACCTGACATTCTACAATCTGAAGAAGACAATTTACTTGATTACTCTCTGATCAACTTCATTAGGCATTTAGAAGTTGGTGAGATGAAATACATGTATATGGATCTTCATCACAGTGTACTGTGACATTTCAGTGTAGATACTAACACTGTTATCAAGTTTTTTACTCTATAGTCTCAGTCTTTACAATGAAAAGTTTGGTTTCCAGAAATTTTTCCTTCGTTAGGTATATAGATAGGTTCTGTCAGTCTCAAATTGTCTGTCCCTCGTGAATTATTGTTTCAAACTCCTCACTAAAGCTCAGAGTTCAATGCAATGAATACCTTGGAACAGATAATCCGTAATCCCTAGCAACTCCTGGTTATTCTTACAGTATGCACCACAATTTTAAAAAGATATCACAATTGTTACAGGATTATGGACACCCGGATCTCAACCAACTAAATTCCGACCGGAAGTACCGTTATCTAAATCAGAGCAGGAAGAGAAGAAAGAGAAGCGATACTCCGGACTGAAGAATATTGCTCCTGTTTGGACACCAGGGGGCAGCCCAGCAAGGGCGAGGAAAGAATTTAAACCTGTCAAGTTAGATACCACAAAACCAGCTCCTAAACCGAAGGTCTGTACCTTGAAATATTGCTTTCTTGAAAGTGTAAATATGACAGGAATTGTGAAATGAAACCAAAAGTATGAAAAGTTATTTTATAAATTTGAATAGCAAAATTAAACAGATCCAAAATAGATTAATTGTGTGAATTCCAGTGGAATGCTTGACATTTTGTCGTTTGGGAGTTGTGTGATTGCTAAGTGGATGAATTGGATGGATGTTTTAATGATACACCTTCACAAGTACAAGTACTTCACATGACTTTTAAACTTCACATTGCCACCCTTTGGTTTTATATGTAGACTAACTGGTGAGATTTTATGAGAGCTTCATTTACTGTATGTCAAGGGTTTGTTGTACAATGATTGCAGTTAAAATGTTAGTTAGGGATGGCTTTGATGGTTTGAAGATGTTTAATGTCGTTTAAATTGTTGTACAATTACCAATTAATAAAGATGGTGTATTAATTAATTCATATTTTAATTACAGCAAGAAAACCCTCCTTCAGCTAGCTCAGAACCAAGTTTTTCATGGAAGCCACTTTCAGAGAGGACTAAACCTGAACTGGATGTTCGTGTAGCTAGTGACTTCACAGCGCCCTCTAGTAGTGTAACCACAGACTCGTTTAGAGACTCAGTGCCCAAATCATCTATAGCAGACTCGAGTCTTATGAACGGCAACGTAGAAAATAGTCTCTTTAATGATTCTAAAGATGATTTGAAGTTACCCCCCACACAAAGTCCCTATGTAACATTGTTGCAGAAAAGTAGAGGTGAGTTTTACAGCTTTTGTTTTTTTCGGTCAATTAATGGTTTTCTTTTCTTGTAAAATGATACGCTTTTGTTAAAAAAAATTAATTTAATTGCTGCTTTGAAGTTGTACATTTTCCATCGAATTGTTGAAAAGTTCTGTTTTGCACTTGTTTATGTTTTTGTTAGTTATGTTAGTATTTATATAAAAATCATTAATTACTGTTATGAATAACTGAAAATAAGTATTATTTCAAGAATTCTTTATGTATAAAAGAATTATAATGTAACAGATATTCCATCGTGGAAAGCATCTAATGAGCCTAGTATCATAACAACAGTAATATTGATAATAATAATAATGATAATAATAATAATAATGATAATTTCAATGCCTAATATCCAGCTTAAATGCTATTAATAGCTATTCCTTTAAATTATTAATTATGATCTTCTAGCACGCGTGTATTTGGAAAACAAACTGGATAATGACTTCCCAGATGAAAAGTTAAAACCCAAACGGGGAATAAAAACATTGAAGACAGGTATTTCTCGTCCATTTCCTAGCATGGAGGAAAAACTGTTGTTTGGCGTTATTTTGACGTTTCTCTGCATTTTGAGACCCCCTCTACTTTATGTGATGGGTTTTGTTTCTGTTCTATATACTCTCTGTGGCTGTAGAAGTGTACATTGTCTATATATATACACAGCCATCAACATTGTCTTAGTGAGGTCTGTAGCATTTTAACTTAATGCTACATATAAACTGTAGCATTATCGGCCACTGAAATTCAAAAATATTTTCACATTTTATTTTAGTGAGTTAAGAATATCATTCAAACTTGATATTTTCGAGACCAAAATTGAAACAAATTATCAGTTTAGCTTTTAACTTACAGCATGGAATAGGATCTTTATACAGGGTTTACAATTTAAGCTATCCAAAAAGATACCATCTAAATAACAAATTTCACACTTTTCCCAATCAATCCAGTACTAATGTTATTTTAGTGAATCCATGATCAGCCCATGATTAAACCATTCCTACCTTACCATCTTTTCCGTATTAACAAATCAACTTAAATCAAAGGGGATGTATGCAAGAACCTTGCGGATGTTAGCTCTTTATGATCAATGTTTTTTCAGAACTTGAAAATCTTGATGACAAATTACTAGACAAACCCATTATGGTGGAATCGGGTAAGAGATCGCAAATCGACCAATCAGTGCATACATAGGTTGCTTCAATCATCGCTTGCACTTGCATCATTGAATTATCTGATACCTCATCAAAATGAAGCAATACCAGTTCATTAATTTTTTTTCTATTTTTCTTATACTATGGACTTCCTATTTATGTCTTTGCTTTTCATTTTTAGATATTTTTCTGTTTTTATAAAGTTTTCTTTCCTCAGAGCTCAGAATTCAAAATCAAATACTTATGAAATATTGTTTTTGGAGTAATTTGAATCGGATTTGATCATTTAAAAAACAAAAAGTAATGTCAACTAGTGTGAAATATTCCAATAAAACTGGTATTATTTTGTTGAATCATCATAATATCTAATACCATCATTTTATTTCAGTGGTACATCGTGTCTACTGATCAACTGACCAATTCTTTGTAGTGATTTGTATGCAATGGGAGACATCACCTGAATATGAAATTAATTCTCAGTAAAAGATATTCCTCTGTAGTATCGAGGACAAACAAGAAATGATAGATATTCACTGTATAGACTAAGTATCATGATGAGAGGATAGCATGAAGATTTGATACCAGAATATCATGAGGGGGTAACAGCTGCAATGTAACTATTTATCCCCTGTTATTCTTAAACCACTGTATGAAATAAGCCTTAAACATTAGCAGCCTGAAACTTTGATTTTGTCAATTTCCATTGATAAAATTAAGCAATATCCTAATATAACAAAATCCGGAGAAAAGGCAGACAGGCCTTATTTCATACACTGCATAAACTAAGCACAAGATCCTGCCACCAAAATCCTAATTGTGCGCACTGTTTAGACAAAACATGGTATGTCTCCCAGTGCATACCTCACCCAAGTGTTTGCAGTGGCTGTTCACTCACAGTGTCGCTAATCTCTGGATTCTAATCAGTCAATGTAGTATATTAAATTATTACAAGGAAGACCTTTACCTATACAGACACAGATTATTTATTTATTATTGTAACAGAGATAGGATAATAGATTAAAGCAGCTGTCATTCATACTTCTACCATTTACCTCTACCAAGTTAGGCACTCACAAGGATAAAATATGTCAGAATAAGTTTATTATCACGCTATTTTATACTTCTCTTTATATTGTGTAACATACCAATTTAAAAATGACAATTTGATACATTGATAAATTTTTTGGCATTTCCATCATTTTAATCATTTCATTCTATTTGGTGAATGAGAGTCAAATCCAGTTCATCAATGCATATGCACACACATCATATATGCTCGTACACAGCACATTATTGCATCAATCATGTGTGATGTTGGTGAAGGAAATTATCCAGAGCTCTATGTTTAACATTTGATGTACCGGTACATAATCAAAACTAAAAAGAAATTAAATGAAAATATGTCAATGTTGTACAAGGCTAATATTTTTAATATCAATATTGTCAAAATGAATTTTACCGCATGTAAACTATTTATTTTCTGTTTATATTTCTTTAGTTTGGTGAAAGGGATTTTTATTCTTTAGTTTATTTTCTGTCCATGTTTGCCGTGGTCACACCTTATCTCAAGTCACCGGCTTCTGCTGCTAGACATTTGTAGATTTAGTTCAGTTGGGAAGGCTTCTTCTATTTCTATTTTTCTGTTTCAATGTTTAAAATTATTTTTTAAAGATTTTTCTGTTTTCCTCTGATCTATTTTCAAGCTAAGATTTCAAATTCTGTTTTACCTTTATTTTGTCTTTACTTCTCATTTTATAAAAATATTTTCCCCAACCAATCAAATCTTTAAATATGATGACATTAGGTACTTAGGAATATGTTTATAAAAAGAAAAAGCACATTTTCATCAAGAATTTTTTTCATTCATCCTGTTCATCAAACTTAGAGATCATTTAGAACAACAAGCGTATCATATACAGACCTGAACAATTACTGAATGACACTGACAATACATTTCACTACTAGATATCAGAGCTCCATGATTATTCAAGTAATAAGATGTTTTGTCAATGCCACAAATTTTTAACCCAAATTGACGACCCTGCTAGGTTTAACTTTGTTGTATATGTGACCTGCAGTAGTACATATTCTTGTATTTTTAGTTAAGTCTTTGTTTGATAGTTTGACCCAAAATTGGTTGTTCTTTGACCAATTCTGGCCACTGTGAGCGTGTGATGACCTCACTAACCACGTGTTGCAGAGGGCCAGATCCCGAAGGGGGCCCTGTATTTGGGCAAGAAGGATACAGTAGACGGAGACAAGGTACATACAGACAGCTACTATGCACAGCCCACCCAGGAGCAAACAGCCACCACCAAAACTGTTGAACACCGGCCCAAGAAGTATGATGGGATCGGACCCCTCGACCAAGAGGGGGTACCTCTTGCCTTTAGAAAAGTTTGTTCCTTTCTCTTTTTCTTCTGATTTTACTTTAATGAATAATTGAAGTAGCAATGTTACGATTCTGTTACAGCTAGCCGTTGGCTATTTGTTGTTAGTTTCAATTCAGTAGTTGTGTCAAAGATACCCGGTAGCACATGTTCGACTTTGAAAGGAACCTTTACAGAGAAAAGGAAACATTACAGATTCAAATCTTGACTTATTTAAGAGGTTATCATTCATCTGACTAGGGTGAAGTTAAGATGAAATTATTATAATTAGTACTAATTACAAAGATGGGAGACTTGATTTGAAGAGATTGTTGAAATTACAACAATGATTGAAGAATACAAGACGATGACGTGTACTTGTAGAATATAGATGAAGAGAACCAACACGCGTGGTACAGACAGATGTACAAGACACTACACCGCACGGAGAAGGACAAGGAAGGTATGTCGTCTTCTTCTGTTGTTCTTTATCAGATCACTGTCATTGGGCTTTCTTTATGTTTCAATATCCTATTTTAGAAATTGATCAAATCCTGTTCCGCTAATGTGGCTGCTGGGTTGATTGAAGTTTTTAGAGCACATAATATGTAACACATTGGTTATGCAGATTTGGGTTATAGTAATTCCCAAAGTTTACAACCTATCTCATACTTTTAACATTACACCAATAATTTGAAATGATGTGAAGAAGCCAAGGAAAGGCCAATGACAGTCCCTGTAGCTGAAAGTGATCGCAATATGAATGGTTTGAGGAAAGATGTGTGTCTTATGTGTACCAGAGAGATTGATGCTTTGAGTATATATATATCCTAGCTAGACAGAGTGTCGACCTTCATGCTTCTAGCCTGTATGGTTGTGATGAGTGTTTCGTCTAGCGTACTGTAATGACAACACACAGCTGCGAGTACATGTGACGACTGCACCCTGTCTGCTTTGTTTCATCATCTTGATCCAGAATAGGTTTGTCACAAGAAGTTGTTAAGTTGAAGAAACACCTGATCAAAATTGTAAGGCCTCTGTCAAATTAATGAAGGATTTAATAAATCTTTCAAGAAATAAAGATGTCAAAAAAATGTTTAGCCTCATATAACTGTTTGCTTTACAAATATTGATTATGACGAACATGTTATCAAACACGACAGGAAAAGGCAGTTGAAAATATGTCGAAAACCATATGAAGGTGTTTTTTTCTTAAAGTACATGATAACATGATGCTAAAGTTATTCTATAAGTTTTGTTTATTGAAGAACAAAATCTTTCAATCTCAAAAGCTATTCAAAGGTGAAATTTGTTGTATGAGGTATCCAACTTGGAATGATACCTAGAGAGTTGTCTCCCTTGCACTGGAAATGGCTGCTGTCCGTGTATGTTTGCCTCACCATGTGATTGTCATGCCTTGCACTGGTCTTTTGCAGATGGGATACTGGGGATTAACAAGATCATAGACTCTATTTTCGAGGACGCAGGTGCTTTGAACATTCCTTCACATCGTAGATGAATGTGTAGACAACTGTCAGGCCATCAGTCGTTCACATGCATAGATTTAACTCTTCCCTCAAGGTCCAAAAGTAGTCAGGGATCACAGATTATTTCCTGTTTATACAAGTTGTGAATCTTGATAAATGCGCTATTCAGAGTGGTTCGGAATAATTAATTCAGCGAGAGTGTTAAGATAAAAAGTTCTTGTAATAATTCAGAAATGAAATATTTAACATTTTGGAACATTTATGTCTGTGAATTAGCCGATGAAAAGAGCGTAAAAGACAATACTTTTCCATCAGGAAGGTTTCTTTAATGTCAGACTGATATGACAGATTCTATCATGATTGTAATGAGTTCAGTTTAATCAGTGTTATTTCCAAATGTAAAGTTGTGCTCAATATTGTCGTTCTTTATGAAACATTTTTATATGCATATGGATTGACATTTCTTTGGCCAGACAGTTGATATTTGGCATGTTTCACTCCCCTTTTCCTTGTAGAAATCCATTTTCCTCTTCAATCGTTCACTCTTGGTCCACATCTTCCGTTTCCGTGGACAGTTTCAATGAGTGGTCATGTGTTACAGATGTCTTTTCTGACACTGGTCTGTAAAACCAGTTGTCGTTCTATTGTCATTGTTCATGCACATTTTGATAATATTTATTCATCATTCATATTTCCTAGTGTTCTTAAAATTATCTGAAAATTTTAATGGAATGCGTTTCAGTTTATCTTCATATTTCACTATATGAATTACAAGTTTTGGATTTGGTTTCATGGACCATTTTGAAGTTGAAGTGAATTTAACATTTCTTTAGTGTTAATAATTCTATCCTTGAGCATGGAAGTAACAAAATAAATTCCTACTTACTGTATTGATTTGATAAGGAGTTGATTGTAGTGTAAATAATCAGACTGACTTACACATAAAGCATAATTGGCATGGTTAAATTAGTGCATTTTACACACGTATTGTATCGACACTATCAGTTGATGTTTTTTGTACAGTTGCATGATTTCTCTCCATTCATTCTCTTTGTAATTTAGCAACAGACACATGTAATATGCCTTAATACGGCACTCATAAGGGTGAAATTTTACAATATTTACTGTAGATTTTTAGATGGAGGTAAACATTTATCTTTAAATCAACAACACCGTAAAGCCCTTAAGAATTAAATTTTTGAATATTCAATCTAAGACCATTGCGACAGTTACATTAACATTGCGACTTTCAAACAATTGAGAATTGTGACATAATACTATATGGGAAGAAGAGTCAGAAAAAATGGCTCTATGAAGCAAGAACTCGGACAAAGTCAGGCATTTGAAAACATTTTAGTTCTTGAGTTTTATGCTTAAGAATAGTCTAACAACTGACAATGATACCTGTCAAAGGTTTATAAGGTGTGAATGTTAAAATAAAGAAAAAATGTATATCTTAAGTTGGACCCTATATAGTGAACAAGTTTTTCACGGTTATGCATCTTAGACCATTTGCAGCCTTTCATTATCAATCGACATAGGGAAATTGTTCAAATCAAGCATCGGAGCATCACATTTCATGAGAATGGTTTGTTTACAGGAGGCATTATCTGATCATCAATATCATAACAGTTCCCCATCCATCATATACACTAAACAACATCGAAACAAACACATGCATCATTCTGCATGAAAATGGTTTGTTTATCACAGTCTCTCATCACCAATATCATGATATCATCCTCCCATTAATCAACTACACGAAACAACATCCATACACTTGCATCAATATCTGTACATATACAACTGACAGCTGTTGTTCATCTCGGTGAGTTGATCTCGACACATCAGGCATGATATAAACATGTTTCTGTAGCATGTCATCAGACTTGTGTCACAGCTAGCGTTGGTAAGAGAATCTGTTCACTTGTCACATGTTCCGATGACTGGCGGCAATGCGCAACAGGATATGTACATGTGTTGATTGTCACAGGTCACAAGGAAATGTTTATGTGCTTGTGTGTGCTGTGATGTTAGGGAATGCATGGGCCCGATTGATGAATGTCAGATTTGTTTGAATTTGTATTAAAAAATGTTATTCATTAAAAAGAAAATATTTCCTGTTTATTAATGCAATTTCTGTTCAGCGGAAATTGTATTTCAACTATTGATATTTTATATATGAAATGCTTAGACTTCATATGTTAAATTAATCAACAATCCTATGTGAACATGAGGAGAAGAAAAAGGGTAAAAATAGGCGAAGATGTAATTTTGCTATGTATATGATCAAGATAACATAATCTATGACTATCAGTTCCCCCATTTTTGCCCAATTAGAAAGTTTCATGAAAAGCTGAAGAATTAAATGTTGTCTTCTGAAAGTTTTAATATGTCAATTTCATCCCTTATTTATCTATTTTTTTCCTGCATTCAGTGAAAGATTTGGGTAAGATATTTATTGTTTTGCCTCCAGTAAACTAACACCACTCGACGACGCTGAAGTCCGGTGATATCGCTATTTATAGTCTGGTACATGCTAATCAAAATGGTTTTGGCAATAGCTGATGTTAATTAATTATCCTTAAAGATTATTAGCCTTCTGTTTCAGGATTTAGTTGATTTTTTATTTGCATGGGACATGGATTTGCATGGCACTTTGAATATTGATTATTTAAGATTATTTTTTGTCATTATGTTCATTTCCATTTGGTATATGGTTTATTAATTATTATTGCTGCGATTTGCTTTGCTTGCATATAAAACAGAATTTGCTTACCAAAATATTTAACATACTAGTATAAGGAATCAAAGCAAAATTATACAATTTAGCAGATGACAGAAAAACTCAATACCTCGATTGTATTTGTCATCATTTATATTTGGCACCTGCTTTGAGGAAATACAAATTTAAAAAAAAAAAAAAAGAGTAGTTCTTTAGTATATAAGGAGCTATAGTGGATACTGTTAAGAAGGGACAATTTATCTACCGGGTAATGAAAAGTTCCAATGGAAAAAGTGAAAATGTCAGTTGAACAAACTGTGATGCCATTGTGAAACAAGAAAATCAAATACCAAAGCATGTATTGAAATAAGCAATCTTTTAATGAAATATTTTATCCAAAGATTTCCGAATTTAGGAACAAGTTTATGAGCTAGGATGATGTTTTTCAGATGAAAATACATATCGTCCAACCTACCAGTTCCCTGATGATATTTCTGACACAAGATCAGAAGAAGGTAGCTAACTATTTAACCTCGTTAGTGTGAAGAATGCATTCCTTAATTGCCTGATTGTTCGATCATTTCATTTTGTTCTTTATATCAGTTTGCTAGTCCTTCCTTCTGACTTCATGAATGAATCACTTCCTTCAGTAAATGTGTACACAGCCACTGTTATCAATTTATTTGAAATATGTTAAATTTTAATTTGTCAAAGATCACATTTTTGCTGGTTATAATTAGTTTCAGATTATAGTCTTAGATTTCGTTCCCTCTTCTGCACATAGTCTTAGTATATAATGTTTTTTAGCTAAAAAGAAAACCCTGGAAAAAAAGCCTGAAAATGAAAAGAGTCCCAAACAAAATGGTGAAAAAGATGAAAATGGTAGTAAGTTGACATTGCACCGCTCCACGTACATACTTGGGTTATGGCTTAATACACTGATGTACTGTAAGTTTGTGTGATAGAGACAGGGACATGGGTCTTTTTTCTCAAATACAACACTGTAATGAAAAACAATACTGGTAAATAGTTTTGATGATTTTATAAAGGAAATTAGTAAAACATATTGCCTTCAAATATGAAACTGAATAGAATGCCAAAATTCTGAACTAATTTTGAACCTTGGCATATTAAGGGGAAAAAAATGCTATAAATCGAATACAAAAATCAAAAACAGTATGAACATGGAATTAATGAAAAATGCTTTTGAAGACTTGATTTTGTGCTCATCCATTCCCTGTTCTCTATCAATAAGAATGCCCAGGAACCTCAACCTGACCCCCACTCTATGAAACTACTAACATGTTTGGAGTTCTGCTTCAGAATTAACTGATTGTGCATGCCAAAACATTTCCTTTTCTCCCTTCAGCACTTTAAGCTAAAATGCTTCAATGTTTACTTACAAAATCACTCTTTTAGAATCTTATTGGAAAGTATTTTGTATTTACCATAGTCGTGTAAGTCTTTTTAAGGTCATTCAGAAGTAGAAAACATAAGAAAAGCTTTATGGTCATGTATATATGTTGGTCTTGAAATATACATGTCGTACATGTCATGGTAGAATCGTATTAATGTCACCTTGATATATATTCACATTTCATCATAATACTCTACCAAGAAGAGAACATAATTATATTTCTCATAATTAAAAAATTATGATATAGAGAATGGTTCAGAAGTGCCAAGAAGGTAAGCTTGGTATTTGACTTTGTAGTTTTCACTTCAAGAAATGCTTCAGGGCAAATGTATCTGTATCTGTGCTTCGTCTATCTGCTCAGCTTTACATGAAATGTATCCACGTCAAAATATCTTTCTACAAGTTTTGGTGCAGAAACACTTGTTTTCTTGATAATTCATAATGTACAAATATGTGGATACGTTTTGTGTATGCAATGGTGATGGATGGCTACATGCACTTTCATATGACTTTTATCATCATATTTATCTGAGTCTGTGGTTATGCATATATCATATTACTTAAACTTATTTTATTTATATACAATCAATTACATATCATTTTGGTTAATTAAAAATATAATACCATATACGATTATTAAGTTCATTACACATCAATTTTCCTTTTTCATGTTATACATTATCATTTTCTATGATTACAAGTATCATCATTTCTTTTATTTTTAATATAATTTTTTAGAAATTAGATAGTATATTTCATTATTTTGTTTTAATTTCCCTAGAATTTTTTCTCTGTTGTCAATATCAAAACATTAGAGTATTTGAACAATTTAAAAAATATTTTCAGACATAAATCCATACAAGCCAAGCTATGAATTCCCTTCCAAGGTTAAAGGTAAGTTACATGTTAAGCCTAATTTTGGTAAATATTTCAAATATGAGAAGAACATGACATTGTTTCTTATCTTCTCCAATTTATATGTTTACTATGTAGGTTGAAATACTGGGAATGTATAGAAATCTCAGTGTTCCCAGTTTGGTTACAAGAAGATATTCCTCCAACCTGATGAGCAAGGTTGTGAGTTACTCAGGATCCAGGTTATATTCTTGATTCAGTTTAATTCTTGAGTATTACATACTCTGTAGTAAAATATACATTATCACAAATACAAGATAGGTCATAAGAAGAGTTATGCATGTTTTTGTCTTTCATAAGCATATACTTATGGTGGCACATCTACATAAAAGATAGATTTAATGCACATCGAGGCATACACTAAGTTCAGGGATATAATTTCTATGATATGTACCTGAATCCACATCATCTTTACCTTCTTATACCCCACATTCCACCTGATGAAGTAATTGCATATACTCTGAAACATTGTGAATATTCACAATAAAGAAGTTGTTATCCAGAGAATCATCTACATAAAGATTTGATGTGAAACATGATTGTAAGAAAAAAAACTCTGTTTCCAGATGACTCCGGGTACCGATCTGAACCTGAAGGACGTTACAAGGATCTCTACCGCCCCCGGCACCGCAGCGAAACTTCCAAAAAGGAACCTCGCAGACAGTAAGTTATAACTTCATGTGCGTTAAGAAATTTACATGAAGAAAATGAAAAAGTTTCATACCAGTATTTTATCTTTGACAAAGTATTTGTTTACATAGTTTGTCGTAAAATATTAGCATTAAGACCATTGGTGATATTTTCAATTTTAAGCACTTTTATTCCATATTAGAAAGAAATGTATACATGTCATTAATATTTCACAATCTTCCTTCAAAATTTGTTTTCAAGATTATGATATTTTTTATTAAATTAAAATAAAAGAAATTCACATAAAGCTTTTTAAGGGTATGGCATGTATGACATGCAACATTGTGTAATTACCAAAGAACGTTGTTTCCTCCTCATCCTGTAGCAATCATAGCACCATGTAGTTCTCACACCGTGTCTCTGTAATGTCTTCTGTGTGTGTCTCATTGTTAGCACTATTATAACACAGGATAAATCATAAACTCATTCTTACACAATTATAGGATGAATCATAAACTCATTCTTACTACAATGTTAACATAGGATAACTCATAAACTCATTCTTATAATTATAACCAAAGAAAAATCATAAACTCGATCATTCGTATAATTATAACCAAAGAAAAATCATAAACTCATTCTTACACAATTATAACATATATGATAAATTATAAACTCATTTTATCACAATTATAACTCAGGATAAATTATGAACTCATTCTTACACAATAATAACACTGGATAAATCATAAACTCATTCTTACACAATAATAACACAGGATAAATCATAAATTCACTCTTACATAATCATAACACTGGATAAATCATAAACTCATTCTTAGCTAGTCCCTGATAACCTCTTTTGATGCTCTTTCGATGAACAAATGTTAGAAATGTTGCTATTTTAATTTCCCACAATAATCTAAGAAAATTGTAATAATTATCTGCCTAAAACCAGTTTAGAAATCGTCACATCAGGGTATTATTGTTTGATTGAGAAAACAAATTAAATAAATAAACTGAGCAAATGTTGTTTTGTAATTATTCAACTTTATAATTTAAATAAAGATGGTTGAATAATTAAAAAATGTATGCTGTCAAAAATCAGACAGTGTCTTTGCATTGCTTCCATGATGCAAATTGCATGTTTGATGAAAATAACCATAAAGAATTCTGTCTAATGGCCTCTGTAATTAACTGATTTTGTCCGTCAGGGTTATAACTAATTAAAATAGAACAATCAATAGGAAAAAGGGGCTTAAATGGAGTTGGGCTTTAATCTTGTGTTAATGAAACATTCAGACGTCAAGGCTTTGAATAAAACATGCAGCTGTAAGTTAAAACTCTCTGTTATAGATGGAATCAAATGGGTATCTGTTTCCAACATACTGAATTATCAATAACCAAAGCTAATTAACTTAGATACATTTTCACCAAATGTTGATAGTTGATATGTTTTGAACTATGGCAGTCATTAAATGAGTTTGTACTGTTGAGGTTTCTTCCTACGTAATATTATGCAAATATGCAAACATTTTGTCATTTGGGGTACAAGTACAGTACTTCCTTGAATATAAGGTAGGACCCAGGGTGCCCAGTTTAATTAAGTGCTTATTTGAGGAAGTATTTTATATCTGAGAATTTATGTTCCTGTTCTCCATACAAGAGTAATTAATCTAGGTACACATGCATTGTTTGAGAAGCAGTTAGAATAAACTGTATTAGTTTATAAATTATATACTTCAACCTTCCAGATTATAAAGCTACGTTTATGATTAAATTTTGATAGAGATTTTGATACCGGTAGATGAGGAAACTGGTACTGCTTAATTTATCTACAGTTACTTTAATTGTTGGCTCTTATCATGTGGATACCCATTTTATACCAATACAATTTTTTAAAATTAAAGGAGCAGTAGCACGTTTTTTGCAAATTATTTTTTTTCAAATTTCCCATTATAATGATAGTTTATGTCATTTATATTTGTCTAAGAGGGTAAAACGTCTTATTACACAAACCAATTATCTGTAGAGGTAATAACGGTGTTGCGTATAAAGCAAAAATTGCATGGCGGCCATTTTATTGTGAACACAATTTATTATTTTGAATGACAAAAACGATTCCCATGGTTTTACGGAACCATGTACACTCATTTTCAACTTGATTTTTTTAAGAGAGAAGGATGTTTCACTATTGGTGAAATTATTTTTCAAATATATTTCATCGACTTATTTCATCGAAAAACGTGCTACTGCCCCTTTAATATTTTACTGTAGTATAATTTGTCATCAATAGAATTTATTTGTGTTTTGCCATTAGAAAACAAGATGCATCATCCATTCAAATTTCCTTTGATTTTAAAAAAATATATAATATATTTAAAAAATGTTCATTATGCAAAAATAAAATCATTTTTGATCAAACAACGTGTAGAGCAATTTATACATTATGTCCATAGAAAACACACTTTATTTCAAATATTTTTTTCTTCTTCCTGAATTGGAGTGCAATAAATACACAGATGTGAAAATCGAACAATAGCTGACTCAGTTTATGAAGTTTGCAGAGAAAAATCAATGTGAAATTGAAGAACAAACAGTATTTGGTAGATGTAGTATTGATGTTAGTAACAGGCATTGATCTTGCAGGTCAAATATACTGCAAACGTGATAATATACGGTAATAATATCTTCAGTTTAATATTAAATATGAAATGTAAATATTAGTTTGGATATCCAAGTTTACATATTCACGCATTGCATTCATTTACCAATATGTTCTTCCCTTTATTAACTTGGAACATTTGAAATATCTTTTGTTACATGTAGGTTATAATAAACTTATCGAAAATATTTATTCAATTAACATATTTTTTCATCTGGCATAATGTATTATTAAGTGAAATGATGTTTATGCTAGCCTTTCACAAATGTTTTCCAAGAAATATACATTTTGAATTTCCCCCTGCTGCCGACCAGTTCCCTCACAGCAATGTCCAGGTATACCAACGTAGATGTAGTGACTCTCACAGCATGTACTTGCATGAATGTTTCTACTTTACAGTCAGCGGTATTGAGAACAGATTTATATGTCGTTGATATTCATTTATCTGGATTCATCCTCAAGCCAGGAGGATCTCGGTACTTCCTGTATGCATTCTACCTGAGATTATTGTGATGATAATGATGTAATGTTTGTTTTGTCGGAAGTTTCATGTCAAACTCCATTTTTGTTTTTATCTCTTCTGTGTTCATAATTATTCAAGACAGTGTTTCGTTATGTATTGTTCATGACTGTTGTTTTTCGTCATTTATAATTGTTCATCTCTTTTCAGCATCATATTGTTTGACTGTTTATGATTGTTTAGTCCTGTTTATCATTGTTTATAATTGTTCAGCAATGTTCATCATTATTCATCATTGTTTAACACCAATAAGGTTTGTCTGTGACATGGTTTTATCCTATACGAATATTTCTCAATGTGAAACAATCACAAAATCCCATAATAGAAATAATTATTGTTTGTGAATGTCACCCCAGAGAAATTGAAGTATTTCCTATGTGACATAAGTACAAACCACTTACTGTGGGTAAGAAAGCACTGAGACCAATGTGCCACTATTCCAATGACTGATGGTATGTCTTCTCCCCAGTTTCTACTGGTCTCCTGCCCATGCTAAGGCATCTATTGAAGTATACCGAAACCAACCAAGAAGTATTATGGACTACGAGCCTGGGTTTTCGTCTATTGCTTTCAGGGAAGCCAAATCGGTAAGTATTTTATATACTATATTTACCAATTTTTCTTTTAATTTCCCTTTTTGAAATGAAAAAGACTTGGTGCCTTCTGCATGATTTTGTTACTGAGTTCTTTATAAATTCTTGGTTAAAACTGCATCTTGAACTAAAATTTGTTGTCTTGCTTGCAACTATAAAATGTTGTTTTGGCTGACTTGTTGTCTTCTTGGGCACTTAATGTACATTTGTCATTCTGAAATATTTCAAATTTCATCAACAATTATCCGAAACCAAAATTTGTCATATTATGATTTGAAACATTTCAGAATGTTTATAACACATTTTATGATTTTAATTATTTGTTTTTACATCTTTGAGTATGTTAGAAGAATGAATGTAACTAATTTTAGTTATTTCATATTCATGATATTGTTATAATGTTATATTGTTATAATGATATTGTCAATGTGACACTGAGGTATTAAACTTAAAATATCAAGTTTTAATCAACATTAGGCCTTATTTGGTTTTTATTTTCGAAAGAAAACCACAATTAATGCACAAAGGAAAAAGTATAAATACGTATTAAAAGCCCAAAGACTATTAGTCAATATGGGAATCGATGGAGACAGTGTATGGCCTGCAGATATTATAACCCACTCCATACAGGCCCAATCTGTACTGATCAATGAAATGCTTTGTGCTCTCGCAAACTGTGTGAAGAGAAATTACACTTAATCTTCTGACCCAGTGAATTATAAGAAGAAACCCATTACTCCTACACATTTGTTATTGCTTAAAATTAATTGTTATTCACCTTGACATTATCCAGTCCAAGCTATACAACTTGAAAGAGACAAAGAAACTTTTGGAAGTATTGGACGTCTATTTTGATTCTGTTATTTATATTGATATTGACATTTATATAAACCTGCTAAATGTTGATATTGAAATGAATGGGAAGCCTCAAAATTACAATTATCTGCTTGTCATCTCAATACATTAAATCTTGTCAAGTGCTAAAGGTATAATTTCTCTAGCATAAAATATTTCTTTTAAAATCATTAAATTTGTATGCCTCTCTACCAGATCCCTTTGAATTAAAAGAAAGGGATCAGTTAAAAATGATTAGAGGCAGACAAAGCATGGTCCCACATCTGTTACCTGTAGTAAAGATGCTGGGTCGGATCAATAATGCTCATTGATTTTGAGTCCAGCCTCGTTTGCATGTTGTCGCCAGGAGATGCCAGTGTGTGCACGCAGGTAAAGCTCATAATTATAATCAAGGTGTGTCAGACTCGACCGGCTCTATTGAGCATGCCCATTGCGGAGTCACATTGTTGATGCTCGGAGGTGGTTACCGTATGATATCAGAATGGAAAGTATAGTTGTCATGGTCTAGTGACTGATTCTAGTGACTGTTTGATGTTCGGTAGAAATTCCGGCCAAGATCTCAAACCATCAGTTCATTGAGGGATAAAAAGAAGAAGAAGGTAGTACTGTATTTTAATAGCTTGTGTGTTCAATGGTTGGTCAGTCAGCAGTGTCCATTCTCACTGACCACACTGTCTGGCCGGACAGTTCCTCTGTGTGTCTAGCACAGCTGACTGACCAGACCGAATCTGTGTGCTAGAAGGTGTTATGCTTGCTTGCATCGAGATCTTTCTTCTTTACTGCTATAATACTCACTTCTCTTATTTCTCTTTATTATTAAAATACACGTTCTTTAACTAGACTGTTTTTAAGTTTAAAACAAAATAACTTTAGATTTTGTTATTTTTGTGAATATCCTTTAAAATACCAATTGTATTGTTTTGAAGAGGTAAAATTTTTTTTCAACATTTGAGCCTTTTTCCAGAATCGGGGCTAGTCTAAGGATCGTTTGGTCCAGAACAAAGATGAATAGATAGCGGTGTGCAGGCTTTGTTATCAGCAGGTGCTTTATCCCTCTCTGAGTAGAAGGAAGTCTTGTATTGTTTTGTGGTTGGGTGATTTTATTCAGATTTAGTCATAAAGTAAAGTATTCTCTTCTATAACAATAATGTCTTGTGAATAGTAGGACTCTTCAACATAACAAAGAGAATATAGACCTTTAAATCACTATTGTCATGTTGATCTTAAATAGTGACATCAGTATTGTAATTATTGTCAATGAAAACCTTGTTAGTTGATATGTAACATCAACATGATATTGTACTGTTTTTACTGACAGTGTCAGTGTTTTACTTATAGTGTCACTGTTTTTACTGATGTGTCACTGTTTTTACAGATAGTGTCACTGTTTTTAATGATAGTGTCACTGTTTTTAATGATAGTGTCACTGTTTTTAATGATAGTGTCACTGTTTTTTAATATGTACTGACATTGAGTAAGGGACAACATGAAAACAAAGATTAATGTTTTTATTTTCAGAATTAGTCTAAATTATGAAGATAAAATTATTGTTACAAATGGTTCTCTTGTTAGGTAAACAGTGTCGTGTAGTTGTATGTGTGCTTTTGTATGGCATGTAGATATACGGTTACAGTTGTTATTATTATCAGCTAAATTATCCATGTCAGATAGATAGCATTCTCTCTTTATTTTCTTCTTCTCTTCATATTCTATGTCTTCACAGGGAATGAACGTAACGTACCAAACAGGAAAATCTTGAATCTTGTGTTGTTCTTAGAGGAAAGGTGAACTGAATGTGACAATGCTGAAATTCAAAGCTTTTCATTTGCAGTCATAAATGATTAAAATCAAAATGAAGATCAATTACTTTCTGGCATTTACCAATAAGCTTCATTTACAAAATAAATGAACTTCACTTAAGCAAGGATGTAGCACAACCCTGTGATGTAAGTCCATATTTGAATTCAATGTTCATATCTTTTACTTAAAGATTTCATTATTTTTTAAAAAAATCTAAAAATACTGATGGAAAAATGATTGTCCAAAAAAGAGAGCATCGACACCTTATGATCAGTTGACAAGTTTTAAGATTTTTCTGTTTGAGTTAGACTGTATGTATTGTATACACTAGAGATCCCTTGTTGTCGAAGCTGGTGTGGGGAGGGTGCACATTTTGTACACAGGTGATTTTGAGTGCTTACATTTACTAACCCAGTGGATTGTAGGGACTTTCATCTTCACATCAAAGGGACGTCACAACTTCAAAAGCACAAAATAACCGCACAAATATTAAATTCACTTTCTTTTTATCTTTAACTGCCTTCCTAGGATCAGGACAATACCACTGAGGTAATGGAAAGTGCTGATGCAGGCATAAAATACAACTCTATCATAACATAGTATATTTTTCATAAAATGTCTTTCTACAATCTTACAAGGATTTATTAAATATTTTTAAATAAAAAATCTTTTTAGAAAGTATGCCAAATCAGTTAAAAATAATGACATATGTGGAAGTATTTTTCAAATTTCAAAATATTTACATACAATTGCCTCTTTTTATTGTAAACAGGAAATGAATATCAATACCAGTGTACCATTTCTATTCAAACAAGAAAACATATCTTTCTGCTGACATTATTGACAGTATTTACAAATATCATTTGTGTCATATAGAATTTCCTCCCAAGTAGAGAACACCGCTAATAACTTGATAATATGTTAATATTATTTGACTCATTACTCTATGTTTATCTTGCAGAGCACGGTGCACAACCCTCCAATAGAGAAACCAGGCCAGTTCAGCGACTAGTAAGTACACTGATTGTTACACACCCTCTCAGTGCATGGGATACATGGCTCACTATTGTGTTTGGAAGTGATACTGACAATTACATGTAAACGATACCCACATATAAGTAATTGTATATATAAATGTAAGTAAGTGATATCTACATGAGCAGACATGTGAGATGTCAGCGATCAATTGTCACAAGCATTAAGCTGTCATGTCAAGTTTGTTGAAGTCTACTTCCTGACACTGTATTAACACATGTTGTGAAGGACGTGTGCCAGCAGTTGGGCATAACATGCTGACCTTTAGCACAAACTCATCCTCTCATCGCTGCTCAGCTCGTTCTGGAGGAGTTGCCTCTTCATGTTGTTGAATCTTGTTGTTTTTTTCATTTGGGCAATGTCTTATTATTTGATATCTTAATCTTCACCTAAGAAATAATGAATATATCGAACTACAGAGCCAATGGCTATATTTTTCATTTGGCAACACATTTAAATCTCAATTTATTTTTAATTTGGTCACTTATGGATATTTTTAGTATTTATTACTCAATTTTAACATTTGACTTTTACATAAACACCTGCTCTACTGTATACGACTACTTGTTAGGTGAAGTTCATTGAAAGTGGGTGTCCTCCAGAATTATTGATTTCAAGTATATTGATGCTTGGAAACTTTTAGCTTCTAACTTTCATTAAAACATTTCAGATTTTAATCACAATTATCGCACTTTTCGTGATTCATTAGTGCGCTTTCGTGAAGTTCTGAGTTTATCACTGATTCTTAAATTTCACTCACTTGACAATATTTCTTACACACCCAGGGACCCGTTATCACACACTATTCCTTGCCTATATTTGGTGTCTATATAAAGCATTGAATACCTCTTTCTGTAAAATATTAGTTAACAACAAGGGTATCATTTTCACACTCACATTATGATTGGTCACTCTCTCAGATAAAGAAGTTCTCAAACTGTCCAATGCTGCCTTATCCACTTGGGTGTGAGATACAGATATTATACCAAACACAACTAATAGAACTTGTTAGATGCAAATATTATAACATGTCATGTCATTTCTGAAACCTCTGACATGGTAACTGGTAACATCTTAATATCTTGACTTACATAATGGTACATGTTAACTTGCTTCATAAAGTTTATCATATGTTAGAAAATCCTTATAAACGCGATAATGCATCTTGATATTACATTTTCTTCACTTGTTATCATTAATATCCAAATTGTTATGAACAGCTGTAATATTCTCACTTAAAGATAACAAACCTCCCTCTCACACTATGTGACTTTGTGACTGTATGACAAGCCACCAGCTCCACCCACCACAAACAGATGTGTCTGTACACACTTACCGCAGCTGTTGTCCATGTCTGAACCGTGCACTTCATTGTATATCATACATACATCCAGGCTTAGTTCAGTTATGTGCGTCATGATCTTGTATGGATTTCATTTATTTTTCAAATGTTGTGTATTATAACAGTAATTTTAAATATAACCAATGGAATTGATAATTGATGAGGAATATTGGCAGATGATAGGGAATAGAAATGATGATAATAGATGAGAATTTTATATGAGTGTGTAAATATTTGATTGTTAATTTCCCTCAGGAAAGAACAGGATATTCAGATAATGTATTGAGTTGTCTGCTAGCTTTCCTCTACTTGAACGAGTTCTGATAATTAGTTCAATGTTGCCTGCTAACAAGATCACACTGTCAATGTGTGGCTGATATATTCAAACATGTTATTCTTATCAAATTGGAAGTGACATTTCTTAAATTCTTAACAGGAATTTCTGAATTATATGCCACTATAAGAAAAAGTGTTAAAGAATATTTGGTAGCAGAGAAACTATGTCATGGTGTAGATCTGTAGTGAAACATCGCCATAATGAAAGTAAAGATGTTGATCATCCATAACATTCTTGTGTTTGCCACTGAGGTAATTTAACTAGTATAATGAGCAGATAAATGTTCTACTATTCATTTTTAGGAGCAGGTTTTAAGTTGCTAATCTTAAAATATTGAAGACGACAAAGAAAGAATAGAGGGTATTCTATTTGTCTTTTTGAAGACAAAAATGAAGGAAAATTATTTACCTTATAATATTTAGTTATTCTATACAAAATTTAAAATGTACATATGGAAATCATGTTTTGACATTTAGAAAGCTGTTATAAATTTATTGTGATCATTAATGTTTGTTGAGTTAAAATCGCATTTGCTTTCAATTAAGTCAATAAATTCATTCCATTGTAAATAAAATAGAGGAACCAAGGCTCACTAGATATTTGTTTAAGCGAGGTAGTGTTCTCTTTTTATGAAGTTTGCTTACCCTCAGAGACAGAAATAAAAGTAAATATATAGAATAATGTACCGTATTTATGTATGTAGGTAATGCATTCAGAATATCAATCTTATGGTTCAACCACAAGTGGAGAAAAGTTTTTATTCAACCATGAAATGATATGCAGCCTAATTCAAGACAGGACCATGTTACTCCTACATAGATCAGATTACAGTGTCAATTAGGATAGACAAGACACGGGGTCATTTGTCCTGCTCATTTGTAGGTTGAGTTTCATGATGAGTCCATCCAAGCACAAATAGCTCTCCCCTTCAAACGGTCATTTAGACCTCTTTAAATATTCAGGGTCTTGTTATGTGTTTAATATCAATATTTGGAATATGGATGAAGCTGGCCGAAGCCTCTGAATATTGACACAACGTTTGCTGACAGTATGGAGAGACATCCGAGAGAGTTTCACTGGTCACACCAGAGTCCTGGGATGTACTCCTATTACTATGACAGGTTTGCTTTTTATTCCTTTTAGTTGGTTTTGGAACTCTAAATTTGTGTTGGTAATTTGTAGTGTTAGTCTGTGAAATTGTTGTGCAATTTCATGTGAACTTGAAATATTGTCGCAAGATTGTAAGAATGTAGGCGATTTTTTCCCCAAGTGATTTGTGATTGTTAGAAATGGTCTGAGGAGGCATTTCTTTGATTTGAATTGTGTTAAAAAGATTTAATTTTGTGTCAGAAGGAAAGGACATGGAATAATATTCATCCCTGTTTGACACACCTTAAAACAACTGTTTTGCAGAAAAAATGCTCTCAAATAATAAATTGTGTTGTAATGAATTTGATATCCATTTATGAAATTGGTTTCAAGCAAATTTCATGATGTTTAGTTACAGACATTGAAATTTTGAAATCTGACTTATCCACCCTAAGTTGCAATACTGACCAAGCAGTTTTAAAAATAATTCATTTACTTATCCACCGAAATCTGAAATGCATTTCAATTATTTTTTCAATAATCATGTTAAGATAAATGTTTATCAAATGGGTGAGGTTTGCAATGAATTTTTAAACTAATTTTGTATCAACAAGAATTAAGTGTCAAAGCTCCCCGTTACTTAATCTCTTTTCCTGCACATTGGGTGTGTTAGATTCCATGGGAATTGCTCAATATTTATCTGCTGCTTACAGAAACACTGACTGTAAAGCCAATGCATGATATATCAACTCTTTATTATTCCTGTGACCTCGCTTGTAATTCTCTGCAGCTGTTCTCTATAGACAGACAAGTCAATTGATGCGATGAAAATAATTTAACATATCGTCTGAAAACAGTTTGCTGTAGTTTGTGGCATTTATAATGGATATATAATTTGTGAGTATTTATGAAATGAACAAGGTTTTGAAACATCTATTTTTCATCTTGTTGATAAGAATACGAGCAGTGAAAAACATCTTTTAATTAATGTTCTAATTTATCCTAAGTCAACACAGGAGGACAACACCTGAAGGCTCTGTTCTTGTGAGCTACATGTATATACCAGGGCCAATATTTGCGAAGCTGTCTTAGTGCTAAGATGGTCGTAAGCCAATGTTAATGTATGGCAGTTACGACTATCTTAGCGCTAAGAGAGCTTCGAAAATATGGGTCCACACCTTCATAGCGCTAATTTTGTCTGTGTGGGGATGCATATAAGGAAATATTTTTATGTTGTTGGCGTCAATGTCCAATATTTTATTGGAAATACAAGAATGTTTGATAATATATTGACAGTTATTTACTGTGGAGTGTAGTCTATTTACTTGTTTAGATATTAGATGCCTTCATCAATATTTGATATGAGAAAGTAATTGCTAATTGGTGTATGAACTCTATATATATTAATATGGAGCACTCCAACTGTGCAATAAAAATATGATTGAAACAATATTTGTTATTGATAAATTTTAGTTGGAGAGTTTGATCTTGATGATAAAATTGTTTATTTGAAACTATATTTGTTATAGAATTATTGCATAATAATTTCTGAAAATATCAAATTTAACAAATGCAAGTATCCAATAAATTGCAGCTTCCTTGTTTCTGATCATGAAATAATGGACTATCGGATGAGCTTAATGGCTGACATTAATTGATGAAACAATGTTAAGGCATTTTGTCATGCTCCAAAAATTTATTGATCATAGCCTGAAAGATGTTACTTTCCAATGAATTGATTGAGCGAATCCTCCATTGTCTACATGCTGCTTCCGACTTCCCTCTGCAAGTTCTCTGTGTGCTCCATTAATGGATTGCTTGATTTACATAGCTCAAACTTGTAATCATAAAGGAGCGAATTCCTCTACATGGACAGTTTGTATTGGAAACTCCTCTCACTGTTGGTGTGGCTCAACGCCTATCTCTTGTGTATCAGTGTAGTTACTTCATTGTCACCCAACACTGCCACGAGCTCCACTAACATGACAAGGCTGTAAGGCAACCCTATTGGATTTCTGCCCTCAGCTATCAGTTCCGTGTGTTGTCTTTCACATTTAAATTTGCAAGGTCATGGGTCACAGGAGGCAAGAATTAATACCCCTGGCCCATGTGTACCAAGGAATTATTGACCTAAATTCAGGAAGGCAGGCGGGAACAGTGTAAGCTAGATGATGTGAGATGAAGCCTAGCATCTTACTGTGAGCGAGTTCAGTGTAGCATGTGGCATCTAGATAGGAGTACAGCCGGGAGATGCTCCACTTCCCTCACTATTAAACAGTGTGTGTAGTGACAGTGCCACAAACTCGTAGGATTGTTTGCTCCGGCACGTGGATATAATGTTGACGATATGCAGCAGTTGATCGAGTCCTTGTATAAACCCAGGTAGGAGGTTTCAACTCATCTTGTCAATGTATTGATTTGAAGTGACACTTTTTGTTTATTCGTCAATATTGTAATATCCATGTAAGGGATGATATATTTATTTTATTTGGTTTGAAAGTTCATTTGTTGCATATGCAGGCTGTTCTCATAAAAAATGATTCATTGAATTTGTCACAACTGTTGTGTGTTCAGTTTTCTCAGTCTATGCCATATGACTAAAATGGGACATTGAAATAGGACTTTTATGGTACGTCTGCATATTGTTGAAAGGTTTGTATTCGCAAACATATGTGATTAACATTTGTTAATCTGAGAAATTGTTATTCACTTATTATAGTGGTTGAATTGGGTATTGATGCCACTGTGTTGAATTTTTATGAGCAATTATTTGTGAGCAAAATATAAATATTCATGAGTTAGATTTGAACAGATATAAATATATCTGTAAAGTATATGTTTACTCCATAGTTTACTCTGTAACCTTGGGAATTACATTGAGGTAACCATGAAGCATGCTAAAAATCTCCCATTTCCAGACCATCAAGAAAAGCAACATGTAATTAACCTTTCCTACTCATAACAGGTTACCCTAGTGTATGTGAGGTGGATATCATTAGCTACGTAACATGTTTGTGTCGACTGACGCCAACATAGTTGTAAGAAAACAGGTGTATCATTGTCCAAGTATAAGATACCTTAATATCATCAGGTGACAATTAATAAACTTCTCAGGTTATGACAGGTGTGGTAACGCGACTGGTCAGGCCTGACCTATATAGCCAGTCGGTACCCAGGTAGATTTACATTTCAGTGGGCGGTTAACATATTTACATGTGATTTGTCAACGTGTTGAAATAAGTACATATAGTGGACAAGGCTGTGTTACATGTCCTCCTGTTTTATTTACTATGGCAGATTCTATGTTTTATCAATTTTGAAAGACTTTTTCACATTGTGGTGGTTGGGAAAAGTAATGAAATAGGTAGTGGACAAGGTTGTATTATATGTTCTATTCATTTATTTACAGTGTCAGATATTCTGTTGTTGGATTTTATTAATGGGGGATATGTTTAAATGTTATTCGGGGATCTTTTTCATGCCATACTTGAAGATATTTTATTGTAATTAGGTAATATTTCGGTGTAAAGTTGTTAAGAAAGCAATTGGACAAGTCTGTCCTAAAACCTTGTCTTTTATTTACTTTGACTATAAGTATAATCCTTGAGTCTTGGCTTTGATGGTGTTGCTCATTTTACAAGGGTGGAGCTATTTTAAAGGCTTATAGCGTGGAAGCAAACACAATGAGGGTTATATTTGTTGCGAGCCATGTTAAACTCATGCTGAAATTAGCTTCTCTGTGTTGATGAATTGCATGGTTTTATACAACATAAGAGTCATTGTTGTTTCCTTAAAAAGTGCTGCTTGTTAATTCAACATTGTATAAACGCCTTCGTTTATCTTACTCATGAGCATGATTACTCATGCTGCCTGCTGAGGTTATAGACAGTTGGCCTTGTAAAATATCAGTTAACAAATCTGAAACAGGTTTTGCTCGAAAAATACTAACAAATGATGTCATGAGAGAATAAAACCTTGACATTTTAATCCACTTAGTTGTAGTTATCCATATTCTTGTGACAGGGGACTTGTAACTTATCCCAAATCTGGTGTAAGCATATTGTCATTCATTTTTTTTTACCCAAATGTGGTATAAGCAGTTTGACTTATCCCTGAAGTTAAAACCATCAAAGGACCCTTTTTTATAGGGATACTAAAGAGCCCTTGTTCGGGAAGAATGTGAGATGTGATAAGGCTGTTGGAAGCAACTGGATGTGAAATTCTTATACAACAATACACCATTCTCTCCTGCCTGTAAGCGTAATCCAGCAAAGCCAAACTTTGATGGTCAGTGACAGACTAAGTCCCCGGTTTACCTGTGCCCTTATCATATTATTTATGAGCTGACCTGTCTCTTGGCTTCAGAGGGACACACTGGCCGACAGTGACCAGATCAAACACTGTTTGCTCTTCATGTGCTCTGGTCAGATTGAGAGATTGAGTGCGCTGGGTTAGAACATGTGAACAATTCTAAATTATCAAGATATTTAGTGTAGAGATAGACAGAGTTTGATTAGAATATGTGAATTATTCTGATTGGTCAAGGTATTAGTGGTAGAGATTGAGAGACCTTGGGGCAAGAGCAAGAGAATTAGATAGCCGTGGTAAGGCATATGAAAAATTCTAATTTGATTACCTGGGTAAAGGTATGGAGAGTGGAAAAGTTTAGATAAAGCAATTGAATGCCTCTTACTTCCCAAAGTATGAAAGTTTGTAGTGAGAAAGCTTCGTCCAATGCCTGTGAAGAATTCTAATTTAGCAGGGTGTTAAAATGTAAGTTTCTAAAGATTCATGTGAACATTTCTCATTTTATCATCAATCTACAAAAAGTATGGAGAACCACAATAAAACTTCCGTTTTCTCCTCTTATCTTTGGTTCAAGTTCTGTAATGGCAATGAGTTCTTGATGATTACATGCTTATCTTGATGGTGTTTGGAATCTTATCCTAATTTCATTTTTTATATTTGAATAATAGTGTAGGCTTTGTTTTACGGAGAGAAATGAATGTTCATTTTCAGTTTTCTAATTATATGCTTAATGACTGATGTAATGACACAGTGGTTCTAGACAATAACTCACTGAGGGCCAGTATCAGAATCTAACAACAGCTACCTACTGACATTTCTTTATCAACAATTCTACAATAATCTTTCTGTCTTTGTGCCCCATTTGCGTCTGAAACAAGGTTATCTAAATTAAATCAGGAGACGGTTAAGTAGCTAATGTACTTACAAGGAAGCTTGTTGGGTTATATTTATCTCACAACTTTCAATACTCCTGGATTCTTATTTATTTATTCTGGAGTTTGACAATTACCCAAGAAAAATTAAATGATAATATCAAATTTCGGAATTCGTAGAATGTTTCTATTCAGAAGGTTGGTCTTAGAGGGTTACCATATATTACTGTGTATAAGACGACTTTTTTATACCAGAAAATAGGGGGCCAAAGAAGGGGGTCGTCTTATACACAAGGACTATGTTTCAGAAGAAGAAATTGTGAAGCTGGGTCGAGAAGATACGACGATATATATGATATATATGAGATACATGGTTTTTGCCGCGTTTTAGGGATCTGAGAAAGGGGGTCGTCTTATACACAATGTCGCCTTATACACACTAATATACGGTAATCAATCTTCAAATTCAGAACATATGATTTTGGGTAGAGAAACTTAAATGTTAGAATGTACTAATCATTGTCCAAGTGAGAAGGGCTCTTTTATAATGTCTGTCATGGCTTGTGTTGTTTAATCAGGCCATCAACACAGCACAAAATGTCATGTTTCTGTGTAATCATCCCATTGTGTTTAGCTGCTAATATTTGAAACGTGCCTTATTCTTTGTCCTGTCATTCCTCTACATTTGCACCATGGACTGTAGTGTTTGCCTTGGCCAGAAAAGGAATTCATTCCATTTCATGTTTCTGATTTTGTGGTTTTGGTCCCTGTCATGAGTTGTATGGGGTTAAGTGGAAAGAGAACTTTTTTCTTTTTGATTTTCTTGTTTTGTGTCCCTAACTGTTGACCATGGATGAGATTTTGTAGCATTGAGCCAAAAAAGGCAAATATAAACTGATGTTTCAGATTTTGTATCGGTCATGGGTTTGGCTGTATGTGATTGTGGAATGAGGACTTTTAATGAGGTTTTCTTGTTTTGTGTCACTTTCTCTTGATGGTGAATGAGATACATCTTATAGCATTGGGCGAAAAAAGGAAATAATTTCTACTACATGGTTTACATTTTATGCTTTTGTCTCAACCTTGAGTTAAAGTGTAGATTCGACCATATAGAAAATCTATTCTTATTCATCTTTCTGGCTTTGAGTGTCAGTATTTACCAGGATAGAAGATAAGCCCAAAAAAATGTCTGTGCATTACATTATTTCCTAAACAAGGAGTTGTTTTTTGGGGACTTGGTTTAAAATTTTTTATTCTTTCTATTTGTGATCTGATCCATGTGTTATAATGTATAAGACTGAACCATAAAAGGAGTATTATTATGTTTATCTTTATATAAGTTGCCGAGGTCCATGAGTTGTGTGAGTTTGTAGGACAGCTCCACATGTTACAGCAGACTTGTTTGTGTGCTGATATATGGTATTGATAAACTACTGTGTGCAACAGTTGTATTCATTCTTATTGGAGATGCATGAAAGTTATCTCAAGTTTATATGTTGTCACCAAATTATCCTGAAAAAGGTAAAATTGTTACATTTACATGACCTTCTTTCTTGAACAATTGTGGTCTTACTTTGTAATATATATATTTTTCGCCGCTAATGACTGCGATACTGCCGAAGCGGCGTTAAGCAATAATTCACTCACTCACTCACTATATATATTTTACATCAATTTCTGATTGTTTTCACAAATATTAATATTTTAACCCATTTTTGCACAGTCCATATATTGCTTACTTGTACATTTAAATATTTGTACATTATGTTTGTACAAGACAGTTTATTACAAACTATTTGACAGCACTATGCTTTCTTTCCAAATACCTGATCAAAATGCCATCAGGTTGTCCCAAGGCACTCTTCCAGCTGACATTTAAAGCAACTCCAGACAAAAGATTACTGAAGAAGTCTACCTTAACCCTGACTTGTGGGTGGGTCACCATATGGTTGGCTGAAAGTTTAACAGCCTCAGGAAGAATAGGGGCCAACTATGTTAGTGCAAAGTTGATTTTCACCAAATGTGGGAAGCTGAGGGGTCCTAAAATGTCTCTGAAACTATTCCCCAATCCTGCTCTAATTCTGCACATGTGTCAGGAAATGCTGCAAGGACTATAACGGAAGCTAGAATTGGATGCCTTGTTTTAGTTTTGTGGAGAAAAGGGTTTTGGTAGAACTTCTTTTGATATTTCAGTTAATGTTCCACACAGAAACATTTGGTACTATCGTGTGTTTGATGTTTTCAGTTAAAGTACATGATTTGAATAGTCGACTAAATATTTCCTGAACTATTGTTGAAGTTCACATGGGAAAGATAGTGAGAAAAACATCACCCCTGTCTCACACACTTCATGATAAGACCTATGTCATAAATTCATATCAAACTAAAGTAATTCTTGAAAAAAATCAATCTTTTTTGTAAATTGCTTCATGATAAACTATAAACAACAATCATCTATATATATTTATTATTAAAATACATATTTCAAGAATCAAAGATATTGGATTACAATCTGTGATAACTCTATTTTATATTCTACCTCGGCATATTTCTATGACTATTTAGTAATAATAAAAAAAGGTGTTTGTATGGAATGTCTGACATCAACCTATCCGGGCTAGACGAACCTGGTAGATATGTGATAGAGTTATTAAATATGTTCTGCAAGGCTGAGTTTCTATGGACCCTTTCCTCCGTACAGATAGGATGAGTCGGGGAATGAAGGAGTTGGTGAGAGCTGTAAACACTGTCAGGTATTCACAAATCCTTCACAATTGGTTTCGTCACCTGTATACATTTTGATGGAATACTGTGTGAAGAGTTTAATAACTTATTTTTGTTATATAGAAATCAGATATTTTGTTGTGAAAAAATCTTTTTAGATGTTTATTCTCATTATGAGGGGAAGGATAAATTATATGGGAGCTTCATAATTTAGAGAGGGTTTTATTATAACAAGAAAGTGTTCAGTTTCAAAGTGTGGAAAATAAATGTTTTTAAATACATTTCAAGCATTTAGTTCTACTTGACACCTCTTCACAATATCCATGCATAACCAAATAACAACATTGCTATGCTTATATACCGATTATTAAGAAATTCAGAATTGATACTTGTTTTAATTTTATTTGAGTGAAACAGAGTTTCAAATGCAGAAGATGCTAATCCCAGAGCATTAAATTCTGAATTTTGATAATAACATCAATACAGTTCTTTCTAGTCTCATCTTAATTACAATTGAGAGACTAAATACCAAAATTCAAGGATTTCCGCAAATCTAAGAAATGTTCATTTCAGAGCTTTGTTAATGAATTCACTTGAACATTTCCAGAGTACAGGAGGTGTCCATTTGCATTGTAAATACTCACCCAGTACTCTCCGTTCCTTTCATGTGTGGAGTGGAGTGACCAAACACCGAGCCAATAGTAATAAAAAGTTTCCACACGCCAGAGCAGTTAAGTTATGGAGACGCTCTGTCCATGCTTTGTTTAGCACTTAAAGGCATATTGACTCTTTAGTGTGGAGGTGAATATACTTGTATAGAAGAGAGATATGAAGACTAAAGTGGTAGAAATAAACATGACACAAATCTTTAGCATGGAAGTGACTGACGTGTTAATCTGTGTGTTGACAGTGAGGCATGTACATAGAAACACTTTGGAGATAGTCTGAGATGTAGAATATATGTGTATGTTGACATGGTTGAAGTATAGCTGCATTTGAGTTTTTATTGAACAAAGATGATATTTAGTGAATATACACCTGATTGGTTTTTCATTACACTATATTAATTTTGACTGAATTTTGATTTACATATTTTAAAGGAGCAGTAGCACGTTTTTTCGCCCAAGTAAGTTGATGAAATGTATTTGAAAAATAATGTCACCAATAGTAAAACATCATTCTCTTTTAAAACAATCAAGTTAAAAAATTAGTCTAAATGGTTCCGCAAAGCCATGGGAATAGTTTTTGTCATTCGAAAAAATAAAATGGGTTCACAATAAAATGGCCGCCATGCAATTTTTGCTTTATACGCAACACCGTTATTTCTACTATAGATGATTGGTTTGTGTAATAGGATGTTTTACCGTTTTAAGTAAATTTAAATAGCACAAACTATCATTATAAATAGGAAATTTGAAAAACTAAATTTTGCATAAAACGTGCTACTGCCCCTTTAAGACTTTCTTGATTGTTATGTATACCGTGGTATGATGCAGAGGTTATGGTCATTATCGAATTATGGTGAATGGCACAGCTGACCTTGTGTCAAAAGCTTTGTACCTTGGCATTCAATATGTGTCCAACTAGAGCCACACATTGTGAATACCATGTTTATAGCATATTACAAGTTTTACACTAAATGTACAAAAACAATCTATATACTGTATGCTGGGAAATTTTAAGGTTTTTGTGGGTATAATGCTTGAACTTCGAATATTTCCAACTAACACAAATTTTCAACATTTCAACACCAACACCAATCACTCCCATATTACTAAAATTATGATCCAATAAAGGCTGTAAGGTCCTGAACCACGAACATTTCCAACCTTTCCTGGTATACGGTATACCCTCAATATCATCATCTACAAATTGTCAATATAATCTAGTGTGAGATGAATGTCAAGTTTGACAGATAGGTCATCGATAGGATGCAGCACATTACCGTTAACAATGTCGATATTTGTACTTGCTGACCTCGTATATTTATATGCAACGCTGGTAGTATATATATATATAGTATGCTGATTGAGAATGACATTTACATATCTCATTGGTATTCAGAGGCTAAAGGTGAGGGGATGACCTGCTAATTATATCGCAGATAGAGCCGGTATGTCGTCTTGTTTATCTACTTCGTGACAATCTTCTATACGTGATGATTAAGCATAACAATGTATTGCAACTCCTTCAAGAATACTTCATGGACTTGGTTTAAATTGCATCATTTTAAAGGTCTGAAGCCCTCTGAATATAGAGTAAATAAGACTTAATATGGAGACATCATCCATCATGCTGGTCTGTGGGAATGAATATACATGGACATCAATCCTAGGTACTGAAAGTTAATATCAAGTTTGACTCCTTCGTTTCAAGTTTAAACAAGATTTGTAACCTTCAGAATAGAGCAGATAATGGTGAGTCGACCACTTCAGCTGTCATTCTGGTCACCTCTTGGTCAGTTTACATATGTTGACCTGGTCAAACACCATTCCTTTTTGACATGCCGGACAGTTACTCAAATTTTATGGAGGGAGTATGCTCATCTTTAAATCAAAGTCATTTCAGTAAATTCTAAATTCATTACTGATTATTTTGAATACTCATGATATTGGAGTGCAATGACATTTTGAATAATTAATGTCCATAACAAAACAGAAGCAAAGCACTGATTGATGATCCTGTGTGTTTCTTCTATCAGTGTCATTATGAAACACATGTGATAGGAGAGTTGCCTTACATTATCAATACATATCTACCTGTGTTCTGTTTCATTGTCACAAAGGGGCGTGATAGCGCAGTGGTTAACATGTTCGGCTTCAGATCAGAGAGAGATTTTTCTGCTGTTCTACAGACAGTAAGGTTTGGGTGCAATGCTACACTGAAAGTCAGTGCAGGACAACCCATGGTTCGCTAGTTCCAGCCAATACTTGCAGGTTTCACCGCAATGCATAACCATAATGGTGTTGCGGGCTTTCTCCCTGCAATAATACAAGCAGCTGTGATATAAGTGAAATAATCTTGATACCGGCAGTAAAAACAAAATCACCTCTTCTCCTTTCACCTCATTGTCACTACAGACACAATACTATGTACAATACTTTAACAGATCTGTAGAAGATAGTCTAGAAGATAGTCTACACAGCATCTATCTCAACATCAGTTGCATATTTTCTTGCTTCAATGAGATACCATTTGTGTGCTAAACATCACAATAAACTTAACATAATAAAGAAATTACAGTACTTGTTTGTGTGTGTCAGTATACCTCACCATGTTGTCACATACTCTGGCCCGTGTTCAAGGTTGTCTCCCACTGTATCAGATAGCAGATCTTGTTGCAGTTCCATCAGATACCAAGTACACACTATAAGAAGACACCAGTATCTACAACACCCAGTACATGTATGCAGCTCAGTGGAGTGCCAAGATACACTGCCTATAGCTCTGCATCATATTGTAACTGCAGCACTGCACTAGATGTTGTTATTGTTCACGTGTCTGGCACTCATTCAAATACTACATGTAATTTGGGTTTGGCACCATGTCAGTGGTCTATGTTTCTTGAGGTTCGTATGGGTACAATAAACATTCACTTTTTGTGGCATTTTTCCTTTTCCCTAACTAATAATTGTAAGACCCTACCATTGTCTTTTAAGTCATTTTTATTGAAATATGGAACTGCAGTAGGTAAAGTAAAAAAAACGTAAAAGGAAATTCAGATCATTTCTTGATTAGAAAATAATTTCTCTGAGTGTTGTACCCACTCTTGGAGAGCCCCCCTAATGCCAATAACTAATTAATGCAGGTATTTTGTTAATTACAAGAGCTGCTGAGTCGACGTTATAACAGTACTAGAGTCAGAACTGTGTCGCCCACACATACTTCACTTGTTTCCGAACAGTTTGATACTAGCTGGCAAACAATGATCAAGCGGAATTTGCAGTATAGAAATCACTATTTGTTTCCAAATCAAACCAGTGAAACCATTCCACTTTTATTAATTGTTTAATTAAATGTATCTGAATAAATTAAGCTCATCATCCATTTATCCCCATCACACTCAGATGTCCACATCAGATATACTACTTCATTTAACAAGTTAAAATTGAAGCGGGAATACTACACTGACTTTCAGTGCGGTACCATCCATGGTATGCTAGTACCAGCCGATGCTTGCAGGCTTTCCCCATGAAATATTACCAGCAGTCATTATATATAATGAACAAAAATAGTTGGAGATATTTTGAAAGTTTGAAATTAAGAATAATGATGTATTATTATTTGAACTATTAATCATAAAACATTCACTATGCCATACTCATTTTGTTCGAGTATTTCTCCAAACAAGTTATAATTCCTGAAGTTGCACCACCCAGGAATGGTTTGCCAGTAACAGAAATAATTCAACAGGTAAAATGTCAAGTAATACAGAAAAATATGACATCAGCATCTCATTCTTTATTGTGGTACAAGTAATATTGGTTCCAAATTGTTCAATTGTTTGATTCTCTGGTAGGACGGCAGAAAACAAAATAACCTGTGAGATCGATACCATATTCCTCACCAATGAACCAAGATAAGTATTATGTAAGACTCTGAGTGGAGACAGTGCTAGTGCTCTTGATGTCTGCGTGAAGAATGATTAGCTGTTGTGGCTGGCAGAGCGGACCCATCATCTCGGCAGCATCCAGCCATGTTTATCTGATTGAGAGTTCCTGTCACAAGTTCAGGTGGAATAAGTATTGATTTATTGATGCTTGGTGTTACAGCATTGCTCTCAGGTAGACAATAGACCTGCAGGTATCATGGAGACAGGTAGCTCAGGTAAACTCACAGAGTGAAGATGTAAGAATATGTTGGGAATTATTTACTTGTGGCTTGTCAGATAGTGGAACTTTGAAAATATTTCAAGGTAAGATTTGTCTGGAACTATATCTTGACATAAATTGTTTGCTATCCTTTTGCAAATAGTACCTTTTTACCATTCCTTTATAAATAAGATCTCTTTCACTTTCACTTAAACTTTAGTGTAAACAAACATCTTGTATTCTTAGGAAAGAAAATTCTCCTCTGACTTAATTCTCTCCAGGAGTCCTCTAAACCCTTATTCAAATCCATACCAAGGTTTTTACAACCAAAAAACCCTGAAACATGCCTAAGCCACCTTACAATATACAGGTAGATCAGGTAAACTTCTCGTTAGTATCTGAACAGGTAAGATTGATGAAGGAAGTAAAGCACCTAGGGAGTATATATTCTGAAAGTCTGTTACAATACATGATTGAAGTTGGACTACCAATATAGCCATTACAATGGCAAGCATAGATTTCAGGTGTGTTAACGATGCAGCCAGGTAGAAAGGTGTCACATTGAGAGCAGAGGCTGATCACCTGAGCTGATTAATTATTGACCATGCCCCAATCTTCTTTGAAGTGATATGTTTGAGAGGCATTTTAAAATTTCATGGCATCTTTGACTTCATTGTATTTAACATTGATTACTTGATTATTTCTTGCAAGTTGTGTAGTAATCTATCTATAAGATATACATTGCTTAAAAGTCATCTGACATTCTTGTATATATATATTGATCAATGAGGGGAACACAATACAATTTAATATTATTGCCATCCCTCATTACTATAAAATGGGAATTGAATAAAATGGTAATATTATTGCCAATATGAAATTCTGCTCTTTTCCATTAAAAAAGGATAATAGATAGAGTACGTTGATCTTATTATAAAGCTTCACAGACAATCAGAGAGTCAATAAGGGTATCCGATGTACAACAGCTGAGCACATGAAAGATAATGAACATGTTCATCTGCGAGATCATATTGAATTATTAACGAGTATAACCTCGTTCATATATAGTACACCTGGATGTCGGATCTCCAGGTTGCTTGCCTCGACTCGTCATATTCCTCGACCAATCATATTCCTCGACCAATCATAGTCCTCAAGGTCAGCTCTCTGTTTGAAGTCGCACTAAAACATGCCCTGACAATTATCTGTGATCATATACCAGCTGTATAATTTCTTTAATATCACAATGTAGCCAAGGCCGAAAACTATTATCACTTGTGTTTGATTATGGTCCTATCTCTGTAGGATGTTCAAGGAAATTACGGTGTGTGGAGGCTGATCTAGCTGATTGAGTTCATGCTGGTTATTAAAATCAATAGGTACATTAACTGACACTCATCATTCTGATGGATGTGCATGGGGTATTCTAGTTTCGAAAATATTGCTTAAACTTTTAACGATTGAACATTTTTTCCAAAGTATTTAAGTTAATTAAAGTGTTGCTTAAAAAATTCAAAAGTAACATCAGAAAATTTTGAAAATCCTTTACAGATATGTAATATTTAACCAAAAGGAATGTATTGGTTGTACTTATTTAAGCAGGGGAAGTTCTTAACTGTTTGATTTACACCACATAATTGAAGCATGATGATGATCATGATGATGTTGTCATTGATAGATTATTATGATGTATGTTAAGCAACTGATCTCTTACATATCTCAAGAAAGAGACTAAACTTGTTTTTATTTATAAACAATATTTAATTCATTCCAAAATAATCCCGGATTATTTGGCATTTTGTTAAATATTTGAAAGGATAAATATAAGCAACCCTAGATGTGGATGAAACAGAATGTTAGTGAAGAGTGAACAGGTTTATTTACAGAGGCAAGCTTGAGTGAGTTCTTTAGAAGCATGTCCTGTTATTGCAGCTATTTGTGTGTCGACTATAGGTGATAGCTCCCACTGAGATTCATGCAATACATGACCTGAATTTCTTCTTTTAAACACTAGTCAGTGTGACTTTATATCATAAAGAATTTTTCTTTATTGAAGAATTATGAATAGTTTGTTAACCTGTGCTCAAAACAGCGTTCATGCTTCAGTTAGTTGCATTTTTCCCCCATGCTTTCGGATAATAGTTCTTTATTTGTATATTTACTTGTTATTATTAAACCTCCGTTTATGAAAACTGAATATTATTTCAAAATATCAGTCAATAGTGACATATTTAGAAAGGTATTGTAGGTAATTGTAAAGTTGCAGCAGGTAACATTCATGCAATCCCCTTTGCATCCAACAGAACAATTATTTTCATAAAACAATCGTAATTTACGCAATAAACCATAGTTGTAACATATGATGTATAAAAATTGAATAAGTTTCATTTGCATCTTACAAAAAAATAATTATCCCTCCACATACACATATATCACACTGGGACTGTCAGAATATAATTCATTCTAAGCATGTACTGTGAAAATGATATATTGCCACGTATCATTTACATGTTAGAGCTAAGGTTATCAGTTTTGTTGATAGGTCCGCATAATAACAAAGGACTTAGAGGATAACCCTGTTTACTTCCTCTTGTTGAAAGTGACAACAAGTTTATCTTGTAACCTCATAGGCAAACATTATTAGACAGTATTGTTGACAGGATGTGATAATTCCATAGTGGGGTCGGTCCCCCTTTATGCTACCTGACGTTGGGGAGTTTTGTGTTCTGGTCTTGTCAGTGAAACCTCCCCCTTTGTTACCGGAGCAGGTGTCTCTGTGACTCTGCATACTAACCAGGTGTATTTCCTCTGCTTTATGAGTGTAGGACAGTTTGTAGCACCTGCTAATCATATGGTATTGCTGCCCCTTTGTGCGGTTATTGATTGACGTCATAATTTTCAATTTGAAAACACAGGTTTTGAATCTCATGCAATTTGTGCAGCTTTTGTATTTTCGTTGTGAACGGAATTAGAGGATCGATGTAACTGCCTTGTAGTTTGTAAGTTTTGTTTAAAGCTAAATAACTTTTTCAATTGGTTTATTGATTATTGTGTTATGTTCTTTTGGTATTATTTGGCTGAAATTGATAAGTGGCAACCATTCAAGCCATTAAAACATGTTGATATAAGAAATGATCAAGGTATTTACTGTAGACCAAGAACAGGCATTCCTGTAAATATTAAAAGGTTTCAGAAAGAGAGTGTCACCTTTATCTTCATGGCATTCTTTGGAAAAGGTCAAGAGAAAATAAAGGCAGTTGTGGGTAGCTAGACTGAATGTTACCAGCTTTTATGTCACTGGCTCAAAGTCAGGGTTGAGGGTGGAATAATGTACTACAGTCTATAGAAATGACAACAGTTTCTGAAGTGTACCTCAACCTCCGCCAGTATGTGACCTCCACATCAGTGCAGCTATAGCTTCACACCCAATTGCTCTTCACGCTTCATTTATCAACAGTGAAATATGGGACAGGTTTTGTGCAACATCAATCTACTGCCCTTGACCTACCTGTAAACAATTCAAATATGATAACCATAGGTGCATTTGAGAGAGTGTGTGTCCGTAGATTAATTATAATCTATTCTTTCTATTGATGAAGGGGAACATGTTACTACAAAATTCTACCCCATTGAAAACTCCCGTCTGTTGATGACCAATTTATCCTCCTCTTGATATATTCCTAATATTTTGTTTTATTTCTTCATTTCATATCTCAATCATATTACCTGTATATATTCATCAGTATATAGGTCCAAGATTTTTTAGATAAAAATGATACTTTTTTTTACATTTGATTAAGCAAATTTGTATGAATATCCAATTGTAATGAATCGTTGAAATTGAGCAACTAGTGCAATTTATTTCTTTATGATGATTGCAGTTAATGTTACATCAAATGATAAAACGAAAGGGTGAATGCTGTTTTCCATTGGAAGGTACACCCACCCTATTAATCTGAAGAAATTGATTGTTCATAAGAATTCAAATGTAAAAGTGGGACCAAATTAGCAGTATAAGTATTAGTTATCAATTATTAATTTCTCTCTCTTTCTTGCAGTTCATTGGGTAGAAAGCGCCAGACCTCAGTGCCAGATATCACCAATGGTGATGACTCTTGGATTGACAAAGAAGATGACTACAAACGGGTTCAATTGGGTGGGGAGATTCCCTACAAGGGGCTGCAAAAACCAGCTCCTGAAAAACCCAAAAGTAAGTTTGAATCCTTTGTCATGCTCTTTTTCCATTGATACATTTTGAAACATGTTGCTCAAGTCAGCTGTACTTAGGATTGAACCTTGAGTAATGACAAATTCAAATAGTGTTGATATCTTGAACATCAACATCATTAGGAAACACTATTTAGATCTTTATAATTGTATGAAACACTTAATGTGAAAGTTTGACTTGAGCAACACTGTCAAACTATCAAGCTGCTGGTGATTTTGTGTACTTTTTGTTTCTCTCTGTATGTTATGCTGGTTATCATTCACTCAAGATTTCAGTTCATCTCCAGTGCTTAAGCTTACACCTTGAATTGTTTTTTTTTAACTCAGTTAATTCTTTAGATATCACCAAGCTTGTGCTGTTTTGTTTTATTTGAAGACTCCCTAAACATGAACCTGTCACTGCATTAAGATACCATCAATAATACACAGCATGCTGATCATTGTTTTCCACTTTTGGGGAAAGGAAAGCCACCTATATGCTTATGAAACATTTGAGCATGCTATTTGTTTTTTAATTAAATATTTTTTCAAATTTAGATCAGTTTCTCGGCTTGTTTTTTTTTTACAAATTGTTTTTATTTGTATTAGGAATATGATGACATACATCTTGCATTGCCTACTAAAGTGTATGTGCATATTGATGATTACCGTACAGGTCGGCATTGAAAGCATGCCATACGTGACAATTATCTCATTAAGTGTAATTACCTTACGGAAAGTAGACCACCAACTATCCAGAAAGAATGAAGTGTGAATAATTACTCCTGTGGTAACTCAGAGCTTGTCCCAAGCAAAGAACACAAACAAATGTGGATGTGAACAAACTTCAAGACTTAGACACAAGGCTTAATCTGGCGATGTCCGTTAAAGCCGAGTTACATGATAAGTGACAAGTCACACACTGGGACGATCCATGTTATCGGAGGTGTTGTGATTGTTGAGTGGACGTCCTGGACTTTGCTTTGTCTCTGTGTTGTGCTGTAACATATCTCCTACCACTCATCACATGATGTTTAATCCTCCACGCTGTGTTTCACCTACCTCGCTCTCTGATATGATCTGGACATCAACAGGACCTTTTCTGCTGATTTGTGAGTAGTCATCGAGACATACCCCTCCCTGCCTCGTTTGCATATTGTAGTGGTTTGGTATCTCAAGCAGTCGACAAATCTCTCAGACTATTTTGCTTCTAGTGGACGGGCCTTTTATTTTGTTTTTCGTCACTTTATTCTGTGTTTTGTTTGTTTTGTTACTACCAGCAGCTTCAGTCACCATGTTAGCTTAACCAAAGTTTGATTGCTATGTGCTGTTTCAGGTTGATTCTGATTCAGTTAAAATAACTTTTTAAATGATAACTTCAATCCGTATCAGGTTCTTTATATTCAAAATTCATTTCAGTGTTTCAGATTGTAAGCATACATCAACCTGATACATATTTTCATAATCTGCTTTGAAAAATTACTAAATGATGAACTTAATTCACTTGCAGTGTACATAACCGAGTTGTTTGTGAGGAAGCCTGAGTTGCATGGTGGATGAACCTGACTGCTACTAACAAAGTTACAAAACTGTTTCTTAACTAATACTCGCATGTGAGAGTAAGACTCATATATCAGCCATGTCTACATCCAGTGCCAAGTACCATGAACCAGTGTTCAGTTCTGAGTTCAAGAGATCTAGAGCTGCCCCCAAACCAATGTTAGAATCTTCCTCTGGCTCCAGAAGCACTGCCAGTAGTGGCTATCATTCTGTCGTAAATTATCCATTATCATATCAGGAATTCGAACCAGAGCAGGGGCGTAGAAAGTTTGAAGAGTTGTCAGATATATACACGGGTCGACTGCTTGAGAAACCTACCTATAGCGAATACATGTCCTCTAAACATTCCAGTGCCCAAAACAACTTGAATTCGAACCCAGAGAGATCTGACAACAAGAGTGACCACACATCTAAAGAAAGGCTGAATGAGTATCCAAAGACTGTGCTTGTTAGAGACAATATTGGGAGTCATGCCAATGTTTATCAGAAGTACTCACGTCCAGAAACTCTTCATATCCAGTCCAAGGAAGATACTTTATCTGTAGACACTGCCAGTACTGAAAGCTACTCCAAGCTGTTTGACAAGGAGGAGCAGAATCGAAGGAAAGAATACCGACACAGAGTTGAGGATCACTACAGGAGACTTGTAGCCGAGGAGAAGCTCTCTCCAGACACTGCTAGTATACTGAGTGATGCCTTCGCTCAGGCTGAGGACAAGGCAAAGTACCAGTCTTCTGGTGTGAAGGAACAGTTGGTCTCACCTGTGTACCAGGTCGGAATAGACAGGTCTGTCTGGAAAGCTATTGATCATAAACGATCAAAGTCATTAGAAAGATTGAGGCTTAGTCCAGACAGTGAAGTTCAGCATTCTGATCAGAACGTAGAAAGTGCCACAGAAAGATCAGATCATGAAGTCAAGTCTAAAGAGCTGAAGAATGGAAGGGAGAAAATGGATTCTCCATACCAAGAATTGACACAGACTGTGATTGAAAGTTCTGGCAAGCCCAGTGGAAAGATAACCATGGCTAAAAGTGGTAGACCGGGACAAAGACTTGATCAGATTGTGCTTCCTGAGAAAGGATTTCATTGGGCAAAACAGAAAGCAGACCATTCAAAAACTCCTGATCATGAAAGAAACCCTGATTATCAAAGAGCTTTCTCTACCCGATCTGTGACCAGTGATAGATCCTCCCGGATTGACCCTCATACTTATCAGTCTTATGCTGCTGGGATACTGTATTCTTCAGGAAGATCAGAAAAATTCTTGAACTTGACACGACATTTCTCTGTCCTGGAAAGAATATCTGAGATTCAAAGTCAAGCTGCCCTAAGAAAACAACAAACATGCGAAAGTCATATTAAAAGTATAGATCCACAAGAATATGTCAGAATGTTGTCCATCCAAGACATGATGACCAGAGAAGAGTTAAGGGAACTGTATACTGAGCTTGAAGAAGCAAAGAAAAACAAAGAATTCTTTTACAGTGCGTGCAAGCTGGAAGAAGCACAGTGGAAAAGGGAACATGATAAAGATCTACTAAAGAAACAGAAATCTTTCAATGACTTGAAAGTTTTGTATACAGATGACAATAATGAGAAAGAGACAGTTTGTCCAGTAACACCTGAGATTTCAAAAAGAGAAACCCCTTATTACCAGCTGTCTGAGAAGTATAAAATCATGGAGGAGAGGCAGAAACTTGAAGAAAAGCGAAATGAGCTCTTGAAACCTGCAGAAGATACAACTTCACCAAGAAGTCCTGGTCCATATCTCCAGATACAGGAACATGCTGCCAGGATGACCAAAGCACGACCTCTTTATGGAACTCACATTAAGGAGTTTCCAGCTAACAAATATGAAATCCATGTTCAGAATGTTGCTCAGAAACCCAAAGATGACAGTTCTCTCCATGTCAGGTCAATATCAGCTCCCAATAAAGAAAACGAGGAAAAGGTTGGAGGATTGCAAAGATCTGATTCTTCCAAAGAATCCTACTTTGGGATTGGAGACGCTGAAGAAGATTCATCGCAAGCTGAAGTAGTGGTAACTCCTGAGAGTATAGTAAGAGGAAATCCTCTCTATGTTAAGGGTAATCATAGTTCAGAAATTAGAGTTGGTGAAACACCTATTAGAGCATCAACTCAAAGGCCTAAGTCATGCTTGCCCCTTGAAAGAAATGCAATAAAATCTAGTAAAACTATATCTGACTTGAAGTCCAAATTTGAAAAAAAGGCTGATGACTATGACAGCTTTAATAAGAGAAGGCCACGTTCAGTTCCACCAAATTTCAGATCTCAATCAGCATCAGTAAATGATGATAATGGAGCAACACCTCAGCACAGAAGTGAACAAAAAGTTTGGCTTGCGAGATCTCCAGGTGACAACAGCAAAGAAAATATAGACTATGAAAGAACGAGTAGAGAAGCTCCCGGACGACCTTCAAGAATATCTACATGGAAGGCACGAGAAACAGCTCAAATACCAATTTCAGATAGGAACACAAGTTCTATCCAAAATGTGAAGAAGGATGACAGTAGATGGACAAGAGACCACCAGAAGGCAAGGTACCAACCTCAAGAAGCACCTGCAGCTCCCACATCCAGGTCTGCTAATGTTGATGCTCCACCTGGTAGTCTTCATGCCATCACGGGTCATTATGTGAACAACAGATCTGACGATCAAAAGCTGGACAGTCGGTTCAAGTTCAATGTACTCGTTGTCCCGGAGAATAACTCCTCTCCTCCACTTCCTCCAAGACCACCTTCTCCTTCACCTGATTCAAGAAACATTGCTCTCGGTTCTTATCCTGAAGACTCTCAAAGAAGCAGGACTCCACAGTTTCAGGTGAAGAATCTAAGAATACTTGCTGAAAACAATGAATTTGCTCAAGGCAAATGGGCAAAGAAGCATGAAGGAAGTAGTGATAATAGGACTGTTGGTAGCTTGGAACCAGAAAGATTAGAAAGACAAGTGGAGCAGAGAGTATCTGCTTCACCTGCTAATGGAAGACCAGCTGCTTCCAAAACCCAAGCTACCAGGTCAACTTCTTTAAGGGCAAAATCACCAGTCAAGTCAGTTTCTCCAATGCGATCAATTTCTATGAACACAAGTGATTCTCCTGAGGAGGAATCTGAGAATTATGGACAGCTTCGCAAATGGAGTGCCATGCCTAACAGAATTAATGAAGACTCTGAGATGAGACCATATCCAAGTCAGCTATCCAAAGATGAATCTGAAGGAAGCTTTGGTAGCTCTGATACATTCATTGTAAAAGATAGTGATGACGAAAATAGACCACACCCATCAGAAAATTCAATCTCTAGAATAAAGAGTAAGTTTGAGGATCACTGGGACAAGTCCAAATCTGAACCTGATCTGGCATTATTGAATGATGAACCAAACAGGCCAAGATCAGCAAAGTCTCAAGCATCATTAAATTATGACAGTTTCAAAGAAGGACTGAGAGATAAAGACAGACACGGATCAATTAAAGAAGGAGTTGAAATACCTGGAAACGTAATAAGAGGGGTACCAAGGACAATATCTGGAGAACTGGCCCAGATCAGAAGCAAGTGGGAAGATGGTGAAAGCTTTGGAGAAGCAACTCGTCCACTATTCAGATCTAAAACTCCTTCATCTCATCTGGATCCAGCTGGTGAGAGACCATACTCTTCTATTCCCAGGAATGAAAGAATGATAGCAAGGTCTTCTCATTATGACCCTTATATTCCACCAGAAGATATCTTGAAAGAAGTAACTAGTGTGAAAGAGGGGAGAAAGAGGGAAGAGCCTATAATAAAGCCAAGAAAATCTTCTTCGGTCAGCAAAATGACTCTTGAGTACTTGGATCAGATAGGAGGTGAATGGCAACAAAGTCAGAACCGCCCACTAAGTAGAGCATCCAGCAGAGGACCAGCATACACTGCCACTCATCAGACTGGACCACATGAAAGAAGTAACAAGAACCAGTTTGAAGTGGCAAAACCTGCAGGAGCACCTGCTGGGACACCTGCAGCATCTTCAGGAGCAAGAACTCCAACAGAAGTCAGATCAAGAACACCAAGTCAATCAAGGGTAAGGACACAAACAGCTCCTCAAAGGAACCAGGGAGATTCAGAGTTTGGTCCCCCATTGTCCCGAGCTCCATCCACAAGGGACCCCCCAATACCCCCTCCTCCTTCTCACCCCCCTCCCCCTCCTCCGCTTCCTCGACCCAAAGGATCTGCAAGAAATGGAGATGCTTATTCAAAAGGGGCTTCTTCAACAGATAGAAGAAGAGGACAGCATGACATGAAACAATCTGGTAATCATTTGTGTTTGTAGGTCAATGCATGATTTATTGTTATTTCTTATGTACAATCTCAATGAAAGCACTTGTTAGGGTCATCTTGATGCAGTGGACGTGTTCTATACTTTCCTGTGATATACATGGTCAACGTTGTTTATTGTTGTTTTTTTATTATGGCATTCACAATTTGCTTTACTTTTAAATTTCACCAGCAGCTATCAAATGAAAACACAATGTCATTAATAGTTGAAATATATATTCCTAGAATGAACAAATTTCATTGAGGTGATGACGGTGTGTTTTCATTGGTTCCATCTGTTCATCTTTGAATATTCCTTCAGATCACAGATCTCACCACACAACATTTTGCTTTTAAAGTTCTGTTGGCATGCTCACTTCCCTGTGTTGACATTCTCTTTTCTTTTCCTTCCTCCGCATGATTTTAGAAAAACCTGAGCCATCAGAACCTACTGAGTCGATTTCGTCTCGTAGTTACGAGAATAGTCAGCTTTCACCCAATCACCATCAGCAGCCCAGCGAAGCAACCAATCAGAGCTTAAAACCTTTTTCGCACACAAATGTGCCAAGTCCCCCTGCAAGAAATAAGCAATCGTCTATAATACCCAAAGTCAAGCTGCGAACCCCACGCAGCAACCTATCAGCTGTAGAGCAGCTCGGACTTAAAAGTCCACCGTCAACGGTCGTGAATCAGAATGGAGGTATATCTTATGTGTATTGCAGATATATTCTAGACACCTGTAATCTCTGTCTTAGCTGCTTTGGTCAAGAACTATGATTAATACAAAGCAAATAACATTTTTTTTTCATTTCTGAATCTAACAAACCTTAACTTTTATTTTTATATCTTTATTCTTTATGTGCTGAATTCTTTTTAAAATATAGTGTGCTACTGCTGCTTGGAATTGTTCTTAACAAACATATTTTCATGTAATATTATTGTCTGTTTACAAGTAATAGTATATCTATTATGATTCTATAATTTAGCTTGTGATGCTAATGTATTGGCTGATGATTTGCTCTGCATGAAGTAATATGTTAAACAAGCTGCTTGGTTAATTTGATGTAAGTTCTACCCAATTTTCTTTTATTTTGGTACAACTCATTAATATGTTATTTTCTGCTCCATTGTTAACAATTAGCCATTGATGACCCTTACTCGTCAATTTACAATTTACAGTAACAATTTAACCATCCTGTTGAGTAGTTACCTTCTTCTGTCTGTTTCAATGTGACTAATAGATGACTGCTATAGTCCAACCCAAGATTAGCCGTGTTGATAGAAGATGATTTAATACATAGGAGGGCATTGTTTTAAACAGAACATCATTGAAGAACAGGATGTCACATTATTTGATCAGCTATCTTAGATAATTCCATTGTGAAACCAGCCCTTATCTGGAACATGGCAACAGCATCTAAACATGAGATAAAAATCTTTTGAAAGCTTATTGTAAAGTCTTACAGAAATAACCACATGCAAACTTTTAAGTAAAAAAACCTTTTCAATCTCAGGTTAAAGGTTTGCATTAATCCAAAAAATCATTCAAGTCAGGCATACTGAAGAGAAGATAGAACTAGATTCATCTCCTCCGCCAGACTGTAGCATGCTTCCTAACAGTTGGGTTGTAGCTGTCTAGGTGTGAGTCGTGATACATTAGTTAGAGAACTATTTTAGTGGATCTTGATTACACCTGTTGAATGTCTGGCCTCACTCCTGGGTAAGGTTCCTACATCACGGGGAAGGTATTCAACACTTCCTCCTCCTCCTCCTCCTCACTGTCTTTATTTAGTCAGGGAATTGTCCCTTCCTTTTTATTCAAATGCTTAATTGCACCCTGCTGCTTTGACTTGCTTCTTCTGCATTCTCTGTCTTTATTCGTTCACCTCTTCACATAATGATTTCTGGTAAATTTGTTTTTTTAATGCATGGAATTTTTCAAATTTTAAACCACTTGACTTACTTATGACTCTGTTGCTTACGTTAAAGCTTTTACTAAAATCAGTTTGTATGAAGGTATTTGATTATGTCATATTTTCAAATCAAATATGATTTCCAGCGTTCCGGCACCAAACAACGGATGTCAAGCGGACACAGCCTGTGTCAGAGAAGGATCGACGGAGGAGAGAGGAGGATGAAGCTTATCGAAAGAGACGATTGGTGAGTTTATGTTTATCTGTTTATAGCTGCTCTTTGATTGGTGACTTTTATATATGGTTACTGTCTAATCTAAAATGGTTTATAAATTAAACACAGCTGATGAATGGATGTTTGATATATGGTTCTATGGATCATTGGCTGGTTGTCTGGTCTCCTAGGGCGAAATAGCTCAGTGGTGAGCACGTTTGGCATGTCTGGGGTTCATATCCCGCCAAGGGTTCTACAAGTTTGTCTGTTGCAGAAAGCTAGTCTATAGGCAGTAAGGTTTCAACATTGAATGTTAGTGAAGAATCACCAATGGCATTCCAGCCGGTGCTCGCAGGTTTCACTGCAATACTAAGCAACAATGGTGTTGTGGACTTTCTCCTTGCAATAACACTAGCGCAGTGACAAGTGAAATACTCTTGAAAGTGGCATTAAAACCAAACTTACTTCACTTATTAGCAATTAAATTTGAAATTCATCGCTTGTGTGCTGAGTGACTTTGTGGTCTGGGGTTAACATTGTTCCTTATTCAAACAATTATTTGTAGGTGTAGGTTCACTATTGTAAAAGTAATATTCCTACAGAATTGTCTAATTGATAAATTGAAAGGTTACTGCCACTGTTATCAAAACATAAATTCTGATGATTGAATTGGAAAAACATTTTTGTTAACGGAAAGTGCCAAATAGAGTCTTTAGAGAAAGTAGAGCCATCAGCCGTGAATAAAGAATTTACCGTGCAATAACGAAATCGACCGCGTGACCCTATTGCACCCATGTATTACTGTCTCAAGTTTACATGAGTATATAATAATAATCCATATCAATACCCTTGTGCCAATATTTTTCAAAAACGATATTTTAAATTTAAAAAATGTCTTTTCTATGTACATGATGGGAATATAATGTGTATGTAGCATATCTCGGTTGTGGGCAGTGAGGCAAATATAATCAAAGATAAATTAACTGTAAAATTATTCAACAAACCCTCAACCAAATTTTCAAACTTTCTGTACCCTATAGTATACAAACCTGCATATTACCATAACTTCATGAATTATACATATTACCCATGTTTAATTGGGTATGTGAAAATCAAACAGTATAATTTGGTTAGGCAGTGTTCTGTTTACATCGTCTAATGCTAAGCATTCAACTTTGGAGCTATCATAAGTCTCATATGCCTCTAACACTACAATATGTTTAGTTTATCCTCTATTTGGCTCATTAATCCACACCTCAAATTTGTATCTCTTCCTGTAAGCACGTACTGTAAACACGGTAAGCACGCCTACCTGTATTATCAGACCAGAGGTAAGGCTACTAATCTACTTGCCTGTTGTGCACATGTTGTGTATGTACATGCTGTATGTGTGTTGTGGTCAGTGAGGCAACAGCCCAGTGGGTGGGCAGATAATGACCCGTGATGTAAGGCTTGATGAGATGGCCATGGCAGCACCTTATTGGGTCTTGTATGGCATGCTAGACAATCTGTGGACTGGGAGAGATTAATGTGTCCCTGATACGGAAGGATAAACCTGTTTCACTGAGGGATCAAGGTGATGTTTGAGTTTTCATATTTACAACAATGCAGAGTCCGATGAAATGAAAAAGGTACAAAAGTTTGTTTACGTGTATATATGTTTGAAGGACGTTTAATTCAGATAGTCGCCGCTAATGGCTGCAATACTGCCGAAGCGGCGTTAAACAATAACTCACTCACTCACTCACTAATTCAGATAGAAATGAGAGGATGTTACTGTTACTTAGTTTAGTGTGGGTTAGAAAGGATAATTTATTGTTGCCTTCAGTTCAATGATTTATTTCAGAATCTCTTGTTTCATACCCATAGTGTCAGTGTACAAAATACTTTATGCTATTGGCACTCTGACTTGATGTTTGGAAAATATGCTAGGCTTTCCAAAACTTTGACCAGAGACCATCCAATGTTTAATCACTTACCTAAACTCAGACGGTCTTGATTGTTTACTGTAACAATTGGTACAATCTGAAATGAAACAGCAATTGACTGGCACGCAAGCAGCTTTTCGAACACTATCTAGGGTAAAGTTTTATACATTTGGGTCATCTTGCCAAAAGTTTCTTCTTAATCTTGACCTCCTCTTTAGCATCATTTGATTTAGATATCCAATGCATCTGATATTTGAAATCTTTGAGATCATATATACTTTTGACTCAAGACGATGCTTTCAGGTTTCACCGCATGCTTAGCCACAATGATTCTGTTGGCTTTTTTCCCCCGGCAGTATACATTAATCATGACAATGAACAGTCTTGACAGCTGTCTAATGTGTCACCTCCACCTAACCTGTGGCCAATTCAACTGACCAGTGTTTATATGGATGACTGTCACAGCGTTATGTCCCATCACATCGTTATGACCTCAAGAGTGCATTACTAACCTCTCTGTACCCTACATGTACCCCATGATGCTACAACTAACCTCTCTGTACCCTACATGTACCCTCATGATGCTACAACTAACCTCTCTGTACCCTACATGTACCCTCATGATGCTACAACTAACCTCTCTGTACCCTACATGTACCCTCATGATGCTACAACTAACCTCTCTGTACCCTACATGTACCCCATGATGCTACAACTAACCTCTCTGTACCCTACATGTACCCTCATGATGCTACAACTAACCTCTCTGTACCCTACATGTACCCTCATGATGCTACAACTAACCTCTCTGTACCCTACATGTACCCCATGATGCTACAACTAACCTCTCTGTACCCTACATGTACCCTCATGATGCTGCAACTAACCTCTCTGTATCCTACATGTACCCCCATGATTCTCCCAACTAACCCTGACATGTATGTATCTTCCATGTACCCCAATGATACTACAACTAACCTCTCTATACCCTAATGTACCAGGGGGCGGGATAGCGCAGTGGTAGCACAGCGAGTTCGGCTTTGGATCAAGAGGTCCGGGGTTTGAATCCCGCCAGGGGCACGGCAACTTTGTCTGCAGTAGAGAACTGTTCTACACGCAGTAAGGTTTGGGTGCAATGCTACGCATTACATTCAGCGTAGTACCACCCATGGTTCGCTAGTTCCAGCCGATGCTCGCAGGTTTCACCGCAATGCATAGCCACATGGCGTTGCGGGCTTTCTCCCTGCCGTAATACTAGCAGCCACGATGTAAGTGAAATACTCTTGAAAGCGGCGTTAAAACTCAACTCACCTCACCCTAATGTAGCCTCATGATTCTCCAACTAACCCTGACGTCTGTGTGTACAGGAGCAGCTGTACGAGGAGGAGAGACAGAGGAAGATAAGACAGGAGGCTGCAGACATGGAGGCCAGGAAACACTCCGACTTCTTCACGTCAGTTCATTTTTATACTCACTTTTATACTCCATTTTGTGTTGCATCCGAATTCATACTAAATTGGCTCTTCAATTCCACTCAAAGATTACCCTTTTAGAATGATACAGTTAATTCTGCATATATTACCATGGCTCATGTGTTCTAAGCTCATTGCAACCTTTTTTTTTATCATGTCCATATATTGAAATATACTTCAAAATGTAACACACTGAATTATAAATTTGTCTTTGGATTTTAAACTGAGCCAGATCTCTCTGCTTTATTATTATACAAGCAAGGAGAATGAATAAAATATATGTTTTATAACATCATTATATTTATATTATTTTATTATATTATTTTATTTTGATTGATTAATGATTGATAATAAATATTTAAGATTGAAATTCCCCTCCCACAGCCCGAGCCAGAAGTCCCCGATCCCACTAGATCGGTACAATGAAGTTACCACAGTATCAATGGGGGGGATGAGTCCCGTACCTGCCCTGTCCGTTCCCCCGGAGAGGAGGCGTGGCTTCCAGATACAGGGGCGGGGCAAGGTCCTCTACAACTTCACTGCACAGAACCCTAGGTTAGTGTTTAATACATATATCTTTATTGTTGTGAGTGCAATATGCAATGTAGATGTTGTGCATGGTAACGTTTATAAACAATTTCTATCGGAAATTACTCCTGTTAATGGTTGTGCTCTACAAGTTCACCCATCGGTTTGCAAGTTCCAGTCACAATACAAAACTAATGTGATGTTCTGGACTTTATCTGCAATAATATTAAGATCAAAGTTTATACTGTATAATATGTATAATATTATCCCACTATACTTAATGTTCATTAAAACTTTCCATGGTGTTAACAACCTCAAACATGGTGTCATCCATAAAAAGTGAAATATTTTGATAATATTCCAACCTGTACTAGATATTTAGACAATGCCATGAAACCTATTATTTAACATATTCTACACTTTCAACATTAGAAAATGATGTGATGAGCTACAGAGCCAATGGCTCCATGTAATAGAATTTAAACCTTGTTACAGAATGCCTAATTTGCCTTCTCCAGAGAAACTGAAATTAATTTTGAGTCTACTACATTCAAAATATTCCATTTTCATGTTTATATTATAAAGCTGTCTTTGTGATTTCAATGCATGTTTATGTAGGTCCTTGGGACAGCTGTATTCATTCTATTTGTAAAACTTCTACAATATAGACTACATACTTGTGTTGACATTTCACAATTGCATTCACTGAAATTTGACCTGTTTTGAAACCATTGAGGGTGTGGTTGTACATGTGATCCAGATTTTGCTCAGTGTTAAAGAATAAGAGGCAACTTTTTAGAACTCTCTTGCTTGTAAATGAAATGATATGACACTGTAACATTAAGAGACAACTTTAGCATATCTATTTATATTGTTTTAAATGTGCATCACATCATGTATTAATAAATTATTATTAAAAAGGATGCTTGGTTTTGTTAACTTGCTAGCTGTAATTGTAATTTTTTTTTATTTTATTTTTTTTTTTATTTGACAAATTACATTGGCCTTTTGGCAAGTAATTTTGAACATTGGGTTTACTGTTTAAAATATTTATACATCATTTTTTTAAAAATGTAATAAATTATTAAGCCAGGTGTGTAATTTAACTGGCAAAACAAGCGAGAGACTCACCAGGTGAGGTATTAAACTTGAGCTGCTTGATTAGATAAACTGATTAATTCCTGCTCATTAAGATACCTGTGTGCAGCCCAGATAGAACAAATCTTAATGCATCGTTAGTTAGCCTCGTTAGCTTGTCTTCATTATCAAACTATGAGTTTCATGTACCGTGTGCCTGGGGCAGAACATCCTGACCTTGTACATATCTTCTTTAGTTTGTCCTGATAGGTTTCAAATATCAATGTGCGGGCTTTCCTAGATCCTCTTATTATAGCACTCATTTTATGAAAGAGGATACATTGCACATGTGTACAAATCAATTTCACCTAGCAACCATTTTTTGATATTTTATACACACAGACTTCACTAACAAACATTACATGAATAAAAAGAATAATGTAAAGAAAATATGTCATACAAGTTTTACAAAAATTTGTCTGATTTCTGTACAAGCCTTGCTCTCGATCAGCAGGTACAAATATTCACAATTGCTCCGCTAGTCATATGAGATACTTATTATGTCCCCCGAAATTTGTTTCTGGAGACATAATGTTTTCACCTCCGTCCGTCATTCCGTCATTCCGTTATTCCATTATTCCGAAATGCTTTCTTTTCCGGGCCATATCTCCAAAACCGTTCAATATTTTTTCACCAAACTTTGTATGTGCTTAGACCTAGTGATGGAGTGGTGCCTTTTGCTACTTTGGCTATTCTGAATTTTCTGTTTTAATGGTTTTAAAATCTTTGAGTTTCCATTCTTTGAAAACTTATTGCAGGGCACATAACAAGATTTTCATTGTTCTTCATATTTCAAACAAAGTCACCATGTTTCTGATTTTGCATTTATTAAGAAATGTTGATGTGCTCATTGCTCAATAAGTTCCATCTTTAAAAAAATCAACAAGTCGTTATCAAAGCTAATGAGATATTTTAAATTATGTGACTTGACCCCTTCTTGTAGATCAGGGCTGTGATCTCTTTATGACAGATATAGTTTAGATTAGATTAATTACCATCTATTTTCTTTTTTGTTATGTGCAGTTGATTTATGCTAATAGAGTAACCTTTTTCGATTATACTAAAGTTGTTTTTTTTCCCTCTGGCATTGTTAAGTAAGGGTTAGATGATTAGTTTTGATTGAAAATTGGAGCAGGGGACATCTCAGTGCATCACATGCACATATTTCTTGTTCAGGAATAATCTTGATATAGGCTATAAATTTAAGTATTACTCAGTATATATGCCAGGGATATAGGAATACCTATCTGTCATGTAACACATTGTTGTGCTGTGTGTTACAGAGAAATGTCTCTGAGGAAGGGTGACGTGGTGTACCTCATCCGACAGATCGACAAGAACTGGTTGGAAGGAGAGAGACACGGGCGCATCGGTATCTTCCCTGTTAGTTATGTCGAGGTACGTTCTGGAATGTTTTTAATTTAAATACATCGAATATTTCCTCTCTATTTTCAGTTTTGCAATTAAAATAAATGTGCATCAAACAGTTTGACATTTGGAACCATCTGATGCTTAATTAATAATTACAAATTTAATCATTTTCGATTAGATTGATATTACCAAGATTACTTAATAAATAGTTTACACATAATGTTAATGCTATATTTTAGATAAAAATGGCTTTCAGAAAGATTTTCAGCATTTTGTCCTACATTAATAGATCAATGTTGATATGTCCCCTCGCAGGTGGTGACGTCTATTGAAGCTGCCAAGATGGCGGCCATGCAGTCTGAAGGACAGGCCCAGGCCAAGTACAGCTTTAACGCCCACACCTCAGTTGAACTGTCTCTTAGAAAGGTAAAAAATTAACAGAAAACTAAAAATAATTCTAATTAACATCACATTAATAAGGATGTACATATATGCAAATGAATATGAATTCATCATTCTTAAAAACATTTCAGAATATGGAAGTTTTTATTCTATCAATTTATATTATTATTCTTTTCCAGGGTGAATTTGTAGTCCTATTACGAAGAATTGACGAGAACTGGTTTGAGGGGAAGATCGGAAACCGACAGGGGATCTTCCCAGTAGCGTACGTTGAGGTGATCCGTGAGCCGTCCACACCGCTAGTGACACCGGCACCGTCAGTGATCACCACCCCCATGACAGGTACTCGCCGAGGTCAGATATCCATTACTTTACGCATGCACTTCTCTCCGAGTGCGTGAGTTATCTCCCTTTGTCGTGACTCGTTTGCCTACAGTAGCTGTTTCGGTGTGCAACATCATGGATTCACCTTCATCGTCAACATTGTCATGGTCGCTGCTGTCATCGCATGGTCACCAGGCTCTCTTTATATGCTTGTCCTGGTGTGAAAAGTTGTTGAAATTGGATTTCATTTGAATTATATGCCTTGAAGTTTGAAAGAAATGGAGATTTATTGTAGAACATTTAATTTGGAGTAAAAAATAGTGGTTGGTTCAAAATAAAGTGAAAAATGTCAGCATTATCCTCTTTGCTGCTGTTATTGCCTGGTGCCAGGATCTGTTACCTGGTGTTTGATTGGAGTGGATTGGAGTGGATTGGAATATATGTTTGAAATTTTGACAGAATATCAATTTACTGTGGAATAATTTTTTGGGAAAACACTAACACTCACAATTTTAGTGGTACTAATTGAAATTAAATATTAACTCAAATCAAAAATCTTTAAATCACAAGAGAACAGCTTAAAATAACCAACTTTGTTTATGGAGATACTCAATCATTATTATGATAACTCTGCTAACCAAACTTTGTCTATTGTCCATTTGAAACATGTCTGAAAATGTTGTTGTTGCATAATTTATATGTATAATTTATAATTTGATATTACCTTTCATAAGGGACTTTATTGTTGTGGATCTGTTACAGCCATGTTGTAACCTATATCAAGTCTATCGTTACCTGTATATATAATGTATATACATACTTAAATATGCTAATGCTTTTGTGAAGCTTTCTTGTTTGTAAACCTTTCCTCTTTCACATTGAATATATCAAGTCATATTTTTTTTCTCATTTCTCATTCCTGAATCAATAATAATAGATCATACTGAAAATGTCATGTTAAAACTCACATTTATACAGTCTCACCTGTAAATAATAGATCGTTCATTTTACAAAAGTAGACAAGTAATATAATATTTTTTACCATTTGATGAATTGCACTTACCATCAATATTATCATTCATGAATCTTGGTTAGCATTCCCTAAAATTTATTTCTTTTTATAAATAATGAAATGTATAATGCACTTACCTGTATATCTCTCCACCAAAAAAGTTAACAACTCCATACATCATGATTTTCAGTACCCAAGAAAATTGCATTGATAGAATTGATTTCTGCTTATATTTAGCATTTACACAATCCATTCACCATAAAACAGACATCATTCCATCTCTTCTTCTTGATTACCATTAAAGATTATGTGTGTGCATTTGCGTAATTATTCTATTATAGAATTACCTTTTAATTAAGCTTGGTATGTTTGCAGGTACCCCTGAGATGCTGTCCCCGGTGAGTTATGACGCTGCACCAACCCCTCCCCCTCAACCCTCCCCAAGCGCATTCGCCCAGCGCTCCCCCACCCTTGCCTTCAACTACCGTCAGTCCAGCCCTGGGGGGCCGCGATCTCAGTCCAGTCAGCTCTCACCCATGCTCGACCACGACTTCCGCTCTCTGCCTCGAAGCATGCAGCAGAGCCCTACGATTGGTCGAAAACCAGCCTCACCTTCAAGCACGATGCCACGGACTGGCTATGGGTCCCAGTCATTGCAGTTCGACCGAAACCCTATCTCTAATCATGACTTCACACCCAAGAACAAAGTTGCTGATGATGATCTTGCCATTAAACGGTAAGAAGAATAAATCTTTCTTTATTACAGGAGTTATATCATATTGGATAAGATAAGATAGCGATAATTTCTGGCAATATATCCACTAATGATTTGCGATAATTTTTCGTGATCCTGATATTGATGGTATAGGGAATGTCTTTTGCTTGCAGCTTTTTAGAGAATTTTTGATTGGCACATGTATACTGTTTTCATAAGAAAGTTGAAACTTGAAAGATACAGAGAACTTTATTCCTACTGAGCTCATCTCCCCACTCTATCAAGCACTGTCTCACCCATATGTATTTCTCTATTCACAGGTACCGAGCACTTTACGCCTACCGGCCACTTAACGAAGATGAGTTGGAGTTGATGGAAGGAGACGAGGTGTACGTGAGTGAGAAGTGTGATGACGGTTGGTACGTGGGAACCTCAACCCGCACCGGACAGTTCGGTACCTTCCCTGGCAACTACGTGCAGCAGATATGTGAGTGTCGATGATACTGAGCAGTAACTCATCATGACAGAGTACAAGTCCTATATATAGAGAATTTCAACCAAGAGTCTTCTGATATATCCAGTCTGGTGATGTCGTAGCATTGTGACGTTATCATGTTTATGATGTCATAGTCTTGTGATGTCATTATCCGACATGTGAATGTGATATGTGAAAGCATTGTGATGTCATGTAGTTGACGGTCACGGGGCATTGTGCAAAGTCTACTGCAAAATCCCCTAGGAGATATGGCTTGATCTCTCACAAGCGATATCTCCTGTGATACACCGTTTTGGATGATAGAATAGGAAGTTGACTTTCCACAAATTGTCGTATTTTATTAAATTGTATAATTTTATGTATAGTTGTCCAGTACAGTCATCAATCAAGGTTTTGAATAAATCTTCTTTAGCCCATTTATTGCATAAATGTATGTGAACTGTTACATTGTAAAAACTTTCCTTATTCCTGTTTCAGGATAAAACTTTCTGCTGAATAAGCATTTGTATCACATCGAATCATCGTCAGTATCAACACCATCGCCATGACAACCCCTGTCGTCAGTGTAGCAGTCAACTATACCCATGTCCATCCGTCTGTCCGTCTGTCTATCTATCTGCGAGTGCTGTGACTTTGTGTGCTTGTGTGCTTAGTGGTTTATCAGGAAGAAGTGAACACTGGCAGTACCTGTGTTGTCTGTTGTGAGAGAGACGTCTTGGACACTAAAAGACACCAAAGAATGGTCAAGTCAGTCAGCACCGGAGCATGGTGATAGTGCTAGCAGGAGATGGAAAGCCTTTTGATCAAATTTTGAAGACCGCTTCACATCATATCATACACCAATACTCAAGGAAGGAGATCTGCTATAGGGAGTTGACAGTGAGTGGTACCTGCCATGGTTCAAAGACTGAATCTCGGGACTAGGACAAATGGCATTCGAGGATAGAAATGGTTCAGCTTAAATGAACTTAAAGCACTGAGACAAATTGGCATAAAGTGACAATGAACAACTTTGTGAGTAAAGTGATGATCGTGGATCTATGGATGGACAATATTTCCCAATTTCCTTAGACCTGTGTGACTCACATTTAAGATGACCCTTTATTGCCAAAACTGATGGAACGGAGCAAAAACTGCAAAATGAATTGAGAGAAATGAAAGATAAGTAGACGTGACGTTAGTTGTACCTACCCTCCAGTTCTCCTGTGATAATAGAGAGATGAGTGTTGAATATACGGATAATGTGCAAACCCAACTACGCATAGACACAGATCTACTTTGGCAACTTGACAGATCTGTCTACTGGTGATTCAGATCTGGTGTCCAGAATCTACAGCTCTGTCTCCAGGTGATTCCGATCTGGTGTCAGAACCTGACTGCGCTGTCTCAGATCTGGTATCGAGATTTGACTCCACTGTTTCCTAGTGATGAAACTTAACCTCAGATTCGGCCAGCGTTATGCATGGTTATTTATTGCTACCACTCTCGTTCTTTAAACTCTTGTCTCGGAACCAAATGCACATAATGATACCCATGTCTTATTCTGCTAGCAAGCAAGACATAACGAGCTATAGCTTGTGTGTATTTCTGACTATGCAAAGCCCAGTGGTTTTGGAATGTCCCTTTGAAACTATGTAATATTTCAAGAGTTTTACATATTATGTCTGCAGAATAATTTCTTAAATGTGCCTTTGAATGTTGAGGGCAAAATATCCTTGCATAATTTTGCATGTTAATGAATTGTTATCATATTATGTGTTGTGAGTTATTGTGTTGTGCATTTTACCATTAGAACTATTTTGTGTCAAAATTGGCTTTTGACGATTGAGGAAATAGAAAATATATTTTGTACGAGTGAATCGAAGTCGGAAAAAATTAGTTGAAATTGTTGATTTATTGTTGATCATATGATTGAGATAAAATATATTAATTTTATTTATTAATTGTGAGTTCTCGATGCTACTAAACAGGATAAATCATATTTGCAGACTAAAACCGTGTTTTGTGCAAATTCAGTCTTTAGCTTTTACTGTAAATGTTTAGTGTTTATAAGCAAAATTAACGAAGTCATTAACTTTGTATAGAAATTATAAATTAATTGTTATTGTGAATTCATATATTTGTTTATGAAGAACAAACTAGATTTGGCAAAGTTGATTTTCAAACATGGTGCTAGTTTTTGTGAATACAGATGTTTTAATATGTGTTCATATTTATTTATAATCATGATTGACCCGACCTTGAGGTTGACCTCTGCAGGTTTTATTCGTTTTTGTTTCCATGGTTACTGCAAAAATCTTCAGGGCAACTACAAACATCTATGAATCTTTTATAATAAAAAGAAACCAGAGTAAAACAGGGATAAATACTTGATGATTGAAATTATCAAATAATGAACATGATGAAAAACTTTTATTTAGATATTTGACAGTTAAGTGGTTGCAAAATTATCGACTATTATTATAATCTTATATTTGATATTTTACAATTATTAACTTTATATTGATATTTAATGATGAGCTTTCCAGCAGACAAAGAAATCCCTGAAGATATTTGGAGTTGATTTGAGTACTCTAGATTGTATAGCTAGATTGTCATGTAGACCAACTCTGCTAAGTCGTATGACTGTAGTATTTATACAATGATGAAATCGTTCTGCTGTTTGCTGGGCGTCTTCCACTTGTTCCTCTCTGCGCTAAGGAGGGAAGTTTATTGTGAATATGATTGACAAAATAAAATGAAGAAACCTGTTAATTTGAAAGTCCATGAAATATATCCTGCCCTTTGCATTGAATTGTGCCTTTTTATTTGAATTATGTCCATTGGCCTAGCAGCATTTTAAAATAAAAAGCGATAATATAAATACCATATGAATGTCTATGAATACCCTGTTGCTTGATTGGGTATGCAGATTTCCTTTAATAACCAAACTATGCATTGTTACAGGTTTAATCTCGCCAGTTCAACTCTTAACACTTTCAGATTTTCTATCTTTATCAATAGTCATTTTTCTCTATAAGAGGTGTTAGTTTCAGATAGTGACATTTAATACTTACAATTCCAACAAATATTAACTGATTACTGTACATAATAATCAAGCAATTTATATTATTTCTATTTTGAATACTAGACTGTTCGACAAAACTTTATTTTGTCCATGTAATCGATAATCTCTATCAGTAACTGATTACATCCTTTGCAATAAGTGCCCTGTAACGGGGAATAAATTATCTGATATAGTTCACAGATATTTATAATTGATTTCACTGTTACATATAGCTAACTTTTATTACATCTCCGTTAAATTTTAATATTTTAAATACTTTGGTTGTTTGCTGTTGTACCCATATTTCCTAGAGCCTGGCAACAGTTATCTCCCTTGGCAAGTGACCTGAGTTTTAGACAGTAGGGTATTTTGTTTGGTTATCACTCATTTTACATATGTTGGTGCATGAGACAATAAAGTGTTGCTAGAAGATGACCACACGTTTGTTCTTCTTTCAAATAAATTCAAGTTTAATCTTGAAATGGTCTGAATCTTAAGTTTAAGTTATATGTCCTGGGATTCACATCGGTGAATGAATGAAGTACACAGCTGAATACATAGAGTTTACCCATTTCAACCAGACTCTGTCAGATCCATCACAAGATACAGTCAGACCCCGTTTATCCAGGAGCAAGACAAAAGCAGCCCAGACAAAAGCCACCTAGGACATAAACCACCCAGTTATCTTATAATACACTGATTCACTTGGTTCAACAGCTAATGGCTGCAATACTGCCGAAGCGGCGTTAAACAATAACTCACTCACTCACTCATTGGTTCAACTGAGGACTAGGTGTAACAGTTATCCTTCATAACAACACCCTTCAATATACAGGCAAATGAGTGATCCGTGACTATAACACCCTTCAATATAATTATACAGGTGAATGAGTGATCCGTCATTATAACACCCTTCAATATACAGGCGATTGAGTGATCCGTGACTATAACACCCTTCAATATACAGGCGAATGAGTGATCCGTCATTATAACACCCTTCAATATACAGGCGAATGAGTGATCCGTCATTATAACACCCTTCAATATACAGGCGGTAGATTGATCCGCTGCTATAACACCCTTCAATATACAGGCGAATGAGTGATCTGCTACTATAACACCCTTCAATATACAGACGAATGAGTGATTCGTGACTGTAACACCCTTCAATATACTGGTGAATGAGTGATCCGTCATTATAACACCCTTCAATATACAGGCGAATGAGTGATCGGTTACTATAACACCCTTCAATATACAGGCGAATGAGTGATCCGTGACTATAACACCCTTCAATATACAGGTGAATGAGTGATCCATCATTATAACACCCTTCAATATACAGGCAAATGAGTGATCCGTGACTATAACACCCTTCAATATACAGGAGAATGAGTGATCCGTCATTATAACACCCTTCAATATACAGGCGAATGAGTGATCGGTTACTATAACACCCTTCAATATACAGGCGAATGAGTGATCCGTGACTATAACACCCTTCAATATACAGGAGAATGAGTGATCCGTCATTATAACACCCTTCGATACACAGGTGAATGAGTGATCTGTCATAATAACACCCTTCAATATACAGGTGAATGAGTGATACATCACTATAACACCCTTCAATATACAGGAGAATGAGTGATCCGTCACTATAACGCCCTTCAATATACAGGTGAATGAGTGATACATCACTATTACACCCTTCAATATACAGGAGAATGAGTGATCCGTCACTATAACACCCTTCAATATACAGGAGAATGAGTGATCCGTCACTATAACGCCCTTCAATATACAGGTGAATGAGTGATACATCACTATAACACCCTTCAATATACAGGAGAATGAGTGATCCGTCACTATAACACCCTTCAATATACAGGAGAATGAGTGATCCGTCACTATAACACCCTTCAATATACAGGAGAATGAGTGATCCGTCACTATAACACCCTTCAATATACAGGAGAATGAGTGATCCGTCACTATAACACCCTTCAATATACAGGAGAATGAGTGATACATCACTATAACACCCTTCAATATACAGGAGAATGAGTGATCCGTCACTATAACGCCCTTCAATATACAGGTGAATGAGTGATACATCACTATAACACCCTTCAATATACAGGAGAATGAGTGATCCGTCACTATAACGCCCTTCAATATACAGGTGAATGAGTGATACATCACTATAACACCCTTCAATATACAGGAGAATGAGTGATCCGTCACTATAACGCCCTTCAATATACAGGAGAATGAGTGATACGTCACTATAACACCCTTCAATATACAGGAGAATGAGTGATCCGTCACTATAACACCCTTCAATATACAGGAGAATGAGTGATACATCACTATAACACCCTTCAATATACAGGAGAATGAGTGATCCGTCACTATAACACCCTTCAATATACAGGAGAATGAGTGATCCGTCACTATAACACCCTTCAATATACAGGAGAATGAGTGATCCGTCACTATAACACCCTTCAATATACAGGAGAATGAGTGATACATCACTATAACACCCTTCAATATACAGGAGAATGAGTGATCCGTCACTATAACACCCTTCAATATACAGGAGAATGAGTGATCCGTCACTATAACACCCTTCAATATACAGGAGAATGAGTGATCCGTCACTATAACACCCTTCAATATACAGGAGAATGAGTGATACATCACTATAACACCCTTCAATATACAGGAGAATGAGTGATCCGTCACTATAACGCCCTTCAATATACAGGTGAATGAGTGATACATCACTATAACACCCTTCAATATACAGGAGAATGAGTGATCCGTCACTATAACGCCCTTCAATATACAGGTGAATGAGTGATACATCACTATAACACCCTTCAATATACAGGAGAATGAGTGATCCGTCACTATAACGCCCTTCAATATACAGGAGAATGAGTGATACGTCACTATAACACCCTTCAATATACAGGAGAATGAGTGATCCGTCACTATAACACCCTTCAATATACAGGAGAATGAGTGATACATCACTATAACACCCTTCAATATACAGGAGAATGAGTGATCCGTCACTATAACGCCCTTCAATATACAGGTGAATGAGTGATACATCACTATAACACCCTTCAATATACAGGAGAATGAGTGATCCGTCACTATAACACTCTTCAATATACAGGAGAATGAGTGATCCGTCACTATAACGCCCTTCAATATACAGGTGAATGAGTGATACATCACTATAACACCCTTCAATATACAGGAGAATGAGTGATCCGTCACTATAACGCCCTTCAATATACAGGAGAATGAGTGATACATCACTATAACACCCTTCAATATACAGGAGAATGAGTGATCCGTCACTATAACACCCTTCAATATCTAGCTGATAGTTATGGATACTATATGGCACACTTTTTCAGCCACTAGTGCAATATTTTTTGCCATGGTCTTACCCAAGCTGACATACATCTTGCTTGAAAGTCATCTCAAACACTACCTTTACCAGGTACTGGACTGCTGGGTGAAGAGATGCACATTTTGAATAAGGCTATATACCCAGGGTGACACCATAAGTCTCAACTGATGTCTCGGTGTTGGACAGGGAATCACCCTTCAAACTCTCAGTATATCCAGAATGAATATGGTCACCCACCCATCCAGTGAGTCAAGCCCACTGTTGCTGAACTTCACTGATAGCATCAACTGACCTATGTATTGGACCATATATGCCACCAAAGGTGACACACTGATCCTTTCCTAGAACACCCTTCAAAATATGTCTCTATTTGTTAAACCTCTGGACAAAACTCACTTTTCTTTTAACATTCACTTTTTCAGGTTTTCTTTTTAATCTCCGTTAGATTCTGTTTTAATCTTCTGTAAGTCTGTACTGTTAAGATAAAAACTCCAAACAAGAAAACAGTTGAATCATTCCAATTTTCCATGTACAGTGGGCAACATATTGTCATTAGAAGCAAAGGGTGGCAATTTGATTGAAGCAGTAGTAAAATCACTTTATCAATCCCAAGTAATGATTCTCTCCTGGCACTTTATTGTAAAAACTATTAATTGATGGTATATTCGAACTGAAGATAAATTCCTTCACCAGTGCATTATCCATTCAATTTGAACGAAAAACTAAATTAGTGTTCATATTTATCACCAAACATATCATTGATTTAAAAATAATGTAACATTTATATTGCATAAATACCGAAATGTACTCATATCACAAAACAGGGCGAACTTTGCTTTTGCGATATTATTTCTTTTAATCTGACTGTTCACGGAGTTATGGTGAATGATCCGCCCCTCCGTCACTACGTATGCTGCTGTTTGTAACGAAAGGATGAACAAAAGGACACACTGTATGAGTAGTAGGTCTGAACAACGAACTGTTACAGTGTGGCTGATTCATAGAGCTTAAGTTTTCGACTTGCAAAATTTAGCCATTAGGCAACATCTTATAATTAGATAACGTATTAAGTTTGATAGCATAATTTGTGAGAAAATGTGATATTGACTGTACATACCGCTTGGTCAATGAGTTTATAAATCTTTAGATGTGGTAATTTAAAATTATTTACCCCTTATTGGCATCTTAGACGTTATTCTATTATCTAACTAAATGCACTTAATCCTATTCCTATATTGAGACTCCGGCATAACAACTATCAAACACATCGAAAGACCAACAAAACGTGACTACACTATGTAAATACTTTTGAATGTACTTTTAAATTAAGGAAACCAGCGAAACAATGCTAACTATGTACTTATATATTGTTCAGGATTATGTATAGTTGTATTCGATGAGGTTTACCTAACATAGTTCTAGTGTTCAATCAGTAGCCTATGTATCTTGAGTCATGTGGGGTGTTCATGATACCGACAGAAGGAATGTGCTAGGGCGGAGGTGTTGAATCACTACCACGTCTTGAGTAAGAGAGATATCTAAACCTTTGTCTGAATCACGAGGAGCTTACAGCAGTATGCATGATATTACTGATTTTACAACGATATACCGTTTGCTTGCATTGGTTTAAACCAAATATGACACGGCAAGGAACCCTGTGTGGACATTTGAAATGAAGACTATACCAAATATAACACGGCAAGAAAGCCGACGTGTACCCCACATTGAAAGACTAATTTGAGACTTGCGATATTTCGTTAATGTCTGTGCTAGCGTAGGTGCGCGCCCTGTGAAGTTGAAATGAAGCGTACTGCTACGCTAGCATAGAAAATTAAACAAAATACGACAAGGCTTAAATTACTTAGAGATGGAGACTTGCGGGGAAGTTGGAGTTACTTGACAGGCTGTCATTGCCTTTTGAGGAACACAGGCCTAATGTTGAAGCTGTTCATTGATGGTCGAGACGTTATTCAATGATAACTCATAGTTTAGTGTGCATCAAGAAAACCACGTTATGGGTACCACATATCATATCTCAGATTTTTATCCAATGAAATATCATCTTACATCGACTACATTTACCGATAAACTTAACAGATTTTAGCCTATGACTGTCAAGGGTCTTGCTTATTAGCATATATATGGCCTTCGGTTATGTCTGATGTAAATACTATAAAGAAACTATTTCAGTTTTTGACTTTGATTTGGTCTTATGTACCAGCATGTTTATGTTCCATAATTTTCACAAATTCAAATAACACATTTTGAAAAAACACATTGAATAAGAAAACGCGTTTCCTACGTTCCTGTTTCCAAAAATAGCATTATACCCTGTCATTGACAAACGTCACATTTACAACGGCATCGCTGATTGCACAACTAACGTCCAATGCAACCAATCAGGATTCTTTATTTCTAGCCCTAACAGAACAGAGGTTATATACAATCTGAAATCCGTGTGGTAGCATATCATTCCAGCTAATGACATATCCAGTTTTTCAAATGTTATGCTATATTAAAGGGGAAGTAGCACGTTTTTTTCTGAAATAAGTCGATGAAATGTAAACTGTGGTACAAAAGAAACTTTACACCTCAGTTGGTTTTATCATTTGTTTGATTTGTTTGGGGGGGGGGGGGGGGGGGGGGGGGGGGGGGGGGGGAATTTCAAATTCAAAATTAATTTGGATAAAACACAACTGTTCATCGACATATAAGACATCTGCTAAGTGAAAATCAATAAATGTGCCTCATTCTGCAAACATTTACAACATTATAAAAATGGTAGGGGTCATGTTGGTGTAAAAATTATGTTATACCCCTTGGTCCTTTCGAATTCATTGACTCTAACTCTGCATGTTTGACAAAAACGAGTATGATTGTTTGCCGAATCAGTCAACATTGAACATTAAATAATATCCCGGTTCTATCATATCAATTTGTTTTGTTATTTTTACTGTAGGAGTGAAACAATAGGATGTTAAGTTTCATGTTTATTTGAAAAATAATGTCACCAATAGTAAAACAACCTTCCCTCTTCGGAAAATCAAGTTAAAAAATAAGTGTACATATTTCAGTATAGCCATTGGAATCGTTTTTGTCTTTCGAAATAATAGAATGTGTTCACAATAAAATGGCCCCCATGCACCACCGTTGCAACTACGGACAATTGGTTTGTGTAATAATATGTTTTAACCTCTAAACTAAATATGAATGACAAACTATCATTATAAATGGGAAATTTGAAAAAATAAAATTTGCAAAAAACGTGCTACTGCCCCTTTAAGGTTAAACTGTTTTTTAATTATGCTTTTTAAAGACCAATATAAATGTTTTATATTCCTAAATTATGAAGTCAGAAAAGGGAACTGAAGGTCATCAAGGGAAGCCTTCACGAGTGTTGCGACGGATACCAAATTTGGTGTCGGCTGCTCAGTTACCGGGGATGTAGCTCAGTTGGTAGAGCGTCCGCTCATCACCCGGAAGGTCGGGGTTCGATTCCCGGCCGCGTCATACCAAAAGACGTCAAAAGATTGGAGTTGGGCACAACAAGAATTTCCGATTTCGTTGTAATGAGGATTATAAAGTATTATTATTATTATTATTAATGACAGTGTTCTCAAATTTAGTTAAATTGAACATGTTCAGTCAATGAAAATCTAGGCCTATGGATTCACAACTTCTTTATTGCCAGCATCAATCAAAGGATTAACAGTTGTTAAACATCTTATTCTATCAACAGAGAAGTTGCAATTCCATAGCACTCGCGATTGTTTCTTATTCATCTAACCAGCTTCAAATGTTTTTGAAGGAAGATGCTTTGTCAACACTTGGTTAATTATGCCATTCTAACATGTGAATGTATTGAAACCATGGAATAGGTGATTCATGAGAATACAAGTATCCATATATATGCTATTTTATGTACTTTATAAAATTTAATTGAAGCAAACCACTTTTAGAGACTATAACCACAGTGACTGATTTTGCCATGAACTTTTAAAACAGTATTTTTGAGCCGACTGCACAACTTCAAAAACTACTAATTATGTGTTTTGTGGTATGATCGAATGGAAAAAAGAAGAAATATGCTATTTCACCGATTCCATAAGCCATGTGCTCTGTAGCTCATCATTCCTTTTTTTTTATTTATTATCTAAGGTTGAATATCTAAGATATCTCAAGTAATACAAGCAAAAAATAGGTTTTTAGATCCTGACCCCTGTGACCCACATTTTGGGGTCACAGGGTCACCAAATTTAGAATTGAATTTAGAATCCCCATTTGCCAAGGAGTCTGCACATAACATTTCAGCTTTCTTGACCGCTTTGGTACTGGAGAAGAAGATGAACATTGGCTTTTAAAGTCGTGACCCTATTTGGGGTCACGGGGGTCACCAAATCTACAATTTAGAATCCCCATTGGCTAAGGAGGCTGTACACAACATTTCAACTCTGTAGACCTTTTGGTATTGAAGAAGAATATGAAAATAGTTTTTTTAAGGCCATGACCCCTGTGACCCTATTTGGGGTCACAGGGTTACCAAATCGACAATTTAGAATCCCCATTGGCCAAGGAGGTTGTACATAACATTTCAGCTCTCTTGACCTTTTTGTACTGGAGAAAAAGATGAAAATAGGGTTTTTAAGGTCCTGACCCTAGTGACCCTATTTGGGGTCACAGGGTCACCAAATCGACAATTTAGAATCCCCATTGGCTAAGGAGGCTGTACACAACATTTCAACTCTGTAGACCTTTTGGTACTGGAGAGGAGAAAATAGTTTTTTTAAGGCCATGACCCCTGTGACCCTATTTGGGGTCACAGGGTCACCAAATCGACAATTTAGAATCCCCATTGGCCAAGGAGGTTGTGCACAACATTTCAGCTCTCTTGACCTTTTTGTACTGGAGAAAAAGATGAAAATAGGGTTTTTAAGGTCCTGACCCCAGTGACCCTATTTGGGGTCACGGGGTCACCAAATCTACAGTTTAGAACGAACGCCGGACGCCGGACCACATGCCATGCCAGAAGCCCATCGGGCTTTTCAGGCCTGATGAGCTAAAATTATGTATTAGAGTTTGTGTTTCTTTCACAAGGGAAGTTTCTTTTGTACATCAGTATATGTACTGTGTACACCGATCCACCATAAAGTCGGTCAGGTTCCTTTAACCAAACGTCCAGTATTAGAATTCCACCTGTGTTATAAGTTGTCATGTCAAACATGTATGCCAACAATCGACTCTATCATGTATTCTACTCGACTTGTTCCTCCCAGGAACAGTTTTGCATCATCATCATTATTTCCACCTGGATTTACCATTATGAAGCTAACCATCACTGTTATGTCCTTCAAGTTAGTATGCATGCTATGTATACTTAACATGTTCATGTGAACTCTCATAAACTACATGGGTTGCTTTCTCGTTAGATTGAGTGTTTTCCTATAACAGCATACAACATATGTTTATTAGAATAACGTGGTTTTACAATCCCTGCTGCTTCAACACACCTGACCAATATATAACAAATATTAACCACAAGTGTTATCTGACCTATTAAGTGTTTGTTTAGAATAAACAAAGAAAATATTATTCTGCTTTTCGGATAAATTCACTAATTGGAAGTATATATTTGTATTCTTTTGAACCGATACATTTTATATTTAACAAACAAATAATTTTACATATATTCTAAAGCCTTTGATCCCGTGTCATGCTTTACACCCAACATTAGCTCGTTGCCATGGACTACCTTTGTTCTTTCAGTAGATATGTCAGACCATACACTCGTTTTTTCACACTTTACCCAATACACTTAGATACCTTTCTCGCCTCAACTTTTCTAAATACACCTACAGTTTCCTCAATACATCTTGACAGCCGCACATGGGTAGTACAATTTACAAAGAATGAGGTGATATGTCTTGAATCTGAATATGATCTTAAAACATCTCAAATATAATAAATATTTGTTTAAAGAGTCCGGAATCGAACATGCAAACCTTCGTTTATTATCGCAGCGATCTTATCGCTAAAGGCTACGAAGGGCTGTTAGAATATCTATGTTTGTCAGTAAGAACGATGCGTTCTCCTCAAGACAGGAAAATCATGAAACGCACTTGGGGATCGTGCTAACAACCTAACCACGTGAGCACAAATGCACGTGCATTAACGAGAATAACATACCAATATATTGCACGTGCGTCAACCATGCAGGGTGTTACTAATGAAATGTGCTACGATCAAATCGCGTAGCCTGATAGAGCCCAACTTTTCAAATCTTCACTATCGCCTAATTATATAAAAAAAATTCAACTCGACTCAAATGAGTTGCAGATAGTTTATACCTATACTTTTCCGAGCGCGTCGGAAAGGGCCCCCTCGTACATCTATAGACGTATCAGCTCATGCACTCGGAAAATATAGGTACAACTATCACTTATTCACATTGATCGCTTGCTAAGAAAACTATATGTTCTTCCCACCGATGGGTGATGCTCATGATCAGATAAGCTTTTAGATTGGAAGATTGAGCGGACTCTGTGTTGGCGACGTTTCGACATACATGTAAGTTCTAATATCGTTCTCAAACAATTTAGCATTTGCTTGACAACGACATAAACTGACGAGCAAAAGAAACTGCTGCCGGAAAAAGTTAATTTTGATTTCCTTTGCAAAAGCTTTGTGAAGAAGTACTGACAATTTTGTTCATCAGGGTATGATACTTTTTCTCTTTTTTTCTCATGTCTGTTCAAGCATATGATATATGCGGTGCTGACATCGCTATTTCAAAAGGTTTATTTTGACATAATGTTGGCATTTAAGTGTAACTAATATGAAATAAGGAAATTGTGTTAAAACAAAAAGTTTTTAGCATACTGTACCTTCTTCGATGACACGTTGATGCTGTATGTAATATTTTACTCGCCTATCTCACCCGGTTGAGGATTACTATATTCCTTAAAGTTCGTGGTTTTATCAGAAACGCGAACAAGAAATGTTTAAAATGTTTCCATTGAAGTTACTTGACTTCTGGAGAAATTACCCGTATGTACGTAACCCTGTTTAAGTCGTTTGCATCACCCGTGGATTAAACATCATGTATGTTTGTAAGTAGCGCCCCTCTTGCACCTGAGTTTATTGCAACTGACAGGTCACTTCCTTGACAACGACTTCACTGAGGATCTCTGTCGAAACATCGTGTACACAAACTAATTTATGTGGATGTACATGTAAATACATGTATGTAGGGGGGTGTAGCTTAGTTGGTAGAATGTCAGATCATGACCCAGAAGAGCGGGGTCCGTCGTTAAAGGCGTTGCTTCATTGCTTGACACTCAGCATTATAAGGACAGAACAATGCGTGAACCTGCAGAATGCACAAACCAAATTTCCAATTAAAATCGACATTTTACTGAGGAAATAAAGTTGCAAAAGATGTAAAACATATTCCCTAACGGGCAATGAAGAATCATCTCATCTTAAAAGAGTGCATCTACCTGAATACGAACCCATATAGTTCCGAGGTTTCCTTGCCATACCGACCTTGTGGAGAGGAATCTCCAGAATCTATTCGTATCCCGGTAGATGCATTATTATTGTATTCGTCGGGCCAAGGTCTATTTTTAATCAGACTGATATTGTATTGTGGACAATAAAGTGTAATTATCATTATCATTAAATGGAAGTAATGCATCAAATATTTGTTATAAATCGTTGTCACAAAGTGATAAATAACACCAACAAATGAACTCCATTTTTTGTTTAATTTATTTACATTTTGTAAAACTTTGGGATTTCAAACGGATATTGCAACAGGATCATTATGCCATTTCTATTTACAGTTGAGTCGACACCACACAGGAAGTAATTGTTCCAATCAAAGGGCGACAACTCAGTCAAACACAACCATATTGATCAGGGAACATAACGATTCATATAGGTTCCTATTATGCATTTGAGGACTGTGCAACAAAGGTATTCGCAGTCTACAACACTCCATTAGTTCATCTATGCACAAAACTCTTGGAATAGTCGGCATGGTTAAATCGGGAACGTCTATGCAAACACTGTTTAAATGTCCTCTTGGAATTGCGAAATAACGAAATTTTTTCAGTCTTCGCACAAGAGTTGTTTCCCTTGCATAATGTGCCTCAAAGAGGACGCTTTTTCAAGTAGTTTGTCGCACGTTGTCAACTTTTGAACTTGTTCTAGTAAAAACGCATTCCAACAAAAACACACCTAAATAAAAATTAAAAAAATTCAATCGCAGCAAAATAAGTTTTAGCGTGTTAATAATCCAAAACGCTACGCATTTTTTGGCGTGATTACATGATTTACAAAAGTAATAAAAAAAACCTTATGCATAATATGCAATATGTAAGTTTGAACACACAGTGATCTATCGTATCGCACACACGTCCGCACAGTATCACTCCTGCACCTGTTCATGTTTATCAATTGGCCCTACCAGGCCTCCATACTGTTTTCCAAGTCAACCCCAGCAAGTGGCGGTTCTATTCTAGCTTATATCCATCTTTACCTGGAGATATGTCTAATGCCAAACGTCGCTTTTGATATCCAAGATGGAATAAAAATTCATTTCATGCTTTGCTCAAGTGAATGTTTTCCTACTAGCTCGGATAAACAATTCTGCTGTCTATCATGAGATCGGGGTAGTTATTTCCGACCAGCACTGTACGTATAGATGCCGTGTAATGTATCCCTGCGCGAGTGCCGCGGAAGGTGACGGCCATATATAGAACAGGCGTGTGGAGCTATATCACCTCGCCCACATCATGTATTGAATAAATCCACGCGTACAGTCAGTCAGTCAGTCTTCTGGTGGAACACTCTCGTTTACAATTGTAGAACTCATGAGTACAGTTCGTGGCAGTGAAACGCGAACAGTTTGCAAACAAAACTCATCAAGATAACCAGGATTGCATTCCACAGAGAAACCTGATCCTGTAGACTTGGAAACACACGCTACAGTTCCACCAATGCATTTTGGATACAAGTAGGCCTACACACTCTGCTTTCCTTGTGGCATCTTTCCTATTTCCATAGCAACCACCTTGCCGATATCTCACTCTAACACGCTGTCCAAGTTCAAGGACGGGAGAAGAGGTCAAGGTTGTATTTGAACACAGGATGATGATTTGCCAAGAACACAGTTGAACATGATATAAATATGCCCTCACACGTCAAACAAATTATATCCCATTCTCTCGCACACTCTAATACTGAAGTGTACGGTGTAACTAGCTTGCTACTGTAAGATCACTCTGGATGGCGTCGCGTCGCATCAGTTCTGTCGACGTGTTGCTTGCATGTGATGACGACAATTATATTGCACCTTGAATCCACTGAGATTCATTTTTAATGTGACGAAATCTTGAAGGAGATATTCGTGGCATTCTGGCCATTTGGTAACATCTTGAATTGTACAATCACATCCACATGAACTTATCACAAATCTGTGCCCGGCATATCCATGGCGGGCTGTCCCCAACTCGGTTGACTATGGTAGCCCGAAGGGGACATTAAATTGGACGAGTCACTGGCATAGGGTGAGCCGTAACCCTGCATGGGTTCGAACTCGCCCGAGGTGCGCCACGCCCTTGGTTTTGGGTTGAAGTCCCGGAATTGCGGCGTGAGATTCTGTTGCTGGTGAGGTTGGGGCTGAGGCTGAGACTGAGGGATCGGAGAGGAAGAAGCAGAGATGGACCGCGGAGAGTCTGAAACAATAGAAAATGTGGTTTAGTTGAATTAAAACCATGTGTAATATTTGGTCATATGTTGCCATAGCCTACCCTCAAACTAACAACAGTACCAGATCAATGTTGAGGAGTGCATGATTTAGCCTAGCCATGCCCCTTGATTCAGTACAAAACAAGATCCTTTAATGCAGTGTAGGTCCTTTAATATTGATATGATTCCTCAAAGAAACACAAGGGTGCTATGAGAACACAAAAACTCCAAAGTGTGTCCAATTGATGCACAAACTATACTCCAAATGGGCAGTTTAAATGTAATGTAGTTAAGTTAAGAGTAATTTCATAAAGATTAGATCTTGCCTAGATCTGCATTTAACATGGATGACATGTGATGGTCAGCTTAAATTATGACATCATCCGAATGATCTAGTGACAATATAAATTTATAAGTATGTCAAATCCTATTCCCGATCCCCGGTCAATAAACCAAATAACCTCATTATGTGTACTTTGATAGGACACTGTTTTTGCATTAGTAGTGATGCGTGTTGGCAAAATAAAGCTGCATCCCGATTTGCTACTTGAGTATCTAAGTGCACCTACCATGTAACTTGTGATGTTTTTGAGGCATTGTAGCATGGTGAAAACGAATATGATAAGTTTGTGTTTTCAGTTCAGAGGTAACGAGTGAACGTACCACGATAAATTCTTATTTCCATACCTTACGATCACATGGTAAGTTCAAGAATGACTATTGTACACCATCCTCGGTTACCCATGATTTTATAAATGCTCCGTTACTTTTTTGTGATACAGTGGAGAGTAACGGAGCATATATAAAACCATGGGTAACCGAGGATGATTGTACACATGGACAAATGATACTACTTAGTCAACGGAGGTGAAATAACCTGACGTCAAAACGAAATCCAAATGACATGTATTTGTACTTTGAAACACAAACGTTTTGGATGTAGCTAGCTCTATATAGAACGACTTTTCTGAATGTCTTAAATAACGTTAACAATTCGAATGTCAACAACATTATAAAATGAGTTTATGTATTATATATGATTTGAATACATTGGAAATAATTCCATAACGTTTTAGCTTACATAAAAACCCAATTCTCTACATCACATTAAATCATTTGTCACATTTAGAATAAGCCATATAGATGGTCCATTGATAACATAATAATAATAAATTCACGTTTCGGTGCTATGATTGTTCCTTCAGTAAGCGATTTAATGTCTGGAAGTTAATAACATGCATGATGCAACTTGCTGCCTCGTTGATGACGTTTTCTTTTTCAGTTTTACTTTCTTGCAACTGCAAAATAGCCATCAACATAATCATATATTTATGATTTCTGAATACATTTCATAGCGTGCTGACCTCGCTCTTTTATGCTGTTAGAAAGTCAAAAGAAACACTTACGACTTTGTTGCGCCGAGTCTCCGAATCCTGTCCATCCCTTTGCCTTCCTGTTGAAGTTCTGTCCTTTTAGGATCTCGAGGGGGTCTGCTTTGAGGGAGGAGTGTTTTATGTTGGGGGAGATGAGGAGAGGGGGCGTGGCAGGGCGTGGCGCAGGGGCCTGAGGGGCTGCTGGCTTCAACTTCAACATCTGATTAAGTTTCTGTTTTCTTTCAAAGTCAGACAGTTCTTCAAACGCCTTTTCCACGTTGCCAGTTGGGTCCCCGAGCGCTGCTTCCCAAGGCGTGAGAGAGCCTTTCAACGGTTTCATCATACCGAGCCTGCCGCCGTGCCTTAATGGAGCCTTCCTTGCATTGGTTTCATCAACGACATATTTCTCAGCCCTCTGTCTCCTCTTCTCGAACATATTGCCTGCCTTTCCCTTGCTGTTTTTGAGGCTCTGAGCAAGATCAAAGCATTGATTTGGTGACACGTTAGAATGGTCACATCTCTGAGCTTCAAGTCGCATCCTCTCGAACTCTTGTTGTGACAGACTCATCTTGGACTCTGTATCAGGACTTGTGATCCTCTGCTTCACACTGGGTATCTTGAAGCTCAAGTGGAATCTATCCTCGGGATCCTCGTCGTAATAATGCTGGTTGAGGCCGGGGATGTCTTCCTGGTCAACAAAGATGCGGCTCTGACCGTCATGCACCCAACGCTCTGCCTTCCTTTGACGTTTTGCGAACATCTTGGCACCACGGGCTTTCTTATTAGCGGCAGCAGTGAGGGAGTATGCGATAATCTTGCATAATTTCATCTGGTCCTGGATGGTCGGGAAGTTCTTCTCGGGATCATCGTAGAAGGCGGAGTCCGCAAAGAGTTTCTCTGCAATAGATGGAATTACCGTTAGAAGTGTAACAGCTGGTGATATGATATAATGAACATTAATTAGGAAAAACAGATCACCTTATCTAATCCTAACCACCCTTCTGGAAAGTGGTTCCATCTAATGCACGTGCCAGAATTATGGTATATCAGACATAGCACATTGACAACATATGCATGCCCAGCGACAGTTAGTGGTTTTGTGATATTGGAGCTAACCTTGAAGCAGTGCCAAGTGGCATTCCACACCTGATGATCGTGTCAAGCGGGTTAAGCGAACTATCTGGTCTGAGAGATAGAGATGTTAGAGAGGCAATCACTCAAAGACAGTTCCAGACACTGTCACCATGGTAGCGATGCAAAGTCGACAAAAGCACCGTGTTATATCGAGCTAAGGGAACATATTGGAGATGCTCCTTGTCGTCTATAACATGCATCTTTCTTCGTCTGTTGTGAAGAAGACTTGCCAATCTAGCTAACCACTCACTACACCTTAAAACGCGCCGACGCTCTGCGTTATCATTCCAATCTATGTTGTTTTAATGCAGACAAGTGTTCACACTTCTTGTGCTTTGGAACACAAGTTTCGTTCCAGTGGGAATCTTAGTGAAAATAGAAAAATCAGGAAGGCATGCCTGCATAAAATGATGATTTCTTTGACAGCTGGAATGGATGTTGATTATGTCTTCAAATATTGGAAAACATCGCATTTTGGAACGTATACAAAACCCTTATCTCAAAACTAGATATCACATTTCGGAAATAAAAAAATGGCAATCCCCAAGAAATTGTATTTTAAAAACCTTTAAAAATCTTGATTAAAACGCAATACAAGGTAATGTGACATGAACTATGGTTGCTAAGAGGGGCTTAAAGAATATATACGTGTATATTGACATGTGTTATCCCATAAGTTCAAATTATATTACTATAACATAACACAGGAAATAAAAACATATATTTAAGATTCCTTAGACATATACGTCATAGTGTATCATATTATATTCATTTATCAGATTGTGCGAGTATCCTCTGCTATCGATTTCCCCCACTGGTCTATATTACATTATACTCGCACACACCCTGTCTGGTTTCTAATTAATCACCAGACGCCATTAATAAAAAGCAATCTTAGACAATATCTCACGTCCTGCGTATTATTGCAGATTGGTCGTTATGACGTAATATCATGCATGTGCTAAATATAATGCGTGCAGTTTGTTTCACCAACCATAATTCAATTATATATGTGTACATGCGCACTGCATACACGTAATAAATACCGTCAATTATACATAACTACAACGGTGCATTTTAATTCACAACCTTTTGGAAATACTTGTAACTTAGAGAAGGAAATGATGTATGGCTACTCTAGAGATTTGAGCGTACAGATTCATTCAACATCGCTCAAGGGCAACTGGTTATTGTTATAGAAATCACTGAGTATTAATAACAGTTCTGTAAAGAATCGCGCACACCTCTTGAATTAACTACGTATGCATTTGGTTATCAAGGAAACGTGCAGCTTAGAAACTTGTTTATATATTCAATAAATTATTTAATGCTTTGCAAATAATCATAACTTATTATATGGGACAGGAACAGGCATGCTTAGAATAGCATAGAATCAACGTTGATCCTGATACTCACAATTGTGTAGCTAACATTCTACAATGTGTTATTCCAAGTACATGCAGTTTCTTCCAGCCAGAAGAAGGTGTCACACTGCTGTTTCAGTCTACGTTAAAGAACCATTGTTTTATCCTTACAGAGACCTTAGTGACCATATAACCAAGTGACCACTACTACTAGTAACATGGTTATTTAAGGTCAGTAATACATTTGCCAGAGGCGAGACCAATGTTGACAATGGAAGTATAATCACTCACTGCCAGAGGACGGCAGCACGTGATCCAACGTGATGTGGCACTAAAACGCCGTCACCAACCCTTGATGCATGAATAACATTTTGATAGCTATCTTGCCATGTATTGAGATTTGCCTTCAGGTAAAGGCGTGTGATGTAGGTTTATTTCATAAACAAATACATAGTATGACGTCACCTACACTAAGTGATTTGTGTGAGCAATATTAAAACGTTTGACATCATATCGACAAAGACCGCAGTTTATGCTCAAGTAATACCAAGACGTCAGTTGTAGAATCGATGAGAATAAGCATGTTTTGCTTGTTTACGAAAACACGGAATAAATGACAGACAGAGGATTTGTGTGTGAGTGTATATTTATATCATAGTTCTATATTATTGATGAACTTCAGACTGAAATAAGTTGTTCGCATTGCTTCATGCATCTTAATATCTGTGAAATGCATCAATGGTTTCATTGTGGATATTTAACTATTAAACTTGTTTTTCTGTGATATATGCCTTTTATTGATACCAATATGATGCCAAGCACGGAATTTGTTCATTGTAATTTCGAAAACCTACGATTAATGTGCTGGTGTTTTTCCTATGATGTCAATAGCAGCAACTCCTTATAAGTTTATATTTAAAGGTCTGTTAACTGCCTCTTCAAATGTACCATTATTAAATCTTAGCAAATATATATTATACATACTGCTTATGAAAAGGGGTGGACTTTGTTAAACACCTTATATGTATCCAATATATCTTGTATATATATAACAAGCATATGTATATGGGTCTGTGGTCTTCCAACTTCCAAACGCAAGGCGTAACTCTTGCCAGTCTGCATTACTGGCTGATTTAAGCCTTGCAGAGTATTTCCCTCGCTTTGATGTGCCTATATAGTGAATCGCTGTACCAGAAATGCATAGCGGGCCTGGATTTCTAAGCATAGATTTCTTAAGGAAATACTGCAAAGCCTAAATCAGCCAGTAATGGAGACTGGCAAGAGTTATTCCTTGCATTGGGAAGTTGGTGGTCTTCATGCATGAATAAAGATATATAAATTGTAACATGAAGGAATAGGACTCACTCTTGCCACCCATGGAAGATGTTTGACTTGAGATTTCGCTGTCCAGACTCATGGTTCTGCAGATGTCGAGTTCGCTGGGCCTGTCTGAGAGGTCATCCCTCTCCCCTGCGTGTAGACTGATCTGGACTGGAGGGGCGAACACAGGGGCGTGGTGATGGTGATGGTGTTTCCCTGGTGACAGTTGCTCGTCAGGGGGAGCAATGATACGGTCGACGTCATAGTCAACTTCATCGTCGTAGGACCGCGGTGACATCAACTCCAACTTGACGTCCCTGACCTTTGGTTTCGGTGCTGGCACAGGTGGTTGCTTCGGCTTCGGTGGTGTTGGGGGCGCCTGGTTGGCTGATGGTTTCCATTGCTTTATTTCCGGAACCGGAAACGTCGGATAATTTGGGTCAGATTTCGGATAAATTGGGTCAGATTTCGGATAAATTGGGTCAGATGTCGGATAATTTGCGTCAGATTTGGATTTATTGGCCAGGTAACTTCCTTGACGATTTCCCTTGTTAAAATCCAGGCCTGGTTCCCATAGTTCCTGCTGTGACGTTTTAGTGGACGAAGACTGAGAAGTGACTTTACGAACATTAAACACTGGCACATTGCTTGGACTAGATTGTCCCTGAGAAGGGTAGCTGTCACTGACACCACTCTTCGGCCCACTGAACATGGCGGACACTTGAACCTGGACCGGCTGGGCAGAATAAGGTTGTTTGGACAAGCTGGTATCCAGAAGGGACGGGAGAGGAGCCTGGGTCGGGGCCCACTGGTCCTCTACCCGTGACGTCATCTGCTCTGTTCGGACGAAGCCACGCACCTGCTTCCCCTCCCCCTTCTCCACATACTGCTGAGTCTGGACCGACCCCCGCATCATCCCGTCGTCGTAGTTGCTGGATGTTGTGGTGGTGGTACGGTTACCGTCCTGCTTCACTGACGTGTGGCCGTTGATGATCGGAGCGTAGGAGCCCGGCTGAGTGAAGACGTCGGGCATGTTGCCTCTGCAACACAGGAAAAGAACATTATAAACGTAGTAAAAACCAAACACCAATACACCAAACACGAACTGATTATATTAAACAGATCAGGCCAAATATCGATATCTAATTATCATCTATGAATAATAACCAATAAGTGTATTATAAACCATCGAAATGATCACATTTGTTAATGGTTACCTCACAAAGATGAAAATGTTAATTAAATTACCGTTGCCTCAAATGAGTTGACATATTGGGGGGGGGGGGGGGGGGGGGGGTCCCTTGAGATGGTCGAGGAAAAACAACTTTTGCATGTCCTATCACTGTATTTCAGCCCTTTTGTGTAGTTCAAAGACAAAAACAATGACACTGAATACATGTAATGAAGATATTCTATGTATCATTGTATAATACTTGCAAGAGCTAACCATCCAGAAATGTATCACCTCATTAATCAATTGTCTAATCAGTATATCAGTCATAATTAAAGCTAGTCCCACCTAACATGATTGAACACAGCTTACCATGGAAATCATTCAGAATAATTTTGAGCTGAGTTATTCGAACAGTCGTCATTTATCAAATGACCATCATGCCGCAAACCATGTCATGATCTTAAACGTCTAGATATAATGAAATCATACTAGAACGTCCATGAGAATACAATTTAAAAGTTAGTAAAAATGACATCTTCTCCAAAACCAAGATTGACAGATTGACAGATTGCCATTTTATAATCACGAAGACGTTAAGATATGCAGAAACGATGGTGAATAAAAAGTCGACTGATGGAACCTAGCTACAAGGTGAAGGTGAGATGTGTGGAATGTAAAACAGGTGTTTATCTGCATGCCTCCATTTCCTGATACCCACACACACCTACATCTATTCCTACATCGGTACATGTGAATATTATATAAAATAATTATGCTGTGTAACCATTAATCACTATATTCTTTGTACAACCAATGTCCTGATTCGGAATGAAAAATACAGTCATAAAGGATGAATTGCATCGGCCTTGTTTGAAGACCATTGAATACATTAAAAGATTAATCATCGAATAACACTAACAATGCATTTAGAACTTTTTTCTCAGTGTCGTCTATAAATATCTTCATTTATTGAAATACTTTTAGAAAAAAACAACCAATTAACAGTGTCTCGCATAATTCACCTCCAAAAAACCTTTGCTTTTTCCCTTGACAACAGTAAGAAAGGTCTGGAAATACGCACCGTGATGTCCTTGACATCTTTGGCAAGAGCAGAACTACTATTTATATGATGTCCCAACAAAATGCAAAGCTAGGGGTTTAAAGAAAATAGTTACATACAAAAAACTGCCTTTGGTGGATAAGTGTCTATAAATGTACTGAAGAACTTAGGTAAAGCAGTTTTATTTCAAATATACAATTACAGTATGCAGTAGACACGTGATCACTCAGGTTCCTGAAATAAAACAGTATCACGTGGACTGACCTAAACTTGTATCTGTCCCTGGAGGCCATATCCGATGTTTAATGTATCCCGAATTCGTCAAAGGATTGTCACACAGAACCGTTCATCGAAAAGTGCTCCCAGAAAGTGTTGCTAGAGACAAGGTAGTTCTTGTGTCACTTCTCATCAGTTGGTACCGACCATGTTGCAGTGCAACCTACCAAGCTATACATATACCAATACCACGCTGTTAGTAGCTTCCTCTACTCTACCCCTTTCCATATTCCGTAACGGCGTTCTCTACAGTCTCCCCAACACGGGAACTCTGCCTTCCACAATGATTCAGTACATCTATGTGCTTTGGTTGTGCAAGCGATGTTTTGTTTATACTTTTCAAGATTCTCAGATACACCCAATCGGAAAGGTCGGCCCTACATAGATGAAGAGTTAAGTCATTTCGGACGTCGGCGGAGGACGTAAAGAATGACCTTGCAATTGGTTTTTGTTGTAATCGCCCTTTAGTCGCCGCCTTATTGTGTTTTATTTTCAACAGGTGTTTTAAATGTGGACTTTATTTACTTTAAAAGAGATCTGAAGATGGTGAGGTACAGATGCTCTATGATATTTTCATATTTTGTCTACGGGAAGTTAACGGAACAGTGAATCCTCCTTGAATATGTCAGTATTTATTTTCTTGATTTATAGTTGGTTAAATTTTATTGTGAGGTTGATTAAGGAAGCAACAGAATGGAAACAATGATATGTAGGTTCTCTCTCTAAACCTTCCAGTGTGTGTCCTTCAGATACAATTTCTGGAAAATGGCATTTCTGTAAATCTGCATCTTACATGTAAAGCACCGTCTAAACAAGCTTTGTAGATTATCTATATTCTCGACAGTGTGATTTAAAGAAAATGTCATAAGAAGTAATAAACAGGCGCATCAGTCACAATAACATGCACCTGCTTCGATATCGAGATTATTGAGACATCATCGTCCTTCTCACCGGTCAAGTCCACACTTTCGACAGGACATCGGACAACTTGCAATTTCTTTAGGTGACATGTCGAGGCCTTTAGGGCCAGATTCTAATCAAAGTACATAGTTAATAGAATTTATTCAAATGATTGCCGCCACTCAACTTACTTGTACAGCTCGACGGCGAGAAGCTGTCCCGACATGTCCACCATGCGCATGACCTCGTCATGACTGCGACCGGAAACTGGGATACCATTGACGCTCACCACCGTATCTCCTTCCTGCATGTTCTGCACATGCGCCTTACTCTTCTTCCTTATCTGCAATATATAGATAAATGTTAGACTTATATTTAGTCTCAGAAATATTGTTTTTGTCACAAAAACATCATTTTACAATCAGTTCAAATATATATACCAAATGGAGCCATAAAGATGCCTTAATTTCTGAGCTGAGCTAGACTGGGTTGGTCGTCAATTGAATATTTTGCTCTAGGGTCTGGATGACAGACTAAGATAAATGTGTGAGTGGTTTTCTGAGTAAATTTAACAGCTCTTTTTACAATGATGTTAAACAAAATTCTCCACTTACATCGAAGGCTTGACAGAATATAATACAGTTTTTAGAATCAGTGGAATATACTATTTAATTGTTTTGTACTCGATCATACAAAGAGTTGATGAAACAACACAGCACATAATAAATAAACGTGGGTTCCAAAAAGAGAGCTTTAAATATTTCATGGCAATACCAGCTTTGTAAAAGTGTAAAGCTAATATTTTCTTTCAATGGCATTTAGATATTTCACGAATCAAAGACACCAGTGTAAAATGGAGAACACTGTCAGTCAACGAGTCAGTCGTAAGTTGCAATATTTGGAAATGGTCACCTTTATAAACTGAAGAGTTTTGATTTGATATAGGTAACTGACCTGATTAATTCTTGGTTTTCACTAATTTGCATAACCATGATATTTTGATATTCAATAAGAGTATTTTTAATTTATAAAACTATAGAATAGAGGTTTGGTTATCATATTATGATACATAATAAATGAAGCTAACAACAGGACACTGCGTCGTAAAACATCGAATTACTACTGAAATATGACTGTGACATAAAAAAAAAACCCTGCAAACAGTGACAGGGGTCGTCGTTATATGTACGTGTGTTGCAAGTACTGTTCCTGGGAACCGTCTAATGCTTATTAACCTCAAGCAACGCGTTCTATCTTTACACTGGAACCCGTCATATGTGCTGTGTAGTTCAGCTGTACCGTGGATGTGCTGCTAGGCAACGGCACTGCCAATGTACATGAAATGCGTGTCCTTAGATAATTCAAAAGCATTGCTTAAAAAAAAAGGTAAAAAACCCTCTCAAAAAATATATTATTAGCAAGACTATCTCAACTGAGATTTACGAATGTAAGACTTGAAATCAGAATAGATAAACTATTGTAATACCACATTAACAACTCTTAAGTCATTATTGGGCCACGGAGGTTAAAGAAATGTCGTCTTGGCGACAGGTAACCTCCCGTTGCTTCTTCGTCGCGAAAACTTTCAGAAATTTGTGAATAGTTCTCTACGACACTAAAAAACATTTTAGCAGGTATTTGTGACGTAATGTAGGTTATTATAGAGTTTCTCAATATATGATTAAATGTTATGTACAGCCAGTAATTCATTGCTTGTTGTACGATGTTTTAAGCACAATAACTGTCGAAAAATAACCCTGTTGAAAATCTACATACAGATACAAGAGTGTACCATTACAATAAAAAAAATTCCGCTAAATAAGTTCAGTATAAAAAAGCGAAAATTTATTTCATACTTCAAGGTTATTGTTTCAATCGCAATCCAAGTCCACTTGAAGCAATGTATCTTTCAATGTTAACACGTTATCCTTTTACAACAGAATTAAGCCAACTCGGGCCGTTTCCCACAAATACAGAATTTCTCGCCTCGAAATAAAAGTGTCTTGCAAAATAAATAAATCATTTCTCGCTGGCCATTTGTTGGTGTATATCCCTGACAAAGTAGAGACCTCATCGGTTCATTGCATATGATTGCATCTCGTGTAGAGAGACTAGCAGCAGGTATATACATCCCTCCCACACTTCAAACACACGGACTGGTCTACCTCTGTCTCACCTGGCGCCAGGTCTGGCTTATGTAATATGGCTGTACACACACCAGCTGTTAGCAGACAGAACGGTTATTAGAGAAGCTCGTGCTGTTGCTTCATGCTGCATGGGAGGGTTCTTCAAGGATTATGTTACTTGATTCTATATAAATACTGAGATTCATTGCACTAACTTAAATTTATTCTAATGTAACACAGGACAGACACCGACTAGAGACGATAGGGCGCTAGCTACGTGGTGTTATTTCATGACATGTCACATGCAAAGTAGAATCGATAGAACAATTGGGAAACTAATGGGTAAATAATCTATTATCTGAGATAAAAGGTTTCACTCTGTGAGAGAAACTATTTGAGATATTCCTAGTTTGTGGAAACGAATCTAGTTCTTGAGAGACGAGTTTCTTGAATATAGAGAGACACAATAAGAATGATTCTGTTTAGGTTCTGACTAACGAAAACTGTTCTTCACAAAAGTTTAATTTCATATTTCTTTATTTTTAAAATGGTTTTAACTGCTTTTGAAGTTTCAAAAAATTTGTATATTTATGGGCCTACAGAATGTAATATTCAGAAAAGGTGCGCGCACGCGACTTATTTTTGCAAGATTGTGTGTTTCTGTAATAAAACGATCAAGCTAAACTATCCAGAAAACGATACATTCAGCGTGCACCAGAAACTCAGATATTTAATCATCTCTCCTAAGCACATGATTCAATAAAACAATGTTAAATCCTAACTCCAATACAAGCAGTGAACCAATCTACGCTGCAGATCTCCAAAACGACCTAGCTGCACCTGCAGTGACCTTGAGCGAGTGTGAACATGATGGTTCTGTTATGTGGGGAAGTGATTCATACATAATCTTCGACTAATTCAATTACTAAACTTTAAATATATGAATATCCGAAGGAAATATTATATTGACTTGTACATAATGTTTCCAGATGCACTGTCCATCTGTTCAAAATGAGTAAACTCGAAACCACTAACCAATCTCTATCCAATAAGTTTACGTTATGATATAACTAATGGTAATGGTACCATGTCACTTTAGAAATGACAACAGTTTTAACTTTCGGGTGTACCCTGTATACAAAGTAAAACAAGTTGTGTGTTAAATTTGTTTCAACAAAAACAGGTACAGTTTTGAAAGACAACTTAAAAGTGAGGAACATAGAAGAGAGTTGCATCAACTCAAGCAATGACTTTAAGATCCAGATTGAAGAGATTACACTTACAGGGTGCGCGTACTTGCATGAACACTACACACAGATAACTGCACTGAACTCAAACCCTATTACAATGTTTAAATAGCTGACATGTTATGACGATTATTAATCGCAGATTAATGATATATTTATATATGTAATAGATAGGTGTATGCACAGAAGATAGCATTTCAAATACAAAAGTAAAGGCTACGAAAATCTAGAAAGGAAACAAAATCCTTTTCCGTTTGTCGTATACACTAATTAATACTCGCGATAATTCTTAACAAAGTTCGGGTCATTGTTTCAATTTGATAAGAACTCGAGAACTGTGATATCCTAAATCAAAGCAAGACAGGAAACGTCCATGTTCAAGTTAAAGATGGTTTCTCAGACAACAGTGAGCCAGGCTGGTCGCCACTTTACAGAATACAGATGATTAAATCAAGAAGTATTTATTTCAGTATACCACGCCCACCTGATTCTAGTGCAGAATGTGTTTATAATTTGAAATATAATCGCATCATTCACATTAGTGTCTAAATTCAAACGTCAAGGTAGTCTGAGGGAAGTCAAGTTCTGTGGATAGTCATCTTCTTTATTGCATCAAATGTAACGTTACATTGGATACGTTAATCAAGCTAGCTAGTATCTGCACTGAAAGGTTGTATCTATTGCAATAAAGTAGTTGACTACCCATAGAACCTGTACTCCTTCATTACATCAGCTTCTAAAATGCCTATGAAAGAAGTGAAGGTGTAATCTCTTAAAAAGTCACTCCAATACTCGGGTGATGTATGCCTTGGGTATCTGTGTTTGAACTGATGTTACTGCGTGAAGGTTCGTACCCTGTATACAGGAATAATAAACAGGTTTAAATGTATCCAGATCTTCCATGTCAGACATGCACATTATCAGATAGATTGACATCCGGTTTCGTGTGTCAATATAGGTTGTTTACTTAGAGTGTCTTGTTTTTTGTATGTCAATGGAAAAATGCATTTCATATGGATAACATATTTGATATGAGAAGAAACATTAAAACTTATCTTTTTACATGCATACTTAACCAATGAGTGTTATATTCTCAGAAAATATATAGCTCTTAATCATTTGTAGATGTGTTGTATGTGGGAAAAATGCAAGCTAATCAAAACGCAAATAATCAGGACGGTTGAAGTTTACCTTGTTTTTAAATGAAAGAGAGTCATGCCAAAGTCAAAGTTCACCCAATATGGTAACTCGTGTCTATTCTGTATTTTATTATTCCGTTTAGTAATCGTTCACGTATACAGGTCAGCGTGCCTTTCCGCATTAAGTTGTTCTTAAGTTGTTAATGATTTATAATTTGCATATAATTCCATTCAGTAAATCATATCAAAACCAGTGCTTCTGTTCTATTTCTGTCACATAGTTCTATATTTAAAGCTCTAATGCTGGGTCGAGGCGCCTTTAATCAACGAGCAGGAACGATGCACAAGCTGAAACAGACATCACACGTGCTGCACGCCTTGCAACTCAGCATGCATAACAATGAGTGCAGATCTTCCACCTTGATAGCACAACAGGCACTGGGTGCCAATACACATGCATGTCAGCTGGCACATACAGCCTAGTTACCCAGTCCATAAAACAACATGTGGTTGCTATTGAATCTTGGATTCAGGAGCGTGAAGCTCCACCCAGACAGCTCAGTGCAGAAGTAGGAGATACACATACTGTATTGGAGTTTAACCGACGTATCACGGATTTATAAAAGCTCTAAATTTAATTTCAAGTCGAACGTCTATCCTGCATGTCTACTGTACATGTTCTTACCAAAGATAACGCATATGAAACGAAATTGTAAAGGAATAAGAGAAAATGACTTTAGATCCAAAGATACTAGTCAAATACCCTTCACATTTAGACATTAAAATATTACTGAACTCAAGCATTTGGATCTGAATCTTTGAATTGAAACATGCATTAACAAGAGTGCTCTGAGAGCACAAGAACCCCCGGGTTCCTTATCCTCCAAATCAACAGTTTAATTGTAAGGATAAGTTCATGACCTATTAAAAAAAATCAGCATGTCAAGTATCGAAGACCTATCATCATTCAATAAAAAATTATGGCCATGGTTAAGTTTCTCACAAAATGGATCCTACATCAAGTTCAAGGTCACATAATCACATGGTCAAAGGTTATAACTTCAGTGTGTGACATTAGAAACATAACATGATCAAATGCTGACAAATTATAAGTTACTGCCAGTGTGAAATTGAAAAGCTGAGCGCTCTAAGTCAAGGGCCATAACTCTGAAAATATAATCCGATCGGTCCCAAAAAGCACATGCGTATCACCGATGTATATCCAAAGCATGTGTAAAGCTTCAGAAAGATTGATCATTAACTGTGGGAGGAGTTGATTTCAGAACACAAGTACCCTTTTCGGGACGGACGGACGGGCGTGAACTTGACCTTTGACGCAACGATATAAACTCCCTTGGGTTTCACCCGGGGGTTAAAAACTGATTAATTTTATGAAAAGAAATAGTATTAGAAATAGATATAGAAAACATTTGAGTATATACCTCCAGTCTGCAAACATATTTACTTTAGATGTAAGCGCCGAATTCTCATAGTACAAGATCGTGACAGAGGAAGAGGGAAACATTTTGATCTCCACGGGTCGCATGTAACTGGCTCCAGACCGGTTTTATGATTTACATTCGATACTACCCCATCTCTCTGGTTCAAGAACCTTACGAAATGTCAGAAAGATAGCTGATGCAGCGTCTTAAAATGTCAGAGAAAGAGACGCCATGCTTATGAAATGTATATACTGATTGCAGAAGATAAGTTCGCCTATAAACAGTTATAGGATGGCTGATTCTTCCATACAATATGTGTGTGTTATAGGAGACATCGAAAAGTTTCCCTGTTAAGTTCTATTCTGTGACTATATAAACATAATGTTTATAAAGGACCATGATAGGCATGCCCTTGAAAGTAAACTGTTTGCTTCTTCTTGTAAGTAGATCACTGGATGGTCCACTTGGAACAAACAGCTAACAGAGCAAATTGACCATATCTCGACTCCGACCATTATCCCATCCGCACAATCACACATCAGTGATATTGCCTATCCCCCTTCTCTCTGGTTTACCTCGAGCACCTGCCAGGATGCTTACTGAGCTCCATTGTCGGGAGATAAAGGTTTCGCTGACGCTAGCAATGCGAGGAGCTATCATCTCTCCACAATACTCTTGGCAAGGTGGACGATCATGATTGTCTTTGGCAATGGTTCCATAATGATAGCTCTGTGTCACAGCCACACGTGTTGTCTTGGGATGTTATCGATATAATGCCAGCTCATAATGAGTTTAGTATATACCTTAGATGTTGACAAACAAGCTAATTAAACATGTCGTTGATGTTCTTATCTATAAATACAGATTGAAAGACTGGCAGCGGTAAAAATAATAGTAGCATTGTCTTGCAGTTGTATTGCAGATAAAGAGAACAATTATAGACACGTTATTTCATTTTATCTAAAGAGCTGGAATCCAGAAATAAACCAGAACATGTCTAATCATATTTCAATTTTCAACATCACTAATTGGCATTAATCCGAGAATTGAAAGTCACAGAAACAGTTTTAATTCCCATGGTAAAACATGTTTTTTAAAAAGCCAAGCATTGGTCCAGAAAACAATGACAATAAGGAACACTTGACGATGCATATGTACGCAGGGAAACCGAATAAACGTTCAAACGTAAATCATATAACATGGACATACACGAATACTTCTAACCTTCTCAAAGATCCACTTCAATTTGTTTTCAAATCAATAACTTTGATAAAGTCATGTTTCATTGACAAACCAATTATATCTCATTGAATAAATATTTACAATTATACAATAATGTAAACTGTTTTTTTTTTTGTAAATCGAGTAATGTGGATCTACAGCAAATGTTGCATAACGTAAAGAGTTAAAGAAGAGGAAGATGCCAAGTATTTAGTGTTAAATTGGAACTGTCCTGTTTACTTATTTACAACTACAACCCATTTGGCTCGACTAATTTATATAAGGATATTAACGTGAAAGCCTACAGGGCTTGACATTTTGATAAGCAACGTGGTCATGTTTACAACTCCGAGGCCATATGGTAGCACCACTTAATAGAATGTTTTAACAGACACAGATAACCTGTTGCTTCAGTCCACAGATATCATCAATAACCTGCCTGATTTCGTCCAGGTGAAACACCTGCTTTTATTTTAACACACGAACGTAAACAACAGGAAATATTTTGCAATGAATTTAAATGACTTGAAAACAGAACTGTATTTAGTGCATTATTGAAATAGCTTTCAAGAATATGTTTTGGTGCATTGGCAATGAAACAAGGACTATGGCAAATTCAATGAAGAATAGACACAAAAATGAGATAAGACATAATGCTCAATTATAAATGTCATATAAAACCTTGACATACTATTTGCTTAAAATGTATTTAATATATTTACGCCTACGTTAATGACGCCACTTACACATACCGAATGATGGGCGTGTACATTACATCGTGGGTCAAACATAATCATGTTCCACTTTTGACAGGTAGATGTAAGCACAGAGGAACACACACGGTGCTCTTTGATGTGGGGATGTTTAAGGTCATAGCTGTCAAAAGAGTAAATAACGGTACACTGAACAGTTATTATCATCAGTTAGAGGACGATGAGAGATAACCGTGCCTTTTGGTTAAAATAGATGTTGTTATATAAGCTGACTATAGCATGCCTTATCGGATTAAGGCAGTTTTCTCGCTGTATCCAAACCAGAAAGGTAATACGTATGAGGTGAGAATTTTTGTAGAAATGTTAATTTGAAAGACTTGAGTCTTACTTGACTATTGAGTGATCTTTTGGTTTACGATTGATTCAGATAATAATATTATAATTGATGCATTTCATATGGAACACAATTATAACGTTATTCCAATCTTAGACGTGAAATAAACCCGAATCGTAATGGTCTCACCGACTCTCGTTGTTTTCGATTTGTAAGAAATCTTATCTGACAGCCTCAGTCTAGATAAACTGGGCCCCGAGCCCCGGATTCAACAGGGTTTTGTCTCCTTTTGAGTGGACAATCAAAACTAACGAAAATGTTTGAGATTCCGCAAGTCGAAGCCTGGTACCAGGACATCTGAGACGGGGTGTTGGGGTAACACAGGGATGCCTTCTCCGTCCTTGCTTTTCTATAGTAACGTGACCCTATTTCTTGAATGTCACCATACTACAAATTCCTTTTATGTGCTATGATATCATATATTTCTGTTTACTTATCAAGCAGATTTGTAGTTTCGGATTCATATGGGGAACAGGAACATGCTTAGTTTAGTTAAGACAGGAGGAAATGTGATTGATTAAACAGTTTGTCGCTTATTGATTTTTTAATTTTTTTATTTACATCACTCTACGAAATAAGTGAAATGATTTGAAAGGGAACATGACGAACCTTAAAAAGAAATTGAATCATTTAAAATAAATCAATATACAGAGACCGTACACTCAAGTTTATCTCTATACAAGTGGAAACTAGAGATAATGAACCTAATATATATTTTGTATCTCCTCGTTGATCACCCACGAGCTTGAAACATTGCCAATAATCAAGGACATGAATATATTTTAAAAAATCATGAAAATTAATAGCTGTATGATTTACATTACGTACGATTAATCATGTAATGTAAGCCTGAAAGTGTAATATGGAAAGAGTACACATCAGCAACGTTACATTTACACAAGTTCAAGGTCTAAAAAATCAAGTGGTTCTTTTACTCAAAAAGGTTAAAACATCGCAAATACTTCAGTAGATAACAAGTAGCTTAATATATCGTATCAATTGATATAAATAAGTTTACATCGAACGTAAGGGAAGATTCACGATCGTCGAATGAACAATAGCGGCAGAATTCCAATTGCTTGCTCACCCCATTGTTTAAATATCTACAGCGGGACGTTAACATTCCAGTCAGGCTTTAATGTTCAATTTGACAAAAGAATTTCTGAGGTCATGCCGTGCACACCAGCAAAGGTGCGAATATACACACAACCACAGGCTGTCATAACATGGTTAACATTGACAGTAGACACGGTACACAGGAAAGCAATTAACACCAAGAATGTCCCATCTTACTGCCTTTTGTTGTGTTACATATTTCTTACACAAAGATATTATATACATGACAACTTTCGAAAAGTATGCCCAATGGCCTAAATGTCCTACGGCAATGCTACAATTTTCGTTTTGGCGAAAGTATCATTTGTGGAATGCAATGCAATGAAAAACGGTAACAGCAGACTTGTGTTTCTTATGTTTTGTAATTTGATATCTGTGTTGAACATTGCATTTATCAAGGTGTAAAAACAAACCCTGGCGCATTTGAAAGTGAGAAACACGTGAAAAAACATAATGTAACGATCTTGGAGAGTTCTTGAGAAAGCAGAGTGTGGGAATATGGTATTCACCTCGTGTTTCTCATTATAGCAGCGCTTATCTAAAACAACTTTACCATGTTCCTCCTGGACCTACAACCCAACATAGGTTTAGCAGGGTCATCATTTTACCAAACTATCATTAAAATCATTTAAAATGTTCTGTTATATTCTTTGGTATTAATTTCGTAATTGATTTGTCTAAAGTGTTCGATACAAATACAAACGCTAATTTTACTAAATTGCCATTGTACTTATATACATTGCTAACCATGTTGCTGTTTGTGAAATTATACCTTGATACCCAATTGGACCTGTCAAAATTGAAAGCTTATCCAATTGGAACTGTCAAAGCGAAAGTTTTAAATAAAAAAATATTAAAATGCCTCAATAATCTCAATGAAATTCATCACTTTGGCCCCTGATGTGGTGATATGTTAAAATCTCGTAATGTCGGGTCGTCTCATGTCCCTTTCACACAACAACCATAACGTAACGTAACTCATACAAGGTCAAACACAAGCTATGTACTACACACAGGTATGACATTAGTTTCACCATTGTTGCATGCTTCCTGTACCAGGCTCGCAAACTGAGAACATGTTATTAAATGTATCAAAGGAAACAGTGGCGCTAGTCTGTCAATACAGACCGAGTCGTGTTAGGTGTCCCAGTTTGGTTAGCAGATACAATCTCTTTGACATGTCCTTTCAGAGATAGATATCTTGTCAGTGTCATGTAGTTTACACTCGTCATCAATATACCTCACTATCATAAAGTCTCGGTGTTTGAGTGAGCAAATAGAGAAGTGCTGTTAAGTGACAAAGGGCCGGGTCCACATATCTCATTTGTCGTGTTCAATCCTGTCTTAAACACTTGGAATTCAGGGGAACGTTTGGCATGAACAAACGTGTAAATATATATGGTCATATCTCAGTGCTCTACTGAACTAGAACATGATGTATAGACCTAGTCAGACCTAACAGAACACGAGATTTGACCTAATAAATCAAACTGTCGTTTGACTTGAAATTTTTCAAATGTAACACTTCACCTATTCGAAGTTAACTTTTAAAATGTCTACATATCAGGAATAGTTGAATAAGTAATTTTGTATAAATGAATAAACTATTCCTTGAGATTGTGGAGAAATGTGCATACATACACTAATACATCTATACCGAACGGGGTTCACTGAAGCGGAAACTTGTTTTAGTGTTTGATCTATGGATATAAGAAGTAAATAGTAACTCGACAGGTGAGCGTGTAACGCTTTAGAGGTTAAGTCCGATTATCCGCTGACTGACGGAATAGAGAAGGTAATGCTGTTCCCAGTAAGTAATAAATAAGTACATCGTGTTAATGTTCCCTGAATCGACATCGACGTGCTTGGAATACATGTATAACGGTTTCATTACGGTTTAAATTGTTCCTTTGTTATACACCTGCAAACTGAATTAGAATAGGGGACATACATTAAATCTAATCTTATAAAATGCCATCACTATCCAAAATCACCCGGTCCAAGGAATATAACACGTGGACATCAGAGTATCATTTTAACAGCATTTCAAGCATTAAACAACGAGCATACTGCACACATTAACTCATAAACGCAGGTCATAGTTGAAACAATACGAACAGAAATAACAGGAAGCAACTTACCTTAGAAACTGTGAGGGGGTTGGCCCCTCCCCCCTGGAGTCGAAACCCCCAGGGAGCTCCCCCCTCCAGGGTCAACGTGACGGTGTCACCGGTACCCATGTCGGGTCGGGTATGTGGGCAGAGTCCTCACTTGTGCTCCATACACGCAGTCACAGACACGGAGGGTACTCTCTCTCTCTATCCCAGGGCGCTCAGTCCGTCTGCAAGGCAAGGGGACATGTTACATCTACACGATAAACATAAGCGTCTGCTGAGGTGTGTAGTTATCATTGGATGGGAGATGTATGTACTTTCTTCAACGCACATGTACATGTGGACAGACAACATCACAGGTTATCAATCTGTGAAGCACCGGGATATAAACATATGCACAATCCATATGTCAGATTGTAATGATCATAGATGTGAGGGGAGGTAGTCATGTTCTTCCATAACGCTCACTTAGTTTGTCTGCTCTGGTCCCCAGTCTGCAGAGGAACATATACCGCTTTACTGTATTCTATGCTACATGTACCGAAGGATAATACTTTCACACACCCTCGTGTCCCGTCTCTCTCCCATACAAAAGGACATGCTATACAGGTGTACATAAACACACGGACTTATGTATGTACACAGAGAGTAATGTCACACACTCCTCTTTGTTTAACTATACAAGGTAAGGATTCAAGTAAACACAAACACAAGGACCTAGGTGAGCCCGAGTACAACAGAGAAAGGGAATGTATAATCAGATGTGTTCACATTTGCTATCATACATCTGTATCTTCGGATTGACTATATGAAAGTCGGTGCAGGTGCAGGTGCAGGTGAACCTATATCGTCACACTATCCTATTGGTAAGGTGGGGTAGGTAGCTGCAGTTGATGAATACTCGGGTATATATGCACTATACAACGCCCTCTCCCTTCTGGTAAATAGGCATATAATAGAAAGACATAATATATGATATATATGGTATATATGTGATATTACATAATAATGGTCTGCTTGTGAGCTTACGTGTAAGTTACATCAACTCTTAATAATTGGTCAGATTCAGGTAAACCTCAGGTAATCATCTTCATTCATTCGTGCAACATAGTTTATGTGAAACATATCTGTGACGATTAATCATGTTAATAACCTTAATCAAGGTATGACAATAAATTGGGCTTCGTCATGAGACACACTTCACTTCCACCTGTAATGAACGACATGTACAGGTAGCGAGAAAACGAGAGTTGGATGGTATCCAAACACCAACCAATCTGTTGAAATCAACATCGCGTGATATAACGGTAAGACCGAGTGCATAAGCAGGCACGTCACCTCCAGCACATGTAACACGACACCACGATAAGCAATGTAAACCTCTTTCCACAGAATCTGCTAAACTCCTCTCCTCCTCGCCCGACAACCTTCAAAATATTGGACAACTAACTGGCCAACCGCTTTCCGAAACAATCCACAAGCACACGAAATGCACATGTGATGTATGAAATGGAGCACAGCACACATGCAAATGTCAAAGTATCCTCAAGATTAAATCCACAACTCACTTGTGCTCTCCAGTCCCCGTGATGCAATGAACAGTAGCCTAGTGTAAAGTAGGACTTCAAATATGCAATGTACCACTGAGAAATGTACAGGAACTAGGAGATAACTCCGCAACTGTAAATGAACGGTAGAGAAATGTACAAACTTTGATGGTGTACAACTCCCTGGGCAGACAAGCTCCGGCCGTTGTTCTCACTCTCTACTCTCCGCGGATTGTTCTGGCCCAACATATGTTAATTCAGATAGCATTTAGATGGGCTATTCAATACATTACGTGCGCACATGGGCCCGCTATACCGGCGCGTGGAGGTAAGAGAGATGAAGGGACCCCAGAACCATCCTTTGATAAAGAACTCTCTGCACCTATTTAGAGAGACTGGTGATAAGATACTCCTCTGAAAGTGAATCTTTTACCAGCTTATATTTATAACATAACAGAGGCTTCTCTGACGTGTATTCATGCTGGTTATCAGTGTATCTTTTGTGGAAAAACAATTGATTGTTCTGTACCTCAAGCCCTGTGTGAGTTATCATCTTTCAGATTCGTGATATACCTTCACGAATTATAAACGAAATCTAAATGAACCCCCATACTATCGCATTTAATGTAAACACTGCGCTAACGTAAGACACTGGTATTTGTGTTCTTGATTATGTTCGAACTTATCAACTTGTGTTCATGTTTTCAAAACAACGGCTTTCTTTCGTTAACCTGTAAGCAGGTTCTCAAGTACAATGACACCTGCAAAGAACATCTTGAAAATCCATCGACACTTCTTCTGAAACCTAGCAGGTCTTCAATAACAAAGTGCAGGTATCTAGGGCAAGTATAGCGGGCATCAAGTAGATCAGCCAGCAACCTGTAACCATAGCAGGACCTGTTGTCAATTATACGCTGATGAAACTGTGCATGTATCCAACATAATCATGGACCGCCACAGCTTCTTGGAAGTGTTACAATGTAATCAATTAGAACGAAGCTCATGTTCTAATTCAATAAAGGGAAGAGTGTATAGGTAGATATGTTACATTGTAATAATATAGGAGATGATCCAATGATACAAACATATACAGTTTACAGTGTTGTAAAACTTTGGGAATGTTGCATGTAGCAGAAGTGATTGTGAGATCACCTCCAGTGGGAATCGAACCCGGGACCTCCGAGTGACAGTCATGCACTCTACCAGTTGAGCTAAAGGGGTATTCCACCATAGCCGAAGCCAGCAGGAACGCTTTCACTTTACCCTGCCACACGTATATATATTACAATGTAATGAGGAAGAGGATATGTCAAACTTTAATCTGGTAGAGGGTGGATCGATGTACGTCTGGTATGTTACATTGTAATGAGGCAGAGAGTGGACCCATTGGTAGATTACGTTGTAAGAAGACAGAGGGGGATCCATGAATATCTGATAATGTAATCAGACATAAAGGGGTTTTAACGACACATTACAATGTATAATCAGCAAGATGATAGATTGTAATGTAATCAAACAAAGGGTGAGTCGATGGATATGTTTAAATGTAATGAGGAATAGGATAGATTATAATGTAATCAGACAGAGGAAGGTTCCATTGGTATGTTTCATTGCAATAAGAAACTCATAGATTAATTCAAATGTAATCAGACATAAAGTATATCCATAGACATATTACAATGCAACTGGGCAGATGATATGCTATAATAATCAGCTAGAGAAGAGGTCCATAGATATATCGAAATGCAATCACCAATGCAATTTAGCAGGTTACTTTTTATAGACAGAGGTTATATTATAATGTAATCATGCAGAGATAGAACATATTAAAATGTAACCAGGCTGGAGATATGTTTCTAATGTAATCAGACTGTGAAGGGGGGAAATGTGACAATGCAACCAGTACAGATCGGGAGCAATGGACGTGTTACGTGGAACGATAAATCTGTATAGTGTAATCAAATTAGGCCAGGAGACCATGAAAACTTGAAAGGTAATTACATAGAACATAAAACATATTTTATGAGGATACAGTCGTGTTTATTGATACGTTCGCGGCTGTTGGAGCTGTGAAAAATATTCACGCTTTTTAACATCATTTTTATCATCAGACCTGACGTTACCAAATTCATGGGTTTGACCTAATATGGTTTTGTTGTTTTAATGTAACTGGATATTAATCTTTAATCTTACTGGATACTCGTAAAGTGAATTTGAAATATGTTCATATCATTCAGCGAATAAACATTTATTCACATACAAATCAAACATCAAATGATGAAGTACTAACTTTTCCGCTGCATCGAATAAATGCCACCGTTTTCATAAAACTCTAACTAGCAGATGAAAGGTTGTATAAGTTGCGTCAACCTGATTCTATTCCATTCTTCAACTGGTTTCATTGTGTACCTGTAGGTTAATGTGAGACTTGTCATGGTAAACAATCGTCAATGGGATGTACGAGTCTGGCAGACAACAACTGTTATCTATGCAGTAACATGCACATCGGGTTTGGACTTTGTTTAGACAGTGTTCCATTAAACAATGATAGGATTGTTCGTCTTAAACACGGCCTTTTCATGAAGTCATTAACATTATTTCAGTTTTTAGCATATAATGTTGCTTACAACATTCATTTTACGTATTGGTAAAAGTAACTTCGTAGACGAGGTGTAATATTTGTAACGAATAACTGTAAAAGCTTAGTTGCTTGAACCTGTGGATAAACTAAATTAATCTATCTAAATAATTTGAAACTAAATATGAATTGTTGTTATTTCAGCAGTATATTACCAGGACGTGCTGTATACACCTTACTTATTGGTTGAACCACAACAATCCCACCAACTGCAGTGTCAAACATTTGGAATTGGAGATCATCAATTGACAACAAATTCGTCAGGAATTTTAAGTACCTAACATACCATACATAGCTCGGACTTGGCAATAAAGGGTAAACAGGTTGATAAAGGAGCAGAGAGACATTATATACGTTAATATTACAAGGTATTTCACCAGTGATCGTATCGAGTGGAATCAGGCAGGATAAAGTGTCATAATGGTATGTATACACATACATAAGAGACATGATACCTGCACCCGCGTGCTTTATCGTTAACTGCCGGTAGTGAATAGGAAACTTATTGAAACAAGATTTTCCGTGACAAATACTCGAAAGTATCAATTGCATATAACTAGCAACATTGTTTTCAAACAATTATGCATATTATTGCTTAGGTAGCACAGGAAAGTAAATTGACTGACAAATCCTTTCATAGGATATGACAACATATGCACCCAAGTTAGTTATTAGATATTTATTAGCATTAGATAGTTTATCAAATAATTTTATATATATTATATATTATAATTATCTGACCAGTATATTTTGTATTTTGTCTTTATGAATAAATCCCCCTGGGTACAATCTAGAAAACTAAGATACAACATGCAATAATAATAAGAAAAACTTCAAGAGTAAGTGCACCCGTCAGAAAAGGCCAAACTACTGTTCAGCCAAGTACAGCAAGTAAATCCAATACAAAAGGTAAAATTGCACAAGACACGAACTGTGCTTACACCGGTACCAGAACACGAATCCGCTGCAGGTGAACTACATAAGCAGAGCCAGGTATAGTTCCACCCACCTCCTCCCCCGGTGTCTGCAGGTAACCACTCCAGACAGGGGCCGTATACCATACTTATCACGAGGGGGCGTGTCAAGAAAAACAAGAGAGTTTGAGGAGAGATGCAGAATGAAACTGCCATTGGACTTTGATTAAACTTAAGATTTGAACAATTGTGTTTCTGTGTATGTTCATGCTGGTTATGTGTTTTCTTGCTCTATTGATATAAACATTAAACAAAGCAAAGTTGAGGTTTGGTATTGGCGTTCATAGTTTGATCAAGTATGTCCCGGTGACCTTCATTAGCAATATATCAGTTGATGAGTTAATTAAGTTGATTAAGTTAATTGGAAATAATTAAATTTCAAATATTTAATATCGGCCCTGTTCATCTCCATTCTCTGAATGTACAATATGTGAACGTAAATTATATTCCACTCACTACATAAAATGTTGGAAATATTTAAAAACAACAACCCACAATGACATTTTGCCAAATTTGTGTGAACGAATTGACTTAAACGGACAATTACCTAAACTATTTATTAACCGTTCATTACCTAACGTCTTAATGTTTTAACCAAAGCAAATCTACAAGACATCATCAAAATACGATTTCAGAACTGACAGACGAGTTTGTTGCGAAATAGGTTGGAAGCACGTACTTAGTGGGCTCACAAGAAGCATGCTGCAAACTAACGGTAAAACACATGCAAAGAGGTTATATGATGACAATACCATGTGAACACTTACATGTTTAATATACAAACAATTTGGATTGTCCTGGTTCTCATTGGATGACTGCCGAATATCTGGTGGCGTAATCAAGGATATAGTTGTTTTTAAATTTCGTTTTAAACATCCAAAGGTATATGTTTTTGTAAGAGTTAATCACAATACTAAATTTAACTACAGAAAAGGGGAAAAGTAACTATAGGTACAACACAAAATATGTTAATCAACGAGAGATGAACATGACTGAAACATAGTTACATCATGTCTCAAAAGGCCAACTAAACGTAATTTGTTATTTCTGAAAAGAACTTTTAAAAACATCTTCGTTTTGGACTAAGATAGGAGAGTGAACTATGGCTTTATGGCTTATTTTATGACATTCTACAGCAGATTTCAAGCCCAAGAAGATACATAACGCCGACATCATTCTTTATTTACAAAATGTTTATATTTTAATAATTATACTTAACAAATTGTGTAAATCTCTTTACGAGATACATTGTATATTCTCATTACATACATTAAAAATCAAAATATTTTGTGAGTGTTAAAAATAAGGTATAATAGCTTCTTTTCTCCCTTAGTTTATGTAAATTATATGAAGAGTCTAAGCAACGAAAGTTCATAACTGGAGTGATGTTTCAGTTTAAATCTAATTACTCAAATAACATAAAATATAAGATGCTTTAAGAAATCAGGTATTGCTGTATTTGCAAAACACAAATAAATAGATTAGCGTTTGCGGGACACCGCAAAAGCAGAGCAGCCCCGAAACGTAGGGTTTCACCTTTCCCTGTTCCGCCTTCTCAACAGAAACAATAAAATGGGAAAATGTTGTAACAAAAAGCCGTTCATCATTGGAGTTATTACTAACAAGTTGAATCATCACTGAGGTCTTGTTCTTAAAAACTATTTCTGATTGGATCAAAGGGTTAACATGGCCTTAACCAATATGTCATGACATTGACCTTTGACATTTGACCTTCAAGGTCACTCAATCAAAGATCCTTTTCCATTGTGTATAACAATCATGTAACAATTCAAAGTGTTAATAGTTTAAATATGGCGTTTTCGGAAAAACATTCTTAAATCGTGACCTCGCTGTGACCTTGACCTTTGACGGATTTTAGCGAAAACCTTTTCAAATCTTGGCCATTCTCCATAGTTGATATACACCAAAAAAGAGCCTGATAGCACAAATATTGTTCTGGTAATCGTGTTAACAAGGATTTTATTAGCGATTTCAGAACTCATGACCTTAACCTCTGACCTTGAATGTGAACATGTCAAAAAGATTCCACAGGCATATAAGTAAGAAGTCGGGGCTGCTAATAATTCAACCTAGTTCATAGTGAAATTAAATCCCAAAGATCAAACAAAAACTGTACTAAAAAGATAGAAACATTGAATTTCCATTCACCCTTTCGCCCTTTCAAATCAGAACATTTAGAATATGTAAGTAAAATATAAGATTACTTCAGACACAACCACAACGTTTACGTACCCTATATACGATCGACAAAGAAGCTGAAAAAATAGTATTAGAGCAAAAACAGCGCCTTGTCTCAACCCCTGGAATGCAGTGTGAGCGTACATTAATGGTGTGTTCTGAGACTTGCCAGTGGCTGGAGGATCGCGTTTATCTGATAATAAAACGCTATAAAGGCCTCGTCATTGATAATTTGATAATACCATGGATCAGGTAATGAAACTGCAGCATCTTGTAAGACATAACCACTTCCGAGCAATTATAATCTCCATTAACTTAGATACTTTCGTCGATAACACGCTATTACACCTTAAATATCATTAACCTACTTCGCTTTGCCTGTGTCGTGCTTTAGTCATCTAGTTTATAGTGTCAGGTGGGAAAATATTTTGGTTCATCTTTCCATACTGGCATTGTTACTGCAGGAACGATTATTTGAATTTGCATAACATTGCCATACTAGATCATCGCATCTCACATAATTGTCATTAAATTTATACTGTAATTCAGATAATATACATGTTTAGCGGCATGTTGTTGTATACTTTTGACTCATGATATTTTTAATCGGGGGCGGGATAGCGCAGTGGTTAGCGCGTTCGGTTTCGGATCAAGAGGTCCGGGGTTCAGCCACTTTGTAGTAGATAACTGTTCTACACGCAGTAAGGTTTGGGTGCAATGCTATGCTGAATTTCAGCTTCGAAGCACCCATGGTTCGCTAGTTCCAGCCGATGCTCGCAAGTGTCACCGCAATGCATTGCCACATGACGTTGCGGACTTTCTACCTGTCATAACACTAGCAGCCTTGATATAAGTGAAATACTCTTGAAAGCGGCGTTAAACCCCTCACACACAAACTTTTTCTAATCTTAAGACACATCCCAAACTCTGAAGTAAAATACCTGTTAGGCGTACTGGTGTTTTACCTTTGAATTGAATAAATAGAGATAAACAACCTCAATGTGACATTTAACATAGAACATTATATACTAGGATGTTATGAGAATAAACGTGGTAACACGGACAAAACGATCTACAGAATATATACAATATGTATTTTCGGAACTAATTCCTTTTCCATCTTGGCTGAAACCAAAAAAGTCAGTTTGATCCCTTCCAAATGTTGGGTTCAAACGATACGTATGAATCAATCCGCAAAATCGTGAAATGTCAGATCCTGCAGTAAAGAAATACCTGGAGAAAGAATAAAACATTGTCTGAGAAACACCTGGCTGGAATACCTGGTTTCCATGGCAACAGATATGGTGATGTCTTGTTGGTATAAAAATAAAGCATCAGCAAAAAAAAGATACAAATTCCTGGTATAAGCGCAATGATACGCAACCTTAATCACATGAATATCGGTACCTTAGTATTTAGTAATTAGGATTAACTTTCAAAGACACGGAGGCAGTGCTATCCTTTATGAAAAACAGACCACGTTGACGTGAACTATATAAGCTCTCTGAAAATTGTCGATTTGATTGACAGAAAACTGCACAGTATGTGATAGGTACACATTTGCAATATGCCGAAGATCTTTCATATTTGGTGTCTTACCACGTAGAACATGTTTTCATCTTGAACTTCATTTTATCTTTCTCAACCTTCTCTTTTAGTCTTGTAATGACTTTTTGACTTCCAGTGATATCATTTATGAAAGAATTTTATCAAGCACGTATCACAACCGTATCACAAGATACGCGGAAAAAAAGAAAAAGTATTTCCCTGAATTGACGCTGATATCTTCTCGAAACATTATAACAACCATGTCATATATAAACAAAAGATGCATGAGCAACGATCCGAAAATAACATTATAGAAATGTTTGATATATTCCAATAGTCCACTATATATATACTATATTGAAACAACTATCTTTGATATTCTATCCAAACATTATCCCAGGTATGTCAATTGTCTGATGAATTCCAGATGGCAGCATGTGGTTTCACATGGAATTACTATGCTCTGGCTTTGTGTATGATCATAAGTGCTAACAAAATACATTTTCCGTTTGCTATGTTTTCTTTTAAGATAGAACGTATATGAACCAACGGAGAACCAACAGAGATGGAACGTCTTCAGAAAATGCACATGCGAATGATGTCAAGGAAACTAAAACAACTTTCAAGACGAGAAGTTCATCAGACGATGTAGTAAACAAAGTACTATATCTTAAATAAATATGAGTGAATTATCTGTGTACAAGTCTTAAACTTCAAAGTCACTTAGTACGAATTTCCAGTGACCATAGGCATGTGATGGCTATTTATTTCAAACAAAATGACTTTCAAACGCTACGTACCATGTTCAATTCCTTGTATGACGATTTTATTCGATTAACAACCACTTTATACTATGGTATTACAGAGAAGCATATATGCCTCATTATTGCAGGAAATTTGACATGGACACGTTTATGACTACATGCCGCCATGCATTACTTGGCTTATCATACTAACATCTGTCTGTGTTAATGGCCAAATACAGTATTAACATCATGAACATTCGTTTTGTTCTTCTGACCAGGCTTTAAATTACCAATCAATCTCAGGCAGAACTACTTCAAAGATCAAAGGTTTATTTGAACAACTCACCAAAGATCTGAGAGTTTGACCCGTCTGGCATTTCAAGACTACCAGACATATGTACACATGCTTCAGTGTACGAACGTTCTGACGTCAGTTTACTCTGACGAATGGATGTGGACTAGGTTTATATGCGTATATATCTTATGTATCTGGAATTATTGTTCCAGTGATGCTGAGTCAGGAGCAGAGAAAGGGCATGGGGCTACCATTGACGTACGTACACTGTATCTAAGACACTGAGGTGGGTGCAGTGTTGTAGTAGCATAACGTGACTGAATATTCAATGTTTTGCCTCACTACATGTAAGTGGATCGAAAAATTTTGCTGGAAAAGGGGTGGGTGAATGTTTATCAATGATGTCAAAATGTGCCAAAAATGAATGTCAATAAGACAGCGCAAGGATTTAAATTGAAGTATAAATCCTTTGACAGCATTAGTTCATTGTATAGAATTAATTATATTTGATATTTCAGATTATGTAAGAAAGAATAAGTGATAAATTCTTTGATATATATATATTATATGTTACTAGTTATCTTAACCACAAGTAACCCGAGAAACTGGTTCAGATAAAAGCTTACCCAAATATTTATAATGTAAATGGAAAGTAGGCGGGGTTGTTTATTTACGTTTCGATTCGATGAACAGATGACTAGTCCTGAACTCCTTCGTGCGCTACACGTGCATACGTGTTTGTTGTTGAGGTTAGTCTGACACTGGAGATGCAGGCCATGTGATATACTGATAGAGATACAAGTAGGCTTGGGGGCTGTAAAACATACTGATAGCGATACCACTGGGGATGGAGAGGAAGATGGGACGAGCATCAAACTTCAAGAACTCAATCTACTTTTGGTTATTCTGTGGAGAAACAAGTATAAATGGTCCCTCCAAAATTACGGCATCTTAAAAGTTTCAATAAAATCATAATGGTTTTGTATGATAGTACTACTTTAAGATTATGAATCGTGTGATATATCATTTCGTTTTTGAAAGGGATGTCAATATTATTCATGACCAAGTCAACACATAGAAATTCGGAGCATACATCGATTGTCCTATTTGGTAACAAAAAATCGGTCCACCATTGGGAGTGACAACGAAATATGTTTGATATTCGCAAATGTTTGTTTATAAACATACACGTCGTAGCATAAACATTGTTAATGATACACAACGTCTTTGTGCAAACATTTAAATTTACACGCCAAATAAGAGATGTCTTTTGACTCACTGAAATTATATTTCTATATCCATGCTGCCTGGAAGAATAACAAATTCTCATCTGCACCTGGCTTTGTGCGTAAAGACACACGTGGGTTTCCTTGCCGCACAAAACTTCTAAAGAACCGTGTAAACTCGTTTGCATATCACCTTACCTAACCACGCCCGCATCATCTTCGGCTTATAACGTTAATAGCAGTAGAGAAAATACACAGAAACAGAACATCTCCCGGCGTTGGGTAGTTTGATGAATCAGCATGTTGTGACTTACGCATAACCCTCTTAGTGACTTGTAGGGCTTCAATGACTAAACGATTACTAAGAATATACATTTGCTTAGTCTTGTCAAAACTGTTCCTTATTGAATAGAGCGTTGTTTTAAAAATAAAAACTAAGGATATCCTCTGATTCAGTTTCTTATACTATGTAAACCCAAGGACTTAAAGCATTAATTGATATGAATAATTCTTGCTTCTTTCTTATACAAATCTGATAATCTTTATCACCTATTAAATTAAATGCATGAATCATAAGGAAATATACTTCATATACACGAGGTAGCTGCCAGAGGTGTACATTGTCGTATGTATAAAGCATTCAGGACACCATTAACAGTATTTAGCTTAAATACATTGCACTCTCATTCGGGTACTACAGAACCAGATACCAATAAAAGCTTATTCTGGTTTGAAGAGTACTTTCATTATTGCCCACTTGACATAAGCACGCACACGTCACTTACTCGAGTAATAGCTAAACGGAGGTATAAAGCTTAGAGGAATGCAAGTGTGTTTACAAACAGAACTAAACGATGGTGTATATCTGAAGAATTCAAACTGTCCCACAATGATACACTGCACCAAATACGCCTACAACCCCTTTGCTTTCCTCAAACTTACAGCAACAAAGGTTTTAAGAGAATCCACTAAGTGCCTAGTCTATCTATGTAATATACCTCCTACTGTCAGCCAAAGAAATCATGATTTCCACGTGCAAAAAGCCATAATGCCAACACATTCTGTTGCTTAGTAACGCTTCTGTGAATGTTGGCAGTGGTTCAGACACCGTCGATGTGTTATGGTGAGGAGCTGTCTGTAAGCAGATATCACTGCATCATTGGGTCAAGGCTGGTGCTGCTTGCTTTTCTTTACCATTTACATTATATACCATCTGCTGTAATGAATAAAATTTTGTGAAAACTGAGAATTCTTCTTTGATTGGCACTTTAGAAGTTGCCAACGAGATAAGAATAGTGAAAAAGGAATGAAAGAATAAAGAAGTTGTTATCCATATAACTTGTTCTTACAATTTTTTGGTTTAAGCTTAACGATTAAAGAAAATAAATTTAATTTTGAAAAGGAATACCATATCAAGCTTATTCCTTGTAACAGAATAGGGAACATTTACGCATTTAAATAACGATTAACAACGACAACACTTTTGACAACTAAGTTTGAATAAATTAGATTGATTAATATACTTTTGCTCTAATCAGTTCATTTGTCTTATGGTCTACTACACTATACATAAAGCACTGATGTCAGAAACATGTCCTTAAAACTAGCCAATAATTTATAACACGAAAGTCCACTAAACATAATGAAGTGTTCGTGATATATAACTGAACACATATATACCTGACATCAAAGCGATTCAGCGCAGTCAGTTATCATTTGAAAACATTCCTAAAAAAAGAGAACATTCTTCGAGAATTGGAAAGAATTTCGAGGTAGACAAAATTGATAATATGTTTTATGTCATATTGAAAAAATAGAGCCACTGGCTTTGTAGCTCATCAGACTTTATATATATAAACTAATTCAAAATGTCAACTTCTAGGTGAGAGACACGACAAATGGGCAACACTTTAAAATATTTTTAAGATGGAAAAGGTCTCAAGGTCCTTACCCTATGACCTATCTTTAAAGGTCAGAGATAGAATCCCCTACAAATAAAGACACACTTGAAGATTTAATTGATCACTGTTGTTTCCTTTAAATTACCTCCCTGTGACGAGCACATTAAATCTCAAGATGAAAATAGCTTTTCAGGTCATGAAAACTGTGACCTATATTTGGGGTCGCAGGATCACGAAATCTACCAATTAGAATCCCAATTGGCTAAGCAGTTTGTACATGAAATTTCAAGTCTCTAGGGTTAGTGGTTCTTGAGAAGAAGATGAATATAGGTTTTCAGGTCATGAACTCTGTGACCTATACTTGGGGTCGCAGAGTCACGTAATCTACTATTTAAAATCCCCATTGGCCAATGGGTCTGCACACAATGTTTCAGCTCTCTTGGCCTTTTGGTACTGGGGAAGAAGAGGAAAATAAGTTTTTAGGGTCGTGGCCCCTGCGACCCTATTTGTCACAAGGTCACCAAATTTACAATTTAGAATCCCCATTGGCAAAGAAGTATGTACATTAAATTTCAGCTCTCTAGACCAAGTAGTTCTGGAGAAGAAGATGAAAAAGCGAAAAAGTTTACAGACGGACAGACGGACGACGGACACCATGCCATGCCATAAGCCCATCGGGCCTTCCAGGCCATATGAGCTAAAAAAGTAAACTATGAGAAACTTCGACATAATTTAGATTTCAATGCACACGCATCTAATGATAAGGATTAAGAAAATAAAGTGAGATGTCAAATATTTTGAATGTTCCTGAAGACAAATAATCAGGACTACACATACTATTTTTAACGTCCTATCTTTAAAGGCGCTGTAGAGCGTTATTGCATATTATGTTTTCTCAAATTTGCCATTTATTTTTAATGTTTATACAATATATTGTTAGATGGTAAAATATCTCATTACACGACCCGATAAGTCGTAACCATTGAAACCGGTTATCCGTATTGTAAGAACATGTGCGACGTATACAGTAACAGTGGTTAGGAACTCTTCAGTGTGAGGGGTAGATTTGTAGGTCGCATGCGAGTACAGACAGCAAGATGGTTGACCATTCCATCATTGTACCATATTCAAACCTCAACTCGTGAGTGTAAAATGGACTCGCAAGTCTTAACCAAACCATGCGCATTTTGGAACTTTTTTTGATTGAGAAATAGTAACACTTATTTGCATTTTCGTAGGAACACTTTATTTCAGTAAGAAATGCGTGCTACAGCGCCTTTAAAGCAGCTTAGGAATTAGACAATATATGTTGATTCATACTATACACAGGACATTACATAGATTGTCATCTTAAAATAAGATTAGGTGACTCATCTTATTCTATCATATAAAATACACATGAATTTCAGAAACCTATTAAGTGACTATGAATGATAAATTTTGCGATAAAACTTTCATCAATCTACAGTTTCATCTCATCTGTTTACTTATTTTGCAAACATGGAAATGATGTCAATTACTGTTAAAATGTTAAATATCTTAGTATTGTTAATGTTAGTGACAATATAATTATGATTCATTTGCATGTATATAAAATTGGGCTCTGTTCTTGAATGGAATAAAATGACAAACAATTATGTTATATCTTATATGATCTTATCTATATGGTATCAAGGATTTATATCTAATATATGTAAATCCTTTGGAGTATCATAAGAGCGATCGAGTTCAAAGAGATGTACGATCATTTAAGGGGGCCTTACATGTCATAAATAGAGGTTCATATGGATCCAATCACACAGTCAGTGGCAGCACGCTCGTGTGGTTTACCTAGGTCCGAGTCAAGGTTAAAAAACAACACTGCTTCATTGACGAGGGTAAAAGTACACCATGTACGATTCAGAGGTAGCATACAGCTATAGCCTTATCAAAGTACTAGCCATTCGGACTAGTGGATTAAGGTTTCTAGCCAGATCCCATTCCAGCTTACCATATACATGTAAATGATCATATCCTCTTTAAGTTAATCTAGTCCTTCGGGCTACCAATCATTTTATTTTACTAGCCTCTTTACTATCTTATTTTCTACTAGCCATTGACTACAGTGCTAATTATAGTTAATAGTTATTATATATATTAGTAATTATAGTGCTAATTTCAAGCCATGTAACAGACTCATTAACGTTAAGTTCTCACAGACCATTCCAGTGAGGTGGACAAACTGAACCTTTGCTTTGCTGTGAAACGGTCTCAAAATGGTATTGAAATTGAATTTAACTCCAGAATTCCAACCTTACATGTATCTCACAGAAAATCTCCTTCAGCACATGCACATGCAGTCGGGCAAATGTCTAGTTCTCTTGAGATAACCATGCAGTTCCAAACACATCTCAACGATTTAACCCAATTAACCTATATACTGACATCAAATAACATGTATACTGTTCGTCTGTGGCAGATCATCACCTGTTTACACACGTCTGGGTTCGAGGTTAAGTTTGTTATGACATCGAGTATGCGACCTTGACCTTAACTCATCGCCTCAATATGCATTTAAGGCAAGTATCAGCTATAACACTATCAGTCCAAGATCTCTATTAGATCAAGAAGCCTTGGTGATAACATCGTCAACAGGTACTCGATGAAGAATGTTGTTTACATCTATGTCCCAAAATAACTGATAACGAATATCTTGATAAGCATGATGGTGATTTTCAAAATGTTACGTTTACTTTGATTACATCACTGTGGCGAAGAAGACGTTACGTTTAAAGTTACAAAATTGAACGATAATTGTTATTGAAACATGTGGTGAAATTGAAAAGGGGAATTTTACTTTAGAAATACAAGCTGTATAGACAGGGATTGAATTGTACTTCTTTCCAATTGTTAGAAAATAACGTACATATTCACGATAATGGTATTTGGTACATGTAAGTATGGAACTTCAGAATCCTTTATATTCCAATAACCTTCTTATCAATCTTAATATGTTCATGAACTTTATTGATGAGATGTTTACCCCGAAATATGGATCGAGAGATGCTTATAGAACCTAATACGACATGCAATAACTGATTAACAGATTGCTTCAATAAATTCCCACCATTTCTACACTCTCACTTCTTACCGATGAATTCGAAATATTGCATATTTGGCTGAGATGAGAGCAAACAGAGGTATTTACAAGATACTACTTGAGTACAACTGATGATGAACGTGTGGAAAGCATTAGCCGACCACCAACTGGTTCATCTTCCACATACCACCATCTATTAGTTACCTGAAAGGTTTAGGAGGTGGGAAAAGATGTAACTCTTAGTGCTATCAGTGAAAACTTCAAACCTAGAATAACCCCGTTCGTTGCTTTAAGGTGTGTAAAGCGAGACCGTTTGATGTTAATTAACTCATTCAATATTCTGTAATTAACGGCCTTAGTTTTGAGTGAAATCTGCAGGGTGCGCGTGCAGCTGCTGATATAAGCATGTAGACACGTGTTGTTGATGGATAAACATATTTATGGAGAGGCGAATCATTCGCGATATCGAACGCTCTCGTATGTTGTTATATTTAAATAAATATTTTTAATATTTAAAAAATTAAAATAGTACTAATGCTAAAACCAAAACTAAAGTTACAAATAAAAAATTGAATGTACAACATTTTAAAACGTTTTAACCTTCAGGGGCGGATCCAGGATTTTTGAAAGGGGGGGGTCCCAAATTCTCCACTCAGGGGGGGGGGGGGGGGGGGGGGGGGTTAGATGTATATCCCAACTTATACATGGATTTGAAAAGGGGGGGGTCCGGACCCCCTGAACCCCCCCCTTGGATCCGCCACTGACCTTGACGATTAAGGCTGACCATGTTGTTCAAATAGTAAGAAAATCATTAAATTTCATATAGCAAATCACACGTAATTTCAAATGACAATTCATCGAATGTGAAACCAAAAAAAAATACATACAGGGACATCTTCATTTAGCATCTATGCCATTCATACAATCTGCAGATAATCTTAGGGCAGTATATCTAAACATTTACTATCACCTACCTATGAAAGCGATGAGTTTTCAGGTGATAAATCACAAGGGCTTAATGCACTCCACAGTGTTGCTGATTAGTGATCGATACAAGATCAATACTCCGATATTGAAGGGCAAAATCACGAAGAAGTTGTCGAGACCTCACAAGGGTAAAAACTGAAGAGATTCTAGTGTGTGAAGGTTAAAGAGGCAAGAGGGTGGTTATATTTGGACAAATAATCATGATAGATGTATGAAACATATGCTAGCCCGTGTTATTATTGCTGACGAGGTATATGTAATGTTATACAGCGCCTTTTGGAACCACTAGTTGGACTGCATACCTGACCGGTACCGCTAATTGGAATAGGCGGGAACTTGTATGAAAAACACATTGAAGAGAGCAGCAGACGGCAGACGTCTTACCTGGCAGACGATATGTTCCAAATTCAAACAAGCAGACGACAACTTTTCTGACGTTGATTGAAGAGTAAGAAATGCAAAATAAATAATCGGGAAAGAAAATATTTAAAACACATTATGTAATGAATGACATCATTTGTTAAAAGACTTCGAGCAAGATTTTCTGTGACGTTTGTCGGAAAGTCGAAAGGTGACTTACCATTCCAGAGAGAAAGCGTAGTGACAGCCCGACCCAGGAAGAATCACTTCAGCTTGTGTACCTTCCGTCGCTAGGCATGTCGGGAAATCTCGTGCCGATAGAAGAGCAGACGTAGAGGTATTAATAACACTGGAAGGACATATTTGAAGGTCAAAGAACCGAAGAACAATCCCCCTAAGCTCCTATACGTGGGGTCTTCAAAACGAGAATATGATATGTTCTTCAAAATATCCAATTATGTAATATCCGTAAAGTTGATATCAAAACAAGAAAACATCTTAGAAAAGTCACATTAAATGAATTCGAAATTGATTAAATTATTTACATTTAATGACTTTAATTGACGTAAGAAATTTAAAGATTCGGTTTCAGATGGACCCCTCATGTAGAGCCTCTTGCAGTGAGAAGGAACGGTTGTCATGGTGATGAGGGTAAACTATGTGCACCGCTTCTCCCAGCACCATTCCTCTACCATCTGGGATAGGTATTCCTGGAGATCAGATGCTCTTGCTTGTAATCTTAGGCAATCCAGACGTATGGTCAAACCGTGAAGTAATGTCATAAACCAAAGAAGGGTGCTTGAGACTGGTCAGGAATGGTAGCCGGGTCTGTAACCATTCATAATAGGTCTATATCCTAGCTAGATGACAAATTGTACAGTTAACATTGCACCATCATGTAGAAGTGCGATGCAAATGTTACAAATGAGAGATAATAAGAATTATCATTCAGATTTTGTTCATATCAAATTCCATGCACTTATATGAAAGTTATCTCTATACCAATGTTTGAATAATACAAACTGCTCTTATTATACATTATTAACCGCGTTAAATAGATTTTACAAAGTAAATATTGGTTGATTAATAATGTTGATGAATTGTTCGCTATCAGTCCTGTTTTCTGAAATAGTTTTACAAATCCATAATATAGTATAATTCTTGGCTAAAACTCCATTCTAGAATGTATAAACGGATCGCAACAACTGTCCATTTCGTTATATAGAACATATTTGTGTGTAATATATCATTAATAGTTTAGCATAAAGTAAACTAGCAAATTGTCTGACCGCCATTATCTTGTCACATTGACTCGCTATACACATGCATCTGGTTGTTATTAATCACGCACTATAATCTCTTCCATCTCGACATCTACTTAATCACATTAAATCAGTTATATATGTACAAGACTCTGAATATGTTTTATATATGCGTGTCAGACTCTGTATTAATCTGCATATCAAAATGTAATCAACAACAACTTGTTTACTAATGTTGTTAAATGCATTCTTGTTTAATATGTTTCAGGGTTTTCAAAACATTGAATTAAAAATAATTATTACTTACGTGGGCAATAATATATTGGTTCATATTTTCATACGATGCCCTAGGGCATAATATAACTTTGGTATGATGACGTAAAGTCATAAACAATGTTATGACGTCACACTTCGTCTATGACTTCGTCAACTTATTGTTGAAATTGGATTTTGACGTATTTTCAATAATTTCACGATTTCAAAACACAGAATTACGAGATAATAAGAGAAAAACCAGAAACTTCCTCACTTCGGTTGAAATTAACATGATTATCATAATTCATGTTTCTGTTACATGACTACTTACGTCCTTTGTTCACATAGTATTTAAATCATACGTTTTTTCATCATTTCCTATGTCCTATATAGTTGGATTGTTGAAAATATGTTTTTGATATCCCATGAGATCGTCCATAAACCGTTTTCAATACTGGTTGAATGAATGATTAACCTCTATTTTGAGGCCTCTTGTCATGTAATCTGTATACATTCTGCTTGTTTTAAATCCTGGGCCATCAGCTGGTCAATAGCAAAACCAACATTCACTCGCCTCCCTTTTCGACAACACGATAGGAAATGTGTGATGCAAAGTAGTATCTAACAACGTTCATGAATATAGTATACTTGTTTGATTTATCAATGCATGTTAACAAGATTACGTTTAATCAGTATTAAATATAAATATATTGAGGATTAGATAATAGTTGGATACAATAGGATGAATTCATCTCAATATTAAGTGTATTAGATGCGGTGGAACTTAATTATAAATACTTATATAACTATGTTTTCATTTAATCAACATGAACCAAACTTTCCTCTTATTTATATGATGCACCAAAGTAAATGTACAGTTGGTCTATATGACTGCCCAGGGCTCCCTGGGTTTCCATATGGTCAGAAACGAATGTAAACATACATAAGTAAATGTACATTCAGCACCCTGCGATGAAAGCAATCAGGCATACGTGTTGCCTTAACAGTTAATAATCATAACATAAACAACGTTGCGTTGAGGGTGAGAGCAAAGTAAAAGAATATATCAAGATATCTCAGATTTCATAAAGTGCTATAGAAAGGGACCTTTAAACTGGATTTCACTACTATACCTCGTTGATCTTGTTTATGATATTGTTTATTGACATCACTTACCGCTGGACCCCCCAACCAGTTTAATATCTCCCCTGGGTCTACGGTCAGTCTACCGGCTATCGGGTGTCCATCTATCTGAACATGCACGTGTGTGCGACCAGCTGGACGCTCCTCCCGCCACTGGAGATGCAGCGTTAATGATTTCCACCTGGAGATCTGACCTACTACCTGGCCCAGGTAAATATCGAAGGTGAACATGAATAAGTGTGTTACTCGGGGGAGTAGACCAGGAATGAAACCCACATGAACTTCTCCTTGAGAATCTTGTGTATTTAATTTGTTATCACGCCCAAATTGTATCACTGTACGTATTTTAGATATAACTCTACCTGAATGAACAGGTGTATGTCTCATGCGATTGATATTAATTTGTTAATTTTAAAGACCTTTTTGGTCTTATTTATTTTTTCATAAATGTATGTACTTCTGTAACGATCGGTCTAGACTCAAACACGAAATCAGTTCTTATGGAAGCATTTATAAATTAAGTAAATTAGTGAGTGTAATATTTTTTAAAAAAGGTTGTTGACGTTTAATTTTAATTAAGTTATTTAATGTACTTGTCAATTATATTTCACTTGTCCAATAATAGTTGATACTCGATCTGTCTGATCATGCGATACATCGCTTCTTCCAAAAACAGATTAAAATTATAGTTTTTATGAAATCATCTGACAAGGTGGAGTTCTGAAATCGCTGTTTCAAAATTGCTTTGTACAGAATGTTTACAGTTTAGATACAAATTGATTAAATATCAACCTTTTATTGATACCAGACGTTATCAACATAAATTACCTTCTTGTATTTGAATTCATTGGCGCATCATTACTGTCATTCTCTTCCCACAGAGGTTACTACCTAGAGATTTCCGGTCCTAACCTCCGCTTCCTAACCTAACTGAACCTCCTAGATTCCGCTTTCCATGGTGGAATGGTCAACCACCTTCCTGTCTGAACTCTCAAACCGCCTGGGACCTACAAATAGAGTTAAACAACATTGTCGCTGAACAAATCTCACAGTTTTCTATCGATAAGGCTTATCGGGTTGCATTTTATTGTATAAACTTTAATAATAAATGGCAAATTTGTGAAAACATAATATGCAAAAAATAGAGCCATGGGCTCTGTAGCTCATTAGGGTTTATATTGTTTAATGATGAAGACTGAAATAGATTTTTAGGTCATGACTTGAGGCCCTTATTTGGGGCACCACAGGATCACCATTTAGAATCCCCATTGGCCAGGGAGTCTGCACACAACTTTTCAGCTCTCTAAACCTTTTGGAACTGGAGAATAAGATGAAAGTATGTTTTTAAGGATGTGACCCCGGTGACCCTATTTGGGGTCACGGGGTCACAAAATCTACAATTTAGAATCCCCATTGGCCAAGGAGTCTGCACACAACTTTTCAGCTCTCTAAACCTTTTGGAACTGGAGAATAAGATGAAAATAGATGTTTAAGGATGTGACCCCTGTGACCCCATTTGGGGTCATGGGGTCACGAAATCTACAATTTAGAATCCCCATTGGCCAAGGATTCTGCACACAAAATTTCAGCTCTGTGGAGTCATTGGTTCTGAAGAAGAAGTCGAAAAAGCGAAAAGTTTACGGACGGACGCCGTTATCATGGGGGCGGGATAGCGCAGTGGTTAGCGCGTTCGGGTTCGGATCAAGAGGTCCGGGGTTCGAATCCCGCCAGGGGCACGGCAACTTTCTCTGCAGTAGAGAACTGTTCTACACGCAGTAAGGTTTGGGTGCAATGCTACACTGAATTTCAGCGTAGTACCACCCATGGTTCGCTAGTTCCAGCCGATGCTCGCAGGTTTCACCGCAGTGCATAGCCACATGGCGTTGCGGGCTTTCTCCCTGCTATAATACTAGCAGCCGCGATATAAGTGAAATACTCTTGAAAGCGGCGTTAAACCCCAACTCACTCACTCACTCACCTGTTATCAAAATAACCGTTGTGCAGGTGATTTTTCGTCTTGTTTCCTTCAAAACCCTCGGATCATCTTTCTACATAATCTATCTACTCTCAAACCATAAATTTCATTTCCACTACAAATGACCACAAAAGCAATAAATGTTAGAAGATAGAGGGGTTTTCTGATAAGCAAGGTGTAATTCATGTACGCGCATGTTGCACGACAACTGAAGATAAGATAGAGAGACAGCGACAGCCTCGATACACGTCTAACAAGTGGTGCGTTTAGTCTGTCTGGCTGCCTGTCCTAGAATCATTTTCCTTTCATTCCATGCGAATCATTGCATGGGACTGATAAATGTATTATTTTGTGTAAATCTAAACTCTAAAATCTAATATATTAATAGAAATTCCTCAATGTTAAAGGAAAGTAGTTGCATATCCGCAAATAACCATTAATGTATGGCCCAATATTGAACGTAACGCTATGATAAACAGGACACATTTGTAAAATAGATGTAAAACAAAATACGTTTTGTTGTTGCAAAAGCCAGAACGCGGTTGACAAACAATCTAGTATATCTCTTTTGTGTCGTCTCTTCACTTGTCCAGCATTCACTCATTGTGCTACCCTCTGTATTTTGGTAGTTGATTTAGTTTCTGATAACTAGAATAGAGAGTCAAAGGCCACTGACTTAACATGTATCCACAACCATTGTTGTTGCATATGAAGAACACATCAAATATTTTAAATGCAATAGATCAGAACAGGTAGCAAAAACCAACGGTTAATAGAAATACTTATAATCTTTAAAAGTGAAAATAAGCTGACTCGTCAATTGTTCGTGAACAAACGGGAAGGCATGTATACAATATATGAAATTGTATAAATGGTATGCATGTACAATGATCCGCTTGCATTGTAGTTTTGTATCATAGATTTCTAATAACAGATGAATGCATACTTTCATCATGTTCAAGGTTTTGGAAGGCAGTGGACTGGTTACCGGATCATTAAAGATGTTAACCTCCATCGCAAGTCATAATTCGCTGCAGCCTTTCTCTCATTGACTAAGTGACGTCTCGGGGCGGGATAGCGCAGTGGTTAGCGCGTTCGGCTTCGGATCAAGAGGTCTGGGGTTCGAATCCCGCCAGGGGCACGGCATTTTGTCGAGAACTGTAGAGAATTGGTAGGTTTGCAGTAAGGTTTGGGTGCAATGCTACAATGAATTTCGCTAGTTCCAGCCGATGCTCGCAGGTTTCACAGCAACGCATAGCTACGTGGCGTTGCGGGCTTTCTCCCTGCCATAATAATAGCAGCCGCGATATAAGTGAAACACTCTTGAAAGCGGCGTTAAACCACAACTCACCTCATCAGTGCATTTTGTTAACTTTTATGTGCTAATATAACAGCGAGCGCTGTGGAGTTTAGACGAATCCCGCTGCTACGCTAGCATAGAAACATTAATGAAACACAGCAAGGCTTAAATTGGCCAATGATGGAGACTGGTGCGAGTTATGGTTTATAGGGGAAGTTGCAACAATGAGTGTACAACGGACATTCATTGAGGTATCGTCGGTGTTATTTTCCTATGTGATAGGCTCACATTATAAAATGTACTTGCAATAAAAACGTATTCTACAAATGTTTCATGCCTAATATTATGTACATTGTATTCATAATTAAACATTTGTCAAAGTGCAATTCCGTTCATTTGTGAGCATAAAAAACATTCATGATAAACATGTTGGAACAACATTAAAACAAATATGTATCGTCGTAATGTTTGATACATTTGTAAAATTAGTTTTTGAAGGTTTAAAATAGTATAGTTATAATAATCGATGTTACATAAATGTTCTATATGACGATATTCTGAATTCTTGTATCTCTATCTGTTTACATAAATTCTGTCAACATAAATGATGTATGCAGGTTAAGAAACATTTAGTATTTGTAGAGAAAGCAATTTGTGAACCAAATATGACATTTGGATATTAAACTCATCAGAGTAAAAAGAGACTCGGTTGCCATATGTCATAGCGTCTATCCATCCATTCGTCAAGCCACTAATAAAGACCAGCTACGCACGAAACATCTTAATATTTTATTTTCGAAAATAAAACCACAGACAGCTGAAATTGTGTCTAAGGCTCTTGTCCATCAGTGATTAAATTGAACGTTTACTGATATTTCGAAGTACTAATTAAAGTAATAACTAAATATCATATCCAGACTTCATATCATTTAAATCTAGTGAACTACAGATCCCATGGCTCATGTTTCCTCAGAAATCAAGTAAGGCGCTTCCATGAAGCTTCATCCGTATATTTTATGATGCTTCAATGGAATACGTAAGTTATTTATATAGACGTATATATCAATTTAATATCGAAAAAATATAATAGAATGTAACTAGACTGCAATGCATTGAATATAAGTATTTTTGTTATTGATAATTAAAACTATTCTGTATCAAGAAGAAAATACTTTGATATATATCAATGTTCAATATCAAACATTATAAAATAATATCCTAAAGTTGATAAAACCCGAGAACCCTGAATGCAATAAATCGCAATTTTAATTTCAAGGTCGAAGTTCATTCAGAATTTAATCAATCGATCTATCGCATGGTGTCAGGTGTTATACAAATAGACGAGTTTCCATGACATCGGGATCACTTTTCCTCCGGAAGTAGTCAATGCGCATATTTTCTACGCATAACGTGTCTTCCTTTCATTTGTCCCGGCGCGAAATATACTGGAGAATATGTATTTACATCATGCTATGAGTTGACAGCTCCGTGTCGTGTGGGTCATAACGGTACTCCATACCTCGGACAATGGCAGCTATTGTTTTATCCAGCTTCTCTCTATTTCTCCTGCTATCCTGCGTTGTCGGAGACGAAGCTATCAAAGGCTTAAAACAAAGCGAAGATGGATCTTCAGGGACACTCAGTTTCAAGACACCAGAGTTAGATGACGAGGATGCTTACAGTCTACACATGCCCTCTTCACTCAAGTGTGACGGGTGTAGAATAATTTCTCATTTGGTAAGTGGACCGCAGTAGGCTGACGTGTGCTTGCGATTGGGACAAAGATTTACATGAAGCAAATGCGCGACAGGGTGGAGGTGGGCGTGGCAATGTTGTTTTATGCTTTACTGGGCATGTCATTGCGGCAGCACCTCAACTAGTGTGATTACGTATTTTTGCTGTATGGCATGTCGTTTGATATATTTTAATATTGCCTCCAACGATCCTGATATTAGTGATAAATAACATCACGATTGACATTTTAAACACTCATATTTATCTTCCACTCTACATCTATAGTATGATAATGATTCGCATTTATGTTTGAAACTTTCTTTTACACATTTTGTATTTCAGATTTATACTAACTTCAATAAAGTCCATAAAAATCGACCTTCACTTAAACAACTGCCGGAGCATGAGATTCTAGATATATTTGAGAAGACCTGCGATGATAAGTTTTCTTCGTAAGTATACATACGAGGGGCGTTCAATAAGTGTTGCAACTTCAATATAAAACCAACTCGCGTAGTCAATTTTTTACTTTTATTTTTCAATATAGTTACCCTTCACCTCAATACACTTATTCCGTTTCTCTTTAAGACTTTTGATGCCGCTTTTGTAGAAGTCTTCCGTTTGCCCCCCTAACCATGCCTCTGTGGCAGCTTTGACGTCTTCGTCATCCCGGAAGTGCCTTCTACGTAGGGCGGATTTCAGGTTTCTGAACAGGAAGTAGTCACTGTGGGCTAGGTCTGGGCTGTAGGGTGGGTGGTTAAGCTGTTCGAATCCACAATCCCGTATAGCGGCCTGTGCAACTCTTGACTTGTGGACTGGAGCGTTGTCATGCAAAATCAGAACACCACGTGTCAACATTCCACGGCGTTTCTGTCGAATTGTCTTTCGCAATTCTTGCATTAGGTTGGCATATTATTGACCATTCATTGTAGTTTTGGTTGGCAAGTAATCAATTAATAATATGCCTTTTGCATCCCAAAAGATTGTCGCCATAACCTGATGGTTGATGGTTGAGTGCGAAACTTCAGGGGAGGCGGTGAACTCGGGTGCTTCCATTGCTTGGATTCCAGTTTAGTTTCCGGGTCCCAGTGGTGGATCCAGGTTTCGTCACCTGTCACCAGACGAGACAAAAACCTGGCTTCATCCGCATTAAACCGATCCAGGAGCTCCATGCAACTTTCGGTTCTTTTCTGGCGATCTTGTGCTGTGAGGTTTCTGGGTACCCATCTTGCAGATACCTTGGACATACCAAGATGGTCATGAATTATTTTTTCAACACTTCCAACTGATATCTGGAATTCCAAAGACAGTTCAGAAACTTTAACACGGCGGTCAGCTAAAATTCGTCTTTCGATAGCGGCAATAACTTCCGGTCGGGTGACTTCAGATGGCCTGCCTGACCGTGGGTCATCGTCTAAGGACTCCCTGCCCCGCTTGAACTGAAGAGACCAGCGACAAACTGTTGAAAAGTTAGGAGCATCCTTACCCATCACATTACACATACGATTATGTATTTCTGTAGCTTTGCATCCCTCTTTAGTAAGGAACTTGATCACAGCGCGTTGTTCATGTTTGAGAGAATCCATGATTATGGAGACCCCTAGGTCAGCGCAGCTGTTATATCTAAATAATTGTTATGTCTAGAAATTGTTTTGACATGTGTCAATGTTATGTTTTGACTATAGTAACACCTGCTATAAGCTGACACTGTTTATGTAAACACCAATGCCCCGCTTGCAACACTTATTGAACGCCCCTCGTAACTGTTTGAGAGGTTTGTTCATGTGCTGGAAATGAGAAATAAAGTGATTTTTACACTTGTACAAAATACCTTGTTTTGTCATAGTTTTGAACTGGCTGTTGTCAAGTTTTGAATGAGAATCTTATTTAATTGAGTGATGTTCTATTTGTTAAATACATTTACCAAAGTAAACCAAATAACATCAAACTCTTCCTTAATTACTATGTAAATATTAATGTTAATCATTACATACTTATTTAAATAAAGATTGCAGAAAAAATGTTAATTCATTAATTGATTCAATCTCTGACAGGACGGGTGTGAAGGACATCAAGGGAGTGAAGAGACTGTCTGGCCCGGGACTGGAGACTGCTGATGTGCCAGGAGTGATGCAGGGAGGGGGGAAGTGGCCCGGCAGGTAATGATGATAATCGTATATTTTCCCTGCAAATGTGTCACAGTTAATAATGCTTGTTGTCAATTGATTAACAATGCTTTTCCATCATTGATACCCTGACTACAGTTGTGGATCAACTTTGAGAGTCTATTATTTGTATTACAAACATATTAGTTTAATATGTAGCAGTTCCATATTCAACATGGTTTTCATATGTGCTACAATGTATGTGCTAGTTCTTGGCAACTTGGTACAATATTGTGAATTTGTTTTAATTTATGTTCAACAGTGTATTAACCTGATGTACTACATTGTACCATTTTAGTTCAATTTGTACAACATTATAGCAAGTCAGTGTATTTGTATTGCAATATAACATTTAAGTTTAATTTCACAACAATGTAGCAACTTAGTGAATTTGTACTACAATGTACCATTTAAGTTTATTTTGTACAATAGTGTAGCAGCCTGGTTTGATATATACAAACTGTACCTGTTCTATACCAGTATGGTTTGATTTCCCCCCAGACTACAGCAGATGTGTAACAACTACGTGGGTGAGCTGGGAGAGGAGGAGATCTATGAGGCCTACCAGGAGCTGGGGGAGGGGCTCGAGACCTATCTGTGTTATGGGGACGGGGTGCAGGGTGACTGTAGCTCCCTCAACAAGACCAAGAAGACTGACAAGAAGAAGAAAAAGAAGAGGGAAGAACTTTGAGTGGGTGCATAAAATCTGAATTTAGCTGTAAGTTTGCGAAAATGTGAATCTGTTGCTGACTGATTGGGAAAATGAGCTTTGAAAATAAGGGCATGTAGTTACGTGAGTGTCTTTAAAGAACAATATCGTGTAGAGCAGTAATTAGAAGCCTCCTAATAAAAGCCTAAGTGGAGAAATTTTGGACAAATAATTTAATTAGAATTTTGAAAGGAGATAAACTGGCGTGGAGCTGAGTTTAGCTTACTGAGCACTACAAAACATGTATGAGCAGTCAGGAGTTGATCTGGGGCTCACTTCAGGAACATGAGAGAATGTCTAAACCATAACCGAGGTTGTTGAGAGAATATGAAACTGCTTCTGATTTGAGAATCTGATGATGTGTATGTGTTGAATTCAATGAATTGTGAATGTGCAACTACCTGTATTGTTGTTAATTTCAATCTTTTGTTATGTATGTCTTTGTTACCATGTTATTATTTTAACGCTTTATTCAGCTGGTAATCGTAAAACTGATATTATGAACTATTAACTTTTGGTTAATCAAAAGAAGTTTAACTATAAATACGAATTACAATAGCAAGGTAAAGATTTTGAACGAGAGGATGATTGTGTGATGTTTATATTTTAATACTCATTCATTCCAATGTCCATGATTTTGTCTCATCAGATTTAAATGTTACATTATTTTACTTCAACTTCGTCTATAAATATCATGAACACAAACATTGTAATAATAATAAACAAAGTATAAAATACTACAAAGTATTTAATAAAAGGGTTTTAGGACAAATTAGTTTCAGTTTGTATAAATGATTGAAATTTAGTCCATTTGTCTTGAATGTTGCAATTGTCAGCTCCTCAATCAGAAAGCAGCTGTTTGTAACATCACAGATACCATGTATGTAATTGCAACCAGCTGCACAAGCTGTTACATGGTTTATCTGAAGTTTGAACTTTAACTTGACTTTCGGTTATATTAATTTCAAGAAGTTTCTCTTCGTACATATGAATACAAATCAATATTTAAAGAAAACCCTCTGCCTTGAAAGTCTTTAAAGAAACACATTGGTTGTCTAGTGCCAATAATGTGACAAATATTTTTTGGGTATTTGTTTCTGACTTTACAACGAAATTTGGCATTGAAATGTGATATTGCAAACATCTCTGTTAAATTGTATTTACACTGTCTTTAAGTTTCATTAAAATTTTATGATAATTTTATCAATGGTTTATCAGCAAAATATGTGTAGTTAACCAATTTTTTATGTTCAGGTAAAATTGTACGGTTTTGCAAAATTGACTGTATTGTCACATCTCTAATGTTAACTGAAGACATTTTAGCCTCATATGATCTTCATAATATAGTTTGGGTAACTTGTACAATGAGTGTCTGTGATATCTAATTGTCTAATCAAAACTTGACAATGCTGCAGTCTCCAATTCTGAAGAAAAGGGTTGTTACCCCGGGTATTTAAAAAATACTGATGATGTCAATGTTTGTAAAACATGTAATAAACTGTTGTTATAACAATGTCTCCTGTTAGCTTTCAAAACGTTAATCAGTCCAGTATTGATTTTAGGATCTGTGAAGTTCATGGTGATCTTATGATCTTGCAACAAATGACTACTGACTGTGTGTACCTTCATGTCCTACTTTAGTGGTTGGGGTTTTGTGATATGTCATTTTTATACCCCCGCTACGACGTAGTCGGGGCTATATAGTGTATACCCCCGCTACGACGTAGTCGGGGGTATATAGCGCTCTGCATGTCCGTCTGTCTGAAATCGTTTCCGGAGCATATCTCAAACTATTTGCCTTGGATATTTCAAATTTGGTATGAAAGTAACCTATATGGTGCTGTTGTGCCTTTTAGGGGTCTCAACTTCAATGTTAAAATAATTTTTGAAATTTTGACCAAAAACGATCCGATTTTTGGACTTTGTGTCGTTTCCTGAGCATATCTAAAAAAATAATGGTTTGAATAATTAAACAAATATTTTCATTAAAAACAATCATTGTTATTCATTGACATGATTGACTACTTTATGTTTTCCATTTATATTTAAACTGTATGAATACGATCAAACTACAGGCGGGGGTATGTGAGCTGCACTCACTTTTGCCTTGTAATCTTAGCATAGGCGGATCCAAAGATTGGGGGACGGGGGTTCATCTTTTGGTCCGTCAAATTACCAACCCCCTTCTGGAGCCGCTACTGCCGAGTCATTTCATAAAGAAGATTTCATGCCATCTTCAGCTTGTAAAGGTCAAGAAAACACTACTTGAAATTGGGCTGAAAATTAGGTTGAGTTGGAAACAATTGAGAGAGATTAGCACGTCAACTAAAGCTACATCGTTGCACCATGTTCTGAAATGAGATGAAGTATCCAAAGAGGCATTGTCTGGTTAGATGACTAGTTCCAGACTGGGCTGTGTAACAGTGAAAAACTGGCCATGTGGCCTCTGTCTGAATTCCTACTTATCAACTGGCTCTGTAAATAACAACAACAACACAACTATTGAATATTTTTTTCATTCAGGTAAGATGATAATATTTTCATGTAAAATAATACCTGCATTGTTGGTGGTAACAAAAGGTTAACATTTATAGTCTGATTAAAATCAACCTTGTTTTGTTACATAACATCTGCAAAATAATACGTCTACCAGGATACAAACAAGTTCGATGGATTCCTGTACACATTGGCGAGGAAACCTCAGAATGATGAGTTTGTATGCCTGTAGATGCACTACTTTACAACTTTTACTCCTTGAGAAAACGGTTGTTTTTAATCAGAATGACAATCAGATACATCCACAGTGGAGAGTTCCAACTATATAAACACAAGGTGTCAGTCATGAATGATTGGGCTCTGCCCTGCTCATGAGCCAATAGAACAGTTTCCAGATACAATATACTTGCCCTTTGGTTATTATACTACTGAACTAGTAGTTACTATAATCAATATCCAAGGAAATGGACAGGAATATAACTTAAAGGCAACAAATCAAGATCAAATCTGCTTGGTTCACAGAGGTGAGGTGAGGTGAGTTGAGTTGGTGTTTAACGCCGCTTTCAAGAGTATTTCACAGAACCAAGACACACCGTACCCAGAAACAGTCTAAACTGCTAACATGGGCTAAGGAAAGGATAGCAGATTGTACCCTGAGGATATTGAACATGTGATGTGGACAGAATATCATTTCTTTATACTTGTTCTCTCAACTACATACAAATCTCTTGTACACATTTTTCTCAACCTTGCCTTACACACACTGAAAAGTGATCTTTGTACACAAGACTCCAGACTAATCGTTGATACACAAAGTAGAACACTATCAGTCCACACATCTTGGATACATAAGCATACATTCCATATAATGCTACAAGTTACTAATTAATGTTTTGACAGTTTGAACTGTAGCATCAGCAGAGTCCATACAACCGGAGAAATTTCCTCTTAAAGCAAAACCATCACCTGCTAGAATGACTAGAGGGTTCTCTTGTAGCACAACACAGCCAGGAGAATCTGGGTACCTCTTGAATACCTGTGAAATAAATGTTTCAAGAAAATAGAACCATTGGCTTTGTAGCTTATCAGATTTTTATGATTTATGATAAAAGGTTGAAGATTTAAAAATGAAATTTTCTACAATAGTAAAAGATTTTGTCATAATGCTTAAATGTCTTAAATAAATAGCTACGAATATACCTCACTTGCCCCTTTGCCAACTCCATGAAAATATCTCCCTCAACACTGTACTGCTAGCTGGGGCTGACTAATAAACTAGCTTACATCGGCTGTTATGCATTTAACTTGGTTCCAGCCAGCCTAATGATTCCCTTAGCCACATCACTCTTCCCCCCCAAATACACAAACCACATTCCTCAGAGCTCTAGTCATCCTCGGTTACCCAGAGTTTGATATATGCTCCGTTTCTCTCCACTATATCACCCGTGGGAAATTTCATCAGAGAAATCTGTACTCAAATTACCCGCCCTTGGCTGGCATGAGCCAATCAACCACTACGCAGCTTGGACCTGCGAGCCAATGACAATTCATATCACTTCGTTGCAAAGCACGCGACGTCATTTTGTTAGCCATCCATCACCGGTTATCTCCCTTGACCATTTCCGTCTTATCGAGTATTGAGTATTTTCTTTGGTTACTGACTTCGTCACGCCGACCAAGGGTAATTTTAGTACAGTTTTCTCTGATGAAATTTCCCATGGGTGATATAGTGGAGAGTAACGGAGCATATATAAAACCCTGGGTAACCGAGGATGAGCTCTAGTGGACCTGCATTGAATATATTTCAGTAGTCAATACTGAATACACAATGCTTGGCTGTTTCTGTGTAGACAAACAAGTGAATATAATTCCTCTAAACTCTTATTGATGGTGGTGCAAACATGACGTTGGGCTCATTTGAAAGCTGTTTAGGTTTGTGATATAATTAAATTGACCACATTTAAGGGCACTTTATGAAAGGGAGATATTTAACTTACAAAAGGGGAACACCAGTTTAAATTGCACCCCCTGCCAAGTCTTTAGTTTTGTGAGTAGGCCAATGAAATTTACAAATCATAGTATTAATCCAACACAGATTATATACTCAAACATTGAGCTTCTTAGCAGTGGCAGTTCCTAGAGGAAAGAAAGTTCAGATTGTGGACACCTTGCCATGCCCAAATTTGAGGGGGTCAAGACCAAATGAACAAACAAATTAACTTCCATGTAACAGGTGTTATTCTGAAAAAATTTCAGCTTCCTAAGCCATCTGCAAGCAACAGCGACGTCACGAACAATCTATTTATGACGTCCAAAGGATGAAATAAGGGAAGTCGTGGTGAAACAGTGGTTGCTAGGCAAACGTGATTATGTGAACATGTGCTCGTAATGGAAATTTTAACTTGGTTATTTTCAACCGTATGCGTTATAATGACAAATATTAGCAATTTTATGTACATCGTCTTTGCTGAAGTTGAACTAGACCAATCCCGGCACAGACTACTCATCGAATGGGTCAATCATATTCATTAATGTATAAAATGAGAACGAGAAATATGACCACTAGTAAGCGAGGTTAGGTTGGAAGAAATGACTTCAGTAACCAAGACAGTGATACAACTCACCTGTGAGTATCTCCACTTGTGACACTTAACGAGTTCAGGTGAGGGTAGATCAGGTAGGAGATCCTTCAGGTGTTGCATGATGACCGACTTCATGTCCTCCTTGTCTGTCTCCAGGTGTTCCAGACTGAAGGGAACACTTGTGTGCACCAGTAGTGATGGGGGCACATCTGTAGCGTGGTAAGCCATTTCATAAGGAAACTTAGAATCTCACTTTATTATCTCTCAAGGTAAAGTTGCGCCAGTCTCTATCACTTGTTAATTTTCAGTGATATCACTTTATGTCATTCAATAAGTGATATCAGGAATGAAACCCCTGAGTGACTTAAAGGAACAGTTGTAATCACATGACTAAAATGTTACTTGTAGTCAATGTTACCTGGTTACTTTTTCGCTGGTCTGTTACTGTTTGAAACTTTTCATGTTTTTGCTAATATTTACCATGGAATTTGACAAAATCTTAGATTTCAGACTGGTAACATTTCAGGCTTATTTCATACACTGTTACAGTGGGAGTAAGATAACTTGGTAATATCACCCCCTGGCCCCATGTGCAGAGGGTTAATGGTCAAAGTGGTTGTAACCTCAGAGACTAAAAGTCTCTACAATAGAAATAGTTCAGCCTGACAACTCCTTCCATGGTTTTTCATGCATTATGGCCATTTACATCCAGATTTCTCACCTGTGTGTCCTCGTTTCCTGTTGTCAATGGCCACAAATCTGATGCAGGGTCCGTCTGAGAAGAACTTAGCGTCCCAGGGGTAGGGGAGGTGGGTGCCCGCCTGGTAGAAGAGACCCAGGCAGAATCTGCTGGAGTAGGATACTCCCTCTAAGTTCGACTTTATTGTGGGTTTGCTTGCTGAAACATCAACAAATAACTTATTGTTCTGTAAATAGAAATGTATTTTTATGAATATGAAACACATCTATCTCACTTGCTCATTATGTTTATTTGTAAGAAAGATAGATTGACCTATCAATAGGTGATAGGTAGTCCTTCTGGGGAGGTAAATAAATATTTCTTATGGGAACTAAAAGCCATTCATTGTACTGGCAATGATGATGATTATGATATCTGAAATCAGGCGGGAAGCTTCTTGAAGTGATTACATCATGATATCATTGGGAATGAGGAAGACTCTGAGTACTGGAAGGTATTCTCCCAAACACGAACAATAACAGTGGCACTTCTAAAAGGGGCTCAACCAATATCTTAATTTCTGTATTATATATATATTTTATGTGTGTACCGGTATATATGTGTGTGTGTTTATATATATATATATCAATATGTGAACCCTGCCCCCCCACCTCGAAAATACCTGGATTCAACTGATTTCAAGTCATTATGACAAATATTTATTCTACTGGTCATGTCTCACCAGTGAAATTTTTTTCTATTTATCTATTTCTTTCTTTCAAATTTATCAAGATCTCAAATTAAATGCAACTATAATTCAATTACATGGGCCTGTAATTCCACTTATTTGTCATCATGACAAAGAAAACTAGTTTGATTTGGATAATAAAATTTGCATCTCATTGAAAGCTAGAACTACACATGGATTAATGTTACTTGCATACGACGTACCTAAACTGTTCTGTATGTCACCTTTCAGCTGTAGTATTTGGGGTACAGGCATAGTCAGTATGACAGCATCAAACTGCTCCCTGTCTCCGCTGTGTGTGGATACAGTCACTTTCTGGTCTGATCCGGGGCTGTAGTCCAACTGGTCGATGTGGTGTTCATACTTTATATCAGCTCCTGATAAGAAAATACTAAAATAACAAATCAAAGTAGAGTGTCATGTAGTGATGTTTATACATCAAAAAAGAGATTTATACATGCTACGACAAATCATCAGTCCCTAATCATTTACATTTTTCGTCTTGAAAACTGAAATAAGCTATTCAAATTGTTGACAATGAATAAATTGTTCTACATTCCAAGTTTTATTGAGTTCAACCAGCTTTGGAGTTCTGTTCTGAAAACAAACTTGTAAATTGCATTTATGAGGAAAAGCTTTCTCTCCCCACAGAGGTTATTCATGTCAAATTATTCCCAAGTAACCTCTGTTGCAAGAAGAGCACTATCTTGGCTATAAGTAGAGAATTCTGATTGGTTCCATTCAGTCAAAGGCTTTTACCTTTGAAATAATTTGTTGATGTAAGTAGTTAGAGGTGAGGTGAGTTGGGGTTTAATGCAGCTTTCAAGAGTATTTCACTTACATCACGGCTGCTAGTATTATGGCAGGGAGAAAGTCCGCAACACCATGTGGGATGTGGCTATGCATTACGGTGAAACCTGCGAGCACCGGCTGGAACTAGCAAACAATGGGTGGTACTACGCTGAAATTCAGTGTAGCATTGCACCCAAACCTTACTGCGTGTAGAACAGTTCTCTAGTGCAGACAAAGTTCCTGTGCCCCTTGCGGGATTTGAACCCTGGACCTCTTGATCCGAAGCCGAACGCGCTAACCACTACGCTATCCCGCCCCTTGTAAGTAGTTAGACATGATTTCATTGGATATAAAGTTTTATTCACATCAGAATTTTGCTAGAAGCGAGAAATATGGCCCACTTGTAACAGAGATGACCTCTCAGGGAAAAGAAGCTTCAACAACTAAAAAGAAGAAAACACCCAAAAGACACATCCACACTGCTAACTTGATACATATAAAATCTTTCATGAATATACAAGGGGCGTTCAATAAAAATTCTCCTTACTAACTTCTCTTTACCGGAAGAAGTAGAAATTTCACATGTGATATGTGGCATGTCTCCATAGGTCAAGTGATGTCTCATACTTTTAAAATATTCATTCTTTCTGTCACCACTTTCTGTCAGCACAGGTCTTAGAGTAGAGTAAGGCGTAAAAATGGAGGTTGTTGAGTACAGATCAGTTATCAGGTTTTTATTCTTGAAGGGTCGTACACCATAGGAGACTTTTGATGAGATGAAAGATACTTATGGACCTTTGTGGAAACAGCTTCAATTCCAGGTCGACCCCAGTCAGCCATTGATGATGACTATATCAGGCAAGTGGAAGCTGCAATTTTGTAAGATCGCCAAATTACTGTCCGTCAACTTCCCCAAGATGTCAAGATAAGTGTGGGGTCTGTGGAGAAAATCATTCACGACCATTTGCACATGTGGAAGTTGTCAGCTCGGTGGATACCCCGACTGCTCACACCTTTCCAAAAACAAGAACGATTCAACTGCTCAAAAGCTCTTTTAGCAATGTGCCAAGAAAACCAGGATAACTTTTTTGACAGACTAATCACACAGGTTGAAACATGAGTCCATCACTATAACTCTGAAAGTAAAATCCTGCAAAAGCAGTGGAAGCATCTTCAGTCACCGCTCCCTAAAAAGGCATGGGTCCAGCCCTCGGCAAGCTGGGTTATGCTCGCTGTATTTTGGGATCAGCATGGTGTAATCATGATGGATGTTTTGGAAAGGGGTACCACAATTACTGGGGCATACTACACTAGTTTGCTGCAAAAATTGCAGAAAGCTATACAAACGGAGAGACGCGGTATGCTCACTAAAGGTGTCCGCCTGCTTCAGGACAATGCTCCTGTCCACAACTCACGTGTAGCTCAGACAGAAGCGCAGACCTGCGGCTATGAAATACTTCCTCACCCAAGGTATTCTCCTGACTTTGCACCATCTGATTTCTTCCTCTTCCCAAAGATGAAGTCATTTTTGAAAGGCACTCGTTTCCCTGATGATGAAACCTTCATTAATGAGGTCAAGTCCTGGCTTTTGACAAGATCTGATGCCTTTTACAAGAAAGGCCTTGAAGGCTGCATCAAGCGATGGGAGAAATGTGTCACACTGTGTGGTGCCTAGAGACTAATAACTGTACCAAGTTTTGTTTCTTTCAGTAAAGTAGAGGACTATCAGGGGAATCCTTTATTGAACGCCCCTCGTATGATTAAAAATTTTTGAGTTATGGTCCGCAATGAAAAGTCCAGCAGCATAGATGCAGAGACGTCGGATGGAGCTCCTTGTGGCTTGAGATTAATACTGACTATAAGAAAGAATATACAACAAATATCAGTGGTTTATACCTGACTTCCCGAGGTAATGTTTGACAAGGGACCCGCTGCCAGCAGGTGTAATATAGTGATCAGTGTCGACAGAGTAGTCTCCCTCTAGCACACCCGGGATTAGCTGGAATATTCCTGCCGACTCCAACTCATCGAACAGGCTGAAACCAAGGTACTAAATACATAAGTAAATCAGGATTAAAAATTAGCCCTTATCCTCTAATCCATATCGATTATGCTTCTCAACTGAAATCAAAAGACAATATGATTGTGTAGGCATACTTGACTTGATAGAAATGATTACTTAAAGGGACACTCCGTGGGTTATTGTAGTCACATAAAATTATGTACCAAGGGTGTGATTTTGTTGAGAGGTATTGACTGTTGTCGAAAATTATCCTTTAGTGCCAATCATGCCAATTCATTTTAGTGACACACATTAAGATGTTTAGTCATGATTATGATTGAAAACTGGACAATGATGTATTTGGCGATTGGGGATGAATATACAAGTTGAGTGAAATTATTTATACCGAAATCAGCACATATAGTAAATTGAGATGTATTAAAGACAATTAAGATATTATGAAACACAATTGATGCATCTGTAAGTCAATGCTTGATTTTCATAGAGAGCAAGTTATTGTCAAATATTTGCCATTAGGAGATAAACATACAAGTCAAGTGAGATGATTTGGATTTGTTATTTTTGCATGTATGAAAGCTAAATAAAATTTCGTGAAAATTAGTTACCAAATGCACCAATCAGAACAGTACGGTAAGTGCTTTGGTAAGTTTAATTTCCGCCCTTGGATACCATGATTTTGTAAAGACTAGCTTTATTATTCACAGGTTCACACCTACCGTTTCCGCTTGTCTCTGATCTCCGGTGTGAGGGTGAAGTATTGTGCTCCCAGGTCCACGGTGCAGGAGTTGTCTCCCCCTGGCTTACGAGATGTTGACATTCGACCTCCTGCAGTATTGATGTTTATCAATCAACAAATAGCAATGTACAGGATCACATAAGTATGACATATAATGAATCAGATTGACTATTGACTCCATATGTTTATAAAAACTGTATGGCCTTCACAACAAATACTTTTGTGTGTTTTGATCATATCGATTTCAACTAGCACATATTAAATATTTGGGTTTCAACAAGATGGTTACAAGAGGAAGATAAAGGTGAGCAACATTGATCGATTGCACTGCCTGTGTTTACTAAAGACTTCCTTCTTTGAGTACAGACAGACCTTGTTTAACCGGACCCCGTGTATCTATGCAAATGGTGATTTGATTAACCACACGTCTTGGTATCCAGAGAATTTTCAACTCACATTACTGTAACCAAATTGTGTGGATAAACAAGGTCTGACTGTACCATGGTAGATTGTCTGAAATGTCTTTTTTGAGGCTGTCAACCTTATATCATCATGAATCTTTGTTATTGTGATCCATGCCTATGAGTGTAATTATTGGCCAAGTTATTTCAATACACCAATATGGAGGCATGTTATCACTTTGGGGGTCAATGGGACAGGTTGGGACACTGGTTGAGACAATGCTAGCGGGGTAGTTTGGGACTGGGGTTGGGACAGTGTCCCAATGTCTCTGGTATATTCTGAAAGCATCCTAATGTGCCCCATCATGATTACCATACTATACTCTTCTTCTTAATAGCCGTAAATATTACACCTACTCCATGTTTAAGAATGTTTTCCAACCTGAGTTTTATCTTACTGCTATAACCATAAATAAATTTAGAATGGCACTTTTACAGTTTCGCTGTAGTTCACATAAATTAGCCGTTGAGACTGGCAGGTATTTGGATATTCCAAAACATGATAGACTTTGTATAAGGTCTGTAACTCTGGTCATGTTGAGACAGAGTATCACTTAATTTTTGCTAATTTGTGAAACTTATCATTATCTTCGACAACGATATATTCCAGTTAAATATTATGAATTTCCGACAATGTCTAAGTTCAATATACTCATGTCGTCTCAATGTGAAATTACCATAAGGAATTTGGCATGCTTCTTATTTCATGCAACAAATCTCCGGCTAGAAATCCTTCAGGTATGATTGTTATTGTTTTCTGTGGACCATGTTGTACATAGGGCCGATGGCCCACACCAGTACTGAATAAAGAATATATAATATACCGACTGTTTGTTTTTGTTATGTAAAATATTAAACATAATTTTGAAATCATAATGCTTCTCTCTTAGGTATGTGTATATTGTCCCAATGTGCCCCGTCTAGTTTGTTAATATATTTTTTTGTTTTCTGTTTTCATACTTTGACAATTAAGGTTGCTTTAAATATGCTTAGTTATATATTGCTTGTGTTCATAAATTAAGAAAAAAAAAGGAAAATAGTGTTTTTTGTGAAATTTTGTCCCAAGCCAAGGTGCACGGTCTCGCCTACGTATCACAACACTGTTACACATTGTAGACTTAAGCTCACCAGAACCACCGGACTTATCCCAAATTGCTATAGACACATTTTTAGGGAGTTCCTGTCTCAAAGCAGCCGCTGTTGCAGCCCCAGTGAGACCTGTCCCCGCCACCAACACCCGCGACATGGCTTGTCGAAGCATCTGATAACCGCAGAGAGAAGACTCATCTGTCAGTACAAGGGAGATCACTCTAAAATGTGTACTATATCGGTTGGACGACTTATGAGCTTAGTAAGCTATGTTCGAGTCGTGATCGATTTTTTCCCCAGGCTTTTTTCAAACTCATTCATCGCTTTATGAAGGCATTAACTCAAGATATGGGTAAATATGAATTATCGTCCAAAAAGAAACCAATTTGGAACACACAAAAAAATTATAAATTTTGTGAAATTTAGACTGAGATACATATGAGAACATTGTAATATTAATGCTTCTTTATTTATGTGATATAGGTCTGTGGTAGTAGTCAGATAGTGTGATCATGTATATATTTCCGGTGACAAACATATGTTTTGTGGTAAACATGTTTTAAATTTATAAATTATTTCTAGATTTTCAAAAACATTTCTAAATTTCAAAAACATTTCTAAATTATGTTTTCTTTTTTTGGAAGGTCTACAAACAAAAATAGTGTTTCCTTAGGGAAACAGAATACTAGAGTAAACAAGAACCGCTACATCCCCCCAAAAACTTACATGTTTGGAGAGGTACCTTGCAAAATCCAAGTTTTTTCTCTATATTTGATCTTCATATCTGGATGTTCGTTTAAATCTCGATTTTGCTATTATTAACTATCCACAAAGTTGAACAAAAACACATTCATTGAATAATGTAGAGACTAAATGATTTAGCAAATTAACTTAATGAACACATTGAAATAACAAACACTGCAAAACTCCTCAAAATGAATTACCAAAAACAAACAAACATGAATTTGAGAAATAAATGACCCCACTAATACTCTAAAGTAATTTCAAACAAAACTGAATTTCAGAACACCTTGCAACAATTTGAACTTATCATAAAACTGAATTGTAGAACATAAATACATGTATGTCCTTTTCGAATTGTCGAATGCTAAAAGGTTTTGCGAATGTTCAACCTTAGAAAATAAACCACGAAAAGGCCGCTGAATTACAGATCCAACATGGCTCTATCTTGCTGAATATTACAAATTATCTGTCCCTTGTGAATAAATTGTGTCAAACTCATGTACTTGTGTATGTGCAGGTGTAGGTGCAGAGTTCTTTGTTGGCATATTGGAACTTGATTTCCCCCCTTGAAAATGTGAAAAGAGAGTTTACCCCCCCCCCCCCCCCCCCCCTTGATCCGCTAGTGGGGGTAACAGATTTGCTTTACCTATTTAGGTAGAGGGGTATTTTGCCCCAAGGGGCAAACGGTGCATGTAAACGGGGCTCAAACTAGGGCGCGTTTTCTACAGTATCTCGTATGAGCCCAACGAGCTGTAATTACAGGATTGTACCTCCTCGGAACAGAACGGATAAGACGGCGAACCCTTTCATAGGGTATTGCTCTCCACTCCTCCTGTAGTGATGTAGTGGAGGCTGTAAAACGTCACTGATGTATCGTTAGGCCGTCAAATTGCCAATAATGATGACCAGGTGTGATTGTTGGTTGTAAGACATGGCTTCGACCTGTCGAACACAGTTTCGAGCAAAACGTTCATTTTCTCGTCTATATATAGACACGTTGCCTTTTGTCACGCCGCAGAAAAAGGAAACGGGACTCGTTGCTGAACCAAACTCGACTCCAGTTGCTTATATAGACTCCGTTCACCATCTTGAGACGTTTGCGTCGATATTGGCGTCTCAGGACGGTTCCGACACATGATCTTCGTGCACGAGATTGGCCTCATGTAAACGGTTCCTGATGGTTTGGGCCGTCACTCTCCTCAAACCAGGCACCTGTGTTGCAGTGACGGTTGGTGTCGCCTGCCGATTGGGTGGGTGACCGGGATGTAGCGATCTTGAGCCGGTGTGGTGATCCTTGGTCTACCACTCCTGGGACGGTCTTCAGTTGCATTGCATGGAACTGTGTGTATCGATTCCAAAGTCGTGAGATGGTTGTTTTATGGACATTTAGATGACGGGCCACTGTTCCAAAACGTCCCCCGGCCTCAATGCGACCAATGGCAATATTTCGATCTGCCTACTAAACCGGGACATTTTCGACCATGATTTTCGGAGTAGGCCTTAATGAAATGACTGAATTGCCAAACTACACGTCCTTTTATAGACCTCAACATCAACTGTTTTCCTTGATTTGCACGTGCAGCCGACTTTCAGCACTATGCACTTGACCTTTTCCAACATTCTGAAACAAAATCAGATAAAATGTTTGTTCAGGGGATGTTGTTACATTGATATTGGGGTTGCGTTTCCTTTTTTGAGATTGAAAAGGTGGGGGTGCAGTTCCATGTATAATTTTCCTATGCGCAGTAAAAATTAAAAATACTTCAAGTGATTTGACAGGTGTCGCAAAAAGTGTGGTTTCCCCTCAAACATCTTAAAAGTACTGAGGTTGCCTTCCTTTCGATAACTTCTATACACAGTTGCGCATATTTATTCTGTTTTCATAATCGTAAAGAGAAAATAATTATCTTCAATTCCATGTATAATTTACATATGGGTAGCAAAATGTAAAGATGCGGGAAGTGATGCGACAAGTGACGACAATAGGGCAATTATCAAAATCTTTTCTTCTTTGATGTATTCTCCTTTCATAAATAACTGTAATCTTAAGCTCAAAATTATTTTTTTTCATAAAAAGGTATTTATTTTGTATAAATATACTGACATTTATTTCAGGATGTCATTGAAATAGTTTTATTTAAAGGATAGATGAAATGACATATGGTCAAATTCATTGAACTGGGATGTCAATTTGACAATTGCTCGATTTTAAATTTCTGAAATCGGTCCATAAATTACTTAAATACGGCTTTTTAAAAAAAAAAAACGCCTTATTTAGCCCCGGCGACCAGAATGAAAGTCTGCGGGGGTGTGGCTCCTGAAGGGATGACTTCTGTGACGTCACTGGAGTAACCTGATTTTCGGCGATAGTCATAATTCAACGTTATTTCGATTTTGATTGTTTATTTCACTAACAAATCTTCAATCAAACAACTTAAATTTTCCATATATCGAACTATCTCTTTAGATATCCAACTAAGTAATTCCGCAGATGACAACTACATAATTATTGCATAAACATGTGTTTTTGACGATTTAACACACCTCATAAATTCATCTAGCGGCAGTGATAATCATCATTAATTAATTAACGAGGCTGCACGGAGCGTGTCGGTCCGCTGGTCACAGATGAGCCGTCGTTTTTGGTTAATCAGTCACGCCTCAATGATTCTTCTCAAAACGTTTCCCGGCAGAAATCGCGGTATTGTTAAAATAGGTAAATTTAAATCGTCTTAATAATCAATTGCAAGTGTATATTGTCTCGATTTTATGCTCAATTGATTCCGATATACAATATACGTAGAGATACTCATCTGTCATTATTGAGAAAAATGCATTTCACCAGATCTTTAAATGTTCAGTGTTGAAGAATTCTGGTACTAATTTGAAATGATTAACTAAATATACGTTATTTAGGTAAATAAAATCTTCAAAAAAATCAACATGGACAGCTTTTTCATACACTCAAACAGTGAGAGGTAATTTGATTAATTTATTTATTATTTGATTTAATCATGTTTTATATAACTCTTTTTGTTGATTTTCATACAATATGATCGTGTACGCTACATTGAACACAAGCCAGCAATCAGCACCTCAATGGCGGGCGACCTTAGCGCACCTTGTGAGAAAGGGGGATATCTCTAATCATTAGAAACGTGTATAATGCTGAGTGTCAAGCAAGGCAGCAACAACTCCCATCTTTTAACGTCTTTTGGTAATAACTCATATTTTTGTGTTGAAAATTGTTATAAACTATTAAAATCATTCTAAGTATATTCAAGTTACACAAGAATATATCGTTCTACATCCCACGTTGTATTGAGTTCAGCCTTACCACTTTTATGTTATGGTCCACAAACGAAATTGTAATTTGCGTGTCGATAAAAACTACCCAAAATATATTCCAAAGATGATGAAAACACCAAAAGGCACATAGATACATGCTGATTGTTCAAAATACTTGTACCAAGTTTCGCCCCACTTTACTATTTTACATCTGGCCCGGAAACGAATTTATAAACTAATAGAAATTGTTTGATACTTCTATAGTTTCATGACAATATGATTAACATTGTTTGAGGTATGGTCAGAAAACAAAAGGCCTGGACGGACAGACGGACGGACGTACCGAGTATATCCACTGTCAATCTTTTGGTTACGGGGGATAAACTATCCAAGCTGAACCAATTATGGTCCCTTGGTTTCATGAACTACTGAAATTCGTACGTGTAAGGACCCCAATAACAACACGTATGTATCTGTTCCTCTCAGTAGTGTCATTCAAAATTTAGAATTTCTAAAAAAGATGACGTAACATGAACATGTGAGGCACATTATTGTTCAGGGCCTTAATTCACAAAGGAACCTTTACTTGGGTTAACCTCAACTCCCAGTCTTTAACATTGCAATAAGGTTACCTTAGTGACTTACGACCACTTTAGTGCAGGGAACGCAGTAGTTATAATATAATATATCATGATTCATAATGCCACAGTTTCGCTTATCAAGGGAACTTCATTGTTAACCTGTTAAATCATCCAACTGGGATTTCTCACTGGTTATCTACTTGAAGGCGAGGTTATATGGAGAGCAGTATACACCATATTCATACCTTGCCAACATAGTGTTTTAGAAAGTGTTATTCCATCGCATGATCATAGTTACAACATACATAAATAGTGTTATCTCATGTTAACTCATGGTTGAATGTGTATGGTGATGTTTGTTTTTATGTTGAAGGCAATGGCGCGTAGGTTCGCACAAGCAGACGATTTACCACCAACTAATGTTTAGCACAATCGACACAATAACTAGTATTTGACGTTGAACTGGATCGATATATACGTGAAAAGTGGTATCAGTTATAACAGTGAGTCGAAAACGAAGGCCGACTTAACATACTGACGATCAACCCCTAAAACTGTAAACCAAAGTAGAGGTCAACTGCTCTGTAACTTCATGAGGAGTTATTACCTCATGCGAAAATACAATACAGGACATTACACGTACCCTAACTTGCGAAAAGGCATGGACGTGCCCACTATAACCGCACACAAAATCAAATCCTCGAGTCCTCACATCTTATAAGTTAACTGACGCGGCTTAGCAGTTATGCAATGACGTACCTGGCATTGAAATATAGATACAACTTCCCAATTTGATTAATTAATGGTGCTACAGACATGAAAGACCAAATGAACAAACTGTTGTCTTCATGTAAGAATTATGATATTCTGAAGAGTTTGATAAGTGGAGCTTCCTGTACTGCTATCGGAGAAGAAGTAATATATTGTTATATTTACAGGTGATTGTCCCCCAAGGTGAAAGGTACATTCCCATAAAATGTTAGCTTTAGGGTTGCAGCGGTTCTGGAGGAGAAGTCGAAATGTTGAAAGTGGACAGACGCCGATCCACTCTATAAGCCCATCTGGCCTTATAGGCTCTCTTATAGTGTAGGAAACATTGTCAACTCGAATAGTAACATATCCTTGACGAAATGTAATATGAAGCATTAGAAATATTAAATGCAACGTAAAAATGTTTTGTCAAACAAAATGAAAACACGTGGAACAATCTGAAATTGAGTGAATAAGACACAAATGGGAGAGGCTGCTTACTGACGGTTTAAAAGGAGGGTTCTATCGGGGTATTTCCTGTGGAAACGAAATTTAAGAGGATAGTCCCGTTTACACATATATGCTATTAATGCAAATTGAAAGATATCAAAGAAATTAATACTTTGATGAATGTACATTTCACAACCTGATAATGACGAGTATATATTTGTTGAAAAATAAAAACAATGAGAATTGAAGCCATGCATCGGCGCTGCGAGTGGGGAAAACTTGCTACGGACAAATAGCATATTGTTTATTAGTATTATGATACGTTATGTGATACTATGTGAATATGTTATCAGTGTGTATGTTTTATTATAACACAAATTGAAAATTGGGTTAAATATAGCGTGGTTTCATTTCAAATGCCAAGAAACCAAGATGGCGGATGCTGTCGATAAATCGGTGATAGAACTTTCCCTTTAAAGGGACAGGGTGATATTTTAGTGAGGAATAAGGAACAAGCAATATCAGAAGATAACCGAATATCATATTCAGCAATAATATCGGTACTCGTGCAGAAAGTACATGCCTCAGAGTTAGTATCACTAATGTTCAATGATGGGAATATGAACGTGTATGAACAACTGAAATAAAGTGATTGGTTTGAGGCGCACACGCCTCCAACTTGTTTTCATAGTTGGGATTATACCCTATATTACAGTTGGATATTCAAAACAAGAAAAGCCTTTAAAAAGGCAAGCTCGGGGGGCAACTGAGTAGATCTAGTGAATGGAACATGAGGTGGTGATTTTTGGTGAATATCGGTGCTCGATGTACAGGCGGGGGTACAATGCCTGATGAGGGTCTTGCCTGGGTGTTTGCTGGTCTAGTGGAAGTCTTAAGTTTAAGAAATGACTGTTAGTACCGTTTAATAATTAGGCCTACCATTACAATAAACCCATGAATGATAACTTGTATAACTTGATAACATAAAAACATGTTGTTTAACCTTATTTAATTTCATATTTAACCTATGTGAAATCAAATCCAACAGATTTGAAGTTTTTACCTATTTTGGAAATATAACCTAGCAGCTGTTTTTCAACCTTACCTACATTCTCAATAATCCAGAGTATACGCTCCGATAAATTAGCGATTACAGATTTATCGGATCGTATACTCTGCATTATCGAGGCCTTACCTATGACTCGATCCGAAAACAAAAGTTTAAAACTTTCTAAACAGAATAGAGGGAATCGAACCCATAACTCTTTTCACTGAAGATGGCGTACTTACCAACAGACCACCGCGGATGACTGAAGACATGTAGAATAATTATTGATAACTCTTTTGCTCTTCTCGAATCTTTATTTTTAATTTGCGTTTTACACTTGAATTCCCTCATGGTAAACATTACAATTGCAAATCTGTCTATGTAGGCTACAATCAAACGTCTTAATGTAAAATCTACCGTGACTGAAAGTGATGCGAGAGGAATAGAATGATGTTATATTTGGCAAATTTAAGTTGTTAAGTACATTGACAAAGTTTTAAACCGAACTGTTCATTGATGTATTTTGAACTTTGATTACAAAGAAATGCTGCAGTGTGAAAATATGGTATGCATCAGAGTGGAAGAATTGTTCAAAAGTTCAACAGACTATCCTTAAAAAGCGCAGCTTGGTACGAACAGTAATAATCCAGATTGGACATAAATGCGCGCTCAGCGTTTACGTTATTGAACATGCCCCCGCAATAATTCTAGGTAACAAATCGGGAGGTAGGTCAGTTATTATCAAAATGGATTTTGGTTTCCAATTCTAGAATGAAAAATCATGTACTAAATTAGTACGAAAGCGCTCATTTTGCGTAATATTGTTTTAAATCAATATATGCGTATGCGCCCCCAATCAATAAACTTTCAACCAATCATGCTTGGCCTCTTCATATTTTGGAAAAATTATAAGACCAATGAGCACAGCTGAAGCACATTTTTAAACACGTGACGATGTGGGTTATCCGAAATAATTATCCCCTTTCAATGCGAAAAGAAATTTTGTCTGAACATTTAATGGACCGTTGTTTTTTTAATCTGAACGTTAGTAAACATAAGATTTTTCAATTCAAAACAATTTTACACCTGAATGAGCAGGCATGTTTCGGAAAATCCAAACGTTATCCGCGTGACGCAAGCATCAATAACTCGATAACATTAGCAGTCAATCAACACGCCAACCTTCCACTCAGTTTTTTTCAATGCCAATAAGACTTGCATATGTATTGTACTCAATGTAAAAGATAGAGGACGAGTAGCAGTACATTATCGGGATATAAATGTACGGGTTTGAGAGGGTTAGGCGTTAGGTTTGAACCGAGCCTATCCCTCTCAAACCCGTACATTTATATCCCGATAATGAGCTGCTACGAGTTCTCTATCTATCTTAGAGCACAGTCAAATGCTTGAGTCGTCAAGAAAATGTCTTAAAAATGAATATATTTCAAATGAATTGTCAACAAATTTGGGAAACTTTCTCTCGAACACAACATGCAAAACATTGACATTTCTCATTGTCATATGCAAGTGTTAGGGACATTGACGTCATCATCAGTACTGTGAGCACTGAATTTCTTAAATTTCTCGAGGTGCATGAGGCGTACATTTTGTATAAAGCGTACGAGTCGTGCTACAGCACAAGCGTCGTGCTTGAATCACGAACATGCATAATTTAAGCACGTTTTTATTCAGCAACTTTGAGCAGTAATACACTTCATTGCTTATAAAGACTGAGTGATTTTTAGAATGAATCAGTTCACACAATGGCTTCATCATGAACAGTCCAAGGACAAGTACACTATTCATTCAGGAAAGGTACTTTACTTTTTTACGCCTTACTTTTTAAAGTGTACATGTTTAAAATTCAAATTAAATTTAATTAAATTGTTTTATTTAATAACAGTTGTTGTTTTTTGTATTTCAAATATGTTGTTTGTTTGTTGAGCTGTATTTATCAATATGCGAGTTGTAATATCTATTGTTGCATATGCTATTGTGCATCCCGTCTATATTGCATATTTCAGGTTACTGCAGCAACGAAATTATACTCGAACTGTCTATGGGAAACAATGTAACGTCGTACTGGACATCGCTCGGACGCTGTGTGACGATACAGGGGTTTCAGTGAGACGACAATGCAGCCTCCATCCTCTAACACTCCAAGAAGGTACTTTTATATCACTTTCTTCTCATTTTTTATGTCGTTCTATATAACGTCTGAATATTATTGTTTATATCGTGATTGAAATTTATACATAATTGGTAACATGGTTTGATGCATGCCATTGTTTCACTTTTTGAAAAATCCCAATTGACCTCAAATTACTTCTTTTAGGAATATCAAGCTCCTCAACATAGAAGACCCCATCGACGGAAGCGACTATTTCCTTTCGGAAAGGGAACACAGCAGATCATTTGTCAATGAAATAAGTGTTTAATTGTGTATTATGCGCATAAATAAAACAATCAGTTGACATTGTTTGTTGTTTTCATGGAAGTCTGTGAACCAGTTTTATGAGCATGATACCCGAATGCAACCAGACAACCGTACACATATCGGGATATAAATGTACTCCATGTGACCACAATACAATCGTATGATTGGACGAAAGCATTTGACTGTGCTCTAACGTTCGTTAGAAGCCGTTAATATGCATCCCCACCCCTCTAAAAAAGCTGTATCCGCCCCTGAAAAATAATTTATGTAAACTGTTAATACAATATCTAACTATGTCACACAACTTGAAAGATCGAGGTACAATTGGTTTATTTGAGACATTTTAATAGAACAACTCATTGTTTGATTAGTAGTCATTGACTTTTATCCCCAAGATGACCACAATGCAGTCTCCATTTTGTACATGACATACATATCCTTTTTATATTATTTTCCAGCCTTAACAAGATGCCTCCAGCCATGCCTTCTTAAAGGCTTTTCTTGTATTCCAAATGTTGAGTACATGCAGCTGGATAAAAAATGGCGAGAATTATGTTCCATAGAATTTTCGGCATATAAAGCTTTGGACACTACAATGTCTTTCTCCCAGATAACAAACACGCCATGCTGTTGTCGGTGATTGTCCTGTTACTTGGAAGTGCTTCAGCTGTTCCACAGGTGAAATGATAAGAGATTAACCTTTTAAGCTTTCAGTAATATAGAATACATGATTACTACCCTACACACTTTATTAATATATATTTTCTGGACTGTTAAATGCATTTGAGAGTATATATGCTTAATTATCTTAATCGTTATTTGCAATAATATATCGTTGTTGAATTTACATTTCAGGCTCAGTTTGAGGGTGAGTGTTTCCATGCAACAAAACTATTATTTTCTCTCCGACAATTCTCTAATGAAATATATGGTTCTAATTTGATAAAAAGACTTGATAAATGGTTTCATTACCCCACAATTTGAAAATATGAGGATGAAAGACACAATAATCGCCTAAAATGTCAATTAACATATTCGAAGTAAATCAAACTATGTTCAGTAGAGGGATCTAAACTGCATATCATGACGTACGAATGAACTAAATTATCAGTTCTATCTTTCAGAAGCCTTCCCAGAGGAGAATGACGGTAGGTGACCGTTTTATGTTATATCTATAATTAGAAAGAAAGGTATTGTACACGAAAGAAATAAGTTTTAAGATGTAGACAATGTTTCATCTTGATTTGAAGTATCTCATCAAACGGCTTATTCTCTCGTTTATTACATTAAGGTCTCTTTGAGGGTGACATCGAGCTGATGCCAGGACAAAATCCAAAGGTACTTTTTGTGAATAAGGAATTAGTAAAATGGCCACGTAAAACGTAACATTACACACTCGAGGCAACTTTCAGTCGAGGAACATAAATCACTTGGGATGTTTAACGGCTGTTATCATGCATCTAGTTATATATAAGAATATGTTGTAAATAGAAGAAACTAAAACAGCAAGAAGGTCATTTTGTATCTCTTACGTAGTTGTAGAATTCATATTGTCATAACTTTATATATTTAAAGTGATTAGACTTCAGTGTTTGTATGACAACTTGTTTAAAAACAATTCAAAAGAAGTAAAGAAATATTGCTCTTATGTCTCGTGTTATTTCCCCATCGTTATGCAGATTAACTTCCCCTGCAATGTGGTATCTAGCGCCCGTCTCTATCACTGGCTTATTAAAGCCTTGTTACATTTCACCTTCTTTTCTATGTTTTGATTGCACCACGAAGTCAGGTGCGGCAAGATGATATGCTGGAAGGCTGCCGAAATGCAACAATGCTTAAATTAGCCAAACTAAGAAGATAGATCCAGGTTCATACTGTTTGTTGCGTCTTCCAGGACCGTAATGCACAGAGGAACAGGAACTACAGATGGCCAAATGGTGTAATTCCTTATGTCATTGACACCAACCACTTCAGTGAGTAATTACCGTTTTTACCAAATACAAAATACACACACGATAGATAAAACCGATAACATCCAAGGTTTCGGAGAAGTGCAGTTAAATTATTAGATATATATAACAACAACGTAAGTTGAATTGCAGAATGTAATAGTCATTTTTTAAGCGTAACGTTTGCGTAACTATCACCCTTCGATCTTATATCTAGATGTTCTCGTTGCAACAGCTCAGTTACTCTATTAGCATTAACATCTATTAGCCTTAACATCTTGTTCGCCGCAAATGGCTGCGATACTCCCGAGGCGTTAAACAATAACTCACTCACTCACTCGCACATCTTGTAGTCAAACAAACATATTCACATATCAAATATCAAACATAATAAAATATCCAAAGGTGTGTAGATATTGCCAAGAAAGTATTTAAGTAGAAACAACTACTGCATCTAAGAACAATGATTTGCTTTCATATCATGATAAATTGCGACTTAAACAATGTAAATAAGTAATAATCAACGTGTAACAAATCCATGTCTATATTTTGTGAGCGTTTTACTCTTTCACTGTTGAAAACTGACATGTAAAACTGCTGAAACTGACGAAATGACTAAAATGATAAATAATTGACGAACCCAACAACTTAAGCCCTCTTGTTCCCCTGTACCCAGGTAGTTCTGAGCAGGCGGTGATCCAGAAGGCTATCAGCACGCTGCAGGAGCAAACCAAGGTGAAGGGCAAGGCATGTCTTACCTTCAAGCCCAGGACGAACGAGGCGGCCTATGTGAGATACCAGGGAGGCAGTGGGTACGTATTCAATATGTTACTGTTCAAGAACTTTCCCGAATAGAGGTTAGTAAATGTATCTTTCCCACACCCTTTGTTAGTACATAAAGTGTACAGTGCCATGACCTCCAAACATAGTTTTGATTCATTCGTATCTTCGAACGTAACTCTGTGACAGTTGGCGATATTTCCAAAATATTTGGTTTCATCCTGCAAGCGATAGTTCAGCCGGCCGTTCAACAAAATGAAGCGCTTCGTAGCGCTCATTGATCGCTCAATTATTCTCTCTTAAACGACACAGTGCAAATTCCTCGAAGTTTGCTCGCCTTGCTACGTAGCGCTACATTGAGCAATCGCGTTCAAGAGAGGTTTAAAAGTAATCGCTAATTGAGCGATTACTTTGAAACCTATCTTGAACACGGCCCTGGTGTATAAGCAGCGACGTTGTTTCAAAATAAACATTTGGTCTACTCCCGTAGCAGTCAGGAAGACTGGCTTTCATAGAGCACGTACCTCAATCGATCACAAGTCAGCCAATTTTATAACAAAATGATGAACGATGATCGGTAACGTTTTTTGAAAATTGCCACCGCTAGTGGGCGGTTATGAAAAAAAACGTCATTGTTTTATGAATTCTAACTGAGGTTATCTGGGTAGATATGCCGTTAGTAACCGTTGTTAAAAGACAATGAGATATTTGACGGAATGGGCTCAAACCTTCCAATTTGACGGTCAATATTTCGTTGACCTTAACGTCTTACCCTAACCCTGACTTTTGAATGATAATAACTGACATACAGATGCCACACCCCTGTGGGCTACCACCATCGACTGTCCGGTGTAACTCTTGGTACCGGCTGTTTGAGAATCGGAACCATCATGCACGAAACTATGCACGCTATGGGATTCTGGCACGAACAGAGTCGACCTGACAGAGACAGCTTCGTTACCATCGAGTGGAACAACATCCAGAAAGGTATTCAGTGATAGCGATAATATGAAGTCCCGTTTTCACTTGTAAGTGAAGCTCAAGGCTTCGGAGGATGGGAAAATAGTCTGAAAATGAAATTTGGCGAGTAAACATACGAGTTTGCAGGGCAATATTGAAAGATATGAAGCCGTGGTTTTCCAGCCACGTAAATAGACGCATTTATAATGCCAGTGTATCTGTTTCTGTTTTACACCAGGTCACGAACGCAACTTCGACAAGTACACGACCTCCCAAGTCGACACTCTAAACCTCCAATACGACTACGAGTCGGTGATGCACTACAACGCGTACAGCTTCGCCATCGACAGAACCAAGCCCACCATCCTGGTGAAGCAGAGGGGAGCAGTCATTGGACAGAGAACTCACCTCAGTCCTTTTGATATTGAGGAGATCCAAATCTACTACGGCTGTCTAACCCCACAAGGGTACCAGTCCACCGCAGCACGTAGGTTCTTTGAATCTATTTATGCATAATTGTTTCTTCTCCTTTCGGGGTATGTGTTCTCAGCACTTTCTGCTGCTTCGCCTTCTCCCGGTTCTGGTTCATGTTTTGGTTCTGGCTCTGGTTCTTGTTCCTGTTCTTGTTCTGGTTCCTGTTCTGGTTCTTTTACTGGTTCTGGTTCCTGTTCTGGTTCTTTTACTGGTTCTGGTTCCTGTTCTGGTTCCTGTTCTGGTTCTTTTTCTGGATCTTGATCTTGTGTTACATATTCTTCTTACACTATACATTTTGGAACAAACATTCATTTCAACCTGAATATAAGTAAAACAAGGCTTTGAGGGGCATTTAAAAGTGAAATACACACAAACCCATAACGTTACAAAGACGATTCATATTTGAAGTTAAATCTAATAATAAATCTAAATAAAACAAATAATTGATAAATAGAAAAACTTAATATCCATGCAACCGCCTGAAATAGGGATTTTGCCTGATACTTCTGAAATTTCAATGAATCTTTAGGCGAGAATAAATATTCACATGATGTCGTTATCTGTTCCAGCACCTACCGAGGATCCCCATGTTGGTAAGTCAACATCGACCTGTGTAAGCAGTAAAACTAAAAGCAGTTGTATGGATTTACAATTTCTTAATGGCAATGTGATTCGACAATCCGGCGTAGTTACTAACAACGTTAACACATAAGCCTTATCTTAACAACTCCTAAAAATCTTGTTTGTAAACCATCGAAAGAACTATCAGAGGTCATACTTTTAAAACTACACGCATCTGTGACCCTAAGACATAAAGCAGAGAACGTGTTTAGTTGTAAAGTAACTGACTAAATACGTATCTCCTTAACAAAGAAATTACCGGGTTCTAATCCTTATCCCATTGTACCACAAGATGTCAAAGGATAATAATTCATCACCGGATAGATCCAGGCACGAGTTAGCGAATCTCTGATGTACAATTGGACCGATGACGACTCTGACTAAGGGAAATCAAATATTGACAAAAAATGTTGTTTGCCAGCCGCTGAGACGTGTACGTTCGACTCTGGAATGTGTGGCTGGATGAACATGGGAGGAGACCAGACCAACTTTGTCACTGGGAGTGGAAACACACCCACATCACAGACTGGACCTTCCATGGACCACTCCGGCTCAGCTACAGGTACATACACACCAACAGTATCATTCTATGCGTCGGCCTATCTTTAGCAGGTTGATAAGGATTCGAAATAGATCCAATTTTGTTTCATGTTTTGTCAGCATCAGCGTTACAATGAATCGTTTCCTTCTTGTCAATGGTCTTTATATAATCATTCATATAATTTCCTTTTAAGACCTCCGTCGAGAAGCAATGAACACAAAGACGAAATCTTTGTCAGCGTCCATCTTTGCCATAGCATCATCCTTGTTTTACTTTAACACTTCACTGATCCTAGCAAATTTTGTAAGACTGTTAACTGATGTATATTCAGGCAAATATCTGTACCTGGAGGCTACAGGCCACTCCAACCAGAAAGCCTATCTGATGTCCAAGAGCTACCCCGCGGGTTACTACTGCCTGGGCATCTACTACCACATGTACGGACACGACGAGGGTAGTCTCAAAGTGGAGCTAGTCACCGGCCACACCAGGAGGGTCATCCACACCGTGTCGGGCGACCAGGGCAACGTCTGGCACCACTACCTCCTCAATGTGCACGTCAGTGGGGGACACTTTAACGTGAGCAGCATGTTATTTCTATGGCCCTTAGCTCAGACACATGTGGGATTTTCTTTAGTGGTAGTGATCATTTCCATGGACTGACTATTTGTTTAGGTGTAGATCAGTACATGTTTATAATCGAACGTACAGAAAAATTGACATATGTGCCCACAGATCGATTTCAGATTATTATAAATGATAACTAATGCTTTTTTCCCTACATTTTGTTTTATATTTTGTAAAGACAATATCGTAAAAGCCAACTTTATCTAACAGCAGACACATGTTATGACTACGATATTACGTGAACTTGTTCAAAGAGGTATATGTTTTATCAGACAGATATGCCGTAAAAGTTTCAGCGTGAAAAAACCCACCTGTTACTTGTACTGAGTCTTATAGATCTTTGATAAGTACAATACATCAGGACCAAGTCCTTGATATAGATTGCAACATTACGTTGATCGCGTTTGGATGATGTCCTCAAGTCAAAGTGATATTTTGCTCTATGTATATTTACCCCGATACAAACGCCCTCGTAGGTCAAGACATTAACGCGGGTTGTTTTGTTCCAGTTTGAGATCGAGGGAGATCTGAAGGGAGACAAGGGGGATATCGCTCTGGACGACCTGGCGGTACATCCTGGACACTGCACTGCGTCTATGGGCAAGAGAGCTGTTGTTGTTGACACCATCGATGTATAAACCTCTACTCTCATTTTAGAAATAAATGTTTTGTTAGACATTTTTCATCTTGTTATGTAAAGTTCAAAGACATTGGTTAAACATCAAGTTCGTCATAATAAATAACTTCGTAAAATATTCCAATATCATATGTCAGTCACAACATAATCTAAGAAACATCCACGGCAACTTCCAGAAGAAAGTACGTGTACGAACCTGTAATAATCATCGCTTCTTCGTGAAAATGACAAAGAAGTCGACATATTACCTTTTAGAATAACATAAAAAATAACATTTAAAATTAGGCTTAGGCACAGTAGTTTTTCAAGCGGAAAACATGGCATCTTGAAAGCGACGTCTTCTCATGATTTTTCGTAAATTAATTAACATCAAGTTTTAGTATCTCTGTTCCAAACTCCATCAAATACATAGAACCATTATATATTAGGAAACCTTGTTTTCAAGTTAATAGGCATGTTGATAATGTAATTAGCCAATGCCATTGAGAAATATTTTAATATAAATGAAATAAGTGTGGATTTGACAATTCTCTGAGGCATGTCTATTGGTTGGTTTTGACTTGACTTTGTATCTAACCAATTTCACTTCTGACATTTGGCAAATTCTTATTGAAAATGTATTCACATATAGCTCAATGCATAATGACAATTAATGCTAATGCGAATTGAAATAACAAAATGAATATTAGCGTGTATAAAACGAACAATTAAATTTCAGACAAACTTGTAATTATAATGCCATCTGTTTATCGTGACCTCGTTTTGTTTCCAACTGTTAATTCCCAGTCTAGTTTTAAAACCTTTATCGAAAAAGGATTGGCATAATGTGACTTCAGACTGAAACTAGACTGAAATCTACTGTCACGCTATCACATTTGTATAATATTAAGAAGTGACACGTTTCATCATACACAGGCAGCATATGGTGTAACTCTTATCAGCATTTGTGTCTCCCAGATTAACCTTAATGAATAATAATGCATTGTACACTGACAGGTTTTCGTTACAGTACAGTTACAGTTTAACGGCCTTTCCCTTATAAATAGTATAAACCTTATATTATGATCTTAATACAGTTATTTCACACATTCTAATATTGCACGAGAAATAACACGAGAGACTCACTTACAAACGGGGAACAAAGTGCTGATTAGAAATAAATTCCATTGCTGTTGCAGGAATTTAACATTGGTACATGCTACATGCTGCAATATGTAGTATTGCAGACAGTGTGATAGCAAAGATTACAAACCTCCAGTGACGTCACACCACTATACTGCCTATAACAATAATTAAACTCAATAATTCCTATGTGGATGTATTATCCCGGGGATTATCACATAATCCCTTGGAATCTAACGTAATTTCCCTCTACCCATGGCAATTATGTTAATAACGTCACTCTTCAAATATCTGTAATTTATACTGAGATGTTAAGTTTAAGATGAAAATTAGTGTATGTTATGTCTAACTCTAATGGAAAACATCTATTAATTCAAACATCAATCTCCAAATGTTTTTCGCAATAACCCGTCTCGAACCCGAAACCTCCATACTCCTGCATACCAAGCGCAGCGAGGATACCACTGTGCTACAAGGACCAGACTGATGAGGTTGTTTCCTAAGTTTCCTTTACACCCGCCTGCCTTTCACCAAAAGGCGATATTTTAAGGACGACTCCTTTACTTTTTCGCACTATCAATTAGAATAGATTAAACATAAAATTTAACCACGGGGTCGGTTTGTAAGCTTGATAAAACATGCCAAAGGGTGTTTTATGAGATTTAAAACCCTTACCCTCGGGATAAACACGAGGGGCGTTAGCGGGTTGCGGGTTTTAAATCTCATAAACACCCTTTGGCATGTTTTATCCTATACTAACAATGTTAAAACTGATGAAACAACAAGGCATATTGCCCGGTCCGTACGGCCTCATAATGTCAGAACATCACAACACCATATTGTGATTTCTTTTGATCAATTTTATAAATAAGAAGATTTACCTAAACATTAATTGTACGTCAGAATATAAATACTGAAGTATTGTATGACATTAAATTTAAATTCAATAGACAAATAAGGCGGCTATAAAAGTATAATGATATACTATATACTATATCTGTAATTGTAAAGAAAATCAAAATGGCGGCTAAACCACGAGAGCTACAACTTTGTCACGAGTTACTTTTTTGCTCATATTGTTATTGCGCGTCTCTAAAATTGTCCTTAGAGATGTTAAATTTTCTTTTCTTTATCATGACCGGAAATGACGTACGCGAGCGATTTTATTATTGATTCATAGTGACAGTCATATGGAATAATAATCATAAGACAATAAGTGAAGGCAATCTTTTTAATATTACTTTTGCAATCGTTAAGAAAATGGAACGCATGGAAACTCTTGTAGTCTTGAAAACTAAACTGTACAGAATGTTTAAGATTTGTGCATGAAAATTGAAGTTTCAACTGAGTCAATGATTCACAAAACGGATCGCCGCAATCGGCACTACTTGCACCATCATCTACGGGTTTTTTAATAAATCATCAAACAGCTCAATTAACATGACTATTTGTATTGTAGAAAGGAGACGTTACTCTCATTTGCCACACTTTGGAATTAAATAGAAGCCCATGGGCTTCTATTAGGAAATATTAGGAATAATAGCCCATGGGCTTCTAAACGAGAGGGCTTGCTTTCGGAAAACCCCGGTAGGTTTTTGAATTATCGCCCCTGAAAGTTCGCGATTTAGAAAAAAATTGCCTGACTTTGAAAGGTCATTGTGAAGAAACAAACTTGTTATTCCCCAATAGCTGTATAGCAAACCAAGTTTCAGCCCTTCGATGCTTTATATCCTCAGAATGGTGATTTAAAATCAAAGTGGCGGCTAAACCACGTGACCTACGACTTCGCATTGTTTTACTTTATTGCTCGCAAGGTCATTGCGGATCTTTTAGGAATAGTTTTAAGTTTCTAGGTGCATTTTGAAAATTTTTCCCATGTTAAAAATCGAAATTTGGATTCGAACCTTTAATGGCTGAACCGATTGGGCTCACAAGCTTGCTGTGGTGAGTTCAAATTAAGGGCTGTTTAAAGTGTGATTGAATTGTTTGCAGCCGTTTTGGTTGAATCACTTCCACAAAATTCGTGGAACAATAATAAACACGCCAATAACAATAAGGATTCATCTAAATGGCTGAACCGTTAATCAATATCACGTGAACTTGCTACTGAGTCATGTGACACGTAGGTCAGTAACTGCTCATTGTCGATGTTGTTCATCACCTCTTGAATATAAATTAAACCTAAAAACACTGCAAGACATGAAATTATTGACGGGTTGAATCCAAGCTATCCCACTACTCAAAGAACATATACAGCTGACCACTTAATTTCGACATATGACTAATATGATATCAGTGACAACGCCGGGATTGCCGTACAACGTGCACGTCGTGGTTGTTAAACTCACAAGGCGTAATTGTTACCTACTGAACAACTCTTAAACTTCAACAAGACATGTCGGAATCAAACCACAAAGAACATGTGTTACATGAATACTGAAACATCAATGACATGACGTCATAAGAAGTTTCTAGTTTTCGCCTAGGCAGGGCTTTTTCGATGTGTTGAGACATGAGATTAGCATATTTGGTGCTACTGAAAAACAACCTACAACTTGAAAGAAGTTAGTCCGTAGACATTGTTAAAACGAACGTTTGATAAATATACTTTGACCCCGACTACAGACGTTGGGTTTCTGGAACGAAACACTGCTCTTATCAACGTAAAGGTTTAACGGTACGCTTATTGGCGGAGTTCATACATACCTACTTTATCCCAACACTTGTTTTAGTTTTATAGAAATTACAATGTGATTATAATAATATAACAATAATAACCGTCGATATACTTTTACAAACTAACGATACTCAAAAAGCGAAGAACAATCGATAATACGAATTTGATTTATACCATCTTGTTCTATATACATATAGTATTAAATGAAACCATTCGTATTGAATATCTAATATTTATCTAGTAAAATAATCGTTTGAAGTATGTTTGAATTGTGTATAACTGATCAAATACTGGTCATAACAGACTGTTAAAACAACTGCCCAATCATGTCAGACCCCAAACAACGATACTTATTCTCTTTTTTGCGCAGATGAATGTACTATGCATTAAAGGCGCTGTAGCACGTTTTTTGCAAAATTTATTTTTTCAAATTTCCCATTTATAATGATAGTTTATGTCATTTAAATTAACTTTAGAGGGTAAAACATCTTATTACACAAACCAATTATCTGTAGTGGTAAAAACTATGTTGCGTATAAAGCAAAAATTGCATGGCGGCCATTTTATTGTGAACACAATTTATTATTTTGTATACCAAAAACGATTCCCATGGCTTAACCAAAACATGTACACTCATTTTAAACTTTATTTTCCGAGGAGAAAAGGATGTTTTACTATTGGTGAAATTATTTTTCAAATACATTTCATCAACTTATTTGAGCGAAAAAACGTGCTACAGCGCCTTTAAATGCAATTTCACTACCCTGAATCGATCTAGTTTTCAAAATAAATTCTGCGTTGATTCACTTTGAATAAGTAACAATATTATACAAACATTATTTGAATGACACAGATCTGGTACTAACAGGTGTCCCGTCCTATCTGAACTCCCATCCTATTTAAGTACACCGTACTGGAATCGAGATATCCGAAGTTATATTTAGCGTTCAAAATAGCGACTGTCACTCCTAGTCCAGCTGCCTGAAGAGGAGACATGCTGCGGATCGTATCGATATTCTTTCTTGGATGTGCCCTGGCTGTGCCTCAACAACAGGTAACGTTATCCAAATTAACAATGTAACATAGATTAATAAAACAAACAATATTATGAATCAATATGACAAAATATGTAATAACAAGGAGACACCTAAGAATCTTCTAGAGTGACTCACACTAGCTGAAACATGTTTCATTCTTTATTCATGTTGAATTTTCTTGATGACAGCTTTCTTATTAACTGAGAGATACGTTGGTTCAAGAAATGAATGTCAAATCATCATTCTAGTCATACGGGCATTAAAAACGTGAACACGACACCTTTAATATTGGATGATATATACATGTACATCACCTAAGTTACAACAAGAGACATATACTGAGCACATCAAATGTAAACTTATGATACTATTCCATTTTACAGGCAAACACAGACGCAGGTAAGATAAGAAATACATATTTGGTTCAAAGTCTATTTCGGCCTTGGTTTAAATTGCTTTCTGATAAGAATTCTAAACTAACTCCATTGAGAATAAGTTAAACATGACAGTGAGCATTTCAAAATCAAGTTTTGCTTGACTTGGCTTTATTTTGACAATACCTGACTGATATCTGATATTACAATATGTGACGTGATGTGACGTGACAAGACTTAACAAAATCTTAAATGACATGACGCGACGTGGCCTGGCACAACGTGACAATACTTTACATACTCTGACGTATATGACGTAACCTGACAAAAGCATTTTAGATGTGATCTGACATGACAAGTCTTTATGTGATTTGACATGACTTTATGCCATCTGACATGACAAGAATTTATGTCATCTGACATGACAAGACTTTATGTCATCTGACATGACAAGTCTTTATGCCATCTGACATGACAAAACTTAATATGACATGACTTGATTCTATTTGACATGAGGAGACTTTATGTCCTCTGACATGACAAAACTAGTACTTAATGTCATATGACATGACAATATTTATCTCATCTGACAGGAAAACTTTATGTGATGTGACTTGACTCGATATGACATGATCAAACCTGACTTCTGATCTGAACCGAACTGAATCAATGGTAACCTGATCCGACTAATCTGCCTTGATACAACCTGACGTGATCTAACCTGACTTGACGTGATCTAACGCGACTTGACGTGATTTGACTCGACTTGACGTGATCTTATCTAACTTAGGGTGACCTAACCCAATGTGACGTGATATGACACGCTTTGATGTGATTAACCCGACTTGAGGTTATCTGCCTTGATACAACTTGACGTGATCTGACCCGACTTGACGTGATCTGACCCGACTCGACGAGATCTGACCAACTGTGACTTACCTTGATGTGATTTGCCTTGATGCAACTTGAAGTGATGAAGACATTGTAGACATCGTTTCAATGACTTTTTGTATTTTCAGAGGCATTCCCTGAGGAAAATGCTGGTATGAACTTACAATTTGTTTAAAAACAACCACAATAAAGCACAATCTTGTACTACACCTATGTGTACCGTCTGTAAGATGGTTTATACCTATTTTTATCTATTTATCATATATTTGTTCATGAAATCATTTTAATTGTGAAGAAAATAATCTGAATTGTTCAATACCTTAGATGTAAGCGTTTAACAAATGAATTGATAAAACAATACGAATGATACTTTCAGAATACTTTGAGGGTGACATCGAGCTGAAACCTGGACAAGACCCTAGAGTATGTAGTCTCAAGCGTAACTCAACTATTAGGTTTTTTTCTATAGTCCGCACTACTGATGCACGAGTGATGAAACCCGACTCCAACATAGTTACACCATCGCTCTACAAGCAATTTGAACGTAGTTTGCAATTTTTGAAACATTATCAGTTCATAGTGCTGACAATCACGGGATAAAAGAGGTATGTATGTATGGCTTGTTTTAATGACATCCTGCAGCAACGATGCGTCATCGAGTCCAAGATATCCAAGATCGAGTCCAAGAAGGTACATTATGTCGATAACATCTTGTGCTAACAAAATATCCTTATTTCATGGAATTACCTTCAATACCAACCATAATGCTCTTAATCCCCTTTGAAAAACAATGTCAGCAACCCATGTGTGTTGTAACAGATATAAACTAGTAAGTATCATACTCTCGTGAATGAAATTGTGTATATTCCTTTACGAAATATATATCCTTATCTCAGACATTTAAAATCTACTTAATCCGGCAGAAATAATTTGTGTTTAAAAAAAGGTTTTGAGTCTTTTGCCCTTCGATGTGTATGTTCTCACCAACATTAATGAAGCTTAATTTTAAATCTAGAGCAATGGTACTTACTCCAACTCAGCCACAGCTCTTCTGACCACTTCGCTTATTTTATAACGCCACACCATATTGTATTGTCTAGTTACATTTGTACGTGTAATAAGTAATAAAAAATGGTGTCCCCATTGGAGAAGTGATATGTCAATGGACAAACAGACATATTGAAAGAAGTATAGATCTATATACGTTAAAATACCACAAGGCCTAAATCAAGTAATTGTTTGCATATTGTTTTGTTTCAGGACCGTAATGCACAGAGGAACAAAAACTACCAATGGCCTAATGGACGAGTCCCTTACGTCATCTCCACCAGCCAGTTCTGTGAGTTTTTACAGGAACTTATGCATAAACATATGATAAGATAACACTAAGTGGGATCAGCTGAGAAAAAATAAAGGCGTGAAACAAAACATAATTTAGTTATACGATCTTCAAAGTATTTCGTGTCATCCACATAATTTGTTTTACACGTACATGTACGTACAAATGTATATGTAAATGATACTGTTTGGAATTCCCAGCCTCCACAGAGGTGAACACCATCAAACAGGCTATGGCTACCATTGAGTCGAAGACCAAAGTGAATGGTAAACCATGCATAACCTTTGTACCAAGAAGCAACGAGGCCGCTTACATCAGATACCAGAGTGGATCAGGGTAGGAACAGCGAAACGGATACTTTCAATACCGCTATCTCGTTTTGAAATAATTCGTATTCGTGCTTTTATATTATTATTTGGTAGCTGGCCATAAACGGGAACAATTTACAACAGAGCGATAAAAGTATTGTTAGCCATCTTATACTTGCATTGGCCAACTGTCTACCGAAAGTGAGCATTGCAATGATTAAATAACCATTAAAGCTACCAAGTATTTAATCTGCAATATGGCATATCAGAAATATTACAAGTTTATGTAATTTTGTTATAAAGACATCTTCCGTGTCCTTTGACGCGCGCTACTGAATGTGTTTTCTCTTTATTGCGTATCATTTTATTTATGATGTAGAAAAGCGATGACTAAGATTCTCGGGGTTACAGTATTGACAGATTCTAATAAGATCTCTGGAAAATGTACAACGATGCACAAAGAGGGACAACAATCTTGAACATAGGAAATCCAGTTGGTCAATGTTGCTAATCTTATAATCTAATATTAATCATGGTCTACATTTAGACTGGAAACATTTTTCGATAGTGCCATTTGTCCTTATATTTATAGTCATATACATCAACGAAATATCGTGTTTATTACTTTCAATGAGATAAATGGTTACGAAATAACAGTTGTTGTTTTTTAACTCAAGGTGTCACACTCCAGTGGGGTACCACCACAGTGTGTCCGGTGTCACCCTTGGCAGAGGCTGTGGTAGGATCGGCACAGCTGAACACGAGACTATGCATGCCCTTGGATTCTGGCACGAACAGAGTCGACCCGACAGAGACAGCTTCGTTACCATCGAGTGGAACAACATCCAGAAAGGTATTTAACAGGGTAACACACCTTCCTACCGCAAGGTATAACTCGCGCCAATTTCCATAACTCTATAATTTAAGACTTTGCACATTTCCTGATCTTTTTCCTTACAGCAAACTAGAGCGCACTTTGACGTTCACACGCAGCGCATCGCTACACTAGAACAGAAAAGTCAGGGAAATGCGACATGGCTTAAATATGCCAATTGATGGAGACTGGCACGAGTTATGCCTTGTGGGAAGAAGCAGGGAAAATGGGGAAAATATATGTTTTGGTTTAGTTTCTGGTCTTAACATGGCGCAGAAAAAGTTATTTGAATTTTTCAGAGGTCGTGTATATGCTCAAACCATTTTTGTTTACAATTTAAACAATTGAAGAAGACAGAAGTTTATGGATGATCAACTTCTTTATTAACATATTATTATTGATCATCCATAACATTTTGTCTTCTTCATCACACCAACTTCTTGAATGCCTCTCAAACAGTTAATTTAAACAATTTATCAAATACAAATAATTACTGAATAAGACAATCCCAACAACCACACATGCACATACACGATACTGAAATGACACAGGAAATGTATCTTAAGATTTCAAAAGTAAATGAAACAGAAGAATTGGATCTTTTCCCCGTCCCAGTGAAATGTGCATTGTTAGAAGACAAGACGAAATGTTTATTTTGTAAAGAGGTCCCAAGACTCAATGCAAAAATTGGTACTAAGAATTTAAACATTTGAGTTCGTAATTGAATTTTCAACAGGTTATAAATTTAACAATTTTGAGTAAATATAAATAGAGATTATTAACCAAGTGCGTTTCGTATCATCAATATAATATTTTTGGAATAAAAATTGTATTATGCGAGCCTTTGGCGAGCATAATACATTACGGAAACACACGAGGTTAATAATCTCTTTATCATATAATGTCGTTATCAAAATAAGCGTTTTGTTGTGTTAAAAGTGATTAAAGAATTGACCCAGTTTTAGCGGAGTAATTTCATAGACGGTACACTTCGACAATTGGTCCCTGATTTCTTGTTCATGAAGATATTTTAAATCAGTTCTTAAGTATCTATCTAATAATCAAAAAGCATTCATAAATCACTTGGTCACGTTACTATAACAAGGGAAGTAACTCTAGTTTAAACGTTTAGGAAGCTGCGTTGCAGGGTTGATTCGGATTGCTGCAGAACAGTATCTTTCACACTTTAACGGTAATTATTGTGTGGTTGGATTGCTGCCTTTGTTAATGACAATCAGTACCTATTAATGTACCTAATACCGTATGCTCAGCCCTCAAAAACTACCAAGAAGCTAGTGCGATCGACGAGGCGCGTCGGTAGGCCACACACTGACACATCAAGATCAAGTTTGTACACTGGACATTGAAGCTACTTGCCGATGTTCTTAGTGCACTGAAGTTTTGAATAATTTTTAAATCAAATCTACAATTATCTGGACTTATTATCTGTAAAAACTATAAATGCACTGTACCAGATTCAGATGATTAGTGTTTTCGAATATCCATTCATTCAAGCGGAAATACTCAGGTAAATTCCCGGTTACGATTTTCAATGATTCGTAAACAGTTTTAGGATTCGCATGAAAAGAGTGGAATTTTACCTTTGACCCGTTTTGCATATTTATCACATTTGGATACCAAGTTCATCAGATTGCTTTATTGCATCGATAACACCCTCCATTATGTGATATTTTGTTATACTTAACTGGTTGAAAAAACAACAGCGCTTCTCCCTACAGCGTTCCTCAACATAGATTACATAGATAAAAAAGGAACGCTACATGGTATAGGTAAACAGTTTTAGGATTCGCATGAAAAGAGTGGAATTTTACCTTTGACCCGTTTTGCATATTTATCACATTTGGATACCAAGTTCATCAGATTGCTTTATTGCATCAATAACACCCTCCATTATGTGATATTTTGTTATACTTAACTGGTTGAAAAAACAACAGCGCTTCTCCCTACAGCGTTCCTCAACATAGATTACATAGATAAAAAAGGAACGCTACATGGTATAGGTAAACAGTTTTAGGATTCGCATGAAAAGAGTGGAATTTTACCTTTGACCCGTTTTGCATATTTATCACATTTGGATACCAAGTTCATCAGATTGCTTTATTGCATCGATAACACCCTCCATTATGTGATATTTTGTTATACTTAACTGGTTGAAAAAACAACAGCGCTTCTCCCTACAGCGTTCCTCAACATAGATTACATAGATAAAAAAGGAACGCTACATGGTATAGATGGCGCTTGAGCCACGTGATGGCTGTGACGTCATCATTTTCTAGCGCAAGCGAGCATCAAACCCAAACCCAAGAGGTGAGGTAGGGCGGAAACTAACGTGCATTAGTTTTTCAACCAGGTAAGTATAAAACATGACATTCACTCAAAAATGGTATTTTAAAAATACTTATTATGGTTTCAAAACCAAAATTGCATAGACTACAACTTCAGGGAGATGGGCTGAACATATTCACGCGTGCCATCAAAACTCATCGCTTTGAACACTTAGCCTGATAGACTGGAACACCTGGTGGGACAGTAGCACGCAGAGGTTGGAAGCCGCCCTGTCGGAATGCGAAACAAGACAACAGATGGGGGCAGGTACTACTTCCTCTTCTTACAGGCAGCTGCGTCCTTCTCACTCTTTCGAATGGCCATGGCATAGAACACGGAGGCCTGCAGAAAACACTCAATGCATCGGTCAACAGGGGACAAATGGCCTTGCAAAGACGGTACACAGTGTGCAGATTTTTGAGAGCTGAGCAAAAGGCAGCCAAGCCCCCGGGCGAGGACATAATCTGTCGGTGAAGAAAGAGCCGAGCACCCATTGATAACCCTTCCTCAAGGTGAAGGGAGAGTGCCCGCAAGTGAATGCAAACAGAAGAGATGCTAATCCCTTACTCAGACTCTTAGTCGGAGGCCATACACCAACCCGCTAACACAACCAGTGATCCATCCACCAGGTTAGGAAACCGCAAGGTGAATGTAATTGAGAGTCAACACCCTGAGGCAGGAACAAGGTGGAGGGCGTATACTCACACGCTAGCAAATCAGTGACCAACCCTTGGGGCGGCCTGTTTTGTGAGACGCTAACCCGCAAAGTAAGGAGATCGCAACATGAAGGCTAGTGAGAGCGACAGTTGGTTTCTGCCAAGTCTTTTGACTCCAATAGTCACTCCCATCAACAGCCAAGTAGTCAACTACTCTGTTCGTCGACATCTAGAGATAGCTGTCTCTGGACCCTCATGTGTGTCAGTGGAGTGGTGGTTCCGCATCCAAGTCTCCAAGTAGGCGGTGGCGGGAAATCCCCCTCCTATCTGACCACGCCGTTCTATTCCCATGTGTTTGTCATCCCCAAACGGAACTTGAACAAATTGGGGCTAATACATGCAACCCTCTTTGACCATTTGACCCATTCTCGGGGAGCAATGTGACTTTGTTATCCAGTTGCTCATGTGTCCGAGTTGGCTCACAAACTTAGACAAGTAGGACCTAGTGCCGACTTCCATCCCTTCATCTCTTCGCGGACACGTCCACTCAGGGGTTTGTAAGCTCATCAGGGTTTGAACCAGACCAGGGGTGTGGTCACAGGCTCAGGAAGACAGTCTCTCAAAAGTCCTATAGTTGGATACAGTTCGCATAGGGGGACTGTGAGGTCGTTGCCTGCTAATGCTTACGGACAGCTCAGTTGTAGCCTGGACAATCGATCGTCAAAGCTCCACCAGGCCAAACCCCCTTTTCTCACTCCGTAAGTTTGAGTTTGTAGACAACATTAGGCTGAGTATCCAGGCGATCCACATTCTAAGGGCTATGAACATTCGCTCTCTCTCGCCAAGACAGTCCTTCGGAGTTGCAGCTGTCTTTCGGTCGTTGTGTCGCCAGTTCAGAAAGCCTCTCATAGACCCGTTTGCGACAATTGCCAGTTGCCGACGTATGCGTCACTAGTCCCGACCCAGGAGCCTGGGCTCTTGACACAGTCAGAGTGTTTACACCTTAATAATAAATACGTACATTAACCACTACTCAACTGTACGTATACTCATCGTCATGAAGGTTGTCACCCGAAGGTATATCTTAAACAGTGTTCAATGAAACAAACAGTTTTGTTTATTATGGCTCTGTTTTAGAGACTAATATGTTGAACTACATGAATAGCTTGTACTGAAAATGAAACGTGTTCAAAGTCAAAGTTAGGTCGTTTACCCCAAAAAGGGTCATTTAACAAAATAACCTGAATTTTGCATATTTACATGATGCTGTTATCTGATCAAATGTCAGGAGGTCATTGCTTATTGTTCAAGTGATTATTCAAATTGATATTGCGTAGCGCCGCATGTGCCCGCTCAAGGGAGGTAATTCTCCTGGGCAATCTGTTAACATCTGATATGGCCACATTGATTCAGACTTGGTCCAAACTCTGACCCAATTGTTGCAGAGTGGTAGGGGAGGATCTATCTGTCTCAACTGTCCATCCATTCTGTTCCACATGCTCAATGGGGTTCATATCCAGACTTTTGTCTGGCTTTTTGCAGGCAGTCAATGCCTAATTGCAGTAGGAAAGCGGTTAATAATATTGCACGATGGGGACGGGCATTGTTGTCTTGGAAAAAGTATATCTGTCATTAACCTGGTGAGCATTGGAAATCAACATTTTACTTCAAACTTTGGCGAAAGGTTGTTTGAGTTGAGTGCATTTCTTTGGATAAGTACATTTCTGTTTTTCCATTGGAATAAATGCCGCCTCCAACCATAACTGAACCATCTGTACCAGCAACGACGGCTTGAACGCTGTCATCTCTGAAGAACCATTCTCCTTTCAATCTTCGCACTCGTCCATCAACTCAATAAAGACTGGTCAGTAAAAAAACGTAACGCCATTATTGTACTGTTATGTTGAGGTGCCTGTGTCTTCAGAGAGAATCTTTTTGCAGGGTAACCACGCTCCATTAACCGTTTCCGATAAAAACTTGCCCTAAAGTGACCTTACTGACGAACGGCGTTGGACCAAACGCCATAATTGCCGGTCATCTCTGGTGCCAGTCAGGCGCGGACGTCCAGGATTGTGTTTAGGGCTCCCATTACGATTCTTTCGTTGCACAATTCTTTTGCTCACAGCAAAGTGATTAGCAATAACGTCATTTGTGACCCCCGTTAACACCATTCCGAGTATCTTACTTCAGTTTGCAATTGGTGTTGGTTTAGGGGCATTGTTTGGGAGTTACAAATATCACGTTAGCCTGCTTGCTTGCCAGTGTCACCTACATATATTTGCATAACCAGTCTTCTTGCATGGATATTTCTAGACGTGTAATTTGTATGCACGTCGTAGAACTAATGAGCATCCTAATTGACATTATGTGTTTTAATAAAATGATCTGGATGTTTTTCAAATCTCATGATTATCATGGCTGTGAATATACAGCAAAAGTTTGATTATTATGTGACAACTTTTATGACCAAGGATTTAAACTCACGGGCAAAATAAACGCTACCAGGTATTTTAATCTAGATTGAAGAATAAAAGAAGTCAGATTAAAAAACAAAATGTTTATTCAAAAAGAACATGTGCCGATATCATATTCATAAAAAAATGCAAACAATCAGCTTCCGGTATCAATATCACAGTCTCCGATATTGTCCGGGGGTAAAAAAGTTCACGGTGCAGGGAAATCCAGGCTCAATGTTACGAAAACAGTTCACACTAATAACGTATGTGGCCTCCCCTAGCCATGATACACGCAGTGACCCTCCGAAGCGTGGAGAAAATCAAATGCCTGACGTCATTACGTGGAATGAGCTGACATTCTTCTTGGAGAGCTTGGACAAGTTGCAGGCAGTTATGTGGAGGTGGTCGTCGTTGGCGAATACCACGATCCATAGCGTCTCAAAGATGTTCGATCGGTGACATGTTAGGCGAGCATGCTGGCCACGGCAAAACGTTGATGTTGTTGAGCTGTGTGCGGTCTGGCATTGTCTTGTTGGAAGATCACAGCTTGTGCCTGTTGTCGAATAAAGGGCCAGACGACGGGACGGAGAATGTCATCGATGTAACGCTGAGCAGTTAGACTTCCATTCACGATAACCAGCGGTGTCCTCTCCTCACGAAGTATGCCTCCCCAAACCATTACACTTCCACCCCTGTAGGGCACCACTTCCTGATCGCAACATGCAGCTGTTCTCTCTCCCCGACGACGATAAACACGTACTCTCTCATCTTCTCTGAAGAGACAGAACCGAGTTTCGTCAGAGAAAAGCACCCTCTGCCACTGAAGTCGCTGTCAATATAACATTGTCCTTGCCCATCTCAGTCTTCGTTGGCGATATTCGGCTGTCAACCGCTGTCCTCGGAACGGTCTGTATGCCCTGATGCCATGGGACCTTAGACGTCTGGACACTGTGCGTCTTCTTACCCGGTGGCCCAAGGCATTTGACGCCGATGACATCACAGTCAAGAAACGGTTCCTGAGATGTAACTGCGCAGGTATCGGTCCTCCTGGTGGGTTGTGACTCTTGGTCGGCCTGATCTTGGCTTGTCTGAGGTCTTCAATGACGATAATGCTGCCATTAGTCTTGTGACAGTTGTGCGGTGACAGCCAAACGTTCTTACAACATGGGTGTTGGTGGCTCCCATTTCAATCATCCAGATTGCTCGCTCACGTTCTTGTAAAGTTAATCTTGCCATTCTTCAAATGTTTTTTTTTACAAAGTTGATGTCTAACAACCAATTCGCATTGGTTTTATACCCGTCGGGCATGGGTCTTGTTTGATATGCATGAAAAAGGCGAAAACCACAATTTGGGAAAATTTGGGAAAATCATGCGTTTGATACCACAGTTCAATATGAAACAATCATTGTTGTGTTTGGGCGATGTGTTTTCATATGGTTGGTTTTGAATCTGAGTTTTATTTTTTCCGTAATTTCAAATCTAAAGTGGTAGCGTTTCTTTTGCCCGTGAGTTCATATATTATGATTTCCTCCGGCAGGTCGTGAACATAACTTCGATAAGTACTCGACCGCACAAGTTGATACTCTCGGCCTCACCTACGACTACGAGTCGGTGATGCACTACAACGCCTACAGCTTCGCCATCGACAGAACCAAGCCCACCATCTTGGTGAAGCAGAGGGGAGCAGTCATTGGACAGAGAACTCATCTCAGTCCTCTTGATATTGAGGAGATTCAACTTTATTATGGCTGTCGGGCTCAAGGAAGCACCCAGCACTCAACGTCAGCTCGTGAGTAATTCTATCTGTCCCCATTCACACTACTTTCATATCATAAAGTATGTTAAAGAAAGCAAATATAAATGAATGAAGGAAAGGAAATTTAGGTGACGTTAATCTTTACAATGCTTGAATTTAAAGACGTAAACAAATGTATACGCCAGCTGTGATTTATTCACGTAACATGTGATACAAACTTAATAAAAAAAATTTAAAAAAACCCCATGAAATACATTGCAATTCCTTGAATTCATGTATTCGTTTTCCAGCTGCAACACAAAACCCTACAACCTGTAAGTATTCATTAATTCTTCGTCTTTGCGAGACATCTTTCAAATTAATCCCAACTAAATATCGACAATCTAATCGCCCAAATATCACTCATAGGAACAAAACGAAATAGGTTACATTTAAATTTAAGATAAGTTCAGATAAGACACATAAAGTATTTGAATTCACGTTTAAAAAAGGGTCTATAATATCACTTGTATATGCACAGTTTACAAATATCGTTTTCTTCTTTGGTCAGCTTGAAACATATACATATTATGAATAATGAGCACGAAAATCCACCCTAATAACTACTGACGGGTCTTTATTGAGATTTTAACCAAGAGAATTTGAATGATCATTATAAGTGTATTTGATTTCCCAGCTGCTGAAACGTGCACCTTCTCTTCCGGAATGTGCGGCTGGACCAACCCAGGGGGAGACAACACCAACTGGATACGTCATCGCGGATCCACACCTAGTTCCGGAACTGGACCAATCACCGACCACTCCGGTTCCTCATCTGGTAAATGTGATACAACACATTGGAACTGATGTGTGCTACCTGCAGAGCTGGATATGACCATTTTCGAGAACACCGTGATAATGTAGTAAACAGTAGAAGTCAACTCGATTAATATTAGGCCTATGGTGTTTTTACCCTGGCTTATAATTTATAAATGGTCCTTAGTAATGGTAATTAGCTTTTTAGCATAATAAGCATCTACACACTCAGTGTCGTGTTCTAATGTGCATATGTTTACAGGCTACTACATGTATCTGGAGGCATCCGGCCACTACAACCAGAAAGCTTACCTTCTCTCTCAGAGCTATCCACCTGGCGAGTACTGCCTCAGTATCTACTACCACATGTACGGACACGACATGGGCAGCCTCAAGGTGGAGGCAGTGGCTGGTAACACCAGGAGGATCATCCACACCGTGTCGGGAGACCAGGGCAACATCTGGCACCACTACCTCCTTGACGTACACGTCAACAACGGAAACTTCCAGGTAAGTAGCATGTGATGAGAAACTTAGAACCTTTTTAGATAACTTCTTGTTTATTAAGAAATACATTTGTAGATGAAAGTTGTTTAATCAAGAGAATGAAATATGCCTGTCATCCGGCCGTTTGCTTAAATCGTGTCTGAGAACCAAATGTCAATTTAATACTTAATACTAATACTAATACAATTTGTATTTAACGAGTTAATGATGACGCTGTTTTGAGATGGTATTACATGGAAGGGGTTATTTCAGGGCCACATAACAAAGGAAAATTAGCCAAGAAACTGATGAAACAAAGATTTGTTCGATTCCGATACTGTTCTGATAGCAGTACTAACATTATGACGTCACAGCGGTTAACTGCAAACTGCAAATATGACACAACTTCTGGTTATGTTTATTGGTAATAATAAACATAAGGTTCTTCCATCCATATGCTAGTGGAAACAAATAATTATTAAAACTATAAGAAAGGAAAGTGCTATTTATCAAGATGTGTTGTCCTTCGAATTTTAGTTCACATTTTCAGATATTATCTAACTTACTTCAAGAGCTCCATGAGTCATATATGACTGCGTATCATTTTCCTGCTACTAAAAGCAGATGTGGTAGAATTAGAATACGGTCGTTGATTGAACTTCATCTTGTACAATCCCATCTGTTCCAGTTTGAAATCGAGGGAGACACGGGCCGCGGATATAGGAGTGATATTGCTCTGGATGATATCACGGTTCACCCAGGAAAATGTACCGTAGCCCTCGGTTGATATGAAAGTTCGGTTGGTATAACATGTATGAACATATCAATAATAAAAACTCGAAAACCTCAAGCGTTTAGTTTTTGAGTTTATGAACGGTCATATTATTATTCAGATGTAAACGGTGCTCTAACGTTGTTATGTGCTATTTTAAGGAGAAAAAACATGCATTCAATAACAATATGCTGACTACTGAATTGATGCTGTTTGATTATGGATATATCGAATTCGTCACTAAATATTGAAATTACAAAGCCTTGTACAGCAATGAATTATGACTAAAATTTATTAATGATCCATACCGACAGACAAGAAGTTGGAAAATAAATGAGACATATTCCCTTATTATCCCTTGAAAGTCTATAAGAAAGCTTACCAGATTGCAAGTTAGGATGTTTGAAAGTCAACATACCAACAGAAAATGGAGTGCAATGATAAAAGTATTTGCAAAAGATAACCTTGTCTCAAATGGAGGTAGAATTATTATTATATACCCATTTATCATCCAAAACTGGGTTCCACAGGAGATATCGCTTGTATGAGATCAAGCGATATCTCTTAGGAGATATCGTTTTGACAGTAGATTTGGAACAATGCCCTGTTGGCGTCAGCTACATGACATCACAATGGTTTTGCATCATCAAGTAGTGACATCACAATGCTATGACGTCATAATCATGATGACGTCACAATGCCATGACATCACGGCACTGGCAGTTTTGTGTTCAGATATGTTCATTTGTCATTAAAAACTAATGAAGAATGATTTTGGATGATAAATAGAATCTCACTCTCGTGTCTTCTGATATCAAATATATCAACACTCGTTGATTAAAGTCATATCCTCGGCAAACCTCGGATATTTGTAACTTTTATCAACTCGTGTTGATATATTAGATATCAGAAGACACTTGGGTGAGATTCTCTATGTATACCCATTAAGTAATACAGGGGTGCAATACGGTTTCGTGGTCGATTTCCGTATTGCACGGTGCAGAGTGCAGCTGGCTGTTATCTTCCAAAAGTTATTTCAGTTATCGATCAATTCTCATGAGGTTCCAATTCTTTGGAAAACTTCTAAAATTATTCCATTGCCCAAAAAGAAAAATACACGCGTTAATAATGACTACAAACCAGTGGCTTTAACCTCTATTGCCATGAAATGCTTAGAACGTATAATTAAGAATTTATTGCTGAGTGAAGTCAGTCATGTGATTGATCTTTTACAGTTTGCTGAAGATGCAACCATCACACTGTTACACAATATTTATCAGCATTTGGAAAACTATGGTACATATGTAAGGATAATGTTTGTTGATTTTTTTATATGCTTTTAATACCATTCAGCCTCATCTACTTATTGACAAACTTTCCAAAATGGATGTTAATTCTAATATCCTTAGATGGATAAATGCATTCCTGGTTAAGAGAGAACAAATTGTACGGGTTAACCAAGTGGAGTCTTCAATATTAAATACATCCAATGGTACATCCCAGGGTTGCGTGATCTCTCCAATTTTATTTATATTGTATACCAATGACTGTATATCCAAAGTAAAAGAATGTCTGACAATAAAATTTGCTGACGATGCTGCATTGGTTGGCCTGATTAGTGAATCAGAACTGAGTTACAGAACAGAAATTTCTAAATTTGTAGAATGGTGCAAATCAAATTATTTTTGAATGTGTTGAAGACTAAATAAATGGTCATAGATTTCAGGAAAACTAGGTCTATAATAAATCCTGAGACTATTGATAATAATGAAATAGAAAGAGTAACGGAATATAAATATTTGGGTACTGTCTTAGATTCGAAACTTTCTTGGAATGAAAACACTGACAAAATTTATAAGAAAGGACAGCAACGATTGCATTTTTTGTGGAAGTTGAAACATTTTAAAATAGATCAAACTATTTTGAGGTTATTTTACCAAACATTTATTCAAAGTGTGGTAACATTTAATTTCTTGAGTTGGTACGGAAACCTGTCTGTTCAAAAATAAACTCTCTAAAATTCTAAACGCTTCAAAAATTATTGGACTTCCTATTGAAAGTATCGGCAGTTTTTATGATCAACAACTTTCAAAAAAAGCAAATAAAATTTTAAGTGACTCAACTCACATACTTTTTCGGGAATATTCTTCACTGCCCTCTGGACGCAGACTGCGTATGCCGACGAGTAGAATAAACAGGTTTCGTTTGTTCTGAATAGCATTTATGCCTTTAATGGAATTTCTTTTTAATGAAATTTTAATGATCAATTTACACAAGTGTATATAATGTTTATAATATTGTTTATATGGCTGGTGTATTTTTTATTTTTTTAAATATACTGGAGACTGTATTAGATGTAATGTAAATTTCTCTCGGGATAATAAAGAATTATCTTATCTTATCTTATCTTATTCCGTATTGCACGGCTTGCGGTTCTACTTTCTCTAAACTTCGGCACTTCTCGGAATTTTCCGTACTTTTCAATGTTTTCCCAATTCAATCTCCGGAATTTATGTTTTAATAACAATGCTAGTATTTGTTCAGTTGATTAAAGTATCAGCTTTTATTAATTAACTAGCAATGGCACGTATACGACATTTACGGCCTATACCATATGATTCTACAACTGGGCAAATACGGGGAAACTAGGCCAATACGGGAAAAACTGGGCCAATACGAGACAAACTGGGCCAATATGAGTCTGAGCATGCACAGTTGAACATTTACAGGTCCTCGGTCCGTTGTATGGGCCCTCGACTTCGTCTCCGGCCAATACAACGGACCTCGGACCTGTAACTGGGCCAATACGGAAATACTTAATTAATAACATTATAGGATTTAGACCTAATATTAACAGCACGAGCAGGGAAAATGTTATTCAATTATCATTAACAAGGCAGAAAAGCGCAAAGTATAGGGGGAATTGAAAGCATTGCCGAAAGCTTCCCAAGCGATGTTGCGTCACTGTGACGTCACAACCGTTTACTATTGTGACGTCATAACCATGATTACGTTATTCAGAAGAAGCACGACGGACGGAAGCCTGAATATATAGAGGATATTTGACATGTATATCTCAATGTATATTTTCACGAGTGGCGCAGCCACGAGTGTAAATATATTATTTCTTCTTCACGAGATGGGATGTACATGGTATTCGACGAGACATGTCACATGTTCTATTTATTAGATTTAACAAACCATGCATATAGTTGGTAAATGACGTTCATTTTATAAACGGAGCCTCCGAGATCGCCTTCCTTTCCACGGCCATCCTATGACGTCATCCTATTGTTACGATGACGTAATAAGATTGAAAATACGGATTTTAATTTAACCGATAAATGCCGTATTTTCACCACTGAAAATCGAATAATGTTTCTTAGTTTCATTTTCTTTTGGAATTAAATGATATTAATGCGAATTTGATGGTTCAGCTATGTTACCACACTGAAGAAATTTCACTTAAACTTAAAGGGGCAGTAGCACGTTTTTTCGACCAAATAAGTCGATGAAATGTATTTGATGAATAATTTCACCAATCGTAAAATACCCTTTTCTTTTCGTAAAATCAAGTTATAAATGAGTGTACATGGCTAAGAAAAGCCATTGGAATCATTTTTGTCATTTGAAATAATAAAATGTGTTCACAATAAAATGGCCGCCATGCATTTTTTGCTTTATACGCAACACCGTTATTACTACTACTGATAATTGCTTTGTGTAATAAGATGGTATACCCTCTAAAATAAATTTAAATGGCACAAACTATCATTATAAATAAGAAATTTGAAAAAATAAATTTTGCAAAAAACGTGCTCCTGCCCCTTTAACTATTGGGCTGACAAATGAGAAAATAAAGATATTATTAAGATATCAAATCGTGAGTCGTGCTGGTCAAGCAACCGTCCGTGTATCAATACGCAGCACGTCGTCCCAGTAAATTTATGCAACTTTATTTGTTTACCAAATTGCTAATATAGTGTGGCGGAGAGGACGGTGAAGATGAGTCAATGGTTAGGACATCCGCACATTATCAGTAAGTCGACACAGTGCATCGTGTGGTCTTGGGAGACAGTCGTCGTTACTGTCCACCATATAGGTGAAACGCAGTGAATAAGAATCATTTTCATGAAAACTTCCAGGACACTTTTGGCTAGATTTCAGGTAAAGCCGGGTCGTTTGACCAGAGCTTGGTATCACGAGGATGAATCATTCCATCGGTGTCAAAGGTCCAGTGCAAACAATGGTCACATCATGATTTTCCAGCTTCAAGGAAGTTCAAGAAGTTGTTTTTATTCTGGCAAGGTGACGCCTTTATTGGAGGTGAACATGATGTGATCATAATTGTAATTGACTTAACAAAGGGAGATTACATGCATCAAGTCACCATTTGTGGTTTTGATGTCATTGTCATTTTAAAGGGACACCCAGTTGGTTGTTGGAGTCACATATATCCCAAACGTTATAAATTGTGTTATTCTATCGAAAGGTATTAACTTTTGCCGAATAAAAAAAATAATCTGTAAATAGACGATATAAAGCTGAAAATAAGGACTTCTGATCGAACATTTCACCGCGGTTGGCGTGTGTCTATTAGTCAATGAAACGTTATTTTGAAAACTTATTTACAACAAATAAAAAGCTGACATACAAGTTAGCGTACTTTACGAATGCTCATTTAAATGGCCTTCTGACAAAAGGATACACATAATAATAATCCATTCTTATCATCTTATGAGCAAAGATTAAAGTTTATCGTCAGAATGTAAGATTCACCAACAACTTTCGATGGGTGCATCTCAATTGTTCACCCAAGACATATATGCGCCATGAGCATGCATTCGTGGGTGGACACTGGCGCTTTACAAATATCAATCATCATCATCGCCATGGTCAGAGGCGACTTCAGAAGAATTGATGATAAACTATGAGAGGCGTTAAAAAATTAAACAAAACACAATCGTACTATCCCTCTTAGTGCGCATCTAGATATATGTGACAAATATAAATATTCAGTTTTTCTGATATACTAAGTTGATTCAAATGAATCTGATATCTTGGCAGAAAAAGAATTATTGGTACTTGATAAATATAAGCCAAGACTCAATCCAAAAATGAAATTTCATTCATGTACATCCAATTCAATGCATTGTACCTATGAATGTAGCTATGCAATGCATTGTGACGTCATAATTACACTTTATGACGACTAATGATCGAAAGTAATCTAGTGAATATGATTAAATCATCGTTATTTCTTCAAACAATGTATTTGTTCTATACGAGACCTGAGAGTTGAAAGATATTTTAAACTGTTTATATATAAATAAAACACTGTAACTGAAGGGCCATAACTTTGTGTTTTTGAAGGGCATTTAGAAGTGGTAAACATAAGACGCCCTCAATCAAGAGCTACAACATCTGAAGAACGCATTCACCTCACTCAAAGGATATCCTGCAGGCCTAGTCACCAAGACCATCAACAAAACACTCACCATCAGAGACACCACCAACACACGCCTGAACCATCGCCAATCCGGGTCACAATTCCCTACATCGGCCCCCCTCAGCCACAAGATCGCTTGCCTCATCAAGAACAAAGCCAGCATAGATGTAACATTCACAAGAGACAAGACCCTCAAGCAACTACTCAAAGCCAACGGCAGAGGAACCAGCACTGCAAGCCCCAACCAAAGAGGATGCATCTACAAAATTCCATGTCATTGTGGCCAAGAGTACATCGGAGAAACGCTACGACCTATCAACACAAGAATCAAGGAACACCAAGCGTCCGTCAACAAACTTGACCAGAAATCCGCCCTATCTGAGCATACCCTGAAAAACAAGTCCTGTCAGAAACAACAAGAACTGGCGCCAAAGAAAACTTCAAGAAGCGATTGACATTCGAAGGGAACAACCTGCAATAAACCGCGACCAAGGCATCTTCCTACCATGTGCTTGGGATTCACTCATCTAGAACTTCTATCTCCTGACGGAGGAAATATCCGAGGAGAACCGAACCAAACCAAATCCAAGTATCCCTACCTTCCATCCACTCCTGTCGGAGCAAAGTATCCGAGGAGTACCCACCAATCAACACCTATCAGCTCCAATCACGATGGAACAACTTCGAAGCCACCCACATCAACAATTGGCCTCTCTTAATCAACTGTAATTATTATTTGTTTAACAATTTCAATAAAGCCAATTGGCCTCCCTCGTTTCATCGTGTGTGTTTATTTACATCTTCAATAAAGCCTACAGGCCATTGTTTATCTACTGACTCCCCCTCATGTTTGTATTGCAAATCCACATTCATGCTTCACCCCCATTATGTTTGTATTACAAATCCCCACTGTATACCATTCTCATGCATGTTAATCTCCCTGATTGAGTTTCCTTACCATTGTTTTGTTTGCTATATAAATGAACCATATTTTGCTATTTCCTTACATTCCACCTGATGAAGGAGTGGGTATGTACTCCGAAACGTCGTGTATTTTCACATTAAAGAAGTTGTTATCCAGAAAATCTTCCTGTTCTCATAACTTTGTGGTTAAGGTTTCTTTTGTGCGTCAGTATAGTTACAGTTGAAGGCTACGTTAACATAAATATGTTATCTGATAAGCTACTAAGTCACCAACACAAGAACATCTGTTCACGAACACTCCTTTGTCCTATTTTCGTACCTATAAATTTCCACTGGAAGTGCACATTGATAAACGAATTAAAACTATCAAAATTTCAAGATATTTTAATCCGCGAAAGATAAATATTTACATCGATGTCATTAGAAGCCAATACATGTTTGCACACATAAAAATCGGGTACGGTATTTATGGGTCCAACACACATTATGTATTTCCTCTTATACTCATCCAATATATTTGTGATGAATTTGTTGTTATTCAATCGACATAAGGACATTTATTTGAAAAAATATGAAATTTGAATATTCAAAATGTGCCCCCTTCTATCTATTTCATTATATTATTAGTTCGATAACATGCATCACTGACATAACCGTCTCAGCATACGCTTGAGAATGATTAATTTACACAATGATAAAGAATGATTTATCATCATTGTATTTGATGTAATTATAGTAACGTTACAATGAAAGCCAATTTACATTGATATTTGCACTAAGACACACGAGTAGGTGAACACACGTTCGGAATGCAGCTGTTCAAGAATTTTAAAATTAACAATTGAAAATATGTTGTAATTAAAGACCTTAACCTACTTTGACATTATCATCGAAGTTATGTGTTAAAGGCTATCAGAGATAAAACTACTCCGTGTCTTGTGAGCTAGAAATGGAGTCAGAATGAAAGAAGTCGATTCAGAAAATCGGTAGTGATTTTGTGCCAACCTGAACTATTCAACACAATACAGCTGTTTCGCTAAATACAAAATTACCTGTTATAAGACACAGGCGCCAGACCCTAAATATACATCTACCTATATATATATGAGGTATGACACTGTCCCCGATCTTGAATTCTGGCATTGGACCGGAAATGAAAACTTGGATCAGTCTTCGAATGATACAAAGCGTATTTGAGCCAGCAAACCAGTGTAACCATTTCCGGTCCTATGCAAGGATCCAAAATGGCGGACAGGTACATAGGTAGGTAGGTAGATATATATAGGTAGGTGTATATTTAGGGTCTGGCGGTTGTGCTATAAGATGCCATTTTTTCTGTGCATCTTCAGTTTTTTAATTTTATTTGTACATAGCCTTGAAACTTTCGTGTCTATTTTCAGTAATAGTGTCAGGCAATCCAAATAATTGTTTTGGAATTCGGAATACTATAATGAAATCATTACATTATATGTATATGAATGTTTCTTTGTTTTATGATTAATATATTGTTTTCTATAATCTCTTTAAAGTAAAGTGTCCAAAAAGAGTTATCTCCCCTGTATATGGAAAAAACTGGGAATGGTTAATACTTTCTTTACTATACTTATTAAAAATGTCTTCTAGTGCTAAGTTGCTATGATATGTGTCACTTATAAAATATATTGATTATATAACTGCTCTGATGAACTGATGAACCAAATATTCGTTATGAATTGAAAGCTTATTTATGTGTGAATTCCTACATATTGCACTGATTTCATATCAATATATATTTATAAAAAATACACAGACTGATTAGTTAAAACAAACATTTGACTTATGAGAACTTGTTATTGTCGTTATGCTGACAACACAGGGTGCTATAATTGGGGACCAATTGTTGACACACGCGCTTTTGACTTGCTGTTTTTATGACTTAAGTATATTGATTTAGGTAATAATGTTTTCCTTCAAAATAATATTAATAATAAAAATACTTATCAATTTCTTTAAATGTTGGTATTTCTATCCTACCTCTATTATAGAAATGAATTTTATTTCAAAGTGTAAACTGGTTAATCACCTACTTGATCTTGAACATTTCTCTGGACTACGTGTAACCTTTGTTAAAGAGGCAGTAGCACGTTTTTTGCAAATTTTATTTTTTCAAAAAACGTTACTGCCCTTTAAACTACCTCAAATGTTACCAACTAAATATAATTATTCATACCAATATGATTGTTCTAGGTTCGTGAGCAATGTGACCTCTTCAATACAGGTATTATACTTCATCTGAATAAAATCAAATGATTTAACTGCATATACATGCTGAGTCTTCATAACGATATGAGCTGATTTGGGATTAACCTGGGTAAAGATATAAATCAAAGTCCATAAAATGTAGGGCGACTTGTCTTGGGTTATCTTATGTTAGAACCAGTTCCTCGGTTCCAGCGGGTCGACATGTTGGCCCTCGTCCTTCTCTGCTCACCGCTCGTGGTAAGATTAGTCAAATGTTTTTAGATTCGGAAAACATTTTAATTTTGAAAACAAATCACCATTGTATTAAGTATTGAAAAGAGCCTCTGTTTCTGTAAACTTAATTTCTCTTAGGCTCCTTTTCAATATGTAATAACATGGTGATATTATACGAATGGATACTATTTTCAGTGATTGGTTATTTTTTCCGAGTGTAGAACTAGTGATAAGATCGATGTTCGAACTTCTTACGCTGTCACACCCATCTCATTATGATATAATCATCTATTAGGCTTGTGAATAATTCGTATTTACCCATGTTTGTGATTGAGGGTGTGATCAACATTAAGATAACCCAAGAAGTACATTGAATGTAGTGTTTTTTGATGTTCAGTTTTAAACGTTTCATTAGGCATAAAAATCAGATATTGGAATTCAAAAACAAATCAAGGGATTGTTTTCGCTAACTGAAACCTTCGTGTTGATTTAGTGTTCAAAGAATCTTCACTCCTGTTATTCTTCTTGAAATTGACAAAGTTTCATTACAGATTGGAGTGCCTTTGTCTCAAGAGCCAGGTTGGTTACACTAAGTTTGCCACTGTCTTTTAAGCACCAATAGCTATACTGTGAAGTCAGTTGTAAGTGTACATACTAACTACAGATATTCCAAAATACATTTATTTCATTTAAACTTGGTTCTGAAAGAGTTTTTAAAACAAAATTATGGATTCAACTTGAAAATAATGATTAAATTTGTTCACAAAATGATGTTTACAGTGTTCCGATAGCAACAATGTTTCTCAAACTAGATTTTTGAAATGTAAATGTTACATATTTCAATAGACGAAATATTTGTAAAACTATTTTTTAATAATGCTACCTCATATGAATGAATCGTGTTTTTTAATTACAGAGTTATTCGAAGGCGATATTGAATTGAACGGATTCAACCCTTTCGTAAGTATAACAACCATGAAAGTCAACACATTTCGAAGTCCAGAAATTATTTTTACAAATTTAAGCATTACCTTATCATCGGCAAATGATTTTAAAGATAACAAATGCCAGGTATACATATTCAAGTTTCAATTACTATGTTATTTAAATCATCTCAAATTTATTGTTCTTCTGTGTATCCAACAATGGGGACCTTTACATTTAACACAACTTGATCGGGAAAGAGTCATTTTGTGTTTTTCATAATTTTTATTTAGTTCTTACACGTGCCGAAAGACCTGAAAAGTGCTGAAGTTCAAATAATTTCATGTGACTTGCATATTCATACTCTATCGCCAAATATATGATAATTACTTGTTTCAAACGAAAGTAGATCAACAGCCTTTAACACGTCCCATACATATACACAGTAGTTATATGAACTATTTAACGTTACCAACCCACATTTGTATTTTTGTCTGTTAAATATAAGTTTCGAAAATAACGTTTGATCAACGTCATTTTTTTACAACATTTGATATACTGTGACTACCAAAAACTTACGTAATGGCTCTTTATGTTATTGGTGTTCTATAACAAGTCACTACGGCGACCGAACGCCATTGAGGTGAACTTATTACATTGTTAAATAGTGGGAGTTAATGTTAATCGTAGTTTTTAAATCGAATAAAATGACACATTATGTAGAAAATTGGTTTTCCGATTTTATCTTAAAAAATCAGTTCTAAATACCCTAAACTTTTTCTAAAACATTTTTTTCAGGACAGAAATGCCATAATAAACCCCCACAGACACTGGCAAAATGGCGTTGTACCTTACCTCATCTCCAGTTCATACAGTGGGTATAGTTTTTCGCAGTGTGATAAATAAACATACAAAATGCCATACAGTACGATACAAAATGTATTGTTTGCTGCCTTCTCTACTGTGAATCGTCAATGCCGCTCTTCGGATAGATCTTATGTATGACGTTAGTCTTGCTAATCTATTATTAATGTACCTTTAACATTCTTCAGGCAAGATCCTTTTGATCAAGTATCAGTAATTCATCGACTCCATATGCTTTCTAATTGCTAGGGTTACGTCTATACAAGCCCCTGTGCAGTAAATTTGATTTCCAAAGTGAATATACAAACTTAAAATTCGGTCGTTTGTTTGTCACATGGGGTATGCATGCAATAGACGTCTCATAGGCGGTGAAGCGGCGCTAAAATCTTGTGATAACCATCGAGTATGTGGTTGCAGAATAATTAACTTACATAAGTTTATGAGTATGTTAAAGCTTCTTATTGTGTATTTCGTAGAACTTAAACTAATCTGACAACTACCTTTCTGTTAGGTGCTGGTGATAGAGCCACCATCGAGGATGCGATGCACGAAATAGAACAAGATACTATGTACCAGGGCAAGAAATGTATCGACTTCGTCCCACATAGCCACGAGCACGACTACATCGAGGTTGTCTCAGGTTCAGGGTACGTAGATGGTTCCTTACACTGTACCACGTGTTCAAGTTGATAATAGTATACATAATTTAATACACTATATCGTAGAGCTAGAAACAGTTCCAGTTTAAATGATGTGGGTACTGAGTTTTGTAGGGTTAGGAATAGTTTAAATTTAATTGATGTGGATACTCATTTTTTGTTTGTTTAAATGATATAGATACTGTTTTTTCGTAGGGTTAGGAATAGTTTCAATTTAAATGGCGTAGGTATCATGGTTGTAGGGTTAGGGATAGTTTCAGTTAAAATGATGTGGCTACTCCTGTTTGTTGGGTTAGGAATAGTTTCAGTGGCAGTATCGCTATGGACATCTATCAAAGCATTATGGTGTATATAACTGTTCCGCGTCAACAGCTGTCACTCTCCAATCGGACACCAGGGGGGCTTCCAGAAGTGCACCATCAGCCAGGGTTGTCACAGGAAGGGGACCATCATGCACGAGCTGCTCCACACGCTGGGATTCTGGCACGAACAGAGCAGTCCAGACAGAGATCAGTATGTCACCATCGAATGGAACAACATTAGGAGCGGTATGTACAATATGTTCGTGTATATTACTGACATTTTGGGATGTGTATCCTTATATATGAACTTACAGCAAATTAAACTCAACATTCAATCATGTATTGATCAAATCTAACACAACAGCACGATAGATGTGTTCAAGATGTTGTCTGGTTAGGTTGAGATTGTGCTTAATTCCTCGAGCTGACCAATTAACTTGCATTTATAATACACGTTGCAGAAACGTAATTGGCATGATTACATGCTTACATTACATTGCTAACGATTCACAGCACATACAGTTTATTTTCTCAATCTTTCACTCAATTTGAATACGGTCTCAAGCAGTTAATATCTGAACCAACGCGTATCACTCCTCATTCTCGTTCGCTGATTGATTTGATATTCGTTACATGCGTGAACAAAGTCCGACATTCGGGAGTGCTGAATCCCATATGTAGTGACCACTGTCCGGTGTATGTTAACATTGAAACAGATAACAGAAAGACACGTGTTACAAGTGAATTATTTATGATTATTCTCGAGCGAATACAGAAAATATGAACCGAGACATTTCCAACATCAACATTCAGGAATCTGAAGATATAACTATGTTATCATCCAAACTAACCAACGACCTACTATGCATCTGCGACGCGAACATGCCAAACAAAACCGTATTGATCAGACCAAGGGACTCGCTGTGGATGAACAACGAAATACGTTCACTCATCAGGAGATGCAATAGGCAACATGAAATCACTAAGAAAAATAATTATCCACTGGAATGACACAAATTCAATCCCTTAGAAATAAAGTAATATCCGCTGTACGTAAAGGTAAAAAAAACCGGATACTGCAATAAGTAAATCAACCGATAATAAAACTTAGTGGAAATTAGTTAAGAACTATTTGCAAAATAAATCGGCCAAAAGTACTTGTTATTCAATCATAGACGACGACGTTCTCTGCGACGACCTGCACGATGTAACAGAAATTATGAATAGCTACTTCACTGGGCAATCATACGTAGATCCTGATAACGACCCCCTCCTGTTGATGCACGATGTGATAGTACTATCGCCAATATAGAAATAAGGTGTAAATGCCTTTAAGTAGAATTAAAATATATTGGTATAAAATGTGTAAACCAATACAATAATAATGTATAGATGAAATAGTTATCTACGTATAAATTGTCATTCTATGTTTAGAATTGTACCCTAACTGATATAACTTTGGAGATTTGGGAAGTATCTGTAGACACAACTAAACCAACAGGCACAGATACAATAGGTAACAAAGTTCTAAAAACGAACTAGCTTCAATTCTAACTAAATTATTTAATTTGTCATTAAAATTATCCAAATTCCCTGACTCGTTGAAAGAAGCTTTCGAAATCCCTATTTATAAAACAGGCATCATACACGATTGCTCAAGGTATAGACCAGTTGCATTAACAAGTTGTGAAGCCAAAGTATTCGAAAAATGACGTTTTAAGTATTTTGATAACTATCTAACCTTCTCTCAAATCTTCAATCTGGATGTACCCCTGGCAACTCGACAACTAATCAAGTGACCTGTCAATATGACTTTATAACTAAAGCATTAGACAATGGTAAAGAAGTAAGAGCGGTATATTGTGATGTTAGCAAAGCATTTGACAAAGTCTGGCATAAAGGAATAATACATAAAATAGAATATCATGGAATTGACGGTAACTTATTGAATTGGTTTGAAAGATATCTAAATAACAGAACCCAGAGAGTTGTAATTAATGGTTAGGCGTCCCTCAAGGCTCTGTCTTGGGACCCCTGGTATTCATAATATACCTAAACGATATTGTAGATGATATTGACAGTGATATTAGACCTGTCGCAGATGACACTTCTCTCTACGTTATAATTGACGACCCTGATGTAGCTGCAAACTGTCTAAATAATGACGTGTTTGTAATTTCAAATTGGGCCCAAACATGGAAGGTTTTGTTCAATCCTAGAAAAACGAAATCAATAGAAAAGTGAACAGAAGCAACAAACCTGATCTCATAATGAATGGAGAACCAGTTCAAGAAGTAGAAAAGCATAAGCATCTAGGTCTCACCCTTCAAAGAAACTGCTACTGGGATGTTCACATAAACTCTATGATAAACAAGCTAGTCCCCTGATAAACTGCTTAAGAAGTCTGAAATACCGTCTGTCACGAAAAAGCTTGGAAATTATCTATAAATCTTCCATCTTACCATTTTTTTTATTATTGCTACCACATTTGGGACAGTTGTACTCAGGAACAGTGTATGCTAAATACAGAAAAACTAAATCTATACGCGTCAATATGTGGTGCACTCCGTGGTACAAGCCATATATGACATGACATTTGAAGAAACTAACCAAACACCACTGGCGGAACGTCATTATATTTCTTTTTATATATTTACTTTTTACATAATGAAGAATAATTTAGCGCCTCAATATCTCTGTAAACTCCAACCTACAACAACTAGTACTCATGATTATAAGCTCAGAGAAACCCTTTGGTGCGAACAGTTAAATGTAGAACAGCGACATATGCCAGACCATTTTTACCAAATACAATACAACTGTGGAATACGCTAAGCCATGAAATTCAAAAGACTGATACATTGTACCATATCAGAATCTAAAAACTTTAAACCTGAAAGTAAATCTGATATATTCGACCTAAAATTTGGCTCGAGGGTTTGTCAAATTATCTACGCTGATGCTGATGCTGATAAGTTCAACAGACATATCAGCGATAGCCCTTCGTGCTCATGTGGTCACCCGATCGAAAATGAGATATACACTTTTTCTTCACATGTAGTTAATACACTGAATTAAGAATCCTAGTTCTATACTAAAGGATTCAGTATCAATACAGTACTACAGTACATCACTTACACCTAATGATCTACATAAATTATTGAAATCTATTCATCATTATATAACCACCTCTGATCGTTTTGATATTTCATAAGCATTTTTCTAGTGACTACTTACCAAAAGAATGTAGTATCATGCATTGTCACTATCTGTGATGCGTACATATGTATAATATGACATGTCAGTTTCGTAATAATCTGTATTTATTTATTTATCCGGATGGAACATCATTGGAGCGGCCTTTAAATAAGGAGCTTGTTTGCCTATCCATTCATGAAATGTATCTTTTTCATGAATAAAATATGTTTAAACAATTTAAATTCTAACTTTCCATGTTGCTTATATAAATTGATATCAATGGGATAAAGGTACAGTCAAAATGGGTGAATTTAATTTTGATGATCGACTTCCTTATTTTTAAAATTCAACCTTTCGGTAATGGATTTTTCCATTTTAAAGTTACTCCTTGATTTGCTTCCAACTTCTATAAAACATATAAAAGAGTTTGTTGCTGTTGTCATTCAGATGAACTGTTTGAGAGATAACCCAGAAGTTGTAGAGTATTATTAAAGAGACGAAACTTTTATGGATGATCAACGTCTTTATTTTAACAACGGTGACGTTTCAGGTGAAGATCACAACTTCCAAAAGCACTCGACATCCGAGGCGACAACGTACGGTCTTCCATACGACTACAACTCCATCATGCACTACAACGCCTATGAGTTCTCCAAGAGCGACACCAGAAAAACCATCGTTGCCAAACAACCTGGAGTCTTCATCGGTCAGCGTATCCGACTCAGCACGTATGACATCAAGAAAATACAGATCATGTATGGTTGTATTCCAAAGGACAGCTCATGTAAGGATTCACCTTATCTTACATTGTTAAAGCAGTCATCAGTATAAAATATTTTCTTTTCAATTATGGATGTCGGGATTTTCAACTCTGAAGGGTATAGTTATAATAGTTATAAAATATGTGATTACATTGATATATATATATATATATATATATATATATATATATAACGATGTGATTGTATGAAATGTTCCCCGTCGTTCAAAAACATTCAGTGTAACAATTGTTCTTTCTCTTTTAAGATATGCCTCCAACTGTAGGAACCCCAAGTAAGTAGAACAAAATATTGTCAGAAAAGAGAAACGACTAAATTAAACAATCTCATTTCCATCAGATCGAACGATCTTTATACGAACCTCGCTGCGTTTCTTATCTGAGTACTGCACCATAGATGTCACATTTTACTCCAGCCAATTAGCGATGGACCGACTTGAGTTGACATACGAAAGAACACATTCAATGCCACTTCTGAGAAGGTCTCCGAGTGGATGAATTTATTGAAGTCGAAAGGACATCTGCGGGGTAGTACTCAGATCGACGAACGAGGTACGAATATCACGTGCGATCTGATTGAATGAGATTGTAAATTAAAATGCTATTTATATGATGTGATTAGAAACCTTACGTCCCCATTTATATTATATTGATACACTACTGTTCTTAAATCACACGTTAACAAGTTAAAGAGCCATCAAGGATGTTAGTGTTTCAAATAAAAAAAATATTTTGGAAAATATACTTATAACGTCAATCGCCAGAGAAGTATTTTATCTACAACATGATATGTGATTTTCATATCACGACATTGTAATGAAATCTGGTTTCAAAGAGAAGTAACACTTCAAGTAGCGCACGCTAAGGGTATCTGACGTCATATTAACAGAATTCCCTTTATTGCGTAAAACGTACTTCACAAACAGCAAGCGCTTCCGAAGCGTGAAGGCTCGTCTGTAACGCAAGTCGCCATAACAACCCACGTGCTGCACGTGCTGAACGTGCTTCTCTTGCAAGTTGCCCTTGTCACACATTACTGAATGTGACGATTGCTTTATAAAAATGTTTCTAAATGTCCTGAGAATTTACACCTTATTGCCTGTTTAATGTACTTTTTATTGAGATAAGACGAGCAAATTCTGACAAATTTTTACTCTCATTAATTATAAAATTCAAGCAAAATACCAAGTTGGGTAAAACAATTATTCCGATTTCTGTAGCAAATACATAATTAAATGTAATGGTAAATAAATAACCGCCAACAATTATATATTTCAATTTCTTTCATTGATCATAAACTTTGTTATTCTTTCGTGTCGTTGTAAACACTGTGTGACTTAGACAATAATGTTTTGCGCTTGAAAATAATAGACTGGATCTATATTTAGACTGGAAAACACCTACACTAATTAGTGCAATTTCTCGGCTTATTTTGGGTCGAAAAAATTAAGTGTATATATTTCACGGAGCTAGATTTTTGGCAGTTTTCCTATATATTCATCAATATCCTTGATGGCTCTTTAACGTGCATTGATTTCAACCCGTAACTTCAAAGAGGATCTTGACCAAGTAATTGTTATTTTTATCACACCGGTATGTAATACCGTGGGATATAGTCGTCGCCCTGTCCGTCCGTAATCATTTTGTTTCTGGAGCAGAACTCGAAAACTGTTCATGATATCTTGCTGAAAATTTTCATGTATATTACCCATCAACTGAAGTGGTGTCTTTTGATATTTTCAAATTTCTGAAAAATTTATTATTTTTCGTTTCCATAGAGACGTGTATAATTTGGACTTTGTTCAGAGACAGGTTCGTTTCCGTAGCACAGCTCCAAAACCTTTCATCATATCTTCCTGAAACTTTGTATATGTATTATCCACTAACTGAAGCGGTGCCTTTGGATATTGTCAGATTTCTGAAATGTTTTTTTTCCGTTTCCATAGAAACGCATTGACTTTTAACTTTGTTCAGAGATAGATCTGATTTCCGGACTCCAAAACTCTTCATCATACCTGATACTCAGCATGTGTATTACCCGTTAACTGAAGTAGAAGATATACAATTATCTATCAAATGTGTGTTTTACAAATTATGTAGGACCGGTGGGATATGTCATCTTCTGATGACTCTTGTTTTAGTTTTGTTTAAAGATTATTTGTTTTGATAACATCGAATGTCTCAAGCGGTGACAGCTAATATTCCATGATAATATTCCATTTTAAAGCTGTATACAAAGACTCCTGCACTTTCCAAAACAACATGTGTGACTGGCACAACATCGGAAGTGACGACATGAACTGGGTCAGGAGGAAGGGGCGAACACCTAGTGGACATACTGGACCCAACTATGACCACACTCTCAGCTATGAAGGTGCCACTGACGTCCATGTTCTAACAAACATATCTTTGAGACATATATGTTTTGAATTCGTTACACTGAATTATATAATCATCTACTTATATCGGGCACGTGTATCATTTGATATATTTAATTTGTTTAAGATTGATGGACATTGTTCAATATGTTGTCATAAGTACATAATAAATATTATTTATCGTTTCAAAGCCGTTTTAAGGAGTCCTTTGTTTCAAATGTTACCCAATTTTCATGAAAAACCTAAAACATGCCAGTAGAGTACTGTCATCTTTCAACGATAAATCTAAAAATATTAGTGGATTGTTTTTAAGATCAATATGTGTAAGGTACACTCCTTTCTCTCAGCGAGAGTAATAACACCTCTAATTATCAAAATGAGGAATTGAACGTCATGTTGTACCCCACCAGGTTATTACATCTACTTGGAAGCCAGCAGCCACGACGACGATGAAGGAATACTGGTCTCCAAGCAATATTCTGCTGGTACCTACTGCGTGACATTCTACTACCATATGATGGGCAAGGACGAGGGAACACTGAGTCTGAAGGCTGCAGATAGCCGGGGAAGTCACACCGTCACGTCTGTATCAGGAGATCACGGAGACTTGTGGAAGACGGTTCAAGCAGAGTACACCTCCCAGCATTCTTTCCAGGTTGGAGATTCATCCTCAATGTGTTTCATGTGGTTCCAGGATCCCGAATTGATACATTGTATTAATCAAATTACTTAATAACGTGTATACAATGTTGTCTCGTAGTCACTACATTAAGGGTAGGTATTGCCAATGCCCTTGTACAAACATGTACAATAAACAACTGTAACTATTGTTTGCGTTTGTCAAGAGGCAAGCTTTCTTCACTGGATTGTTCCCACCATGTTCATAAGGGGATAGGGTTGATGCCTTTTTTTTCAACAAAACCTGTATCCAAAAAAATGGTATCATTTATAAATCTCCAGCTATCCAGCCAGTAAACACAAATCCTGTCAGGTTAACGTGTAGCTTAAGATCTGTCGTTTGTGTACCGTTGACATGTTTTATTTTGGTTCCCCAGTTCCAAATCGACGGAGTAATCGGACATCATCATTACTCGGACATGGCTATCGACGACATCTCAGTCCACTCTGGCAATTGTCCTAAGGGTAGCATCATCGGATAATTGCTACATATCTCTATGTACATGTAATAAAACAAACTTCTCTTATCTTTTTTTATTTCTGTTTAAGAACGTCATTTAACGTCACTTAGAAAGAGTCATTATATTCATTAAATAAATATATTGAAACATACATTAAGCAGAATATTTTATTGATCTTTTCTCTCAAACTACACTGAATAGAACAGAACGTAATTAACTCAAACGAGGGATCACAAGCCGGTATGTAGTCAAGTCTATAGTTCAATACGATGACGAAATACTAGGTAGCTGTAGCTCGAGAATACACTTAATAAAACATGAATAGTGTTACATTTATAATAGACTATTGGGCTGAAATCAATATAACATCATCATAAACAAACCGAGTGGTAAAAAGTAACTTTGCATGTTTTTCAACTGTACTTATAAAATATTTATAATATTAGTTTAAACAGAGTTGCACACACAGAGTGGAAGTTCTAATTTTGAAATTTAAATATTAACTATCAATTTTAAAAGCACGTTGACTAATTTGGAAATCATGATACTGATTCTAAAGTCCGTCACATAGAGATATGCAAGTGATTGTAAGCGATTGTTGACATATCAATTATAAAAGCTTTATTACGCCAATTATAAACATGAAAAAGCTGAATGATCTCTGAAAAGTAACGTGAGGAAAATCATCGTTGTTCGTGTATCGCGTGATCAATCAGCTCTTTGGCTTGTCCCCCATTTTCAACTCTCTATATGAAACAAAAGCGTCGTTTCAAAGATTTGTTAAATAGTATATTTATCTAAAACATTATTACGTCACATTTCATCACGTTATATCTGTAATGCAAAGTTGTTAATTATTGCTCGGTTTATATTCAAAAGTTAAACACCACCAAATTGAAGATTAAAAGTTGATCCCAAAATGGTATATTTCCGGAAATAATATAAAATGATTTGGAAATAGTTTCATTACAGTTGTGATAAAATATAGTTAACTGGATTTTATTTTAAGAATTCTTCTTTCTATGTTGATGAGTTTGTTAAAAATTCCACAATGTATTTAGATAAACTATGATTTTGTTTCTTCCCTCCCTTTTGCAACTGTATTACTCTGTTTCTGTAGTACAAATACAGCTTTTAGATTTAGCTGGACTTCTGTAATGTTCATCCTATCTGTGAGAGAACACTATGATGCTTAACTTTAGAATGGATTTAATACGATATACCGGTAATTTAATACGCAAACCTGGCCTCTTTGTTATAACCCCAGGATAGTTTAAGTAGCAAAAGCCTGGCACCATTCCATCTTTGCGTCTCAAAACATACCAAACACACACACACACGCACAAATGCACGAAGTTCAAATTGTTCCTAAGAAGAACAGAAGAACACTAATGTAAGATAAGGAGAGAACAGTGAACCGTTTTTGAGATAAATCCTCTGACGAGCTTCATATACAAGGTCACATGCCCAAATATTCCTCTGTAACCATGAGAATAATGTCGTCACGAAATTTATGCAGCTTTTATAATATAGTCTTTCCTAGGACTTTGTGTCTGATATGAAGAAAATCCAGTGAATAGTTCTTGAGATAATCTGCTGACAAGGGTAAAATGGCAAAGTATCGTTGTGTCCTTGAAATGAAGGTCACGGTCAGAAAAGTATGTAAGGGCATTACTCCAACTATGGTGAATATGCAAAATACGAAAAGTATCCAGTGTACGGCACTTTTGCATTTCGTAGGGACATACGCTACCGAACGTATTTCCCGCTTTGCGCTAAACCCGCGGCGGGGGATAATACATTCAGATCGATAGTTCCATAGCCGAACCGTCGATCTTAATTATTTAAGTTCCAATCAATAATACTCTTTAGCAATTAAAAATCGGAAATAGTTCCTTATAAACAGAATTATTCATCGGTATGTTAGCTGTCGATCAGTCAGGGAGATCCAGCGCATTGGTAACAAACGATATTTTCCTACCAACACTAAATGCACTATACATGTATAATTCGCCTTGACATCCGTCTTTATAGCTCACCAACCACGCTATATTTAGGGTCCTGGAGGAAAATAAAGATGTATATCCTTGGCATGTTTTCAAGGTGACCCGACAGTCTGATAAAAGTCGACGTTATTCCGAGGAATTAAAGTTTCAAAATAGTACATTAATCTGGATACGAACTCATATTGGTCGGGAATTCCTCTCAAAGGTCTGACGATGAGTAATATACTTGCAGTTCGTATCCCGCTAGTTACCTATTATGTAAAATGAGTTCCTCGATTGAGTCGATTTTAATCAGACCGGGTGACCTAGTTACTTTGTCCGAAGGAAATTTTCGACAAATTGCGTATTACATGTAAACCCTCTACATGAACTATTTTAAATTTAAAAGTAATTAAATATGTGATTGAAATTCTGTACCAGTAGTCGACACGAACTGTAACGTAATGGGGATGTATTTTCCAACGTAATATATTTGTGACGTCACGAAACTAGATTATTTCAATAAAATTACAATCATCAGATTGAACTTAGCGCTCGTACAGTGTCGCGTTCTAGGATTAAGAGCGCAGCGATGTACGAGTTACGTTCAATCGGATTTGAAGGAAATTGCATTTATTTTGTTTTTAAAGACAGACAGACAGACAGACATATTTTATTTAAGTGTCACAGGATATGTTACAAGTAAAATATCAATTGTTAAGCATAGGATATAACATATCACCCAGCAATAATATTGGCTTACGAGACACTATTAAAATACATGAACTATGATATATACAACAGAGATGATAAATAATTATAAAAAATATGTAATAAAATAATGTGTAGGTAAAATAATTTAAGAATGTAACTGACGTCTGCGGAACATATCATTAAAGATCTGATGAAATGCATTGTTTTCAAGAATGACAGATGATTACCTCTACGTATATTGTACATCGGAATCAATTGAGCATAAAATCGAGACAATATACACTTGCAATTGATAATTAAAACGATTTTAATTCACCCATTTTAACACTAGCGCAATCAGTTGGGTGAATCATTTTGTTAATGCTCACTGAGGCGTGACTGTGATAAGCGACAGATAGGGTCGGCTAGACAGCTACTCCGCCGATTCTCGTTAATTAATTAATGATGATTATCACTGCCGCTAAATGAATTTATGAGGTGTATTACATCGCCAAAAAGACATGTTTATGTAATAATTGTGTAATTGTCATCTGCTGAATTACCTAGTTGGATATCTAAACATTCGATATATGGGAAATTTAAGTTGGTTTATTGAAGATTTCTTTGTGAAATTAACAATCAAAATGTTGCGATAGATATTGCGTTGAATTATGACTATAGCCTAAAATCAGATTCCTCCTGATACGTCACAGTAGTCATCCCTTCAGGGGCTACACCCCCGCAGACTTTCATTCTGGTCGCCGGGGCTAAATAAGGCGTTTTTTTTAAAAAGCCGTATATAAGTAATTTATGGACCGATTTCAGAAATTTAAAATCGAGCAATTGTCAAATTGACATCCCATTTTAATGAATCCGATTTTGACCATTTGTCATTTCATCTTTCCTTTAACAGGATCAGCTAAAAGTTTAAGAGCCTTAATGTCAGTTGCGTTCATAACTGCATTGAAATTTATGAAATCACTTTGGTCAAGGTTAAAACTAAAGTTATCTATAAGGGTGCATTTAAGATCCTGGTAAAAATCACAATAAAAAGAAAATGGGCATCAGACTCAACAGTATCACAAAAGGGGCAAAATCTATGACTAAGGGGTGTGGGGGGGGGGGGGGGGGGGGGGTTTACAATATCTTCCCGTTTCTATATGAAGCGGTAAACCATCACAGCGTAACTTAGTTAGGTTACTACGTATACGCCTATGTCTGGACATAATATTTCTGACATGAAGTTCTGGTCTACAGTCTTTTTTAAACAACAGTGTCGCGTTCTAGGATCAAGAGCGCAGCGATGTACGAGTTACGTTCGATCGGATTTGAAGGAAATTGCATTTATTTTGTTTTTAAAACAATACCCCTCATGAAATAGATTCCACGTGCAGTGCAAATCTTCCACTCTACACAATGCGATTTGGCAGCCAATACACTACATTGATTGTACTGCCCGTGCTCTCACCGTGCCTTTCGCACTTTTACGAACACTCGATTCTTACTGAAAACCATTTCGCTGCTAACAACCCTTCGTAGCCTACTGGATACAGATGCCGAGTTAACAAACGAATCTGGATCATACACTGTACAAACTTACACATTGAAGATGTTTTATAATTATTCATTATCCGGATATGAATCATTCTTGGTGCATGGTAAATACGTGTTATCCAAACTTTTAATCAGACGAGTGTGGCAGTGGAGTCGTGAAAACAATACTAACTGTTAACGCAATAGAGTGACGTTAACGTTATAGGCTAATCGTGGTCTAGTTTTCGTGAATTGTGAACAACCAATTGCTTTGAATCGTTGACATCGGTTATATGGCGATTATAATAAGCATGGCAGTTGGTCATAAGTCTTGTTGTTTAGGAGATAAACCTACTGTGTTTTTAACTTTTTGTGAGTCTAACGGAGATTCGATACCGATTTTTATCATTCGGAGCCGAACGCGTCAGCGTGAGGCTTCGAATGATAAAAATCGGTATCGAATCTACGTTTGACTCACAAAAAGTTAAAAACACAGTAGGTTTATCTCCATTTACCCACGACGAGTTATCAGCGTATTTTAAACGTGTCTCTTTGATACTGCGGAAGTGAACTGAGTGATGCGGTGATCGGTTGAACCCATTTTTCTTTAGGTATGGCGCATCACATTTCCGTTGTTTTCGATACGGTAGAAATTTACTAACTAGTGAAATTAACAATTCATTCTTATTAAAATATGATAAAATTAAGTGATAACATAGATTTTAATCAAATAGAAGTTTGTAAATCTTAACGTTTCTCCGCCTTGATAGCTTTCCTTCACCACTAGTCATATTGACGCGACCATTCCTGTAACGTCATAACTGATTGAGCTTATGACGTCATTGTATCCGAACCGAAACCGGTTCGTTCACGGCCGTATCGCGGTCTTGATCGATCACTGTTTAAAAAATCGGTCCAAATTAGAATGACTTTCCAAAACAGATACACAGATTAAATTGCGTAGAAGGAACACATGATGGAAACCGTAAAGTGAAGGTAACTGATTTACGCATGTTTATTTCAATGACATAGCTTGGCCTAGAATCTTACGTCACCATGTATCCAAGAGCGGGAAATCGCCGTTCACAAAAATCGTGTTCGAACCTCCGTTCGACCATAAAATAAACCATTTAAAAACAAGGATTTTAAAAGGTCATGGTAGAATGCAGCATAGACGGCGGATAACCCTCAAGCAACTGGTTGGTTACATCACACTCACGATATATGTTCAGCACAGACAGTAGTAGTCTTAAGATGCCACCGCGTGTACGGTATACATGTAGTTTGAAGTCGGTCGAACAATCACCTGACACGTCCCAGGCGCTGGTCCGTAGTTGAACTCCACGCACGACTGGTTGTGGGCACAGTGGGTTGCGCAGTCCAATAGAGACAGGATGACGGGGGCAACTGGCCAAGTCTGGCGAAGTTCGACTCCCGGGTTACGGGTGAAACGGGTCTATGGCTTTCCTTGTAAACAGAAAATAAAATATTAAACTATTTCCTAGTTTTTCGGATATCATATGTATTGTATTGTGTTCACGAGTGGATGATACTTTCTCACTTCACGACTTGCTACTCCTTTTGTGCAAATAATAAACATATGTTTTATTATAACGGTATCAAGTTATTTATTACTCACCGTTGAAGATATCGCAGTTTAATAAACCTACAATGTTGTTTCACATTGTGTAATAACATCGCGTGCTGCCGATTGACGTGACTTCATAATGGCAAAAATATGACGTCACAATGTCAGCGCCGCGGTCGCAACGTAGTGTGTCCCATTTATCGACGAGTTTGTGGAATTAAGTGGCATTTAAATCAGTGAGTAATAAATAAAATACTAAACTCGTTTCCTTTTAATAACATATTTATGGAACTCGTGAGGTGGTATTTGTATTTAACTCGCTTTCTCTCGTTAAAAACGAACCACTCACTCGTTTCATAAATATGTTATTAAACGGAACGTCGTTTAGTATTCTCTATCTAATATACTTTCGACAATAAATAGCAAAATCAATATCTATAATTTAACCGGGTACGTTTTGCGGAAGCATCTCAAAATGAATCAATGTTTATGTTCATTTTCGCTAATGTTTCCGTCCTTGTAAATAACGTCTTCGATGTTGACACTATAAATCTACTATTGAGTTCACGAGCCATATTTTTATCGACTGACTCCTATTAACATGAACTTACTAGATTTACAATACAATACAACAAGAAGAAATATTTACCTGTGTATTGGTTTTCAACTGGGGACTCAGTACCGAAAACTTCCAACTCACAAGCCTCTAACGTGTCAAATGCGTTCAAAAGATGGTTTTTCGAAAATTTCAAGAACCTGCCCTGCACGTCTTGGTGACAGCCCAAGGTTCCTGAACTGTTCATCAGTCCATCATGCTGTAGACAGAGTCGACCGACAGCGGTGGTACAGTGGACAGGGTTCACATCGAACAGTTCGATCTTGAAGTCGTGAGCACGGTAGCCTTTAATATAACAAGCGATAACATTGTGTATTGCAATTGTTATCGGTGAAATGTTATCAATTCAACAAGGCATAATACATTATAAATACATTACTTACTTTACAAAACATGTAAATGTATGAGAATCTCAAATGGCAATCCAGACAATGATACATGTACCAATATGAAGAATTGGAATGTATATTGGAATGTAGCATGGTATGTACATATCATGAACGATAATAAAAATCACCATGATGAAGTCTACATATATGCAAAAAAGTTGTAACTATTTTAAACTTAATATTTCAAGATATCACAAAGAGGAAACTGAATCAATCAAGGTGAAGTACTATTTCAGTAAAGGCGTTTTAATAAGTTAAAAAAACATTAAAAATGTACCCTAAAGCACGTCTTTTGCATATTTTGTTTTCTAAAATTTTCCTTTTCTTATAAAAGTTTATACACTTTATTGGTACGTTAATGGGAAAAACATCTCATTATATTACATGATAATCCGTATCCATAGAAAACGGGTTTTCGTATTCGAAGAAAAAGGTGCGACGCATAAAACCACAGTGGTGTGGAACTATTTAGTGTGAGAGGTAGATATGAGGTTTAATGAGAATTTGATACCTCCATGAACTTAATCAATTTTGAAGTCAATTCTTAAATAAACTAAAACCTGTATAATTCCATCAAGTTTATGATCTCAGCGAAATAGCATCGCAACGACTGGGTACACGTAACATGATGAAGCCACAACTGTAGACAAGATAACATCACACATGCAATTGTTCTACAAATACACCCTCCACTGGAAAGAAAGAGTAATTTCTTATCGACTGACCATATGATTCTCTGATAGTGCTTTCTAATTGATAGGGTAACGTCTATACAAGCCCCTGTGCAGTATGTTTGATTTCCAAAGTGAAATTTACAAACTTAAAATTCGGTCGTTTGTTTGTCACATGGGGTATGCATGCAATAGACGTTTCATAGGCGGTGAAGCGGCGCTAAAATCTTGTGATAACTATCGAATATGTGGTTGTAGAATAATTAACTAATTAACAGAATTTTATGAGTATGTTAAAGCTTCTTATTGTGTCTTTCGTAGAACTTAAACTAATCTGACAACTACCTTTCTGTTAGGTGCTGGTGATAGGGCCACCATCGAGGATGCGATGCACGAAATAGAACAAGATACTATGTACCAGGGCAAGAAATGTATCGACTTCGTCCCACATAGCCACGAGCACGACTACATCGAGGTTGTCTCAGGTTCAGGGTACGTAGATGGTTCCTTACACTGTACCACGTGTTCAAGTTGATAATAGTATACACAATTTAACACACTATATCGTAGAGCTAGAAACAGTTCCAGTTTAAATGATGTGGATACTGAGTTTTGTAGGGTTAGGAATAGTTTAAATTTAATTGATGTGGGTACTCATTTTGTTGGGTTAGGAATAGTTTAAATTTAATTGATGTGGATACTCATTTTTTGTTTGTTTAGGAATAGTGTCTGTTTAAATGACATAGATACTGTTTTTTGTGTAGGGTTAGGAATAGTTTCAATTTAAATGACGTAGGTATCATGGTTGTAGGGTTAGGGATAGTTTCAGTTAAAATGATGTGGCTACTCCTGTTTGTTGGGTTAGGAATAGTTTCAGTGGCAGTATCGCTATGGACATCTATCAAAGCATTATGGTGTATATAACTGTTCCGCGTCAACAGCTGTCACTCTCCAATCGGACACCAGGGGGGCTTCCAGAAGTGCACCATCAGCCAGGGTTGTCACAGGAAGGGGACCATCATGCACGAGCTGCTCCACACGCTGGGATTCTGGCACGAACAGAGCAGTCCAGACAGAGATCAGTATGTCACCATCGAATGGAACAACATTAGGAGCGGTATGTACAATATGTTCGTGTATATTACTGACATTTTGGGATGTGTATCCTTATATATGAACTTACAGCAAATTAAACTCAACATTCAATCATGTATTGATCAAATCTAACACAACAGCACGATAGATGTGTTCAAGATATTGTCTGGTTAGGTTGAGATTGTGCTTAATTCCTCGAGCTGACCAATTAACTTGCATTTATAATACACGTTGCAGAAACGTAATTGGCATGATTACATGCTTACATTACATTGCTAACGATTCACAGCACATACAGTTTATTTTCTCAATCTTACACTCAATTTAAATACGGTCTCAAGCAGTTAATATCTGAACCAACGCGTATCACTCCTCATTCTCGTTCGCTGATTGATTTGATATTCGTTACATGCGTGAACAAAGTCCGACATTCGGGAGTGCTGTATCCCATATGTAGTGACCACTGTCCGGTGTATGTTAACATTGAAACAGATAACAGAAAGACACGTGTTACAAGCGAATTATTTATGATTATTCTCGAGCGAATACAGAAAATATGAACCGAGACATTTCCAACATCAACATTCAGGAATCTGAAGATATAACTATGTTATCATCCAAACTAACCAACGACCTACTATGCATCTGCGACGCGAACATGCCAAACAAAACCGTATTGATCAGACCAAGGGACTCGCTGTGGATGAACAACGAAATACGTTCACTCATCAGGAGATGCAATAGGCAACATGAAATCACTAAGAAAAATAATTATCAACTGGAATGACACAAATTCAATCCCTTAGAAATAAAGTAATATCCGCTGTACGTAAAGGTAAAAAAAACCGGATACTGCAATAAGTAAATCAACCGATAATAAAACTTAGTGGAAATTAGTTAAGAACTATTTGCAAAATAAATCGGCCAAAAATATTTGTTATTCAATCATAGACGACGACGTTCTCTACGACGACCTGAACGATGTAACAGAAATTATGAATAGCTACTTCACTGGGCAATCATACGTAGATCCTGATAACGACCCCCTCCTGTTGATGCACGATGTGATAGTACCATCGCCAATATAGAAATAAGGTGTAAATGCCTTTCAGTAGAATTAAAATATATTGGTATAAAATGTGTAAACCAATACAATGATAATGTATAGATGAAATAGTTATCTACGTATAAATTGTCATTCTATGTTTAGAATTGTACCCTAACTGATATAACTTTGGAGATTTGGGAAGTATCTGTAGACACAACTAAAGCAACAGGCACAGATACAATAGGTAACAAAGTTCTAAAAACGAACTAGCTTCAATTCTAACTAAATTATTTAATTTGTCATTAAAATTATCCAAATTCCCTGACTCGTGGAAAGAAGCTTTCGAAATCCCTATTTATAAAACAGGCATCATACACGATTGCTCAAGGTATAGACCAGTTGCATTAACAAGTTGTGAAGCCAAAGTATTCGAAAAATGACGTTTTAAGTATTTTGATAACTATCTAACCTTCTCTCAAATCTTCAACCTGGATGTACCCCTGGCAACTCGACAACTAATCAAGTGACCTGTCAATATGACTTTATAACTAAAGCATTAGACAATGGTAAAGAAGTAAGAGCGGTATTTTGTGATGTTAGCAAAGCATTTGACAAAGTCTGGCATAAAGGAATAATACATAAAATAGAATCTCATGGAATTGACGGTAACTTATTGAATTGGTTTGAAAGATATCTAAATAACAGAACCCAGAGAGTTGTAATTAATGGTTACGCGTCGAATTCTCAACATGTAATAGTAGGCGTCCCCCAAGGCTCTGTCTTGGGACCCCTGATGTTCATAATATACATAAACGATATTGTAGATGATATTGACAGTAATATTAGACCTGTCGCAGATGACACTTCTCTCTACGTTATAATTGACGACCCTGATGTAGCTACAACCTGTCTAAATAATGACGTGTTTGTAATTTCAAATTGGGCCAAAAATGGAAGATTTTTCAATCCTAGAAAAACAAAATCAGTAGAAAAGTGAACAGACAACAAACCTAGTACTGCTCTCATAATGAATGGAGAACCAGTTGAAGAAGTAGAAAAGCATAAGCATCTAGGTCTGACCCTTCAAAGAAACTGCTACTGGGATGTTCACATAAACTCCATGATAAACAAGCTAGTCCCCTGATAAACTGCTTAAGAAGTCTAAAATACCGTCTGTCAAAGCTTGGAAATTATCTATAAATCTTCCATCTTACCATTTTTTTTATTATTGCTACCACATTTGGGACAGTTGTACTCAGGAACAGTGTATACTAAATACAGTAAAACTAAATCTATACGCGTCAATATGTGGTGCACTCCGTGGTACAAGCCATATATGACATGATATATGAAGAAACTAACCAAACACCACTGGCGGAACGTCATTACATTTCTTTTTATATATTTACTTTTCACAAAATGAAGAATAATCTAGCGCCTCAATTTCTCTGTAAACTCCAACCTACAACAACTAGTACTCATGATTATAAGCTCAGAGAAACCCTTCGGTGCGAACAGTTAAATGTAGAACAGCGACATATGCCAGACCATTTTTACCAAATACAATACAACTGTGGAATACGCTAAGCCATGAAATTCAAAAGACTGATACCATATCAGAATTTAAAAACTTGAAACCTGAAAGTAAATCTGATATATTCGACCTAAATTTTGGCTCGAGGGTTTGTCAAATTATCTACGCTGATGCTGATAATGATAAGTTCAACAGACATATCAGCGATAGCCCTTCGTGCTCATGTGGTCACCCGATCGAAAATGCGATACACTTTTTCTTCACATGTAGTTAATACACTGAATTAAGAATCCTTCTTCTATACTAAAGGATTCAGTATCAATACAGTACTACGGGGATGTACATCACTTACACCTAATGATCTACATAAATTATTGAAATCTATTCATCATTATATAACCACCTCTGATCGTTTTGATGTTTCATAAGCATTTTTCTAGTGACTACTTACCAAAAGAATGTAGTATCATGCATTGTCACTATCTGTGATGCGTACATATGTATAATATGACATGTCAGTTTCGTAATAATCTGTATTTATTTATTTATCCGGATGGAACATCATTGGAGCGGCCTTTAAATAAGGAGCTTGTTTGCCTATCCATTCATGAACTGTATCTTTTTCATGAATAAAATATGTTTAAACAATTTAAATTCTAACTTTCCATTTTGCTTATATAAATTGATATCAATGGGATAAAGGTACAGTCAAAATGGGTGAATTTAATTTTGATGATCGACTTCCTTATTTTTAAAATTCAACCTTTCGGTAATGGATTTTTCCATTTTAAAGTTACTCCTTGATTTGCTTCCAACTTCTATAAAACATATAAAAGAGTTCGTTGCTGTTGTCATTCAGATGAACTGTTTGAGAGATAACCCAGAAGTTGTAGAGTATTATTAAAGAGACGAAACTTTTATGGATGATCAACGTCTTTATTTTAACAACGGTGACGTTTCAGGTGAAGATCACAACTTCCAAAAGCACTCGACATCCGAGGCGACAACGTACGGTCTTCCATACGACTACAACTCCATCATGCACTACAACGCCTATGAGTTCTCCAAGAGCGACACCAGAAAAACCATCGTTGCCAAACAACCTGGAGTCTTCATCGGTCAGCGTATCCGACTCAGCACGTATGACATCAAGAAAATACAGATCATGTATGGCTGTATTCCAAAGGACAGCTCATGTAAGGATTCACCTTATCTTACATTGTAAAAGCTGTCATCAGTATAAGATATTTTCTTTTCAATTATGGATGTCGGGATTTTCAACTCTGAAGGGTATAATTATAATAGTTATAAAATATGTGATTACATTGATATTATATATATAACGAAGTGATTGTATGAAATGTTCCCCGTCGTCCAAAAACATTCAGTGTAACAATTGTTCTTTCTCTTTAAAGATATGCCTCCAACTGTAGGAACCCCAAGTAAGTAGAACAAAATACTGTCAGAAAAGAGAAAGGACAATCTCATTTCCATCAGATCGAACGATCTTTATACGAACCTCGCTGCGTTTCTTATCTGAGTACTGCACCATAGATGTCACATTTCACTCCAGCCAATTAGCAATGGCCCGACTTGAGTTGACATACGAAATAACACATTCAATGCCACTTCTGAGAAGGTCTCCGAGTGGATGAATTTATGGAAGTCGAAAGGACATCTGCGGGGTAGTACTCAGATCGAGGAACGAGGTACGAATATCACGTGCGATCTAATTGAAATGAGATTGTAAATTAAAATGCTATTTATATGATGAGATTAGAAAACTTACGTCCCCATTTATATTATAATGATACACTACTGTTCTTAAATCACACGTTAACAAGTTAAAGAGCCATCAAGGATGTTAGTGTTTCAAATAAAAATATATTTTGGAAAATATACTTATAACGTCAATCGCCAGAGAAATCTTTAATCTACAACATGACATGTGATAAATAATTTTCATATCACGACAATGTAATGGAATCTGATTTAAAAGAGAAGTTACCCTTCAACGCTAAGGGTATCTGACGTCATATAAACATAATCCCCTTAATTGCGTAAAACGTACTACACAAACAGCAAGCGCTTCCGAAGCGTGAAGGCTCGTCTGTAACGCAAGTCGCCATAACAACCCATGTGCTGCACGTGCTGAACGTGCTTCTCTTGCAAGTTGCCCTTGTCACACATTACTGAATATGACGATTGCTTTATAAACAATGTTTCTAAATGTCCTGAGAATTTACACCTTATTGCCTGTTTAATGTACTTTTTATTGAGATAAGACCAGCAAATTCTGACAAATTTTTACTCTCATTAATTATAAAATTCAAGCAAAATACCAAGTTGGGTAAAACAATTATTCCAATTTCTGTAGCAAATACATAATTAAATGTAATGGTAAATAAATAATTATAACCGCCAACAATTATATATTTCAATTTCTTTCATTGATCATAAACTTTGTTATTCTTTCGTGTCGTTGTAAACACTGTGTGACTTAGACCATAATGCTTTGCGCTTGAAAATAATAGACTGGATCTATATTTAGACTGGAAAACACCTTCACTAATTAGTGCAATTTCTCGGCTTATTTTGGGTCGAAAAAATTAAGTGTATATATTTCACTGAGCTAGATTTTTGGCAATTTTCCTATATATTCATCAATATCCTTGGTGGCTCTTTAACGTGCATTGATTTCAACCCGTAACTTCAAAGAGGATCTTGACCAAGTAATTGTTATTTTTATCACACCGGTATGATATAGTCGTCGCCCTGTCCATCCGTAATCATTTTGTTTCCGGAGCAGAAACTTTCCATGTATATTACCCATCAACTGAAGTGGTGTCTTTTGATATTTTCAGATTTCTGAAAGTTGTATTATTTTTCGTTTCAATAGAGACGTGTATGATTTGGACTTTGTTCAGAGACAGGTTCGTTTCCGTAGCACAGCTCCAAAACTCTTCATCATATCTTCCTGAAACTTTGTATATATTATGTATTACCCACTATCTGAAGCGGTGCCTTTGGATATTGTCAGATTTCTGAAATGTTTTTTTCTCCGTTTCCATAGAAACGCATTGACTTTGAACTTTGTTCAGAGATAGATCTGATTTCCGGACTCATTAACTCTTCATCATACCTGATACTCAGCATGTGTATTACCCGTTAAATGAAGTAGTAGATATACAATTATCTATCAAATATGTTTTACAAATTATGTAGGACCGGTGGAATATGTCATCTTCTGATGACTCTTGTTTTAGTTTTGTTTAAAGATTATTTGTTTTGATAACATCGAATGTCTCAAGCGGTGACAGCTAATATTCCATGTTAATATTTCATTTTAAAGCTGTATACAAAGACTCATGCACTTTCCAAAACAACATGTGTGACTGGCACAACATCGGAAGTGACGACATGAACTGGGTCAGGAGGAAGGGGCGAACACCTAGTGGACATACTGGACCCAACTATGACCACACTCTCAGCTATGAAGGTGCCACTGATGTCCATGTTCTAACAAAAATATCTTTGAGACATATATGTTTTAAATTCGTTACACTGAATTATATAATCATCTACTTATATCGGGCACGTGTATCATTTGATATATTTAATTTGTTTAAGATCGATGGACATTGTTCAATATATTGTCATAAGTACATGTTAAATATTATTTAGCGTTTCAAAACCGTTTTAAGGAGTCCTTTGTTTCAAATGTTACCCAATTTTCATGAAAAACCTAAAAATGCCAGTAGAGTACTGTCATCTATCAACGATAAATCTAAAAAAAATGAGTGGATTGTTTTTAAGATCAATATGTGTAAGGTACACTCCTTTCTCTCAGTGAGAGTAATAATACACCTCTAATTATCAAAATGAGGAATTGAACGTCATGTTGTACCCCACCAGGTTATTACATCTACTTGGAAGCCAGCAGCCACGACGATGATGAAGGAATACTGGTCTCCAAGCAATATTCTGCTGGCACCTACTGCGTGACATTCTACTACCATATGATGGGCAAGGACGAGGGAACACTGAGTCTGAAGGCTGCAGATAGCCGGGGAAGTCACACCGTCACGTCCGTATCAGGAGATCACGGAGACTTGTGGAAGACGGTTCAAGCAGAGTACACCTCCCAGCATTCTTTCCAGGTTGGAGATGCATCCTCAATGTGTTTCATGTGGTTCCAGGGTCCCGAATTGATACATTGTATTAATCAAATTACTTAATAACGTGTATACAATTTTGTCTCGTAGTCTCTACATTGTCTGAAAGGTAGGTATTGTCAATGCCCTTGTACAAACATGTACAATCAACAACTGTAACTATTGTTTGCGTTTGTCAAGAGGCCAGCTTTCCATATTGGATTATTCCCATCATGTTCATAAGGGGATAGGGTCGATGCCTTTTTTTTCAACAAAACCTGTATCCAAAAAAATGGTATCATTTATAAATCTCCAGCTATCCAGCCAGTAAACACAAATCCTGTCATGTTAACGTGTAGCTTAATTTCTGTCGTTTGTGTACCGTTGACGTGTTTTATTTTGGTTCCCCAGTTCCAAATCGACGGAGTAATCGGACATCATCATTACTCGGACATGGCTATCGACGACATCTCAGTCCACTCTGGCAATTGTCCTAAGGGTAGCATCATCGGATAATTGCTACTTATCTCTATGTATATGTAATAAAAAAAACTTCTCTTATCTTTTTTTTTTATTTCTGTATAAGAACGTCATTCAACGCCACTTAGAAAGAGTCATTATATTCATTAAATAAATATATTGAAACATACATTAAGCAGAATATTTTATTGATCTTTTCTCTCAAACTACACTGAATAGAACAGAACGTAATTAACTCAAACGAGGGATCACAAGCCGGTATGTAGTCAAGTCTATAGTTCAATACGATGACGAAATACTAGGTAGCTGTAGCTCGAGAATACACTTCATAAAACATGAATAGTGTTACATTTATAATAGACTATTGGGCTGAAATCAATATAACATCATCATAAACAAACCGAGTGGTAAAAAGTAACTTTGCATGTTTTCCAACTGTACTTATAAACTATTTATAATATTAGTTTAAACAGAGTTGCATACACAGAGTGGAAGTTCTAATTTTGAAATTTAAATATTAACTATCAATTTTAAAAGCACGTTGACTAATTTTGAAATCATGATACTGATTCTAAAGTCCGTCACATAGAGATATGCAAGTGATTGTAAGCGATTGTTGACATATCAATTATAAAAGCTTTTAAAATTACGCCAATAGTTAAACATGAAAAAGCTGAATGATCTCTGAAAAGTAACGTGAGGAAAATCATCGTTGTTCGTGTATCGTGATCAATAAGCTCTTTGGCTTGTCACCCATTTTCAACTCTCGATGAGAAACAAAAGCGTCTTTTCAAAGATTTTTAAAATAGTATATTTATCTAAAACATTATTACGTCATATTTCATCACGTTATATCTGTAATGCAAAGTTGTTAATTATTGCTCGGCTTATATTCAAAAGTTAAGCACCATCAAATTGAAGATTAAAAATTGATCCCAAAATGATATATTTCTGGAAATAATAGTAAAATGATTTGGAAGTAGTTTCATAACAGTTGTGATAAAAAAAATAGTTAACTGGATTTAATTTTAAGAATTCTACTTTCTATGTTGATGAGTTTGTTAAAAATTCCACAATGTATTTAGATAAAATATGATTTTGTTTCTTCCCTCCCTTTTGCAATTGTATTACTCTCTTTCTGTCGTACACATACAGCTTTTAGATTAAGCTGGACTTCTGTAATGCTCATCCTGTCTGTGAGAGAACACCATGATGCTTAACTTTAGAATGGATTTAATACGATATACCGGTAATTTAATACGCAAACCTGGCCTCTTTGTTAAAACCCCAGGATAGTTTAAGTAGCAAAAGCCTAGCACCATTCCATCTTTGCGTCTCAAGACATACCAAACACACACACACGCACAAATGCACGAAGTTCAAATTGTTCCTAAGAAGAACAGAAGAACACTAATGTAAGATAAGGAGAGTACAGTGAACCGTTTTTGAGATAAATCCTCTGACGAGCTTCATATACAAGGTCACATGCCCAAACATTCCTCTGTAACCATGAGGATAATGTCGTCACGAAATTTATGCAGCTATTATAATATAGCCTTTCCTAGAACTTTGTGTCTGATATGAAGAAAATCCAGTGAATAGTTCTTGAGATAATCTGCTGACAAGGGTAAAATGGCAAAGTATCGTTGTGTCCTTGAAATGAAGGTCACGGTCAGAAAAGTATGTAAGGGCATTACTCCAACTATGGTGAATATGCAAAATACGAAAAGTATCCAGTGTACGGCACTTTTGCATTTCGTAGGGACATACGCTACCGAAGGTTAGGTGTACTAACGCCTACAGTGACAATTGCCTACGGGGATTTATAGCTACAGTTTGAGTTGTGACAGCGATACGCTTACCTGCACACAAGTGAACTGTTCCAATCAGTGTGCACTAATGCCTACAGTAGAGAAGTAATAACACAAGCTGAGGGATTAGTGGAGCAAAGAGCAAAAGGCTTATGAACAACTGTCATGAAACTGCTATAGAAATTTAATTTACTGTGTAGGTAAAGCTTTCTCAGTTATTTCCATTATCAATACATCCACCTTTAGCCAGACATTAGTGTTCAACTTAAAAAAAGTCATTAGATAGAAACTTCATCAACGCAATTAATATTTCAAGAGTCAACATTTCACTATAAATATATTTTTCAAAACCAAAATATCAATAAATAATTCAAAGTCATCATTTCACTAAAGTCAATATTTGATCAAAGTCAACATTTCACTAAGTTCAAAAAAATCTTTTTCAAAATCAACATTTCATCAAAGTCAATACCTGATCAAAGTCAATATTTCACTTAAGGATGTTTGCTACTCAAATTTATAGTATTAAACTTTTTTTCTAATTTATATTTTTTAAAAGATCAAAGTATATGATTGGAAAATCAGCATTAAAGATATTGGGTAGTGTGGGTTTTTACGAGATATGAAGCCTGTAAGATAGTGGGGTGAAGTACAATTTTAACATGGGAGTCTATGGGGGAAATGAGAAAAAAAACTACTAAAAACTTTAAAATACTACATTTCTATTTGTTTTCCTGTTTTGATATGTTACAAAGTTCATGTTACCCTACCGAAATCGATGAAAAATATATATGGTAATGTGGGGTTTTTAAGCTTTGACACAAAATGTACATGTAAACCCCTTTTTTTTAGGGCAATTTATGCTGTTTAAGCACTTTTTAGAGGTTCTAAAGTCACAGGTTTAAAAGGTTTAAAAGTATATAGAAGATGTAGAATATCATGAAGTAAATAAAGATGAGAAAAAATCTTTACTTAATCATATTTCATTTTTGAAGTTCAATGGGAAGGAGCGGAAAATATCTTTTTCAAAACCAAAATGTCACATTTTTGTTTTAACTGTAGGCATTAGTCCACAAAATAACGGGTCATTCCACTTTGATGAAAGGTTGAAGGATGTAAAAATCAGAACCACTGGTGCATTAACTTGTTTGTTTAAGACGATGAAAAATATATATGGTAATGTGGGGTTTTTAAGCTTTGACACAAAATGTACATGTAAACCCCCTTTTTTTTAGGGAAATTTATGCGGTTTAAGCACTTTTTAGAGGTTCTAAAGTCACAGGTTTAAAAGGTTTAAAAGTATATAGAAGATGTAGAATATCATGAAGTAAATAAAGATGAGAAAAAATCTTTACTTAATCATATTTCATTTTTGAAGTTCAACGGGAAGGAGCGGAAAATATCTTTTTCAAAACCAAAATGTCACATTTTTGTTTTAACTGTAGTTTTAACTCCACAAAATAACGGGTCATTCCACTTTGATGAAAGGTTGAAGGATGTAAAAATCAGAACCACTGGTGCATAAACTTGTTTGTTTAAGACTGTAGGCGATCGTCCCTGTAGGCGTTAGTAGACTCCACCCTACCGAACGTATTTCCCGCTTTGCGCTAAACCGCGGCGGGGGATAATACATTCAGATCGATAGTTCCATAGCCGAACCGTCGATCTTAATTATTTAAGTTCCAATCAATAATACTCTTTAGCAATTAAAAATCGGAAATAGTTCCTTATAAACAGAATTATTCATCGGAATGTTAGCTGTCGATCAGTCCGGGAGATCCAGCGCATTTGTGACAAACGATATTTTCCTACCAACACTAAATGCAGTATACATGTATAATTCGCCTTGACATCCGTCTTAGCTCACCAACCACGCTATATTTAGGGTCCTGGAGGAAAATAAAGATGTATTTCCTTAGCATGTTTTCAAGGTGACCCGACAGTCTGATAAAAGTCGAAGGTATTCTGAGGAATTAAAGTTTCTAAATAGTGCATTAATCCGGATACGAACTCATATTGGTAGGGAATTCCTCTCAAACGTCTGATGATGAGTAATATACTTGCATGTTTTGATGCAGTTCGTATCCCGCTAGACACCTATTATGTAAAATGAGTTCCTCTATGGAGTCGATTTTAATCAGACCGGGTGACCTACTTTGTCTAGGAACTATTCGACAAAATGCGTATTACATGTAAACCCTCTACATGAACTATTTTAAATTTAAAAGTAATTAAATATGTGATTGAAATTCTGTACCAGTAGTCGACACGAACTGTAGCGTGATGGGGATGTATTTTCCAAAGTAATATATTTGTGACGTCTCGAAACTAGATTATTTCAATAAAATTACAATCATCAGATTGAACTTAGCGCTCGTACAGTGTCGCGTTCTAGGATCAAGAGCGCAGCGATTTACGAGTTACGTTCGATCGGATTTGAAAGAAATTGCATTTATTTTGTTTTCAAAGACAGACAGACAGACATATTTTATTTAAGTGTCACATGATATGTTAAAAGTAAAATATCAATTGTAAAACATAGGATATAACATATCACCCAGCCATAATATTGGCTTACGAGACACTATTCAAATACATGAACTATGATACATACAACAGAGATGATAAATAATAATAAAAAATATGTAATAAAATAATGTGTAGGTAAAATAATTTAAGAATGTAACTGACGTCTGCGGAACATATCATTAAAGATCTGATGAAATGCATTTTTTTCAAGAATGACAGATGATTACCTCTACGTATATTGTACATCGGAATCAATTGAGCATAAAATCGAGACAATATACACTTGCAATTGATAATTAAAACGATTTTAATTCACCCATTTTAACACTAGCGCAATCAGTTGGGTGAATCATTTTGTAAATGCTCACTGAGGCGTGACTGTGATAAGCGACAGACGGGGTCGGCTAGACAGCTACTCCGCCGATTCTCGTTAATTAATTAATGATGATTATCACTGCCGCTAAATGAATTAATGAGGTGTATTACATCGCCAAAAAGACATGTTTATGTAATAATTGTGTAATTGTCATCTGCGGAATTACCTAGTTGGATATCTAAACATTCGATATATGGGAAATTTAAGTTGGTTTATTGAAGATTTCTTTGTGAAATTAACAATCAAAATGTTGCGATAGATATTGCGTTGAATTATGACTATCGCCTAAAATCAGATTCCTCCTGATACGTCACAGAAGTCATCCCTTCAGGGGCTACACCCCCGCAGACTTTCATTCTGGTCGCCGGGGCTAAATAAGGCGTTTTTTTAAAAAAAGCCGTATATAAGTAATTTATGGACCGATTTCAGAAATTTAAAATCGAGCAATTGTCAAATTGACATCCCATTTTAATAAATCCGCTAAAAGTTTAAGAGCATTAATGTCAGTTGCGTTCATAACTGCATTGAAATTTATGAAATCACTTTGGTCAAGGTTAAAACTAAAGTTATCTATAAGGGTGCATTTAAGATCCTGGTAAAAATCACAATAAAAAAGAAAATGGGCTTCAGACTCAAAAGGGGCAAAATCTATGACTAAGGTGTGTGGGGGGTTTACAATATATTCCCGTTTCTATATGAAGCGGTAAAACATCACATCGTAACTTAGTTAGGTTACTACGTATACGCCTATGTCTGGACATAATATTTCTGACATGAAGTTCTGGTCTACAGTCTTTTTTAAACAACAGTGTCGCGTTCTAGGATCAAGAGCGCAGCGATTTTCGAGTTAAGTTCGATCGGATTTGAAGGAAATTGCATTTATTTTGTTTTTAAAACAATACCCTTCATGAAATAGATTCCACATGCAGTGCAAATCTTCCACTCTACTCTTCCACTCTACACAATGCGATTTGGCAGCCAATACACTACATTGATTTTACTGCCCGTGCTCTCACCGTGCCTTTCGCACTTTTACGATCACTCGATTCTTACTGAAAACCATTTCGCTGCTAACAACCTTTCGCAGCCTACTGGATAATAATAATAATAATAATAATAATAATAATAATACTTTATTGCCTTTTCAGGAATTTGTTTTACATCAACACAGAGCTTGAACAATCATATGCAATATTTATGTACACGCATTTAATTCTTTTCACATTTATTCAATAGACATATTGTGTTTGGAACAAAAGATGTACGGGCTCTCTTAGTTTTCAAAACTGGAACTTTGTAGCGGCGGCCTGAAGGGAGAAGGTGATATTCTGAATGTAGGTAATGTGTCGGGTCAGATATGATTTTGACAGCTTGATTTACGATTTGCCGCTCATATATATCAGTTAAACACTCGAACTTGACACCGGCAATCTTACTCGCAACGTTCACAATTTTGTTAACTTTACATTTAAGATGAACTGAGAGAGACCCGTACCAACAATGGAATGAAAATGGATACAGATGCCGAGTTAACAAACGAATCTGGATCATACACTGTACAAACTTACACTTTGAAGAAGTTTTCTAATATTCATTATCCAGATATGAATCATTCTTGGTGCATGGTAAATACGTGTTATCCAAACTTTTAATCAGACGAGTGTGACAGTGGAGTCGTGAAAACAATACTAACTGTTAACGCAATAGAGTGACGTTATAATCGTGGTCTAGTTTTCGTGAATTGTGAACAACCAATTGCTTTGAAACGTTGACATCGGTTATATGGCGATTATAATGCACATGGCAGTTGGTCATAAGTCTTGTTTGTTGCAGCATAGACGGCGGATAACCCTCAAGCAATTGGTTGGTTACATCACACTCACGATCTATGTTCAGCACAGACAATAGTAGTCTGAAGATGCCACCGCGTGTACGGTATACATGTAGTTTGAAGTCGGTCGAACAATCACCTGACACGTCCCAGGCGCTGGTCCGTAGTTGAACTCCACGCACGACTGGTTGTGGGCACAGTGGGTTGCGCAGTCCAATAGGGACAGGATGACGGGGGCAACTGGCCAAGTCTGGCGAAGTTCGACTCCCGGGTTACGGGTGAAACGGGTCCATGGCTTTCCTTGTAAACAGAAAATAAAATATTAAACTATTCCCTAGTGTTTGTCGGATATCATTTGTATCTCATCGAGTCGAGTGAGGAAGTGGTGTTTTCACGAGTGGATGATATTTTCTTCACGACTTGCTACTCCTTTTGTGCAAATAATAAACATATGTTAAATTATATCGGTATATAGTTACATGAATTATACTTTCGACAATAAATAACAAAATCAATATCTATAATTTAACCGCGTACGTTTTGCGGAAACATTTCAAAATGAATGTTTATGTTCATTTTCGCTAATATTTCCGTCCTTGTAAATAACGTCTTCGATGTTGACACTAAAAATCTACTATTGAGTTCACGAGCCATATTTTTATCGACTGACTCCTATTAACATGAACTTACTAGATTTACAATACAATACAACAAGAAGAAATATTTACCTGTATATTGGTTTTCAACTGAGGACTCAGTACCGAAAACTTCCAACTCACAAGCCTCTAACGTGTCAAATGCGTCAAAAAGATGGTTTTTCGAAAATTTCAAGAACCTTCCCTGCACGTCTTGGTGACAGACCAAGGTTCCTGAACTCTTCATCAGTCCATCATGCTGTAGACAGAGTCGACCGACAACGTTGGTACAGTGGACAGGGTTCACATCGAACAGTTCGATCTTGAAGTCGTGAGCACGGTAGCCTATAATATAACAAGCGATAACATTGTGTGTTTCAATTGTTATCGGTGAACTGTTTTCATGTATATTGGAATGTAGCACGGTATGTACATATCATGAACGATAATAAAAATCACCATGATGAAGTCTACATATATGCAAAGAAGTTGTAACTATTTTAAACTTTATATTTCAAGATATCACAAAGAGGAAATTTAATCAATCAAGGTAAAGTACTATTTCAGTAAAGGCGATTTAATAAGTCAAAACAAACAATAAAAATGTACCCTAAAGCACGTTTTTTGCATATTTTGTTTTCTAAAATTTTATACACTTTATTGGTACGTTAATGGGAAAAACATCTCATTATACGACATGATAATCCGTATCCATAGAAAACGGTTTTTCGTATTCGAAGAAAAAGGTGCGACGTATAAAACCACAGTGGTGTGGAACTATTTAGTGTGAGAGGTAGATATGAGGTCTAATGAGAATTTGATACCTCCATGAACTTAATCAATTTTGAAGTCAATTCTTAAATAAACTAAAACCTGTAGAATTCCATCAAGTTTATGATCTCAGCGAAATAGCATCGCAACGACTGGGTACACGTAACATGATGAAGCCACAACTGTAGACAAGATAACATCACACATGCAATTGTTCTACAAATACACCCTCCACTGGAAAGAAAGAGTAATTTCTTATCGACTGACCATATGATTCTCTGATAGTGATCGCCACACTGTTGACCAGGAAAGTGTCCACTAGATCTATCACTAGCCACGGGTTCCAGTCATAATGGTCGCTGCTGTAACATGGTTCTGCGTAGACATCGACCACATTACCAGGAGCATGGCTCGGAGATCCAGGATAGAATGAACTTGCAAACACAGGCTTGTGCAGAGCTACGTTACAAGATGCACTGCCTGTAAGTAAATGACAAAATAAATATGTGACGGTTAACGTACAGGTTGAAGTGAATACTCATTTACATTTTCACATAACCTCACAAAATATATATCAAATCGATAAGATCTTAGACGATTAACTGCCCTGGACAAAGCCATTTTAGTATCTAACCCAAAATAATGGTAATAGACGTAATTACATTTATATATACATATATAGGCAAATATATGCTTTATGACAACATCATCTTTCACAGATGAATTCAACAGGTTGTGAGGTTAAAGGAAGTTTTAAGGAAATCAGATGTACTTACCTAGGATAGATAAGAGGAGAAGAATGGCACACCGCATCCTGACAAGCGTCTCTCTGACAATGTCATGTCACAACAGCAGTGGTGTGTATACTCTTCATCAATACTGCAGCGCGCTTCGTTATAACGAAAAACATTTTAATTTAAAACTGTTGTACTTAAGTCGAGTTGTACATAGTTCTCCAGCAGCGGAGCATGCGAGAAAACGGATAATCAAATGAATTCAACAATTAACAGTGAACTATGTCAAATTTGTTCGCGGGTATGATTAGTACGTTAGAGCTGCAACCAACACATTGAACGTGTATGGATTTTAGTATCCTATCGCACAATTAAAAAGACACGGTTGACTTATCACCCGATATATAACAAACAGTAATATAATGAATACACACATAATAACAATTTGCTTTGCTTAACAGCTATAGTTACATACATGTAGCTTTGATAACAGTGCAATAATGCTGTATGCGCAGCGTGACACAGATTCATGGTGTAAAATAAACAGTGTACATGCGGCACACCACACAAGCAGAACTGCCCCGAAACAGATGGTCTCTCCTTTCACTGTTCCGCCTTCTCCACAACCACAATAAAATTGGCACATTTTTAACCAAAAATTGTTCATCACTGAATTCATTTCAAAATTTGATCAAAACCTAACCCATATCTCATGACCTTGACCTTTGACCATCAATGTCACACAATCAATGACCACTTTTCATGTAATGATTCAAAGTGTTAATAGTTAATATAAGGCATATTCGCAAAAGCATGTTTAAATTGTGACCTCGCTGTGACCTTGACCTTTTGACGGATTTTTAGCGTCTACAAGGAATATTATTAGTGATTTCAGAACTCGTGATCTTGACCATTGACCTTGATTGTGAACATGTCAAAATAATTCCACAGGCATATAAGAAGGAAGCTATGCATATATATGCTGTCTTAAAACGATCGTGGAAAATAGTTATTTAGTAATTTCAGAACTGGTGACTTTGACCTATTTCATGATCTTGACTTTTGACCTTCAAGGTCATACAATCTATGATTCCTTATCACTGTGTATAACAATCAGGTAATGAATCGAAGTGTTCAAAGTTAAAATAAAGCATGTTGTTGTGACCTCGCTGTGACCTTGACCTTTGACGGATTTTAGCATGAACCTTTTCAAATCTTGGTCTTCCTCCATAGTTCATAAATACCCAATAGGAGCCTGATAGCACAAGAACTTTTAATGTTATCGTGTTTTTTGGAGTGATTTCAGAACTTGTGACCTTGACCTTCAAGGTCACGCAGTCACTTTTCATTGTGTATAACAATCGTGTAATGATTCAAAGTGATCATAGTTAAAACAAGGCATATTCGCAAATGCATGCTTAAACTGGTGACCATGACCATATCTCGTCAAGGTCGCACAATCAATGATCACTTTTCATAGTATATAACAACCAATGGTTAATAATGGTTTAAGGAGTTCATGGTTAAAATAAGAAAAGCCTTTAAAAAGGCAGGGTTGGAGGCATCTTGTTAAGGCTAAAATATATTATAAAAAGGATATGTACGTCATATGTACATATGGCAAAATGAAGCCTGCATTATGGTCATTTTGGGGGATAAAAGCTTTGATTACTAATCACACAATTAGTTATTCAATTCAAAAGTCGCAAATAAAAGAATTTTACCTCGATCATTTAAGTTGTGTATATGCTTTTCAATTTACATACATTATTTATTCATAAATAAAATAAAATTATAAATAATCTACCATTTGGAATGAAAGTGAACATTCAACTTCCCCGATTTATTTTAAAGCGCAACTCCCGGGTGCTTTTGCTCCAATTTTGAAGTAGGCCTATATTATGAATTTGATCAAAACGTTGTTGACAGTTGTGTCATTGTTAGATTCCAGCAATAAGAATATGTAGGCCTATTTTCCCTGAAACACGCAGTCAACCATTTATTAAACATTTGAAAATTTAAAGTGTACCAATTCGATTGATTATGAAGCATATTCTGTTTATCTGTGGAAGGAAGGCATATGGACCTTTTTTAATTCAAGGATAATGACCCGGTATCCTCATGCTTGGTGCTATCAGTTTGGACATAAATATGGTTCTATCCAATATGTGCTTATACATGTACAAGCTTCACTATCATTAATTCAATAACAGTACATTAAGTAGGCCTACCATTATGCAAGTCTGATTGGCATTGAAAATATTGATAACTGAGTGGAAGGTTGGTGTGTTGATTGACAACCACTATTATCGTTTAGTATATGCTTGCTCCGCGCGTATAACATTAGCTTGTAAAGTTTCTTGGATTTTCCGAAACTGCATTGCGAAATTATGCACTTGAATTGGTACATGTCTGCTCATGGAGGTGTAAAATGGCTTTGAATTGAAAAATCTTATGTTTACTAACATTCAGACTCAGAATAACACAACGGTCGTTTCTATTTTAGATGTTTAGACAAAATCTCTTTTCGCAGTAAAAGGGGATAATTATTTCAGATAACCACATGGTCACGTGGTTACAAATTTGTTACAGCCGTGTTCGTTGGTCATATGCTTTTTCCAAAGTATGAAGAGGCCAAGCATGATTGGTCGAAAGTTTATTTTGAATATTCCAACAGTAATATAGCGTCAAATCCAACTGCGTATGAGGTTGGAGGCGGTTTGCGCCTCCAACCAATAAGGCATATTTGCAAATGCATACTTAAGTCGTGACCTCGCTGTGACCTTAACCTTTTGACGGATTTTAGCGAAAACCTTTTCAAAGGTGAATGTCAAACATGGCGGGGCCGATCACTCGAAAGCGCTTTTCTTTCATTTGAAGGGTCGGGATACGAAATCAAATTGCCAAGCGATTACGAAATGGTTATGTTTGTCGTCGACATCACGTTTTCCATTGAAACATTCCTAATTTCTCCGCTCAAAAGCGGTTGTTTCGTGAAGCAGGTTTTTGGCGTACTTGTGAAAAAAGGTCTTTTCTCGAGTTTCAATCAATGTAGCTCGGCCAAAAATGAATCGATTTTGATAATATCACAATCAAGCTAAAGGGATTTGGGGTCAAATCGTCACCAAATCTACGATTAAGAATCCCCACTGGTCAAGGAGTTTGTACATACAAAATCAGTTGTCTAGAGATACAGGTTCTGGAGAAGATGTCGAAAAAGCGAAAAGTATACAGACGCTCGGATCGACGGATCGACGGACGCCGGACGCCGGACGCCGGACGCCGGACGCCTTTCTATGCCTTAAGCGTATCATGCATTTCAGGCCCGATTAGTTCAAAAGGTGAATGACGTGCTAGCTAGAATATCATGTCAAATAAAAGTGTTGTTCAACATAAATCAGTCCCATAGTAGTCTGAAGAAGTCGTAGCCAAAATGGAATCAGTTGAAGTTGGTCGAACATATCCTTGCTGCTGCTCTGTAGTTGAATCCACCACAAGTTTTAATATTGGCACAGTAGGTAGCACAGTCCAAAAGTGACAGATTAAGTGGTATGCTCGGTGAGGTTTGGCTGAATTCGACTTCCATGTTACGAGGAAAACGGACCCATGAGTTCCCTTGAAAACAAAAGGCAAATATTAAAACATATAAGTTGTATTAGACATACATGCATTTAGATAGTGACCAAATATAACATGGTTATACTTTTGATATAAACTTCAATACGCTGTCGGCACGGTCAGTGTTGGCGATAATTGCCTTCCTTTGTGGCTCTGGGTTCAAATCCCGCTAGGAACTCGGCCCGAGAAAGTAAAAGAATTTGTACTATTGAAGGTACTAATGCATTGATCAGATCGAGCAAGAATTATAACATGACGGGACATTGCAATTGACGTACCTGGGTTTTTAGATAATCTCAAGTGTGTTTCGAAACATCATTTGATAGTAATCGTCCATATGGAATGACTTTGGCATTGGTCTATTTTTGGAAACGAAATTGGCAATTTGAGCCTATCGGGGATGCCTAGTAACTTTGCTGCAGAGTAACCGGAAGTAAAGTAATCATGACTGTCCTCGATGAAAACTGTCGCTGTGGAATTAATTAAAACCCAGGTACGTCAATTGCAGTGTGCCGTCATGGATGACTTTTTTGCGCGATCTGATGCACCAACTTTTTGGCAAATAACTGGGTCAGTATTAGCTAACAGGACATATTAAGCGATTTTAAAATATTGTTTTCAAGCGATTTTTTTTCTTCAAGTTGGTGGGCTATAAAATGGTTCATGTCAGCAATACGGTAATATTTAAAGCTTTGAATAATCATACCTTTACTATTATCCGATCGATTTTTATGTTTAATGGCTTGTTGTAAAAGACACATGTATTGGCTCTGACGTGGTATATGTTATTGAATGATAATATGATGACAACATTATGAAATATAGTTTTAAACGGACATGGGGTGTAGCATATAAAATAGCATTTAAAAAAAAATATTAGTACTTGGTAACTAATAACTTAAAAATGTTGATCTCACTGTGGGCTGTAGATACAGGTGCACGCGTTGCTACTTAAAGTTCACATATCTGCAGCCCGTCAGTATTTTCGTTGACAAGGTACTTGGACACTCGTAGGAATCGTCCCTCCACTTCTTGCATGCAAGTCAAAGTTCCTGAACTGCCCAACTGACCATCATGCTTCACACAGAGCTGACCAACAGCGGAGGTGCAGCGGACCGGGTTCACGTCAAACATTTCGACCTTGAGGTCGTGGGCACGATACGCTGGACAAAAATCAAATGACTTAAAATAACCATTCTTAGAAATGCATAGAATATTTTGTAAAGGAATCGCCCCATCACTTACCGGTGACGGAACGTCCAAGCGCACGTCATGCTGCGGGCAGAGTCAGCCAATAGCAGTACAATGGACCGGGCTCACATCTAAAATCACTTTGGATGTGGAAAATCCCGTAATGTATCTCGAATGAGATATTGACGTTTGAAGTTCGAAATGCAAAGGCAGACAACTTACAACTCGACAAAATTCCATTTGGACAAACAATATATAATGTGTTCTGGATAAGAATGGATTGGTTCTTCATGAAGGTTCGTCCTAAAGGCGTATATTTAAAGATATACACAGGAAGGTCATTGTTTTTTGCATCGATAATGCAGACCAACGTATGGACGTGACAGCAAAGTAACAATTCAGAGAGACCCCATAGTAATCATTGCAAAATGCAATATCAATGTCTTTGGTATTCGTCGTGTTTCATGTGTTTCTTAAAGCTTAAGCTGTCCCTGTAACATACCACAACTTACCATATTCATCATCAATGATAGTGATGGTGACGGCGGCAACGACAGTAGTTCTCAGTAGGTCAATCACCAGCCAAGGCTCGAAATCGTTATAGTCGCTTTTGAAAAAGTTCAATTCGAGGGAATCCACTGCGAAGCTAGGTTCATTACTCGTGTGAAATGAACTTGAGTACGTTGGTTTGTGAAGAGCAACGTTGCTGTTTGACAAATCTGAAAATAGGTTTTTGAATAATAACATGAAGGGGCTTTTATCTCAAGATGATATCTTTGTTTGTATTCCTATTCAAGAATTTAACCCACCTTGAAGAGATGTTTCAGTAGCAACCACTTCCAGTTCACACATGACAAGCGTGTCATACTGGTCTAGAACACTATCTTTCGACACTTTCAGGAATCGTCCCTCCACTTCATGATCGCAGACTAAAGTCGCCGAACCGCCCAACTGCCCATCATGTTTGAGACAGAGTTGACCAACAATACTGGTATTCTTAACCGGATTAACATCAAAGATTTCAATCCTGAAGTCATGCAATCGTGCACCTGAAACATATGTAAGCTAATGAATAACTAATACCCCGTTTAAATTGACACACTTGTAACGTGTATAATTAGGTCTTCAAGACGTGTGTCTCGATGACCTATTGTTATTATCCGAATTTCCCTTATTATTTCTACGATATTTTCAACTCGATTCAGAACTAGCGGCTAGACCGATTTGCATGAACTTTTCAGGGATGATCTTGTTCTTGAGTTAGCTCCCCTTGAAATAAAAAATTCACACCTCAATAGCTCGGAAACTATTCAAGATAATTTCACAAAACCTTCACCAAAACTTTCCACACTTTTTTCTGAAAAACCCCTGAAAATTGTGTGAACTTTCGTCGCGGTTTTGAGCGTACGCGTCTTTTAAAATCTTCTTCTCGAGTTTGGCAATACATAGAGCCACATAAGTAGTTCATTGTAAAGCTGAAGGAATTTTTAAAGGAACCCCCACACCAATGGTCTATTTTCAGCGGTTGACGAACTACAGCCACTTTAAACGTGATGTTCTTGAAAATATAGATGTTGGGGTTGGCATTCAAAGGGATATATCTTCTATTCCGATTCCGATTCTGTTCGTTGCAATCTGCCCTACGTATTGAGGTTAACAATTCCATACCATATCGTTATCATATAAAAGTGATAGTTTCGGCACAATTTGGACATTTTTCTTTTTCGTAAACCACTCAGGATACACTTTAGTTTAATATTTAGCTCATTTTGAAGTAGAGATACCATTTTATTAAGGACAATAACTTGCATGTATCTGACACAGTTTACGTGTGACTGGTCATAGAACATCGTCATTTTTCGAAAATCGCCATTTTCATCCATCTTCAAAGGCTCACAACTGCTTTACTAATTATGCAACTGGAGCTTTAGTCACACCTACGTATGCACAATGTCAAGAACAACAACTTATATTTCGAACTCTTTCATCAAAAAGTAGATAGTTAAGGTTCAAACACCACAGGCGTCGTATATAAAGGTCAGAACATAAGCATTTTAAAGTATGTTCTTGAATATTCAGAAGATAATAACGCATTAATAATGTATGCAATCGAAATGATGAAAATATTAACCATTTGTTTTAATAATGAGAGACATCATGTAGGGGTCCATTAATATGGGATTTTTCCATTTTCAGAGGGGTATTTTCTTTAGAGAATATTTGGTAAAGAACTACTAAAGATAGAGACATGTTTGATAAGTCATTTTAAAGCAGAGAAACTGATAAAAACAAGAGTCCAACATCGGGTTCAAGGTCAAGCAGAAGTCTTGAAGACCTAAGTAGTGACGCGTCAAAGCTAGTTACATTGAGCGATTATTTACCAAGAATGTCTCTGTATCATTAATATCATATATTTGGAATATAAACTTTATTATGCGACTATATGACGAACCTATTAATAAACCTAATAACGTATGTTCAACCCTCAAAAACAAACAACATATTAATTCGATCGACTAGAGGCGTCGGTAGGCCACACACTGACACATATATCAAGAGTCATTGTGTACACAGGAACTTGAAGATACTTGCTGATACTGTTGTTAAAGATTTTTAAAAACAAACCTACAATTATTTGACAGTTGTCACAAATGCACTGTACCATATCATAAGATGATTTTTCGAATATTCATTCAAGCGAGAAATACTTGGGTAAACGTCCGGTTATGCTTTTCAATGATTGGTAAACAGTTATAGGATTAGCATGAGGTGTGTTGAATTTTGCGAAAGTAGATTGTGTATTTGACCTTTTCATATTTATCAGATTTAGATACCCATTTATCAGATTGTTTTATTACATCGATAACACTCTAAATTATATGACATATTTGCATATGGGTTTTATATTTATATAATATCAGTATGTTATCTCAAGATATGAACATAGAAGAATTCTTAATAAGATCAAAGTATTTAACATAATGTAAACATCGTCCTTTTTATATTCATCATATTTACACATGTTGTATTGTATAGGGCATGTGCTTCTACTTCTGACAATACTTAAACTGTGAAAAATGTTTTTTGTCATAAAAAATCAAACATAAAAAACGAGTTCCATTGTTTTTATGCTGAGAATAATGAAACCGATTACTCAGACCAGGGCGGAAAATTGTCACATCAAGACACCCTGTCAGAGTTTGGTGTTACAATCGTTAACAGTTCATTCATGTAAATGAAAGAAACTCGACAACCTTTTAAATATTATTCTAATGACTTTCTTAATTCACTAATCCAGCATTGCACAACATCAGGCAGGTTGTGTTTTCAATAACCTTTTTCTATATGGAATCTGACACGGAGCGTTATTGTCTAAGAAATCGGATCCGTTGCTGACAGTGTGAAGCACAGGTGAAGTTTAGCGCAAATATGTTGCGCAACAGAGATGAACGACCAGTTTTCCCTATGTGCGAACGAAGTGAGCAAAGGTTGGCAACGTATTTCTCTCGACTCGAATCGAAATAAATTTCAACTATCAAAATTCATTGTCCCAAAAATTCAAACTCGACACCCATTTGAACACAGGGTCGTGCTCTCTTAATCCCACCCCTATATGTTACATTTACTCACGTAAAACATATACAATTAATTATTTTAAGCGCCCAGAGAGGCTTTTAAACTCGCTCTTCGGTACCATTCTCACTCGTAAACTTCCGCTATACGGAGCGAATGAATTACCAGGGGAGTTAACTCCTGATAATGTTAGTACGACACGACCTTTTTCACTTTAAATAGTTTATAGAGCAAACTAAAAATATATATCTCTTTATCATAAAACAAATACTTTATTGCACAATTATAATAAAATGGTTTTATTATCATATTTTTGGACAGTTATTAAAATTTCTAATGTGCATGACGAACACTGTTGCTTGAAATGTACCTTAAAGCTACAAGGCTATGTGGCTACAAAACCTATCTGAATCTGACAACTAAGTGCTAAGAACCAACGATGTTAATAAAAGATACAAGAATATAAAATCGATCGAGTCGGAAAACAACAAATCTAACATCAGCGATTGAATATCGAAAAATGTAAGAAAACTCCGAAATTACTCGATCTCTACAGACGCTCAAATACCCAATCTATCGAGAAGTTGCACTGATAATTACAGAGTTATTTCCCTTGGTTTTCAATATTTCGATAAACGTCTTTTAAACTTCTAAAAAAATCAAAGATTTCGACAAAACATCCCATAAATAAATATTTAAAAGTTTAATGCAAAATGGGGTTATATTATAATTCTTCTTAATGTAAAATATGCCTTTTCATTCGCTCCATTATAGCGGAAGTTTGCGAATGAGAATGGTGCCGAAGAGCGAATTTAGAAGCCTCTCTGGGCGCTTAAAATAATTAATTGTATATGTTTTACGTGAGTAAATGTAACATATAGGGGTGGGATTAAGAGAGCACGACCCTGTGTTCAAATGGGTGTCGAGTTTGAATTTTTGGGACAATGAATTTTGATAGTTGAAAATTATTTCGATTCGAGTCGAGAGAAATACGTTGCCAACCTTTGCTCACTTCGTTCGCGCATAGGGAAAACTGGTCGTTCATCTCTGTTGCGCAACATATTTGCGCTAAACTTCACCTGTGTGTGAAGTTACAATGGTCTCCGGTTTTTCCTTAGAAATCCTGTCGAGTCCGAAGTTTTTTCCAATGGAATTGTTTTGTTTCCCAATGGATTTGTTTTCCCTATGGAAATATGTGGTAGGATTAGTCACTGAAGGCAGTTTTGCTTTTAATGATTTTATGAATTATTGATATTTCTATGTAATTGACTTTGGTGAAGTTTTCAATGAAATGTTGATGTTGATAATATATATTGAGTTGGGTGAAATGTAGATCTTGAAAAAGATACCACTTTGATGAAATGTGACTTTGTAAAAAATATAATGTTTGTGAAATGAGGACTTTGGACAAAAATATAATGTTTGTGAAATGTGACTTTGGACAAATTATAATGTTTGTCAAATGTTGACTTTGGAAATATTTTTTGACTTTGGTGGAAGTTTTACTTTGATAAAATATTGACTTTGGTGACATGTTCAACACAAGTCAACAATTCACTTAACCCAACATATCTTTTTAAAGTCACCATGTTCCAAAGGTCAAAGTCAACCTTTTTACTAAATTCAAAATATCTTTTTCAAAGTCAACACTTTATTTAAGTTAAACTTCCACAAAAGTCAATAAATATTTCCAAAGTCAACATTTCACCAAAGTCAATACGTGATCAAAGTCAATATTTCACTAAATTCAAAATATCTTCCTCAAAACCAACAAGTCACCAACGTCAACATTATATTTAAGTTAAACTTTCACAAGAAACAATAAATATTTCCAAAGTAAACATTTCACCAAAGTCAATACTTGATTAAAGTCAATATTTCACTAAATACAAAATGTCTTTTTTCAAAACCAACATGTCACCAAAGTCAACATTTTATATGAGCTGAAATTTCACAAAATTCAATTAATATAGTCAATAAGTCAATACTTGACCAAAGTCAACATTTCACAAACAATATATTTTTTCCAAAGTCAATATTTCACAAACATTATATTTTGTCTAAAGTCAACATTTCACAAACATTATATTTTTTCCAAAGTCAACATTTCATCAAAGTGGTATCTTTTTCAAAATCAGCATTTCACCTAAGCCAATATCTATTATGAAAATCAACATTCCATTGAAAACTTCACCAAAGTCAATAAAATAGAAATGTTTCCATTGAAAAAAAAGTTCCATAGGAAAAGAAAAAAAATTCACTTAAAATTTTCCAAAGAACTTATGTAAGGCATTAAAATAATGAAATTTGTTTGTAAAAAAGTGTCAGTCGCGACAAACTTCGGACTCGATCCGATTTCCAAAGACCATTTTACTTATTTGATATTGGCAATTTATGCACAGAATACGTGGCACCCGTTTTAGTTTATATATGAATCAGCACATGCTAGGTCTGTCTCTCGGGTACATCTCAGCTTTAATGAAGTTTTTATTGACGACAGCGCATTTGCATTGTGGACTCGTTATAGGTCAATCTGAATCCATTGCTAAGGGTTAGTTATGACAGGGAACATGCATTTTGGGCTCGCTATACGTCAATCTGAATCCCTTGCTGAGAGTGTGAAGCTGTTTATTATTCGAGTTTTGCAGATTATGATTAGACAACGTTATTGGCAGCCGTTTATAAAAATATGCGTGTGTGCATGCGTACTCAGGTAGTTCCGAACGTACATACATACACTACACACATGCACATATTTATGAGTGCACGTGCGTCCGTAAGTGCATGCATTCATACGTGCGAGCATGCGTGTTTATGATAAACGTTCGTGTGTAAGATAAAAATGCGTACAATTTAGTATGTGCGTATGCATACGTACGTGCCTACACAAACGTACATGGTACCCATTCGTAAGTAAGTGCATGCGTACACGCTTCCATGGGTGCATACGATAACGCACATATATATGCATGTGCACGTGTCTACGCATACGTAGTTGCGTACGCATTCGTAAGTGCGTGCGTACGTACGTGGTTGCGTGCCTAAGCAGGTGTACTTGCATACGATTACGTACGTGCGGACGCGTATACACGTGCCTACGCATACGTACTTGCTTATGTATTCGTAAGTAAGTGTGTGCGTACGTGCGGGTGTCCGTGCGTGCATAAGCAGATATACGTGCATACGATTTCGTACGAACGTATGCATACGTACGTGCCTACGCAAACGTATATGCGTACGCATTCGTAAGTAAGTGCATGCGTATTGGTGTACGACTCCGTACGTGCGTACGCATACGAACGTGGCTTCACACAGAAATTAGTGCATGCGTACGTGCGTGTGTGGGTGTGTGCGTGCTTAAGTAGATGTACTTGCGTACGATTATGTATGTGCGTAAGCATACGCACGGGCCTACGGATATAGTATAGTATAGTATAGTATACTTATATATTCATTCACGTATGGGTTAATACACACAAAGCAGTTACAAACGAACGTATGAGTACACAAAATGCAAGTACAAACGAACGTACTTATGGACGCATTTATCTTTACACGCACAAATGAAAGGAGCAATCAACGAAATCTCGGATCCAAGATGGCGGAAAAAATAGGCTCAATTAGCCTGTGTTCTTCTCTGGATATGTGTACAGAAGTACGTGTAAATAGGCACAGATGTATGCTTATACGCGGACAAAATCACGTTTGTATTTACAGACTCACACAAGCACGCACGCACGCACAAACAAATGCATGCAAGATTAAGTTCATACATATATATGTATGTAAATATGTATGTTTGTACATATGCATAGGTGGATTGATCTATGTAATAGATAGAGGACGAGTAGCAGTACATTATCGGGATATAAATGTACGGGTTTGAGAGGGTTAGGCGAGGCGTCAGCCGAGCCTTACCCTCTCAAACCCGTACATTTATATCCCGATAATGTACTGCTGCGAGTTCTCTATCTATCTTAGAGCACAGTCAAATGCTTGAGTCGTCAAGAAAATGTCTTAAAATGAATTTATTTCAAATGAATTGTCAACAAATTTGGGAAACATTCTCTAGAACACAACATGAAAAATATTGACATTTCTCATTATCATATGCAAATGTTAGGGACATTGACGTCATCATCAGCACTGTGAGCACTGAATTTCTTAAATTGTCCGAGGTGCATGAGGCGTACATTTTATATAAAGCGTACGAGTCGTGCTACAGCATAAGCGTCGTGCTTGAAACACGAGCATGCACGATAAGCACGTTTTTATTCAGCAACATTGAGCAGTAATACATTTCATTGCCTATAAAGACTGGGTGGTTTTTAGAATGAATCAGTTCACACAATGGCTTCATCATGGACAGTCCAAGGACACGTACACTATTCATTCAGGAAAGGTAGCATTACTTTTTTACTCCTTACTTTTTAAAGTGTATATTTTTAAAATTCAAAGTAAATTACATTAAATTGGTTTATTTAATAAAAGTTAATGTCTTTTGTATTTCAAATATTTTGTTTGTTTGTTGAGCTGTATTTATCAATATGCGAGTTGTAATATCTATTGTTGCATATGTTATTGTGCATCCCGTCTATATTGCATATGAATTATTTCAGGTTACTGCAGCAACGAAATTATACATGGTTTGATGCTTTTCACTTACTCATGATATAAATGAAATACACTTGAAAATTCCCAATTGACCTCACATTACTTGCTTTAGTTACATGATTTTCTTTTTCATTTAGGAATATCAAGCTCCTTAACATAGAAGACTCACATCGACGGAAGCGACCTTTTCCTTTCGGAAAGGGAACACAGCAGATCATTTGTCAATGTAATAAGTGTTTAATTGTGTATTATCCACATAAATAAAACAATCAGTTGACATTGTTTGTTGTTTTTATGGAAGTCTGTGAACCAGTTTTATGAGCATGATACCCGAACGCAACCAGACAACCGTACATCTATCGGGATATAAATGTACTCCACGTGACCACAATACAATCATATGATTGGACGAAAGCATTTGACTGTGCTCTAAGTACCCATGAGAGAGACCTAAACTAATTCGAATTTCATGATGAATCTATAGAAATTGAAACGTTGTCTGCAACGTTTTCTTGCACAAGAATACTCTATTGAATAAGTAAACAACTTGAAACCTTCAGCAACGGATTCTGATTGACATAAAAGGCGCCCATAATGATCGTGCGCGACTGTTTACAAACTATTGTTGTAGCTAAGATGTACCCCAGAGACAGAACTAACATTTGCTCATTCAAATATGAACCTATGTATTCTGAAACGGGTGCCAGCTATGTATTATATGCATAAAATGCCAATATCGATAAGAAACTAATTTTACACTGTCAGCAATGTATTCAGATTGACCTATTGCGAGTCCACAATGCAGATGCGTGGCCGTAACTAAAACTTTATTATTATTAAGATGTACCCAAGAGACGAGCTAACATCTGCTGATTCATATATAAACCTACTAGTATATATTCCGCAACGGGTGCCAGCGACGTATTCTGTGCATGAATCACCAATATCGAATAAGGAACTAACTTCACACTCTCAGCGACGGATTCAGATTAACCTTTATAGCGAGGTTCGCGGAGCACGTGCCCGGTCATGAAGCGCTCGGTTCAGCTACAACGCTGTTGGCTTTTTGCATAAGAATACAAATACAAAAGAGAAGAACGTCATTGTCGTTTACACTCTTAAACATTGAATACTGAGAACAAGTGTAAGTTGCTACAAAATTGAATAAGGAATAAGGAACTGGTAAAACTTCGCTAACTTCAAATTTTGATTAAGGAATAAGGAACTGTTTAGAATTCGCTAACTTCACATTTTGAATAAGGAATAAGGAACTGGGAAAAAATCGCTACGTTTACAGACCCTGTTTCGTGACGTCATACATGAATTAAGATAAGGGGAAAAAAGGAATAATAATTATTATTTTAATGAATCCACAACTCCTGCATTCTCTCTCACAGAGGTTACTCCCTTCTGATTTCCAATTCTAACCTCTTTTCTACTTGCCCTGAATTGCTAGACTAAAGCAAAACTACAACATTTAAATTTGATAATTATTGATTCCCAAATCCTGATTAATGTCTCCCTCACTCGCGTTATACTGGGGCAGCAAGATGCGACTATACAAATAGTTAAGAATTGAAGGTCAGTTTGTGTGTTTGCACTGGAAAATGATCGATGTCAAACCGGGATCCAAACTCCCGTGAACGAGGCGAGCTTGCGAGCAAGTTCACGTTAGAGTTTGAATGCGTTATAAAATCTAATATGTCAGGGACACGAGATCAGAGTTATCCGTCCTTTGAATGACGTCATGGCATGGAGGCCGCCATTTGTTGATAATTTCTTACTTTGAAGTTTACACGGATTCCCGAACGTTGGTTTGTTGAAAGCACGGTCATGTGATCAAAAGTTCAAGGTTCATTATTCATGAACTCTTGGAAAATCGTTCATACTCGTGTGAACGCTTTCAGGTCGTGTGAACGTTCGACGATACTGTTGGCCTAGCGTTCTTTCCTAATTGAGCGTGCTTTTGTTGGCAAATTTCAAATGGTTACCATTTACCGACTTATTTGATTGAAACACATAATCTCAATATCATACTACCTTCTTAAATGTTAAAATAAATAAAACATTTCAATAAAATATCGCGCATAACTGTTTGCTGTTGAACTCAACGACTCACAAGGCCTATTCTAGAACTGAAAGACATTCACAATCGCTAGCTGAATACAACTTATGCAATCTAGATAAGCAAATACTCACAATCTTACCATTATGAACTAACGGGATTCGGATTTGAGCAGTCGTGGTAATTAAATATTAAGTTTCCGACTGGATAATGAACCTTAAAATTCTGATCATATGACCGCGCTCTCAACCAACCAACGTTCGGGAATCCGTGTAAACTTCAAAGAAAGAAATTATAGTAATTTGAGCAATCTTCGTGGAAGCAATGGTTATAAAAGCAACTCATATAAACAAGGATTTTATGAACGATTCTATTTACCAGGGATTTTCAATATAATTTTCAATATAATTGTTTTGAGACCGACTTGCGATCTATACGCTCGTTATAATCTCAACTCGGTCTCAACACACTTGCCTAACAAAGACACCTCTAAACAGCAATGGTACCGAAAACTGCAAATCAGTCGCAAAATGTTGTGATGATGTTCGTGGTAATTGCGCTAGGGACCATTACCTTTTTTGAGGGCTTAAAAGAGAATCACAAAATCAGACTCGGGTACACTTGGCATTACAAGAGCTGCGGCTTTGATTGAGTCAGATCACAATGAGCTGTCCATGGTGATCTCATCGGATAATTAGTTGAAATGTAGAGTCCCACAGCGTTTTCTAAATTCTAAAGGCCAAAGCTAATTTCCTTTATAACATGTATAATAATTTATTAATGTCAGTTTGAGTTCTTTTCCATTCCAATTTGCTGTGACACATTTTGTGGGTAAGAGTTTATAGCCAAGATCACGTTTTTTGTTTGTTTTGAAACATGTAAAAAGGGATGTTTAAGGAAACGTTAATTTACTCATAAAGATAAAAAAGACACTAATTGCTCAAAATAGACCCAAATAAATGTAGATATCTGTCATAGGACTAACAAATATGTAACAGTTTTCGAACTGGAAAAGAAGATTAAATAGGTTCTTAGAATGTGGCCTCTGTGTCCTTTATTTGGGATCACAAAGTCGCCAAATCAACAATTATAGATCACATTGGCTAGGGATTATGTACACTAGATATAAGCTTCTAGGGCTTTACATACTGGAAAAGAAGGTTGAAATAATGTTATAGGTCGTGGTCCATATTTCGGATCATAGGGTCACCAAACCTACGGTTTATAACATCAATAGGCCAAGGAGTTTGCATACACGATTTCATCTATCTAGAGCCAGCTTTTATTAAGAAGTCGAAAAAGTAAAAGATGGACGGGCGGAAGGACGCCATGTCATGTCATAAGCCTATCGGGCTTCAAAAGCCAGATGAGCTGAAAATATATGATAAAAAGTGAAGACACGAGACCAAAGCGAAAAGAATAACAGAATTATTTTGGATAATAACAACCTTTTAAAATCCTCAACCTATGCTTACCTTATTGAATCCCTAAAGGATTAATGTACGAATAACACCAAGATTTTGGAGAACCTTCCCACAAAACCTGTGAAATGTAGTAATGCGTAAACCTCGGAAAAGACAAGCAAGGATAAACGCAGGCAAAACAAGCAGAGGTCCTGCAATGAATAATACATAAGGTTTTCCGTGTTGATAACTGGAAGTGTTTAAAATGCTCGTTTTGAAAGTTTGAAATGTGCATTCCAATATGTAACACGTTTCAATTAAAAGCTTCTAAAGATACAAGTATCACACAAATAATTTAAATAACGAATGGCGGAACAACTTGGAATGAGAAGAGAGACATAATTATGCGTATGTTGGTAACATTTAAACATAAAGGTGTCCTCGCAGAAAACATGAATAATTGATAATCCATAATGTTCTTCATAGTGAATGTATTTTTTCCCACCAGAGCAACTTGTCTCCAGATAATTGAACGCTTTCAAAGAATACTGGTTAAATAAAGATGACAAGAGTCATCTGGGACTGAAAGGTTTTACCAAGCTCGTAATCCAAATAGAAACATACACATATATAAACAATATACAGTACATAGCTGATGTTAAAACGTTATTTTGCACAATAAATCACATTCCATTTATAAAATGCTATCCCAACGACCATTTATTTAAATGTACACCATTGTATTATTACCCTGAAGGAATTGTACATTCGATGCCTCCATTAAGCGCATAGGCCCGTACTCGTTGTATTCGTGTACCCAACGTACAAACTCTTTATTCATATTTTTTGAGATCTCGACGAAAGTGAGGTTTAACAACTTCACGATGTTTACAATCAGAACCCCTCTGATAGATGAATTGGGCACAGCTCCAAAGGGGGAATGCATTAGAAAAACATGTTAGACTTGTGAGATTCTTTTTTTTATTGTTTTAAATACATCCACACGACCCAAAGCATAAACGCTTGATTGAAATACAAACATGATGCCTATTGAAACATCAAACAGTTGAGAACACGGCAGAATATGGCTGGAGGTGAACGAAGATAGACATTCCATAACGGAAAGGCCATATTCTAATGAAAATGTTCCGAAAGAGAGAGAAATATACAGAAGAATAACTGACAAGGGTGGAATATGTATTGATGACACAAGTTGACAATTTTTCATTAACATATGGTACCCGAAGTTGTGTTAGTTTGATTTGATGTTGTCTCTACACGTGACAAACCGCTAAGCTTCCTGTATATAAGGGTCGTTTTGGATAGGTCCCTTTAGCGCCCGTTTTACCCAGGTTCGATTGTACAAATGTATACTCAATACTGAATTCCTCTTTTCTCAAAACATATAACGAATTGAAAATGATTAATATATTAAAATAGTATTCGGATAGTTGATATAAACCAAGCTCAATGTGATTCCAGTGAACCAGTTATGAATATCGCAATACTTCCAGCTGTGAAATATTTGTAAACTTTTATATGAATAATTTATTACACCATGATATCGGAGACTGATCCCGCTCAACTTCCTTACACAAGGCATAACTCGCACCAGTCTCCAGCACTGACTGAATGACGGTAGCGGAGCATTGCACCGAAATGCACAGTGGGCTATGGTTCGCTAGCATGGACACATTGAGGAAAAGCTGAAGGCTTACTTAAGCCAGTGATTTAGACTGGCGCGGGTTATGCCTTGCATGGGGACGTTGGATCCTGCTTTACCGGATCTTGGACCGAGTTCACGACAGAGCGAGATCGTTAAGTGTTGTCACAAGAACTACTTCATGATATGAACTCACCTAGGGCATCTCCTCTGTTTATAATGGTGATACTTTCAATGATGAAGGTGCCGAGTAGATCTATGACAAGCCAGGGGTCCCAGTCCCCATGGTTTGTACAAAAACACTTTCCTGCACCCACGTTGTCGTCTCGGTCCCCGTCTACCACGTTGTCTGCTTCGTAGTTGATCACAGGGTCCGGGTAGATAGAACTGGCAAGGATCGGCTTGTGCAAAGCAACGTTACAATACGCAGCACCTGAAAGGTAAAACGGATGTACACAATGAACTGTGAAGTCCGGTGTCTGGAATACATGATGTAAAGACTATCTAATTCGAAGTCTTCAACTAGGAACTTGTCTGAGGATACAAAGAAAGAAAGCCATGAAGGACTCGTCCCGAAAAACGTACAGGAATATGTACTCGTACTCCTGCAGATAGTGTGGTCCAATATTTGGTAACTATTTAAATAGCATGTATTTCTAAGGTCAAACATTTATTTCTAAAGTAAGGCGCATTCCTTAAGACAATTTTCGAACGTATAAACCCGAGTAACCCAATGTATAACTTAAAAGCATGTGTATCGTATGTGCCCAAACATCATGAGTCTTATTTAGGCGTTCTTTGGCAGATTACGGTTGACATCTAAGAAAGTGTAAATGAAGTCCTAATTTTGAGATTGTATTGGCAACGGTTCAACCGAGTTTATGAACTTACGGTAGATCTTATCAAAACATACTAATGCACAACTGTCCTTCTTTAGTAAATATTTTGCAAACTTTAAAACAGTTTTAACTTACCGAATGAGACCACGAAGACAAAAATGACACACGTCATGTTGCTGAAGATATTTGGAAAATGAAATGGTAAACCACGCACGCTATCTATCGCGCAGGGAGGCGTTAAGAAATCAATACTTTCAAACTATCACAACATTTAAAAACAAGCGCATTCCTTGAAGTGTATATTATCGATCGTAACTTACTTACTTGCAGTAGCAGTGCCAAGTTTGAATAACGAAACAATTTTCCTTTCTGTTGAGATTAAAAGCTTCATTTGTTGTTCCAAATATCATCTTTAATTCTTATAGTCTTTATTTCAAGTGAAAAGAACCACAGCATTCAGGTAATCTTTACAAACATTTGCGAACATAGCTGCCCTTAGAAAAATGTGGACACTCTGGGATGTAAGTGCTTTTTAAACAGAGAGTGTTCCTCAGAGAAAAGTGGAAAGACTTCCCACATTGTTTCACTAAATGAAGAAGAAATCGATTAACGTAGACGGGTATATTTACAGCTTCTTGTGTTGAGTTACATTATACAGTATGTGATGTGTGTTAATGTGTGACGTCTTCAGGCTTAGTGAACTGTTGTGACACCTGAAACCTAACGTACCTGATACAGCAGATACAGTAGTTGAACGCTATACACGAGGCACGCTCTTAACATGCCTAAATTGACCACCCAATTTATATTGAAACCATATGAATAGACAGTTTAGACAACACCTTTTAGTTGTAAATATCAAGCTGCTAATTTTAAATAATTACAAAATCAGTTTGTTACACTAATTTCCGCGTTTCTGATTGGACGAAAGTTCTCAAAAACCTCTGCCATTTCTCGATGAATGCAGATAAAATGTGCAACCATACCTCGTGCATTCGTACCTTATGACGTCACAATCCATCAGAACAAACGGTCGTGTCAGTCGGTTTTTACAACTGAGCGTAACGTTTTGATGCTAAATAAGAAATACATGTGTTATTTCGTCTTCACACCTACGCCGATAACTGGAATAAACATTCCTTTTTCCAAATGAGACAATTAATTTCACCGGAAACACTTCTTTTTAACGGTAGCCATGTTTGAACGTAGCGTGATATGCTAATGATGGTTAAAAAAAATGCGTAAACCTGAAAAATCGATACTTCTCGATAAAGTAACACTCTTTATAACGTTTGGAAAATGTGACCCCCAACAACACAATGGATGTACCTCTTATTTTGATATACTAGCACGTGACACGTCTCACGTTCAATTACAGCGAAACTTCGTTTGCCTGGGTACCATGATTTTTTTCAGCGAAACTCCGTTTGCCTTCGAACCAGTGATTCAACGTAGAGGCGCTGAAACAATGGTTCCAAGGCAAACGAAGTTGCGCTGAAACAATTGCTCCTAGGCAAACGAAGTTGCGCTGAAACAATGGCTCCTAGGCAAACGAAGTTGCGCTGAAACAACCACGGTTCCAAGGCAAACGTAGATGCGCTGGTTTGAATGTATTGACATTTATCTATTTCTTGCCGGCTGTTCTTCATTCATTATACATTGTGTGATCAATCAGCATTCTAAAGAGCCACTTCAAACTCTTAAGGAAATCATAGCGTATTAGGTGCTTGCTTGTCAAGGGCCACTTCACCATTCACATCGATATTGATGGATTGTTATCCATGGGTAGGATTGCGCCAAGGCAACGATATCAATAGCTGTTGTAGAATCACGATGGTAACACACTGGGTAACACACGTCACACACATGAAAGTATAATTTGTTATTGTACCTACCCACATGTCGGCATGTGAACATCGCAATGATCGTAACATAACTTGAGAGACTATTGGAACAATAATTGTATACACGTTTCAATGTAAAATATGTACTTTATATCTACTTTACTGCTGATATAAAAAGGACTTGATCAATTGAAATAGTTCACTTGATATAATGATATCTCAAACTTTCTTAAGGTAAATGGATAGATTGGCCAGGTTTACTTTGTAATATATATCTTGGAATATTTTTTATCACAAAAGAAATAGAGTTCAAAGAATGAAGGAACCCAGCAGGCACAATACGTCTATTAGACGTCTAGATGAGGTCTATATCTGGTTAAGACGTATAACAAGGTCTTTTAGACGTTGATTCAATTCAACATATTACCCATTTCGACGTTTAATCTAGTTCTAAGATGCCTAGCGGTTAGAACAATCGAAAAAAAGTTCTTTATCAGACAATAAAGGTATATTTTTTTTGATGACGTAGCAATCAAATGACGCTCCCTCTGTTCCACGCTGCTCCCTCGTGATCAAGTGTGCCCATGGTAACGTAATGTCGACTCGCTTCAGCCGTCTGAACTCTTACATCGCAACCAATAAAGCGTGCACTACTTTCCATGGTTTGCAACTTCTGCAGTCGGTTAAAATTAGCGGTGGGACAATAAGCATCAACTTTTATGATAGCAACAAACATTTGAATTAGACAAATTACGTTCCGCCAACACCACTGTGTACCATCGTACACCGGATGTAGAGAGGTGTATATCGATGATATGTTTGTAGAGCGGAGTAAAATAGCTACATTTTCAGCTTTATTTGGAAATAACATCAAAGCCGGATAATTATCACAATAAAGTTTGCCTTGAATTTGTTCCTTTTGCGTATAGTTAAAGAACAACATTGCTAGTGGGTTATTATATATACGTATATTATTGTATTTTCGCGTTGCTCAGTCTGGAGGTTGTATTTTGATTGGCTAAAGTTTAATCATTTCTTAAAAATATATGTTACATTTTATTTGACTCACACGAGAAATGTCTTAACTAAACATCATATTAACCTAAGGCAGTGTGAATTCTACCAATATGCTATTCATGTTTGTTATTTCAGTCTGTGAAGCATCAGTGTGGGTTTTCCTTTGTGTACAGTTTGTAGATATCTTGTGTACCGTTGGTAGTATTTTTACAAAATAACGAAAATCACCTGTATAATCCGTATCCTTCATTTCCAAGTTTCAAAGGGGTGACACATTATAAACTAATTTTGTATATTTTAAGAACTGTGACAAGGAGGACATATTTTTATGACATTATCAACCATGCCTTTAAAGTTTAAACACACACTGAAAGAGAAATCGTGATCCGGAAATGATTGAGTAGAGGCATCCAAACTGTCTTTACAAAATAATATCAGACAGGGAAGAAACCTATTCCATTAATGTAGATAATGAATCTGTCCGTGTTTGCAGATTACACGTTCAAAGACTGAAGCTCGCTTTTGTAGTCGAGAGTACCTTAAAGTCCTGTCATAACACAGATACGTTACTCGCGCTGGAATGATTCTATTACTAATACTAAATACTAATCTATACATTTAGGGGGAGCATTTACTCATAGGGCCAACAGAAATGGTCAGAAAAGTATAGCAAATAATGAAATGATAATAAAATGTCATTGGGTAACAAAGGATAGATCTAGCAATTGGTCTTCTCTCAAATGTCACATCAAAGGAAAGAGAGAAAGAATGTGAGAGAGAGCATATATAGAATGGAATTTGCCGTTACATAGAAAAGGAGCGTTGATAAAAAGTGAATATAAAGCATTGCTTGTTATTATGTCTTTCTTGGACAAGTCATGATCAATTGGGTTCTTGATCACAGTAAAAGCTTTAACATGCAAGTAAGAACAAGTAAATCTAGACCATTGACGCCTACGCGAGTTTCCCAAAGACAGAGAACGCACAGAGTGAACGTTTACAAAAATCCGAGTTATCACATGATGGCTAATTAGATCAAATTAAGTTCATAATATAGGCGAAATTATACAATTGAAATACTGCTACAGACTCATCTGATGACTGTGACCCAGTGGATACAGATGTTGAAGAAGGATGATGTCACACAGATTACAGAAATGCCCCCTTGTGTGACAGAACAGTTAAAAGAATATTGACAATTACAAAACATATATTTCGTTCATTGTTGTCAGCTGACCAGTTTCCGATCTGGAATATCGCATATTTACTGTTTGTAGCTGATGTTCTCTGGTCTTATTATTTCGTGGACAGATTGTGCAACCATACGAATCATATACTTTCGTAGTGCAAACCTGGCCATCAATCAGTCATCAGTGTGTTGTTGGTTTTTTTCAAAAATGCAAGAAAGATCACATGTAAGTGATGCTGAAACAATGTTTGACGTCAAAAATTGCTTTTGTGTGTCAGAAATGTTATATTGATTACTTCGGTAAATATACAAGCAGTACACCAGTCGAAACTACAAACGGTACATCGAATCAGTAATTTATGATACAAACGGTACATCTCAATCGCATCAAAATTGTTGGTAGGGTCATTGAGCAAAGCAAGTTTTGGATTATTTATATATGCCGCAGTACACTAAAACAGCCTCCCGCATTCCTAAAATGTATTCATTATTGTGTACACCACTTAATAAGGAATATGAGAAAGTGGTTGTTCTATACCGTATATTTGGTTTTCTACTCATCTCTACAAACATATCGATGTACACCTTTCTACTTCCGGTGTACGATGATACACAGTGAACACGCTTAGACTGGATCAAGCTCTACCCACAATTCTTTTTGGAAAGTTAGTTACGTGATCTTAGTCTATCTTAGGGGTGGGTTTTACGCGTGGAATAGCCGTCCGTTGGCCCTGTTCATGGATTATTAAATAAATATAAAGAATGTAAACAATATTTTTATTTCCAAATTATTGGAAGCAGAATGTTACCTGTATCTGATCATTTGGCATCTTAGAAAAGAAATTAAGTTCGCTGTACCCCAATGTGTTTTGTAATAAAGTATTGGGATACAGCGAACTTTATTTTTTAAATGTTAATTCAACGTCCAATAAACGTCTAAAGTTCGACCAGGACATTTTCATACTTTGTGATGTGTTATTGTGTATTTCAGCTTGATGTGTTGTTTTCTTCAATGTGTGTATAAAGAGTGACCTTTCTATTATTAATTAAGTAAATTGGATAAAGATTTTAAAGTTTTTTTCCGATATTTTGTAGATTTGAAAAATATTTTATTTTACATATCGTTTAATTTTTGCAGAAACATTGACATTACATAAAAAACATGCTCAAAGTATTAATTTATTCTTTTAAAAATGTGTAAAATAATTGATTTATTCTAATTTTAAAAATAAATCAAGTCATGTCAAGTCAGGCTTACATAGCCTGTTACACGTCCCATCATGCTTTGCGGTCCCATCGTGCCTGTGCCGTAAAGCATGATGGAACGTGTAACAGGCTAAGGCTTACACACCCCTGCCGGGAACTTCTGCCGTTAACCTTTGACCGACGACCTTCAACTCAGAGGTAAACACAAACGCCGAGAGTTTTTTCCCTATTTTTTGTTTTACTTGTAAAAGTTTTTAAAAAACTGGAACTTATTTTTTGCTAAATGGAATAAGGCAGCTACGGAAAAAGTATGTGAAAAACTGTATTGGATTTGTGGATGGGACATCCAGTCAACTCTGATCGAGACGGGGCGACTTTGTCGGAACTGCAATCATAAACTTGAGAAGGCTTGGGAGTTTAGGGATACAATTATTAATGGATTAAGATATTGTGGTAATGAATTAAAAGTTAATGAAAGCAGTAAGAGAGAGGCGCCAAGTCCATTGGCAACAGAAGGTGTATCAAGTGTTCATGTAGATTTAGATGGTTATGAACATGTACAATTAGGACCAGGTAAGAAAGTGAGGCGTTCCCTTGACCATGATTATATGGTTTAGAAATATCATCATGATATCGAGAAGACCGTATCGCAGGTGTCTAGTACAGTCACACAATATAATCAGTCACGGGTTGATTCTGAGTTTCATGTATGTCCAGAGGGGATTACGAAGGGGTATCAATACTTATTTTGTACCACAATATTCTGTTGAAAGAGGTGAAATCTAGAATAGTGGATGCCTTTGTTAAAGAAGTAAATTCTTTGGGATCAAGAACAGCGCCGTTTGCATCAGTCCTGTGGCAATGCAACAATTTGGACCGTCTCACTGAATGTGATGACATCATCAGAGATATTATACAGAAATGAAAGAAAGATGCATACAACATGTCAGCATGTCATGCCACTGTTGAATTACAAAAATAATTTTGATGAAAGTTGATAAACAATCAATCCATGTTTTGTTGAAACATTTAAGATAATACCATTGAAAACAAGGCTATATTATTCATAATAAGTAATATTCATACCGCATACTTGAAATAATACTATTTGTAAACTATATACACTCATTCAGTGATAATTCCACAGTGAATGACATTCCAACCAAATTAGGTATTTACAGAGAAGCTGCTGAACCTGAGTATTGGTTGTTTTTTGAGGATTTGTGACTATTTGTGACTATTTGTAGTAATTGGAATTAAATTTTGTAAACAATTTTGTTAATTTTTTTCATTTCTTGTACAGATATTTTGACTCTTGACAAGGCTCATGTCGCAGTAATGGCATCAGCCTATTCTATGATAACGAAGAGCCGCAACCCTATGCTGTCTGCATGGCATAAGATGAAGACATGTATTGCTTTGGAGGGAAATATTGATGATTCAGTTTGTGAACATGTTAAATTTAACCATGCATTTCTGTTTAATTTCAGATTCTTTATGTTGGCATTAAATTTCGAATAATGATGATGATGATGATATTTCTCTATTTCAGATAACACGTTCAGGAAGTGGTAATGAGATTAAAGCTAATACAATGTAGTTATGACACTTATGACTGGCTTGTATTATTCCTTTAACAAGGTGGGAGATTTGTTTCTTATATATATAAAAGAAACATGTTTTTTTTTATTACATACTATCATACATAAATATCTGCGTATTCATCTTATTTCTAACATAGCATGTAGCTTGCATGTCAAACTCTTATATACTGCTGCTGCTGTTTACATTGATTTAAAAGCAGATTCAAAATCTGATTCAGATCTCAATTATACATGCCAAACCCTTTTTTTCACTAGCCTAGTGCTAACGGATTAATCTTTGAGAAATAGTGAAATACAATAACAAATTTATATTTTATTTATTTTATAATTTATACAATTTTTATACTTAATACTTTATAAATAAAACACTAAAAACATACACAGTATATATATATTTTCTTTTTACTGTACCATGACTAATGATAAATCGAATGAAAAATTGGTATACTATTTGGCACATTATTTACTTAAATGACCTAAATTATCTGTATGTCATGGTCGAGTCTTGCACTCTTCTATTGCTTTGTTCTAACCCAAGCTTCACTTCTACTCCTGGATGTGAAAGAAGTCTTTGAATAGTAGTCTAAAGATGTTTGTTCAATTCCAACCAGAGGCATATATAATCACATCATTTCCTTTCAACTTATGCTTCTTTCTCACGCATGTTTGCATATATATATATATGATATTGACAGCAGTTTTCTATAATAATAATTGTTGAAATATTTCTGCATATGCAAACCAATTTTCTTATCCTTATATTTGATAATTGCATCTTACCTCAATCACTGACTGTTCTGAACCGCCTTGGCTTTATGATGAGTCCCACAACTAAACTGAAGATGAAGGATGACTTTGGGCTCAAATGCAATGATAGCATTATTGCCATTTTGAAGGAAAACCCTCTTATCAAGATCACAGGTATTTCTTAACATTACTATTTCAGAAGATAAAGAGTATTATGTAACAAAAGGATATCTGAATGTGTAGTTCATTATGGTAGTGGAATCATGTGTATATTCAAATATGTAGCCTTAAGTATTTATGGAAAAGCTGCCGCCAAATATCTTCCTATAGTTTTACATTATCTCCAAATTTCTATTTTAGAATGTTAAATGTTAAAATAAGAACAGGAAGATTTTCTGGATAACAACTTCTTTAATGTGAAAATACACATAAATACACGGAGTACATACTCACTCCTTCATCAAGATTCATATTAATTTTTTCTTATGTTCTTATCTTTTCAAGAGATAATCTTGATGTATTTGTCCGGACTGCACATCAAGCTAATGTCAGCAATATCATCTTCTGCAAGTCAACACGACCCGATAGGGAATGGTTACATCCCCAAAACAGAGGATATGTTCTTATCAGAAGATGATCGATCCAAGCTGACAAACGCATATAGCATTCTCATTGGCAGAAGTCTCTCAGTAAAATGATTTGTCTTTAACCTATTTATAGAGGCAATTTTAGCTCATCAGACCTGAAAGAAAGTCACTAGTCTAGATTCATTGTTCTTGTCCAGTAGTTATAATTGCATAATTGAATAATATAAATCTCTTAACTGATTTAAGCAGTTTTAAACAATAACTCACTAAGTACTCAACCTTAGATAATAATTCATGCAATTCCCGATGAGCTACAGAGCCAATCCTTAATTTTGTATATGTATAATTACACTTAACAAAACTTTCTATAACAATGGTGAATGTTTGTCATAGTATTAAAACTGAAATGAGTTGATTCAAATTAACACATTTGATAAATTCAGGAAATTCCAGAATTTCAATGGATGAAGAAGTTCATACCAACTCACATTCGCCATGGTACCTACGGTGATGCATCCCGAAAATCTCAGGTCTTTCAACTTCCACTTCAATTAAAAAATGAGGCCAAACATGATGTATCATGGACACATATGAGGAACAACTTCTGAACATATTCAGAACTTCACATGGTCAGTGATTGATTTAAAAACGGAATTTATTTTATTTGACACATGAGTTGCTGTTATTATTTATTTTGGAAGAAATGATTATTTTCTAAAAATGGCAATTTTCAATTATCTGTCAAACGTAAACTATGACATATGCATTCATGAAAATTATTGCCCTTTAAATAACGATATATCTGCACCAAAATTAACTTAAATTCGGTATACTTTTTATTCTCATTTTCAATAATCATATCTTGGTCTTTTCAAGCTGCTTGACATTGTAGCATTTCAAATTATTATATTTTGCTTCGAGTTTTTGATTAGCCGAGTATTTGGATACTTATATGGAAGTACAAATGAAAATAACAAGCATGTTTGTCCTTACATTAGGGTAGAAAGAAGTGAGTCTTACTTATAACAGACAGTGTGCCAAAAATATGTCCATAATACTAATATAATTATTGTCTATATCTTTCTAAAATTAATTTTCAGAAAGCTTATAAGTCACTGTATAAAAACTCAACGTTCAGACAGCAAGGAACTCTCTACAACCTGAAAGTTTTTCTCCAACTTGGTGCAGTCACTGGTAAATTTTCAAGCTCGTCATGATCTATTGATTTCACTTACTAAACATCTGATCAAGGAGCAAGCAGTTGAATATTTGGACCAAAACGAAATCAGTGAAATGACATACAAAACAAAAGAAGCCAAAGAAGCCACAAGGAAAGTGGTGAGTGACATCATCAAGACATATGGCTACGTTCAGGAGCCTTCCGATGACCACCCATGTTTGTCATTGGGGCTTGCATCTCATGCAGTTGGATGACACTGCTAAGGAGGCTGATGGGGAGAGATGTATTATCAACGCCAAATACAATTATAAGATAAATTTTACAAACGCAACTATTTATCGATATTGTAACATGACCGTTAGTTATCAGGCGTTCTGAAACGAACTCTCTTTTTGCGTACCTATCTCTGAGTGGAAAGGACTTTGCGACTGTTCCATTTTTGTAAGAGGTGTGGTCAGGTCAAACAAATGTAAATACTCGGCGTTATAGGTACATTAGCAACAATTTACACATAAGCTCAAATAGTGTCACTCAACTATGTTCACTTCACAATATTCACGTATCCTTTTAGATGGCGATAAACATTTACCTACGACATCAACACAGTCGAAGACCTAGGAATAAAAATGTTAAACTTGCCCTAACCCATTGTGACAATGACGCTAGCATTGTGACGTCAAAACGGTTGATCACTATGACGTCATGCCATGGCAACGGCATTCGGTAAAAACAGTCGCATGGAAGAAGGCGTCAAACTTGGACAATATCTTACTAGTTGAAAACATTACTTACATTAGTTACTTGAAACTAATTAATTTTGAGAGTTATTTGTGACCTATACTGCTATACACAAGTTAGAAAATAACAATGCCACCTGTCAAATTTGAGTAAGGAGCACATATTAAGAGAAAAAGAACAATTAAATTTTGAGTCGGGCCGAATCTTGTGAACCCGATGTATATCTTTGCGCCCCAAGTAATTTGCGGGTATTCATTGTCATTCAACATAGGCAAATCAACCAATCAGAATCAAGGATACACCGAAATCATGTTACAATATCCCATTCTGTTTTCAACATTCCCATCTTAGCAAGTATATGGTAGAAACTATTCTCTTTGTTCGACATTCTTTATGCCTGTCCCCTCTTCAGAGGTCTAGAATACTAGATTGTGCATTTGTCAACCTTAAAGGTGGATGTGGCAATAGTGTTGAAGCTGATTTGGCCGAAGAACATTCTGTCAGAAATCAGAAAAAGCTAATCAAGCAATTTGGTGCAAATAAGACGGCCAATGCCATCTTGCGTGCAACATCTGCTGCACAAGGAATTTGTTTGTGACTGAACATGTAACGTCATCACTGGGAATTTCACCCAAATCAAACAGACACTGTAACAGAATATCCACAGCAGATTCAGACATCATTAAAACAACATTGAGAAGAGTAAGGTCTTTCAGATTCACTTCTGGGCGAAAGTGATGGTTTTCATGTGTCTACCCAGGCCCCCTAGGCCTTTGCTTAATTCACTAAAACAAGACTATCAGCAAGAATCTGACGTGGGGACAAACTGTTCATGTCCACGAGGAAGATGTTGAAAATGAAGCTCTGGTGGGATAACTGTTTCAAAAATTGTTTGAATTGTGGTATTTGTCATGATGTGCGAGTCAAAGAGACAGCTTTTTATGAGCCATTTATTATACCCCCGACTTATGGTATATATTATACCAAGATAGATAGACTTGGGTATATATTAATACCAAGGATTCCGTATGTCTATTCATCAAAAGACATTTTATGTCCAACTGATTGACATTTTGAAGGGGAGGTTCCTTGAAACTAGGGGGTCAAAGTTTGTACATTTTGTCTCTAACCCCCTCAAAAATGAGTGTGACATATGAGTATGTCAGAATCATTTTTACATGTAGATTCAAGTTTTTTTCATTTCGAGTTGACCCCCTCCCCAAAATATGGGCTAGCCAAGAGGTAGAATATGCTTACCTCCTTATCAAAAAATATTCATTTTATTATTATTTTATATTCATTATGAGATATGTGGTCATTACGACATGCGATCTGTTGTAATTATTGATAGTGCATTCCTTTCCTCCTCTTTGGGGAAATGTTTTAACCATATCATACTTGGTGAATCAATATTAATCATTGTAAAGGTATTTTTCTTATGTTGTTGAACTTATTCGTTGCTACAAAAATATCTAAACCAGTCGAAGGCATGTTTATCATGAACTTGTGAGTCCTTAATAATAATAAACTAGGAGGTGCAGTGCAGAAATATAAGCAATTTGGAGGAGACTTTTGTTTATTCCATTTCACATTGTTACCTACTAATCCTCCTTTGAGATGACGGTGATACAAATACGTTTTAAATTCAGCACTGATAATTGGAGCTGTATGAAATCTTGTCAAACTTATTTTATGATAGAAAGAGATTGCAAATGGAGGGTCGGGGTATTGACTGAGCCCCACTCAGTTTTATGTATTATTTTATGTGTAAAATAAATTTTGATGAAACGAGTACTCCATGCTAGAGCTATACAAGTTATGCCCCCTACAACGTTTTATCAACAACCATGGCCGCTAGCTGCTCTCGCTATTTTGCATAAATGTATCTCTAATAGTTAGTAATTGGAGACTGATTGCATCTAGGTAGAAGCACGGCCAAAGCGAAAATCGGCAGGTAACAGGTTACCGGGGATTATGCAGGCTTTGAAGGAGGAGTAGTTATTAGAGAGTGAAGAGTACGGCGCGGGCTTTCGAAATGGGACTTCCGTACCGTCACCTTGACCTTGCTCCGAAGTACTGTGATAAGTGGAGGCATTTAGTTTTTCGAGTTTCTCAGTCAGTTTCTTCTTCCTATCCCCGAGTTCAAGCTTTTTGATCTCCTATTCTAGGCCCTCGCACTCCCCAGAGATGTATTCAACTTGTCTGTCACTAGTAGCCTTCTGCCCACTTTTATGCTTGTTTAGAATACATTTTGTGTTGACAAACTTTGACCAATGTGGATTATATGTAAATTGGGTAACTGTATAATGTCTTTCCTTAGTCAGTATAATGACCCACAGCAAAAATGACTGAGTATCCTGCAATCTGGAAACCAACTGGAAACTGGGTAATAGGAGTATCCACTTGGTATCCGTCTGCTGAAACTAGGTAACCAGGTTTCCAACTAGAATCCATTTGGGATTCTATAACATTAAGTATTTCCGTAATGGAAACCAACTGGAAACATTGATTATGTGTTTCATGTTGGTTTCCTTCCTGGAAACTGCAATTATTGATTCCAGAAAATGGAAACCAACATGAAACTATCAAGTGAAGTTTCATGTTGGTTTCCATTACTTGAAATTTGATTGAAAGATTCCATTAAATGGAAACCAACATGAAACTACCACAGCACACATGACTGAGTATCCTGAAATCGGGAAACCAACTGTTAACTTGGTAATAGCAGTATCCACTTGCTATCCTATCACTGAAACTTGTACCTGATGTCAGTGATGATACCATTTTATGTCTTTGTTGGATACACTGTCCATAAATTTTTGCATTTATTCATTTTCAGTGTCTTATGAAAAGTAGTACACATGTTAGACAATTAAGTAATATGATATTATTACAGTCATCTATTAAGCAGTAAAATAGAGACAAGTGTACTCTGAATGGTTATCATTTTTTTTCAAATATTGATGAATGAACACAAAACAAATGATTATCAAAAACATGTGTTTATTAGACACTGTGGTTTTCAGTTTCATGAGAAACTACAGATATGCTTATTTGCATATGCATACAGGTTAGACGCTCTATGTGGGCTGCATTGTTCTCTTTGATAATGTTCACAGGTTATGACAGTGAATATTCCTCCATGAAAACATTCATGGTATTTAATGTTTCCTTTTTCATGACATAAATGGTTTATAATAAACTGACGTCGATCCCAACCACACACACGTCAACAACTAATTGCTGCATTGATGGCCGAATGGAGGCAGATACCACCTGCTTTCAGACGACTGACGTTTTCAGTTAGACGAAATAGTTCAGGCATGTTTGAATGCCAACGGCGGACATACCAGATACTGATCACATACAATTTGTCATTAAACTAATGATTATTGTTGTTTTTGTGCATGATCGGAAATAGGACAATTGACCCCACCCATGAAGAACTGGCGATAACTTATATACCATTAAAGTTAAATGTCTGTTATTTTAGCACAAAGCGCTAAACTGATGGTGTGTTACAACACAATAAAGCAAATTCCTCTGAACACGTAACTTTTTAGGATATTCAAATTCACAGAGGAGTAACATTTCTTTTGGCGTTCAGTTTACTTATAGATATCTGGTAGGCGTTTCTTTTCGCCGACAGTGTACACACTTTGTAATTCCTAAACTGAACCGTGTCCCAGATTGTATACACGAGCTTCACTAATACTTCTCGAGATGTCAGTTCGGGTTCTTCTTGGTCATATTTGGAAATGTTTAAGACCCATTTGCAACCCATGTACCGAAAATGCCGCGTTAACCCTTGTGTGCTCTAGGTACAAGGTTAAAAATCCAAATCAATCAAGTTACACGAATAGCAATTTAATGTGCTCTAGATAAAAGGATCGAGATGCAGTGTGCCCAAGGAAAAATAATCGAGGTGCAGTGAGCGCAAGGTACAAGGATCGAGATGCAGTGTGCCCAAGGAACAAGGACCGAGATGCAGTGAGCGCAAGGTTCAAGGATCGAGATGCAGTGAGCTCAAGGTACAAGGATCGAGATGCAGTGAGCCCAAGGTACAAGGATCGAGATGCAGTGAGCGTAAGGTACAAGGATCGAGATGCAGTGAACGTAAGGTACAAGGATCGAGATGCAGTGAGCGCAAGGTACATGGATCGAGATGCAGTGAGCACAAGGTACAAGGATCGAGATGCAGTGAGCACAAGGTACATGGATCGAGATGCAGTGAGCGCAAGGTACATGGATCGAGATGCAATGAGCACAAGGTACAAGGATCGAGATGCAGTGAGCGCAAGGTACATGGATCGAGATGCAGTGAGCGCAAGGTACATGGATCGAGATGCAGTGAGCGCAAGGTACAAGGATCGAGATGCAGTGAACGTAAGGTACAAGGATCGAGATGCAGTGAGCACAAGGTACAAGGATCGAGATGCAGTGAGCGCAAGGTACATGGATCGAGATGCAGTGAGCGCAAGGTACAAGGATCGAGATGCAGTGAGCACAAGGTACAAGGATCGAGATGCAGTGAGCGCAAGGTACATGGATCGAGATGCAGTGAGCGCAAGGTACATGGATCGAGATGCAGTGAGCACAAGGTACAAGGATCGAGATGCAGTGAGCACAAGGTACATGGATCGAGATGCAGTGAGCGCAAGGTACATGGATCGAGATGCAATGAGCACAAGGTACAAGGATCGAGATGCAGTGAGCGCAAGGTACATGGATCGAGATGCAGTGAGTGCAAGGTACAAGGATCGAGATGCAGTGAACGTAAGGTACAAGGATCGAGATGCAGTGAGCACAAGGTACAAGGATCGAGATGCAGTGAGCGCAAGGTACATGGATCGAGATGCAGTGAGCGCAAGGTACAAGGATCGAGATGCAGTGAGCGCAAGGTACAAGGATCGAGATGCAGTGAGCGCAAGGTACAAGGATCGAGATGCAGTGAGCGCAAGGTACAAGGATCGAGATGCAGTGAGCGCAAGGTACATGGATCGAGATGCAGTGAGCGCAAGGTACATGGATCGAGATGCAGTGAGCGCAAGGTACAAGGATCGAGATGCAGTGAGCACAAGGTACAAGGATCGAGATGCAGTGAGCGCAAGGTACATGGATCGAGATGCAGTGAGCGCAAGGTACATGGATCGAAATGCAGTGAGCGCAAGGTACAAGGATCGAGATGCAGTGAGCACAAGGTACAAGGATCGAGATGCAGTGAGCACAAGGTACAAGGATCGAGATGCAGTGAGCGCAAGGTACATGGATCGAGATGCAGTGAGCGCAAGGTACAAGGATCGAGATGCAGTGAGCGCAAGGTACATGGATCGAGATGCAGTGAGCGCAAGGTACAAGGATCGAGATGCAATGAGCACAAGGTACAAGGATCGAGATGCAGTGAGCGCAAGGTACATGGATCGAGATGCAGTGAGCGCAAGGTACATGGATCGAGATGCAGTGAGCGCAAGGTACAAGGATCGAGATGCAGTGAGCACAAGGTACAAGGATCGAGATGCAGTGAGCACAAGGTACAAGGATCGAGATGCAGTGAGCGCAAGGTACATGGATCGAGATGCAGTGAGCGCGAAGGAACAAGGATCGAGATGCAGTGAGCGCAAGGTACAAGGATCGAGATGCAGTGAGCGCAAGGAACAAGGATCGAGATGCAGTGAGCGCAAGGTACATGGATCGAGATGCAGTGAGCGCAAGGTACAAGGATCGAGATGCAGTGAGCGCAAGGTACATGGATCGAGATGCAGTGAGCGCAAGGTACAAGGATCGAGATGCAGTGTGCCCAAGGAACAAGGACCGAGATGCAGTGAGCGCAAGGTTCAAGGATCGAGATGCAGTGAGCGCAAGGTACAAGGATCGTGATGCAGTGAGCTCATGGTACAAAGATCGAGATGCAATGAGCGCATGGTTCAAAGATCGAGATGCAGTGAGCACAAGGTACAAGGATCGAGATGCAGTGAGCGCAAGGTACAAGGATCGAGATGCAGTGAGCGCAAGGTACAAGGATCGTGATGCAGTGAGCTCATGGTACAAAGATCGAGATGCAATGAGCTCATGGTTCAATGATCGAGATGCAGTGAGCACAAGGTACAAGGATAGAGATGCAGTGAGCGCAAGGTACAAGGACCGAGATGCAGTGAGAGCAAGGTTCAAGGATCGTGATGCAGTGAGCGCAAGGTACAAGGAGCGAGATGCAGTGAGCGCAAGGTACAGGTATCGAGATGCAGTGAGCGCAAGGTACAAGGATCGAGATGCAATGAGCGCAAGGTACAAAGATCGAGATGCAATGAGCTAATGGTTCAAAGATCGAGATGCAGTGAGCACAAGGTACAAGGATCAAGATGCATTGAGCACAAGGTACAAGGATCGAGATGCAGTGAGCACAAGGTACAAGGATCGAGATGCAGTGAGCTCATGGTACAGGTATCGAGATGCAGTGAGCGCAAGGTACAAGGATCGAGATGCAGTGAGCGCAAGGTACAAGGATCGAGATGCAGTGAGCACAAGGTACAAGGATTGAGATGCAGTGAGCGCAAGGTACAAGGATCGAGATGCAGTGAGCACAAGGTACAAGGATCGAGATGCAGTGAGCACAAGGTACAAGGATCGAGATGCAGTGAGCGCAAGGTACAAGGATCGAGATGCAGTGAGCACAAGGTACAAGGATCGAGATGCAGTGAGCGCAAGGTACAAGGATCGAGATGCAGTGAGCACAAGGTACAAGGATCGAGATGCAGTGAGCGCAAGGTACAAGGATCGAGATGCAGTGAGCACAAGGTACAAGGATCGAGATCCAGTGAGCGCAAGGTACAAGGATCGAGATGCAGTGAGCACAAGGTACAAGGATCGAGATGCAGTGAGGGCAAGGTACAAGGATCGAGATGCAGTGAGCGCAAGGTACAAGGATCAAGATGCAATGAGCACAAGGTACAAGGATCAAGATGCAGTGAGCGCGAAGGAACAAGGATCGAGATGCAATGAGCGCAAGGTACAAGGATCGAGATGCAGTGAGCGCGAAGGAACAAGGATCGAGATGCAATGAGCGCAAGGTACAAGGATCGAGATGCAGTGAGCGCAAGGTACAAGGATCGTTATTGTTATGTGCAAACATTAAGCTTAGCTACCTATTTTCCTGGTGGAACAACAATTTGTTTTATACTAAAACTCACATTATCTGCCATTTGTTTTTCTGAGAAGTTTCCGGGGGTGATATATGTGTAGAGTATCCAATCACAAGGTCCGTGGTTAATCAAAGATGTCTACTAATCATGCACAGATGAAAGGTATCTGCAATTGAATGCATGTCTACTTTTCAAAAAGACTTTTCTTCCGACCGCCCAAACGTTCAACAAAGGTCAAAGCCATAGTAATCTGAGGAGGATACTGCCTGTACTGTGTCATCCGAACTTGGTCGAACTATTGTGTGACATGTTCCGGACTCTTGTCTGTAGTTGAACCCCACACACGAGTGATTCATGGCACAGTAGACTGCACAGTAGAGCCGGGACATAGTGACGGGAGCAGATGGAGATGTCTGGTTGAGTTCGAATCCCCTGGTACGAGGATAATAGCGAACGAGTGGACAGCCATCATCTAGTGAAAAAATTACTAAAATTGTAATAAAAATTAAAGTTCATATACTACTACTACTACTACTACTACTACTACTACTTCTACTACTACTACTACTACAACTACTACTACTGCTGCTGCTGCTGCTGCTGCTATTTCTACTACGACTACTACTACTACTAATAATAATGCTAATTCTACTTTTAATGTAATGAATTGTAATGTTAATATTGCGAAAGAACATGAGAATAGGATGTATGATGAGACATGTAATATGGATTACGGAAGTTTTGCAGTTGTCTATAAAACGTCGTTACTAATTGTATTGTCAGGAAAAAATATGTTGTCATAATGAATTCTAAATGTTGAAAATCTTTCGACCTCGTAATCAATCCGCACAAACAGCAGTTTGTATTTATTCTTGACTGTAGACTGTAAAAAAACCATATCAAATATACCATCAAAATTAATTTCGTAAGTAATACGATCTATCCAAATATTGAGTTAAATGATATGCTTAGTAGACCAGAACAATTCTTTAAATAAATGGTCAACCGATTCTGTAAAACAAAAATATGTGTCAAAATATCTTCACATATACATTGTACGTCGACTAACTGGACAACACTTTCTTTAACTATACAATTAGTCTCGCCAGAACACTTCATTATAATAAATACATTGACGAACAATAGAATTTTGAATTTCTTTGATAGGCACTTGTTTTGTAAAGAATTTCATACATCAGAGTAAGATACTTTTTTTTAATGGGCTTTGAAATACACTCGGGATGATATCACTTTTTTAAAGATAAATTTGGCCATAATGTTTTGTTGCTATTGGTAAACGATAATTTATACATAAATAACCTTCTTGGACATGAATGTGTTGATGAATCAAGACTGTGTGATGTGATACAAATAGCTAAATAGTCCTGTTTAAATCACCTGTCTAATTGAGGAGATTCTAAAACGCGTGTTTTTAAGAAATATGAACAGACGTTTGACAATTTTAAATTTAGTTTATTGGCTATTGAAGACATTATGTAAATCTCTTTCAGTCATATAGATCACTGGTGGATTGAAATATCTTGTTTTTTGTATGATGACGGTTCTTTTGTTCGTAAGTTTGCATGTCTTCACTCACAGCACTTCACTGTCACTGCAAATACATAATTTAAGAGTAGGATATTTAATTTCATGAACATCAATGCTTGGAATGCTGCACGATTGTATACAACTAATTTCAGTTACATGTATACTTAGGTAGAGGCACAAAACATGTAAACAATCCCTGAATATTTACCTACAGCTTGTCTTCCAGTCACGTCCAGTTCACACATGTCCAACGTATCTGCGTAGTGTATACGTGCATATTTCGACACTTTTAGGAATCTTCCCTTCACTTCCTGGTCACAGTTCAACGTTCCAGAACTGCCCAACTGACCATCATGCTTCACGCAGAGCTGACCAACAGCAGAGGTGCAGTGGACGGGGTTCACGTCAAACAGTTCCACCCTAATGTCATGTGCACGGTACTCTGAAAACATGGAATCATCGAGACATTGCCATTCTTAGTATGACCAGGAAACAAAGCATAGCCTCGATAATATAATTTGATTGTTAACATCTACGTAGAGAAATAGAGGTTATCATGAGAGCGTGTTTTGGGATGGTCAATATCCTGGATTAGGGATAAACATTGTATTTTGCGAGCCTTGGCAAGAGGGTAGGAGTGGTGTTGGTGGTTGTGGGATTGGGGGTGGAGCTAAAGTGAATGTTAGGCAGCGAATTCTAAAATCCCCTTTACAAAAGTCACATTATGGAACAGTGAAGATTGACGTTGGGTAAATGAATGTGACTCAAACTGTCTTTGTATCCTGTGAGTATCTATAAATAGTTTGCTCGGTAGATTTCAACTCGCGATGACCATGTTTTGGCACTGCTTCATCACAATAAATTTTGCTGCACCTTGCATTCCACACTGTTTGTTTTGTCATTTCTCACGACATTTTGCGTTTATACAGGCGTTCGAAATGTTAATGCGTGTGACGGCATTAACAAAAGAAGTTCCGTCACTTGACCTCTGTAATTTGCATCTTTATCCGTATATGACCCCAACGGATACCGAAAATATCCGTAACCTTTATCCTGCCGAGAACACCATCCATTGTATGATAAATATATTTATATAAATAGTGAAATTCTTAATACGAAAAGGCAGCAGTTCACCATTACATCACTATCGTATTTCTTTGAGGCCTTTTCAACCAGTTTCAGTACATCCCGAGAAGCATACCAACTCTCGATATTTTAGTGAACTTTTATCATCAAAGAGTAAGAAAAGAAACATTTCTAAACATTGATTATATTGACAAGTTTCCGCAAATAGGGATAACCCTTTAGTTTTTCAGTCAAACCGTTTTCAGCTTACATAAACAGAATCTAACGAACTATCAATTTTTAATCAATTCGACCAATTCGTCGCTGGTTTTGTATCTAATTTAATTTATTTATCTTCATTCAGTTTCAAGTTCTGGTCCGCAACTGATGCCAACTCTTCAATATCTAAATTCAATTTACCATCAATAGGGAATATTTCATCATTTGTTTCATATGAAGGTATTATTAGTTTATTTGAAACACGTTCAACTAGTTTTATATTATGTTTCGGAAACTACTAAAACTCATTTAGATATCCCAAATCAATTAAACGTTATGGTCCGAAGTGTGACAGTTTGAAGGAGTGGCGGACAATACTCATTCCTATGTCCCCCTTCCACTACTAGTCTGGGAGCCATTCCTGAAAAGAGGGCTAGAAATCAATTCCGCTAAACATTTTTAGTAGAAGTGTTTTGGTGTTTAAATGTTATAGTACTAACATTGTTAATTCATTTCATACATGTTGGCACTTTGACAAATGACCTTCAAGGTCATGTCAAGGTCAAATGTCAGATCATTGAAATTTTAAGATATTTTCGTCCAAAAAGTTTTCCTTAGTACCTGAACAAAAATAACAGACATGAATCACATTCTGTATCAAAGTTTTAATGCTTTAACAATGTTGATTCATTTCACATATGTTGGCACTTTCACAAATGACCTTCAAGGGCATGTCAAGGTCAAAAGGTCAGATTGTGTAATTTCATGATATCTCTGCCAGTAAAACATTTTTAACACAACCTGAACAAAAAGATCATACATGTTTCACATCTTATATCAAAGAGTTGATACTATAACATTGTTGATTCAATTAATAAATGTTGACAAGTTGACAAATGACCTTCAATGTCAAGGCAAAGTCAAAAGTGCGATCAGTATAATAACAAATTTTCTCATAAAAAAAATTGTTCTCACAACAGTACTTGAACAAAACAAACAGACATGTTGACATCTTGTATTTACATTTAGATATGATAACATAGTTGATTGATTTGATAAATCTTGGCATTTTGAACCCTGATTTTCAAGGTCATGTCAAGGTCAACAGTCCGATCAGAGTCATTTCATAATGTTTTCTCACAAAGTGTTTTTCTCACTACTGGAACAAAACAAATACACATGTTCACATCTCTTATGAACATTAAGATGATATAACATTGTTGATTTATTTAATAAATATGGACAATAAGACAAATAACTTTCAAGGTCATTTAAAGGTCATTTAAAGGTCAAAAGTTTGATCAGAATCATTTCATGATATTTTGACCTGGAGAAATTTTGAAATGAGAAGAATATGAATCAGGTTTATGAATAACATGTTATGACCATCTCTGCATGATTCTCATGGCAAGTGTCATTCACTATTATTGGGATTGTATCATTCAATTTCAGGAGTATGTTGAAATGCTTCAAGCTTTGGGGCTTGCATGTTGGCGGCTGTCTTCATATCTGTGAAAGATTGTGGCACTTGAACTTAGTGAGGTTAACTGGAATTCCCTCATAGGTACTTGATAAGGTGTCAATATTCCGCCAGAAAGCTGCAGTTTGCCTTGCATGGAAAGTCCTTTTTCCATCCAGTGTTTCCGCATTAATGTCAATGTTATCATTTGCAAAGCGAATGTATCCTGGCAATGCCGATTATGGTACTTTAGAGAACCATCTTTGCACGACAGTCATAGCGAGAGAGGGTGTCTCCGGCAATTGCTGTATCCAATCTGAGAACTGTATCATAGCTGATATAGTGACCTGCAGCATGAAGGAGTTGTACTAATTCCTTAGAGCGTGTTGCTTGTTGTACAGTAAGTCCTAGTCCAATATGTTTTGGAGTAAGCTTTCGACCACTGGACGTGAGAAATACAATATCCTGGGCGATGCTCAGTATCTTTGTGCTGGTAGAGTTGTTTTCCACATGGTTTCCTTCAACAATGGCACTTTCATTTGTATCTCCACACAGTAATTTGAGAAGGATGTACATGCTGTGGGGAACAGTTTTCTGTGCACTCTCCTGAGTCAAGGAACCTACAGATCCTTCTGTTTCTTCAATGTCCGCTTTTATCTTCACAGCAACATTGAACATTTCTGTGTGTTTTCATGGATGATGTTAAGTGCCACATTTGTTGGAACTGCAGGGAACAGTAACAAAGATTCATTCTTGTTGAGTGGTTGGACGATCTGAACTTCCTCTCCAAGATGTGATTGGATTTTATCCTTCAATTTGTTACTGTGATAAACTCCAGGTTCACAAGAAAGTTCAGCAAGCTTCTCACAATATCTGCTCCATACTGTTTGGAGGGAAAATATAAATCCTCTGGCCAGTCCACAGCGCAGCTCTTTCATGACTGTGAGGAAGCATTCAGTCCTTGGGTCATATTCATCAAGGGTATCTTTACTATGATTCCGGAGAAAACGTGCATAGCATGTGAGGGTATTTACCTTCGGCAGCAATCAGGTCATGGGTACTTGCAAGGCGACATTTCATGATAGGATCTTGACAAGCCAACAACTTGATTTTGTCAGATGTCGGAATACATTGTATGTTGTGGAGATTTGCTAGACTATCTTCTTGACAAAAAATACAACTATTCCAATCCATTCATGGTGTGACACTTCGAGAGCTCCAGGGTGTTTCTGTTTTCATCGTCTCCGTCACTGTTGCTTGTTTGGCATATCAGGCTTTCAATCTGGTGGTAGTTGCATTCGTGGAATAGGAGTAGCATGATCGGTACCACATGACGTCCCCAGGAAGTCCTGCACTGTACTGTTCAATATATTCACATACATCAATATACTGCACATCATGATATTTTAAGCGTTCACAAGCAACATCTACCATCCTATCTATCCCATCTTTCGTAGCTTTATGTGTTGGAACATTAAGCTTCTGCCCTGGTGGATAATAATGTTGACAAATAAAACACTTTGTCCAATCAGGATCCCTGTTCCTACTTCGCTGAAGGATAGATGTTGGTTCCATGTTGGTTCCATGCGTCTCCTGAAATGAAAAGTGAGCATGGTTAACTTGCTGCATTTGTGTGTGAAATATTACGATAATTTATTGCATCCCTATGTTGCAAAATGTAATCCTTCATTAAAGCGTTGCCAAATTTATCAACAAACTATGAATTACAAAAAGTCAACCTGGTTTTTAACATTTCATATAGACTAACTAGTTTTTACTTATTAAACCATAAAACAACTGATGTTATTGGTTAGACTGCAGTATTGTTTTCACATATGATAACTAATAACAATATCATAAAATCTGACAAATTTTATAATGCAAATGTATATAAACCTACTTCAAAGCTATCTATAGCAGGTAGTCGTCATCACAGTTGAGAGGGGGAGTTCCTCATGAATAGCTGCAAATAAAATATATACATTGAAAAATTCTGCTTGGTGCTAGCATTTAACTACACAAACATGTTTGAACAATAACTTTAGGAACTAATTAGAGAATAATCAACGAGGTATGAATGATTACTGGAAATATGCACGAGTCGAAATCCTGTTCAGTCACGAGACTGAGTATATTACCCATTATTTAATAAAAATGAGCAGATACGCTTGATTTTCACATTTCCATGTTTGACTGCCGCTGTGAAGGACCCGCGCCGTGACGGTAACATTGTGACGTCATAAAATAATTTGCTACGTCAAACCATTGTTTCATTACGTCACAGTCATTCTTCCACGGTATAACCGACCAATCAACGTTGAGAATCACTCGAATGCACAGTGTGCAAATATCACAAAAGTAATCACCTGTGTTTCCTCACCCATATGGGTAATATAAGTATATCATTCACAAAAATACCTTACAATATTACAATTTTATTATGCTAATGTATATGTAACAAAACGTTATACACGTACCTACCTTAGCTAGGGCACTTGTGGCAAGTAGTCATTATCAAAGCGGTTGGAAGCAGGAATTCATCATGAAAAGCTGCAAATAAAATACATGCATGGTTTAATCATATATCTTTATATTCAAATAAAATTAATTTGGTTTGGTAAACAATCAAGGGTTAACTTTTCTGAATACCTCACCAATACAATATAATACAAATAAACATATTGTATACATGATCATATACTTATTGATAATTAGCCTGAAGATAACGCCTTTTGAAACGATGGTGCCCTTTAAATCAGTTATGACTTTTTCATTACCGTCATCACAATGTTTGTCTTTAAAGTTATAAAATTATAAAATCAAGATTTAAAAAGTTACTTTGAAAGCCATAAATAATTTAGTTTTTAACGAGTATACCATACTTTCATTGCTAAAATAAGCAAATGATAATTTTGTTTTCATTTTCTTCACTTTGAAAATAATTAACTTGCTAAAATTAGAAATTAAGGCGTAAAACACATTAATAAAAAAGTAATCAGCAGACGACTTGAAGATATCAAAATAGTTAAAGGAAAGTAGTATCAGGCAGAAATCAGCTGACAAGGACTGTGGCTTAGATCTATTGCAATCCAAATATTTTCATCCTAACTGCAAGGCTATAGATCTACTTATCCAAAAATTTAAAAGTATGAGCTTTAAATAATTACTGCAAAGAACAGAAACAACAAATATGTAGTTCATATTAACTGTCACAAGCCTGAAAAACACACATTTTACAGCATTATCAAATTTCAAAATCCACCAAATATAAGTGCATTTGAAAAAATATGCCAATGCAATAGACATCATTATTAATTTAATGCAAATTTGATATATTGTGTATGCTGCAAATGTATCCATAGTGTATTTGCACAAGATCATGTTTGATGACATTGTAATGATAGGTCACCTTGCTGACAAGTTTTAGAAAAAAATTCAATATACTTAAATTGCGAACCACTTGTCTTCAATTGAAGTAAATCAATAAAAAATATCATACTTACAATTGTAGTGATCCAAAATCCATGTTTACATAGCTCCAAAGGCCATAATGAAGTGGAAGGTGAACTGACAGCTCAGTGTTTACTCAGCCATTACAAGGTGGATGCTGGCAGGGGAGATAACTCCTCCTGTGTCTTCCTAACAACTATTTACAATTCTCATAGTAAATTGGAAGCGTCAGTGGTAAACTTTGAAGACCTGCTGAAAAATAATTTGAGTATTCCTAGGGTGCCAACATATTTTTTATCGATGCACAGCATCCAATGAACATTTTAAACTATGTTGGCAGCCTCTACTCTAATTGTTTAGCGGAAAATAAAAATCTGGACTTGGCTCCCAGACTATACATAGCCGGGAACTATAGTCATTTTGTCCAGGCAATCTTTTTTAAAAAACGGTCGAACATGTTTTCTGCCAGATTTGAGAAATATTGTTTTTAAGAGGAAGGTTCTTTCATACAACTGGTCATCCAACACTTTTACCCCTATTCATTGATTAATGATTTTATTGATTGAAATATTAAAACTACTAAAATCGCGCTTTAGCACATTAAACACTGTAAACTTTCATAAATTTGTCTACTGACCAAAGCTTCCCCTGATTGTGAGGGTGACATTGCCTACGACATATGTTTGTAGAAGGTCCACCACTAGCCAGGGATTCGAGTCGCCGTGGTTTGTACTGAAACACTTGTCAACATTGTATCCTCCATCCACAGCGTTATCAGGTGCATGACTCGAAGATCCCGGGTAGAAGGTACTGGCAAACACAGCTTTGTGCAATGCTATGTTGCAAGATGCAAAATCTGAAAAGGTACATTTGTACGGGTTTGATTTTGAACTTTTTTATATTGTAATTATTGAAGTAATATCTTTAGTTACTGTTTATTTGCTATTTATACAAGGATATGGCAACATGAGAAAGTGTGTCAGACGAATTTGACAAAAAGTGTGTTAATTTTGCAAACGCCATGTAAAATATTGAAAAAAAATTCAAATGACAAATGGCACTGTTACGGGACTCTACAACCAACTGAGATGAGGCTGAGATTCAGCCGGACATATTCAATAAGTTTAATAACCTAATCAGACAGAAAACAAAGACAAGCGAATACAAAGCAATCAACAACGTTTATTTCAGAACAAACGACCAATCCAACGTCCCCACGGAAGAGGAGTCAGCCATCCTTGAATATACAAACAAATGGTGTAGTCACAAGGTTACACAACAAAGAACTCACAATCAACCACGTTTATTTCAGTATAAACTAATCAAACCAGTAATATCTTACAAGATGGCGCTTGACTGAAGGCGACACTGCATTTGCTCTGCAATATATTATTCGTGTTGTGCAGTCTACTAATGAGGAAATGACTGGATTGTACGATATCCGACTTGCATTTGTGTGTGTGATGCTGATCCGGATCATTCTTGGCCTCATGAGTTCACCGATTGAGTGTATGCACACCTCAAAGTTTCAACATGACGGGAATAACATTGTCATTGATCCATCAAGGAACGTGTCACTGCCTTGTGCTAAATATAGCTACTCCCGAACTGACCAACTTAACATCGGCGATCAGGTGAGAAACAACAGGGCTCTCCAACGAATCGATCACGTGACGTGCTTAAAGATCAGAAAACTTAGACTTACCCGGAGACGCGCATTACGAAAAAGGGGAAAAAAGGGTGGAGAAATGATGAAAGCAAAGAAAGCTGAAAAGGAAATTAATAAAAACAGAGGAATAAATATGAACAACAATATACATATTGAACTTGACAAAAAATCAGTGTCTATATCAGCTCAAAGGAAAGGAGTACAGCTCGCTTTACTGAACTGTCAATCTATTAAAATATAAGGATGCATATATTAAAGATCTCATGAACAATTATGAATTAGATGCCTTGCTGCTAACAGAAACCTGGCTACGTGGAGATGACGTCACCTGGTGTCGTCAGAGTTCCTTAAACAAAGATGGCACTTGGTGGCATCGGCTTAGTCTATAGGGATGACAGGAAGGTGAAATTGGTAAAACAGGATATTTTGCGTACATTTGAATATGCAATTTGGAAAATGGTATGCAGTAACATTTGTTTTCATGTCATTGGAATCTACCGACCTCCTTACTCAGAGAAACACCGATGGACAGTGAATCACTTCATTGATGAAGTTCCTGAGTTCCTTGCTGATGTACTACCATCCACCAAGAACCCAATAATTATGGGAGACTTTAACATCCATATCGATGATGAGTATGATACTGAGGCGTGTATCTTTGCAGACATAATGAATGCTCTAGGTCGTATTCAGCATGTACACTTTCCAACTCAGAGGCATGGCCATATATTGGATCATATGTATACTGAGGTCGGGAGTGATATCAAAATTGTCAGCTGTCGTGAAGATGTCTTTGTATCAGATCATTGTCTGATCAGAAAATTCATGAACATGCCACGAGAGGACATTTGTCAAAAGAGAATCACCTATCGTAAAACCAACGACATACCATTGGATGAAATTAGCAAGGAACTGAGTGCGTCATTGACGGCAAGTTCAACAGATGAAATGGTTCATGAGTTTGAAAATAACGTTACAGCCGCTTTGGATAAGTTTGCACCTATCAAATCAAAGATAGTGACGGTTAGAAGGAAGAAACCCTGGTTTACGAGGGAAATTGCTCAACAGAAACACAAGGTGCGACGACGTGAGAGGATTCTCCGGAAGTTTAGAGAAAATCATCAATTTGTAGCCCTAAAGAAAGAACGAAACAGGTACAATTGGATGATAAAGCAAGACAAAAATATCATCATCAGTGCCAAAATCATTGATGCTAAAGGTGACACAAAGCAACTTTACCGGATATTCAGAACTGTTACCGGTGACACCCAATCGAACCCACTTCCAGAAGGCAGATCACATGAACAACTAGCAGAGGACTTCGCTAACCTATTTATGGATAAAATCATTCAATTCAGGGCAAATCTCAAACATATTGACAAGTATAATCCCAATCAAACAGAGGCACCTAAGCTTGATAAGTTCACTCCCTTAACACCCACAGAAATCAGGAACATTGTAAGTTCTATGAAAACGAAGTCATGTGAGCTTGACTGCATGCCAACATCCCTGCTTAAAACTCTTCTTGACACCATAATGCCAGCAATAACATCCATCATCAATTCCTCCCTGGAAAAAGGTGTTTTCGCTGCAAAATGGAAATCTGCAATAATTAGACCCCTTTTGAAAAAAGCGGGTCTTGAACTCACTTTATCAAATTACAGACCAGTGAGTAATCTTGGGTTCCTCTCCAAAGTCTTGGAAAAAGCTGCGCTTCGACAGCTCATGACACATTGCAATACTAACAACTTATTGCCCGATTACCAGTCAGCATATCGCCAACATTACAGTTGTGAAACAGCCATAGCCAGACTAGTCACAGATCTTCTTTGGAATATGGAACGCCAGCAAGTGTCAGCGCTGGTCGCCGTAGATCTTAGCGCGGCGTTTGACACCGTGGATCATGACATCCTGCTGGAAGTATTATCCCAGAGATATGGTATCTGTGACTCTGCACTTCAAGCTAAGCTAGTTCTGAAGACTGACAAGTACTCGAGCTCTACGACTGCCTTGAAGACTCTGCACTGGCTCCCGGTTCGGCTACGCATAAAGCACAAGGTGCTTACAATGGTATGGAAATGCCTTAATAGACTCTCCCCTCTGTATCTCAGATCCATACTGACACTAGCTGAAGATCGACGGGAAAAAAAGAGGTCGAACAATCAACACATGAGGCTTGATGTACCATATGTGCGACGGAAAACCTTTGCCAACCGTTCCTTTAATGTCCAAGGTTCATTTTGGTGGAATAACCTTCCAAACGAGATCAAGAGAATTGACCAAGTAGACCGGTTTAAAAAATCACTGAAATCGTACCTTTTCTCACAGTTTTGACTTTTAATCAAAATTAGCGCTATATTAAATAAATAGTTTATAGTTTATCACTCTAAAGTAAGTAAGTAAACATTCACACCGTCAGCTGCTATAATATATCGAGTCACAGACACCGACTGATTGACATTCTAACGGGATATCAACGATTAAGCAACCAATGATAACCTTCAAGCGCCTTAATTGATACCTAGGTTGCATACTCCAAGGGGAGTTGAGAATGATAAAGGAACCATGTTGGTCCTTATACCAGGGTAATAATGTGTGTAGCACTTTGAGCACGGCCCTTTGTGGTGTTTGTTTAGTGCGATATAAGTATCCTCATAATTATTGTTTAAGAACTCGCTGACCACTGATGCCAAGATGTCTGACCAAGTGATATATCAAATCTATCTATCTTTAATTTATCTACAATTATTTATATATCAACATCTATATTATGTATTACTTATATTCATTTAATGTTTGAGAAAGTGCTGTATTAACTTATAAAATGGCTTGTGTCAAAAGTTTGGAACAGAATATAGCTTAATCCCCCTATTTGTTACCTATTTGGTCATGGCCAAGTGAGCATAAACTCCACATAAACCCAAAACATAAGATATGAGACAAAATTCTTTATTTTTCAAATTAGTTATTACTTGAAGTGAACTGAGTTCGTCTGATAGTGAGAGGTGTTCACCAGTGACACTAATAAGAACATCGATAACCCAACATCCACAGTTCAGTGACCTCTTAACTCCAATCACAACATACAGGTGTGGGACAAGTAAAGTGCGCCGGGAACAGTAAATATTCACAGCTTGAGTGAATAAAGGTCTAGCTGGAAGTTAATCTCACTCACAGAGCGAGTCAAAAAGGATATGGAATTACTGCACACAGTGCTAAGTAAAACCCTTACATATAAATCCCACACAGTGTGTAGTTACGTAAAAGAAAACTTACAAGAGAAATAAACTAAATTAATTGGTAGTATCGAAAAAGTTTACCAAAATTCTATGAATTTGGCTTCATTTTGGTTGGATATGTATAACCATTTGGGCTATTGTAAGACTTGATTATTTCAATTCTTGTACAAGCAATCGATGGAATTACAGCTCGGTACATCATTTCTTTGGTCAATAAGATTATGGCATTTACCTTTGATACTTAGGATTACTTTTTCAATAGTTAGCTTTATAAGGATCTGTACAGAATATATCCATGTTTCAAAATAATTCCATCCGTTTGAATTTGTTTCACATTAAAAAAAGATGATTAATGTTTCCACCTCACGTTTGCTAATGAAATAATGGGTAATTCTGTATAGACCAATTTGTTTAGAAATTGTTTTATGGGCAAAAGTTATGAATAATGTTGTACTGACACCATTTTAGGTCCTACAAGGACTGCATTTGTTACTAATTATGCTAAAACGTGCCATTCAGATTTAGTAAATTGCCAGTTTAATGTTTTGAGTAACAGGTACACACCATTGGAGTTTAGTAACGTAGTATATACCGTGATGCCCATTAAATAATTTAATTAAATGAAATGGTAGATATCTCAAACATGTATTTTTTAAATAAATTTGTATATCAAGTCGACAGGCGTTTGTTATAATAGCTCTCCTCTTACCATCAATGGTTAGGAAATTTGTATTATGTGAGTACATGTAGTTCGTGTTGAAGTCGTCAAGGCCGAATATATTACCAGCTTCGTCAATAAAGTCATTTATAAAAGTAACCCTTTTTGTACCAAAAGTTTCTTTGTTATTTTCAGGTCATCATTGTTACAAACTGATTGAACTATGAAATCCTCTTCTGTTTTTATCAATATTTTCGCTTTTGAAAAATATTTTGACCAGGCATTAAGTACCTCTTTTCAGAAATGATTGGTTAAAGTTGGTTTTGATGTTTTTAAATTATAGCCGGAATAGGGAAGCCAGATCATATTATCCTTTTGTTTTATCCGGTTAAAAATATAAAGTTTGTTTAGATTCGTATATACATTTTGTATGACACTACATTTGGGCAAATTTTGAAAATCTACCACCAAGTAAACAAACCTCGCCAAACGTACGTTTTGGTGAATATCATGTACTCAATGTCTTGAAAATTAGATACGTGTATGTAAACGAGCTAGAAAGGACAATTATATGTCTAAATTTGTATTTAATTGATATAATACGCAACTGACAAGTTGGCAGTATTAAATAGCCATGTAGGGTATAAGTTCCTTTTTAAAAAAATATTTGGATAATAAATATCCATGCATACAAGATGTTTGTTAAAAATATTGGTACATAACAGATAAATACCAAGAAAATATGTTCATCGTCCAGTGAAAAACTGTAATATTAATTTTGCTGAGTTTTTTTCAAGTTCTCTAATTTTGATATGCTTCAAACTATAGCTTTCATCACCAAGTTCCTATCTGGCCACTAGATATACCCACATTACTCATATACACAAATTAAAGAGTTTGATTTTGTTTACAATGTTTTGAGACATTGCCTTAACAAATAAGGCCATTAAAAAACCCAATATTTTGAATATAAATAGGAGGTAATTAGATATGATAAAATGTTTTAAAGAAATAAAGAATAACCTTTCCATTCACATTATAATTAATTATAATATTTAATGTCAAATATAAGCTCAGTCTTAACATTGAACATAGTTAAAATCTATTTTTTCAGTTTTCATGGTCAGAAAGTAGCAGGTTAGAGGATACAATCAGACACCATCTAAATGATAAATAAATATATGGGTGAATGTTTTCTTTTTAAACTGTCTCCGAAGTGGGATAAGTTGTAGTGAAAACCTTATCAATCACTGATTGATAAAATTTTATCAAAATTAGTTTTTTTATTATTTGTTTTATTTTAAGAAGAATCTAAGCAATTCTTATTACACATACAGCATAAGAATAAGGAGTAAATTAAACTGTGCACAAATAATCATGTGTTCATCAGAAGAAAAAATACTGAATAAAACTTTCATATACCCAATGTATTCAAGTGAAATTTAACTATGTTTACTTTCAGAAATATTCATTTTTATACAGGGCTGTAATATGCACATATAACATTACTCTTTTCTCAACATTTATTTATGATGTTAATGACATATTTAGAAACTTTTACAGACAGATATACCAAAATCCAGACTAATGCAACTAATGCAAAATGAAATGAAAATATCAATAATATATTTCCGTATAAATGGCTATGAGGCCAACAATACATGTGTACAAATAACAATTATAGCGCATTCTGTCTACAATGCTATTCCATGGTGGCTGTACGAAATATGACTGTATAGGCTACGCTTGGTTATTGATTATATTTCGAGACAATCATTGCCAAAATCTTCTAAATAGATCAACACCCCGACACCCAAACTGCCCCAAAATCTAACCAAAGACAGTGAAACATGCATTAACAAAATATTATTGGTACTTCCCAATTGCAATTATGAATAGGATGGGTGTTACAATCATTTTGCGTTCATTTTGGTATGATTCAATGTTCTGCTTGCCTGTTTGTGACAAACTGGAAACTGCTATTTGAAAGGAAAAAAAGACTTATAAATCAATACCGTAAGTTCAGGATCAGTAAACAAACAGTAGCGTATCTTTATAAAATATTACTTTCCTCTGGATACTTCATTGTCCCAAATTGTATACACAAGCTTCACCAAAGTTGAGAACCTTAATCGATATGCCCCATGGAAACATGTGTCAAATAAAATATTTAAATAGTTTTGCTTTTTCCATATCAATTAGTCCTTTTGTCGTGAAAACGAACCGATGAATTTCAAGTTAAACAGAAAAGTGAAATTAATAGATGAAATGAACATTACAAACCATCCTAGTTTTACCCCGCCAATTTGACATTCAGTTTTCAGAATTTTCTTTAACTTAGGAAAAAAGTTGTTTAACAAACTATCATAGTTTGAAGTGGCTGTTATTGGTTTGTATGACAAGGGGGTATGCACTGTGTTTGGAAGAGTTCACAAATACACGTGAATTGAATTGCGTGATCAACGTTAACATAGAATACCGTGGTCTCTTTATTAATTTGATCATCGCAATACTGGTTGAAGAGAGAAATTATAAGCATAAGCTTCCGGGTTCGTTATATACACATTCTACCATACAATAACTCTCATCGTATCTCTCATTGTATTTATTAAATACTTTTAGACATAGAAATAAGTGATGTTTTTTCATTAGCTTAAACGATGAACCAGTTTTATAGTAAATACTTCCAAATGAAAATCTCAAAAGAAGGGCAAACCTAGAAAGCTTGGAATCTAGATTGATGTCAAAGCGAATGAGTATGAAACCGTATTATGAATTACTTTCAATTAATATTTGCATCAATTTATTTAGAAGAGAAGGATATTTATGGATTATCAACTTCTTATTTAATTGAGACGGCGATAATATATGCAAACAGGACATGCGTTGATGCTGATTAAAAAAACAACAATAATTAAACCATATTTTGTGGGCCAAGTAGAACATGTATGTCTAATGACACACCGGTGAATACCAGTCATACTGCACATCAGGAGTTAACATAAAAAAACTCACACTATCAGGATTGAGACATGGTACCGTAGTTGACATCTCGCAATATGGAATTTTCGATACAATTTACAAGCTCATTAAGCAACATGAAAACAATTCATTGAAACCATGTCTGCTAAGTAGACAAACTGTTCCTTGTACTCTAAACCCTATGAAATGTGATAAGCGGTGTCATGAATGAATTTCAGAGATGCAACAAGGAGTTTAAAGAGGAGTCATACATATACCTCTAGACATTTTCATTTAGGTTCAAATTATGAGTAAAAAATTGGAAACCGTCCCTATATGTTTCTGGTGTTTAGAACACTGTGCAAAACCCCCTTGTCATACAAATAAAAAAATGAGCGACTTCAAACTATGATCGTTTTACCTAAGTTGAAGAAAATTCTGAAAATTAAATGCCTAATTGGCGATGTAAAACTATGAGGGTTTGTAATTCATACTTTACCGTAATTGATTTACGTTTGTGTTAAACTTGAAATTCATCGGTACATTTTCACGACAAACGGACTATCTTGTATAACACTTGTATCACAAGTTAATCGTTTCTCTACACGTTACATTTATATGAAATACATGTATGCTACTACAGGTGTCTCTGTCTATACGAGAAACTGTTTTTGTTAAAATAATGTGTTTTTCCTTATATAACACTTGATAGCTAAATTTTATAATTTTTGGGTCACAAAAGTTTAGTTGTAAGGGTCTTAAAATAGTCAGTTGATTATACTTGCTGCCCTTCTCCTCTCGTCACTTTCGGAAGTCTATGGAAGTTTGAAGAAATTTAAAGGTTCTAGAACTAGTTAGAGATGTGATGTAAACAGCTGTGCAGCTATATGTAGAAGTCTAGAGAAGCTTCTCATATATTCTAGTGGTAGTGATGATTGAGGGAAACAAAAAAACACTTGGATTATATATAAAATAGGACTCTACCAACTGCCTTCATTACCTCTCCATAGATCATTCTACATTCAATATACAAGACTACATTGTAGCTTCTGTGATGTGTGGTGACTATTGATTGACATTGATAGCTCTGTCATTATATTAAAACGTAAATAAGTTACATAAACACAAGTGCAAAAGAAATAATAAATAATAATGATAATAAATACAATTATATATTTCAATAACCGAGTTACATCATGTCTTTAGAAGCCAACTAAATTAAATTTAGTTATCTGTTAATATTTATGAGAAACAGGCGTTTTTAGAAATAAATTTTTGGAATCTCCTTAACTAGATTATATTTATAACTTGTTTTATGACGTCCTTCAGTAATGATGCGTCAATAAATTTAAGTCCAAGAAGATTATTTATGTCGATAACATATTTTATTAATAGATTTCTACATTTTATATTTTGTTTAACTGAAAAAGTCAAACATTCCGGTAAAAAAAACATTTTGACAAAGCGATTGCAGCACTGACCCAAAATGAATTTGAATATCCATAAAAATAAAAATATCATACTCTGATGTATGAAATTGTGTACACTTCCTTGCAAAATATATGTCTATCACATTCAAAATATACTTTCTGCAACAGCAGTATTTCATTTTAAACTCTCTTAAAATGTGGGGACGTTTGTTTCTTTTGCATGCAAGTATAGGGGAGAGATAAAGACGAATTCTCAAAAACAAACAACAATTTTGATGTTTTAGCAAGACAAAAATAACCTACTTTATGTCTCGTGTGATGACGATCGCGACAGAAGCAAATCAAGTATTCTCAGGTTATGCATCACTAAGCTGCATTGTACCGGAACGTTAAGCTGCACAAACCACTTTTTCTCACTACATACTTTGGGACTACATATATAAAACAAACATAAACAAACAAACTCGCAATTGGAGGATTGTCTAGTTGTCATTTATCAAATATCATTTAGTGTACATGATTCATGCAACAAAAAAAAATCCAGTTCGTGTCTGGGAAGAAGTATTTTGCCATAAAACATATAATTCATATTCATAGAATTCATTCATCGGATGCTCTAGTGTAATTGATTTTGTAAAGTTTTCTATTTGTTTGTTAGAACTCTGTGCATTGTATATCATCAAATTACAGCATATATAGAAATGTCCTATTGTCGGTTAACTTTGTTCAGTTATGTTGTAATTGTCTATTTCGTTTTATGATTTAAACATATTTATTCAAAAGAATGGATTGGGTGCACGTTATCCAACTTATAGCCAACCTATGTGTTGAAAGCATCGTTTACTGCTATATAAGATCATAACTTAACATTGAAACAGCAACGTTTGATGTACAACAAATTTGTTTTGTTTTGTCTGAACGTTTTGTCCAAATCACTTATTTAAAGGCACTATAGCACAGCAAATGTTATAAATTATCACTAATTCACTAATCTTGCCCATTGTTCGTATATGAAATTGATCAGCCCTAATGTATTCTACCATATAGTCAATTTGAAATATTTTTAAGTATTCAGGTTATAAAGTTAAGTTTGCTTGATTTAATGCAACGTTGCATTAAATCGACCGAGGCGCCTTCTGACGGGCAACAGTTTGGTTGAGCGAAACCTAGATAGAGTTAGCTCCCCTTCAAGAGGTCTTCAGAACATCAACAGACAGGGCCCAGTTTCTGTTGACAATGCATATGCCGTCGGGGAAGACACACCTTACTCTCGCCAAATACCAGACGAATACGTAGACATGCAGTACAACATATTGATTTGTTAACATCAATCAACCATTCATCGATGGAAGGATCTTTGAGGCGCGATGACTTGCTCTGTTGCTCTTGCCGTCTTGGTGCGAGGTGTAAGGTGAACAGGTACTCTTGTCTGTACTAAGTGCTGTCGGGTAAAGCTACGCAGCTAAGAATTAAACGAACCATTTATACCAGCAGAATATTTTACATGTGAAAAATCTATCTCAAGATAGTAGTAATTACCCTACAGTAATACATTTACACTAAAAGTAATCAAATGACTAGCCTCCAATTCCCATAGGTCAACAAGTGTAGACTAAAGGTACGCAGTCAGAGTTTGACTAAATCATACATTTCCAATTTTATGATAAATTTAAATGTTAAAAGTATTTGCAGAAGCTGATGGAAGGACTAGATGCTAGCGAAGGTATTTTGGTTTCCTTTGACATTTGGTATGTGACAAAGCAAAATGGTTTATGGTGTCTTCTTCATTTCAATAATTTGTTGCTATTTTGGTCAAGAAACATCATTGTAAAAGCTTTCACCTGCTAGAAACAATACACATCTTCTAAACTTTCCAAAAGAAACAATTAGTGAAGTCAATACACTCTCTACATATTTACTTATGTTGTATTTGTGGCAGTGCATATCTTTACCCCACACGGCTGTACTAGTTAGACCTGAATTTTGCTGTGTACTGTTATTTGTCAATGTAATGACATTTAATAAAAAAAAGATCCATATTTAAATAAGATATCTGGTTGAATAATAACCAATCGACAAGCAAGCCTAAACACAATATAAAGTAATGATTATTGTGTATTGTGTATGTAATTGGCGGCTGCTATATATATAAAATCTGCTATATTTCATTGTAAACAAGAGTTTTCAAGCAATCATAATTTGATTAATTTTGTTATTTTCACAAGCTCACATGGGTTATGACCTCCTGAGAACATTGATTGTTCTTTCATTCTTTATAAATAAATGAAGTTTTTCTTTCATCATGTAAATAACATTGACTATCCTAGATAATGCACAAACATTTATATATATTACAGGAAGCACTACAGCCTGTGAACTCTGTACCAGTTGTTTATTTTACTTGAGCAATCACTCATTGATTGGAATTTGGCGCATTGCAGGAGGACTTATTAATTTTTACAACAATTATCTTTATATGTAATAATAATAATAATAATAATAATAATAATAACTAGGATTGCCACTTGCAATACTTAGGTCTTCAAGACTTCTGCTTGACCTAGAACTCCATGTTGGACTCTCCGTGTTATGCACCAGTTTCTCTGCTTTAAAATGAGCTATCGAACATGTCTCTATCTTCAGTAGTTATTTTACAAAAATTATCCAAAGACAATGACCCTCTTAAAATGTAACAATTGCTTATTAATGGACCCCTACATGATCTTTCTCATAATTAAGATGAAATGGTGAATATTTTCATACTAAGGTGTAACAAAGGAAATGTTGTACTTTAATTTCCATTTAAGTAGATGTATTCATCACTAAGATTGCATATATATCTAATGCGTTATATTCTTCTGAATATTCAAGAAAATAATCAAAAATGCTCAAATTTTGACCCCTAGATAACGTTTGCGATGTTCGGAGCTTAACTATCAACTATTTGATGAAAGGGTTCAACAGAAACGTTGTTGTTCTTTGAATTGTGCATCCGAAGATGTAAATACAATTTCAATATCTTAATTAGTTAAGCAGTTATGATCATTTGAACTTTGCTGAAAATGGCGATTTCTGAAAAATGTCAATCTTCTATGACTTGTCAGATGTAGAGCATGACAGATTCATGATTGAAGGTTATTGTACTTGATAAATGGCACCTCTTCTTCAAAATAAGGTATTAAACATTAGTGTATCTTTCGTGGTTTACGATAAACAATTCTACAAAGAAAGTACCACTCAAAAAGATTCAAAATCACAAAATTTTACTTTTTTGGGAATATGTTCAAATTGTGCCGAAACTATCAACTTTTATATTATAATGATATGTTATGGAATTGTTAAGTTGGTTATGATTAAGAGATTGCCATAAATAACATTGTCATAACTTTATTCTAGACTGAGTGATGTCACTTTGAACAAGGAGCCGAAAAATGAACATTTAAAAAAGGATCATTTTCAAGGGCAGATAATTTTAGTTTTAGGACGGAATTCAAAATGCGGGCTAGAGCATTCTATGGAGCAGTTATTCAGCTTTAAAATGAGCTATCACACATAGCTATATGTATTGCCATGAATTAGGAGAAGATTTTCAAAGACGCGTACCCTCAAAAACGCGAAAGTTTACAAAATTTTCAGTTTTTTCGAAATAGCAAAAAATCTATTATTACGGCCGAAACCCGCTATAGGCCTAATCGATGGGGAATGTTGTTGCCCGCATAGTGGTGAAGGCTTTGTGCAAATATATTGATTAGTTCACGAGCTATTAAGGTTTAAAGTTTCAACTTCAAGGGGCGATAACTCGCGAAAGAAGTCGAAAATCCAAAATCGGGCTTCGTTATGCACTAGTTCAGGACATATACTATCATCACTGAAAATTTCATGAAAGCAGAAATCCTTAGCACAAAAAAGGTCAAATAATAATAAAAAAAAAAAACACGATAATAACAATAGGTCTTCCAGACTTAGTCTTGAAGACCTAATAATAATAATAATAATAATAATAATGTATTGCAGGTTTAAATTATTTCATTCTGAATTATCTGAATATTGTTTTCAATTAGGCCTATGTTATCAAGGACGTACAAAATGTAAATTAGGCCCTTCACTCCAGGCTTCAAATCACTAAGTATGTTTACAAGAAAATATCACTTTATATTTCATAATGTTATTTTTGTAGATGCTTTTTAGGTATTTTGCAAAAATAAGTATTCTAGATCAGCACAAGGAACACATGATTTTGCCACAATAATAGGATTACCTCGATAACAGGGTTACTCAATATAGGAATAGTTTTTTTCAAAATAACGCATTATTGTTAAAAGTATATAGCCTACATAATGGATTTTGTCCAATATAAGTTTTTAATATAAAGCATTTTTTATTTCACAAGTATAAGATAGGCCTATACAAGCCTCCATATTTTCCATCTTCACAGGGGGTAAGCCCTGTCCATGCTAAACCGGAAGTTGGCACTCGTCAACAACCATTTTCGCGACAGACAGTAGTTTTTCAACTCGGGTGGGTCCCGAAATTGGTTAGTTTTGAACATTTTCAATTGAATGATGTTCACGATATCAACCTGTTTCAACTCTTGAATAGCTATAGTTTACAATCGCTACATCTGTTGAACATGACATATGTAATATATGGTTTAGAATTTTAACATTTTGGAGCCAGTCAATTGTCGTCAGGGAGAAAATCCGCGAAAAGGCGACTTTCTACATGAATACATCAAATCTACATGGATCAAGCCCATGTCTTGTGTAATGTGATAATATAGGACTTGTATCAAAGTTACAGCTTTCACATATTGATGGAAACCGATATATAAGCAAAATTTTAAACTGTACACATTGATGGTAGTTGCTCCATCACTGTCCAGTTTGTTGAAAAAATAAAAAACTAACTGTCCATGGTAGTTGCTATGCATGAAACCCTTCTTTTTTTTAACATTGTAGGAGTTAATAGTACAGGTAAAGGTGCAACTTGAATTGATTTAAGTTGCTGCTGTTCATGCAATTTTATTGACAATTTAATTGGTAAACTACTGTACACACTAATATTAAAATTTGCGTAAACGTCGAAAAAACAAACGAATACAAGTTTAACATATAAATCCATCGACTATATGTTTTAACTACAACTTATTTTTTTAATAATATTGTCATTTGTGTCATTCTTACACCTTGAAATATCGTTATCTAGAAAAATAATGTAATAATAATTTATTACTATCCCTATCAAGGATTTATCCAAACCACGATGTAATGGATGTCATCTTCAACTACAGTCTGGTCATCCATTAGTCTATGAATGATATCCCCTTTGACTGTTATCAGCAATATAAGACATTGTGATAGTACTGACATTGAACAATGAATCTGTCGACAGTTATTTCCAAAACATAAATTATCGGGGGAAAATATTTTTTGGATATATTGAATATGTTGTTTTCATCATTTACATTTCTGCATTATATAATTTTTAATTTCACCTTTTTTAAAAGTTAATTGTTATTAAAGTTCAAAGGACAGGAGGAAATGAGCATATCTTTTCGAGCAACGTGTCATCACTATTTTAAGACTAGATATGTTTTTTTAACTATTTGCGCATAGCTTTGGTAGATGTTACTGATTGATATGAACACTAATTAAATTAGCTTTCTGCAATCTCTGTTTACTCAAAAATATGCCTTGTAAATTATTGTGACGTGACCTTAGTTGTGAAATCACTCACAAATGACAAATTAACAAAATATTTCAAGATGCATTAAGCTATATTTTAATCCTGGTCATGTAGATTTACATTTCGAAAAGATTCAGAGGGTCATGCAGTCCATCAAGTTCACCGATGTTTCAATCTTAAACGTCCTGTAATGTTGCTGGGTGATTGTTAATACCTGAATTTTATTTATTATTCACCATCATCCTATCATCATGTCTTTGAGAGAGGACATATTGTATTTACACATATGTATAATTCACAAATGAAGACAGACGTCTTTACAATATTTACTGATGCATGGAATAATATCTTTGTCGTAATTTTTGTTACTGTAATGGTAATGTTTTAATATTTACTGTACATAGAACATTATTCAGGGAGCAACGCCTGCAGAAACATGCTGTTAAAAAAGAATGTTCTGCGAAAGCATTTGAGTCCATTCACTTCCCACAGAAGTTACTCCCGTCAGATTTCCGATCCTAACCTCAGTTCTATATAGCTTGAAATCGAGGTCTTCTGCAACATGTCCTAGCGGGGGAAATGGGAACCTCATACTGTATCCCTGCTTCTTAGCCAAAGACAACAAATCTAACAGCGGCCACGTCGCCCGAGTGAATTCAAAGATCTAGGCATTTGACTGTAAAGGCTTCTGCTCATTAGCATATGTCCTTCGAATATACTTGATGTAAATAACATAAATGAACTATTTTTGGTATTTGTCTCTGATTTGGTCTTCTTTATTTGTAAGCATATTCATGATCATTAGTTTTCACAAAATCAAATACCATATCTCGAGGAAAACACATGAAACGAGAAAACGTTTATCTAACGTTTATTATTTTCATAATGACGTGTCATTGGCAAATTCACTTTTACAACGGCATCGCTGATTACACAACTAGATTCAATTGCAACCAATGAAGACACTCCATTTCTGCTCTCGATTTCAAGCGATAACGAACAGAGGTGAGTATCGCAAATCTTAAGAGAGTAACCTCTGTGGGAAGAGAATGATTTGACTCAAAACAACAGAAAAAAATACTGACCAAAAAATCATGTGTATACCCGGGCTTTTTCCATAATGGTAAAAAGACAAAAGTCAAGGCAAAAGTTTAATCACCAAAAATGCATATGCAAAATGTTGAACTACGATTGTATACATTTTCGGAGGAAATATTGGTGACACTGTTTCCATAAGATAGGTCAAGGTTTGTAACTTCTGTTAAAAGCGGGACTCACTTAAGAGAATCATAAAAAGTCAGATTAAGTGGCATTCTCAAGAAACATTACTCAAGTCATAACTTCCTACACAAGGTCTACTTCATTAGGATAGATAAATTAAGTTACTGATGACCATCATTTTCATTCTGCATAACGTTTTCCTGTTACCTACTGACAACTATCAGACCAACTACCCTTACAGTTCATTTTCAACAACCTGTACAGTGTGTTTGTCAACAGGAGCAACTGCCATGGATGTGTACAGTTTTTAATTGTGCTAATATATCGGCTTCGGTTAATCTGTGAATGCTATTACTTTGATACAAGTTCTAGATTATCATATTCAACTTAAAACTACATGAAATATCTGCTACATTCAGGTATATTTGCTGTATTCATGTTGAAAGTCGCCTTTTCGCTGATTTTCTCTCTGACGACGATTGACTAGTTCCGAAATGTTAAAGTTCTAAATTATTTAGTACATGTCATGTTCTAAAGATGTAGCGATTGTAAACTATAGCTATCCATGAGTTGAAACATGTTGTTATTGATAACATCATTCAATTGAAAATGTTCAAAACTAACCAATTTCGGGACCTACCAGAGTTGAAACACTACGGTCTGTCGAGAAAATGGTTTTTGACCATTGCCAACTTCTGGTTTAGCATGGACAGAGCTTACCCCCTGTGATCTTGTGGCGATAGAATCAAATAGCTGTAGAGGGAAGTAGACAATATTCAGGCGCAAAACAAGACGCGCAACGTGTAGATGAAACCAGGAAAACCAGCATCACAACAACGTGTGCGACAGATTTCAATGTACGGAGCAATTGTTTACACTCCATGTACGGATAATTCCCGCGTAATTCACGCGGTCGGCTTCTACGTTTTAATTATCATAACAAGTCAACTGTAAGGAATATTAAGTATTTTATTGCATCAATATGAAACTAAAGTGTGTGCGTATGCATCGATATGTCGTAATATAGCTTAATTTAGGTCGAAAAACCGTGCTACAGTGCCTTTAAGTTCATCACATACAATTAATCATTTACCTTTTTAATGATTTGTATAATTTTGAGTTTACATCACCATTTTAAACCATTGTATAAATCAGTTTATACATGTATATATCAGTGATAATACTTTGAACATAAACTACATCATTGCTTAAACATTACACAATAAGACTATTACCTGTCATATGGTGTCTGGTACTGATTAATGTAGATTTCTTGAAATAAATGAAGGGATTTCCTTCTTTGTTCCATCAGATATTTAACACTTGCTAAACATGGTTGTACGCTTTTATACTAAACTTTTAGGATTATTCTACTGACATGACAGAAACTTCAATTAATGGTATAATATTTAAATGAGAACACATTAGAGATTTTACTTCGCTTCAATGGGTTTCCTCCCTTAGATCAAATATACATGTCGATACTAATCTCTTACCCGATCGTGGTTTTATTTTCGTTTACAAAAGAGCCTAGTCTGATTGAAATTTCCAAGGAATAAATGTTGAAAAATGTGCACCTACGTGATACGAACTCATACCGTTTAGAGGTTTCCTCGCCAAAGTGATTTTGTGGAAAGGAATATTCGAAATATCCAGAGGAACCTGTTCATGTACCGGTACACGGTAGATGCATTATTTTTCAAATTTTATTCCTCGGAACAAGATCGACTTTTTATTAGACTGCAAAAGAGCTCAGAGGGTATTTAAAGACAATTGAAAATGACCCAAAACAATTGACAATTGAAGAATACTGTATTTTTCTTATGGGCTCCATACAAACTAAGGCATCCGTTTGATTGTATAGTAGAAATGCTATCACGAATAAAATTAGATACACTATGCATATAATCAGAATTATTGAGAGTAATTAATTATTGCGTATTACCAGTTGAATTGGAATATCAAAGGGAGAGTATTTATGGAGATCGATTTTATAGTTAATAAAAAATGGCTTAATTTGCATCACATTGTGGGAAAAATTCCGTGACATATCCGAATGAATTAGGATGCTTTTCAGTGTATTGGATAAAATCATATTGACTGGAAAGAGATGACATATGCTCCAGGTGAAAAATTTGTTTTATCTGCAAGTGTGTTAGGAAGGTTCCTCTATGAGTTATAAACATTTTATTCTACTGCAATAACGATATTAATGAAGATTAGAATTTTCATAGTTACAGAAGTAGTGCTAATACAGGAAAAGGACAAGCAAAATAATCTTGTTCACATAATGACTTCATGTAGGTGGATAATTGTTGGCTGAAAACATCTGTTTTCAATTTTCTTTTGTATTGGTCAATGTTTCCTTTTGATATAAATCTCTCTGCATATATTTTAAGTTTACAAAGAGATGGTTAAATTGTGCTTTTATATTGCATAAATAGATATGTCTCTGTGCAGAGAAAATTATGTGTCTGAGTATTTTGTTAAGTTGCAAAGTACCAAACCAAACCAGACTGACTGAGTAATGTATTCATCCAAGTATCAAGCTCTCTCCAAAATGTCTGAATTTTATTATAATTCCAATATAAGTTACATATTGTGCCTAGTATGTCATTCCAACAATTGCATTTGTCAGAATATGTTATTATAGAAGTTCTTGTTGGAGGAATTTAATTTAACACTCAAGAAGTTTGACTTTGTTCAAACTATATGTATAGGCCTAGATATTGAGAGCGTATGTCATTCAAAGTCACTATCAATCATACTTTCCCATTTGAAGCATATCTTAGTTTTCTGTCTTCTGATAAACGTTTATCATAGAAAACTCTTGCACCTTTTGGTGCTGTAACACGGTTTTTGATGCAAGTGGTAATGGTCATATTCTTTATGGGTATCATTCTACTGTTTCTAATAGCTTGATTCCAGGTTTCCCGGTTGAAGATTATAGTTGTAGTGTAAAAACTGTACTGTATGACATTCATACCCTACCATTTTACCATAAACAGTTTTGCCATTTACATTAATTCAAGTTTGCAAAAATTCAATTAAATTATTAAAATATATTATTTAAAATCAGCGTCATTTTAGAAATCCCCTTTTGGCTCTTTTATTACCGATCATAAAACGACGATCATAAACATGTGTGTGATCTAAGGGAGAAAACCTATTGAAGCGAAATAAAATCTCTAATGTGTTCAAATTCTAACATTATACAATTTGATTTAACTCGAATGACATTTCAGTAAAAAAACATTGTAATAATTTAGTATAAAGGCGCAAAACCATGCATCGCAAGTGTTAAATATATGATGGAATCAATGTCCCGTATAGGCCACCGTACCGTTGTTAAGCATTTTTGTTTGTATGTAACTGAATTTGTCTTTTTCATGTACCAACCTGTGCAAGTGTTTTGAATGTAGCTAAATTTGTCTTTTTGTTGTACCAACTTGTGCACGTGTTTTGATGAATGTAGCTGAATTTGTCTTTTTGATGTAACAACCTGTGCAAGTGGTGAATGATGATGTTGAGGATGTTGTATGAATAAGTTTCTACTTGGAGGTGTACAAAATGAACATGTAAAAAGTCCTGATACCAATTTATGAACTCAATGCTAGAATCACAAGTATAATCATTCGTGTATGGAAATTAGTTCTCCACATACATACTTGTATCTCTAGATGTTTTAATGCTTTGCAGCGAGGAAATGAAGAAAATAAATCTACCAATTTATTAAATTATATATCTTGTGAGACACTTGTCCTATTAAAACATTTTTTTTGTGGGATGACATTGCTTACCATTTACAGTTACTTGTTGATATGACATTGCTTTCGTACGCGTTATTTTGCTCTGTCATAGTCTTTTTAACGACAGTTTCATTAGCCTATCTTCATTTGTCATTCAGACGAATATGATACTCAATTTATATTTAAAATATTTGTACTAGATAATTTGTCATGACAAAACATATTTCTCCCTGATTTCTAGTTTGTATAAATTTTCGATGAATATGGCTAAGAATCCAATGTTAGGATTTCTAGATTTCGTTATTCTTTGCACAAGTCTTGATTAGTTGACAAACGCTTATGGCTATACTCTTTAAGAATTGGTAACTGGTTACAGTAATCAAAGTTTCATTTAAAAGTACATGTATTTGGAATATTTGAAAAATGAACCTGAAAGCCTCCCTTCACATCTTCTAGTGCAGTTAACCCGAGGAGTGATATATTAAAGGAGGAGGAATTAGCTCCATGAAAAAAAATCGAAAAACTCTATCGTACTTTTAAGTCATATAGCACCTACCATATTGCTGATAGCACAACGCCTTCGGTGGTCCGAACATCAGAACATTTTTTGTCAGAAAAAGTCAAGTCATGTTCCTTTTACGTAAATATGATGCTGTTTAGAAGACCTAATTGTTTGTTTTGGGTTTTATGGTGCAAAGCAAGTGAAGTTATAAGATAGCCAGGTCTTTCATTTTATACAAGTGTTTATTTGAACTTTGGCATATCTATCAGTCAAAAACTCCCTTTGAGGCGTAAAGTGAATATACTTTAACAGATTTATCAAGGGAATGCTGTATTCTGCATGTTGGTTGAGATCAACCTCATTTATTAGTACGCACAGTGTAAGTTTGGTCTTCTTGTTTCGAAATGAAGATATTTGTAGATACATGTGAAAGAAATCTCATCTACCAAAGAAAGGCTGATGTAGAAATTCTAAACATAGTTGTAGACAAAGTAATAGTTCTACTGATGATGTAAACACATAATACACTGTATAAGTGAAATATTTATTCTGATAACGACTGAAGAATAGTATTATGAACGTTAATGTGTCGTTTTTCTTCTAGTTTTAAAAAACAGTCTTTAACAAATCTTCAACAAAGTTGAAATCAAATGAATTAAGAAGAAAATATTATTGATCTATACGCTCTTGTAATCTACTGAGTTAATTCCATTATGCATGGTGCTTTTATTTGTCTTTTACTTCTTTTTGGACTTAATGGCGCCCATAAAAAAGATCACAGAAACCATGAACCCATTCCAAACGTTACTAATGATATTGTAGGTATAAAGCAAGGACGGAGGTTAATGAACACTGCTCATGAGTAGGTCAATATGTCGAGTATACATAGTACAATTTCTCATACTTCCTTGATTTAATTGCTTTTTCCTGGCAAGTATTCATTCACGAATTGTTACGAATAGCACATTTATCGGCACAAGGCACAAACAATATGAGAACATCCGCTTGCGATTATTTATCAATGGAATCTACAAAACCTTATAGGGTTACATGTCACAGTTGCCAGCTAGTAGAATGATTGACGTACGCTGTTCTCATTTCCTCTGACTCATAACTTGTTTTATACCTTAAAAGGAAATTTGTATCACATAGTTTTCCTCTCGCATAAGGGAATATTTCTTTGACATCCATATAAATTATAGATAGTGAAATCAATCACAGATGACAGTGTAGTCGAGGGTAGTCATATTGGCATACAGGTACAGATCGAAACCGTTAATATCGCAATTCTAAAACTATTGACTTGTTCTGTACTTTTTCTATAACAATAGTTGTCTTAACGTGTGGTTCTTTGCCACATTTTAAGGATTTTCAGATGAATAAGTGATGTCGTTGCCACTTATGACCCAGGTAAAGCATGTGAGGAATCCTTCATCATTTATCTTCTGAAGTGCATAACCGACTCTCTGTGCATTCCATGCGTGTGAGTCTTACCTTAAAAACTAAAGTTATAATATTTCCAACATATCTTAGATAAATCACTATGATGATTATACAATATCATGTATGTAGTATACTCTAGGCCTATATCTATTGTATGGACAAGACGTTTAATAGCTGGAACAACGTGTACTATTTTTGTTATCAAGTTTGAATATCATGAATTTAACTGACAATATTTGATTTGAAAGCAAAACCTCTTCCTTTAACAACAATATTTAAATGATACACCATAGACATGCTAAAATGAAATGAAAGTCATGCGTCATGTTGTTTAAACTATCGAAAGTACAGCTGCTTACTTTTAAAATGTCTTATCTATTTATAGTAAATAAAACTTACCAGGTATTTTAACTTTCAAAAATTCCAACCTTGATTCTTCATCCAACGACATTGTTCCCTAACAGACTAATGGCAATATTTACTGCTGATCAATTAGCTTTACTTATATAAAGGTTGAGAATTTCGTCTTCGAGCCTATGAATAGAAAGATTCCAACAGCTTATAACAAATGGATGACTATATATGTGAAACCAGGTGTTCGCGAGATTGACGAGAAAGTAGACCATGTACCTTAATGGACACGGCAAGTCTAAAACTAGTGATTATTTTCCAAACTAACTGATCATTAGTTCATGTGGCTTGGGTGTATATTTTTTCGAGAGGACTTCAAACCGAGTGACATCTTGTGATAAAGAAGGTCGAAACGTTTTCATTCTATGAATATGTGTTCCTATTAAAGCAGCTTAGGCTGTCATATGTTTATGTGTTTTGGTTTCAAAAAGAATTTTATAGCTCCTATTTTGTCGTGATGAACTCATATATATATCCGCGGATGTCAGGAGCCAGTATCCTGACTTGACCTAGTCAGTCTGTCTCTTGTAAATTCTATTTGAAATGTGCATACATGATTTAATGAAAGGATTGGTAGTGTCGTCGGCTGCATTAAAACCCGACATTTAATTGTTAACGACAGAACCCGTATTACAAAACAACAATGAATCTAGTATTGAAAACATATAGCTAAGGCGACCCGATTTTATTATGGAAACCCGAGATTCCATAATTGACCAACGTAAATAACATAAGTGAGAAGTTCAAATTCTATCAAAAACCTATTTTTATACTTTAACTAAGATATTGACGAAAATTCCAACTTTCTACCACCCACCGTACGTGAGATACAGACCCCCTTGCCCATGGGTATGCCCATGGGAAAGTTCGCCCATGGGCCTGCCCATGGGCCGGCCCATGGGCGAGAGGTTGTTAAAATTTGAGTTACACAAAAATTATTTTCAAATTTTTAATAATGGGTCTAGCAGTAACATATTTTAGGTATTTGTGAACTCCCCCCATGCAAAGGAATTTTTTTTCCCATGGGCGAGATTTCCCATGGGCGAGACTTTGCCCATGGGCCAGGTTTCCCATGGGCGGATTTCCCATGGGCCAATGTTGACTTTGGCAAACATATAATGGTTGTGAAATGTTGACTTTGAAAAAAAAATGTTTGTGAAATGTTGACTTTGGAAAAAATAGAATGTTTGTGAAATGTTGACTTTGGAAATATTGACTTTTAAAATATTTATTGATTTTGGTGGAAGTGTTACTTTGATAAAATATGGACTTGTTGATTTTAATACATATTTTGAGTTATATGAATGGTTGACTTATGAAATATTCATTTTAGTGAAATGTTGTTTAGTTTAAGTTTAACTTATATAAAATGTTAACTTTGGTGACTTTGAAAAAGATATTTTGAATTTAGTGAAATGTTGACTTTAATCACATATTTACTATGAAATGTTGACTTTTAAAAGATATTTTGAGTTAAGCGAATTGTTGACTTATGTTGACTTTGGAAATATGTATTGACTTTGACGAAGTTTGCATATATCATGAAATATTAATATTTCTATTCTATTGACTTTGGTTTAGTTTGAAATGTTGAATGTTATATTAGTTTATTAATTTATGGTTTGACTGACCCTTCACACAAGAAATACCTACAACGGGTTGTTAGTCAACGGTATGTGCATCAATTAACATAATTGAATATACATGAGTGTCAATGACACGCTAATGAATAATGATACGCTAGTAAAGTAAATATATGTATAAACGTTTATATCAAGTACACACACATTGTGTTAAGTGTAATTCAGTGTCATGTAAAGTACTTACGCAATAAAGAATAACAATTTTTATTTGTAATTGTAATTGCAATTCACTTTCATTTCTGAGGAATTAGCAAAATCTGCTAGCCGTACACTTGGAGTAATTATATAAATAGAAACTTTTAGGGGTACGTCTTTTGGTGTTTTCCTGCTTCTCTTTAACGTTCTCACCTAAATACTCAGAGTTAATTATGCTTTGGCACTTTCTTACCTCGAAATAGAGTGTAAATATGACATTACAATCTTATGCTTATGTTATTATACTTTCTGGTTATTGATGTCATATTTATTGTGAAACAAGGATGTGATAAAAGGTAACATATATTTAATACAATGTGTACGTGCATCCGACTGCATGACTAAGTCTTTTGTTTAATGTAAGGAATATATATATATATATATATAATTTATGAAATGTGAAATATATATAATTTATGAAATATATATAATTTATGTTAGCGAATTTGAATCAAATGTACCAAATTCCACAATACTATTCTATTTATATACAACCTGAGAGTAGTGTTTTTGTGTTTTAAATGTATATATATATATATATATATATATATATATATATATATATATATATATATATATATATATATATATATATATATATATATATATATTAAAGCAATGTATATGTACCGTTAAAACAATATTATGTAATCGCCGTATCTTGACTTGTATCGAGCACCTTCATTGTTCCCGGGCCATAAACTGTGCGTAGAATGTAGACATCTTTGATGGGCATTCTAGAAGTAGAATGTAGAAAGTAGAATTTGTTTTGATTGTGGCGTAGGCGATAGGTGTAGGCGATACGAGGACAGACTATACCAATAAAGGCTACTATTTAGTAGGATGTCCTATTTCACTGTTCCATTTCAGTCATGGGTGTTACGTTAATCTATTTCTAAGAACTGGCTGACAAATGGCTGTCTGGAGAATGGGAGATATGAACCTTCTGTATTTTTATGCATAGCTTTCTGTTGAAACTATGATAATTTCAATGACTAATAAAACTACAATTGGTCGATCTATTAGTCAAATCCTACACATTAGGCCCAGATCGCGATGCTGTTCTCAATTCAAGTTTGCATGTGGGGATATTTATTTGCATTACTGAGACTCCTATAAGTACCTCGGCTTTTGGTTTGATGAACGCCTTGATTGTAAATTAGCCATACATCAACAGGCAAAATCGGCCGGTAGAGCTCTGGGTGCTCTCTGTACTAAGTTTTGTACAACTCATTAGTACAACCTATTCTCAGCTACAGAGCGGCAAAATGGGGGCTTTATGTACATAAAGAAATTAATACTGTTCAAAATCGAGCCTATCGGTTTTTTCTTGGAGCTAACAGTACATCTTCAAATATCGCCACTAGAGGTGATATGGGTGTATGTATGTATGTATGTATGTATGTGTGTGTGTGTGTGTGTGTGTGTGTGTGTGTGTGTGTGTGTATGTGTGTGTGTGTATGTGTGTATGTATGTATGTCTGTATGTATCTGATATTTGTGTATCTATTTATGTGAGTGTGTAAGAGATGACATGATTGAGTATGATCGGATGAGCGAGCCATTATTGTGAGTGAACGACAGTATGTGAAGAAGTGTGCCGTGTGATGTGGTTGCGCGTCTGTTTACTTTAGAAAGTGTTTATCTGTTTATAATATATCATTTATTCATATTGTATTATTGTGATATTAAATGGCCGGGTGCTTTTTTATACTTTAAAGTATGTATATATTGTATGTTATTGTCTCTCTCTCTCTCTCTCTCTCTCTCTCTCTCTCTCTCTCTCTCTCTCTCTCTCTCTCTCTCTCTCTCTCTCTCTCTCTCTCTCTCTCTCTCTCTCTCTCTCTCTCTCTCTCTCTCTCTCTCTCTCTCTCTCTCTCTCTCTCTCTCTCTCTCTCTCTCTCTCTCTCTCTCTTGAACGCAGTAACCGGTTAGTTGTGTAATAGCTCGCCCATCCGTTAATTAGCGTTGATCCGAATGAATACACACCCAGTATGTCTACCACAGATGTCGTCAACACGTAATCATATGGTCTATAGTGCCTTGAGAATCCATTTCCTGTTTATTGTTCCAATATTCCAATGTTCAGGTGGAATGTACCTGATGAAGGAATGAGTATGTAGTCCGAAACTTCGTGCATTTTCACATTAAAGAAGTTGTTATCCAGAAAATATTCCTGTTCTTATGTATACCACTTCTAAATGTCCTTCAAAGTCCTAAATCTATGCAGTTAAATCAGTATCATATATCAAATATGTCCGTGTTGTGTAGTGATAGTAATGGGAACCGATGGTACTTTGAGCAATGGTCAGTAGTTAAAATTACACCAATGATAATGTTTGCAGTTTTATAATCACCCATTGAAAGAGGTCGGGTTTGGGGAGTTGAAGTGGAAATTACTACTGCAAATGCAATACACACAGCGGCTTCTGATTTGTGAAGTTGAATTTGGCCGGAATCCGTCAAATGTTCAAAACTTGACTGTGCTGACCAGTAGACTCACGCTTGAGTGATTTTGTGGTCCTGGTTGAATCAGAGAGTGGCAGAGATGATATGTGTTCTGTTCTGGTGTCAGCGTTGCATTTATCATTATAAATGCTGTTGGAATGACACGGTTTGTTAATTAAAAGAATGAGGCGGTACGGCTACTAATATAATAATATAATTGACAGACAGATAGTTTATTTAAGTCTCACAAAATTACAGACAATGTACACACACATAAAATATGTTTTAAAATGCAATGAGCCACTCTATATAAAGAGTTATGAGAGACTTTTATTATTTAATCTTGCCTAGGTACTATTCAAAATTTCAAAATTTGCCTCCACCCTTTTCGACAGTGGCATCAAAATTATCCTCCTTTGGAATCATTCGAAACTTTATTAATGGTCCTTGCGACCCGAGTGAGAGAACAGCTCAGCTGAAATCGCTCGTTAAATCTCCGTACTCATCATCATCAACTATTATTATTGCAGGCAGTCTGCTTCCTTTACTTAGCCCAACTGATAAAGTAATTTACATAATGCAAAATGATAAGCTCAGTAAATCTGAAGTCGCTACTATTAGTAAAATGTTTACAACATATATTGAGTTTATATATATATATATGAAGTATCGTTTTGAATAGACGTTTCAACAGTATTCTCTTCTATAAAATATTCACTTTAATGAAACGTTGACTGTTGAAATATTATGACTTTTTTAAGTTGAACACTAATGTCTGGCTAAAGGCGAGTGTTTCAAATAGTTCCGGTAAGTGTAAGTGCTATTGCCCACAATACATCGGTCACCATGACTGATTATTTATACACAACTGAGTGCAGGTTACGGCTATATAAAGATATAGAACAATTGCAATATAGCCATGCAAATGCGGTTTAAGTGATATATCAGACTTTTGTTTTGACTCTCAGAATACCCCACTGTTGAACAAGCGTCCACTCGGTATTACGTAACATGAGTATTCGGTCAACTCATTAAGGCCGACAGGTAATTAATTACCGGTACAATGCCTCTGACCCCTGTTTGACGAGAACGCCAATATATATATACAAATGTAGTAAGATTTCGATAGAGTGACCACATTAGCACTTATATCTTTCCGATCTGTGTGCATTACACTGCAAATTCATATCCGATCAGTTGACATTCTCGACCAGGAACTAATAGCGCTAGTTATTGAGAATGTAAATGTAACAAATGTAAATGATGTAACTTTGAGATAATGAATTTATTGTGTTACAACAGTTATAATATGCCTAAGATTATCATGTAGGAATAGCTGACTTTTAAGAGATTGACTTGGAAACTATTTATTGGCTTATGTACTTATATAATGAAGGAAACATGTTTCTAAATCCATCTGAATGTGTGACGTCTTTGCCTTTCTCATAGGTTTAACACTTTCAACTGGACATCAAAGGCTGATTGTATCAATTATGTGCAAACCCATGGATATCACAACTAGGCTGATGGTGGTGCATTATATGTGAGACCCAAAAAATCGTCACAGCTTTGACAGTTATGAACTAGTTATAGACCTCTCATGTGTATCAGATGCATACTGAAATATTAAATAAACATCACATATCATTATACATATTCCAAGCAAAAGACATGGAATCTAATGATTTTAACGGTCTTTAAGTGTGCTGTGTATTAGAAAGTCCCTAGTCTTACATAATGTGCATGAGAGGACGTCACCCTTCACTGGCCATGGGAATACGCTAGTTGATGTAATTACAGGTGGCGGGAATGAACATTAACTAATAATCATGTACCCACCCTCACTTAATTATTTGTGTATCTCCCACCAGACTATTAGGGGTGGCCAACATTCGTTCAAATGTTCTTATAGATCTAACGCACCGTATTATATAACATGCGATATTAGAAAGGCAGTAATAATAATAATAACAATCATATATGATTATCGTATTGTGTTCTTTAATAAACTAATTTTTCTTCTTCTTCTTCTGTATAAATCAACACAGAAAACACATGCATAGGCTGTTGGAAAAAGTTATTTAGAAGCTCCAAATGTAAGGTTGTTATGTATGATGTCATTTAAAGGTGCATCAATTGTGTTTCATAAATTTTTATTTGGCTTTAATACAAATTCACTCAGCTTGCATATTCATCCCCAGTCGCCAAACATGTCATAATTACTAGTTTCCAATAATTAAAAGTAACATCATTATGCATGTGCAGAAACTACACGTCCTATTTACATGCACATGCAGTAGTTATATGACTTGTCGAACATTTTTTATCAACCCAAGTTTGTTATTTTGTCTGGTTTAAATAAGATTCCAAAACTACGTTTGACTCATTGGCGCGAGCCAGACGAGGTGCATTGTCCGGTTTCGATACTTTTACCTTCATATTGTCAATATACTAAGTCGAGTATCATCAAAATGGTAGTTTTCAGTAACAGTTGGTACTTCTCGATAAAATAAGATAATTTATAACGTTTGGCATATTTGATAAGATAATGCTTTCAAATCATTTATTGCAATATGAATACGAAATACAAACGTGTAGCAAGCAATGTTTATGTAACTACATGGACATTTAGATATTATCACACTTCCAACAACCGTACCAAAATATTTGAAACATAATAAATGTTGTTAACCGTTAAATATCATAAACAAAGTCATGACATCTGCCTGTCTATTTTACTTGAATCTCAAACTTGTAGCAAACCTATTAAACTATTACCACGCTGTATTAACGCTTACAATATGCAACATTGTCAACTTAAAATTAAAAACAAAAAACATGTAAATTGTTCATTAAGCTCTCAAATAAAATTTGAAATGAACCAGTATGTATGCTGTACAGTACTATAGTATCTAATTACCATCACTAGTCATCCTATGAGGAGCCAAGTCGCGCTCTTAACGAGCTAAATGGAATATGATATACTGGGTATACTGGGATAAGTGTGTATTGCAAAGGGGCAGTTTGTTTGGGTATTACCATAAACCAATTAAAAAATACGTATATATTCGTATTGTCGCCAATACTGTTATTTCAATCGGAGTGTTTTGACACGTGTGTAGTTGACTCAGAGATACACACACGTGGTCACTGGGATGTTCAGGAGATACGGTTCACTGACTTGATTGGTTAAACACTCAGGAATTGTCTGAGATTTTAGAAAAGAGTGGTATATTCATTTTGGATTATTTTCATTTGAATGCAAACCGGAGAGTATATTGTGGAAACGTCTGGTTATAAACTGACTACATATATATAAACTTAATATATATTTTTTTAGGGGAAGGACACTTGTGTGAAAAGGCTTTTCATACATAATACCCGTCAAAATCGTAAGATGTCTTTGATAATCCCTGTATCGTATTGAGAAAGCGGCCGAAATTGTAAACAAATGAAATTATTAAGAACTTAATATAGACTTTTCATGTAACCCCTTCACTGCTGTCAACAGACTAACAGTGAGTGGGTCATCTCAATATCTAAATTGGAGACTAATTGCAAGAGTTCGAATTAATTAAAATTTGTAGGGTACTGGCGAATTTGAAAACGCCAAAAATGAGAACATTCTGAATTCATTATATCATTACATTTCTAAAAGTAAAACGTTTCGCTGATTATTGATACAAACGAATAATGAATATATTAGATCAGTGTTCATAATATTTGCGAAGTAATCCCTTGTTCAAAAGAGGCAATGAAGTATTTTGACGCTAGGAACAACTGAGCACTACCATACATGCAATAATGTATATACGTATGTATGTTCTGTGCTATTCAATGATTAAAACCGCTCGAAATAGAATCAAACAAGTGAGGTAAGTAATGGACTGTTTTATTTCGTAATTTACAACAATGGGTTAGTTGATCGAATAGACATGTTACGCAATACCACGGCACGCTCGTTACATAGACATGGTGTTCTGATACATACAAATGCACAGGTCTAATATATCATATATCTGTAACCTGCACTTGGTTGTGTATAAATCATCAGTCTCAATGACACTGCCCACTCTACAAAACAATCAGAGAACCACTGCTTAGAACCTGTCAAGCCAAATGGAACAATTTTAATACTGCCACCGACCCGGAACGTCTATCATTTATCCTAGCAAGCCCAACTATTTTGAAAGAAAGTGCCAGAAGCTGCAAACTACTGCTGGAAAAACGTCGAAATGTATTGTTTAAAAATTGACTTTTTTATAATATATTATTTTATGTCCTTTTATGCACAGTTTATATGTATACCTATATTTATACAAATATATGTATTATTCTATATTTAACCAAAGTTTTAGTATCTGATTTATAACCACGTTTACTCTTACATTCATACCTTTTATTTGTAGTCATTGCATTTTTTTTATATGTATAGATAGTCTCTCATAACCCTAGTTTTAGGGTGGCCCAGATGTATTTATATTTTATTGATATTATTTTATGTATGTGTATATATGGGGTGAGACTGAATAAACTATCTGTCTGTCTGTATTGTGGGCAACAGCGTAGTCAAAAAATCTAATACTTACTGTTTGAAACGCGCTCCTTAAGCCAGACCATAGTGTTTTCAAAATCTTATTAAACTCAAACTTCAACATCGCCAATAAATATATCAAAGTAAAACTATGTCACTAAAGTCAATCGTTTAGAAGTCAACAATTCACTAAACTCAAAATATCTTCTCAAAGTCAATAAGTCACCACGTTAACATATAATTAAAGATAAACTTTAAGTCAACCAATAGTTCCAAAGTCAACATGTCATCAAACTCGATATATCTTTTCAAAGTCAACATTTCACCAAAGTCAATATTTTATTAAAGTAAAACTTCCACAAAAGTCAACCAATATTTCCGTAGTCAACATTTCACCATCATTATAATATTTTCAAAGTCAACATTTCACCAAAGTGGCATCAATTCCAAAATCACCATTTCACCAAGCTCAATATATATAATCAGAGTCAACATTTCAAACTTCACCAAAGTGAATAAAATGGAATAAATATGGAATTAATATGTCATGATATAAGCATACTTCACCAGAGTCAATAAATTAACATAACATAATTAATGTAAGTCAACAATTCGCTTAACTCAAACTATCTTTTATAAGTCAACATTTCATCAAAATCAATGTGTGATCAAAGTCAATATTTCATAAAATTCAAAATATCTTTTTCAAAGTCAACATGTCACCCAAGTTAACATTTTATCAAAGTAACACTTTCACCAATGTCAATAAATATTTCCAAAGTAAACATTTCAAAAAACATTATTTTCCCCCAAAGTCAACATTCACAAACATTATATGTTTGCATAGTCAACATTGGCCCATGGGCGAGGTTTCGCCCATGGGAAATAAAGCCAATGGGAAATCCGGCCCATGGTCGAGGTCAACATATGTGATTAAAGTCAAGATGTAAATATGTGATTAAAGTCAACATTTCACTAAATTCAAAATATCTTTTTCAAAGTCAACATGTCACCAAAGTTAACATTTTATATATATAAATTAAACTTAAACTACACAACATTTCACTAAAATGAATATTTCATAAGTCAACCATTCATATAACTCAAAATATGTATTAAAATCAACAAGTCCATATTTTATCAAAGTAACACTTCCACCAAAATCAATAAATATTTTAAAGTCAATATTTCCAAAGTCAACATTTCACAAACTTTCTATTTTTTCCAAAGTCAACATTTCACAAACATTTTTTTTTCAAAGTCAACATTTCACAAACATTTTTTTTTTCAAAGTCAACATTTCACAAACATTATATGTTTGCCAAAGTCAACATTGGACCATGGGAAATCCGCCCATGGGCAACCTGGCCCATGGGCGAAATCTCGCCCATGGGAAATCTCGCCCATGGGAAAAAAAATTTCCTTTGCATTGGGGGAGTTCACAAATACCTAAAATATGTTACTGCTAGACCCATTATTAAAAATTAGAAAATAATTTTTGTGTTACTCAAATTTTAACAACCTCTCGCCCATGGGCCGGCCCATGGGCAGGCCCATGGGCGAACTTTCCCATGGGCATACCCATGGGCAAGGGGGTCTGTATCTCACGTACGGTGGGGGGTAGACAGTTGGAATTTTCGTCAATATCTTAGATAAAGTATAAAAATAGGTTTTTGATAGAATTTGAACTTCTCACTTATGTTATTTACGTTGGTCAATTATGGAATCTCGGGTTTCCATAATAAAATCGGGTCGCCTTAGCTGCATGGCCTGTTATTCCCTTAGATAAATGCAAATTACATAAGTCTATATAAAAGGTACAACACATCCCACTAAAAGGTAAAACAATTCATTTCAGGGAAACGCCATCACTATAGGTGGAGGTGATGTGGCGATCAGAAACGTTTTGTACGTATAATGTTGAATTATCGAATTTCAAATTTTATGATTGGGACTTTAAGCCGCCTCATATAATGGATACTGTGATGATTTGTGTATTGTTATGGTAATGAATGTATCATAGCGCTGTGGCAGTTCATTGAATAAGCACATGCACCTGTTGTAAAAAGGAGCACAACTTACAAACAACAAATCTGTGGTAAGCACTTTGTGGTACAATACAATCACATGGGCAACCTGTAAACCAATCTTCAAACCAATCAAGTTTCTCAGTCATATTCGAGTTATGCTCTGTTATATAAAGTCAGTACCGAGACATTTCTCTTGAATTATTACCATATGAACAGGTAACTGACAATTGTGACAGTACACCTAAAACAATTTTGGAAATAATGACATGTAAGTTTTTAATCCGCTTATAATCGCCAAAGTAATTTAAACAGTGGTCCATTTATAAAACAGATGACAAACTGTCACCATGATTCTGATGTAAAAATCAACGTGCTTTTTCAAATAAACGTTTCTGGTTTCTTTATAATTTTATGTCAGACAAATGCGTAATTCATACAGCCCTCAGTGGTTTCATTGACAGTGAGCACACCGTGTAGAGGAGTGAACAGTGGGTATCCTGTTGGACGGACACAGAAGTCAGCACACGCACCAATTGGTGATGAACAGTGTAAATGGATGAACTCAAGTATAACTCCGTGCTCAAACTCATACAATGATTGTGTTCAACAGTTTGTCATTTTTGATATAGACTGTTATATGTAGGCTGAAAAAACGTTGTTTATACACAAGCGCAACCTTAACTCTCTGTGGAGCTTGTTCAGTATACATGAATAAAAATGTAATGTCTACCCGGTGCACCCGGACCTTTTGCTAATGGTTCCTGTTAATATATACAGGTGTATATCATATCAATATCCTTGTTTTTCGGAAAACTTCCTTAATGATAGTATCTTCATATATGTGAATACAAGACATGCCCTATTAAAACATGATACAGGAAGTTGAACAATCTCTATGAAGATGCAGTGATTGACTACAAACATTCCCTGTCACGACGGATGTTGAAAGAAATACTCGGTGAGATACGCAGTGAGACACTTGGTGATACACTAGGTGAGACACTTGGTGAGATACTTGGGTCACTTGCGAAATAAAATCTCAATGAGGCTTCAAGAGACCAATTTCATCTTAACTCCAACGTGATCGCCATTCGAACAACTTCATTTTGGACAGTACTATAACTTCACTTAGTCTTCTGTTGAGAGCTTTCACAATAATGATTTTATTTTGGTAAATTATTACTACCAACAGTTAATATAATTGGTGGAGTTTCAATATCTTTTCATACAGTGTTAAATGTCATTGATAAAACTATAAAAACAAATTACGTTGAGAATGAATAAAATTCTCCCTCTGTTTAAAGAAATACCAATCACGCTATAAGGTTTCAAAGGCAAAATGGTATAATAAAATAATTCCATTGAAATAAATCTATATATAAATATCATGACACTATTTGTTAAATGTATATTAAATTATATATATTTATTGGTTATGAATGTTAATCAATTTACAGTAACATTTAGTCAAATGGAGATGCATGTGACATTGAAGAACGTAAGAAGACCGAGCCAGTGACGCCCGTTTTGTTTGTCATAAAAAACCCAATTACTATGTAACAAATCAACAATAGATTCAGAGTGATTTTCATTATCGAATATGACATTAAAACTACATAAGACAGAATGTCATTACTGAAAACAGCGCTACAAGTTAAGAGGATCACCATGGAACCTAAAAAAACAAGGAGGTTATTATTTACAAGGGGAGATAATTGCATTTCAAATGAAGGTAATAACGAAAAGTCATTCCGACAACACGTGGGTTATACACGTTTGTCACTGCAGGGACAATATGAGTTGTGTACAAATGTATTTTATATAAGATATGTTTTAATTATATAATAACATAATTCGTTACTTAATATAAACCAAATGCTAATATTTAAGGCTATGGGGTTCAACATTAAAACACATGACAAAACTCCATGTTTTTAGTTGATGCAAGCTAAGATGGTTGATTGAAGGAAACTGAAATACTGACATGAACCTGTTTTATGAATGAACAAGGAGTGCGTATTCGTGTAATGTATCAATCACAAGTACATGTACAGTCGTAGAACGGCCGTTACAACTGGGTTTGACTATACATGGGCACACACGGGTTGACACCTATGTGAATGACAGCGTGAATCACTGTCGGGGCCCCGGGAGTGTTTGTATTATGTTCAAAAGACGAAATTGCATTTTGATGTGACTGAATGATGTGAATACACTTCAACACACCGATATATATACCAGTGTATGAATCACCAAGGTACCGAAAAGGTGATGTGCGTAACACCAGTCACCCGAGTGAAGGGGGGGGGGGGGGGGGGGGGGGGGAGTTGGCGGATCAGTTTGTTGGACGTACAGCAATGCAACATTGAAACACTTTGGGCACTGAGTCATATTCCTGCATATATCAGTACACTTGTCTTGAGGCGAAGGGTCCCCCAGTTCGCTGAGTGGTGACCTGCAGGTTACAGTGGAGGAACTCGCTATGCATCATCCTGCAAGTCACAGTTTTGTTTAATTGTTTATGATAAATGCCCAGCATGATTTATGTAAGGTAGTCTACTGTTTGTAAACATCCATCTGTTTAAGAATGTCACTAAACGATAAAATTCTCTGCAAGACATAAGAAAATAAACATCTCAATTGTGTACCTATTTCTGATAACGTGATGACAAGATCGCCTCACGATAACGCTGTTTTGCGATAGTGGCAGGTAATTCCAGTGGTAATTGATCCTGGACACTAATGAGCTGAAACTAGCGCTTCTGTTCCAACTGGTAACTAATGGGTTTCAAACTGATATGCTGCCTACCAAGGAAGGTTCTATTAAGAACAATGTAAGAAATTCAAAGTAAACTTCACTTTGCATTCTTATGTTATACATACTTTTAACACATTAGATGACAATGGAAGTGTTTATTTCTGGTGCCCATGAAGTATTAAGCCACCCTCAGTAAGGTTTGTATTATATAACTCCAGCCCGTCCTGATCCTAAACTATCTATCTAAATATATCTACATGTTGTACAAGTACCTTGCAGAGAATAGAATTAATGCCGATAGCAACATTTGAAAATATTATTTTAAGACAATTTTCAAAATCATCATGACATTGCTATTCTATTTATCATATTGCAATCCTATTAATATCATGGACCTGTAATCTTATCTTGGCTGTTCTAATGAGAAATGAATAATTAATTGAATCTTGCATACAGCAACGTACATGTATGTCACTAGATTTCATCGAGAAAAACTACACATATGAATAAACAGAGTAAAACATAAGTAAGGGAAAAGGGAATTTTAAATTCAATGTAATTAAATATATTTCATGACTATATATCAGTCTACATCAACGTCTCTTGAGGGGAATTAATTTTTTTGATTACTTTATGTTTACTCATTTTATCAGTAAAATACGTCAGAATCCACGCGTGCTTATATATACATTGTTACGCTTTCGTCAGACTCTCTGTTATGAAAGTAACCAAAATGTCAAAGAAAAAACGAGCACAATTGTATGACTTTGTAAACATCAAAGTCCATTAACAAATCATGCATATTTAGTACATCAACATCTTAAACACCTTCAATATAATAAAGGTGGAATACAAGTTTTAATAATGTTCATGTTTCTTTCTACAAAGGAACATCATCACGCACATCCAACCATGAGTAATTGTACACAGTGTTTACCTGTACATACTTTCACGCAAAAATGTATTAGGTTACTTTTTTAAAAACATATACCAAACGTGTATGATGTATCTAGCGTTTGGAATGGTTAATTAAAGACATGTTTTGGGCCCGTTATCTGAGTTCATATCCATTTCAGACCTGAAGTTATTATTTTGCTGCGCTATCACCAACGACGTCCACGGCACCTGCTTTTCCAGCATGACACCATGTTGCGGGAGTGACACAAGACCTCATTGAACAACATGGACTTAACATGGTGGACTGTTCAACATTGAACGCGTATGGGAAGAGCTTGGAAGGCGAGTTTACAAATGTACATACGTCAGATACGGGCAGCTTACTTTGCAGATTTAGCCTTGGCCTTGCATCAAGGATGGGCGATAATCCATATTGCATTCATCATCCGTTTCTCTGAGTCAATGCCTCAATGTCGTCAGGCAGCATTTAATTTCCTTCTTCAATGGTCTGAATCCTTAATCAAAGTGATTTTCTCAAATAACAATTGTTTTCATCTCATGTCTTGTTTTATGTTATCTCATATCAAACTCGGCTATTTGTTTTAGAAGTTCCTTGGTTTATATCCATATATTAGTAGTTAGAATACAAATACCTTGGTACCTACATTGACAATAAACTTTCGTTTGACTCAAACACTCAAGCCATCTACAAGAAGTGCCAACAGAGACTCTATTTCTTAAGAAAATTAAGCTCTTTAAATGTTAATCCAAAAAGTATGTCCTTATTTTATTGCTGTTTTATCAAAAGTGTTTTATCTTTTTCAATACAGGTATGGTTTGGAAATCTCTCCGTTAAAAACAAGACTTGTCTGCAAACAATTGTGAACATAGCTTCCAAAATCGCCTCATCTCAATTTCGCAATTTAGAATCAGTATATAACAGATGTGTTCATACGCTTGCCACAAAGATAATTTCAGATAGCAGCCACTTCCTCCACAACGTGTACTCTCTACTACCATCAGGTCGCCGTTATAGACTCGAGCTCCCCTTGTACAGAACTGCCCGTGCCCCAAAGTCGTTCCTGCCTAGTAGCATTAAACTGATGAACTAATTGTTGTAAAATTACGCATGCTGTGATAGTTTTAACATATTCATTTTATGAGTGTCCTTGCAGTTTATGTATCATCAATGCCCTTGTCTTACTAATGTATTTTGTCGTATCTTGTTATGTTGTCTTCTGCTCTTAAGTTATGTATTTGTCACGTTTGTGGTATGTACTTTTAAATGTAAGACAAATTCCCTCAAAGGGTAATAAAGTATTATCTTATCTTATCTTACGATGGAAAGGAACAGAGACTGAATCTAAGTGAGTACAACTTGATTTAATCGTTAATTGATCTCTGTTGTAGATGTATGCTATTACAAATTAGCATTACTTTTCAGTTCGTTTTACTAAATGTTGGAACTCTTATACTTAATATGTATTCTGTACAGCACAAGTATCAAACATATGTCATAGTTAAAACCCACCCATGCATATACATTATAACAGATGTAAAACATGTTTCAGTAATTGTAATTAAGTTTTTGTTGAATCACAACTCCATTACAACATATATATTTATTTGTAGATATTAAAATATAATTATGTAAACATTAGAATCTTTACATAGATTCGGAGTAAATCTTCATTGTAATATATAAGCATCAACATTGAATACGCAATACAGATATTTAAATTTGCAATGACAAGACTGAAGTAACAACATTAAGAATGCACAGCTTAATGTTTGAATAAGAAGTCATCGCTCCTGATTCTTGTGTCTATGTTTGGGATTTCACCATCGACTACACTAACTAGTATAACTCAAAGTATAGAATATCATATATCGTTTAATCATAACACATATATATCTTAAACATTCGCAAGATTTACAAAATTCTAAATAAAGTGAGACATCAAATACAAAGTTCACAAAATAAACTGATCCCCAAATATCAGTACCAGATAACCACGAATTGTCCTAACTCATCATAAATGCTGTTTTTAAACAGCGAAACATTTCATTTTAAAGCAAACCAAATAAATTTGATAATATAAGTATATACTCACGATATGCAAAGTAAACAAGATTTAGTAACTGACTATCATCACGTTCAGAAAATATTAGAAACTAGTTGTTTATGATGAAACTTAACTTAACAGACACAGAGGAATGCGGATCAAGTTATCTGCTGTAAACAAAAAATACATATTTTCAAGAGCCACGTTTCTTATGTTAATGTTAGTACCTCTGCGAGCCACACAACAAAATTGCAAATAATTACGATTTATAACAAAGTTAATAAACAGGGCAATAAATATAATTATCATTGTCAATGTGACGTGTCAGTTTGGGTTCTCCCGGGTCATATTACGAGTTGGTCTGCGCGATGTTACCAGCTAGGAAGGTATCAACAGTACCGTAAAGGCCATGTTAACCCTTCTCTTACATTGTAGAAAACAACTGCAAACTATATTCGATCGATAGTCAGTACCTTCAATGCCTGACTTATTACCTTAAAAAGAGACAGCTTTCCTACATTAATTACTCCATGTACTAATACACATCCATACAGACTGATAGTTTCTTCAGGTGATAGTGTTGTTCAATGCTCATTTCTTTATTCATAACTCTCACCTGTTTAGAAAACATGCTCTGTTTCATAACAGGACATTATATATGTCGCTTCGCCGAATGTGTACACTCGATTGGGTTCGATATTAAGCACCTATTACTGTAGGATAATTACAAAAGGCTTGAAGTGGTCGCTTGTCTGAACTGTTATGAATGTGTATAATGGACCTTCAATAGTAACAGGACATGATTTCACTTTCCTTTCAACAACAAGAAAACCATTTGAAACAAAATAAGGTACAATGTGTGCCGGCTGATGGCCTGTCTGTGCCTTCTGTATGCAGATCTGGAGGATGAGCGCACAGACACAGAGAACACACAGTTCAGACAGGACCTCCCGTGATTCCAGCAGCGCCATTAACATGTGCTTACATACATATATTCATTGAATATTCAGAGTTCGGTCATTTTGAAAAAAAAGCATACATAAATTTTCAATAAGTGTAACTTTAATAGTGTTATTAGAACTTATAAAATGCATCAGCCATGAAAAACATGTTATAGGTTGGATGACTCAATATTTCCCTCTAGATATATACTCAACGCTGGTGGCCTTATGTCGACTTGTGATATTTATTTGCGTAAAGGTACAATAACAGTATTTCTTTTACAGGAAAGCTTTGTCGTTGATTTTAAAACTGAAGTATTATTTCGAATTAGTACCAATCAAGCTATTCAAGACTCTTTTGCCATAAATATGGCATGCAACAAATCTATAAAGGCTGCTTCGTTTAAAATTACGTTATGATGTGTGTATTGCAATTGCTTCCGTAGGAAACTAGCAAGTTTTCGAATATATGAAAAATATACTTTGAGGCATCGCAAATGTTACTGCAAATAATAACAGTCACTATGTAAACTGATATCACATTCAATGTCTTATCAATATCCCAAGTTAAGTCGCTTCTATATACAGCAAGGATGGACATTGGATACTTAAATCAGTTTGCTTTAAACATTCACAAAATTTATCTATCGAATAAGTATACATTATGATTTAAAATTCAATTCTATTGTTTTATTATTATTCTCGCGTCCAAAGCGAGGCGTGAATATGAATAAGTTCATGAATAATTCATCACATGTGTGTTTCGGCTAGTGAAGGCCACCTTGATAAAAGAGCAAGCTATAGATGGAGTATTACTCTCCATCATGTTTGTTTGTGAGGGCAGAAAGTTAAAGTCTGAAGATTAAAGTAAAATTTCAACTGCATCATTCGGCTCAGACGTGTCAAATGAATTTTCAGAAATTCTATTTGAGGTAAGTTTGAAAAAACGTGAATTTTTAACAAATTAATTCAAAACATATTTAGTATACCTGAATGTCCCGCTTCAATCACATGACGTAAGTAAAACAATATAGAGTATGACCACCCACAGTGCACGATTCCGCAAAACATGAACATTTCTGTCGGGTTTAGGGTTCAATAGTTGTGCCAGAAAAAATATTATGGGTTTTGTATTGGCAATTCGAGGTACATCAATGACATTATCTTTGCCGAAAAACACATTGTGAAAGAAGAAGCGTGCAGTTTGTGACAAATAATGTGACCATAAATAAAAAGAAGAATGTGCCCCAACCTCACCCTTCCAAGCACTTCTCCATCATGTCACAATAACCCAACCACACTGACATACGAAATGATCTGAATTTGGCGAAAGAAGAACCACGACGATTAAATTCGTAAATAAATCTTTATTACGTTTTCTGAATTCGTCTCCGACAAGAGTTTGCTATCTTTACGTAATTCCTATGTTTCGTTGCAGTGCAGATAATCTGTTGGGAGTGAAGAGACTGAGTTGAGAGTGAAAGCGCACATCTTGGAGCAAGCAATCAAGGAAGGTGTCGAGAAGGTCTGGCTGGTGTGTTGTGCAGGGTGCTGCTTCTTATGTACTCTAAGTTATGAAATCGATACCTGTATACCGCCCTTCTGCAGATGCACTGACTACAGGAACTGTTCTGAAATAAATTAGTAGATCTGTGGGGCCATGCACAAGGTTTAGCGTGGTTTCACAGTTGCTATATACATATTGCACTGCGGCATCTTCTACTGGAGAGTGATAAGTGGTATACGTATATGTGTCATATTGTTCAAGCATTGCTTCAAAATGTTTTTTTCCAGCGCAATTCACTCTGATGGACAAGAGAAAAGCGAACCGGGCGAGACATTCCTTCATGATTACAGTAGATATATAATATCACACTTCTTTACGATGTGATAGGGGAACAGGTATAAAAAGATTCTTACTGCTATCAGGTGACCTTAATTCCGTGTTAATTAGTTGTTTATCATCAACCTGAAGACATTACTCAACTACGTCCCAATACATTTTGATTAAGAGTAATTGCCAGAAAACATTACCCTTTACTCTGAGGGCAGATTTAGGTTAAAAAGCAGCGAAAATAGATACCAAATGTTTCCAGTAAGCCCCAGATTGTGACCACATGTTATCGAAGCCATACATAACGTTAGCTTGTCAAGCATAGCATCAATTTTAGTTAAGGGATAGGCTAATGACTCTTTCCTACGTTAGAAAGTATATTTCAGTCTAAAGCAATCCTCGTTAAGGCATTCTCCTCCAAGATTGTCAGTAGAGTTATAATTATTGCTGAAACAGGGATTTAAGTATGTTGGTGGCCGTTGCTGCATCAATTGGTGTATTGGCTGACATCGTTTCATGTTTTCATTTCAATGCGTACATACGCTTGTAAGACATGCACAGATACAAGACTAGTACATCTAATCCAGTTTAGTGAAATATTCTGTACTATCAACCGCGAGTAGATAAATCATCCTTTGAAACACGATACAAAGACAAGACATGAAACTAGACAAACTACGAAAACAAACTAAGGCTATTCTAACAATGTGGATATATGACGGGAGATTCAAGTACACTTTAACGTTAACTCGTCGGTGATGAATGTCCTTTAAACGAGTTTAGTATTACCTATTGACGGCGGTAAGTATTGTACTTAATTACAGAAACTGCCATGAAGATGTTGCAGAGAATATGAGATTTAAAAACTAAACTATGAGTTTTAATTTATTTCTTAATTTGTATAAATGAGCCTCATAGAAATACAACATCTTGTTTTGAATAACACCAAAACAATAACACCAAGGAATGGGTGGGGTTACACTGTGTGAAGACCTTCGCTTTGGTATTTAACTGACAAAACATACTCGTCTTTGACATCATAATGATTACCCATATTACTTATGACAACAATGTTTAAGGAAAACATTGGATTTGATTTACAGTACAATAAAGTTCTTGTTAACACGCATTGCGTTTGACGCGCTTATACTTTATTTATAATGTGTGTCTATAAGTGCGCCGAGTGGACATGTATTATTTCATTCAACTTTACTGGTTTGTCACATGCTTGCGAACATACGATCATTGCATAATAATGAGCACTACATACTGAAAGACCACCACTTACGTGTGTTATGATATTTTACACTCAATATATTATTTAGACATAATATATACTGTGACTGAAACCGGATGAGAACTGTTTTATATTCTTGTAAGTACATTTTATCTTTTATATAAGTTTATAATCAAAATGTTGTGTAGATAATATGATACATATATTAAGGAACCTGGCATACATATAGAACCAACAAACAAACGGAAATCTGCTAATAGAATCAATATTTAGATATACACGAGTCTAGACATTAAGACAAATATTGGAACAACATGACTATCGACCAGGATGAACAGAGGGACTTGCATATCGCGCGAGGGAACAGACACCTGTCCTAGACTGTGACCTTGCTGCAGACGGTGACGTCAAGCTGTACCCAACACTTACCCAATCCCTTCTCCCAACCCATCATAAGCACAGTCTCTCGCAGCATCCTAACCCTTCCCTATCTGCTTCACCTTGACACCAAGTAATGTTTTCCAACTTCTGACTGGTGTCACGCTGTGCTATTTTAGCGCTTTCCCCCACCTGTCATCAAATGTATTATCATTATATGTCATCAACATTTGTATATATTTGTAGAGCAAGTCCTGCTCTTTTCATCCATGCATCCTTTGTCATTGTATTAATAGTGTTATTGATGTTAGCGCATCTATGTATGTTATACTCAGTGATGTTCTGTGTAGTTTCTCGCCTTATCCTTTTCACTTTTTATGCAATAATGTCTTGCTGTGTATATACGTGTATGTACTTATGGAAAAGATTATGATCTACCCGTAGAAAATTCATTCGTGTATTAAGCTTTATTAGTTACCGAGCGAGAATTATTTGTAATTCGTACCGAAACACAGTATTTGTTGTCTCTGACGATTCCGCCTGCCGATAGCGGATAGCTATTAGTGGTATTCTGTGAGCTTCTAAAGCCCCGTGACACTGACGGAAGCCACCCTAACCTAATTGTACCTTTCACAAACCCCACCCTACCCCATCACCACACTATATCAACCTAAATGTTACAAACCCGAACGCCCTCAAACACCACACCCAGGTCTTACTAATTCAAACAACACTCTGACAACCCTCTCCTAATACTAAATTAATGAATCTTCTTAAAACTTACTTCATACTGTCATTGCCATGTCGTACTCCAGTTTGACGCCACCCTAGCCTATGTCAAACCAACCTAAATACACTCCGTAACTGTAATACATTCTAAACTACCACGCCCATCCCAGGTCATCCTACCTACACCCTATCTCACCGAAACACACCCGAACAACACCTTTCAACATTGCCAACCTCAGAAAATTCACATTCACACCTTAGAAAACCCTCCTAAAATCTGGCATCACCTTAACTACCTCTGATCCCATCTTACTCCAACTGGACCATAACATGACTCCCAATGCCTGCTAAGCACCGTCCTCCCCCCCCCCCCCTCCTCCCCCCACCAAGTCATAGAGCACGACTCGTGTCACCTAGACGACTTTCTTGACACTGACTGTAATCTCCTAATACTGTTGTAGTGGCGATGTTCACGTCGAATGTCTGGACAGCGTTACTCGTGGAGGGGGAGGATCAATGCAGATTAACGTCAGCTCGAAACATGACGTGAAGTGAAGTGAGGATTACGTTTTTATAAAGGGTTGGCGAAGATGTTCGATAAGATGACTTTAAGATACTTCATATGGTTATTGTAGAGATCATGGTATTGGGCGAGTAGGTCAATGATTCGACAAAAGGTGGATTCAAGTCCATACGAATTTAATCTTTGCTTTTCAACGTTCTTTTAATTTATACTAACAGTAGCTGTGTATGTTTATGAAAGGATATTCTTCAACGAGAGATCTCACCGTTAACTAACATTTAGTAATTCGCTATTCAAAACGAGAAACACAATTGATCGTGTGTTTGATATATACAACATTCTAATGATATTCACAACAAGGTGCCCATTGTGTAACAGCGGGATATTGCAACACACTTCAACCATTGACCATAATGCACTCTTTTACAGTAGGTCATATACGTGTGCTCAGACAACAAGAACGCACAAGGTACAAGCAGTTACGTAGTAAAAACCGTTCATCACAGGTAATCCCGTGTCCATAATAAATCTGTCTTGTATACACTCCTAACATTTCTCAAACATGGCCTGAGCCACGAGCATCAACATGAACTTCCTGGCTTTTATTCATGACAAACAGAAACACACCTATTTAGCGCAAATCAAACTGAGTCCTCGGGGAACGGTCTCATATTAAGTGTTGTGAATGACAACGAAGGTCGCCGAAGATGTGACGTCACTCTCGTTTTTCCAGTAAACGAGGACGTCGGCTGGCGGGATGAATATACAAGGGTACTTGTATGGACGGTCAAGGTCGCCCGATTCAAAGGTGCGGTGGCGGGATGATCTCTTACGATATCTCAACGTGTGTCCAGCAAGACTGTTTCTTACAAAAAGGAGAAAAAGGAGAATAAAATCGATTTTTTTTATTTATTGATTTACAGCTTTTTAATTCGTTCTAAATGATACTGTCATCGTCAAGCAACTTTATTGAACAACTTCAAGAATGCCCATTAAATAAACCATGCTATTGCTATTCTTGCAACAACCGTACCAATCGTCGGGAATAAAGTAACCTTAAGCAACCTTAAATTCAGTACACTAATATCTTTCAAGTTTTCATAAAACTCAGATTGGAAAGGTCGTTTACGATGTTATTTGTTTCAAAGAGACGATGCTGTGTGGACGCACTATGTTTAGATAATATTTGACAATGCATATATATGGTAAAACGTCCCGTGTAGGGATTCCGCGCTGCAAAGTTACAACTGTTTTATGAAAATATCATAAAAGAATCATTATTTATTTGACAAATAATCAAATAATCTATGTCTGCACGTTAATAACTCTAAATAGCATATTGTCGCAAATTATAATTGGACAAATCAGGTAAGACCCATCATGAAAAAATGCCAGTGAGTTAATCTTTGAAAAAACATGCAAAACTGAACTTTGTGATTAAACAAGGAGTATATAGCGGCCATCAGTAAACTAGTTAAGGTTTTCTGTTATATATTTACTTTTCTTCAATTAGCTCTTTAAGTTGTATCAAATGGTGTCATATCTCCCACAAAGACCGATAATTCGAATAAATTATTCCGACAATATTAACACGGGCAGACAGTACTTAATAACCTGTAATAATCCTTAAAGCCAACATCATTTATTTTACTATGCAAAGAGAGAGTTTTTCATATCATATGTGTTAGTTACGTGAAGCAATTATGCACCGGGAAAAACGGAGCAACAACACATAAGGTACGGTATTTAATAAGGGTTTCCAGGAATGTACTGATGTGCAGTGTAGCACGTACACCCACAGACAGATCGCTAGGATTAGCAGTTTAATAAGTGCTATCTAAAATGACCTATTATGCATGAACCGTCAGAGAGGGTGGTCATAAACAGTTCTTTACTCTCCAACACTCGTTTAATCAATCAATTTTGAACGAGATTAATTGAAATATTTTTGAGTATTTTTTGAAGATCATCTAACGGGAAAAGTATTTAATGTATTTATTATGCTTGAAGATGTTAGCACATTGATGATCAATATATCCTTATTGTTTATTTGCGTGACCTGTTTATTTAAGATATAAAGTATAAGTCATTTCAGGTTAGTTCAGTGACATAAGATAAAGAAACAGGTTGTACATGTAAAATGTATTAGAGCTTAACTTTATTAGGCAAACAGATATGGACATGAACATAGAATAACAAACTTGCAAAGAGTTTCATCACTAAAAAAAATGCTGAACCAATTTCATGACTTCTCTTCAAGAAGCAAAAGAAACTTATATTAGAAGGATGAAGCAGAAAACACATGTGTGATCCCTACAGTTAACATTTTTTAAACAAACGCACATGTATATGGAATATTTTTTTGCACCTACCACTAATAAGCTAAGCGCTTTATATATTACAGCTTGGTCTATACAGTCTAGGGACAAACGTTCAACTTTCTACTCCTCATGAGCAACCTGCTATCTGGTCAATCTTGTAAATCTGTCATTGGGCAATTAACCCTGGCCTGCTGGCATTCCTCCTGCCAGACTCACAGGGAGGCTGGAACAAGGCAACCTCGGTTGGAGGTGTCAAGTTACATTAAACAAACACATCTTGAAACTATAGTAACATCAACTTGAGATTTTTACAGGAAATGTGTAGTTTCATTTGTTGAATTTTAACTTGGTTTAAAAAAACCCAGAAAGGTAATTTTCATCTTTGAATTCTTTCACTGATTTTCCTGATGTAAAAGAGTTTTATATATAAAAGGAAAACGCCTGTGTTCAATGGGAAAATCAGATATGTTGTATAACTTGGTTATATTTGGGATAACACAACCTTTAAAAGTACAAATGCCTGTACTTTTCCCGGCCCATTCCCATGCAGGAATCGAACATACGCCCTCAGAGTAAAGCAACTATTGCCAGCATTGACTGTACCAACAGCTTACCACAAAACCATTTCGCCTCGACATATATGTTGTGTCTTAACTCGATTTGTGATGTGACTTTGAAGGGTGAAATTGTGCCTCTGTACACCCGACAGTACAATTAGATACCTAGTATCGAAATGAATGCAATAAGAGATAATCTTTAAAAAAAACACCCTAATTGCTAGCTAGGTTGGCTACTCCCACTGTGTTAAGAACGAAAAAGAAGCAATATGCCTTATACAATGTATACCTTTGAGCATACCCTAGTCTTACACTCAGACTATGAACAATGCATTTATTCTGAAAACATTACCATTTTATTAAATAGTGAAAAGGAGACTGAAAGAAATGGAATTTCCTTTCCAATATTTTTTCAATATTGTTTTCAGATATTAACATTATTTTTTCAGAGTCTTAGACTAAGCATCCCCCTTTGTGGAGTGAAGTTACTAGTTGCAATCTCTTTGTAATAACTAATTTTACAGTTCCATAACATAGCCCTATCATTATCACATAAAAGTTTAATTTTGTGAATTTTGTGATTTTGAGAACTTTCGAGGGATACTTTCTTTTGAGAATTTTTGATCGTAAACCACTGAAGATACCATTAAGTTTAATAGATATTTTGAAGTACAGATGTCAGTTATTGAGAACAATACATTTCAAAATTATATCGGTCATAGTTTACATGAGACTGTAGAAGATTGACATTTTTCGCAAATAGCCATTTTTACCAACTTCGATGGCTCACAACTGCTTAACTTATTATGCAATTGTTACTTTATTGACACTTGCATATGCACAATTTGCAACAACATTTTTTTTATGTAGAACCATTTCATAAAAGTTGATAGTTAAGCTTCAAACATCGTAAACGTCGTATAGGGGTCCGAAAATAAGCGTCTTGTAGTATTTTCTTGAATATTCAGAAGAACATAACGCATTAATTATGTATGCAATCTAATTGATGATTACATCTACTTAAGTGGAACTGACAGAACATCATTTTCTATGTTATACCTTAGTATGAAAATATTAACCATTTTGTCTTCATCATGAGAAACATCATGTAGGGCCCATTAATATGCGATTTTTCCATTTTCAGAGGGGTATTTTCTTTGCAGAATTTTAGTTTAACTAAATGAAGATAGAGACTAGTTTAATAGTTCATTTTAAAGCAGAGGAACTGATGAAATAACTTGTCCAACATGGAGTTCAAGATCAAGCATAAATCTTGAAGACCTATATTAGTATTGACGCGTTAATCCTAGTTATTATTTTGATTTTGCTTAGCTTAGACCCGCCCCATGAAAATGTGTATGAATAAGAGCCTCTAATAAGTCTAGTTCCTTATTCAGCAAGTCTAGACAAACTGAATATACCCATGGAGATTTTATAATTAAATTCATAGTGATGAAGGGACAGTCATTATCAAAATTCATTAGTCCTTGCTTAGTTTCTTTGTAGTATCAGAGAATTTATATTGTAATTGCATTAGAATGTGACACTAGTACTGTAAAAAGCAAATTGGATAAGGACATAAAATATGATATTTCCTGAATTATAAGTTGTCTTGTTATTTCATTCTATATGAATGATTTAGCTTCTGTCTTTTAGTGATAAATAGCTTTATAATGTCAAGTTCAGAGGTTGTATTTGTTGTTACCAAAACTTACTTTAGAACGACGGAAATCTACTTTATGTAAAATGTCTTTTACATTGTCAGTATTTTATCTTATCAGTATCTTATAGTCACTCACAACCCTAAATGGGTAGCTCTTAACCTGCCTGTTTTTTTTATTGTGCAAAGGTATATAGCTGTAACTGCCAAAGAGGTGAGGCTTGTACATTAATAAACTATATGTCTGCTGTGAGTCTGTCTGGAAATTAATAAAGAGACAAACAGATTTTTCAACTGTTCATTAGTTTGACTTCAAACTGCCATCACAGCAAGTCAGGTATGAGTTTGATACTACTCTGAAGTCTGAACATGTTGAACAAGGTATAACTGCTGCTGGAAAAAATGTATCGACAGCATTGAATGTATAAAACACGAGTGCTTTAATGTAAGGAAAGATAACATGTTTAATAACTTTTTAAACTTCTGATTCCTAACGGGGTATTTCATCAACATTGATCCACCATACAACTTCGCTGTTGTGGGGATTGACTCAGGTCCACTTAAGTTCCTTTCTGTTTGAAATTGCTAATCGAGGCCTCAAGATGACAAATCATCAACAAAGTGTCAAAATATAACATAGACATGCTAGTACTCCAACCATTATGCATTTGGTAGTAAGTTATACTTAAACTGTTCTAGTTTCTTACAAATATAACATGTATGCATAAACTTCATTTTGCTATCACTTAAAAGTGCATATTGTGGTGTTGGGGTTACATAAATTATATCAAGCGTTATAAATGGTGTTATCATATCGAGAAGTACTGCAATTTTGTTGATTGACGACTCAGTATAGCTAAAATGTAAAGGTAAAAGTAGTAATTTCGGATAAAAAAAACAACTGACAATACACCGCATATTATACTAAAAGTTAGTCTATGTAATCTAATTATTTGTCTGCCGACATCCATTGAATTTTATATCTTAAAGGTTTTTATTTTAATTTAGTTTATCTAGACTTGCATAAAGGATCTAGACTGTATTAAAGGCTCTTATTGTTACACAGTCATGGGGTAGGACTCATAGCATATCACCAGTGCTGCCGGACCATACTCTCTACTGGATGTGGCTATTTTTAGATGCTCAGACAAGCCTGAACAGTGTTGTGCAGTTTAGCATCTGGACATAATGAATCAAGTATCTAAATGACTTGTGACAGGAATCACTTGTAAGGTTGAGACAGTCATTCCAAACGCCTGATAAGCTTGGGGTATAGAATTACTGCATTCCTCCCGATTTCGAACGTTTGTCCCTAGACTGTATACTACATCTCTCTTGATGCTTTAGATAATCTCTAAGATGATGATATCTCAAATGAAAGTACATAATTATACTATACAAAATGAACTATACACTCTCACCAGGTCCCAGAACAGTCTATGGAAGTAGATTACAAATCAGGTTAGGTAATGTCTCATATAAATGCAGAATGAGCTCTTAAACAGCAGGTGTACCGTGGGGCGATCGTTTTTGCCCTTGACTTTTTATGTATTTTTGCAAGATGATATTAATCGCGCCTCTTTCATCGCAGCCAGTATAGATGCGGTTCAATTAGTATATGCAACAGGCAGCTGGCAGATATCTGCTTTTAATTTATCATCATCTACTGCATCTGGAGTCTCGAACTCTGAACGAGGCCACACGTATGTTTTACATGTTACAATCCACATGTGGCATACTTTCCCTGCATATAATACACCGACGCTGATATGCATGGTTTTCCATGTCACATGTATTTCTCATATATAAGACATAAAGAACTAATCTTCCTTGATATGGCTGCAGCAAAAAATGGTGCGCTGTCAGGACACCGCAATCGGGATTTAAAGATGCGTTGTCGAAATAATGAGTATTTACTCTGTAGAGCATGGTGAATTCTCAAATTTACTCAAATATAGCCTTATATATATACACTGACAGGCAAAAGAAAGTATATTACTCAGTTGTATGTATCATATGTATAATTTTCAAAGTCAAATATCTCGAGTTTTCTACGTCGTATTAAAACAACTGACTATAGTTAGGGAAATTAGTCCAAAACATTAAATCAGTCAAAGAATATCTCTACGCAGTTTTTAAAAAATTACAAAATTAAAATTAAATTTTAAAAATTCCCCCAAATTAATTTAATAAAACACAAACACATATAACCTATTCTATATGTGCAAATCAATAAATGTGTCTCTTCCTGCATACATTTACAACATTTTAAACATGGTTTGGGTCATGTTGATGTAAATTTCATTTCTTACCCCTGTCTACTTTAAAGGCGCTGTAGCACGTTTTTTGCAAATTTTATTTTTTCAAATTTCTCATTTTTAATGATTGTTTATGTCATTTATATTTACTTTAGAGGGTAAAACATCTTATTACACAAACCAATGATCCGTAGTGGTAATAACGGTGTTGCGTATAAAGCCAAAATTACATGGCGGCCATTTTATTGTGAACACATTTTATTATATTCGAATGACAAAAAAAATTCCCATGGCTTTACGGAACCATGTAAACTCATTTGCAACTTGATTTTCCGAAGAGAGAAGGGTGTTTTACTATTGTTGACATTATTTTTCAAATACATTTCATCGACTTATTTCAGCAAAAAAACGTGCTACAGCGCCTTTAAATAATGATATCTTAGTTGAAAATAAAACAGTCGCCAATTAAGTCATTCAAACTGCTGCCGAAAGGTGTTATTGTATCGTGCCATAATCAAATGCATCTCATTTCTTTCAAATATTGAATTAATCGAAAACAAGCGAGTGTTGTACTTTCTTTTGCCCGTCAGTTTATGTATGGTACAACATAACAACAATAATAGCAATAAGGATACACTAGATATGACAATAATTTTATTTAATTCTAGGCCTCCGTTCAATAAACGGTTTACAGAGTTAACATACTATATTTAGTGAAAGATTCATTACTAATTTTGGTATCTGATATTTTGTTCATCACGTGCAGGAACTTAATAATGGTTTCTTCCTTCATTTACCATCAAATTTGACCATTCCAACATAGATTTTATCAAGTTTTACCCAATATCTTTGCACATAAGTGTTTATAGATATATTCTGGCTGTATTAGAGTCTTAAAAGTGCTATAATAGTCACTACGTGTGTTGTTATTCAGACGCGATTGGCATTCCTGATGAAAGCTACTTATATCTCGATCACATTTGATGCCTTGTTACTTTACTAATAGTATCTAAGTAGACCATCATATTATATCATAAGTTCGGTATTTCAGTCTTTCGGACATCTTTTTCTGTGAGTTAATGATAAGAGGTTACCTACGACACTTCCCATATAACATGATGTATGGTGTTGAAGGCCCAGCCCCCATAAACTTACATGCAAATACTTGTACTTTTTTACTGCAAGAAACATATTCCATGTCAAGGACGTGTTGTGCTTCTATCTATTGTACTTTGCTGTTGTCGAAATTTGATTCTACTCTTTACAAGCCTCGTCAAGTATAAAGGTGATTGGGAAGTAGTTTTATAAAAAGCGACACATGCATGATTTAATTACATACGAGTTATCCCAATATCAAACTTGGGTCAATAACCGAGAGCTCACATTTGCTCTCTAGTCGGTCTAGCCACTGAATTAGAGTTACAACTAACCTCGACAACTGTGTAATATATTTCCCATTTTATGGTGCTGCGAGTTATTTTGAGAGTTTTTATGTATAAATCAATGCTTCCTTAACATTCTCATAATAGGTTGTAACGAAGTTTCAAGGTTGAATTATCGCAGGTGGAAGGAATAATGTGCAACATGTAAGCCAAAACAGCCTTCAATATATGCAGACTGTTTAATACGACAATCATTTCCATTGATTTGCATCTGACAGGTAATGATATCGAAGTTAAAATCAGTTTTACAAACTCGAATGATAGATTTATATTTCAAGTCAAGTCAAGTTAAATGTATTCGTTTGGACCATCTACATAAGAAGATAAATTCACTCTTATTTGTTATATATATTCGTGTTAGTTCTTGAACTTGATCAATAACACAGTTTCAGAGTTGATTTAAGTCATTTAATGACAAACTCATCGATCAACTACCATAACTAGTATCATAAGCGATATGCACTAGGAATAGTATTTATGTTAAAATACATCATATGCCCAGATGTGGTTTTCAGTTATTATGTATGATGAGTCTGTATTGACGCTTTAGGTATCTATAATTATATCATTATGATCCCCCTCAATTAAATAGAAAAAACGTTACACATAATATTTTAAACCAGAAATAGGTCTCGTCTATCTTGAACTATTTTATAGATAAAGTCACAAGTATATTTCCTTTCGGCACTGGTTCGTCGAAATCTAAATTCTTCACTAAAGTGTCTCTACACCGAAGTGTTCCGATAGCAGAGGTGTCTGCAGCCGAAGTTTTCCGATTGGCGACGTGCTGCGGATCAGCTGTTACCGTTATTGATGTTACGTCGGGATCAAGTTCATGTCAACTCGAGCTCTCTGACAAAGCATAGAGGCGAGATAACAGTCAGGCAGACACGTTCGTCAGTTTCTGGATACTCAGGAATTTCTTTTCTCTTCAAGTCTAGTTCTAATGACGCCTATGCTTAAAGTGCAAAGGTTGATAAGGCTTAAATACCTGCTTAGACTTCTTAAAATTACTTGTTTAGGCGTTGATGATATATTTGGTAACACGTTTCTGTTAACTTCTTTAAGTGTAGACATACTGTGTATATTATATTTATATAAACATTACTTTTGAACATGTGAAATCAGCTGTTTTTTTGGCAAACTATAAGACTGACGACATAATCTTAATATAATCAGTTTGACATCTCACAAGTATTTTTGCTCAAATAAGCCGATGAAATGTAGTTAAAAATAATTTCACCAATCGTAAAAAAAAACCTTCTCTCTTCGGAAACGAGTGTACATGGCTCAGTAAAGCTATGGAGATTGTTTTTGACATTCGAAATAATAAGTGTGCTCACAATAAAATGGCCGCCATGCAATTTTTGCTTTATACGCAACATCGTTATCACTATTACGGATAATTGATCTGTGTAATAGGATGTTTTACCCTCTAAAGTAAATTTAAATGACACAAACTATCATTATAAATAGGAAATTTGAAAACAAAAATTTTGGCAAAAAACGTGCTACTGCCCCTTTAAAGTCTACTACAGGTATACAGAGCTATCAACACATACACGTGGTGCACACTTCCAACCACAGGCTAAATGTCCAAGTTTTAAATAGGAACATGAAATAAAATGAAATAAAATAACATGCAATCCACTTTGAGATATATTGATTTTCATTGAGCTCGATTACATGATTAAAATTTTCTCTACCTGTAATATAATCTTTTTTTCTTTGAAACGAGAATATACACTGACGGGCAAAGGAAAGTATATGGCTTAGTTGTATTTATCATCAGTTTGTGAAATTAGTCCAAAACATTAAATCAGTCAAAGAATACCTCTACGCGGTTTGAATTTAAAAAAATTAAAATTAAAGACTTAAATTTTGAAATTCCAGCAAATTTATTTTGATAAAACACTACTGTACATTGCCATATATCACATACTCTGTGTGGAAATCAATAAATGTGCTTCGTACGCGTCTTGCACACATTTACAACATTTTGAACATGGTAGGAGTCATGTTGGTGTAAATTTAATTTCTTATCCCTATCTACTTTAAGTAATGATATTTTAGTTAACAAATAAAACAGTCACCAATCAAGTCATTCAAACTACTCCCGAAAGGTGTTATTGTATCGTGCCATAATCAAATGCTTCTCATTTCTTTAAAATATTGAACTAATCGAAAACAAGTGAGTATTATACTTTCTTTTGTCCGTAAGTTTATTTTACACAGTTTGATAAACCAGATATATCGTTCATCTCGGTTTTAAACAATCGACAGAAAAGTTAAATTAGATTTCATGATTGATCATCTGGCCCAAAATTGAAGTGTTTAACTCGTAAATGAACACTTTCTATTTTCTGTGGCTTGTAATCTTCAACTAACTAGAGTTCAGCTAATATAATTATATTGGTCGTGTGCGTCTATAGGCATTATGAACTATATATATTCAGGTGTATTATTTAAGTACGTTTATTCTACCCTCATTCAATTCGATATCCTATTGGTCCACGTAATATAGACGACGTGACTTCAAAATAAACAAACACAAATTTGAAGTTATTAATAACAGATCTGATATTAAGTAGGATAAATACGTTATAATATTCCCTCACGGGTGACATCACGATAATTTAGCCTCGCGTAAGGTTCTATCAAAAGATTCGAATGCAACAACTTAGAGGGGCTAATATAAGGCTATGTTACCCTTGATGGAATGTTATAATATATAATACTTGAGACAATCAATATATGGCTTTGAGAAGGTGAGATTGACAAAGTGTAAGAAGCCCGGGCCCGTGAGTTGTGGCGAGGCGGAGATCAATATTGCATCATTCGTGAAGCACGAGTGTCTCCGTGTGCAGGGGAAGAGTCAGCCGGTGCAGTTTTGTAGTGATCAATCTTTGCTTAAATCGTTAAACCCATTTACTTTTGTTTAAAAAATATGATATAAAATGTAACTTAAAGTTCCGCAATAACATTTCCAGACGTAGGTGCTATTTATGTAAAATAATTCAATATGAATAGCCTCTCCCACGCTGTCAGAGAGTCGATATTTTATTGTTAATACCTCCAACACATGCTGAGCTATAGCCATGTGCTGATGCAATATGGTGTATTTGAATTTCATCATCTCGTCGCCCATGTCTATATTTGTTATAAAGTTTGGTTTTTGATCATATGTCTGTGAACGAAAACGACGAAGAAGCTCATAACACGTGTGTATTTTTGTGGGCTCTCTAGGTTATTCTGATGTTCTTTGTAATCAAAGATATCGATATATGCAATAAAGCCTCAATGCATAGCTAACTGCACCCAGTACTTGTATATGTACGCGTACGTAGTCAGTTGATGTCATTCGTCTGAAATATCGAATATGTGTAAATTGGTCGAAATTAGACAAATGCAACAGAATGAATGGTTTAGTTTAAGAACAAACAAGTAAATTAAAGGAGTGTCGACTCTGTACAGAGTAGTATGACGCTGACATGAGTCGAGTGATGCATGTATAGCAGAGGTGACAAGACATGTATGAAGTTGAACTTGATTTTCTCATATAATCGTGTATAAATAACACATATGTTATATATGGTATCATAAAGCAGACTGACTTTTTCATTGGAGTATTAAGTATAGAATAACCTGAATAAAAATGATATGGACACTCAAACATACATTTCTCGAAATTTACTCGAGTATTACTATTACAGTCAAACGATCTGTCGTATTGTTCATCGTCAACCATATCATTCAGATATCATTCATAATCAAAGATTTTTAATGTTTGGATTACTTTTTTAACATGTCCTTATTTGAATTTCTCAAAATAATGGCACCCCTCCCCCCTTCATTTGAATCAACATCATCATCTTACGTAACTGGACAAGGAAGTATAGATAACGTATATCCGTGTTATAGTTTGGATGTTGTTGCAAACATTATAATTTTGCCACGTCAACAACCCCATCTGCGCGTACCACAACACGGGCAACAGTCCTTTCCCGAGTCATTATGAAATATTCACTTTGTAGATTACTAATAGCGTTTTTAAAAAAGGAAAATGAACTGAGGTGGCCTCTTGGAAAATGTCACATTCGTTGATAAAAGGTCCCTGTGACTTAGTACCGTTCCTGTGACACTGATCTACTGATGTAGCCAGTGCCTGCTGTGCAAGTCTATCACAACATCGTATCATTAGTGTTAGAAATAGAAAACGTAAGTGAATTTATTCATCTGAAAAAAAGTATGTTCAAGGCAGTGTGCAGCTTTATGGAATAACTTCACCGCATGCATGTGTGTTATGACAGCAGACACATACGTCAGCCTATCAAACAAGTTATACGGAGTTAAAGTGAATATAGCATAATTTCGAGAGGGGCTTTATACGATTCAATGGTTGATAAAGAGGTTTTTAAAAGAATTTGCAAATATAAGCATGGTTTCAAAACTCCATGCGGCGGCATTAAGACATGCGTCAAGCAGCTGGTACAATTATCACTGAATCATACTTAGAACAACACTTACTGAAATGAAAATCAAAGTTTAGAAAATATAATATTTTCTTAAACAATTTAAAAAAAAAAGTCCCAAATATCTTTTCATTTTTACATTCTGCTGCCTAGAGTTTCTTTAATATGACCAACTATGAAGGACCAGATGACAAACTAAACTTAATTTACTCTCCGTATTAAACAACAAAAGATTGAACGTTCGAGATGAAATGGTATAATTCGTATAAAAGATTTCACCAACAGAATGACAGAATCGGAATTTTAAGGCTAGGGACAAATAAACGAGTACATAACTGATTGCTAGACGACATTGGCGAGTACACAGGTGACTGCTAGACGAAATTAGTGAGTACACAGCTGACTGCTAGATGACATTGGCGAGTACACAGCTGACTGCTAGACGACATTGGCGAGTACACAGCTGACTGTTAGACGACATTAGTGAGTACACAGCTGACTGTTAGACGACATTAGTGAGTACACAGCTGACTTCTAGACGACATTAGCTAGTACACAGCTGACTGTTAGACGACATTAGTGAGTACACAGCTGACTGTTAGACGACATTGGCGAGCACACAGCTGACTGCTAGACGACATTAGCGAGTACACAGCTGACTGCTAGACGACATAAGCTAGTACACAGCTGACTGTTAGACGACATTAGTGAGTACACAGCTGACTGCTAGACAACATTGGCGAGTACACAGCTGACTGCTAGACGACATTAGCGAGTACACATCTGACTGTTAGACGACATTGGCGAGTACACAGCTGACTGTTAGACGACATTAGTGAGTACACAGCTGACTGTTAGACGACATTGGCGAGTACACAGCTGACTGTTAGACGACATTGGTGAGTACACAGTTGACTGCTAGACGACATTAGCGAGTACACAGCTGACTGTTAGACGACATTAGTGAGTACACAGCTGACTGCTAGACGACATTAGTGAGTACACAGCTGACTGCTAGACGACATTGGCGAGTACACAGCTGACTGCTAGACGACATTAGTGAGTACACAGCTGACTGCAAGACGACATTAGTGAGTACACAGCTGACTGTTAGACGACATTGGCGAGTACACAGCTGACTGTTAGACGACATTAGTGAGTACACAGCTGACTGTTAGACGACATTAGTGAGTACACAGCTGACTGTTAGACAACATTAGTGAGTACACAGCTGACTGCTAGACGACATTAACGAGTACACAGCTGACTGTTAGACGACATTAGCTAGTACACAGCTGACTGCTAGACGACATTAACGAGTACACAGCTGACTGCTAGACGACATTAACGAGTACACAGCTGACTGTTAGACGACATTAGTGAGTACACAGCTGACTGTTAGACGACATTAGTGAGTACACAGCTGACTGTTAGACGACATTAGTGAGTACACAGCTGACTGTTAGACGACATTAGTGAGTACACAGCTGACTGCTAGACGACATTGGCGAGTACACAGCTGACTGCTAGACGACATTAGTGAGTACACAGCTGACTGTTAGACAACATTAGTGAGTACACAGCTGACTGCTAGACGACATTAACGAGTACACAGCTGACTGTTAGACGACATAAGCTAGTACACAGCTGACTGCTAGACGACATAAGCTAGTACACAGCTGACTGCTAGACGACATTAACGAGTACACAGCTGACTGTTAGACGACATTAACGAGTACACAGCTGACTGTTAGACGACATTAGTGAGTACACAGCTGACTGTTAGACGACATTAGTGAGTACACAGCTGACTGTTAGACGACATTAGTGAGTACACAGCTGACTGTTAGACGACATTAGTGAGTACACAGCTGACTGTTAGACGACATTAGTGAGTACACAGCTGACTGCTAGACGACATTAACGAGTACACAGCTGACTGTTAGACGACATTAGCTAGTACACAGCTGACTGCTAGACGACATTAGTGAGTACACAGCTGACTGTTAGACGACATTAGTGAGTACACAGCTGACTGTTAGACGACATTGGCGAGTACACAGCTGACTGCTAGACGACATTAGCGAGTACACAGCTGACTGCTAGACGACATTAGCGAGTACACAGCTGACTGTTAGACGACATTAGTGAGTACACAGCTGACTGTTAGACGACATTAGTGAGTACACAGCTGACTGTTAGACGACATTAGTGAGTACACAGCTGACTGTTAGACGACATTAGTGAGTACACAGCTGACTGTTAGACGACATTAGTGAGTACACAGCTGACTGTTAGACGACATTGGCGAGTACACAGCTGACTGCTAGACGACATTAGCGAGTACACAGCTGTCTGCTAGACGACATTAGTGAGTACACAGCTGACTGTTAGACGACATTGGCGAGTACACAGCTGACTGATAGACGACATTGGCGAGTACACAGCTGACTGTTAGACGACATTGGCGAGTACACAGCTGACTTCTAGACGGCATTAGCGAGTACACAGCTGACTGTTAGACGACATTAGTGAGTACACAGCTGACTGTTAAACGGCATTGGCGAGTACACAGCTGACTGCTAGACGACATTAGTGAGTACACAGCTGACTGTTAGACGACATTAGTGAGTACACAGCTGACTGTTAAACGGCATTGGCGAGTACACAGCTGACTGCTAGACGACATTAGTGAGTACACAGCTGACTGTTAGACGACATTAGTGAGTACACAGCTGACTGTTAAACGGCATTGGCGAGTACACAGCTGACTGCTAGACGACATTAGTGAGTACACAGCTGACTGCTAGACGACATTGGCAAGTACACAGCTGATTGATAGACGACATTGGCGAGTACACAGTTGACTGCTAGACGACATTGGCGAGTACACAGCTGACTGTTAGACGACATTAGTGAGTACACAGCTGACTGCTAGACGACATTAGCGAGTACACAGCTGACTGCTAGACGACATTGGCGAGTACACAGCTGACTGTTAGACGACATTAGCGAGTACACAGCTGACTGTTAGACGACATTGGCGAGTACACCGCTGACTGCTAGACAACATTAGTGAGTACACAGCTGACTGTTAGACGACATTAGTGAGTACACAGCTGACTGTTAAACGGCATTGGCGAGTACACAGCTGATTGATAGACGACATTGGCGAGTACACAGTTGACTGCTAGACGACATTGGCGAGTACACAGCTGACTGTTAGACGACATTAGTGAGTACACAGCTGACTGCTAGACGACATTAGCGAGTACACAGCTGACTGTTAGACGACATTAGCGAGTACACAGCTGACTGCTAGACGACATTAGCGAGTACACAGCTGACTGTTAGACGACATTAGTGAGTACACAGCTGACTGCTAGACGACATTAGCGAGTACACAGCTGACTGCTAGACGACATTGGCGAGTACACAGCTGACTGCTAGACGACATTAGTGAGTACACAGCTGACTGTTAGACGACATTAGCGAGTACACAGCTGACTTCTAGACGACATTGGTGAGTACACAGCTGACTGTTAGACGACATTAGCGAGTACACAGCTGACTGCTAGACGACATTAGCGAGTACACAGCTGACTGCTAGACGACATTAGTGAGTACACAGCTGACTGTTAGACGACATTAGCGAGTACACAGCTGACTTCTAGACGACATTGGTGAGTACACAGCTGACTGTTAGACGACATTAGCGAGTACACAGCTGACTGATAGACGACATTGGCGAGTACACAGTTGACTGCTAGACGATATTGGCGAGTACACAGCTGACTTCTAGACGGCATTAGCGAGTACACAGCTGACTGCTGGGTGACATGAATCCGCTGCTGTAATAGATTCCATGTCATCGCTATGCCATCTTATCTACTGACCCTTTCGACATGTATAAAACATATAGTTAGTTATTAGCTGACAACTTTTTTGAATATAAATTGTAAACTTGCAGAAAAGATGTTGAAAACATTCCCTAGGTTCCAAAGAAATGACCTCCTATTCTTGGTACTGTGTATGTATATTATCAACGCTAATGTTTTTGCACCATCCGTCATGTACAATTTATAAACATGATGTAAATGGCGATTTCATATGTACTAAATGATTCTGCAATGTTTGAAATTGATGTCGGAAGAATGTGTCTGTCAGACGAATATCAAATCAATATATAAACATTTCCTCTATAATTTGATTATTGAAAATGTGACGTTACGAATGTCAAATTACTCCCACGCGAGCAAACACCCGCTATTATTTCATTATTACCTCCCTCACCATATGGTGTACATAAGCATGCGTCTTTAGTTTTTCTAGTCTCCCACAACCCAGGACAAACACATTTGAAAGGAGCCCGATGAAACCTGGAGAGAATGGCATATCTAGAATTAATTGCTATTGAATAAGATGTTTCTTTGGCCAATTTCAATATTACTTTTTACAAATGTTCAATTCACAATAATCATGTATGCTTATTAACTGACAAGTTAATACACCATTGTTTATTTCATTTATTACATGTCAGATGTAGGGCGTTATTTAGCAAATGTACCATAAGCCAAGGACGGCAGTTCACCAAGGAGTGGTTTCCGAATGGCTAATCTGATGAAATAAATATATAGACAGACAAATTCATGAGTAACATTAAAAACAGGAAGTAAAAATCTCCTAAAACTGTATTCTCTCATGTTGCAGATAGACTGTTCAGTGCTGCTCCAACGTACATGATAAACCGCTATGTGGCAGATGGAGAGGGTATCTAACAAGAAGTCAGAGTAAAAATATATATGACGCAAATATGAGTCAATGAAATTAAAAGGTTTAATGTTGAACAAGCACTATCACCTAGCGTCGAAGCAATTTCACTTAACCATCCGCCGCAGTTTTTCGCAAACGTCTCTATGACATAATGCAATGCAAAGATTAAACTCTCGTTACATAAAAGAAAAACTAGCCCCTTGAAAGCATCAGCCCTACCTTATCACCCTTAGAGTTTATCTATTGCGGGGCTACGTTGCTCACAACACTGATTAAAGTGATAACTACCTGATAAGGTAAATGTCTGGCACTGAGGGTAAACTGTCAAAGATCGAGACTGTTTTGCTTTTGGTCAATTTTGTAATAATACACTTTCATCTGTTCTATACAATAACGAGAACTAATTAAAGAATTGCAAAGGTTGCACTTGAAATAATAGTTTAATTATTCTGGGTTAAACGATATCTTATTACAGCAGCACATATATGTTGATCTATGACATGTCCGTGAGCACTAGCAGCGAGCTAGAGTTTCAATTAAATAACGGTTTGTGCGAGTTTTAGAAACAGGTAGTTTCTTTAAAAAACCTCCAATATACTCATTATTCTCATTTCAAGACGGTTTGGTACTTGCGTTATGTCTCTGTTGAGGTTTAGGATTAAGGAACAATGTCCATAACGTGTTCCTGCAAGATTGGTTTGAAACTATATTGTACAGATTTGTACGATCTCATCATGTTATTACATTTATCAGATCTTCATCCTCCAACAAGGAGGTTTTCTTTACTGTACACCAATATTGTCAATGATGTATTATCTTAATTAACGGAAAACAATGATCTGTAGGAAAAAATAAAATACAACGTAGGTAGACTATAGTTAAATATGAAAGAATTAGATGCCTCATTCAAGGGACATGGTCTGTTTGTGTGTGCTGAACTGACTGCAAGACGACGTACAATGAATAAGAATGTCATGCTTAAGTCAATTTGTATAGAAACTACTGACCGATTCAGCAGGTGTTACAAAGTTGTTAAAACAAATGATGAATATGAAATCAATTTTTTTAAACCTCTACAATATAAATATTGACAAAGCAAAGGTATTAGTTCCGTATGATTTCGCGCCAGCAGACATGCGACACCTTTTCTATATTGCTTGTCAAAACAGACAAAAACATTCGTCCAACTCTAACGAACATGCAGGAGGGACGCCTTGTGTGTCTGTGTTAATTTCATGACTCCCAGATCTAGGAGAAAACACACTTGAAAGCCTTATCAAGCGAGACAGTTTGACATAGCTGGCTTATGAGATAAAATAAATATGGTTTAGAGATGGAATATTTTTGGATAGCAACTTCTTTTTTGTATGGGTATATGCTAATTCCTTCATGAGGTGGATCGTATTTTGTGAATTAAAATAAAAGTATCCCAAGAACTTGCTTTTCTCATGTGTTCCACTTCTTCATGCCCGTCAAAGACTTGTGGTACAGGGGCTATATGGTATTTTCATTCCCACAAATCTGCGATTGCAGGGCTATATTATATCTGTCTGCCTATCTTTTTGGCCGAAACACCATGGCCACAACTTTTGTTTTGTCAGTCATATAAATAGACCTTTCACACATGTGCATCCCTTATGATGAGACCTTTCAGACGAAGACATAATCATGAGTTTATACCTGCTGACCTTGACCTTGACACAGCTAGCATTTCTGAAAACTTTTAACTTCGACTTAAACTTTTGTTTTGTCAGTGAACGGCCTTTTATACTTGGCATGTGCGTCCCTAATAAGAGATTTTCCAGAGGTGGTACGACATTGAGCGATTTTACAGTGATAGATACAGTACGTATAGTATTGTTTCTACTGCGATAAGGGTCTGGCGTTTTCAATCAAACTATACCGTAATACGCTTATATCTGGGGACGTCAATGTTTAACTGAAAAACATCTTGGTTTATCAATTTGAAAGTTATTACTGCAACATGATCATAAATGATCATAAAGTACTTGTAAATATATAAAAGCGTGTTATGTGTGAATGTTGACCACTGTATCATTTCTCTTTTAAGCTGCGTCTTTCGCCTTTTTAACAGGTGTACGCGTTAACTAAGCAGATCAACTAATAAAACCACAATATTTTCCGATTCTTTAAAAACATTATGTCTGAGCTTAAAAATGAAAAAAAAACACATGAGTAGGGAAAAACACTGAAACAGTTTTCTTTCATGTTGCAGACAGACCTTACATCTGTGATAACTCGTGCAGTGTTACCCGACCGTACAGATAGCCGGTGTCTGGCACCTAGGGATAGAACACGAGTAGTAGTCTTTATGATGCCGATACCTACCTCGTGGCAAGTATAAAAAGGCTTGAAGTAGTATCACTCCCGAACCAGGTAACGACTGGTTCACGACTGAAACCACCCAGCACTATCACGCCTTTCTCACCTATACTGAGCAGTTTTGCACAAACGTCTCTATCACATAATGCAATAGGAACATTAAACTCTTTAGAATGAAGCCAGGTCGACCCATTGAAGACATCAGTCCTGTCTTATCACTATACGAGGAGTCTCTGTGGTGCTGCGTTACAGTGTAGTCCTGCTCCATGACTGAATCTTTAATACAGTCTAGATCCTTATTCAGCAAGTCCAGATTAACTGAATACACACACACACACACACATATATATATATATATATATACATGTATATATATACACACACATATACATATATATATATATATATATATATATATATATATAATCATAAGGATGAAGATACAATAATTTTAAAAATTTCATAGACTAAATTTTAGTTTACTCACAGTACTGCAGAATGTGATATCCATCCGATACGTTCAATGCCTGACACTCAGGGTACACTAGCTGTCAGAGATCACTGTTTAGGTCAATAGTATATTCTGTAATAAGACACTTCGATCTCTGTTATATATTATAATGGTACGTAGAATTGCACGTATAATCAAGTTAATCTCTACAGGCACATGGACGAATTGAAGCTTATAAAGGTTATAAAATTATGAATGAAGCACTTACAATTATCTCGTTTATAAAGAATAGAACAATCATAGAATTTCAAACAGTGTTCTTAGAATAACAGTTCATGTCTGATTGTACACAGGTACATGTAATCATGGACACTTTTGAAGGTCGTAAACATTTGCTAGTGAACAAATTAAGAACATTACATGTGTTGTTTTCAACTACTGTAAAGACCGACAACAAGTGCATTGTAAACTCGATAAACTCTGCCGATATATAATATAATGTTTTCAAGTAATCAAGTGATATCTAGTGCATGTTTTGATGCATCATATGTCTATATATATTGTGAGCAAAAACGTTAAGGACCATTTGATTTGTTTGTTTATTATTTTTCGAAGTTGCTATTTTGCCATTTTAGCCCTATTCTACCATCACTGCTTCAAGCTCGCATATCAAAATGTCCCGCGTCACCAACAACCCTAAAGGAGCTCGTTAACCTCCTTGTTGATGAATGGCATCGGATTCCGTATCGACTGTTCAGAACCTTTCCTTAGGTTTTCAAGACGTTAAGGAGTAATTAATGCACGAAGTGGGCATATACACCAATGAAGTTGATTTCAATCCGGTTTTATATGATTAAACATCTTTTAATTCCGAGGCAATGTACACGTTACTTCAAAACCGTCTGTTCATTTCTGATTAAAACATTAGAATGGTTCATTATTTTTATCGTAATCACGTTCATCAGTATATAATTCATAACCTTGTTTTCATGATACATTTTCAAAATATGGGAACAACTTTGAAGTACATGTTTTCATTTAGCCTATATATTTCTATGAATTTAAGACTATACCGAACTTTCGTCTGGTTCCTGTTTAATGTATTTGAGTACTGGTAATGTCTTTACAAAAACCCCATTGATAAATGATAACTGAATGATAGTTGAATTAATCATTCAAATCCTCTCATCAGACCCATTTATTACATTATCTACATTTTCCACCTTAAGTATATCTTTTGATGTTCGCTAAAAACAAAGCCGACTTGTCAAATACGGGAAAAAAGAAATGGTTAAATAGCAAACTGGTCTTGTAATGAGCAATATTAACGAGTTTGTGTGAAAGGGTACACGCGATTAATTTCGTTTTGATTTCCTTTCACTAGGTGCTGACGAATCAAGGGGGTGTGAATGTGATAATGACCAAAGAGTAGAGGTGCAAGATAGACTCAAGATAGACTTGATGATTTTATGTCTGAGTCATTAAATGGTGAAGATCAGAAGTACTATCATGTTCCTGCATGTTTACTCGAAATCATTTCCTGTCATTTTATCTCGTCGGGACGTGGTTAAGGGAGATTAAAACAAAGCAGTGCTCTGACTATAAGGTCTATCTTGCGCAGCCACGTTCAATTCTCGCGTGATCTTCCGCGACCTGAAAACATGTGGTAGGCAACTGTTTTGCTAAGATAAGCAATATCTACGCACGTGTTTGCGAATTCTCACCAGCTAATGCCGACTGCGATGCGGTGTTTGGTCTAGGTAAGATGGGACAGGCTACACGGAACAACTCGCTCTATGAAGCCACCGAATTATATTATATTGCAATGTACATGTATGTCAGGACCCTCTTGCTATTCATCTGAAATTAACATCATCAACTAAATCCTGCACGTCAACAATTGACATGATAAGTAATGTAAAGGGCTGGTGAGCTCTTAGCTAGATGATTCGATAACCAGTGGGAGCACACTACGTCCTAGATTCATGTGAGAAGAATTGGCTGTTTTTATGGGATGGTTTTGCTGAAGGTTAACATGAATCCTGTTTAATCTTGTCAATATAAATATACAAGTGCTATATTTGGATGTCTCTTTATCCAATAGTACAAACCCCTATACTCCTTTAGAGCGAGTCCATTGTGGGATTCAAACCCACACTAAAAGTCAGCCATCAAACACCAGCACTGACTGTACAAACAGCTTATTCACTAAGCCCACGGAGACCTCGACCAAATGAGGCCTAACAGCTGGTACTTAAGCTATGTTTACATTCAGTACCACTCTGATCGAACGTATTTGTCAAACAGTATTATCCTTGATTGAAAACTGTAATCTGTAAAATAAAGGACTTGACTGGTTAGGTGCTTCATACAGAAATGATCAATCGACCTACCTTGAACAAAAATATAACTTGATAAGATTAACTGTCGAGCCACATGAAGTTTTCAAGTTGAACATGTTTCGTCCTATGTGCAGTTTCATACTAAAAATGAAATGGCAACCAACATATTGGTGTCGGGAATATTCTTCGTACGGGTTTATCAAAGACCTGTAGACATGTATGAAAACTTATTTCCATGTAGATGACCTTGGGAGTAAAGATCGCCTAAGGCATTTGTCGAAGTCAAGGCAAGTGTCCATCAAACGTATAAGAGTGGATACAGACCATGTTTGTATATTCCAATCGCTACCACATTAAAGACCAATAATACGTTACCTATCAGCTTCCAATTTAAGACTTTCTGCATGTTCTTAACTGTTCTGTGCTAGCGTAGCTGCGAGGTGACCTGCTCTGCTACGCTTGGACAGGAACGTTGTGGAAATGCAGCAAGGCTTGAATTAGCCAGTGATGGAATCTGGCGCGAGTTATCACTTGCGGGAGAAGACAGTTTCCAAAGATGAACATTTCAGAGAGTTGGTTTGGTAGTTACGTTGGGATATGTTCTCTGTATACCTTCAGTTGACACGTAGATGTTCTGTTGACATAGAAGCAAGATTTACAGTCTGCATCTCATGTTCGTTTTACCATGTGTTTTATTTCTTAGGCATGACTGGTATAAAGTTTTTGCTTTATACAGTTTTCATGTACGTTTCATCGTTGATAAACTATTTAGAAAGTTGTTAAAGGAATGTCCACTTTCCTGGCGCCAGCAGTGCCTTATTACGTCATAAGAAAAATTTAAATGCCCCAACTAAGACATTCCTATCGATCATACTATCATCGTGTCGGCCTAACGTTCATAGTTTATAGTTTAAGCGATAAGAAATTGAGTTTTCGGCATCAATCTTAGCGGTCTAGTCTAAACGAGATTTCAAGTTTATCTTGTGTTGTGCATGTCTTAGAGGTGGGTGATGTGACTGTCAGGATGGTCCTGTCTGCCTCCCTGCTCTAGAAACAAATACGTCATCGTAATAGTGCAGACATTATGAGTTGTGGCCTTGTTGTAGGTCAGTGGAAAAATACGACTGCACAGCAGGACTCCGTTCCATAACAGTGAGCGCTTATAATCGCTCATTGATTGCTCAATGTAGCGCTCAAGTAGCGTTCAAGTAGCGCTCATTCTCTCCTGAACGACACGGTGCAAAACCTTAAAGTTCACACGGCCCAAGACTTGTTTTTTTATATTTGTCTGAAACGTAACACAAACTCATAGTCCAAAATACTGAGAAATGCGTGTGAATAATCGTGGTCTTCAAACCACTTAATGCGCTTTCAGCAAGTTGCAAAGAACACAAATCGTTTATCTGAATTTGTGTGTGTGAGTCTAATTTTCAACTCATGTTAAATGATGCCATACATCCTTGTATTAATGATAACTGCAGCATCATATGTTTGATATCATGCAGTGTACAATCGGCCCAGACAAAACCTAGATACACGGGATGCGGGGGACCTCGTCATTCACTACAGTGCAGTTATCTACACAACAGGGACTTAGAAGCTGAAGAATAGGTTTCCTTAGTACTTATCATACTGCGCATGTGCTTTTTTTTATTATACCATTCGTACATTTGGTTTTCATTCGGGAAATTTCAGCTTGTTAAAGAAACATAGGATGGCACCATTATGTTTTTGACCTCTTAATTTATACTGCGATGAGCTATGCGAACTGTTACACTTATCACTAATGTCCAAACCTCTGCAACTTTAAAATAGTTACACCTATGTGTATGTATAGCAACACAAAGATATAGATAAATACTTTAAAATTTCATCTGGCTGTTACTACAGGAGTATCTTCATCCATGCCTTGTTGTTTGTACTTCACCAGAGCGAATGTTGTTTGCCATGTGTTTGTTCCTTTTACGGACTTGTGGTGTACAGGTGTTAGTTTGTGTGTGGAACATGACATGTACTGCGTAATCAGGGCGAGGGAAGGGTACTGGGCCCCTGGCATGAGGGAGATTGCTCTTTAATGATGTGTTTTTATGTTCTCATAAAGTTACCACGATACGGTAACATTGTGTGATTCACCAAAGCTACTGTTCGTAACAGTTCCCCTGCCAACACAGAGAGAGTAAATTAGGACGACAAGTCTCTGTACATAGCCCCTGACTCACCACTCGCAATCCTGCCTCGCTTTGTGTACCACCCCTAGCTACACCTGGGCACACCTCGACCCCCAAAGATCACCAGCGTCTTGTTTCGTCTGGAGCGGGCTGTGGTCTTGATGCTGACACTGACAATATTACATACAACAGGTGGCGAACAAACTTTCTGTAGGCTTTGTATGTTTGTAAATATTGCCTCATGTTTTCCTAGCGCTGTATTTCATGAATCTCCCTGTAGCTATTGGTCCTGTATTGCGAGGTATAGGGTTTCCGTAAGGGATATATATGTGTTGCTTAGAATGTGAGTGTTTGATTGCACCATATCATTCTTGAGTAAATCCCAAGTTTAAAAAAAATTATAGTTTGTACAGATTACTATTGATACAATGGTTATATGATACTTATTTGGATTTAATATTTCTCTTTGAAATGTTATAGCGTTGAAAGGATATCAGACTCTACAAAGTATTGTCCAACTCACACACTATCATTCTTTTGGTTGATAACTACAAACAGGTGTTGTTGGGTCATTTCATTTTAAAGTGAAATGAAACACAGTTTATAAAGCGGATACAATGATGTGCTACATGTACAATATGTATCCAGTAAATGATTAAAGGTTATAACAATCATAATGATGTCATTATTCCGTTAAGAATTGTACAAGTCGCATTAAACGATTGGACTCAAATTAAGACAATACAGTAAGGTTAACAGTCAGCACAGGTGTTACGTGATGATTGCCTGTTGTTGAGACGGACATGATGGCACGACACCAACACAACAACAATCTACACGTGTCTGTGATTCATACAGTCTGGTGGTTTGCACCTGGCGTCTCAACATCAAATGTTTTATGATGAAGAATCAGAGAAAACAACGATAAGAGTTGGCATGGTTAAGGATTAATTCCACTGGGGTATTAGGACAACTAGAGGATCGGTTTCTCTCGATTACAAATGCAGACCCAGCTGAAGAAACCAGTTTCTACAACAGCTATTCTGAGTGTGCAGTATCTAACACTGGGGTTGTTCAAGGACTTCAATCATGATTTGTAACTTTTCATCTTAGCAGATACGTCTTACCAAATATTACCAAATATAACTTCTACCGTTATACACATTATCTTTTCTTTAAAAACATACTCGTTTCTAGTTGGCTAACGGTGGTTGTAAGTAATAGATAGAGGACGAGTAGCAGTACATTATCGGGATATAAATGTACGGGTTTGAGAGGGTTGGGCGAGGCGTCAGCTTATAAATATAAGTGTTTAATTGTGTATTATCTCCATAAATAAAACAATCAGTTGACATTGTTTGTTGTTTTTATGGAAGTCTATGAACCAGTTTATGAGCATGATACCCGAACGCAACCAGACAACCGTACATCTATCGGGATATAAATGTACTCCACGTGACCACAAAACACTCATATGATTGGACGAAAGCATTTGACTGTGCTCTAAATTTTCTTATGTACCCCGTCAGTCTCACTGTGTACAAATTTCATGTACTCCGCTGCCACAGTAACGAGCTGAGAGTAGGTATCGCCGTATGGTCAGATGACGTTATCAAATGATGCATGCATGTGCACAGTAACGAGCTGAGAGTAGGTATCGCCGTATGGTCAGATGACGTTATCAAATGATGCATGCATGTGCACAGTAACGAGCTGAGAGTAGGTATCGCCGTATGGTCAGATGACGTTATCAAATGATGCATGCATGTGCACAGTAACGAGCTGAGAGTAGGTATCGCCGTATGGTCAGATGACGTTATCAAATGATGCATGCATGTGCACAGTAACGAGCTGAGAGTAGGTATCGCCGTATGGTCAGATGACGTTATCAAATGATGCATGCATGTGCACAGTAACGAGCTGAGAGTAGGTATCGCCGTATGGTCAGATGACGTTATCAAATGATGCATGCATGTGCACAGTAACGAGCTGAGAGTAGGTATCGCCGTATGGTCAGATGACGTTATCAAATGATGCATGCATGTGCACAGTAACGAGCTGAGAGTAGGTATCGCCGTATGGTCAGATGACGTTATCAAATGATGCATGCATGTGCACAGTAACGAGCTGAGAGTAGGTATCGCCGTATGGTCAGATGACGTTATCAAATGATGCATGCATGTGCACAGTAACGAGCTGAGAGTAGGTATCGCCGTATGGTCAGATGACGTTATCAAATGATGCATGCATGTGCACAGTAACGAGCTGAGAGTAGGTATCGCCGTATGGTCAGATGACGTTATCAAATGATGCATGCATGTGCACAGTAACGAGCTGAGAGTAGGTATCGCCGTATGGTCAGATGACGTTATCAAATGATGCATGTGCACAGTAACGAGCTGAGAGTAGGTGTCGCCGTATGGTCAGATGACGTTATCAAATGATGCATGCATGTGCACAGTAACGAGCTGAGAGTAGGTGTCGCCGTATGGTCAGATGACGTTATCAAATGATGCATGCATGTGCACAGTAACGAGCTGAGAGTAGGTGTCGCCGTATGGTCAGATGACGTTATCAAATGATGCATGTGCACGTGGTGTCCATCATCTGTTTTATACGGGTCTATATTACGGGTACATATTTATAGTTTTCAATAATTGCTACTTTGTTTGGAAACAAATTCCACTTTACGTTGCTTGCACACTCAATTAAACGAACATTAACACGTTTTAAGACTTGTAGTAATACGTTACACGACTTTTAACATTTCAGTTGAGACGGATGACGCCATTTTGTTCACGTTTAGGGTCAAGGTCGTTCAACTAATATTCGCTTATCCGTCACCGGCAGTCAAAATAAAATGTATATGATTATGCAATATTTTTGGACATAGGTTGTAAGCTTCTTCGAGTATTCGGTCTGATGTACCATCTTTGTACTATTGCCATCCCTCGCCTGAAGGCTCGGGAGACATTTGTACGAAGATGGTACATCAGACCGTAATACTCGAGGAAGAAGCACACAACTGACAGTATGCATAATATTATGTTTATATGGCTTTTAAGAACATGGAAACAATAAAAGTAGACATGTTGCCCTTCGCACTACTGAATATACACGTACATGTATATATATAGGCAAAGACCCAGATATCGACTTTTCCTAACACCGTGCAGATGTCCTCTTCAAATACACAGAAATACCTTTCCTCTGAAATCATGGCAGTCCAGGACAGTTTAAACAAAGCCAAATGCATCTTAAGTGTGTTAATGGTAAGATGACAAAAAGTGCAACAAGGAAGATATTTAATTTCTGTTCTTGTAAACAAAGCCGTATTTTCGACTGTTTTTAGAATAACAAGTAGATAACAATTTGAAGTGATGACGGAGAGGGAATCTTTTTTTCTTATGTAAATATTGACGAATGTGTAACATAGATCGGCGTGACATGCATAAACTATTATATCTAAACAATCACTGCTCGCTTCCCCGAATGTCTATGGCGTTTATGAAGTGCTTCCAAGCTCATTTATAAGAGTAAACAGATCCGGTCAACATCAACCGGTGTCCAGTGATAACCTTGTTGACCAAGGGCAAGATAATGGTCATTAAGCTAATTAGCCTGCCATATACCATCGGGAAGACAGTGACAAATTACGACAAGGAGATGCTACAGGTTTGTTTATTTGGTTGTTATCGAATTCCAAACAAGATATCTAACGACTTATCTTTGTCTATAAACCCCAGGGTTGCTATATTTACCGTAACATTTAGAATTCACACCGGAAATGTTCCCTTAATACTTTCTAAAATGGCAACGCGGGCCTTTATTTCAAACATACAGCTCTCTACATTCACGCCAGATACACGTACTTCAGAAATTGAAAACATTTACGATTCAACACCAATTTCTTGGAAAACAAGAAGAAGATGTTTGTGTACAGTGCCAGCTGTTACATACGGCATATATTTGAGAAAGTCAGACTGCACTAAACAGGTGATTCAACGTCTCCCCACAACTCTTACTTGAAAGAGGCAATTTCAAGTACCTTCATAAGTCATATGTTGTTGTTTCCCCAATAAGAGAATGTGAGTTTGACAGAACTGACGACTAGCGGAGTCATTAACGTCATCTTGTTGTTGGAGTGATGTAGAGGGATTAAACAACCATGAAGCAAGTGTTCCTTAACGAATTAAACTTCACAAGAACACATTAAGCAACCCTTTGTACAGATAAGGGACGAGCAGTAAATATGTTTCCTTACTTTAAACAACTACTTTGACCCGCCCCTAAAACGAGGAACGATGACACTTATCTGCAATGCATAGCTAATGAGGGCAATATATGATCCTTAACGTATATTATTTACTCTATGAAACATTGACTTACAAACAGCAGTCTCATGAGAATGATAAATATTTACGAAAGCCTTGAGGTATAAGTTAAAATTCAAATTTGTATATGATAGAATATATGATTTTGATGTATAATTATGAATACACTACGAGTATATTGTATGTCTTAATAGCCATTTTGATTGCAAATTCAACTAAATGTACTGAAAAGGTTATAAGGAAGTATATAACTCTATAAAGGTGCAATTTCATACAAAAACACTTTTAGGAAAAGAGTATGAGTCAAATAACATGCGACATTGTTTGACGTACATTGTCGGAACATGCAGTAATTAATTATAAGAATTTTAAAATGATTATGACACTATTTCCGCATATGCCGTCATGTTAAATGCATGTTGATATTTGAGTGCACCCTTGTAAAGTATTGAAGATTCCTTTTATCATCGGGATGACACACACAGCTCGTAAAGTTATGCTATACATTTTTAGCTATAAATTTAAAGGATATATCAATAAGAAACCAATTAATGTCACGAATTCCACAAGGCATGATACACAATTTCGTCAAGGGGAGTTATATTAGGCATATAGATAAGAATATTTGAGGCAATTGTGGAAATAAAGATTGTAGATTGGGTGCTGAAATTGTACAATTTGCCATAATTACCTTCATAAGTATCTAATATATGGAGAACTTGGCAGCAAAATCCCACTTATCAAAAAATTGCCTTCATTATAGAGAGACGAGATTACTTTCTGCAGCGAGAATAATTAAGGGTTTCGACTACTAGAGCGATCGCTTGAGGTCCCGTCCATATATATACGTTGCACAGTGAATTGGCGGTAGAGGAAGTCGCGGGCGGTTGGCGGTAGAGGAAATGAATGTAGGTTATAATAGTTGTGCCATACTTGTATATGGATAATAGGTGCATATCTGCTTTGTAGATGTATTCGCAGAGGGTATACCATATCCAGTCACACGCCCATAGGAAAGAACTCAATTGTTTCCTCACAAAGCAATATCTCTACAGGAAATTAATAATTTCAATGATAATAATTTTAGTTAAACTGCCAGCTTTTTTCTTAGAATAAAAACATATGATTATTAGAGTTGATATTACATCAATTCATGTGTGGTATCCTGTAAACTATAATATTCTCTACCATTGTTTATAACAGGTTGCCCTTTCTGTTTGAAATGACACGTCTGTAGACTAGAATGCATAAAAGCTGTGTAAAAACACTTAACATCACAGAATGGTTTTAAGCAAAACGCTTAAAACGTGCAGCAATTGATTTCTCAAATATCAAAGGCGTAACTCAGATTCATAAAAAGCAATTCAACACTATCACATTGACCAAAAGAAACTGAAACGAAGACGCTGTTCTTGTAAGTTAAGTAAAACTGTATATCAGGCAATGTCAGAGGAGTACAGTCATGGCATGTAGCAGGTCACAGTGAAGGGAATGTTATCGGCTATAAGGCCATGCTGAGGATATCATATTTGGTTATTAATAAGATTTAGTGTTGACCTGTCTCACCTGTGACCTGTGACCCCACACCTTTCACACATGTTGTATGAAGTGATATGCTATCACCTTCTCGCTTCCTGATACAAGTAAGTTTGCACTGCTAGATAAGTGCATTCCAAACTACGTTTTGCGCCCTTGACCCACTGGCAGTAATAATTAACCAAGTGAATGGCGATAAAACCTTTATCCTTCTTCTAAAGAGCTCTTTTATCGTAATCAGAATGTTTTATGACTTGAAAGCCTCATCTTCAGGTTCGAAGTTTTGCATCATTACGAAAAAACATACTTTTAACTTTTTTGAAAAAATCAGAACCTCTTCAAAGAAAAAAGATAGCAAAAATTATGTGTCTATTTCAAGATACATTTCTTGCAAGAGGCGTTCCCTTAAAAATTAAAAAGAGATTTTTGAAAAAAAAGATAAATAGTTGTGTATAATGTAAAGTATATATATTCTCTCAAATGTTTAAAAATGATTGAACGGTAATCACTAATTAATTGAATTCCACGCATACGTGCATTTGACATTCAAACCATAAATAAAATGGTACTACTAATTTAATCTCCACATTTTGTGAACGGATGATTATACAACTATCAAAATATGTGTCGTAGGCTGTAGTATTTCTGGAAAAGCAACGTAGCTTCTTGATGAGGAAGATACAATAACACCAATCGGTACTGGAAATGATTCATACCCAAGAACAGATGGATTGAGACTCTCTGCAATATGTTGATTAAATGTAACTTAATCTCTTTTCAGCTTTTCAAAATATATACAATGCTACAGAACTTTCAATTTGTTTATTTCTGAAGTGTAGGCCATCGGCCCATAACTACATATGTTGGATTGAACATGACAAACTGGTGTGTATACAATAAAAGGTTTTCAGCTTTAACATCTTTGGTACATTGCATGATAAATAAAGCATGCTAAGTTATTAATAAGTTTACAATCTGATGTCAACATGAGAAATTTGAATTTATCTTCATTTGGATTTGTACAATATATCTGAGGTAAATATTTAGAACGGAGTTGGTGGAATTTGGAACATACAAGGAGAAAATGGTACTCATCCTCAATATAACCTTCGTTACATTGTAAACATAGTCTATCATATCTATTCATATTAAAATGCCTTCCGGTTTCGATACGTAAATGATGTGGAAAAACATCTCAATTGAGCAATAGCTACTCTAAACTTCTTGATATTAACTGCACTTAAGTATAATTCCTTTGAAAATGATAGTTTGAAATAAGAATAAGCGATAGATTTGGTACCAATTTGAAGAGAGCTATGCCAATTCTGCTCATGAATACATTTCAACCGACTCATAAACTCGGATAAGAACGACGTAGGAAGACTAACAAATTGCTGTTCCCAGACATAACCAAAGCCTAAACTGTTCAACAGATCCCGACACTTCGAAGCCCAATTAATTTTATTATGTTCTAAAGCCCTTAACATCATGTAGTAACATTTCTTAGGATGGCGGTTATTGGGCATAGATAATAATTTAAGCCAATATGTTATTGCCTTTTTGTATGCAGTTAAAAAGAGAGGGTAACGTCCACATTCGCCTCTAGCTATATTATTTGGGGTAGAAATCTTAACGCCTAAATATCGTTTGCAAGCTAAAGTATGTACCGATTCCATAAAATCATTCTGCCAGAACCCCCAGACTTCGGAACCGTAAAGCAGAATAGGAGCTATTTTCATATCAAATATTTTAAAATACAATTCATATGATATATCCCCAAGCTTACTTAATATTTTAAGAACACCTGCAGAAAGCTGCATTTGAACAATGACTGGACCAAGATAGACCTCTAGTGAGAATTACACCCAGGTATTTATATGAAGATACAGATTTCAATTCCTTACCATTGAAGAACCATCTTTCTCGTTTTGATAAAGAGCCACCTTTCTGAAAAACAACAACTTTAGTCTTACACGAATTTACTTCAAGTCCATATTCTTTAAAAAAATTCTCTAAAACATTGATACGTTTCTGCAAACCTCCTATAGTATCAGATATAAGAGCTATGTCATCAGCAAAAAGAAGAAGAAACACCTGAATAACATCGGGATGAAGCTGGCCTGGCCCTGAACTCTGTTCGATAACAACAGCCAACTCGTTGATGAAAATTGACTAAGTACACAACCCTGACGGACGCCACGATCACACGAGAAAAAACCTGATAAGACATTATCAAATTTAACACAAGCCTTGACTGATGTATAAATAGACTGTATTGAATTAACCATTTTGGGAGAGACACCTTTTGATTTAAGAACTGACCATAGTTTTAAACGCTTGACACTATCAAATGCCTTTGCAAAATCAACGAAAAGACAGTAAAGTTTAACCTTTTGTTTACTTAGATATCGTTGGATGATTGACTGAAGAATAAATATATTATCTATTGTTGAATAGTCCTGACGAAACCCGGCCTGAGACTCTGCTATTTTACCATAAGCGTCACACCAGTAAGTTAACCTCCTGTTTAGAACAGACACATATAGCTTACTAAAAACACTAAGGAGAGAGATACCTCTATAATTAGAGTGTGGATATCACCACTTTTATATATAGGAACAATGACAGCTTCCGACCAAGATTCTGGAAAGTAAGCATGTTCGAACATAACATTGAAAAGCACTGTTAGATAAGGTACAAGTATATCTGTTGTATATTTAAAGAATTCCGAAATCAATAAATCAACGCCAGATGATTTGCCACATTTCAGTTTTTCAATTGCAAATATAATCTCATCTTGTGTGATAGGAGAGTCAAGGATAAACCGTGTCATATCATCACAGTTGTCACAGTCACTATCGCTGTCGTCAGTGTCTAAACAATTCCATCATCTGATAAAAATAAGTTATTGAAATGTTCAGCCCAGTCTTCAATGGTTATCCTAGGAACACGTTTAGTAGCGTTGTGAGACAAATGAATCCTTTTAAAGTTGACCAAAATGATTTACTATCATTGAGGCTTGTTGATATTTTATCACTCATGTGTTCAAAATATGCGTTCTTCTTCTTTCTCAGTAGGGATGTGTAAGTATTTCTAGCTTGAATAAAGTTAGTAAGGCTAATGTCATTTTTATCACAACGAAACATTCTTAAAAATCGCTCCCTTTCCGATCTGTAGAATGTACATTCTTTGTCAAACCAGGGTTCGGTGTGTGCGAATCTAGTTTTCCTGTAACGTTTCATACTGTCTACTGCTACAGAACTTCAAACCATGTATGATAATATTTGGTGAACATTATCCAAGAAAAATCGTATTGGCAATAAAGCATCTGTGAGTTTAAACTAACAAATATTTAGTTTCTTTGTTCATGCATATTGGTATTTTTAGCTTTACAACATGAAAAATGCCTGATGTACTCATTATACCATGATACGTTTGCTTTCATCCAATGTCTGTCTTCAAAGGATATTGCAAGTCAAACTGCATGTGCACACAGGGTATATTCAGGGGGTTCGTTACTGTAATTGGTAGGAATACAGCTCATCACGAGCAATGATAATCCGTCCTGCACGATTTAGCACTGCACCTCCGTGCGACGGAGCCTCCGCCGAGACACGGCATCTTCACCCTAACAAGATGAGACTCCATTGCACTTACTTCCGCTCAACCAAATACCCTTTTCCATGTTCTCTCTGTGTAATGGGGACTCCTTACACCGCACTTGTCGGCTTCGGTTAACATGTTTGTGCGCACTCTTGTTTGATAACATCGTAGAGAGTATGACAATCCCCAAAGCCGACGGAACTATTTCTCTTATAATGTCGGAGTTGGTTTGTTTGAAATGTCTATCGTGAAAATATGTGTTGAAACTTAGCAAATCCATAAATTAGATTTGCACTAACGCGTTATCCCTTTATCACTTTTAACAAAAATATTCTGTTTATGCGCACATAGCATGCCTATCGGTGTGAAATACACTGCTGTAGAGTGCTGGTGTGGTGGGTGCTGATTACCTATTATTTATGATGTAATATTTATAATGTTCACTAAGTACTTAGTGCAGGAGGTGGCTCAGTATACAAACTCCAAGTACAGCCACTGTACTTGAGCTGTGTGACCTTGGTTGCTGTCTGTCTTGGTGCTAAACTAATGAGAAAATACATTTCCAATATGAGCAAGAACAGACCGTAGAACATAAAATGAATAGACACAACAAATATGCCACTAGCACGATGTCAACGAGGTAGCTGTGAGCAGATCGTGGGAAGCAGTTGGAGGTTGATATTATACACACATATATTATTCTCCTTTTTGCTTCCGAACAAACTGGGTTACTTCTTGCTCTCCCCTCGATTACGCGAGGTACTTGTAGGAGCCAATAATATGGTCCATGAATTAGTCTTCAATCGTATCCTATACCCTGCTTAGTTGGCCAATGACGTACTGAAATACTCGTTACTCGATTGATTTAGATTGTTCAATGTCTGTTGTGCATATAAAACTTCAACATTAATGATAATTGCAAAATGGTATATGGATAATAATGCATATTAACATATTATTTCAATAAATTTAAGATTTGAGACAGTAGAATTCTTGTATTTTGCCTACGATCCTGTAGTAACCTTTGATGATAGCCATTGGTATAGACGCTGGGTCATTGTTCAGAATGACGAATCTTCTGGTACATGTTAAATGTACAGAAGATGAATAGTCCCTATTTGTGCCTTTCCAGAAGTCATAGGGGAAATGTTTTAATAACTTTAGTTAGCAAAGTATGTGAAATACGCTCTAAGTTCAAATGAGTCTGGATGGTGTTCAAAATATTTTTGTCACACTTTCTATCATTATTTTGTTTAATTGTATACTTGGATCTATGGCCTTAATACAATGGCCATAACCTAACCTAACTGTTATTCCACAAACATACTGAAGTCTACTCTCTGTCGGCTCTCCTAGACAGTTTAACAGAGGGAAGACTGAAAACCGTTTAAACTTTATAGCCGATCCCTCTGTGTACGCGTATGATGCGTTACAAGCTCACGTACACAGTGGTCTCCACAACAAACAGAGACCGAGAAAAAGTTTTCTCTTTATCAAAAACTTTTTATGTTGATGCGTTTGACAGTTGCCTCCGTGTTGTGGCAGCTTGACTCTCAAGTATAGCAGAACGATAATGGTCTGATATCGCTTGAAGACAATCACAGTAATGTTACCCCAGTAACCCCAGATTAAGCCTAGGTGTGTCACCGTCAATTAAAGCGCATCGTTAATGTTACCATTCACCGATGCTAGTTCATCAAGAATATGAATTTACTAGCATATAATATTTTCTTTTGATCCAACTTATCAAAACCATCTCAGCAATAGTGATATAGTGATTATACAATGAGTAAGGACGTGCATAGAAGAAATCATCATCAGGAGATCCCATTGGCAAAAGTTGTAAAAATGAAATATAATTAGCAGAAGAGCATGCAAGAACAAAGCAGTTACTATTAAGAAAAAAACCCATGGATATTGTCACTTTTATGCTCACAAGTTTATTTAATAAGTCTGTGATTTGTTTATTATCTACACTTTTGAAGCCTTAGATTTATAGTTCAAAGTGTCCGAATTGTTGTTCCCATATATGAAACGATCTGTAAAGTTTTAGTACATGGCTTTGTGCAAATATCGTGGCTCATCACTGCGCTTAAGCCGTAAAGTGTTTCCAAGCTGTCGTGATATTTCAATTTTACAGTTTTATCCAGCCCGGATATTGAACTAAAATCTGTCACCATACTGCCTGACATAGAGCGTCGTCAACTGCAGTGTTTTTATAAACAGATATACAGCCCTATTTGTCCAGTCTCAATCAGGAAGGTTGGTTATATCCATGAATATCCATGTCTGAGAGTCAGTTAGTCACAGTTAGCTTTACATCAGTGATACATCGGTGTTCTGAACGATATTACTTGTAAGAAAATCTAATTCATTCAACATATTGCATAAACATTGATTCAAGATATCAATCGTAATACCAACCACAATACCACAGTATATGCTAAAACATGTAGTTTTGGTAAGGCTGTTAAACTATGACATGGATCAAACGAGAGCTAATGACACGCGCAAGTTACGGATAATTTCAGTTTTCTGCCAATCAAGGTTTTGTATATAAACAAACGTGAGTTTGTCTTGCAGGATGTGCGCTCGTATAAACACCCACTGCCATAAAATAGTATACCGATTATCTTCTTATGACAGACGTTAAACTTACTTTTTCATATTTCGAGAAATAGCAACGTCTGAAGGAGTTGTACATAAACTATATATATATATATATATACAGTGGTGCAGTAAGTAGGTAGATGTACAGTACGTGCACACTCGCAGCAGAGCTGTAGCATATCTCCTGTCAAGAATCGAACCCAGACAAAGGTCGCCGTGTATCAATATAGCAAAGATGCAGTGGTGATTATTTGTTGACCTGAACGAAATATACATGTTGCTATTGACAACACGGGTTCCGCAATCCAGATGGTGCGGTGAACTCAAGTGGTTGGCTGAAATGCCAGAGGAGCGCCGCCCTCCTGGATTGATGCAGACTGTCGTTACCTTGGTGGGGGCATATATTTCTACACGGATTCCCTCAATCTGTACACAGTTGAAGTGGAGCTAATGCTGTCTGGAATCGACGCGCGGCGTGCATTCGTTTGAGTCTTCGGCTGAAATTTAAACAAGCTCATTTGTAACCCTTGTTATACTCGAGAAAACCTCAAGCCAACATAAATCTACATGAGCATCCTAAACCGATCCAAAGTGGAAGTGTTACACGTGCTTTCTGAAGTGTATATCCTGTGTGCAATTTTCCAGACCTGCGTTTACATGGACGTAGATGTAAATATTTACTTGTGCGATTTATCATTGATTGTTCAGTATCTCTCATATTAATTGTACTGACAAGGGGCAATTTTTCACCAAATGTGAATTCACTAATACATATAAATATTCTGCCATTAGACATATAACTGTCACCATAGAACTAAATAAAGAACAAGATAAATGACGTTTAGAATTAATATACTACAAATTAGCTTGATTATCTTGAAATCAAGAAACCGAGATCATCTTTCATTGTATAGTCGCATTATCAGTATTAATAATGTGAGGTTTTGGTAAACTTCCGTCATCAAAAAACGCAACTTACTTGCTTTAATTATAATTGTATTAAAATAAAAAAAAATTGCAATGTTCTTAATTCTTCACATCAAGGAGAACTGATTTTGATGTCATAATAATGACATCACTTCCTGTAAAGAAGTTGTGTTTTCCTGACTACAAACAGAAGATAGTCAAACTGATATTGAAAGTGTTTCTTTTAAATTTCATTGTGAACGTAAAGGTGTATAACCGGGTGTTATCAATGGAAACATTTGGTTATTGTTTACTTTAGATCGGAGTCGTTTAGATAACCAGCAATCGGTGTTCATCTCTCCACAATACATGTACTGAGTGCAACTAGCAGCATCACTCTTCCTGATTTATGTATCTAAAACAACAATTTGTGAGCTGATAATCCAAAGGGTATGTCAGATAAAGACTTCTAATCCACAAATCGTTATCACACGGTTCGGGCCATTAAAGAGAGAAATCAGAGTTACTGACAGGTACACAAGTTTGGGCTGATATGAGGCATATAACACATCAATATAGCAACCAAATGGACATAATCGCTGCAACTGTATCTTGTTAACTGATACTTTACTGCACTACACGGCACATTGCGATATAAATGGTATATATTATAATTAATATTGCCTCAATTTGATTTTTGTGAAAACAAGTCATGCCAGGTTTTTAAAAAAAATAAACATTTTACTTTTCGAGTAAGTTCATGCAGTATCCGAATCCTTTAATCGACATTTATTCAAAAAGCGTAAATATTAATGGATATCGTCGACACAAGCTCCGGGCACCGCTCCATGCATTTCCCTTCATCAGTAGCGAGGCCGTGACATGCACTGTGATAAGCTGGATGAATCTCAGCACAGTGCACCAAAAGTCATCATCAGATGCAGAACAGTTCTTCAACTCGAATTATGATTGCAGGAGGGCGTTGTGACATAGCACAGGGAGAAGGAGAGCGCTCTGAATGAATGTTCTGGTCTCACGAGGTGAATGTACTGTTATTATGTCAATAAATATGAACACAAAATTCAGTTTATACATAAATAAACCTATTTTAAAAAATTAAAACTTCGTTCAGTAAATGTTTTCATAATTGTTCTCTGATTATACAAATTGGCATAAGCGAGTGCAAGTATATATAGATATGTACAAACGACAGGAATATAGAGACTCCACAGCCTCGTGAGGACGAAGTGACAGACTTTCTTCGGTTCCATAGGGACACAGGTAGCATATATTAACGATGTCATTGAATATTTGTTTGAAGGACAAGCCTTTCACGGGAGGGTACTGACGTCTTGGGAACGATATAAAATACATACATTCACAATGTTCATCAGTGTTAACATAAGTTACAGTGTATATGAATAAAACTTGTTAATCCTTTACATACCTGTAATAAAGAAGGTACAAAGTTCAACATTTCATTAGATGTTTTTATGAAACTGCCACATTGAAGTCAATGACGCAGACGTGTATGCATAGCATTAACAATTAATTTATTAGCGTTATCTGTCAACGTGCACAGTTCCCTCCAGCAGGTTTTAGTTTGATACGTTTCGCGGTTTCCGTCAGGTGCAGTGCACGGTAGTCTGTCAGCAGATCCTAGAGCATAACATAAATGGAGCCTTCTTAAGTCTAGAAAATGCTGACCAGTCAAGTTGTTTCAGCTCTGAAACAAAATAATGTTCAGAATTCCTTTTTATCATACTTCAAATAAAATATTAAGAACAAGTTCAGTAGGAAATGTTTTTGATGTGGAGTATATGTGATGGGCTAAGAGCATGACAATCCGGGAGGAGTATTATTGGAGTATATTGTATGTATACACGAGAGAGTCTGTGTGCGGTGTAGATGCTGCGATCCCGGATGTACTGTACTATTGGTGTATTTACCGTATCTACAGTTCATTGGCTGCACTGTGATTTATAATATTTCAAACAATACGTAAAATTCAAGACCTTTGATCTGTATTTTTAAATAATTTCCTTTCTTTAATGAAAATAGCTTAATTATAAGTCAAAGTCTCTATAAGTTAAACTGTACTTCAACTGTTATAAACATACAGTAAAAGGTTCAAAACTGAAAGGACATTCCAAACAACTGAATGATGTAAGATATAATACAACCTCTAGTTTACTGTTATGCGCAGCACATCTTATGCATATACACTACAGACAAGCAGCCAAATGAAGTTTACGATCAATTAGCCACAGTGAATCACACAGAACGTGAAGTAGATCAAAAGAGGCATAATGAATCGTGCTTCGTTTGAATTACCCCCGACGTTTGAGGTGGCGGACTGGTGTGGTTCAATCAGAACTGTAAGATGGAGAACATGGTGAGGAGGCACACCGGTGTATAATACATCTGTACATGTATGAACATATAGACATAACCCATTTGGTGGAAGTATATTATATGTCAATAAATATAAATGATTGTATACATATATAATATATAAAATAATATCAATATAAAAATCTTTTGTACAAATTTACGTATCCGTATGCGAAATAGAAACATAAAATGAAATAAAGTTTCATCTTTCGACGTTAAGAAGAGAATCAAGTGGTTGTTGAACAAAGATAAAAAAAAAATCATACAATAACTCGTATCTACATGCTATTCGTTGCAATATTCGTCATTGTGCAACAATGACCTATATTGTTGGGCGTTATCGCCTTCCAATAACGTTTTATATACAGGTTATAGGGTATAACTGTTCTAATGATCGATTCATATATCAATTAATGCAGTTTGACCAGTATAGGATATGAACTTATATATTATATCATATATGCTCAAAGTCATGGCATCTGCTGATAACAAACACTGTAATAATCCATGTGCGTTGTGGTGATAACGACTTGTTTATTTCCTACAGCAGTAGTCACATCCGACTTGAAGGAAATTATGCTATATCCGTACCACTATGAGAAACTAAAAGTATAAATATATTTAATTGTATGCTAATAGTAACTTTAAAACTGGAGATAGCAAGTTTTTACATAATATAATTGTGTAAACATTCGATTTTCATAAAGATTTGTCATTTCTGTTCCTGTCAACTCTATATAGAAGGCTTTTTAAACAGAAGTGTATGCTAATTCATTTACTAAATGAAGTAACTCTAGATCTATGAAGTCTAAAGTTGAAATCAGTCATAGCTAGGACATATACATTTGCATGTCCGGTGTTCAAGGTAACCTCTGCATAATGCTCAAGGTAATGCAGGAAGTGGAGTTGCATGTGACCAACGTTAATGAAAAGTTGGACGCAATGGACTATATATAAGACATTGCCAACGGATGCATGTTTTTTTTCTTTCTTTCATTTGAGTGGCGTTTATGTGACAAACTTGACGCATGTCAATTGTCTGCCCCGACCTTTGCACATTACGCGGAGGACATATTCTTCATTTCTGAAACTGACATCAGAACTTAAATATGCGTCTTATAAAGCATTTCATTTTTTAAAAGTAGCTTATAGCGATGTGCGGAATGACTAATATACATTCGTGTTTACAGATCTACATATGCATACGGGTGAAACACCAAAGCAAGAAATTAAAGAGCTACATGTATAGACGACATCATGCCTCTATTCAAAGATAGCATCTCGTAAAATATTCAACATTTATTTATGTATGCGAGATGTGCGTGATATGTATGGAGATGATAATCCATACTTTGAATGTGAACGGCCTTTAATAAAAAATCATTTTCAAATTAATCTGGGGAACCCTCTCGAAGAGCCACGGAGATATCATCATGAAACTATGCAGGAATATATGATGAAAGTTGAAGTTATTCTCGAAATGTTCAATTGGATTGGTATCATGTCTCATGCATGTTGTATTGGGCACGTAACCTTCCAGTAACTCAGATAATGACACGATCCTGCAGTAAACAGCCAACCGAAATGGGACATATACTGTACAGAATATTCACAAAACCTCAGAGATACTCATTAACGTGTATTCCTCTAACTTTAAATAAAGAAACGACTTATAGTTAGATTTTTATTAATTGTTTTTTTTTTACTGCAAACCAAATAAAATCACGCGGTCACGGTGTAGCCGTCAATGTTTCCCAACATAGATAAACATTTTCATAAAACCACATCTCATTTGTAGATATTCATGATATACTGATGTGAGACTTTAATCAAGGAATACATGCTCCTGACATGTACATGTGTATGGAAACGGTGACACGGTGTGCACCATTTCACCTGAGAGGCTCAGAGTGATTCGTCTGTCCTCTACACCATTCACAATCCATCAAACAATTTATTTGAGTTCAAATATCATCTGTGGACTAAACTATATCCTTTTGGGGCAACATTTTATTTTTAAAAATATTTATGAAAATAGAAATGTTAAAGGGAAATTTCCTATTTAAGTGAAACCTGGGGATACGAACTAGCTTCATACATCACTGTAGGGGTGTCCACATCGCCTTGCTGATGGTGCTCGTTAGTTAACATTGGCGTCTGGCCTTGTTCGTGGCCAGGTACGGGTAATATTTGTATACAGCTTTGTGACTAACCCAAACAGTGCCACAGGAGCTTCCGGTAATTAACATATTCATTTCCAGTATCGATATTACTCACAGAGGAAACACGCGTCAAGTGTCGGATGTTTGTCAATCCAAAATAGAAGCCGATCACATCTCGTAGTTGGGATACATATCGCACGTTAATTAATACCTACTTAGGATATGCTGTATTTATGCGATAAGATTGCAGAAGGTAATGTCATGGAATTAGGGTCATGAAAATATACGTCGTTAGAGGAAAAGGTCTCAAACTTTTAAGTTCATTTCTGTACAATGGAATACCAATAACGAAGTGGTTCGAGTGTTCAAATCCTGTTTCAAGAAAAGCAAATTATAGAAAATGAAAAGTCTACTTTTATAAATCATGAATGTTGCCTTATGGTCCTCATCCGTTCTCGTTCAACCCACACTACGTGGATGGAAACTCATTCTGTGATTCTGGATAATGAATAGTCTGTCATCAAGACCCTAGAGCAAAATATTCAATTCACGACCAGCCCAGTCTAGAAAAGTGTAGCAAGTCTAGATTACTCAGCTCTAGGCAGAAATTAAGGTTTCTTGAGGGCTCCATTTTGTATAAATATTTGAATTGTTTGTAAAATGGTGTTAGCAAGAAAAACATATTTCCGAGACTTTATGTTAGTCTAGATAATGAACTATATCTGAAGATACGCGAAAGGTATAATTATTCCCCGGTAATGTTTTTGCAAACTGAAAGGTTTTTCGGAAAACAGCAACTAACTGTTTTCGAGGCAACTGAGGACATATTGTTGTAAATACAAACTACACATAGAGTCATAAGGCAATCTATATCGATTATACAATCTGAAACCTAGGCTACCATTTAGATTCTGAAATAAAGTTTTGTAAATTTGAATTTATATATGAAAACAAACTATGCTGAGCAAATAAAGTTTGTTGGCAATTTTAGCCCGATACCAGCACCACTGCTTCAAGGTCGCATTTCAAAATGTCCTGTGTCACAAACCCTAAATGAGCTAGGTAACACCCTTGTTGATGAATGACATCTGATTCCATATGAACTATTTCAGAACCTTTCCTTAGGTTTTCAAGATGTTCTTAAGCCGTAAATCATGCAAGAAATGGGTATACACACTAATGAAGTTGATTTCAATCCGGTTTCAGAGGATTAACAAATTGCTATTCCGAGGCAACGTACATGTAACTCCAAATACGGCTGTACGTTTATGATTAAAAGCATTATAATGCTAATTTTTGGTTAATTATTTTCTATCGCAATATCGTTCATCAGAATATTATTCATAATCGTGTATGCATTACACAACTTTTCAAAATATGGGGGAAATCCAATCGTCCTTAAATGTTTTTGCTCAGTATAAAAAGGAGCCACTATGAGATTTGTTCATTTCCCTTAAACTGAGCTCTGAGATCTTGTTGTCGACTTGCCTCGACTCTTAATAAATTAAGGGTCTGGATGACAGACTATCTGAAACCCTCCATTCTATCGCAGCAAATGTATAGTGCTGAGATTGACCTAGTACCGGCTGTCAGTTCACTCACTTTTCATATCAAGATTACCATCTATCGGTGAATACGTGTGAAATGTTATCAAGCTATAGGACATAGATCACACACTTCACACACACCCATGACGTCTTGAGTTGTCATGTCCTGTTACAGGGAAACCTTCATTACTTCAGTGACCTTGTAAACAAGGAAACAGATTAGTCAATTCTCACCCTGCATCAACACAAGCAATACTTTCACATTCCCCTCACTATCAGACTATCAGACGTGTCCAGTCTATGCAATCGTTCACGTGTAGCACGTTTAATAACAAACAGGCAATGTGTGTAGATCATGGAAGCTGTCACGTTGTAACATATGGCGTAACAACTTGATTAATGGCATCAAGCAGTCTGTGTGTGGGAGAATTACTATTGTTACATAGTGCATTTGCTGTCAGATCAAAATAACTTATGAATCATAAAGTTAAATCTATATCACAACAGTGTCAAATAGTACAAAAAGTAGTTTTTAACACATCAAGTGATTGACGAAACAAACCGGAAACGATCAATCCTTCATGAGTGTCATAAACGTCCTCTATTCTTCAAAAAGTTACGTCATAATCGTATCCTAAAATCATGCACACATATAATGATCAGTAAAATAGAACGGATACACAAAAACATTCGGAATCGTACGATTTAGAAACAAATAGACTTGGTTTCATCAAAACGGAAAAGATGTCTTCACCGATATCATCGATGAGCAATAATATGAATTTTAACCAGGAAAACCCATTATAGTGTAAATAACCGCACTCTGACTCTGAAACAATATTGAAAAGGAGCCTCTGTTTTCAGATCCAATTTCTCATAGGTCCCTTTTCAATATTTAACAAAATAGTGATATTTTACGTATAAATATTTGTTGCAGAGTCTGAGTGTAAGGCTACGATGTATTGTACGAAATAAATGCCTCAAAGTTTCTTGAAGTCTGGAAGTCCTATCCATCTAAATCATAGTCATCTGTTCATTATAAAACTGCTATCAATGACTATTTGAAAACAGTTTGTCGCCCTTGAGACCTCACCAGTCTGGATAACTGTTAGAGTGAACATCTGGTTCTCCAGGAGGTACAAGTCTCTATCCAGCAACATTGTGAGGGGAGGTCCAGCTAAATATCACTTGTCCCTTCAGAGGACTATTATGTTGTCTTGACCTTTAAATACTGACCACTCACCGTCCAGCTGGGTCATTTCACAGATAGAAACTAGTCTCCTCGTCTCTACTCCCATCACAGCAGTGTGTCTGTCTATTTCAATTGTCTTAGATCAAAAGGGGCGTGATCAATGGTAATTGTATTGATTTCACCATAAAATTGTATGGAAATATATTTAAACAAAATGTTAATCCATTTCTGTTGAACATTGATTTTCTTTGAAACTATTCACCAGGTACATAGAGAAAACTAGTGCAGTGACAGTGCAGTGATATTTCAAATTGTTGGAAATGAATAGTACCTAAAAAACAATGTCATGTAAAACAGAGTATGATCCTAGATTTAATAAAGTTGAATATTTGGTACAGCCAATGATTCAAGGGCATCATCTTTTTCTCAACTTGGCACGTACAACTTCTATTTATCATAAACTATGTTATCAAAGAGTTTGTAAAATGTGTGACGGACCAAAGTCCAGTGATCTATTGCATGTGGTTGCAATCATCTGTTTATATATGCATATAGGTAGGTTATTTATGATTCTTAGTACTATGCGAGTATTGCTCAGTATATAGAACTTAATTATAATTCTGAAGCAAAACCATTTACACAATTTCACTTATATAGGTCTGAATGTGGTTTACGAGCTAGTTGACATCACAGCTCATTGATGTTTTCATATTCCTATTGCAGAAAATGAAAACGGGCTATCATTTGGTAAATCTTTAACAATGGTATGACCTATAATATAACACTATGAAATGATAGTATACAAAAGTAGTTCCATGTGGACGATAACGCATGAAAAGAGTTACATTTCTTGATGTAGATTTAAATGGAGGCTGGTCTACTGTGACACAGTTCTGGGGGACACTGTTTTCAGGTATTCAATTATTGAGAACTTACATCCGTGCTACTACTGTGACACAGTTCTGGGGGACACTGTTTTCAGGTATTCACTTATTGAGAACTTACATCCGTGCTACTACTGTGACACAGTTCTGGGGGACACTGTTTTCAGGTATTCAATTATTGAGAACTTACATCCGTGCTACTACTGTGACACAGTTCTGGGGGACACTGTTTTCAGGTATTCACTTATTGAGAACTTACATCCGTGCTACTACTGTGACACAGTTCTGGGGGACACTGTTTTCAGGTATTCAATTATTGAGAACTTACATCCGTGCTACATTTCGGTACTTAATTACAATAATTCAAGTTGGATATATTGGCGTTTGTCTAACTGAAACACAAGAATAATGTATGCCATTACGATGACGTTGTAGTTGTAACGTTACGTTTTATGTACTGAATATTCAAGGGAGGTTCCAAAAAATTTAACCTTCAAAAACACACATTTCGTCTTGATAATCAGAACTGATAAAAAAATGGAGATCACGAAACTACATACATTATATTATTTACTTCTGGCTGACATTATAAAACATCGCTTTCCAATTGTGGACCTATTAACTACTGTTTGAATTGCTCAGCTACAGATATCAGTCAGATATAGCCACTGCTTCAAGTACAGCAAATGTTGGCTATATCATCAGTTTACGTAAATTGCTGTCTAAAAACAATAACAGTACTATAATCATAATATTTAGTTTCATTATCAATTTTATCTACTGCTGAAATGTACAGAATTCAAACGTGTCACTTTCAGCGTATGTCGACCAGATACTGTATATAGATTAACCTGGTCACTTTACTAGTAATCATCAAGGTGAAACATACCGGTGATTGGAAATAAACTCATGCTTATATTAGATTATGTAAGTGAAAGTAGCTTGGATTGAAATTAAACGGAGTAGTGTTAGAGAACATATAATCTCAAGTTTTAACAAATAAATCCCCACATTTGCATGCATCTAATCGTACCGCTTTCACACACTATTCTGGCACACTTCTGAGAGAGAATGTCAAGTGCAGCACTATGTCTTTAGTATTGGGTTCCGAAATACGACACTGTCACTTGATTGTAAAAGAGTACTTTGTCAAACTGACTAGGTCAGTAGAGCGGTAAATGCACTTAACTTTTTAAGAGTAATTACTCATATCCTGTCTCTATATTGTGAGTTTTATCACACGGGAGAAACCAAGTTGTCGATTTTATTTTGCAATAGACTCAGTTGTCAATTTCTTCTGAAAAAAGTCTCCCTTTACACTGTGAGCAATCCCTGTTCTAAAGCTTGACGCAACAAGCGATGAAACGTGCGGTGCTTCACGGTTTGACAGAATGACGTTACATACAGTTGGGCCACACTCGGCCGGCTTGTCCTAACCTCATTGGCTAACCGCAAGACAGACCCTCCCATTTTCACGGATGTGTACTGATGAATCGCGCCTCCACGCGCCAAGGATTTCCTCTGCACTATTTCTATATAAAGCGAGCCGGCGCAGGTTTACATCAGTTCGACTCAACTATCTTGAGAGCAACTTTACCGGCTAGAAATCTCTTGGCTTCACACATCCTACGTCTAAGGATTAACTCTTTGCTGAAGTCATCCTAACTAGGATTTACAAAGCTTGAATTTTGGTAAGCATATTTTATTTTCATTTAAATGCAATTTTCTGTTTCACGTTTATTATCTACAGTTCGATAAAGATTAAAAGCAATTTCAACATTGTTGTGAAATAAATAACTTATTTTGTACGTGCTATGACCCATGTGCTATGGTAGAGCGAAGTGAAAGGGTCGATATCTCTCCGTTCCTTCACCTCCTCGCTAAGTATTGTCATTAATTAATCTCCACTGCAGTGACCCGACACACGTACTTACTGGAGAAGCGTCTGAGAGGTTTTCCTCCCTATTAAACACTTGTCTTTCTCCTCCAGACTCCTTTCCGCATTAACTTCCCCTAGGAATGTTTTATTTCATCTAAAAACATTTCCACTTCGATTTTCTGTCAAGCGTTTCCTAGAATATACTGAATAGATTTTAATGATTGGCCTACGTGAGAAAATTCAAGTAGTTCCCCCAAACCTGTGAAAGAAATAAACTTTGTGAAAAAAATGTTCAATAAAGTTCCAAATACATGTTATCATATAGATAAAGAGTTATTGGGGATATTCACCATATTACACATTAATATTCCGCTTGCTATTAATAATATCCCATTTCGATACAACGATATCAACCGCTTTGATGTCAATTGCAATTGATAAGAGACGTGCGAGTGTTGATATCGTACTTAAGGAGACCGGCTCTTTAGAATCCATGTTGATATCTTCATCACGAATGTCGTTAGCTCGTAAATGCATGGTATCGTATGTATACTGCACGGTGTGCCGACATGAAGATGTCACCAGTGGGTGGGTGACCCCTGACCTCGCCTCGATACTCGCCCTTATCAATGGGACTACTGTGTGATCTCACACGTATTGTCCAACACGTACACAGCACTGACACACTTGAGACTTTTAACCAAACTCTTATATATATGATATGATAAGATTTAAAAAAAAATCAAGTTCACTGTATATTTCTGTTAGTGACACGCGGTGTTTAATCGTTAAACTTTTCGCATGCTATCACTAAAATAGATTCTGAGTAAAACATGTTAACATACATGTATAGCTGTAAAATAATGTTTTTAAAAGTTTTTCATAAATATTTTCAAGTAAGGAATGTTATGTCGAAATGCTTCATGTGATTTCGATGACTCTTAAATTATAAGCCCCGAGCCCGGGCCCTTTAAGAATCCTTCAGCACCATGCTGATACCGTCAGTCCATAAGCTCATAATTATCACCTTCATCAAGTTTTATATCTCTTTGTTTTGGCAACTTTACATTTTTTCATGGATAGTGTTTGCGCTCCGTGATTAGAAGATAAGATATATTATTTTCAACCAGGTGCGCTCTATCAGTGTAGTGTACTCGCACCTGTTTACATAAGAAAAGCTATTAACTCGTGCATTATATCAAGATATGAATACATGCTTATTTATATAAAACCCCGATACATCCACTATGGTCATTCACCCCTGTTTTTAAAAATAAGATAATGTGTTAAACTAGGTAGGACGGCTCAGCGTTACGGCAGGAGGTACATAGAGCGGGAAACTTTACAGAAAATAAGTGTTAGATTCATTTACCTTACCATCTAGTTCTTGCAGTTGCGGTTAGCTTCAAAGGCCTGTTCCTCACTTCATTTATGTCTTTCTTTTCTGTCTTTTCTATTTCCATCTCCGCATCCAGCGCATCACCCACATATTACCACGCGCCATTAAACCGACGTCTGCAGAGAGTTGCTAGACAGGTTCATTGCAATCGTTTTATTCTTTACGTTGTCGATATATATACTTAACGTGTGCGTAGCTTCATTTCTTAGAAACGTGTAGATACTTACATAATACAATAAAGAAGCATTGTCTGTTTTTAAAACATGAAATGGTCAATCACGTTTTATAACAATCGCGTATGTCTTATACAAGTTACATTTGATATAGCTTTGATATAAGTAATACCAGTTCATCACAAGGCTATAAATTTCACTCCGTGGCTCAGATCTTGTATGATTGACAGGCGCATATGTCTATTTCGCAAGCCGCTGAGGTGCGCGACCTGTGAACTGAGGACATTTCAATTAGAGCCTTATTGACATGCAATTGACACGCTTGTAGTAACGATATTGCAGCAATACGTCAATCAGATCTAAACCACGTGAACCTTTTATTGAAGTATGTAATACGTTCCTGACACGGTTCAGCTTAGAGCACACGAGTAATACGGTTAGCGCAAACGTTCTTCACTCATATTCGGATATACAAACAAAGTGTCTATTTTCTAGACCTAACTCACCGGTACTGTAACTTACAAACAAACCTGGGTTGAATTCGGTCATAAATACTGTCTTTTCATAAGTGAATCAGCAGCGTTATGTCACACTGACATACATCTGTTAAGAAGCTCCCACAGAAATTTGTTTCTGCTTTTGTAAAAATAAACATAGTTTATCTGCAGAAGCGTCTACGACCTGACACCCGCTAAAATATCCTCTATGACAGAACGTCATCAGTTTCCGGCATGTTCGCGGCTTTTCACATGCCACATGCTTTCGTCGACGCCTTACATGTCTTGAAAGATTTTTGCGTTTTGGAACTCGAGAAATGTCTTGCGCTTTACAACGTGTCTGTCTGGGAAGATTTGACTACACACTGACCTAGCTAGCTCCTCGATCACGCCACACGGAGCATACCGAGCTGAAAGAGACGGGCTTTTACTCGTGTGTTTGAATAAAGCAGTTTGCTCTCTCTACTCGCTACATGTCACTGTCACTAACAGTCACCTTGTCGCAGTACAACCCAACCATCCTCACTCTCCCGCCCTACCATCTTCAACCATAGTCACCCCTCTTCCGCCCTACCATCTTTACTGCTCCATCCAACCATCCTCACTCCCCATACTCAATACGCTGAATCGGGATGAGAACACACTTCCATATCTTATATCTTTTGTGTAGTGTTAAGGCCCTAGTTTTGATAATTTAAAAAATAATCGTTCTGTTTATGAACACAATGTGTTATTAATGGCAATAAACGAAATTCCATTGAGTATGATAACAGTTTAATGTGACACATACACACTCACGTTGATGCAGCAAGTGTTGGACTGGAGCAAGCCCTAGTATGACACTCCCAGTGCAGTACCTTTGTCCCAGATAAAACCAGACACCTAAGCTGCCACTCAAATACCACCAGACGGCGGGCGCATGCTATAATATATCAAAGCACATATATATGCATGTCGATTTCATATTTATATCGTCTCTCAACAGGTGCAGATCTCCCGACTCACTAGACAGAATGTTTTGGCCCTCCACAGACGAGCGTGCTGATGCTGATAGCGGCGCCAATGCCTGTAATTCTCTGCACATGGGGCTGTTTGGGTAAGTTTTCACTGTTTAGTTTGGCGCTCTCTAGATTTTGCCACGAGTGTATTTTTCGCTCACGCACACATGTTTTAAAGCTTTGTAAGTTCGATAAGATAGATGGAGTTCGCCTGTCAGTTCGGGTTCTCTTACAAGTTATTACTATTAATCGCACGCTATGTATTTGAATATGTTTTCATTCAATGGTGTACATGTATCCAGCGAATGTAATGAGTGTGTTCCTCGATGATATAGTCAGACACATATATCCTTATTTTACACTTTTTAGAATCTTACCACATATTTATTTTTTATTTTTATAAAAACGGTATCCTGTTAAGTTAAGGAGAATGAAATAGATTCTTCTGTATTAAACTGCTTGTTATCGCCCACCTGTCATTAATGGCACGTGCACACATGATAGTGGACAATACTGTTGAAATGTATCTTGTAGTCGTGTAGATAAGGTGGTCCGATATAAGCAGATATAATTTATGGGGTCTAGACTAGACTTCTTTCTGATTTGGAACTGAAAATACGTTGATATTCAGCACGGGTTGTACAAGTTAATCCACCTCAGCAGATAAATCACCAGTATTTGACAGCTTGATGTGTCACGCTGTCCCCTACACCGTTATACGATAAATAACTGAAGAAACATTGCCTTTTTATACTGACAATATGATATGAGACGATGAAACTACAATTCCACATGATGCTTTACATATAATATTAAAAAAATATATATAAACAGTAAACTACTATTTTCAACCAATGGCAAACGTTCTAAATAGTTAGCAGAGGAGCAAAAAATACACTACAATCGTCTACGCCTCGAAACAACGAGGTTGAAAGTCTTACACAATATCATGCTACATCATTTTCGCATTCTGAATTCCATCTCAGATAGCTACATGTAAGAACAATTGTGACAGCGTATTTTTAAATGTCGAGTAGGTAGAATGGCAACGCTTCTGATGTGGTGAAGTGAGTTGCAGTGTAACATAGTTGAACATAGGTTAGTTATGACAGGGCTCTGACATATTTGTGAAACACTCGCCGAGTACAGTGCATTTCATCACGTGCCTAACCGTGATGAAGTATAGACGCTCTGCGCACCTGTTACCACAGGCTATTGAACCCGGACTGACACAACAATAAGCTCTTAAATGTCGATGCAAACAAATTGTATAGTTTTATATAAATGTAAAGGAATACTTTATTGTGTAATTTGACAATTCACATCTTCCTGATGATTAAGATTATGCAAGGTAACTGTTGTTAAAATCAGATATAATTTATACTTATGTTATCGTTATTATTATATTATACACTCTATGTTATATTCATGATTGGTCGTCTATTCCAGAATGAAGCCCACCATGCCAGACTTAACCACCTGCACTGAAAATGCTCAATTGACGAATCTCGTCAGCGTAGCAACCGAAGTGACGTCATACTTTGCGCAACAAGCTATGGAGATGGCGGACAATATAAACAAGAGCAGGTCGACATGTCGGATGCTTGGAGCGTCTCCCTTCCTACAGGAGATAGCACTATGGAAACACCACGGCAGTGTTGGATAGAACCCTGACTTTAAGTAGTAGATCATTCATTACAACTACAGTGGGAGGAAATACACCCTGTGTTCAGTTTCCCGTAAACTATTATCGATATTACCGACCAAGGGCAGATGACTCTGACCAGCGTTCGAAGTACCATTTCGTGGTGTCATCGTAAAGTTGTATTTATTCTGTGACGGACTTATCGGAGATGACCAATACCTCGCTTGACCATTACGGTCAATGCAGATATATGTACTCTACATACGTAGACGATATTTTGTTGTTAATTTGTTTGACTTTTCGTGGTGCTAGGACAGGCGAGTTCAAACATCAGCAAGTAATCTGTTTTGACTTCATTAAGACCAGAATTTAGAACATTTCATGCAATAATTGAAGCAAATAAACCATTCAGAAGTTCACCTTATTAACTTATGAACAAAGTTTCTGTGATAATTGTGTGTAATTTAGGCATGTGGCTGTCTAGCTCTTGTCAAACGTGTAATTTTGAAAAACCATATTAATGATTAAAACTCGAACGGTTTAAAGCTTTAACAATTCAATTTACTAATCATTGCTCAATCGTTTTCAAGATTAAATTATTATTTGTTCATGACACCTTAAACAAAGGAACGCCCCGGGTAATTTATTTATATATTTTGACGCCAGAAATGGATATTAATATGGTTTTTCCAGTTCTATGTTGTTTACATTGTAAAGGGCAGTGTTTTATGTACATGTTACGAAATCCACATAGATCTGATATTTACATGTCTTGTCTCAAAGAACAAGTCTTTGATGTTTTGTCAGAGTATTACGTCATAATACATTGATCGTGTACATATTATTTAAGTCGACATCTTCTCATCGTGACATTGTCGTTGAAAGTCTACCTTGTTACCTATGTACATAAGCTTACATCTACATAGTCATCACCCTAGCACAATCATTTTCTATGTAGACAATTGTCGTTTTTTTTGCAATAAATAATAGTGAAAACTATGGTTGTTGGTTTATGTTTTGATATGAGGTAATGCTTTGACCATGCATCAAAGTTAGACTGACATGTAACATGTTGCCGGGTTATACACGTAGAGTTGGTTTGCTTGAACAGCCAGCACCAAAGACCCAGCATCACGGTAATGTTAGATTGGAGTCCCACACTCGTAATGTGAGTACTTCCTGGTCACAAAATCTCTTTCCTTTTGGGTACATTATTACTAAAGAGGAATGTCTATCGGAGTGTTCGCCATTACGTTTTCCATTATGTGAACAGAGAAACACTTAGTTTTTAAATACTGACCAACAATGTCATATTATGCCGTATAGCAAAGTTGTCGACACTAGCAGCGCTGACAAATGGCTCCGTTTCTCAGTGTTTTAGTTTTGATAAAACATTTAATAATAGTCTGGAAGGCTGATTCTATCCCTTTTCGCCGTGTGGCGGTGTGCACATGCTATAGTCTCTCCTAAAATACGGTATTTAGTACAGAGTGAGCTCACTTACTATTATACTACAGCATCTGGCACATCGTCATGGATCCGAGAGAGTCTGGATCACCTCCAATATATCCGATCTATTCACGCGTAGTAAGGTTGAACGTAAAGCACGGAGAGTGTGAGTGTGACTCATGTAGTGTTGTACAACCTCCCAGGTAACGGGTGCAGACACTAATATATATAGTGTGTTGATCGGTGTAAGCACAACTGCTAATACTATACAAATGTCGAGATCAGCCGTTCTTAGTTACTTCTTATTACTTTTTATCCACTGCGTCTGTTGCAGTTAAATCTAGTTTATGCTTTACGTGAACCAGGGAGATTGGATAAAAGGGGTTCATTCGATATTAATATCACGTCGCTTCAGTCCGAAATGGATTGTCGTCAACTTTGCCTATTACCATTTGTAATGGCCGATACTCGCATCTGATCGGATCTCGAAACAATATATAATTATTCGAGAATGACGATAAATGACAAATTAAAAATTATATCAATAAACGATTCAAGGGACGGTACACAGAAGTTTAAAACGGGAACTACAGAGTATGGAAACACACATACTGCGGTCAAAGGTACTGATAAGTATTTATCATACCTGGTAATTTTTAACCAAATTTGTATGCAGTGCATTGCCGAACTGTGCAACTGAAAAAGAAATATCTCTAATGTATAATGTAAATTGTATGGACCAGACTTTGACATTGCATGACGTACAGCTGACTTCGGTGTACATTCTACAGAACACAGGTTGAGAGGAGTTCAGATTATCTGCTGTGTCCATGGGCGTTGTGGTCTACACTCAATCGCAAAAGAAACGTCACTATACAAAATGAGGAGATGATTCAGTCCATGAGCGACAAGCACGACTCAAACAGATATGTTCCCAGCAACCAACTAATCAAATCTGAAATTTCAAAACGTTATCTATTCATGTTTCTAAGAAATAAACGTTTAAAAATCGTCGTTTTCGAATCTCCTTAACTATAGACGAGAAAGGAGAGTCAAAATGGCTCTTTATGGCGTGTTTTATGACGTCCTACAGTAAAGACGTATCAACAAATATTCATAAGTTTATTTATGATAGATTTAAGTTAATTGCCAAACATTATGGCCAACAACCATTTTGAAAAAGCGATTTCAACACCCCAAGTGTACTTAAACAACTGTATGACCTCTTTACATATCATGTCCCTATAAAAAGCATTCCAAATCGACTTTCTCCGGCAGCATTATTTCGATTATTACACTGTTTAATATGTGGTGACGTTTCTTTTGCGGTTGCGTGTACATCTAGTTCTACATAAGTCCAAACCACAATTCTGTGGATCTGTCGTATTCAAATTCGGACACCAAATAAGCAAAATAAAACGTTGATATTTTTAGATAGGTGAATCATAAATGTACATTATTTTTCATCAAGTTGGACTCCATCAACATTCCCTTCTTAGAAGGAACGTCCCATTTACAGAACTACTTAATATCTATATGTTATTACCTACGGTCAAAGGTATGTCTATAGTGATTTTCTTTTTGGCAGCCTGTCGAGCACATGTCTCGGTCAACCAGTGAAAGAATGGTTAAGGGGTAATTGTAGTGGATTGCTATTCATTATCCGTTTTCATTGGCTAATAACAAGAAACATTGGATCTCCATTGTGATTCGATCGATCATATATGACTACATTCCAAGTTAAAGTTTCCATTGTGGTATATATAATTATATACGGACACCTTTTTAACGTCATAGTTTGCTTAGAAACCTGTAGTTAAGGGTGGGAGCTATCTTCAAATACAATCGAAATAAAATAAAGATATAGTGTCCGTGTCTTTCAACATACGATCTAAGGAAAAGCATAGGGACACTTGGTCGCATGTACGTCTGTCAGTCAATGGATCGTAGATGGCGCAGTCTTTGAAATGGTTCGACAGATATCATGTTTGTCTTTCTTATTGGTCGCATGTGCGTGCTCAAAACCTGTCTATGACATATCAATTATATAGTTTATCAAGAAAAGAAAACATTGTTCATGTACAAAATCGCAAAATCATCTTCAAATATATCCCACTTCTCGGCCTCGTGTGTGAGTCGTCAATGATCCGACGGTACGTGTTGATGTTGAAGTGTCATGAAGACCTTGCAAGTGTCAGAACAAGTCACGGTAACCTCCTCTGAACACGTTGCGTCAAATTTGAACACTGGCCTCGGCAAATATTGAACTTAAAGATGTGCGTGTACTCACGTATGCTGACTGACTTTCATGCCTGATTTATCTAGGTCGAAGAACTAAATACGAATATGAATCCTTTCTAAATTCTAAGATGAAGCAATGTTCTTTAGACAACTTTGCGTCATAATGAACGGATACCTGTTGATATCCAATTGCTTTTGTATATTTTTCGTATCCAATTGTTATAAGGTAGCTTAATTGATCAGATGCCATGATTTCACAGTAGCCACTAGTCATATGGTAGCAAGATAAACTGGAAACGCGAAAGGAACTCTGGAGTATAAACATGAAAACTTATCTCTTGGTATCTCTACAACTAATGTTACATTTAGCTTTGTTTGTAAACAAGGAAATAGAATTGACTTCAAGCAGTCTAATTGCTTCTCAAAGTCCACCCTATGTATCGAACCTTCCTGAGCGACTAGAAGGGACTTATGACATCTTCTTTAATTCTGAAGATGGTTGGAGAAATTAGAGACTGTATTATCCTATTCACCAATATATAATTCTGCTCCCCCCCCCCCCCCCCCCTGAGAATAGTGAGTAAGCCATGCGATGTGTATTGTGTGTAGAATTGTTTAAAATTACATCATGGCATTTTTCAAAATTCTTTTGGAGAGATAGACAGACAGACAGACATAGACAGACAGGCAATTGATAAAGTTAAAGGCCATTGGCCCAATTTATTGTACATTATTTCATATGTTTTACAAACACATCTGAATATTGTATTTCATTTACTTTCATGATATCTAAAATTTGGCATAAACATTAATAACATAAATATGTAGGTTACACTTTCTACTTTACAATAAGGAACTATATCTTAAATCATAGGGACCATTACGGTATCTATCACACCTGGACTAAGATACAATCTAGAACATCTAAAATCTATCAAACAAGTTCCTGAATGAGAGGGAATATCTTATCTGAGATAAGTTTCAGTGTAGTATGTAAGTGTATAAATAGAGCATGTGGTAACGTTGTATTTTTTAGTGACAGGCAAGCGACAATCAACTGTTTATGGGTTAGCTGGTCAGAGTAATTTATCTAAATAAATAAATAATTTATCAAAGTCCTTATACAGTAAAAATACAAACCTTATCATGAACAATTAGATAAGTGCTGATTGACCATGCTGTTTTACAAACGCCTCAGGGACTGTAAGATAGACGTCGTGTTAGTTGGCGTAGGACATTTGTTATTTACACGTTAAACAGTAGAAGGAAATTTATATATAACTTACACGCATTGTTATAGTTGGCAACATGCAGCTAGAAACGAATATAACTTACACGAGATTAATGTGTTGATGGAAATATGATTTACAAGCGTTGAAGTGGTAGCGTTCTCACGCGTATGGATTACATTTTGTTTGCATCTAGTCTGCTTCCTTCCAAAAACTGAACAATCACATTCTACTTGATGAAGGAGTAAGCATATACCCCGAAAAGTAGTGAATGTTCACGAAAAGGGAGTTTGAATCCAAAACATCTTGTTTTCATGTTTACGCTATATACACTTATGATTCGACCTTACTGAAATAAACTTATTCAATAAAACATGTCTGTTTTGCTTCGTGTAGATTCAATAAACCTAAACTAACAACGTGTTGATACAAAAACACTTTTGGATAATTATTAAGTAAATCTGGTCACTGTGTTTCTGCCACATTGTTTTGTATCTGTTTGTCAGCCTAGGTCATATTTTGGTAACCACAGGTCATGTATTCTTTTGTCATCAAACTGTCATCAACAACAGAATCATGACAACGTCCACATATCTAAATTGATGAAAGAGTTGTTTGTAGTACAAGGACATTTTTATAAGCATGCAACTTTCAAATAATGAGATATGTAAGAGTTGTTATGACAGCCTCGGAGACACAATGTGTGTGTTTGTGCTTTTAAAGGCATCGTAGCACGCCGTTCTTACTGAAATAAAGTGATCTCACGAAACGGTAAATAAATGTTACCAATGGCTGAATAATGCTCATCAATCAATCAATAATCAAAAGAGTCCTAAACGAATGTAGATGATGCGGTTAAGGCATGAAGTCCATTTCACTCCGAGCGGCCATTTGGAGGCTTTCACATTTAAATGGCCGTGCGAAGATAATTCAAGTGATCTTATTTATAACTGATGTAGTGAAACCTAAACACTCATAGAATTTAAATATGCCAGCAGCCACCATGATGTAATTGTGAACCATCTTGCAGTCTGAACTCTCAACTTCGCATGAGACCTACAAATCTACCTCTCACACTGAAGAGTTCCACAGCAATGTGGCTTTATACACACATTTCTTTCAATAGGGATAACCATTTTCTATCGATATGACTTATCGGGTAGTGCAATGAGCTGTTTAACCCTTTAACGTAACAAAATATTGTATATAAATGTTCATAATATTTGGCAAATTTGAGAAAACATAATATGCAAATAACATGCTACAGCGCCTTTAAATAAACTAACTCCAATGTACAAGATATACGAGCACAATACACACGTATACACAAATTAAGATTATATTAGTATAACATCTATTTTAATATCATGATTCAAAGGACAATATCGATATGATTTTTCTTGGTCCCTAAATCATACATGACGTTGTGTCTAATGCCAAATATAGACCGCCTGTTTTAATAAATCACCATGTACAGATATAGATTTTAGAGGGCACTGAGTTGTACATTCACGGTGACCTTGTCCCTATACAGACTGCTTGACGTACGTGCACATTGGATATTGTTGAGGAATCATGGCGTTAAAGTCCACCCGCGGAAACAAATCAGCATGTTAATTTCATACAAACTACTATCTATTTGCCGAAAATTTAAAAATTATAATAGGATTTCCGATGCATCACGTCTCTACCTCCATATCCTTATATGGTGAAGCAGTCATGTAACTTATTTTCATAATGTGCATTCTTAGAATTTCAGTCGTAAATTAATCCCGTATAAAAGCGATCTTAACATGTCATCTTTCTGGGACATATATGGGATATATATATGTATGTGTGAAAGTTAAAAAATCAGAAACACAACAAATAATTGAAATTCTTAGTTTAAAACGAAAAAATATAATACATTTTACGTAATAGTTCATACAGTTTCTTATTTTACATAAATTTATAAATATATACATATCTCTGAACACTGACATGTACTTTTTAAGGTCGTTAATCAAACTGCTAATTAATGAGTTGTATCACGTTTTATCAGATCAAAGGTGTGTGGTGACGATCAGGGGTGAGAGTGAGTCACCAACACAGGGACGACTGTAGCTAGCTGACTACACAGATAGGAACAACTGGAGCAGCGACATGACACACCTCACGTACAGTGTGCACACCTCGATACACCTGGCCAACATTCACACGTAACTACTGACAATTTTCCACTCCAATACTTAGCATAAAGCATATACTTCTCATTATGGTAAGAGTTTGTCTTTGACATTTCATAAATTTTGCTAACCTCTTTACATCTAGCAATTTGATGTCTTTTCTACACATATCTGATAATTAAAACTGCTGAGTTTATCATTTTCGTAACACCGGTAATAAAGTTACATGCTATTAATATGATGATAAGTTGATATAACGATTGATAAAATTCGCCCCGTACATTTGCATACCTGATTAAAGCATGGCATAATCATGCATATGCACAAACTCACGTTCATATACAACGTGTTCAACTATCAACCAATACTACTTTTTTTTAGACTATATTTATGTTAACCATATTTGATGGTGCGTTTCTTTCACCTTCTCCTGAACATGATTCTTAAGCCTATTGTAATATCATTTACCTACCTCTTTTAAGTGTCTAACAGTTTGTCAAAAACTCTTTTTTAATAATTAAAATTATATACATTTGATATACACTGTATATTTCAAAGCGCTTGTCATCATTTAAGACGTCTGTGGGAAATTAATAAAGTTAGAGTTTATCCTGACATTGTTTGTTTAACAGTGCTTGCTTGTATGTAGTACATCTGAGAGCGGTTATTATTGCGTCCACCCTTATGTTGAGGTATGTAATCACACGATGTGCATGTGATCTCACCGCAGACGTGATCTACAAGGGCAACGCTATGACGGAAACTGCAGCATGTGACCCCTCCAACAATATTTGGACTTTGGATTATTTTGATTTATGATTATGCCCAGGCAACGTATTCAAAGACGCAATTTCAACAGTTTCTCAAGAAATTACAACTTCGAATGTACTCCGCCCATTTAGCGAGTACGCCTCAATGCAAGCACTTAATGCCGTGACTCATTAGGTCGGTCTAGTTGTTCTAACGGTTCTAACGGAAATGTCGCCCATCATCGTCTGTCAATATCAATCTAATAAACATAAGGATTTCTCCACTCAAAAATTTATAATAAATATGAATAGTCAGAATGATGAGTTTATCGTATAATTTGTGTATATTCATTCAATTATGTGTTGACAAATAAGATTCATGTATACTGTTTCTTCTGATTTAGTTCATGTAATCACGTGTCAATGACGTGGACCCCAACTTTATACATTACGTGTATATTACGCAATGGTCATGGTGCTCAGAGTAGACTCAATGAGAATCAATTGTCAATTAGTTTACAGAGTAGATGTAGCTCAATCCCATTACATATTATATTTGAAGTTTTCATCTATGGTGGAGACATGAGATATAACTCTGTTGAATCGGAAAGAAAAACATAAAAATTACCCCGATAGCTTTGATTAAAAACGTTCATTAGTTCATAAATCCTATTAACATATGAAATTCCAAAGAGTATAGAGACGAAAATGGTGTTTTCCATGAATCTGTTGACAGGAGACCCGATTTGTCCACATTAACATTGACATTTACTGGACAGTCTCACGCATGTAAAATTATCAAAAGTGTGAGTGTATCTATGAGACTATATTATACCTATCTACACACCTCATGTGCAAAGGAGCTGAATAGTTGGAATATATGGTAAAATGATTCTTACTCAAAGGCTTTAAAGAGTCTAGATCTATTTGTGGTCGATTTATCGCTGCGTGGTAAAGCGAAAAATGAAAGAAAATGGAAATGTTCTTATGCATCTTGTCTCCATCTTTCACCGATTGAAGATAAGAACTCTTAAACAATTTATTTTCATGACCAAAACGAATCAATTTATGTGGGAGTGAATGAAAAAGGTGTGCAATATATCCCTGCGAAACTTTTGTAATAACGTATCTATCGTTTTTAACAGATTATATGGTACTTTGTTTTTTCGAAATGACATATAGCGAAAGATATGCGCCGTTTGAGTGACGTTCAAATTTACATTCATCTCACCCCCTGTGATAATAGACATAATATAACCTCCTCTGTGCACTGATATACTAACTTATGTAAGCAAAGTCTGATTCCTCTTTCTGATACGTTAACAGTTCCCTTTCGAGTTCAGCTGATATGCGAAGTAAGACAGATTCGGGTCTCCAGTATACACGTGATGATCAGTGGATGTGTTTCACAGTCACTGCTCACTGTGAGGATATCCTCGTGTGGTATATATATATATATATAATATATATATATATATATATATATACATACTCGCATGTGGTACTTATACTAAAGTTGTATGTTCAGATGTAAATCCCCGCCTCTTGCCACAGCAACAAAACATACATCAAGATCCAAAGAAATCACTAGATCTATTCTGATTAAACTACAATATGTAAGTTGCGATTTTACAGGTGATCTTAAACAAGCAAATTTCAAGGAAGGAGGTGAAATTTGAGTTTGAAATTGTTAGCTTTGTTATTTTGTTTAACAAAAACAAATCCCTATATAGCTACTTCTCCATTTCTCATACAACCAATCAAAAACTAATGAACGGTGAAGAAAAGTCATGAAACTGTCTATCAGGTGGTGTATGTTTTGATCTTAAAAATAATGCAATGCACATTTCAGATTCCAATTTCACATTCTAATCGAATTAATAGTTTTGAAAATAAAAATGTTTTTTGAATGATTTTGTTCACCTTGGACCAAGCAAAGAACACTGTCACAGTTGATTGTTTTACAAACATTTTCGGATATACACTACATCCACGATTGTAAACGTTACATATATTGAACTGACTGACAGTGTGTACAATCACGTGTACTAAAGAACATTGCTTTTAACCACAGAAACAGATACGTATTTCAGTCTTAACAGTATATATATATATATATCTAGGAGGACGTGTTCTCTATCAATGTTTGGATCAGTGCTGTCGGTGTATGTTAAAAGAAACGTAATAAACTTGATCATACATCTATTAAAGGGCCATTTCAGCAATGAACGGAGGGCGATTGCCGTCAGAAAGCTTTTATACTGTGACTATAAAACGTAACTGGATATAACTATGTTATCATTCTATGTGTAATTATCGTAAATAGCCACAGAAATATCAAAGAAAATTAGAAAACATATTCGTTAGATTTCAACTCAGCTGCACTCTTCCCCACAAATCTAAATTGAAACCTCACTACATACCCTCATGCATTCGAAACAGTTTGATTCTGTAAGTTGGCCTCTTTAAGAGGTGAGACTATATGTGGTTTAATGCCACTTTCAAGAGTATTATATCACGGATGCTTTTACTGGAAGGAAGTCCGCAACACCATTCTAGCTTTACTTTGCGGTAAAACCTGCGAGCATTGGCTGGAATTAGCGAAACATGGATGAAAACCAGCTGAACCTTGCACCCAAACTTTACTGCTTGTAGAAGACTTCTGTAAAGAGCAGACACAGTTGGCGCGCCTCTGGCAGGATTATAGAACCCCGTACCATTTGATCAGTAACATCTGCGTTATTCCGCTCCTGAATCTGTAAGAAGGATAACCGCCTATCGAACTCACAAAGTGCAAACAAATATTATATAATTTAATAACGAGAGAGTGTGTTCAACGAATGGCATGTTTCTTATAGATGCATTTCAGAAATAAAGGGAGTATTGAACAGTGCTAACAATTTTGGAGGAATACCGCTTATTTGAGTGTTCTTTATATGTAATTAGAGCACAGTCAAATGCTTTCGTCCAATCATATGAGTGTATTGTGGTCACGTGGAGTACATTTATATCCCGATAGATGTACGGTTGTCTGGTTGCGTTCGGGTATCATGCTCATAAACTAGTTCACAGACTTTCATAAAAACAACAAACAATGTCAACTGATTGTTTTATTTATGGAGATAATACACAATTAATACTTATTACATTGACAAATGACCTGCTGTGTTCCCTTTCCGAAAGGAAATAGTCGCTTCCGTCGATGGGGGTCTTCTATGTTAAGGAGCTTGATATTCCTAAAAGAAGAATTAAAGCATGTAAATAAAGCAAGTAATGTGAGGTCAATTGGGATTTTTCAAGTGTATTTCATTTATATCACGAGTAAGTGAAACAATGACAAGCATCAAACCATGTTACCAATGTTTTATATATTTTAAACCACGATATAAAAAATCAGAATATCAAATAAATATATTGATATAAATATCAAACGACATAAAAATGAGAAATAAGAAAGTGATATAAAATTACCTTCTTGGAGTGTTAGGGTGGAGACTGCATTGTCGTCTCACTGAAACTCCTGTATCGTCACACGGCGTCCGAGCGATGTCCAGTACGACGTTAAATTCTTTCCTGCAGAGAGTTCGAGTTCCTTTGCCGCAGTAACCTGAAATAATGTATATGCAATATAGACGGGATGCATACTAGCATATGCAACAATAGATATAACAACTCGCATATTGATAAATACAGCTCAACAAACAAAAATACTTGAAATACAAAAGACAATAACTTTTCTTAAATAAATCAATGTAATTTAATTTTCTTTGAATTTTGAAAATATGCACTTTAAAAAGTAAGGAGTAAAAAAGTTAAGTTACCTTTCCTGAAAGAATATTGTACTTGTCCTTGGACTGTCCACGATGAAGCCATTGTGTGAACTGATTCATTCCACAAACCACTCAGTCTTTATAGGCAATGAAATGTATTACTGCTCAAGGTTGCTGAATAAAAACGTGCTTAAATCATGCATGTGCGTGATTCAAGCACGACGCTTCTGCTGTAGCACGACTCGTACGCTTTATATAAAATGTACGCCTCATGCACCTCGGACAATTTCAGAAATTCAGTGCTCACAGTGCCGAAGATGACGTCAATTACCCTAACATTTGCATATGAAAATGAGAGATGTCAATGTTTTGCATGTTGTGTTCGAGAGAATGTTTCCCAAATCTGTTGACAAAATATTTGAAATAAATTCATTTTAAGACATTTTCTTGACGACTCAAGCATTTGACTATGCTCTAAGATAGATAGAGAACTCGCTGACGCCTCGCCCAACCCTCTCAAACCCGTACATTTATATCCCGATAATGTACTGCTACTCGTCCTCTATCTATTACTTAGTTGGTAAAAAAAAAATTTCACGCTATTTTAGATAAAATTAGTAATTATTACTTATTAACTATTCCAAACTTTTCACATTTCACTTTCACTTTTCAATGCCAAAACACAAACTTTAGTATGATCAGTTGTACACCTATCACCTGGAACTATCCATAAACAGCAGCTGACGGAGCAAGAGTGGCACGGGTCCTCAGTGTACGGTACACGGGATATCCATTTCAAAGTGATATCGTGTTTGATCCTATCACTCTGGTCCTAAGTGGACTAGAGTGGTCACTTTGCAGACCAGTGTTTGTCAGAATATCTTGACCGATATCCTATTAACGGTTGAGTGTTTTTTTCTGAGGAAATTAAAGATTAGTCTGTGAAACAGAGCTTCTAGTGCCAATGACAACTTTATTAAAGCAGGATACACATGTCTATGTATATCAAGTATGACATTATTCAGAAACGGGTATTTTCATTTAAACATACATGTACGTCAAACAGCATTGTTGTTTGGATTGCAATATAAATGTGATCATGATATCGTGGCAATTAAGCCTAATGTAATGATATCACGTAATATCATTGGATACATGTCGAGATTAAAGAACATGCTTCGCAGGCGATGAAAGTTCCAATATTGTCCTAAAAGCATCGTTTAAAGGTGCATCCATTGTGTTTCATAAACTTTTATTTGCCTTTAATATACATGTCAACATACAATATGTGCTGATATCAGTTCAAATAATTTCTCTCAATTTGCATTATTCATCCCCAATGGCCAAATTTATAATAAGTACTAGTTTCCAATAAAAATCGAGCAAGATCATCATACTTGTGCAGAAACCGAAAGTACTATGTCACTTATAAGAGCTATTAAACATTATCAAGTTAAAGTTTTCTTTTAATCTGTTGTAAATAAGTTTCCAAAATTACGTTTGACTAATTGACGCGCGCCATACGCAGTACATTTTCCGGTTTTCGATCAGAAATCGATACTTTTACCTGTATATATCGCCGGTATACTGAGCCGACTAAGATCAAAATGGCAGTTTTCGGCAACAGACTTCCAGATAAAATAACACATACAATTTATAACGTGTATCATGTGTGACCCAAAACAACACAATAGATGTACCTTTAGGTTGATAGTTATCAATATACATGGCCTGTCGCTGTGAAATGAAAGGTAGTACAAACTTTCTTCTTATATGAAGGACAAACTTGTTCTCTTTTTGAGTCTGAATAAGGAACGAGTAATACATACTATGAATTGTTATAAATAAACATTAAGCTCTATTATCTTATTTTTAAAAGAAATGATATCGTTGTTCAGTCAATCAATGTTTATTTCATTCTATTTACAGAGCATACATTATATATGTGTAAAAACGACAATTAAATTTATTTACAGTTAGTTATTTTACATAATAAAAATGCAAATCAGAAGTTTTACAATCAGTAAAGGCAACGAATCTGAAGAGGATCGATGTTTTGATATTCGCCAAAGAGGATACTTAAAAGCTAATTTTAGAGAGTCTGGTTAACTGGGTTAATTTGTTAACTTTCTTTCCGAAGTCGGTTTCAAGACCTTCATGAAGAGGCAGTACTGTAGACTGTTTGCTGTGTCTCACTTTGTTAAATACACTATATTCGAATAGCGTATAACATATTGGCACTTTAGAAAAGAAATAGCACATGTGATGAAATGAAATCTGACATCAGAGTACCTACGTCATTTGCTCCATTCGTTATTTCACAGAGTACATAAACTTCAGCCAAGACGATTATAGTATCTGCTGAGCTTTAAAGATACATCCCGAAAGTTTGTTCATCTAAGTGTAGAAATACTATGTAATTTATAACGACTTCGACTATAAGCAGACTCTTAACCGACCCGCTCGTATTTCCGCTACAGGTGAGATGCTTTAATGGTTTGTAGCATAATATAATAGCATATATCTCATTCAATCCTAAATCTTTACCAACTCGTTCTACAGACTGGAAGTCAAGATTATGAAACCTCCAGTTATATTTCCTTTGTGTAATTTCAAATAAGCATTCGTGTTGTCATGTTTGCTCATGACCTTCAGGAGGCAACGCTATTTTCAAAGTAAAATACTTTTATAGAATATATTGTTCTCCTAATGTATGTTTCATCATGCTATATGTCAATTTACGTGGCGACCATTTAGTGCCTTGCTGAATGATTATTGCAAAGATTGATTTATGATGATATATTTTCAGTTCACTTGTAAAAGGAATCCAAATAACATGATAAATTTATTTATACTGACAATCACGGGTAATTGAACAAACTTTCGGGATGGAGCTGTGTACACGTCACTACATACCCCTCCCTCTCCACGTTCCCGACCCACACCAACCTGTATCTCCCCTAACTGATAACTAGAGGCTCACAACACTAAACAGTCAGTCAAACATATGGCAGCTGAGCTAAGGGTCAGTATATCAAAACATTGTGACATGATTATCTAGAACCCGTGTCATATAACATTGCTTGACCATTAGCCTTACTGGAAGGTTCAGGTGAAGTTGTGCTACTGCCTTATACTTATACGTCTTTAGTTGAAGACACATATCGACTCTTAATGAAAACGAATCAACAAACGCTGAAAAAAGTGTTCTCATTGCAATGAAATTTAAAGCTAAGTAATTTAAGGCCAAGTAGCAAATATATTGCGTATAGGTATCATCAATCTTCATCGATTTATTGTATTTGGATATGAAACATAATTATATAAATTGTTCTAAGTATTATGGATGTTCATTATAACCTCATGATTTCCAGACCTAGATATGCTTCATTAAAGGGTGACCATCATTTGCAAGCTCTTCCATTAGCATATAACACCCTGCTAACACATAAATCTGCTATCACATCTGACTGTAACCGCCCATCAGATGTCTGACAGCTGACCAAGCGTGTGAGTGAAAAGCATCCAGGAAGCGTACAAGCGTTGTCAATTTCAAAGCAGTATAGTCGAGTGATCTTATCACCTGATTCCTTGGAGTGCCCAGAAACATCAGCTTCACAGATAGACAGGACACCCTCCAGTTTACTTGACCGATATCTCATATCAAACATGCTAATGGGATATAGAACTGACATTGTACAGAATGTTGATCCATTGAATATAATTATGATTCCAATAAACGTGAAAAAGGCCATACTAATAATCATATACTCGTAGTATTTCATGAACTGATATAATTTATATCAAGACATATTCATATAATAGAATATATTCAGCATTACTGACGCTTTTATCAAAGACATGAAGACCTGACAACATTATAATTTCTATGATCAAAAGCATATTACCATCGAAATCGATTGATCAGTGCATGTACATCATGGTTTCCCAAATCAGGATAGAAGGAAGAGCGTAACTTAATTAAATACTATGAAAGCTCATCTACAACATATCCTCCAATGTTCTTTGAATAAAAAATCACACGTCTATGCAGATTGTTGACCAAATGAAGAGGTGGTATATTTAAATATCCAAAATGATGTGACGATTCTTCTGCAAGAATATAATGAATCATTCACATAATCAGTTTTCATTTTAAGTTAACATTAATTCAAGTTATGACATTTCTTACTATATTACAATTATTATAGAAACTAGGATTGCCAAGGCAATACTTAGGTCTTCAAGACTTCTGCTTGACCTTGAACTCAGGGTTATACATCTGTTTCTCTGCTTTAAAATGAGCTATCAAACATGTCTCTATCTTCAGTAGTTTTTTTACAAAAAATCCCAAAAGAAGGTACCCCTCTGAAAACGGAAAAATCACATATTAATGGACCCCTACATTATATTTCTCACGATTAAGACAAAATGGTTAATATTTCCATACTAAGGTGTAACATAGAAAATGTTGTGCTTTAATTTCCACTTAAGCAGATGTAATCAACATTTAGATTGCATACATAATTAATGCGTTATGCTGTTCTGAATATTCCTGAAAATACTCAAAAATGGTTAAATTTGGACCCCTAGACATCGCTTGCGATGTTCGAGCCTTAACTATCAACTTTTTGATGAAAGCGGTCAACATAAAAGTTGTTCTTCTTGAAATTGTGCATACGTAGGTGTATGCAAAATTTCAATAGCGTAAGAAGTTAAGCAGTAATGATCCTTTAAACATGGCTGAAAATGGCGAGTTCTGAAAAATGGCAATCTTCTATGACTTGTCACACATAAACTATGACAGAAAAATGTTTGAAATTTATTACTCTTACTAAAGGACATCTCTACTTCACAATGATATATTAAACATAATTATATCTTCAGTGGTTTACAATCGAAAATTCTACAAAGAAAGTACCCCTCGAAAAGTCTCAAAATCCCAAAATGTTACATTTTTGGGAATATGTCCAAATTGTGCCTAAACTATCAATTTTTACATGATAATCATATGTTATGGAAGTGTTGAGCTGGTTATTATGAAGAGATTGCAATATATAACCTTGACATAACTTCATTTATAACAGAGTAATGCCCCTTTGAACATGCAGTAGAAAAATGAACATTTAAAAAAAGACCATTTTCAAGGGCAGATAATGCGAATACTAAGTGGAAATTAAAAATTCGAGTCCCAACGATCTTTTAGGAATTCATTTTGCTTTTAAATGAGATATCATATATAGCTGTATGTATTGCCCTGATTTAGGAGAAGATTTTTGAAGACGCGTACCCTAAAAACCGCGAAATTTCACAAAATTTCCAGTTTTTTCGAAATAGCACAAAATCTATATATTACAGCCGAAAAAATGGTATTAACCTTTTTGATAGGTGAAAGTTTTGAGAAAATATATTGATTAGTATTCGAGCTATGAAGGTTTAAAGTTTTGACTTCAAGGGGAGATAACTCGAGAAAGAAGTCGAAAATCCAAAAAGTGGCTCGTTAAAATCTAAGTTGGGTCACAGGCTATCATCCCTGAAAATTTCATGCGAATCGGCCCAGTGGTTACTTCAAAAAGCTCTTGACAAAAAAGTACAAATAATAATAGAGAAACAGGATAATAACAATACGTCTTCATGACTTACGTCTTGAAGACCTAAAAATGGTATTTTAACTTAAAAGTATAATCATTTGCATCAAAACGTGTTACCACTGCATAAGTCCTGACAAAATACAGAATATAACATTTTCAATGGTAGTTTAAGTACTGCAACAGCAATTGCAGCAAGTACATGTACAATGTAGTAATATAAGCCAGAAGCCAGACATTTAAATAAATTATACTGTATGATGTGATAGTTTTAGAATATTCTATATTTTTTTTGTATTTCGAAGTCACACCGACTTTCACGTTTAGGACTAATTCAGAGTCGACATTTACAGGTTTATAATAAAACTACGTTTACGAAACTTACAAAAACAAACAGACCTGTTAACGAGGTGTCTGTACATCTTGATGCATCACATCTAACACCTGACTGACAAAGAAACAAGCACAAGCAAGAGGAACTTTAGGAGGTGTTTATATCTGCATGTCTGTTCTCGAGTGATTCTACCAGGCGTGTTGATGATAACACACACCGTGTTCTATTTGGCAACCGTAGCGTGCTACACTGTGAGTCTGACAGTCGTGCATATGGGTAAAACAATACTGTAAATAATCAATTATTGAAGTGACAAATTGCTTCTTCGTATATTCGTCCATATTTTTAAACATAAAGTGAAACTACTATATGTAAGTGTAACTCTATTTTACATAGTTTAAATTATACCTTTGATAACTGTACTTCAATTTCAATCTATTATATTTCAATTAGAAGTCTTTGAATATTAATATGATTTCACATTAAATCCAATTGCTTATATTTGTTTTATGCTTAACATCAGTCCTGTATCTAAGTACCACAGCAGATAATACTTGGACTAAATTAATACCATTAATACGTCACCTTCAGAGTTCTGTATACGGAGGATCAAACTGTTTCTCTGACAAAGTGTTGCAGAAAAGCAGAGTCAAATAATCTCTGTAACCGTGGACAGCATGTATGTTGGATCTTATGTAGCTGATGTCAATATGTGTATAATACATTACCAACACTTTGCTTCTGGATTCTGAATTACCAGGCTCATGTGACCAATAACACGAGGAATCGCTCGTACGAATGAACTTAATCACTCTTGATGTGAAACAAGTAATCATATTCATGGGGCAGTGACCCGCTATTTTATAAAGAAATTTAAGCTTACATTATAGTTATAGTCATTATACAAATGATTGCTGTCAAACGAAGCTTTTTTCATGCACCAAACACAGTGAATATATTTCAACAGATGCAATTCCCATCATTACCTGTATTCCATAGTTGACTATTATCATAACCACTGAGGCGATTGGCCCTCAACATTTCCCCAAGTTTATTATAATAAGGCTTTATGTGTATCCACTCCATAAATGTTTAATATTGAGGAGCTACATGTGTATACATGTGTAAAGGGACGACAGAACCTAACTTCAAACATATCCCGGATGTAAAACGCATCGTCAATGCAATTGTTTAGGTAAACACGAAATTCGACATTCGAAATTTTCTTTTTGTTCACAATTTGACATTTTAAGCATGTTAAAATTCCCATGATGGAGGACAGAGATTTTAAAAAGTGCACACATTCAATCTAGAAAACCCCCAACGGTTGCACATAGAACATGATCTACGCTGCAAATGGTGCAATTGACAGTGACGTTTGACTGAAGTGCACATAAAATGACCCTTATCTGAGGACACCAATACCATCCCGCAGGTGTAACACCTACAGGTTGTCGCATGATATAACCCTTTCGGATACCATATTGAAATACAATTATTTTGTATTTCTAATATCTGCAAAGATAAGAATTAAATAAAATTAATGTGGGATTTTCGAAAAGTATTTTTTTTTATTCAGTGTCAATCTAAGGACAAAACTGTCTGATATGATGTTAAAAGAAATACAAACAAGGAAAGTAGATGTCTGTTCGCAGCGTACGCGCTTAAGCATAAAAAAGTCCCAGCTTTGCCAATATCAAGAACACGAATCTAGTCAAAACATACACGTAGGAGGTTTACCTGGGCCAGGAACCCTGGAGAAATATAGAAGATGACTGCTTACAGAGGAAATTCACTGACGTCTTTCATCCAGGTATACAGCACTGAGTTGCCTTCAGGATGAAGGGGAAACATAACTATCATTGTTTAATATAATGTGGAATAAAGAGGGCTACACTCTTCCCTGTACTGATATGAATTCACATCACGCGTGGAGATTATAGAAACAGATGGGAGAGTTCATAGTTTGCACCCCAACACATAATCCTTTCATGTAACGTGGTCTTTGATGTCAGTTATTGCTACATCAATTCCTGCTGCATTCAAAGTCTTCCATTCTGTTGCAATGTTCTAGAAAAATGATGAAATGATGTGTTATGTTTGCAATAAAACATGTAAACAGTCGAACTTCTCTGTTTAGTCTTAATGTACATATTATAATGTATTTAAGAAAACTTTCGATCGGAGAATCCGCCATAGTTTTTGTGCATTACGTAATAAGAGGAAAAAGCTTTAATGTCACTAGTTCATATATATAAACAAACCAATAAATATCATATAATAAGGAGGATCAAAGATCTTTCCGGGGATGAATGATTTCACTTCTCTTTATTTATTTTTTTCATTTATTGTTCACTATCCTTTGTATATGTCAAATTGTTAGAACTAAACCCTCCTCAGTAATATGTTTCAACTGGATTGTGTTGTACGCATGTAATGTTAATAACATACATGTATATGTATAAACAGGTATATCTAATTGAATTTCGGTTCTACAAACTACCCATACAGAACATCTCTGTATTATAACTACGTGTTTCAAGGTATTAAAGAGTGTGACGCAGTTTTAAGCAGTCCTTCAGTACAAGACCCTTCGCTCGTAGCCTGAAGCACACAGTTGCATGTAGGTGTGCATCTGTCACCGTCTGACTGGGAGGCCGGATACAGCTTTCATAAAAGATTCATTTACGTAAGTGCAAAGGGCTGTCGTCCCTGTCAAGTGCATTCATTTCCTTCTGTCAGCCAGTGCTTTATAAGATATTGTTTTGATTGTTTATTATTGCTTATCATCAACTAAACTTGTGTTATAACTACTAAACTAGCGTCTAACAGATACTTTTCGATAGATTCATTAATCTAAACACTGTCGACAAGACGGTCCTTGATTTCCTCATGTTTTGGATGTTTTAAAATATATATCTTCTCTCCTATCTCATCTTGTTTAGGAGATTGCAAATTTAACATTGTTTTTGTAGAGGCATGTTTCGAAAATTTTAAATTTATTTCAAGTGGCTTATAATTAATTCTTGAGGCATGATGTTACTATGCTTCAGTTTTTAACCAATCATTGATTAAAATATCTTGCTTTTTGTTGGTAGCGTTTCACCCGGGATATTGATTATTTGAAGTTTAATCAACAAATGCAATGAATGTGGATTGAACTCTTCAATGTTACAACAACAGAGTCGAGTAAGAATTCCGGCTATTTATCCTGGATAAATTTGAGCTGTTGTTTTATGCCCGAAAGTAAAGATAATTTCACTTTTGACTTTGGCTAATTTGGATAATTCTCCAAATTGGGTATGATATAACATATTCAGAATGAACCAATTGAGTAAAATTATTCAAGCGAATAGATATTTAATGATGTTTATAAAGATGCTTGCAATGCCTACATGTATTTCTGAGTGTTGATTGCGATAACGTTTCATTCAGAAATCATTATAAGTCTCATTGACCTGGGGAACACCTGAGCTGAATACCATTGAATATTAAAATACATCTATATAAAATCTTTCTGGTCTTTCATCAAAATCATATTCCATTATTTTGTTATTTTAGACTCTGCTCACAATAAGTTATAAAACTGCCAGTGCTGAATGTCACTAACCCAGTTGCAGGTGGGATTGAGTTCATGTCATGCTATTTTCGCACTTGTCCCTGACAATCCTGACCAGAATAAATCAAGTTCAGTAATACAGTTATATAATGATACAATAATACAAGTCGACAACAATTTCTAACGTTATTACCTTCTCAAATCTATAATTAATCAATGTTAACTAACTTAATCACACTAACAATTTGGATATCATGTGTCTATTCAATTAATTTGAAATATATTTAAAATCAGAATACTGTACACCAACCGACTATGATGATCAAAATGGAGTTAATTGTGGCAGCATTTACGGGGAAGTCTGGTGTTCATATAGAGGGATCTTAGTCAGCATGACATTAAATTCAACATTGGCTACTTTCATGTTTCATTTGTTCAATTTAGCAAAATAAAGCATAGGTTAGGTCGTCTTTCAGGTCTATGGCCCCAATTCTGTTTGACTTTTTATATTGTTTTCTCTCAGAAACTAACACTCTACTATATAAGTATCAAACACTTCTGAACACTAACTGATCAAACTAACTATTCAAATAAAATATGGTTATACATTCTCTTCCCACAGTGGCGACTCCCTTCAGATGTCCCATCCTAACCTCTGTTCTACATCGCCTGAATCCGAGTCCAGAAATGCAGTGTTTGCAATGGAATCTATAGTTGTGCAATCAGCGACGCCGTTGTAAAAGTGACATTTCGCCACTGAAACGTCAAATGATAAAATAGAGGTAAGATAAACGTTTTCTCGTTTACTGTGTTTTCGTGTTTTCCTCGAAATATGCGTTTTGATTTTGTGACAACATTTGATCATAAATTTGCTGATAAATAAAGAACACCAAATCAGAGACAAATACTAAAAGCAGTTCATTTGTGTTAGTTACATTAGACATATTCGAAGGACATATAATAATTAGCAATACCTTTAAGAGTGAAATAATTAGATATTTGAAGTCATTCGGTCGACAGGGCCTCTGAAAGATGAGTTTTCATTGGTTATGAAGCAGTGGTACAGCATGAGGTTCCCTTTTTTCCCACTAGCTATATGGTATTTTGCTGGAGAATTGAAATTCAGGCGATGTAGATGATGATAACGGAATATTAAGCAGTTGTTGATTTTTTAAAAAGATACTTGGTTCTTTCAAAGTAATATAACAACATATCAATGTCACATACTATACCACTTCAATGAGTATGTAAAACGAGGAAAGGAGAAATGAAAGTGTCACTACGTGCTTCTCCTTGCCAGCAATCCACCCAATCTCCTAATCCTGACCTTCCTCCTCAGCACAGATCCAGTTGGCTATCGTCACAGAATATAATATTTCCTTAGCATTTATCTTTTACAATGAACTTCAAAGGGAATAATCGTGAAGAACGAACTTTTCCAGAAGTACTTCATGCAGTCATAGTTTAGGCAATCATATTACCCAATCGAGTTCAGTTGATATCTTTTATTTTGAGATAAATGACGGGTAAGTGTGCACTCCAGCTCCAATATAGAAACACCTTTTTGCTTAATATGAATAATACTGCTACAATGTGTTTCTGAAGAAAAAATAAATTATCATGGACGACAATCTAAAAAGATAACATGTTTCGTTTACAGAATAAATGTTTTCATTTTGTGCATTTGCTTCTCCTGATAACTGGAAATACGAAAATTATAAAATTATGAAAATTATATAACGATAAAAATTCTATTCTATTATCAATAAGTCTCTAAACACTCAATAAAACTAACTAGGCATTTTATTTTTGTTACTATCAGTTTATATTTCTGGAACGTTTACTTTAGTTGGTTAGTTACATTGTTTATTCATATATTCATTGGAGAAAATAAGGTTTCAGTCTGATATAATTAGTTCCATGGAAGTGTGCAAAACAGATATAATGCGTGTGAGAAATGTTTGCACTCTAGTGATAAATGCTCTATGTGTCTCATACAGTATCTAAAGTACTAAAATCCAAATGTCACCTTGAAGAACATGCCTTTCCCCCGCTGCTCTCAGCATCGGAATAAAACATATATCAGACATATTCTTTCTGTACCCGCAATCAACCATCCCTTGTGTCTAATACGGAGAAACATTTACAAGATGAAATATACATACAACTTGATAACTGCCACATGCCATTGTACTTGGGAAGACTGCCTGATGATCGCTTACAGCTTATTTGAAACAACTTGCTATTGAGATATTTTAGTTTTAAGTTTTTGCTAATGTATTTGTAATGAATGTTTATTGTAGTGTATCACTTTATGCGTCAATATAGTTCTACAAAACATTACTTTTCAATATCCATGATGATGTTCAACCTGTGTTTATGACAAGGTGGTTGAAGTCAATCACTTTCAGTTTTATCGTTGATCTACTGAGTATTGTGTTCTGGGGATATGAATAACACCGTGTCAGTTGTCCCAGGTCTTTGTGTGTCGATTATTAAATATTTACCATGTGCAATACCATCGATTCATGCACATGGATCAGAGTTTCCTATTTATGAAGGGAAAATTAAGGTCTGCCTTATGTTAGTTTGGCCAGTAGTATTAAGCCGATGTAAATTATGTTTTTTTTCAGTCTGCTTATCCGAATTATCCGGATTATCCGGATTCTCTGCTTGGGTGATCAGCTCATTAGGCGTAAAGTCTACCTTGTCTGCCTTGCTTACAAACTGGTACAAGGAAAACGAGAGAAAGGAAGCGAACGAATTCATAATAATCTTTATTACCGGTACTCAAATTATATATACATTTGCTTCTTTATAATCATTCAAGCAAAAATATGGATTTTTCATACAAATGCGTAGAAAATATACATGGACAGGTTTTCAAATTCTTGGATATTTGAACTGTTTAACAGTAACAAAAATATAAACTTGTTTGGGTGGACATTATATTTACCCTTTATGTTTCTTTCGAATGTTAATGTAGGAAATGATTCAATTCAATTTATTTCCGGTACTGAAAGGCCACAGGCCTGTAGTACAATACATTTACAGCATTGAAAATACACGCACGTGTAACACACATGAAGATGATACTAGTTACTTGTAACTTATATTGTTTTTTAATACTCGTTTTCAATTACATTTAAAAGAGATACTTTACACGTTCTTTGTTCTCTATGCATATTTACGTATATCAACCTGTCTCAATAAAAGTTCCTGGGATTAGCATCGAAATCGTGATATATACGGGATAGATATATTTGGGATCTTCCCAAAATGTTGGACAAAAGGTGTCATTATTCCTATACATAAGAAAGGGCCTACACTCGATACCAACAATTACAGGGGAGTTACACTAAACAGCTGCTTTTCCAAACTTTTCACTTCTATTCTCACAGAGAGATTGACAGCCTGGGCAGACAAATATCAAGCAATATCTGATGTTCAGTTTGGATTCGGAAAAGGTCACTCTACTGTGGATGCGATTTTTGTTTTACAATCAATTATACAAAAGTTCATTAACATGAAAGAGACATTATTTTGTTCATTTGTACGTAGACTTGTCTAAAGCCTTCGACAGCGTGTATAGGAACGGCTTACTATGCAAACTATTCAAGCATAGAGTTAAAGGCAAAATGTGGTTTATGATAAAATCCATGTATTATGAAGTTAAATCATGTGTGAAAGTAAACTCAAGTTTTACAGAATTCTTCAGCATTGGAGCTGGAATAAAACAAGGAGAAGTCATGTCTCCGCTGCTGTTTTCCTTTTTCATGGAGGATCTAGGACAGGAATTACAAACGTGCAACAACGATGGAATAATCATTGACTATATAAATATATTCCTAATTCTTTTTGCAGACGATATGGTACTGTTGTCGCGAACACCGAGAGGACTTCAAAACTTGTTAGACTCACTGCACGAGTATTGCAAAACTTGGGGGCTCACTATCAATATTGAAAAAACAAAAATCATGATCTTTGAGAAAGGAAAGTAATCATCAATGCAATATCAATGGTAAATTGGAGATAAGGAACTAGAAAAAGTGCGAACATTTAATTATCTTTTTGAATATAATATCAGCTAATGGACGAATCAGTATATGTCAAAAGTCATTAGCCGGAAAAGGATTGAAAGCCCTAAATATTCTTTGTGCTAATCTGCGTAAAAGTGACTTTACACCGTGCACCTGAAGTTCTGCAAGAGGATCTTAAAAGTACATACCAAAGCTTGTAATGCAGCAGTTTACGGAGAATTAGGAAGATACCCCCTCTACATAAATAGATTTGTTCGGGTCGTGCGCTACTTTCTCAAACTCTCAAATACACATAATGCTATTTTGAAGTTGGCTTTTAGAATAATGCTGGAGAATTGTACTAAAGGTATACAAAATTGGGCTTCCTTGGTAAAAGATGTAATATTCAAACATGGTTTTGGTTTTGTGTGGTTGAACCCCTCAATTGTAAGTCCACAAGAAATTTTTAATGTGTTTAAACAACGTTTGATTGATGAGTTTTTGCAAAAATGGAATTGTGATATTAATAACACTTCGAAATTTGAAGTTTATTCTAATATTAAGCACAGTTTTTCATATGAACCATATCTAAACAGTGTTCCTCAAAGTCTATCATTTCACATCACGGGTTTAAGGATATCATGTCACAAGTTAAAAATAGCAGTTGGTAGATATTCAAATGTGGATAGAGCATTACGTTTATGTGATTTTTGTCTTAAGCAAGGTATTTATGTTATTGAAGACGAATATCATTTCGTTTGTGTTTGTCAAAAGTATCATGTAAATAGAGTTAAATATATTGATAGAATTTATTGGGAATGTCCATCACAATATACATTATTTCAGTTGTTACAATCTCAGAATAAAATCACTCAGTTGTACTTAGCTAAGTTCATAAAACAAAGTTTATATTCAATATCAGTTTGAAATGTCCTGCCTCCATACTCTGATTGTAAATGTATTTTGTAATGTTGACGAGGGGCTCTGTGAGCTCAAGTCACTAAATTGAATAAACTTCTGTTCTGTTCTATAATTCGGTATGGATATGGATATGGTTAGTGTCACGTTCGCTTGAGAGAGATAATTTCGCATGCCACTTTTGCAAAAATATATTTTAGTCTTTGAGTAAAGGATTTAATGAATTCCGGATATATTCCATGTTCTTGGTTGTGCCAAATATTTCCAAATCCGGTCGTAAATGAAAGTTGTTTTACGTCTGTCCAATTTTATCACATAAAAGCATCATATCGTAGCATATCTTTGGTATGCGATAGAATGGTATATGTAATAACTTTATCCAATATCGAATTACTTTACAATATGAGTTTATATATAAGGGACACCTAGCAAATTTTCCATATATCATGACATTTGGAGTATTTTGTTTAACACCAAAACCACCAAAATACACAGGTTTGCAAATATATTTATTCCCCAAATTTGACCGCATATGAAAGAATAGGATATATCTTTGCATCAAATATTTTGTACTGTCATTTTGAACATTGTTCACTCTTCTAGAGTGAACATCTTTTACTCTTGGAGGTGAATATAATTAATTTTGATTGCCCACTATTCACTGAACTGATTAGCTAATCATGAGGTCTCATCGTTAAGCCAGTAAGCAAACACCAATTAGTTATCCAATGGGCGGTTAAATACCCTTTGGTGTTTTTGAGACGACATATCATGTATCAAGAAAAGTGAGGTTGTATCTATGACGTCACTTATTTATCAGCCACAGTTATTTTAAACTCTCTGATAGGACGATCGTGAAGCAGCAGGGCGGTCCGAGGGCGGAGCTACAGACACCTGGCTGACGACCTTGAGTAATTACAACATTGTTGCAAAATCAGATGACATCAAAGGGATGTATGTCGCTCAATAGAAAAACAAAACAAATGTCACTCAGTACTCTTAACTGATAAAAACAAATGTTCAGCTGATTAGAAACTATAAAGAAAATCTTTAAAAACACCATTGTTTTTAAATCGTCACTAATTAACACGAAGGCAATAAATCCAGCGGAAAATAATGAACAGTCATTTGGGGGTGATAATTAATTCTTGATGTACATGTATGTAAGAAGAAATTTCACATGGCTCGAAAACACCAGCAGGAAAGGGGACCTGCGGGATTGGTTCCAAAGCCCGACTGACTTCCTGAAGTGAAACGGGTAAACAATCTCTAACAGCGGATTTCCCCAGACTGATTATTAAGCGCGAAAGTCATGTCACGTGACAGGCGCATATTTGTCGAACGTTGCCCATTGGATAAAACAGATACATGATTGACACAAGTGGGTGTATACAAAATATCATCTCGCTATCACTCACTCGGGGGCTCCGCCCCCTCGTGAGATGATAGCTCTATGCTATTTTGTATACACCAAGGGGGGGGGGGGGGGGGGGGGGGGGGGGGGGGGGGGGGGGGGGAAAGGTCTACTCGATGTGAATATGCTTTAAACCTAAAGATCTGCGTCATGTGCAGACACCATACCATCGAAGCATACCAGACTAGTAGATTTGAAACGGCCCTGAGACTCAAGGAGTCCAAGATCATCGAAGCTTAACCATCAATTGTTAATCACTATGCTTACTATTTTCATTGTAGCTAAGGGTGACAATGCAAACAAGATGTCACACTTCAACGGTATATATATCTCTATATATGGTTAATACAGGCTAATAAAAAAAGTCCTAGGCTAAACATAGACGAAATAAGCTGCTGGTCAAATTTTATCATTTCATGTTTCTACACATATAACCTTGATTGTAATACAAGTTTTATATCCATTTTTTTTCCGTTCCATTTTTCTCTTCTGCAACCCCTACCAAATACCCGTTTTCATCAGTTTCAGTTCTTCATTGTCAACATTTTGTTTTCCATGGACATGTTCTTTCAGTTTTGGACAAAGGTGGAAATTTCTTGCTTTTTGGCTCAGATTTGTAATTAAAACATCTATCATCTTCTATCCCTAATCTAGTTTTGAATTATCTAAATAATTAAGTTTTTCAGTTGTAACATAAGCTCTCTTTTTTTCTTTCCAGCACGTTTTGTCCTGTGTGAGGACTTAGTGATCCATCTCCTGGATTCCTTGTTCGTGCTCATTAATGGTTCATGGTCATTCAAAATAAAGTATGACTGACACCTCTAACAGGTTTGCAATAGTCATAGTCTTCAAGAATAATTGTGAATTTGTTTTACTGAATCTGATAAGGTTTGTGGGACGCCCACTCCTCGAGTCATGGTCCAAACTCTTCCTGTAAGAGCAGCTAATCGTTCAACACTGGGTCTTCAAAACAACTTCAAATACGTCCATGCGCGTCCAATGGAAACCATGCAACTCCGGATAGCCCCTATTACCTGTTACTGTAGATCATGTGTGCTTCGGTGACCTGTTGCTTTCATACTTGTTGATAAAAGTAACATGAAAGTTTGTTGAACAACACTGACCTATTTAAGTTCAGATGTTAAGCAATAATAGAGGCCTAGACCTTTACCAACCCTTGTAACATGAGACCAAAAGGGAGGAGCACCAATGTAGCTTCTGAATGTCGACTAGCTTTGAAGAAACGAAACTATTGAAGTAAAAATTGACAGATCAACTATTTACTAGACGTGGTCAGTTAACTTTTTCTCATATAAAACTGTCAACATCTTGATAGAGTGATTCTGGAAGTAAGGTTCAGCCACAGACTCATCACTTGAAACGTTGTATCAAGCAAAATGCGGATGTGTCCTTTGCTATTACACCAAATACTTTCATATGAAAGTGTCTTTTTTGCAATCGAAAAAGGATGGATTTTGACAAAGAGGTAGATATTGTCCTGGACCAACATATAAAAATATGTATGTACATGCATCAAGCAAGCTTTGTGAATGTAAACCATCGATTTCGTATATTACCATCATACATGATAAGAAAGTTGCACATATAACGAAACTTCTTTTTATGCATGTATTTACATTTAATAATTGAATGAATGGTTGTACAACCATTTACAATTCAAATTGTACAGATACAAGAAATGACAAAATGTAAGCCCCTTTAGTTTGATAATTTTGAATTCTAATGAGTTTGTAGCCCTAAAAGAATGTTCTAATCAGTTCTCTATTGGTGATCTTCTTCTGTGGTGTTGCGGTAAGCAAATGGAAAAAGAAAAAGAAGTATTTCCTCCTACATTTATTTTGTTTAAGCGTTCCACGAGCATTATACAGCCCATGCTTTGCAAATATAATACGTATGGACACTAACACAAGGTATACGTGGGTCAGGAAACCGAGTGAAATGTTAGAGATGACAGTGAGATTGTTCAGGAACCCAACTAACGTCTTTCATTATTCATTGAGCTGCCTCTTGGATTAAACTAAAACATCACTCCCATTGTTTAAATTAATAAAGAGGTCTATATATATATCTTTGCCATACCGATATTCATTCGTATCATATGTGCATATATATGTGTCACTCGTGCCGGATATATATATATATATATATATATATATATATATATATATATATATATATATATATATATATATATATATATATATATATACACACACACACACACAAGCTGTAAAACTGCCGTTAAAGAGCAAGTATGAAAGTTAGTTCATATCATTTCACTTTTGTCAAGGTCCCTCATATCTATGGATGTTTTAAAAATACACGTGCTATATATACACACACACAAGCTGTAAAACTGCCGTTAAAGAGCAAGTATGAAAGTTAGTTCATATCATTCCACTTTTGTCAAGGTCCCTCATATCTATGGATGTTTTAAAAATACAGGTGCTCCTTGACGAGTTAAACTTCATAACACTTAACTGGAATAGGTCGTCATTGAGAAACACGTTTATCTACAATCAAGTTCCAAGTACACAGATAAGAATGTATCGACGAATGAACATATACAACTTAACCACCATTTCTGTCAAGCTTACCTTCTGGCATCATCTATTAATCTATGTTTAAAAACAATTTTGCAATTTAAAGAAAAATATTAGTTGAACAATCAATTTATCCAAAACCCCTGAGTCTTATAGACTTATAGATTTCGAGTTATATACTTGAGGGAGATATTGTGTTATATTCTCAACAGTGTTGTTAGCATGAAACAAAGAATAATATCACATATTGCATCTTTTAAAGAGGTTGATAGTTGAATTATGTGATGTGATTTAGTTCATTATACGACGGTCGCATGATAAAACTGCATCATTGCACTTGGTACTTGTGTATATTTTACTCCTGAAAAAACGGCACAGGATTCTTCTTCACAGTGAAATGACAGTGTAAACTGAGGGATATGTTTTGAGATGGCATATCCAAAATCGTAACGTTTGTTTTGAGAAAAAAATCTTCAAGAGAATTTAAAGCGTTCACCTGCGTTAACTTTCTACAATTATTCATCACAATAAGAGTAAATGTACACCAGAACATGTGCACTACATATATTAACAAAACATAACTACAGTATGTTCAAGGTAATTTATATGACAGGTTAAACAAATATATAAAGCAGGTGATAATTGAACTAATTACATTATAGTGCTTATCAAATTCTGAGATCTTGTACATTTTCCGGTGAAGTTGATTACGGGATTCGAACACATACCGACAGAATCGGACACCAATCCAACAACTTATCTATTCAACCCAAGAGAGCACCTAGAATAGTAACAATTGTGAGGAAACAGGAGATAAACTAACATGAGTATGTTATACATTGAGGATTATAATGCAATTTCGTATTCCCAAGTAACAACGGGGGTCATGCATTGCATGAAAGGCTGGAAGGAAGTGTTAACACGGACATGATGTATACTTGTGCTAAACCAACAATCAACTCAATCTACGAAATATTTCAAACCTGGCCCATAGTTGGTACCGAACCAGTTGGCAAGCGTCACATGTGATTTACTATCAATAAAACATTTTCTTAACGTTTGGCCGCGAGTCGAGCCTTATGTTTTCGTAATCTGTATTCTGGTATTCAACTAAATTGTTTTTCGTGTCCTAAATTTCAAGCACATGTCATGATAAATCACACCCATGACACACATTATCAGCTATAGTACTTGAGGTACGTATTTTTGTGGTTAAATTACTGTTAAATTACCTACTTTTTAATTAGTTTACACCAGAACCAAAGTCTCATATGTTGACACTGACGCTACTTATGTCTGTTCTGCAAAATAATTGCTCTTTCTGTTACTTTAATGTTGTCAGCAATTGCATTTGTTTCTTGTTCGCCTTCACGTGATCAAATGAAGTTTAAGTTTTTTTTGAGATAATTCACCATCAAAATGAATCCTTACAGTCTGGATAATGCATTTGTATATGGACTTATGTTGGGGTTGGTAAATGTATAATTGATGTTATTTTATACTCAAATTAGACGACTTTTGTTTATTAAAGACGTTACTAATGAACTTTGAATTAGGATTGATTTAAGAGCTATGTCAAATAGGAAGAACGAAATACCACATTGATTTATACCAATAGGGAGAGAGACAATACAATTAAAACATATACAAGTGTTTTAGTTGTAATTTTATATAAATGTGGTTCACAGTTATACGTATATGCATACGATGTATAGTTGATGTGAAACAGGTATATCCCCAAAGGTATAACTAGGGAGTTGGGGTCATCAGTATAAGAAGACCATGACGCTGACCAGACACACGGTGCTTCTCCTAATCAGCCATCAACTCAATCTACTAATCTCGCTGTCGGAAACTAAGTCAAACCGCCTGCCATTTACAGAGGGTAACTTTGTTACGGTTTGTGTGTATCTGTAAGTAAGCTGTTGGAGAGGAGTAACACTTTGTTATTGAATTTCTTTTAAAATTACTTATTTATAATGGAAATCATAACCTTCGATAGCACTAAATTACATCCCTGTGAAAAAAAAGAATAAGGACATGTTGCTGTTACATACACTATAGTTTCAGACCTGACCACGTATTTTTATAGCACATTTACCTTTAGCTTTTAAGTATATAGTTTACACAATCTTTTTCATTGAACAGATGGATTTTTATTACGTTTCTTTCTCGTCATTGCATTAACATTATCAAGTTTGTAATCATGACCTTCAGTATATAAAATTAAGACGTTTTAAATGTTATATACTCAGATGATTACAGCAGGCGCGTGAAGTTCTGCAATATCAATTAGTGCCACTCCGACATAAGAAACAGTGATGATAAGACGTGTTTCTGGGTAACCTTGATTCTTAGCAGAGTTGAGGTTAGTTTGACATCTCTGATCTGGTAGTAATGTATCATTTACCCACTACGATAGACTCCAGTAATACATTTTTCAAATATGAAAAAAACTTTATATCCAAATAAACATATATTGATATCGTGGCCTGACATGTCAATAAATAACCTGTTTATCATCTTTATTTCTCTATCAAGTAATATCTTGTATAGAAAGGTATTACATCGGCCTTCTAATTCTGTGATAATGTTTTCCCTCCTCTTTTATTCACTTCATCTTCTAAACATGTTTTACGGTTATTGAGATTGCTTTATGAATAAGTAATACATTTCATATTCTTTTATAGTGTTCTATTTATGAACATGTGCTTTTGACTTTAGTAGGAAAAATCTATAACTCGAGAAGGAGTGACTTGTATATTTTATTTCTTATTTGTATACTTAGTTTATATACAACATAGGTATACAAGGTGAGGCCCTAATCAAATATTATGTCTGTCTGCCTGTTATATTTGTTGCTTAAATAACAATATACTGATGTTATGGAAATATAAGCTATTCAACATAAGTATAATTAATCTCCTCGGGAAACATCCTTAGCTAACAATGTGCTCACAACAGACAACTGCAAATGCGTTTTAAACGGGGCCTCTCCTTCCAGAAAACTTAAGTAAACTTATCTTTCTATAATTACTTTTCAGTTGCACAACGGATAATTAACAGTTTGTTTGTGTAGGAGTTCGCAAGTTGATAAAATGATTGTTATTCGAAAAAAACTTTCCTCGTTATAGCTTTATTGACATACCGTAAGTCTTGTTTATGGGAGGAACCTATATATGCTACTTTGCTAGGTTAAATAATGACTGTTGTAGGAGACGATTTATCATCAATGTATATAATAGGGTTCATGAACCTCCCGCTTCCATATGTTCCAATCATTTAAAAGATGCAAGAACAGTGATACAGCACCATTTTGATGTGGTTATAATTATTATGCACCTCAAAACGTGCTACATCAACATACACTCAAACAATGAAATTGATAAATTCAAGAATAAGTGGAACTTACTCATTCCAGTACTTAACAATTGACTATCTCTGAATCTCTATCTCTCAAAGAAGTTATCTCTGAATAGTTTCGGAGCAAGTGTTTTCAAACTTAGGACTGCCCTATGTTTTGTATATCTCACACTATATATCAAATGTATTTATATTCATTCTGTAACCAATGGGAACTAATAAAAACAAAAACAAAAAAACATACACTCATTTCATTCAAAGGGTTTCTGTAAATGTGTAAGTAATGTAATGAACAAGATGAGTGTTCATCATGATACAATTCGCTACAATCATATGAACATTAATAAAAAAAAATATGATAAAAAGCAAACGTTACACTTTGTGAACGTTGTTGGTGGAAGTACGAGTGTAAATTTCACAAATAGGCTGATAATGACATTTCAAGATCAACACATGTTCAAAGATTGTTCAGAAGTACAATACCTACGATAAGCAAGATTTCCACATTGCAACCCCTTTATCGTTTTGGAGTAAGTGTTTGATACTCGTAGCCTTATATAACTATATTAGGTAAGAGCGAACTTTATTTCTTAAATACAGTGATATGTCTCAATGCATATGACTGCTCTTTCAATTGTTTTATTCGGATAAAATATGTCCCTACCTTTACAATTGTGAAGCATTTACAAAGGTAATTTTAAACTGTACTATGTTGTTTTCTAAATGAATTGCCTCCTTGATACTGATGTTTTCATGAAAAGCAAAAGATATAATATCTCAGCTAAACATGCATTGAAATGTTTTAAAAATGTGAAGTCATCTAGGCTCTCCTACAGACAGTGTAACGATATTCATGTAAGCTTCAACCTGCCACGATATGTCGACCTCTAATCCTCCCGGTGGCGTGCCTGAATAATGTAGTCATTCTGAAGGAGGTAATGACGATACGCAAACCGATATTGCTTCTTCTACTCAGGAAGCAATTCCTTTACTAATCATGTAAACCCTGACCCGCCTTCCTTGGTGCAACCCATTTGCAAGCACCGCAGCCTAACAATCAAAACACATTTTCTTGTGAACACATACTTTCTGTTTGTTGACGACTTCGCATCATTGAACATTGGTGATGATTGTTGCACTCAAACACTGTGTGTTATGAATTAGTTATGAATACACGCTGAATTTACTTATGACACATGCATTGGGACTATATGAGTAAAAAGAAATATTGGTAGGTATAAATCGAAAATGAAGATCCTCATACGTTAAGGAAATGTATTATGTTTTTCAACTTGTAAACAGCTATCTAGTCAGTAAACTGAATATTGACAGTAGATTTAAAATTCCCAAGTTCATACGAAAATAAACTGTTACAACAACAAGTACGACGTCAGAGAGACAGGGGGGGGGGGGGGGGGGGGGGGGGGTTAGAACCGTCCCCGGTGAGTCATGTATACAGACCGTGACGTTAACCAGATTGCCTCTACTCATCAGCAATGTAGCCTACATTTACTCATTGTACTTGTCCTCGTTACTAGTACTTACGAAGTACTGAAGACTGACAGATCATGAGTGAGAATAGTATAGTCATTTTGGTTATTAGCAACCAATAATGAAGGCAAATAAATATCATTTTTAGACTTGATTTGTCTTAAATCGATTTTTTTGAAAATGTGAATTTCGATCGAGACAGTATCATAACACTTTGCACATAACAACGAATAAAAAGATAATATACACTTCTTTTTGTGCCACAGATCCACACAAATCTTTGTTGATAACCAGTGTTTTCAGGGAATCCTTGACTTCAGAAAAGGTTAAACATTCAATAACAAACCTAAACTGATCTACAGCATATGGTGTGATGTTCACAAACATGAAACGTTTGAAAATTTGGCTCAATACATTTTATGACATAATGTTACATAACTCCTTCCCATTTAGTCTGCTGGCAGAATTTGCCAGTGCATTCGGTTGCAGTGCTGATCCACTCCACGGATTCGGCAAATCGGTTGGTTGTGAGGAAGATAAACTAAGTATGCCATTGAAGTCTGTTCTTGAGAGGACGTTTGATTAAAAGTTTAAATTATGCCATAATGTCACTACTTCTCGATAAAATAACACCCTTGGTTACTTTTGAGTTATGTTACTACAATAACATACGGAATGTCCCTTTAATATGGTAAATATTGAAACATATTTTCCATCAAAAACAAAGTCTGAAAGAAGATATTGAAATTAGTGAATTGCTGATAAACTGACTGATAATGGGGAATGTCAATGGCATTTATCAAGTGTACACCAGGTTCACGAACTGTACAGTTTAGTTGTGGCAAAGTGTGTATGTGGGAAGGGATGTATTACAATTTTTGTTTTACATAGAAACTGTGTAAAACATCTATATCATTAATTGATTTTTAGGGGCATTTAGAAGTGAAATACAATGGAAAACAAGATGTTCTGGATAACACTGTATTCATTGTGTAGATACACTTCCTTTCGAAGTAAAAGCCAAACTTCGTTTGTCTACACTATAAAGAAGTTGCCATCCGTTGGTTCCTTTCATCAATGCTGTTAAAACAAAACGTTTCTTGAGTAGAATTCTTTGAGAGATATTTTAGAAATTTCTAGAAATCGTTTTTCTACACATTACAATTTACAATTATAATTTTCGTACTTATAACAGTGACGCGAATTTTTGTTTATAATAAGCAAACATTGTCTTAATGTATATGTTTCAAAATATGCAATGCAGTGTTTAACAGAAACACAAACCGAGACAAATTTTCTGATTATTCGACCCATCAATCACAATACATATTTGTCAATTCTTCAAAGCAGGTTATCTTAATATTACAGTCGGTAGAAAATGTTTGCAATGATATTGGAGGAAACCCTTTAGCTTTGAACCATTTCGTTTATTAGCTTCATTGTCAGATATTAATGTATTAGTGCCTCTGATTAAACAACTTACATAATTCCCTTACACTGGAGAATGATATCACAGTTAACCGATAACCTTCAAATTTAGTTTTCATGGAGCTATAAAACAGGTCCCTATAAACTTTGTCTAATAGCTGCACTAAATACACAACACCCTGTGTTATATCAAGTTAACGATTAGATCATATATAAACCCAATCAACCATCTGAATGTGAAAAAGCGATTTCAAACTTCAAACAATCCACACTTTTAACTGTTGTCAATTTGGTCTTTATGTATTAACTCATTAAATCGCTAATCGGCCTTTTTTAACTTTTGAATGATGTTGAATTGAGATTTAAACTGGGCATATTTTCACATTCATTTTCTCAACATCAGTGTAGCCAGATGAGTGAAATGATACTGAATACTGACTTAGCCAACATACGAGTATCTACCAAGTTAAACACAACGGATATTATATTCATAAGAGAATTGATTTCTACAGTTTCTTGTCGATAAATTACATTAGTTCCATAAATGTAAATAACCATTCACATTACCACATTCAATAGATTTTAAAGTATTTCAATAAAAATGTTTCACTCAATGATACATTATATAAGGTTACACACTAGAAACACTAATTTCTGTGTAACTATTACAATGCTTCCTATGTAAGATCCTTCTGACTTTAGGACTCCTTCATCTGGAGGTTATCTCATATTGGTTATAACAGAGCCAGAGATAAGTCAAGGATTTATTCGCCACGTGTTTTATAAAACTGGGAAACTGACGATAAAACACATCTTTAAACAGTGACATGATTAAGCCTATTTTATGAGAACAGTCAGAATCTCATATAAGTAACCCTCTTATTTGTTATTAACACTGACTCTTAAAACATGTATGACAGTACTTTAGCAAATGAAAGACATACCAAACGATTGATATGGAACTATTGGAAACTATTGTAATATTACATTGCAATCTGAGAGTCAACAATCAAAATCAAATTAAAATCAATAAATAACAAATCTAAATGATAATTTGGAGTGAAAGAAGTTGTAATGCGCTTTCTTCTTAAAAGGTGTTGTACAACTATATAATATTTTGAATGAACAAGTATGTTATCATATAATTTATATATCAGTATGCATCAAGTAACAACCCTGGAAATCGCAACTGGTTTTTGTTTGACCTTGAAACTTGAGGATGATAATTATCCACCAGTTGTCAATGGAATCTTGATGTAGACAATATAGACAATGTAGAGGTAGACAGTCATATAAGTTAGGGTTTCAAATCGTATACCAGACGTATATCTGTTCCCGAGCATAACTAGATACTAAACTTAGTTTTGTTCACTTGTGCTCGTCCCTGAACATATAACAGTGCAGTGAACCATATGTGTATGTGTTAACCGTTGAAAGACCAATTTACTGTTTTAAGCTGGGCATTAGTAGATGATTTAGAATCTTGAGACCAGAGATGGGTGTGACATGACTTGGCATGATGGTTCCTCTTGTTCAACCTAAAGAAGTAAGATGTCAACTTGTAAAACGCCTTGCTGGAAAATTCGATTATGTGCTCTGTATCTGTATGCTAGATCATAACAGCAAATACAGGACTTTGAGCGTTGGAGAATATAGACAATGAATTCATGCATTGTTTTAGGCATCACTTATATCAAGTTTATATAAAAGTGCCTTTTTATTCGTGCAATAAATTGACTCCCAAAATGTATAAACTAGTTGTTATGTTTACTTATCCTCTTAATCCCTGATGGGACATAAGGCCGTAACAAGCGATTGCCACTTTACTCTATCCTTTGCCATGTGCTGGGCTTGACCCCAGGTGAATCCGAATTCCTCCAGCTCTGTCTTAACAGTTCTCCTCCAGGTGGTGCGAGGTCTGCCACGCTTCCTCTTCCCTGGTGGTGTCTAGTTCAGTGCAACTCGTGGGATTCTTTCTGTGGGCATTCTCATGACATGGCCAAGCCATCTGAAACGTCTTTGCTTGATTTCATCTGCGATGTTCTTGCAGTTGCTCCTTTCAGTAGGTTTGCATTTGAAATCTTGTTGGGCCAGAATATTCTATGGATCTTTCTCAAGCTGGTGGTGTGGAATACTTCTACTTTGTGTAGGTCGCTCTGTGTGATTCTCCAACATTCTGAGCCATATAGCAAAACAGATTTTACGCTGCTGCTGTATATTCTTAGCTTGGTCTTAGTGCTGTAGTTGTTGGACTTCCAGATGGGTTGAAGCCTGGCGAATGCTGTTCGTGCCTTTGAGAGCCTTGCTTGAATGTCCTTTTTTGTTCCGTTGTCACCACTTACTATGCTGCCCAGGTAGGTGAAGTTTTCCACATTTTCTATTGGCTTGTCATTGAGGGTGATTGGATCAGTTAGTTTACTGTTAATTGTCATGACTTTGGTCTTGGTGGCATTGATGTTTAAACCAGTTTGCTGTGCATACATGTTCAAAATAGTTGTTTTCTCTTGCAGCTGTTTGTTTTCTGCTAGGTTGTTATGTTTGTCCCAACCTAATACTTAGATTATTATCAAGATAAATATCAAGATTCGTAACCAACTTTCTACCACTGTGAATCGTTGTTCATATACACATGCACGATGCACCCTGCCAATGTTAAACACATTCCCAATGCAAGTTTGTATTGAGCAACGTAGAGTAGAACGTTGAGTAGAACTACATACACGTTTTGGCAGATGAGTTTAGCATGCAAGTTCATCTGCATAGATGGGTTCATAGGTAAAATATATATCTATGGAGTTTAGAAGAGTTAAACATGAGATTATCCATTGTGAATTGTATGAAGGAAAAGAAAAGATGAGAATTTTTCAATTGAGATGTAGGTATGTAAACACAGTGTTCAGTGTTACTGAAGACGACCCTTCTGTACCAGTGTGACTTGGTATGTGTGTATCTGGAATGTGTTTTTGTTTACAAAGCATTACACGAGACGTCTATTTAGAGATAACACTATTTCAAAATAAGAAATGAATGTTTATCACTTGTTGTGTATCTGATATGTTATGAACCCATTTATTTCCTTTAAAAATAGCAAAGAAACTAGTTTGATGCGATATTTTTTTCTTCATTTCACCCTTCACTGAAATAAAGCCATATGAACAGTGAATATAAAATCTCTAAATGTTTGCAGAATAAATATCATTTTACTTGCATTTACATTCCCTTTGTGTTGTACATATTTGCATGAAGCTATATAATGAGTAAAGATCATGAGATACATATACTTTCTTCTGTAAGCAATCTTTTTTACAGAGATCTTTTAAAATTCTGGTAGATGTTCATAGATTGACTAAACAAAGATGATTTAACTAACAACGATAGTTAAACGATAACATAAACATAAAGGTGGGCCAAAGAGTGATTTTTAAGAAAAACTCTTTCACAAAGGCATACGATCCGTATTTGATTTTATCGATAACAGAGGTCAAGTTTACGCGCACAAAGAGTTCTGTATGAAAAACGCAAAAAATACTGAGGAAAGGAACATTTCGGAAATGAACAAAGTTACCAATCCATTGGTTCCCTTTCCAATATCCCATTTGTTAAAATCTCGAAAAGGATCCCAACATTTCTATCGAATGCTGTTACATAAAAACATAACGAGTAATCAACATTTTGCAAAATGGGAAGTTCAACATATATTCGGTCGTGACATCTGTGACAGAGAACGCGCTAGTCTTATTTTAGTAGCATTTAAAAGCACTAATGCTACCAAATTTCAATGGTTCCAACATCAGAACTTGCAACATAGTTTACCAACAAACTCACGCTTATATAAAATGGAATATGTTGACAGTGATTTATGTTCTTATTGTTCGAAAGAAAAACAGTCTGCTGTTCACTAACTCATGGAATGCACCTGTGTACGCCCCGTTTGGAATGAATTGAAACACTGGTTGTTCTCTGAAGCTCAGATAAATATAAACATATCCGAGGAAACAGTGCTTCTTGACTACAACCAAAGAAACTTTAATCCTCTCAGCATGATTATGACCATAACAACATATCACATATTTAAAAGGAGCATATAGCACAGAACACCAGATTTCAAAGATATAGTAGCTTTGAAATGTATGAAAATACACGAATTTAACCTAGCGTGGCAATGAAAATGAGCTTACATAAGGTGTAGTCGTTGATACAAAGTTATTAAGTAAAAGTTTTGAAATTACAAGGCCGTGGTAAGTGGGAAGTAAATCATATGACTGTATACTGAAAGATTATCATTGTGTTGGTGAAGTACTTAAAATTTACATGAGTTTGTGTTGAATTTGTTTGTTCGGCTTACATACTATACATTGTTGAATTATATCACATCTTATCTCATCCACCAAATGTATTTCATCATGATAGGGGGCTTCGTTTAAAATTATTTAATGAGTAGACCTTAGGCCATGTGCATGTATTTGCTTATATCAACATAGTTAATTAATTACAGTAAGTATTGGATCAGTTAACTCCGTTTAATGAATTAAAATTCAGTTGATATTGGGTATTTAAGAAATGATTTTGATACAAATATTCAAGTCAATAATATGGTGCGGCAGTTCTCAAGAACCATTCGACAAATAAAACATAAGATCCATTGAATGTACATTTAGTACTAGTCCGTAAAATTTTTATAAACATTTTGAAATACATGTCCATACTAACTTAGTTTTTGAAAGTCTTTTCAACTTTAGTGGGGCCATTGGCAATTTTGTCCTAGAACCAATAGATTTAATGGAGCCAGAAAATAAGCTTGCGTAACTCACATTTGTTCACATTGTGGACAATTATTGTAATGTATAAATATGTCGGCGCTCTTTTGCGTGAACTCATAAAACACAATTGCGGAGGCCGCCAAAGAGCTGTATAAGAGACAGGCGTGTGTACATCAATGCTGCAACGTATTGTATATAGACGTATGCGCATACACGTAATTAAACTCTAACATTCCAACTAGGTACGATAGCTACAGGGACACTATGTCCGCTATCGATTTAACTACCACTACCCCGGACATAGCTAGTAATACCGAGTGGCAGGTATATGATGATCCGTGGGGAAGTGACCACTTTCCCATACTTATTACCCTTAACAATTTCTTACCACCAAATAATTCAAACGTTGAAAATTGTCCCCAAAACCCTAAATTCCATTACAACAAGGCTGACTGGGATAAATTCAATGCACTTTGCAACCAACTAAACCCAGCAGACCTTGAAAATAAAGACCCCGAAACATTTTCCAATAACTTCACTATTGCTATCATAAATGCTGCCAAACAATCCATCCCCTTCTCCGCCCCCAAAATCTCTAACCTACAGTTCCCTGGTGGACTGCGCGCAAACGGCGTAAAGCGGCCTTTAAGAAGGCAAAACTCAACACTTCAAAATTACCTTATGCTAGGCAATTAAAAAATAAAGTAACCTCTCTCATAAAACAAACCACAACACTGGGGAAACTTCTGCGAGGAGTTGAATGGCAAGGCCAATTCCAAAGAAATTTGGAATAAACTCCGAGTCATACGTGGCGGCAAACGCAGGGGCAAAATCCCACTAATAAATACTCTTCAAAAACCTAAAGAAAAAGCTAACGCAATTGCATCACATTTTGCTAAAGCAAGCAAAAATAGTAATAACTCTCCGGAGTTCTTACAACACAAACATAACACCGCAAGCACCGCAAAACAACCAACATACAACACACCAATCAACAAAGCATTCACTATGGAGGAGCTTCACTTTGTATTAAATAATAGGAAAAAGGGAACAGCCCCAGGGCTAGACCTAACTTCCTACCAAATAATTAATAAGCTACCCCCCCCCCCCCCCCCCCCCCCCTCCCCCTTAAAGGTTAGATGAAATGACATATGGTCACATTCGTATTCCTTGAAAAGGGGTTTCAATTTGACAATTGCTCGATTTTAAATTTCTGAAATCGACCCATAAATTACTTATATACGTATTTTTAAAAAAGTGCCTAATTAAGCCCCGGCGACCAGAATGAAAGTGGGCGGGGGTGGTCGCTGAAGCGTATCGTGTTGTGACGTACGTAGAGGAGCCTCATCATGGCCGCTAATCATAATTTAACGCGTTTTCCCCACTTTTAAACTGCTAATATAAGACAGAAAACTTCATTAAAACAACCCCAATTTTCGATAAACGGATTACTTAACTATTCAACTAGAGATTTCATATGGTTACATCAACATGGGCGTGCTTAATAAGAGTGCATTCTGCGCTTTTGTATAGTATGTTTGTTTCTGCACATCAACACACAATTTTCAGTTTAGCGGACCATATAGATGTTTCTTCCAGATCAAAGTGGAGTAGTGTTGTTACAGCAAATTAGTTTACGCAATTAAGAAGCTGATTATGTGAGAAGGAAGGAGTGTAATTATGTGTGTACAGATAACAAGTTTACCAGACCGATTCAATTATATAACAAATGGCAGGTCGGTGACCAGCATGTCATATATGTTTATTGTCAAACGTCCTGTCTTGGTGACACAAAGGAAATACGAAATAAACATTAACGCGACATTCAGTCTAGATGTTGTCAGCCAATGAAATTATTTTTAGTGTAAAATGGTCATAACTATTTGGTTTTCTATCTTGCCATTTGCAAAAAGACCTTTGCTGAAAGAGGGTTATTATTTGACCATCTTCTGTTTCCAAGTACTGTCATTGATGGAATTATAGGTTTACATTTTGTGTCTAATGTGCATTTGGATATTCATATTGTCCTTTTGGATACGTTTATAAGGTAAGTTTCTTACATTAATTGACACTCTTGATGAATTGTCAATTTAATACGATGTTTATTTGATTATATTTGATTAACCACGCATTTTATTGAAAACATTATCTTATTATCTATTAGATTCTGAATGTTTTAATGTGTAATAAGTGATAACTAAATCGTAAAATGTAACATGGGATGCGATGTTTTCGTAGGTGGATTCGTTGCTAATGAAATTCTTTTGATGTTTTAAAATATGTGGTGAGTTGTTGTAATGTACAGTTAGTAAATTAGGTTGTCGGTTTATTAGCGACGTTTAAAAACAGGATGTTGTGAAATGCTGTTATTGTCGATGGCTTACAATAGGGCCTACTTCGCCGGCGTGCTTATCTCACGTTTGTTGTTTTATTTTAAACTCAAACATTCTCTAACAAAAAATAACAACAACACCGACTATCTGATTTCGTTGTCTCAACTATACCTCGTTCATATTATCATATCTTGGTTTCATTTTGTCATCTTATATATCATTAGCATTGATTTATCCTATGTCTACGAACGCCTATGAATCCACCGTCTCTCACTAGTTATATCAATTATATTTGATATATATATAACGATATTTTGGTACATTTGTAAAGTGAAACTTGATAACTAACATTACTCTAACAGTTTACAGCAGAACAGCGATGTGGCATTATTGCAAAGCGTAGATATAACAGATTAACTGACCGATTCCCCAGTGTTTGCCATTGTAAATAGTAAGCGAATGTTTACACCCCGTCCCTTCACGTACGTCACTTCCGGTATCTTCCAACTCTCTAAGCCCCGCCCCATTTTTGGTTTGTTGGTCACGGGTGAAAAGCAGACGATGTTTTTCGGTGTTTTTAAGTCGCTCTAGTTTAATATACATGTAGGAACAACATATGGATTTTTTTGGGGTCGCGTTTTTCACAAAATAGTCTAATGAACCAATTGCAGTTAAGAATTCAATAGAAAATAATTGATTTCGGCCTTCCTTTAATATTCTCCTAAATCTATATAACACCATTTGGCAACAGGGCAAGCTTCCAACCAACTGGAAGGAAGCTTTAGTAATCCCAATTCCTAAACCAAATAAACCCTCCGGGGACCCCAATTCCTATAGGCCCATCTCCCTAACCTCAAACCTCTGTAAAGTAATGGAATCGATGGTAAAACATCGCCTGCAAACACACCTAAACACCAATCCCTTAAACAACGACCAGAGTGGCTTCACTCCGGGTCGTTCTACCTTAAACAATCTTGCTCGCCTAGAGCAAGATATTAAAGTAGGCCAAAACAAAAAGCACTATACACTCGCAATCGTCCTGGATTTTTCCAAAGCTTTTGATATGGTGTGGCATAACGGCCTTATCCAAAAAATAACTAAAAAAGGCCTTTCAGGCAACATAATTAATTACATCCAGGATTTCCTACACAATAGGCAAATAACTGTCGGGGTAGAAAACCAAAAATCTGAAAAATTTCCTTTGGAAAATGGCACCCCACAAGGCAACTTCCAAACGCAAGGCATAACTCTTGCCAGTTTGCATTACTGGCTGATATAGGCCTTGCAGTATTTCCCTCGCTTTGCTGTGTCAAGATAGTGAATCGCTGCACCAGAAATGCATAGCGGGCCTTGATTTCTAAACACAGATTTTGTAAGGAAATACTGCAAGGCCTAAATCAGCCAGTAATGGAGACTGGCAGGAGTTATGCCTTGCATTGGGAATATGCCCACAAGGGATGACCCTTTCGAAGGCATCTCACCAAAAATAAACACCTCCAAATTTGCAGACGACGGTGCCCTATGGGTACGTTGTAATAACCTCCATACTTCTACCACCTTACTGGGGGCGGGATAGCGCAGTGGTTAGCGCGTTTGGCTTCGGATCAAGAGGTCCGGGGTTCGAATCCCGCCAGGGGCACGGCAACTTTGTCTGCAGTAGAGAACTGTTCTACACGCAGTCAGGTTTGGGTGCAATGCTACATTGAATTTCAGTGCAGTACCACCCATGGTTCGCTAGTTCCAGCCGTTGCTCGCAGGTTTCACCGCAAAGCATAGCCACATGGCGTTGCGGGCTTTCTCCCTGCCATAATACTAGCAGCCGCGATATAAGTGAAATACTCTTGAAAGCGGCGTTAAACACCAACTCACTCACTCACTCACTCTACCACCTTACTCCAATCCGCACTTAATAAAGTCGACCAATGGGCCGACAAATGGGGCTTTTAGCTAAATGCGGAAAAAACCATAGGGGTAGTATTTAAGCATAAAAATATGCGCCCTATCTCCCCCAATCTCTACCTAAAAAATAACAAAATAAACTTCCAAAAACAAACTAAATTTTTAGGGCTAATCTTTGACGAGCATCTCACCTGGGAAGCTCACGTCAAAGACCTTAAACTTAGATGCTCGAAAGACCTTAATGTATGGGGAGCAAATAGGCAAACCTTACTCCAACTCTATACCTCCCGAATAAGGTCCAAATTGGACTACGGGGCTCCGATATATAACTCCCTAAAACCTACTCTCATCAACTCCCTTAATTCTATCCAATACCAGGCATTAAAATTAGCCACACGCACTCAAAAGGGTACCTCACTCGAAGCACTCCAAGCCATAACTGGCGAAATTCCCCTCGCAACCAGACCAACTCACCTTAAACTTCTGGGCTGGAACTTCAGAGGACCCTCTTATAAGGGATATGCTTAGCAGCATATATATACCCTCTAAATTCTTTAAAGCTTTATTCAATAAATACCCACTCCGCGCACCCATCTCTCATCGCGTAAATTCTCTTATATCCCAAGCTGAGATGGGCCATATTAAACTCCCCACAAAATGTACGGTGCTTCACCCTATCCCCCAACTTCCGGCTCCCAAAATAAATCTCCATCTCAGCAAAATAACTTCTAAACAAAACCCTCAACTCGCGCAAACAACCGCACTTCACAACATACAGGAACACTGGCCCGACTGGTGTCACATTTACACAGACGGGTCAAAGGACCCGGAAGCACGCACAACAGGTGTAGGCATACATTTCCAACATCCACAACCTTATTCATACTCCAATAGGCTTCCAAACGACCAATCGGTCTACAATGCTGAGCTTATGGCCATCGCAATTGAAAATTATCGCAATCAAAATTAAAAAAACCAGGACAAAATTCTCATCCTTTCGGACTCACTCAGTGCTTTAGAAGCACTCAAAAACAAATCTACCAAAACCCGTCCTGGTTTAATTTCCAATATTCTTCATACCATCCATTCTCTTAACAATCAGGGCAAGGCAGTAAAACTCCTATGGGTACCAGCTCATGTCGGCATATTTGGCAACGCAAAAGCCGACAAAGCAGCAAAGGAGGGCCTTAAACTTCCAAATTCACTTCCTTTTTACCATTCGAAACAAGAGGCAAAAAGCCTTTCAAAATCTTATGTAAAGCAGGCATGGCATAAGCAATATTCAAACTCCACCAATGCCCACCATACCAAACAAATTCTCCCTAAACCACTAGGCAAACACAAAATTTACTCCAAAAACTAAAATATTGATAGGGCAATATTTAAGCTCCAAACGGGACATACTAAACTAAATTCCCATCTCCATAAAATCAAACTAAAAGCTTCACCCACATGCCCACACTGCCTGCAAGCAGAAACAATCCACCACATTCTCACAGAATGTCCACAATATGCGGCCTTCCGCCAAATACTCAACCTAACTCTAAGGGCCAACAAAATCCCACCACAAAACATTAATCCAATATTAAATCCAAACAATGACCAAAATACCTTCCAAGCATTAGGCACTTATCTCAAAGATTCGGACCTCCTGGCCCGAATCTAAAAACATAAACAAACTCAATTCCAAACCTAACAACTCATACCACTCCACCCCCCTTTCCATTCCTTTTATCATGTTTTAGTCTATTTTGTAAATTTGTGTACGAAAGCTTTGTGTTTGTTTGTGTACATGTGTTGTGTTTACCATTTACTGAATTGTTGTAGAAAACGCAAATCTGCATATTCAGTTTGTAAGTATATATGAATCCTTTGCGAAAGTATGACAGTTTGTAGGTTTGCCTGTGTTGCCTTGTTTATCTTATTGTATCTTGCGAGTGTTTCTGGACAGATATATTCGTATATGTATGCATTTTAATGTATAAGAGTATGTGTGCCTGAGTGAACTGCTCTGTCTCTCTCTCTTTTCGAGTTCACTAGCATAACTCATTGCAGTATAATTTGGAAATAATCGACGCAAGGATTTGAAACATGTGTGTCTTATAAGCATATTTGAATACGTTATGAATACTATTTATAAATGTTATGAATTTCTTAGTATCCCCACCTATACTTGAGTGTACGTAGACATCTGTTGAAATTCCATTATAATTCCATTTTTAAGAATAATAATATTACTGTATGTAATTGTGGCAAGGTGCTACTAAACATAGTATACATAAGAATAAAACACATTTAAAAAGAAATACATAGGGTGATGTAAATGACCCAGTGATACAGTATGGATTATAGATGTTTACGAACGGATCTCATTGTATCAACATATTCCACCATAACTTTGCGAAATAGTCGTATCTGATTGGCGTCTGTAAAAAATCAGAGACGGTATAATTTGGCTGTACATTGCCCTGTTTACTTCGTCTCCTGCGCAAGAATGCACTTATTGCCAAGCGAGAAAAACGAATGCGTTAATTCTGCAAATACTTACATGCATGAATATGTTGTAAATGAGCTTTTGTTGTGATTAAAATGGCACATAATAAATAGTTTTATAACATGGTTATATTTGGGATAACACTACCTTCAATAGTACAAATTATTGTACTTTTTCGGGCCGTATCTGAAAGCGTTTAAAATTAGACCCGAAACGGGGAAAGTTAACAATGCAGTTGGAAAATTCTATCATTCAAACAAATTGACATTTCAGAAACATTCTTGAATAAATTCAGTGCGCGTTACAAAATAGTTAAAGCCGGGCATTATACCATCCAAAAACTATCGGAATGCAAAATACACTTACCTAAAACTTTATTTTCAAAATCTTCGCAATAATACCGATGTTTATTTTGAAAATATTGCAGAAATAATCTTGAATGTAGACGCCGATTGCAAAACGCTACCGTCTATAGAATAGAGTGAGCTCCGAAACTTTCGCTGTTTCCGACACATTATAACAAACTACGTTATAGTTCTAAATTATTCATTTAAAGCTATAATAATTCCGTTATATACCGTGGATTTTCAAACACAGTAACTTTATTTCCTAATTATGAACCATTGTGGCTACGGATATGGTGATTGTTGGTCAGTAGAATAAAGCCTTACACTAAAGGCCAAAAGAAACGTTACCCCACTTCTTTTTTTAATAACTTTTTAAGTATCAATGATATTTGAGAAATGAATGGTTCAAAAGAAAGCTGAATAACGTAGCTTTATGCTTATAACACGTTTAAAAATCCTGATGGATTCATATTGTGGCAAAATGCAGCTTGTTTAAGAAGTTTAAGATTGTCCGGTTTTCGACCAGGCTGGTAGTAACCAATAAATGTGATTTAGATGTCCAGAAGAAGTTGAAAGTTAACTTTTACGTTTGTGACTAGACAAAAAGGTTGTATGCTTTACATCATAACCCCTAAACGATGAAAATACTGTTATTGAGTAAGTTTAAGTGCGAAACTTATGAAATATATTTTTCTAGTCATTAAAGATATTTTCTCGTAATTTACCTTAGTGAAAACGAGTTTACTGTATTGTCAAATGACTTAATAGTATTTAGGAACACAGACGATTAATTTTGTGAACATTTTTGCTTGAAAATGAAAACTTTTAATATTTTTTTCTGGCACCTGGCGTCGTGACCTCGAAGGGGATGTAAAGAAAAGCGGATACACCTGGAACCAGCTGGAGAGGGAAGCCCAGAACAGGGGAATCTGGAGAGCAGTAGTGGACCCCACGAGGGGTGACAGGCCTAAGTAAGTAAGTAATATTTTTGTCTATCACCCAAACGCATTATCACTCAAATATAGCCAAATTCAAGCAGCATTTGCATGAACTGAATGCTTCTACAGGGTATAAAAGGTGCCTTCTTTGCATTATATGGCACACATATACGAAACCATGCCGCGATTGACCAGTGGAGAAAGCGAAAGAGCTCTAGGGATGTTACAGCTTGGGTCGACCAACAACGATGTTGCGAATGCTATTGGATGCCACAATATGAATCCATCAGGATGTTAAACGTGTGATTAGCATAAAGCTACGTTATTCAGCTTTCTTTTGAACCATTCATTTCTCAAATATATTTTATACTTAAAATGTTATTAAAAAAAGAAGTGGGGTAACGTTTCTGTTGGCGTTTAGTGTATAGACTGAAGGTAAAATGATTCTCAATCCATATGTGTGATGTCATGCCTTTTCTGAATAGCTGAAAAAATTCAATTGGACAACTGTTTCAAATATTTGAAAAAAACATGGAAATAACAACTAGGTTGATGGCAGTGCATTCCACGAGAGATCGAAAATATAACAAAATAATAGCCTTGACAGTGAACTAGTGATAAGCCCTCATGTGTATGTATGCATACTTAAATATCGAACAAACATCGCATTTCGTTCAGTATAAACATATTCCAGGAACAATTGTGACAAATGAAAAAAAAAAATTAGTTTAATCTGAAAAAAAAACAATGATTTGTATCGGTCTTTAATGATTTGTGCTGCGTCTTACATAACGTGCGTCACCCTTCATTGATCATGGTAATTCGCGTCCTGATGTAATTACATGTACACATGTTGACACCTTCATGTGTTCTTATTGATTTAACGCACAAGTATTATATAACATGTGATGAGGAAGGGAGTACCGACCCTCACTGAACTATTTGTGTATTTCAACAAGCTTCAATGATCACGTACATTAACAGACTGTGTATAGTAAAGGCTCAGTAGAATATCGTATCCATGTCAACACGCAATCATAAACTAATTACTTACTTTGTTTCCGCATGGATAAACACAGAAAACACATGCATTTGCTGTCAGAAAAAAGTTATTTATGAGCTCTACATTTAAGGTTGTACTGTAAAGATGTATAACCTCCTAAAAACCCAAACTCAGAGGAATATCGATAAAATAAATAGAATAATTGTCAATCATTGACAAATACCATGTTTATCTCATCTCATCTCATGAGATAGAAGAGTAATATATTCTTACTCGTGGCTGCTACACAATTTGTTCAACCTCACTCGATAAGATAATCATGGTATTAACGAACAAAATATCCGCTGTATATTTTATTTCCATTTATTTAATTGTATTGTACATAACGAATATACACTTCGGACATTTGTTCTCAGTGATCCACCACATATGCTATTAGTTTGATTGTTGTAAACAGTAGCAAGTTAACTATAAAACACATTAATTAAACATAGTATTTATCATAACATATATCTTGTCTTCACAAATCGAACATAAGCCATATTAGTTTGCTACAATCTAAATATAATCTTAACTGTGAGAAGAATAAACGAATATTCAAATTAAAGTACAGGTATTGAACAATATATGAATCGACGCAATACTTAATTATCATATCCTATAAACATGAATACACATTAGTGAATGAGAGAGTTATGAAACGTAGAATTTGATGTCACTTTATTGTATGATAAATGTATTCATGATAAGACACGTGCTTAAAAACCACTTATTAGAATATGAATACAAAATACAAACATCTAGCACACACTGTTTGTGTAACTTCATGGATATTTAGAGTTAACGACACTTCCAATAACCGTACACAGTGTAGATTGTGTGTTTGAATGTTTTGGAGAGTTTATTATGAGTGTGTATGAAGTTCGGTGAATCAGTTAGCATCTTTTAGGGTGAATCAATGTGACAGTCTGTATGTGTCACTGCATCAGATTGAGTGAGTTGGGTTAAAGGTATGCAAGAAGTATTGGCCTTTATGTATGTTTATCCATATACAATTTTAATTTATATATTTCTTTCTTGTTCAATAAGGTAAAACTTGTGTCTTATAGGCTCTAGTAGGCAAGGTTTTTATGTGTGTAGTGTAATGCTGTATAATAAATTATTATTATCATTATAATTATTAACATTATCCAAAAATGGGAACACGTTTTCAACATAAGACGGTAATATTACCCAATAACTTGCCTATTCCTACTAATAGAAGGGTATCCGGATAAGATATTCTGTCCGGATTCCAGTATTCTTAGAAACATACTTTCCGGAAAAAATATCTGAAAGAATATGGGCGGATCTGGGATACGGGAGAGTATTCATTTCCGGATTCCTGGATACCAAATGGGTAAGCATACGGGAGAATCCGTCAGGTATCCGGAAATTGGATTCCACTAGTTTATGTCCTGTGTATCTGCTCTATCGAGATGTCATTAATCACTTACATTAACCTCCAGTTTGGTTTTCAGGAATACTTTGGAACTAATCGCGGTTACAGTCGTGTAATGGTTTCACTAAGTAATCACTTTCCAGCTCTGTATCCATTTGGCGATAAACAACTTTGCGTCCATCAATCATGATATCGATAATGAGCATCACAACTTATCTCATACTTCAAACGTTGCAGCTTTCCATTAGTTCTTAATCTTTTAAACTACTGGACTCTAAAATCAGCAATCGGGAGATCCTGGAACCGGTTGATTGATATTCAAACCGTCTCTGTTTCATGGCCACTTGTCCATACTTTAAAGAATAAGTGAAGTTATATTCAATAATGTTATTGACTCCAAACCTCCGTTGTGGTCTAATCTAACCAAATTAACGAGAAGTCAAATGATAACAGATCGTTACAATGTTACAATTGTAAAATGTAATTTATCCACCTTAGGTGCTTGTGTTAAATTTGCTATCACCCTTCAGAAATGATTGTTGCGTTTGTGAGAATATTTATATATCTAATCGAATCATGGTTCTAGGTTTGGATGACGAAGTTTATCAAACCAGCGTTTCTTTTGCCCGTGAATTTACTGTTGATTAAAGTATGATTTTGATTGTTTCCACGCCGAGTCGTTTTTAGAGAAGATCGTCAAAAGACAGCCAATCTACATACACGCACAAACGAAAGTTAAAAATTCTTTATGACATGTTACACATGGAAACATCTATCTGTGTGTTTACTGTTAGTCAGAGCCACGTCAAGCAAAACGGTTTCCCCACTGAGTCGTTGTTAATAAATTATTAACAACGTTCTTTACCTATGTAACTTAAGATCTCCGTTTTCACAAGAGTCTAAACCATATTGATTCAGATCGATCAAACAGTTAGTATATTCGGTAATCACAACACAGATATTTTGCTGGAAACATGTTGTATACCGCGATCCTTTTCATCACCATGCTCAGTAAGTACATTATTCTGTTTTTAAATGACAACACGACCTGTATACACAATTAATTGGTTTATGTCTTTGTAACAAATATAAGTATAGCAGTAAAATCGGAACTTACTAAAATTTGTGTTATAACTTAATATCACTCGCGTACATTTAAATCTTTGTTCCATGTAAATGTTTTATTGGTTTTTATAACATCTCGATACTGTTGGCGGCCGGAAGTTAGCAGCAGATTCGTTTTTAGTTCTTCGTTCTTCGAAGAACGAAAACTAGACAGAAGAGAAATGTTTAGTTCGTCGTTCTTCGAACGAAGAACTAAACAGAATACACAATTTTAGAACTTCGTTCTAGAATATATGGACAATTTTAGTTCTTCGTTCTTCATTATTTCTTTGTAATTCAATTACTTAACTTTGCCTACAACCGACTGGAAGAGGGTCGGCCGATCACGGGATAGAGCTGCCAGAACCTTGTCACGAGTCCATTAACTCATCTCTTTAATAAACATACACGCTATACAAATAAACGTGTGTCTTTTAGGACACAGACTGAATCAACAGTAATGTTTCATTTTTCGATGTTCAAATAACCAACAACCAAAGAGAAATATTGTTTTAGTTCTTCATTTCTGGAAGCACTAGAACACTGGAATATCTTACAATGTAGTTATAACACAATCAATTTATTTTACCCACACTAGTGTGAGATGGTCGGATAAACAGAACAAAATCAAACATGAGTCAGTTAACAAACTCTGGCTGATTATTCCTGTTTAGTTCGAAAACAAACGAAAGAGAAGAACGAAAAATTGGACAGTATTACTTTTCTTTACCTACAGCAATGTAAGATGATCGGCCGATCACGGGATATCTGAACGCCAGTTAGTAAATAGACTATCGCTGTTAGAACCCTGCCTTTGGCCCACTTACTTGAATCCCTAATAAAGTTGTTCGTTCCTCGAAAACGAAGAACTAGAGAGTATAGAATATGTCAGTTATTCGTTCTTCATTCTTTGTCATATACACTTTCATTATTTTACCTGCACTAATGTAAGGTGGTCGGACAATCAGGGGATATGTTAACTTCAGTCATTAAATAAACTTTGGCTGATAGATTCCTGATTTGTTCTTCATTTTCGAAGAACGAAGAACTAAAAAACTGGGATGTTTTAGATGTTCGTTCTTCGAAGAACGAAGAAATAGACAGTGTGGAATATTTTAGTTCTTCGTTCTTCGTTGTTCATTCTTCGTTGTAATACATTTACTCCAATTTACCTATACTGCTGTAATGGTCTGATGATCAGGGGATATGTTAACTTCAGTTAAACTTTGGCTGATAGATTCTTACTTTGTTCTTCATTTTTCGAAGAACGAAGAACGAAGAACTAGAAAACTGGGATATCTTAGTTGTTCGTTCTTCGAAGAACGAACAACAAGACAGTATGGACGATTTGAGTTATTCGTTCTTCGTTGTTCATTCTTCGTTGTTATACACTTACTTCACTTTACCTATACTAGTGTAAGGTGGTCGGACAATCAGGGGATATGCTAACTTCAGTCATGAAATAAACTGGGTGATGTATTCCTGATTTGTTCTTCATTTTCGAAGAACGAAGAACTAGAAAACTGGGCTGTTTTAGTTGTTCGTTCTTCGAAAGAACGAAGAACTAGACAGTATGACCTAGTTTAGTACTTCGTTTTTCGTCTTTCGTTCTTCGTTGTTCATTCTTCGTTGTAATACACTTACATTGTTTTACCTGCACTAGTGTAATGTGGTCGGACAATCAGGGGATATTACAACTTCAGTTAGTTTATAAACTCTGGTTGTTGATGTTGTGGACATGATGGACAACCTCAAATAATGCCATTTATACTCGTAAAAATTTCAATTTCAATTTCAAATGTCAATTTTCCGAATTTTAGTGCTGGTCCGTAGTAGAGTGAGTGATTGAGTGAGTTATTGTTTAACGCCGCTTCGGCAGTATTGCAGCCATTAGCGGCGAGATATTTAATTTATTAGCCTAATTTAAAAAAGAAAATTGCTATTGAAAAACAGAACACGGCACGAAGGCCGTAAAAACATCAGCGTTATCACAAGTTGAATAAAAGCTGATAATGAAAAGTTAAAATTTACAATTTGTCAATAAGGTGTATAGCCTTCAAAAAATCTAAAACACGATGCTCACCGAATTGAGTAAAAACTTGATTGATTGAAATAGAAGGATAAAAAGTTTCCCTGATATGTGCAGTGTCCCAACACTCACATATAATGTGTTTGATTGTGAGAGGACACTGACAGGGTATACATACCGGGGGATCTTCCCCCTTTAAAAGATATGAGTGTGTAAGATGAGAGTGTCCAATACGACATCGTCGTAGGACACAAGCTTCCTGTCGGGTAAAAGATGATAGAGATTTGTATCCTAAATGAGGTTGAATAGTGTGAAGTTTGTTATGATGTTGTTGGTCCCATTGGGACTTCCAACGTTGTTTAATGTAAGATTTAATAGCAGGTTTGGAATCCGTATATGGAACTTTAGTGAGAGAAATATGTTTGAGGTTTAATGCTGATTTAGCTACCGAGTCAGCTTTGTTATTGTCTCTTATACCCATATGGCTAGGAAGCCAGCAGAAGACGATGTCACATTGGAGACATGAATTATGAAGTTCTAAAATATCCCTGATAATTGGGTGATCACTCTTACAGTTTTTAATTGCTTGTAGGCAAGAAAGTGAATCAGAAAAAATAATGTAATTATTAGGAGTTGAGTTTTTAATGTGATGGACGGCCTTAAGGATGGCCTTAGCTTCTGCAGTGAATATGCTGCTGCCATCATGCAGCCTTGAAGCATATGTTGTTGAAGGTGTCACAGTTGCTGCTGCAACTGTGGGTCCATCCTTAGAACCATCTGTGTAAATTGGTTTATAATCTGCGAAAAAATCACGTAGTTCAAAAAATGCCTGTTGAAATATTAATTTGTCCGTATTTGATTTTTTATGACCACCTGCCATGGCGGAGTGGCAAGCAGACCGTGCTCTGCTATTGTTGTTAGGTCGATATCAGAATCTTCAACATGTTGTTGAAGTCGGATACCGAGTGGTGGAATTGCTTTAGGTTTTGAGATATACAACTGCTGGTATTCAGGATTGAATACGCAGTTGTATGCAGGATTTGAAGGGTTTGATTTTAATTTGGTTATATATTGAAGTGATAGCTTGATGCGCCGATCTTCAAGAGATGGCTCATCAGCTTCATCGTAAAGGCTTTCAACAGGTGAAGTTCTGAAGGCCCCAAGACAAAGCCTGAGACCCTGGTGATGGATTGTGTCTAGCATTTTAATATAAGAGGGGCGAGCAGATCCATATATTATGGATCCATAATCTAGTTTGGAGCGGATGAGTGATCGATAGAGATGAAGAAGAGTTTCTTCATCTCCACCCCATTTATTATTTGAAACGACCTTTAAAAGGTCTAATGCCTTTAAGCATTTAGCTTTAAGGCTTTTAATGTGTGGGATAAATGATAATTTACTATCAAATGTGAGACCAAGTAACTTGGCCTCAGGAACGACTTTGATTGGAGTTTTATCTAGAAATAGTTCTGGATCTTGGTGCATTTTGCGCATATTGCAAAAATGCACGCAATATGTTTTAGCTTTGGAAAATTTGAAGCCGTTTTCCAACGACCATTGATGGATTTTATTGAGGCAGAGTTGCAATTGGCACTCGATTGATGGCATATTTTTACCTCTGCAGGAAACTCCAAAATCGTCAACAAAATGTGAACCATCTGTATGGTCATTTAAGACTTTAGCCAAGCTGTTGATTTTGATGCTAAATAATGTGACAGATAAAATGCTACCTTGTGGGACACCCATTTCTTGATCAAATAAATCAGAAAGGGTGGAGCCCACGCGCACTTTAAATTGGCGATCATGTAAAAAATTGGAAATAAAATGAGGCATACGACCTCGCAAGCCAAATTCAAATAAATCTTTTAGGATGCCATGCTTCCATGTAGTGTCGTAAGCTTTTTCTAAGTCGAAAAAGATAGACACAGCATGTTGTTTGTTAATAAATGCATCACGAATAAATGATTCTAAACGAACAAGATGATCAGTGGTACTACGTTGTTTGCGGAAACCACATTGAATATCAGTTAGTAATTTATTAGTTTCCAAGTACCAAACTAGACGATCATTGATCATCCGTTCCATAGTTTTACATACACAACTTGTTAAGGCTATAGGACGGTAGTTGGAAGGGTCTGTATGATCCTTCCCATGTTTTGGGATTGGCACAATAGTAGCATTGTGCCAACAAAATGGAAATTCACCTGTTTCCCATATATGATTAAATAGCTGAAGTAGAACCTCAAGGCAAGGTTCCGGTAAATGTTTTAAAAGCTGATAATGGATTTCATCAGGGCCAGTTGCTGTATCATGAGCTTTAGAAAGTGCAGTTTTCAGCTCTGACAAGGAGAAGTGTTAATTATAATCTTCTCCATTGTCAGATTTGAAATTTTGGAAAGCAGGGACATAATTTGCAGATGAAGAATTTTTATAGATTGTTTCAGCCAACTTATTGGCAATGTCAGATTTTGATGTAAGAAGGTCATCATTGACCTTAAGATGTTTTATTGTAGATTTGGAACCTTTACCTTTAATTCTACTAGTCATATTCCAGACTTTACTGATAGGTGTTCTGGAATTGATCTTAGAAACATAGCCTCTCCAAGATTCGCGTTTTTGTTGGTTGACTGTGCGTCGAGCTTTAGCTCGTGCCTTGCAACAGTTATCTAAGTTAATTCTTGTAGGTCGTTTACTGAGCTTGCGTTCAGCTTTTTTACGTGCCTTAATGGCAGTATCGCAGGTTTCATTAAACCATGGCTTCTGAATGCGTGGATTTGCTGAGGTTTTAGGAATAGTTTCAGTTGCTATATCAATGAGACCTTTAGAAAAGACCTCAACAGGATCAGTTGCATTGATTATTTCATCATATATAATATGTTCACGGCAGAGGGTAGAAAATGTACCCCATTCAGCCTTGGAAAATTTCCAACGAGGATTGTGCTCCTCGGGAATAGTTGATGAGGGTTCTAATACAATGGGGAAGTGGTCGCTCCCACATGTATCCTCATGGACTGACCATGAAAAGTCATGTAAAAGGGATGCATCAGTTACTGATAAATCTATAGCTGTATATGATCCTGTAGCAGGATGTAGATATGTGTTTGAACCATCATTGAATAGACATAAATCAATTATGGTGAGGAAACTTTCGATAATTTTACCCCTAGAGTCTAGGGTATTACTACCCCAGAGGGGATTGTGACCGTTGAAGTCACCCAGGATAATAAAAGGTTTAGGTAATTGGGTAACAAGTTGATCAAGATCTTTTATAGTAAGATCTTGAGATGGTGGAATATATAAAGAACAAAGAGTTAAAGTTTTGAATAATGATAAGCTGACAGCTACAGCTTGTAATTGTGTTTTTAATGGAATTAATCTGTGGATAATTCCATCACGTACTAAAATTGATGCACCCCCCTTAGCCCTATCAGCAGAAGGGGAAAAATAATTATAAAAAGTGAATGGTCTCATTGCAACTGTATCAGATTCTTTAAGATGAGTTTCTTGAAGGCAAATAGCTTGGGGATTGTATTGTTGGGCCAACAAGCCCAATTCATTAAAATTGACCTTAAAGCCTCGACAATTCCACTGGAGAATCGCCATGGATGCTAGGATGAAATAAAATATTAAAAGCCTCATGATGGAGGTTTTACAGGAGAAAGACGACGGTCCTTGGACCGAGCCCTGTGCCCCTTTTTGGGGGAGTTGTTGAGAGATGCTGTGTGGCGAAAGGATTCAGACAGAGAGGTTTATCATCAGTGGATGATATTACCAGAAATCGAGGAAAGCTGCTTGAATTTGCATTAGAAGTTGAAGTTAATGATGAAGGTTTTGAATTTGTTGATTTTGCAAGTTAGTTGATTTTGATGCTGTTGCCTCTTCCTCAGAAGAGGGACAATCATCCGTTGAAAGATTGCGCTTGTTTTTAGCTGATCTGGTCATGTTGGGTTGGTAAATATTCATCAACCTGGATCCCCACCCACCACGGAGCACCAACAAGGTCAATGCTGTGTCAGCGGGTCTCCTGCTGACAGCACCGGGGATACCAGGATGATATACTCCACTAAAACGTTGCCAATGTTTCACTGGATTGGCCCATTGGCCACCGCTATCTTGGAAGCTGAGTAAAGTTGATGAATGTGTGCAAGATTGCACTAAGAGAGAGTGCCGAGAGTAGGGATAGTACATCAGGAAGGAAAGCATTGTTGAAAGGTGGTGAAGGTATGCAAGAGAGAACCAAGAAAGTAAAGAAACTAATTGTAAAGAGAGGTAGCAGCGTAAGAAGAAGGATAGCAAAGATGTGCGCAACCAAGTGCTTGGCATGACCAGCCGATTGACCAGACCGGACCAATCTGGCCACCTGTCTAGATGAAGTCGGGGCCGAAGCAGTGTATTGGTCAGTGGTAGCATTCTGCTACACACAATCCTCAACAACCAGGCATCCTTCCTCCACCCGTACAGGTCGCAGTCCACGGCAAACAGACTGCCCCCTTTTAGTCGCCTCTCACGACAAGCAGGAGGAACTGAGGGCCTATTCTAACCCGGGCACCCCACGGGGCGTCCGTAGTAGAACTATGATTAATAAAAACAATAAAATATCGGTTTGCATGAATTTGCACAAGCTTAGACAACCCTTGGTGGTGCAGCAAAATCAATAATCAACCAGTGGCAATTACAGCATTTGAAGCTGCAGTGGCGAAACAATTTTCAACACCTGTTTACAAACGATGATCGGATGATAAGATGATCGGTATCTGCAGATATTCCAACATGTCTCCCAAATATTTAGACAAACATAACCAAATTTCTAATTCTGATCGAAAATAGTCAAGGTCGATTAATGTCATGATATCGAAAAACGACCCTAGCTGATCTTTATCCTGTTAAAACAAATGTTAAACGCGAGTAAATGATCAACGTTTCATTACTTCTTCTATTTCCATTATCGAATAGATGTCCACGTAGTGGGGGGCGGGATAGCGGGATAGCGCTGTGGTTAGCGCGTTTGCCTTCGGATTAAGAGGTCCGGGGTTCGAATCCCGCCAGGGGCACGGCAACTTTGTCTGCAGTAGAGAACTTACACGCAGTAAGGTTTGAGTGCAATGCTACACTGAATTTCAAAATTTATAAACCACTCATGGTTCGCTAGTTCCAGCCGCTGCTCGCAGGTTTCACCGCAGTGCATAGCTACATGGCGTTGTGGGCTTTCTCCCTGCCATAATACTAGCAGCCGCGATATAAGTGAAATACTCTTGAAAGCGGCGTTAAATCTCAACTCACTCACTCACGTAGTGCACGTTAGAGGGGATTTGGATTTGTAGAACATAAACATCGATATGTATACACCAACTCATCAACTGTGGTTTCATAGTAACTGAGTTTTTATGTGGATCGACGAGTTCGACATTTAATGTCTTAAACCAGTTTTCTCTGAAACGTGTATGAAAAGTAACATACCGTGTGCAGTATCATGATGGCGTCATTTCAACTAGCTTTTACAAAATGGTGATTCATCTGCAATAATTTTTAAAGGATATATTATCTTAAATGATTTCAAATTTTAAGCGTAATATCATCATATTGAGAATAAGATGCGGCATATTTTATAATGTTTTAATAATTTAGGATGTGCACGGACATAACCAGCATATAGACATAAGAGTAACAGTGTAATGAAAATTAAAAGAATGTGTAAATTACAAGCAGGCGTGAGCAGGTACTATCAGGCATCTGTAGAAGAGAATTAAAAGCCGAAAGTAGAAAGTAGTCCATTTTCAGTAGGTTTGTTTATAATTTGCGCATTGGTTTATATACTTATGTACGCAATAGCTGTGGATGGCATTGGACGGACGCCGGACAACGGCCCATGCCGAAAACCCATCTGGCCTTTCAGATGTTTAGTATGACTAATCAGCTACTTCATTATATACTCATGGTAAAAATGGTTGACACTCCCTAAAAGTTATAGGAATGAAATGTTGTATAAACAACGTAACGAGTCAGTTTCGATTATGTTTTGGTAAAACATGTAACTACTGGATGTCTTTTTGTGAATAGTGTCCTTGAGCATTTGCTATTTCTCCACTTGTACTTTAAAATATCAAAGAAAGTGAAATATCACAAAAATGAAATTAAGTCAAAAGAGTTAATTCCTTGTGTCTTGAGATCTTGGCATTGGTACATTGTTACAGTGTTTGAGTGTTCTCATTTCGGTTATAATACAAAGGTAAAGATGCATTTGAAAACAAATATTCTACTGAATCCAAATATACCCAAAATCAGACAAAATAAAACATGGATTTTAGCAAGTTAAATGCATGGACAATTAATATTGTTCGATATTATGATATGTACATAGCACAAACAAATGATGTAAACTATAAAATACTTGCTATGTATGTATTGTGTGCGAATTAAACTCCATGAACGATTTGGGTATATTTGAATTCAGTAGAATTTATTTTCAAATGCATCTTTCACTTATTTATTAAAAACCGAAATGAGAACAAATCAGAAATCTATCAGCCACAGTTTATTTAATTACTGAAGTTTCAATGTCCCCTGGTTGTCCGACCATCTTACACGAGTATAGGTAAAGTAGAGAAAGTGTATTACAGCGAAGAATGAACAACGAAGAACGAATAACTGAACTCGTCCATACTTTCTAGTTCTTCGTTCTTCGAAGAACGAACAACTAAAACATCCCAGTTTTCTAGTTCTTCGTTCTTCGAAAATGAAGAGCAGAATTCATCACCCAAAGTTTATTTACTGACTGAAGTTAACATATCCCCTGATTGTCCGACCACCTTACACGAGTATATAGCAGGGGAGGAATATATTAATATTATGCAGAATCGTGCACTTTGTGACCAGTTTTTGAAATTTTGCATGATGATAGGTATGGGTACAAGATTTTCAGAAACCATCGCAAACAATGTGAGATCGCCCTCTGGTGGCCTGTTTGCACAAATCCAAGATGGCCGCCACAAAAAAACTGAAAAGTATATGCAACTGTTTTTGTAATCTTTTCAAATGTGTCATGTTATATATCAAATGAAAGCTCTAATTACAGGCTTTCTAAAAATGTATAATGTAATAGGATTCAGCCCTTTCATATGTGTACTATTTTAAGAAAATGTTCCAAAATATATGAAAATCGTTATCCACATCCAAATCTTCATGTATGCTACAATTAGTATTGATATATATCTATTAAATCCATGAATTATTGTTTTTAAAACAATACATGTATTTTATTTGTTTTTAAATAAAATAAGAAGAATTCCTCAGAGGTCCTTAAATTTGTAATTGACTGGCGTATGTTGTCATATTCTGGGGCATTTTAGAGGGGAATATGGTCGAAACTTTCATTTTAATATTTCAGTGTATACGAATTACTAATTTAACACAAAATATATACAAAATTGCAAATTTGCGATAAATTGAAATTTTATTTCTTCAATATAAATCCAGCAATCAGATAGTAATGTGCACCTAAACTGAAATGAGTCAGTTATATGTCTTATAATAACGGATATACACTGATGGGCATAAACAAACTTTCCTTTATATTTTTTTCATCAACTTGACAAAAATAAAAAAGTATTTTTTATTTGGCTAGTATTATTAAGAGCATGGATTGTGTCTGTTGTACATTTACGACAAAACGCAACATCAGACAACTTCTTTGAGGTATTTTGCGAAAAGCTCGTGATTTAACATTTTCGGGGGATGCACGTGCAGGAAGGGTATAAAAACAGTGGCAGACACAAGAAGGACACCTGCAGTACAAGAAAAACACAAAAGAATGCCACGGTTGACGACAGCAGAGAGAGAAAGGGCCATTCGAATGCTGTAATTCGGAGCTACAACTGGTCACATTGCAAGAACGTTCGTTCTGTTGCTCTGTTGTAACTGTCTGGAATATTCACCAACGCTTTCAACAAACAGGGCAGACCTCAAACAGACCACGGACAAGCAGACCCCGGCAACGGCAATGGTCCACCCCATCAGTCAAAGGACAGTTGCTGGAAGACTCCTTGCCTTTGGTATACATACTGGGGAACGGACTATCCTGGGCCACTTAATCACGACGTTGGCAGCTAAGTCAGGTGGCAGTTGAAAGTCGTTTTGCTATATCAAGAGCAGATAGAAGAGTGAGGATTTATAAGCAGGCAGGTGAAAGAATGGCCAATTGCTGTCGGAGTGTGACCTTACAGCGAGGGAGTGTACATCGACCAGGTACTGAGACCAGTTGTCCTACCATTTCTGCAACGGCAACAACATGGAGTCCTTTCCAACACAATAATGCTCCAACATATGTTGTGAGGATGGTTCATAAACTCCACAACGTCAACGTCATGCCATGGCCAGCACGATTTCCAGACCTCTTACCGATTGAACATTGGTGGGACCACCTTGACAAGCTAATTCGGAGTCGACAAAACCCTCCAATCAACCGACAGCAGATGGCTCAAACTCTCATCTATGAATGGAGATGTGTCCCAGCTTACGTCATCAGACGCTTGCATGACTACTTGAGCCCGAAGACAATCTCCCACATACCCCTTGATTCATGAGGCCCATATATAGCTACCTTGGCAGTACTCATTATATGCTTGTACCTTGAGTATATGAAGCCAGGCAATTGTCAACTGATATGCATACTGTGTACGCTTGGCATGTCTGCCATCAAGAAGAGATGTTGAAACCCAGGCGTGAAGTTCTCGTGAGGGAAAACATCCGCTCCCATCCAGATTCAGTCAATAGCTCCCCCCACACTTTTGGGACGCCATCGCAATATGAGGAAATCCATAAGGCACACCCCTTTGGATTCACCAACTTCATCTGGGTACTTACATTGACACTTCCTCTGCTGGATATAGATGGGGGCAATCTCCGACAATCACTGAAACCTGATCAGGGTTTAAAAAGTCAGTTGCCTCTTGGTTACAAGCGTGGCCATAGAAGATGCCTTCTCATAGAAGATAGGGAAAATCCAAACTGTGGCTCTTGGTCTGACTTTGGAGATGACAAGTAAGAACAGTAATTTGGAAAGTATTATCTCATTTCAGAAGTTTGCAAGGAAGACCCTACCCTACAAACTCAGTACTCTTAAAACTGCAATTATCAAACAAATCATTTTCGTGAAGTAACCTTATTTCCATCGAAATGTTGCATAAATCACCAAAATTAATTACGTCATATGTGTAACCTTGTTTTGGAGCCACGAGTGCACTTCCTGTTCTACTTGGAGGACGACATATGCCAGTCAATTATAAATTTAAGGACCTCATTTTCTCATTTTAGTTTTTAAAGAATTATATAACAACTTATAGTTTTAAAAACAATAATTCATGGATTTAATAGATATATATCAATGCTAATTGTAGCATACATGAAGATTTGGATGTCGAAAACGATTTTCATATATTTTGGAACATTTTCTTAAAATAGTACACATATGAAAGGGCTGAATCCTATTACATTATACATTTTTAGAAAGCCTGTAATTAGAGCTTTCATTTGATATATAACATGACACATTTGAAAAGATTACAAAAACAGTTGCATATACTTTTCAGTTTTTTTGTGGCGGCCATCTTGGATTTGTGCAAACAGGCCACCAGAGGGCGATCTCACATTGTTTGCGATGGTTTCTGAAAACCTTGTACCCATACCTATCATCATGCAAAATTTCAAAAACTGGTCACAAAGTGCACAATTCTCTAAAATGTGGAGAAAGTGTATTACAACGAAGAATGAACAACGAAGAACGAAAAAACAAAGAACTAAAATATTCCATACTGTCTAGTTTTTCGTTCTTCGAAGAACGAACAACTAAAACATCCCAGTTTTCTAATTCTTCGTTTTTCTAAATGAAGAATAAAGCAGGAGTCTATCAGCCACAGTTTATTTAATTACTGAAGTTGCAATGTCTCCTGATTGTCCGACCACCTTACATTAGTATAGGTAAAGTGGAGTAAGTGTATTACAACGAGAATGAACAACGAAGAACGAAGAACGAAGAACTCAAATATTCCATACTGTCTAGTTCTTCGTTCTTCGAAGAACGAATAACTAAAACATCCAGTTTTCTAGTTCTTAGTTCTTCGAAAATGAAGAACAAAGCAGGAGTCTAACAGCCACAGTTTATTTCATGACTGAAGTTGCAATTAAAAATTAAAGAATTAAAACAATATTGCTCATTGGTTGTTAGTTATTCGAAATTTTAAAAACTAAAAACGTAATGCTGATGATTCAACCAGTGTCTCCCGGAGTAAGTGAATCCGAATCAAGGCTTTTGATCTGAAGCCGAAATCTCTAAACACTGAGCTTTCCCGCCCTTTTACACAGATGAATTAAACAGTTTCACACTTCTGGTTCTTCGATTTTCGAAGAATGAAGAACAAAAAGTGAGGTCTTGTTGCAGTTGTTCGTTCTTCGTAAACGTTTATGTTTTATCTAGTTCTTCGTTCTTCGAAGAACGAACAACTAAACGTTTCTATTCTGTCTAGTCCTTCGTTCTTCGAAGAACGAACAATTAAAAACGAAGCTGCTGCTAACTTCTTTACCCTGATACTGTTAGGCATTCTAGAAGTTGTGATAAAAACTGTTTTATCGATTATACTACGTTATTCTGTCACGTTTCGACATAGATTCTAATATCTTTGTCAAGTAAGCAGTGGCATGCTTGAACTATTTATCGATTATACTACGTTATTCTGTCACGTTTCGACATAGATTCAGTCTGATTAAAATCGACGGTTTTCCGTGGAATAAAAATTGCAAAATAGTGCATCTACCGGGATACGAACTCATATCGGTAGTAGGTTCCACGCCAAACCGTCTGAAAACAGCCCGTAGACTCGCGTGATCGAGCGCAATGTCAGGTACCCAATCAAAAAACGCCCAACAAATGCTTTCGGTGCGAGAAGCTAGGGGCAGATAACTCCAAACAGCTATCCTTTGACCTGTACCGAATGCTTTCAAAACAGTGACCGTTTAAAAACTACGTTGTGATTGGTCAGCTATTTGACTGGGCTTTGGCTGTGCTAAACTGGTTCGGAACATGCGCCTATACGGGGTGTTCTCAGACCTTGCAGCGAGGAATCTACAGAACCTGTTCGTATCCCGGTAGATGCATAATTTTGCAAATTTTATTCCTCGGAACAAGGTCGGTTTTAATCAGACTGGACATAGATTCTAATGTCTTTGTCAAGTAAGCGGTGACATGCTCGAAGTCAATGCTTGACAACGAGATTAGTATCAATATCCGTCTTTCTATATTATTGCACTTAATTTCTGCGGTATTCGTGTGAAATATTCTGATGGTCAAGAACAATCACCATTATTTCGGTGTATATGTTAAGCTGTATACAAATATAATTGAGATGAACTGAAGTTTTAACTTATCATGATCTAGTAACCCTAAAGTCAGTCTGTTATTTTTCTATACAATGATGCACATAAAAGTTTGAGTGCTTAAACTGTACAAACTATATTTGGATTGCTTATTTAGTTATCTAGCACAGGACCTATTTATTATAAAACATTATTTGATGGCATTAAATTCGTAAACCATGCAGAAAGATGAAACCTTGAAAACAGTCATTTTTACTTAAATTGAGTTGTCAATTATGTTCTTAACGCTAATCGGTTAAAAAACTGTAATGGCGACCAACGAAGCGAGACGGGTGGACCTATCAACACAACAACAAACAGTGTTTTACGTCGGGCCAGAGTCGCGATAAGGTGGACATTGTATGTACTGAATCCAGTGTTCGAAATCTCTTCTCTGATCTCCTCTCAAATATGACTAAACAGTTTGAATCTGTGAACTCTCGCATAGATAGACTTGAAGTGAACCTCGAGGAGAGAATATCTAAGAATCTAGAAAAGTGATTGACGAAAAGCTGAAAGTTACCATAGCTTGTGAACTACAGAAGGTGAGAGACGAGTTTCAGGGAGAAAAAGACAAACTACACTCCAATCCATGCAAGATGGAGACCACCTACGCCAACGCTGTGAAGAGCGGGAAGATAACAGACGACACAAGAGAGTGTAACATCGTTATCAAGAACCTGCAGGAGGACGCCAAGGAACTACAGGACAGCACGATCACTAAAGGTAAAGTCATCGGACTCATCAGAGACGAACTTAAACTCAAAGATGTGTTTGTGAAGAAAGCTGTCAGGAAAGAGAAACGTGGGACTGGGAAATATCCTGGTGTTGTCATTGCAACGTTGAGTTCACCAGCACAGAAACAAATAAAGCTAAAGTCAAGAATAATCATCCCGATAGAAGCCCAAAAACCGGAGGTCAACCTTAGAACGCTTCTCCGAGAAATGGGCAAGGACAAAACTTACACTGTGAGAGGTGGTAAAGTCATCAAAATCAACTCCCACCCTAAACATTAGAGGTGTGCCCGTCTATGATTCTGGAACGTGGGCGTTTTCTCAACTAAAGACAATGACATTTCATATTTTAGAAAATCTGTTATTGAATCATGTGATTATGATGTTTTGGCTGTGTGTGAAACTTTTTTAAGCTCTAATAATGTTTTAACGTGTTGTGAAGGTTATCAGTGGTATGGTAACAACAGGTCAACCAGACATATCCATGCGAAGAGGGGGTCTGGTGGTGTTGGTGTTTTTATCAAAAACGACTTTCTTAAATGTTTCAATGTCACTGTTTTAAATGACACTGTTGATGATATTTTATGGCTCAAATTTTCGTGTAGAACTACTGATTTTACATTATAATTCAGTGTTTGTGTATGTTATCTTCTCCCAGAAAGGTCAACGCGGCCATGTGACTCAGGTGAGTTCTTCAACACTTTGCACGAGCATGTGTGTCAATATCAAAATCAAGGTCGCATGTACTTGTGTGGCGACTTCAACGCGAGATGTGCAGCATGGACTTCTTCACGGGGGTGGATCACGTGACCCCACGCACTGCACTCGACGAGGGTGAGAACGGTCATGGTGACCTGTTGATTGACTTCTTGACAAACTGAAACATCTGTATGCTGAATGGAAGAGTCAGCACTCAAGACTTTACTCATGTTTCGTATCGTGGAAAATCAGTTGTTGATTATGTTCTAGTGCCATATGAACAGTTATCATTTTGTGTAGATTTTAATGTTCGACTTGTTTCTGATGTTCAACTAACTATCTTTTAATCTCCGAGAATGTGAGAAGATGCCGGACCACAGTTTATTGGAGTGGACTATTGATCTAGATTTGACCAGCGAGAAACTAGATATGCGTGAGAATGTTGCAAATAGTGTGAAGACCTGTTATGTAACAACGTACATTCCTCAGTCTTTCCTTAACGACGCCAACTGTGCTGTTAATGTGGACAGGACTATGGGACTGATTGAATCAACTCTTGCAAGCGAAGATATTAACTCAGCCTTTGGACACTTCACTCAGTTACTAGAGTCGTAAATGAAGGACAAGTTGCCTAGCAAACCAATCCATAATGGACCTTATTGTCATAAAGCCACGCGTTGTAAAACCAAGCAATACTGGAATGATGAACTGAATGCACAATTTACCAAAGTGTCTGTGAAAGAGAGGTCGTGGCTCAGATGTAAGGGATCAAAGCATGAGAAAGATAGGTTAAAACACGACTTCTGCTATGAACGTAAAGTTTTCAACAAGACTCTGAGACAGGCTAAGCGAAGATTCCAACAGACGAAGAAGGACAACCTGTCTGATATGCTGTACGACTCATCACGTGACTTATGGAAGGAACTCGGGAAACTTGGAACAGCTAACAACCGGAAGACAAACATCCCTATTGCCGTAGTGAATACGGACAGAAGTGTGAGCATCGACACGGCCGCCGTTCTACACAGATGGGAGAGCGACTATAGGCATCTATATCAGGCACAGGATGACAATGCTGATTTCGACGAGGAACATCTCACGTATATTAAGGATGAAATGAATAACCCAGATTTTAATCATTGTTACACTTATATTTTAAACTCTGAAATTACTATGGAAGAGGTAAGGACAGCTATTGAGAGAGCTAAATCAGACAAAGCAGCCGGTGTAGACAACATACCTTCATCTGTATTGAAGAACGAAGTATGTATTGAACTTCTGTATATATAAGATGATCAAGTTCAGTTTTACCAGGGGTGAAATACCAAAGATATGGAGCCGTGGAACGATAAAGCCGATCCCCAAGGCAAGTAAAGACACCGACCCCAGAGACCCTTACAGCTATAGACCAATAACCGTTTTATCAATCCCTTCCAAAATATATACTGATGTTTTAAATCACAGACTCTGTTCATTTTTAGAATCTAACAGTGCACTAGTGGATGAACAAAATGGTTTTCGCAAGGGACGGTCTTGTCTGGACCATGTCTATAAGCTTCACAGCATTGTTAACAACAGGAAAATACCAAAAAGAAAACTTTTACATGTTTTATTGATTTTAAAAAGGCGTTTGATTCAATCAACCGAGACTTGCTTAGGTACAAGCTGATGGATTATGGATCACGGGAAACATGTTATCAGCAATCAGATCCCTCTACGACAACGTTACGTGTTCAGTCAAGGTAAACCAGCACCGGGGTATTTCCAGTGGGCTCAGGCGTCAAGCATGGTTGTGCACTATCTCCGACTTTATTTTCTGTCTACATCAACGACGTGGCAAATGAACTGAAATCATCTAACTGTGGTGTGCAGATTGATGATATCAATGTGTCTGTACTGTTGTACGCATATGACATTGTTCTCTTATCCCCAGATGCTCATGGACTGCAAAGACTGTTACATATTTTGCACGTTTGGACTGCAAAATGGAGACTGAAGATTAACAGAGAGAAAACGAAAGTACTAGTCTTCAGACCGAAAAACTTACAGATAAATAACCGCGGTTTTAAGAGTGGAGATTTGGGGATAGAGTACGTCGACAGTTACAGGTACCTAGGGATGTGGCTGAATGAACACTTATATGAGACTAGCTGTAAAAGAACTTATCAAGTAAGCTTGCAGGGCACTAGGTTTCCTTCTTCACAAGTACAACGCATGTGGCGACATGCACTTCAACGTTTTTACTCGACTTTTTAATAGCCTTACACAACCTGTTTTAACTTATTGTTCAGGAATCTGGGGAGTGAACAAATACCAGGAGATGTACATTTGTACACTATACAACGCCGAGCAGCAAGAGCCTTCCTAGGGGTATCACGGAACACGCCTAACATCGCTGTCAGGGGGGACATGGGCTGGCCTGACTCACAACACCGAGTATACATGTATGGTGAGGCAGATCGACTGTGGTGCCGACTGGAGAGACTACCACAAGGGCCATTCACAGCGTCTATTCATGCCTGGTCCAAGCGTTTGAGTAAATCATGGGAAAAGAGAGTTTTAAAGGTTTTAATGATTTAGAACTAACTGGACTTTTAAACAGGACCGACAGGAATACTAGCAGGATTATTCACCAGATCACTGCACGCCTCAAGGAAAAAACATACCAAAACTGAGTACTACATACAAGACTTTTAAAACAACTTTTAAAACCGAATCTTACCTCAATCTCCCACGTTACAAGCGATCTATACTTGCCTCGTTACGATGTGGATCTCTCAAGCTAGAAATCGAAACGGGCAGATACAGCTCCCCTCCCACACCTCCTGATCAGAGACTTTGTAAATACTGCTCCCACTCGTGCGTCGAAGACGAAAAACATTTTCTTTTACAGTGGTCTTTTTATGACGATATTCGTCGTTCTTTTTTCCCCCACGATTTTTAGTAACAAATCTTTTATTTGTAATACCTTAGCCCTGTCACACTTTAGGGCCCTGTCACACTTTAGCGTATAGTAGGTGCGTATGAGTTGCGCATACAAAATATTGTATACGCAACCGATACGCTCAAAATTAAAGTTCTATTTTTAGTACTTTTCCTTACTTGTTTCGCACATGAAGCGAACAGTTTGCGAACATAGCATACGAGATGCGTACGGGATGCGGTGGGATACGTATGAATGCGTATGTGATGCATATGAGATGGACATGATTTGCGTGTCACTATTTGTTGTACCAGATGACTCACATTTTCAACTTTTTCTCTAGAACCGTTAACAAAATCACAACCAGTAAATAAATGCACTTCTAATAAACTTCAACTTACTTTGCAGTAGAACTTTACTCAAATAGTTTGGACGGATTAAGAGTACATGGTATTCATCTTTTATCTTTTATTACAAAAAAGACATAATATAAAAACAAAAGGGATTTTAGGCACACCCATCTTCCTTTCCCAACCATAAGCATGTGTGAGCCGAGACGGAAGCGTGTAAGTGCAATTTTGTAGTTCTTCACATCAATATTAGTTAAATATGCTTTAAGCAAAGGGTATTTGATGTGAAAATACAATCTAGTTGACAATTCATGATTCCACATTTGGGAATAAATATCTTTAACCCGTTGTGTAAATTCTCTCACAATAGCATTACTATTAGTAACATCAGTGACCCAAATATATCCAAAACAAAACTTGAAGAACATATCTCTCAATAAAGTTTTCAATCCCAGGTTTCTCATCTGAAGCGTTCAATAATGCATTATTTAAATACCTATCTGTTGACCAGACCTACTATGCCTTACCTCCTATAGGTAATGCTATTTCAACCTTAACACAGACGAACTTGAAAGTGGAGTAAGGGATGCGTAAAATCCCTATCTATGGGCAGGTAAGTCTGCCTGGTCTCGTGACGTCACTACCGGAATAAGCCACTCTCCTATTTGTTGCAGGGCAAGACAGACGTGTTTTGTTCTGTGACTAGGTTTTTGTTAGCGCTTTGTTGCTATTGCTAATTTATCTGCTTATTTAATTAAGAGATACTTTTCAAGCCTTAACTACGTTCGTCGTTAGCAGGTTGTTAGACAATCTGTTTTGCTACCAGGTGTTGAGATACAAGGGGCCTTGTTGACATGTGCTAGGTGTGTGCTGCCTGGCGGGGTGGTTGCATGCTTTGCACGTGCAAGTCGTGTCGCTTGTTTTTCTCTCACCTGCGTTGGGTTACTGCTTGGTTCGCACGGCCTAAGCGGACCCTCCGCCAGTATCCTGGTTCGCCTGGGGTTTTTGACTCGCTTCGTCTCGTCTGACTTGCATAGGCCTACGCTTGTCATTCGCTCCGCCGGTCATTTGCCTTAGGGTTGATCCACTTGACTACGCGTTGTCTTGCGAAGGGTTCGCCAGTTACTAGCTTCGCCAGTTACTTGCTTCGCCAGCTATTCACCTAAGGAAATCAGCTTGGCTGGCATCTTCTCGCTTGTGACTTGCTTCGTTAGTGACTGGTTTACCTGTCGTTCACCTTTGGCTCGATTCTACTTGACTCGCATCATCTCGCCTGTGGCTTGCAAAGGTCACTTGATTCGCTTGTCCATCGCCTTAGGTTCGACACTCGCGTAGGCTTCGTCTGTCATTCGCTTCGCGAAGCATTCGTCAAGCATTCGCTTCGCGAAGCATTCGCCATAGGTTTATTCTACTTGACTTGCATCATCTCGCCAGTGGCTTGCAAAGGTCACTCGCTTCAGCTTGTCCATCACCTTAGGCCTGACTATTGCGGAGGTTTCGCCTGTCATTCGCTTTGCTAAGCTTCGCGCGTAGGCTTCGCTTGTCATTCGCTTCGCTAAGCTTTCGTCAAGCATTCGCTTCGCTAGTCATTCGCCATAGGTTTGATTCTACTTGACTTCTACGCTTGCCAGTGGCTTGCAAAGGTCACTCGCTTCAGCTTGTCCATCACCTTAGGCCTGACTATTGCGGATGGTTCGCCTGTCATTCGCTTCCCTAAGCATTCGAGCGTAGGCTTCGCCTGTCTCTCGCTTCGCTAAGCCTCGTCAAGCTTCGCTTCGCCAGTCGTTCGCCATAGGTTTGATTCTACTTGACTCGCATCTTCTCGCCAGTGGCTTGCAAAGGATACTCGCTTCAGCTTGTCCATCGCCTTAGGCCCGACTATTGCGAGGTTTCGTCTGTCGTGCCTTGCTAAGCATTCGCTTCGGTCTTCGTCTTAAGCTTGTGTCTGTTTGACTCACTTGTTCTTTGACATTGACTTTGTTCTCTTCGAGTTCAGAGCCTCTGCTTTCTGCTGGTTGCCTTGCGTACACTCACTTAAGCACTCGCCGTCTGCGTTTTCTTGTGAGTCTACTTTTGGTAATTAGCTATCGGAAGGGTTTGCTTTCCTTCGCTACGCTTTTTGGTCACTCACCTTTCTGCAGGTTAGTGATTCGCCTACACCGTCATGTACTCCGCTTTTTGTACTAATTGCGGGGGGAGGAAATCTGCGTTCAAGGATCCGCACCTTTTGTGTAGGAAGTGCAAGGATCTTTGCGAGGAAGATTATCGTTGCGTCGAGTGTGCTCCTCTCTCTGCCGCTAACTTCCAAGCGTATGTGTCGGCTATTCGCAAGTCCGTCGCCGATAGGGCTGCGTTTTAGAAACGTTCTGCTTCAACGAGTCGGGAGGTGTCTCCTATTTGTCACCCGTCTCCAGAGGAGAGGGTAGACATTGTCCTTACGGAACGGGCGGATAAGTTCGACAGGGAATCGCCGGTTCTATCTGATTCCGTAAGGGGGTCGAGAGATTCGCCTTCCCCCCTTTTGTTCTCGTCCGCAGACTCGTACTTCGTCTCCACCTTCGTCAGACAGACGCATGTCGCCTTTGAGACTGAAGGTCGTCGGACCCTCCACACCAAAAAGCAAGAAGAAGAAGTCCAAGAAGGATAGGTTTGACAAAGTCAACCCTGACCTCCTTCTCGCGTCCGTTAAGGACATGGTCTCTTCTTTGCTGGATACTAGGTTGGGTCCGCTGGCTTTGCCTAGTCTCGTCACCCCCGCTGCTACGCTGGTTCGTGAACTCGATGTGGACTGCAGGTCTCACGGTTTGCGTCCCACGTCGTTAAGGGCCTCCGGGTCTGCTACCTCCGCGCATGCACCTCACACCCCTTCGCATCGGGTCACGGTGGTGTCACCTGCCCGGGATTGGTCGGAGCATCCGCCGGTTATCGACTCAGTCGCTATGCTGTCGGAGGTGGCCTCATTCGCGGAGATACCACGCAGTCAGGTCAGCGTGTCGGCACCTCATTCGTCGGCAGCCAGGAAGGCTTCCTTTTGTCCTGTAGGGGACTTAGCTGCCGCGCGTCTCGCTTTTCCGCCGCATAGGCTCCTGTTGGATGCCGCCGAGGATATGGAGCAAGTAGTCTCCTCCGGGCTTCCCGGCCGTCTTCTTCCGGCTTTAGTGGTGTCGGATAAGCGCTGGCGGTTTTTGCCTTTGTACCCGACTCCTTTCCAACTTGTTCCTCCTGCTCTTGATCAGGGTGCGTCTCGGTTGATTGCCCCGATGCGTCTCATCCCATTACTGATGCGCAAATTAAACATTTCGACAGAGAGGCTCGCACAGTGTTAGGGTTGGGCATCAACGTGGCATTCACCTGTCAGGCGATGCTTACCTGTGCCAAACAGGCTGGCATGGAGTCGGGTGACCCGGTGCTGTTCAAAGCATTCAGCAACGTGGCGGCAGATCTTGCGCAGATCATGGATTTCTTTGGGCATTACAGTGCTACGTAGGGACAATTTCCTACACCGTTCGGGGATCAGCGCGGATCAGAAATGTTTTCTCCGACAAGCCCCTGCCCACTCTGAATCCTTGTTTGCGGGTCGGATCCCCGAGGTTTTGAGGGCGCGACAGGAGGCGCAGCAGCAGGACCTGACCAATCGTCTCGTCAGTCAGAGGCAGACTACGATGAAGCGTCCGCTTACCAACTTCCGTCAGGGCCAAGGTCGCGGCAGAGGCCAAACTTCGCCTAAGAAGGCCAAAACGGACTTTCGTTGGGGAGGTCATGGCCGCGGATCCACGGGTCAGTCCCCCAAGTCCCCCCACGCTGGCATCGGAGGTCGTACCCCTCAGAAAGGGAAGCAGAGGAAGTGACCATTGGTCACCCCGTCTTCTTCCTCCTCCATTCGTTACGGTGTCGGAGGGTTTGGATGGGGGTCGACTTCAGGACTACGTCAGCAACTGGGTGCAGTTGGGGATAGACCCATTCGTTTGTTGGATTCTGGTTCAGGGGTTCCGCATTCCCGTCTCATCCCCTCCGCCTTTCACCTGTGCTCCAACGGAGCGTCCCTTAGCAAGGGACCGGCTCCAATTGACGTTGGAACAGGGGGATATTTAAATCTCCAAAGGGGCGGTGCAGGAAGTTGTGACCCCGCATCTTACACCCGGGTTTTACTCCCCGGTATTCGTCATACCCAAAAGGAATTCGAAAAAATGGCGGCTCATTCACGATATTCAACCGCTCCTACCTCGTTCGGCCGCCATATTTTCGACTATTGACGCTTCCCTCTGTGATGCGATCTCTGGAGCGCTCAGACTGCATGGTGTCTCTCGATCTCCAGGATGCGTACCTGCACGTTCCGATTCACTATCGGGATCTCAGGTACCTCCGTTTCATTCTGGACAGGAGACACTTTCAGTGGAACGTTCTACCGTTCGGGATCTCGTCCGCCCCCTGGCTATTCACACGGGTGACTCAGACTATCATCCAATTCCTGCATCAGTGCGACATTCAGTTCCTAATGTATTTGGACGATGGGCTCGCTCACGACCGTTCTCCTGTCGTGCTCGAGGCGCAGCTCAGGTTCACGATAAACCTGTTCCGTTGTCTAGGGTGGTTAGTGAACTTAGAGAAGTCGGACTTGGTTCCGGCGACTCGCCTGAAGTTCCTAGCGGTCATCCTAGACACTCAGCTGTTCCGCGGGTTTGTCACGAGGAAGCGGATGGCTCGTTACGATCGTCTGATGGATCGCGCGATCGACGCGTCGCTCTCCCTTCGTCAGTGGCAAAGAGTGTTGGGGTTACTAACATCTGCTCAGGACCTGACCCGCAGGGGGAGGCTGTTCCTTCGCCCGTTACAGGTGTTCCTGAACCCCCACATCAGGGAGACGCGTTGCCGTCATGCCAGAGCTTTAACCCCAGATCTCCATCGTTTCCTGGCTTGGTGGCAGGTGGACGAGAGTGTGTTCTCCGGAGTTCCACTTCGCCCTCGTCCCCCCTCAGCTCACCTGTTTGTGGACGCCTCCACCCAGGGGTGGGGGGCGCATATGGGTCACGAGCAGGTCGCGGGGGTCTGGTCTCAGTCGGATCAGAACCAGCACATCAACGTCCTCGAGTTGGAAGCAGTTCATCTAGCTATTCAGCACTGGCAGACACGTTTGCGAGGTCAGTGTCTGCTAGTCCACACGGACAGTTCAGCAGCTGCTTGGTCGATCAACAAGCAGGGGTCCACCAGGGCAACTCTGTCTTCAGGAACCTGTTCCGATTCAGTCGTGGAGGGATCTGCTCCTCAGCAGGCCAAGCGGAAGGCTACACGAGAACCCTCAGGTGTTCTGCCTTCACGCTTGGCTTGTATTAAAAGAGGGCTAAGGAGCAGTGGATACTCAAGGTGCGTAGCCAATGCCATAGCTACCTCTCATAGGAAGACCACTAGGAAACTCAGGTGGCGGAGTACTTGGCATACCTACGCAACTCCAGGCATCTTAAGGCGTCATCGATTAAAACCAACATGTCTGCTGTCCTCTCCGTACTCAGGAAGAGGTCACCAGGGTTGGATGTGTCGGTACTCAAGGACCTTGTCAAAACCTTCCGTTCTGTGGGCGAAGCTTCGTCCTCCTGAGTGGGACCTAGCAGTGGTGCTCAACCATTTGCGCTCCGATACGTATGAACCGCTTTCTGACGTACCCCTCCTCCCTTTCACCATCAAGGTCATCTTTCTGGTGGCCATGGCCTCCGCAGCGCGGATTTCTGAGATCCATGCCTTGCAAGCGGACCTTCTACGCTTTGAGGTCAGGGAGGGAGGTTCAGCCTTTCTTGGTTTAGCTCCCGACTTTGTCTGCAAAAACCAGGCGGCTGTTGGGGTTGGGGGGTAATGTGTTGATCTGAAGTTGAGTGGCTGGGTTGTCTCTTCGATCCGTTCAGCGGTAGAGATAGTATCTCCCGGGCTGTACCTTGTCCTCATCACTGGATGGAGGACTCGTAGGTTAGCTTACACTCAGGGCTGGCTGCTGGTCCCGTCTCTTCCAAATATCTACTGACCCGCCTCCTTGCGGTGGGATTCTAGGCATAGTAGGTCTGGTCAACAGATAGGTATTTAAATAATAGTACGTTTTTGATTAAACGTAATTATTTATGCTTACCTGTTTACCAGACCTACGCTCTAGGCCCTCCCCCCCCCCCCCCCCCCCCCCATCCTCCCCTCTTGGTCTGTCTTGCCCCTTTTGAACTTTCGGAGAGTGGCTCATTCCGGTAGTGACGTCACGAGACCAGGCAGACTTACCTGCCCTTGGATAGGGATTTTACGCATCCCTTACTCCACTTTCAAGTTCGTCTGGGTTAAGGTTGAAATAGCATTACCTATAGGAGGTAAGGCATAGTAGGTCTGGTCAACAGGTAAGTATAAATAATTACGTTTAATCAAAAACGTACTATTATATGTCAAAATTATATATTGATCCGGTGAAGTTTTAAAATTTTTAGGCCAATATTTAATAACCGTGACAGGCCGAATATCTTTTAAGTGAAATATACCCGCCATATGAGAATATTCCTACGCTATTCCTATGTGGTTCGGGAGAGCAGCAAATACTGCGTATGGAGTGCATACCCACTACGTATTCATTACGTACGTGTACCGCACTCGACCGATGGGAAATCGATGCATTGCGTATGAATAACTTATGAGTTGCATATCATCGTACGCAGCATAGTTTTGAGCATGCCCAAAACTATCATGCGTATAGAAATGGTCTATGCATATGTCGACGTACAAGAAACGACCTAAAACTTATAAGATGCCAATGAGCGGCGTATATTGCGTACGGCCGCGTATGAAAGAAATATCAAAACGCAACTCATAAGGAATGAGGATACGCAGAAGTGTGACAGGGGCTTTAGATTTTAAATTTGATTTTTTTGTTATATTCTAATCTTTATTTATCAAATTTAGCTTTAATGTGTTTTAAGATGTTTTATCGTCGTAAACTGTTTAAGCACGCTACAACTTGCCCAAATTAACATCTTATGTAATTTTGAACCTTTTATTTATGTACATTATCTTACTTTTATATGTTTATTATCTTAGTATTCGCTTATATTTTACTGATTTACGCCGTGTCTCTTCGGCCTATTGAGGCCTTGCATAATAAATGTTATTTTGTATATTCACTTAATATTGATACCCTGTACTTTGTATGCATGACACGTTAATAAACAAACTATTCATTCATTCATTCATTTTAAAAATTCAAATTCCGAAGATACCGTGTGGGACAGTATATTATTTCATTATCTTCACTTAGAGGATATTATTGGTACAACAACGCAAGATGATTATTCAACGAGTGGTGTGCACGGCTGTCATATAACCGAAATACACGGCTTTTAAAACTCCTCGTTTTTTTTTATTCCACTACCGAGGCGGCGTTAAAAATAAATCATTTTGGAATCCCCTCAACCTGGCGAGTCTCAAAGTCCAAGAAGATACATTGTGCCGACACATACATGTATATTATACTACGATAATAACATAAAACTTGAAATATTTCAATATAAAATATAAAGTATGATAATCTCATGAACGAAATGTTATATATCTCTTTATCATACAATGGAGGGTGTTATCGATACAATAAAGCAATCTGATAAACTTGGTATCCACATCTGATAAATATACAAAACAGTTCAAAGGTCAAATACACGAACTATTTTCGCAAAATTCCACTCTGTCCATGCGAATCCTAAAACTGTATACAAATCATTGAAAAGCGTAACTGGGAGTTTACCCGCGTATTTCCGCTTGAATGAATGGATATTCGAAAACACGAAATCATCTGATATCGTACAGTACATTTTTAGTTTTATCAACGTCAAGATAATTGTAGATTTGTTTTAAAAATCATTTTAAACGTCAGTGCGCTGTTGACCAAAGCATCAGCCAGTAGCTGCAGTGTCCTGTGTCCAGAATGAATCTTAATTGATGTGTCAGTGTGTGACCAACCGACGCGCCTCGTCGATTGCACTAGCATTTTGGCAATTCTTGAGGGCTGAGCATACGGTATTAGGTACATTTATAGGTACTTATTGTCATAAACGAAAGAAACAACCCCATCTCACAAATAACTACCGTTTAAGTGTGAAAGATACGATTATGCAGCAATCCGAATCAACCCTGCAACGCAGCTTCCAAAACGTTGAAACTAGAGTTACTTCCCTTGTTCTAACAACGTGATTTATAAGTGCTTTTTAATCATTAGATAGATGCTTATGAACTGATTGAAAATACCTTTATGAACAAGAAACCAGGGACCGATTGTTGATTTTTGGAAGAATCGCGCACATCGTCTTTTTAAATTGTTTTAATTAAGATTTTTTTCTTGGCACTTCACAGCCGATGTCGTGACCATCACTTTGGTGTACCGTCTATGATATTACTCCGCTAAAAATTGGGTCAATTCTCTTACCATTTTATAAAAAAAACACGGCTATTTTAATAATGACATAATGTGATAAAGATATTATTAACCTCGTACGCGTGTGTTTCCGTATCATTAGTATCATATATTAGCCAAAGGCTCGCATAATACAATTTTTATTCCCAAAATATGATATTAATGATACGGAAACACACTTGGTTAATAATCTCTATTTACGTCATATATCAGCAAATATATTCAAAAGACTTAAAGTTTGTATTTTGCTCTTTTTAAAAATGCAGAGGAGGTATAGTTTATTGTGCCCCTTAGTGTAGTTCCAGATACAAAGATTGCGACATTCAGGACATCCCCATGAAGAAAATATGAGTTGGTACTAATGTCAGTCTGTGGATTCGTGTAAAAGGCCACGTGAATAGATGTTGAACTCGCAACTTTAGCAATTTTAGCGATCTATGGCAAAGCATTGGCGTTCACTAATCACTTAACTTGTTCGTCCATTTGTGTGGACTAAATGCCACGGCGGCAAGTGCATTTTCAGTACATTTTCTTTCTAAAATACGGTCGTGATGACGAGGGAAGAAGCTATACCCATTAATTAGTTTGTGTTGACAATGCAATTTTATTTAACTATATGTTACTTTCGCATCGTTATGTTGAGAATATACATGTATGTGTCAAAACGCCAATATAAACTATAAAATATTCTACTCACTTCTATCGTCTGAACGACTTCAAAATAGCTAGGAAACTATAAAACTATATTTAGTATATAACCAGTCACATGCTTTGTTGAATGAATGCATTGTGTTTGAGAATAGCTTTTGAAATTGCATTATTTGGACCTGCATGTCGAACGATGTTTATGTTTGTATTTGGGCTGTGTCATTTAGTAAGGTAGTAATTGAATATATTATAGAAGTAAGGAGATGACATAATTTGTGGGTTTGATCTTTGAAGCTCAAGAACATTTATAACAAGGTAGAATCCGGTAGTTCATTAATGCGGATAGATCGGAATATGGTAACATCACACTTGAGACCATGATAACTTTATTGAAGATAAGTGAAATTTTGCTCCTTGCAGTTTGATTCAATCACCATTCTCTTTCAGATAATGCAGATTGCAACATTGCTGTGCGCAAACCGACGTATTCAAGTTCATTCTATAGTGATGGATATAAACCGTCTAACGCAGTGAACGGAGACCACAATGTCGATGTATATGCAGGATATTGTTTCAGTACCAACTACGATGACATGACTCCCTGGCTTCTGATAGATCTAATGAGCAGCTATGTCATTGACAACGTCACCCTCACACTCAGGACTGACTCCATAGGTTAGTAATAAGAGTTGCAGTATTATTTAATCAAATTACACAATCTGCCGATGCTGACGCTAGCACGTTCCTTTTATGGAACTTATCACGCTCAAAAATGATTACCCTGTTCTTGGTCAGAGGAAGTTCTTATATAACTACATGTAAATGCTTATTTAATTACTCAATCTCTCTTCACTGGAAGTAAACACATCACAGGTGTTGCTTACTACTATCGAGTTTATGTTAAATTAACGCATCATGAAGACGAGCACATAATTAAAAAAGTAAATGCAGGTACTTTTTCCGTTCGTATTTATTGGAGTTGTCCCTGGATCGCTATTGTTGTCAAAGGAAGAGTACGATTAATGAGAACGCTTTGGTTCCAGGGCTCTTTGTTTAACACGTATTCAGCTCAATTATCAAGTTAATATCAATCTTGTAAGAGAAAAGTTGTATGTGTGGAAGGCAGAATTGAATGAAGAGAAATATTTGTTGATATATATGAACCATTCACGTCTAATGTACTAACATTCCCAGCCGCCCGTGCACATGACTACCAGCTGGAAGTGTTCGAGATGAACCCAGTCCACTGCACCTCTGCTGTTGGTCAACTCTGTTTCAAGCATGATGGTCAGTTGGGCAGTTCAAAAACTTTGACCTGTGACCAGGAGGTGAAGGGACGATTCCTGAAATTGTCGAAGTATGTAGTTAACAATAGAGAAGATACATTAGACCTATGCGAGCTTGACGTAGCTGGTACAGAAGCCAATGTTCAAGGTAATTCAATCGGTATCCGTCACATTGTGTAACATAATATTACTCCTTTTTCTAACAATATCATACAAAATTGCTTGTTCACATTATTTTGTGTGTTTCATTTTCATAGATTTTTTTACAGACATGTTTACCAGTGCAGTATATGGATAATAGACATAATTTCACCGTTTTACTGTGATGAGAAAACGCGTAAGAAACATTCACCTGATGAGCGATTTAGTGAAAACCTTGTGTCAGTCACAATAAAGAACTGAACATCTAGAATCCCCGCCTTTCACTGGCGTTCCAGTTCTAAATGCTCTTCAAATACAATAAATATGCTTAATATATTGTACAATTACATTTAACTTCAAGTAGTTGTAGACATATATACGTATATACATGCTTTTTCTTTACTGAATTACAAAAGATAGTACGCACGTCAGTTGGATGAGATTAATTTGTGAGTTTGATTTTGAAGCTCAAGAACATTAATAACAAGGTAGAATCCGGTAGTTCATGGATGCGGATAGATCGGAATATGGTAACATCACACTTGAGACCATGATAACTTTATTGAAGATAAGTGAAATTTTGCTCCCTGCAGTTTGATTCAATCACCATTCTCTTTCAGATAATGCAGATTGCAACATTGCTGTGCGCAAACCGACGTATTCAAGTTCATTCTATAGTGATGGATATAAACCGTCTAACGCAGTGAACGGAGACCACAATGTCGATGTATATGCAGGATATTGTTTCAGTACCAACTACGATGACATGACTCCCTGGCTTCTGATAGATCTAATGAGCAGCTATGTCATTGACAACGTCACCCTCACACTCAGGACTGACTCCATAGGTTAGTAATAAGAGTTGCAGTATTATTTAATCAAATTACTCAATCTGCCGATGCTGACGCTAGCACGTTACTTTTATGGAACTTATCACGCTCAGAAATGACTACCCTGTTCTTGGTCAGAGGAAGTTCTTATATAACTACATGTAAATGCTTATTTAATTACTCAATCTCTCTTCACTGGAAGTAAACACATCACAGGTGTTGCTTACTACTATCGAGTTTATGTTAAATTAACGCATCATGAAGACGAGCACATAATTAAAAAAGTAAATGCAGGTACTTTTTCCGTTCGTATTCATTGGAGTTGTCCCTGGATCGCTATTGTTGTCAAAGGAAGAGTACGATTAATGAGAACGCTTTGGTTCCAGGGCTCTTTGTTTAACAAGTATTCAGCTCAATTATCAAGTTAATATCAATCTTGTAAGAGAAAAGTTGTATGTGTGGAAGGCAGAATGTAGAATGTCAAATTGAATGAAGAGAAACATTTGTTGATATATATGAACCATTCACGTCGAATGTACTAACATTCCCAGCCGCCCGTGCACATGACTACCAGCTGGAAGTGTTCGAGATGAACCCAGTCCACTGCACCTCTGCTGTTGGTCAACTCTGTTTCAAGCATGATGGTCAGTTGGGCAGTTCAAAAACTTTGACCTGTGACCAGGAGGTGAAGGGACGATTCCTGAAATTGTCGAAGTATGTAGTTAACAATAGAGAAGATACATTAGACCTATGCGAGCTTGACGTAGCTGGTACAGAAGCCAATGTTCAAGGTAATTCAATCGGTATCCGTCACATTGTGTAACATAATATTACTCCTTTTTCTAACAATATCATATAAAATTGCTTGTTCACATTATTTTGTGTGTTTCATTTTCATAGACTTTTTTTACAGACATGTTTACCAGTGCAGTATATGGATAATAGACATAATTTCACCGTTTTACTGTGATGAGAAAACGCGTAAGAAACATTAACCTGATGAGCGATTTAGTGAAAACCTTGTGTCAGTCACAATAAAGAACTGAACATCTAGAATCCCCGCCTTTCACTGGCGTTCCAGTTCTAAATGCTCTTTAAATACAATAAATATGCTTAATATATTGTACAATTACATTTAACTTCAAGTAGTTGTAGACATATATACGTATATACATGCTTTTTCTTTACTGAATTACAAAAGATAGTACGCACATCAGTTGGATGCGATTAATTCAATATTAATTATTTTTAGATGCATTTGATTATGGCTCGATTGCAATAACATATCTGGAAGAAATTAAATATACACCATAATGATCCCTGCTACGTCATGTTTAAAATGTGTATATGTGTGCAGAATGAGGCGCACATATTGGTCTTCACACCGAATATGTCTTTTATATCGGTAACAGTTTTGTTTAACCAGCTTTTGGAAAAATAGATAATTCTAAAATATCATTTTAATTTTTAACAACGTCGAAGTATTCTTTGACTGATGACTTAACGCCTGCACTATTCATTTTTTTAGAGAAGGACATCGGAAATTAAGATTTTGCAATTGAAAATTATGCATATGATAAAACCAAATGGGTTGTGTACTTCAGTTTAGTCGATTTGTTCAGGAGACGACGGCTGCCCACTCGCTCGTTGTTATCCTCATACCAGGGGACTGGAACTTCCCAGTTGTTCCCCTCACTATGTCCCGGTTTGACTTTGCAGTATACTGTGCCTTTGAACTTTAATTTTTATTACAATTTTAGTAATTTTTTTCACTAGATGATGGCTGTCCACTCGCTCGCTATTATCCTCGTACCAGGGGATTCGAACTCAGCCAGACAACTCCATCTGCTCCCGTCACTATGTCCCGGCTTGACTGTGCAGTCTACTGTGCCATGGATCACTCGTGTGTGGGGTTCAACTACAGACAAGAGTCCGGAACATGTCACAGAATAGTTCGACCAACTTCGGATGACACAGTGCAGGCAGTGTCTTCCTCAGACTACTATGGCTTTGAACTTTGTTGAACGGGTGAATCTAGAAGTATTAAACATATACACTTTGAAATTAATTAATCGACACCTGATTCATTTTGTAATAATTTTGATGTTTAAATGTTTTAGGCATTTCAATGGTGTTTCCGTTATCGAAATTTTAATTTTGAGTTTAGGCACAACGCATGAAGACAACAGGAAAAACATGAAAAAATTGTCTTCATAACTTCATTATTTGATTGAAATTATCCACACCAACTTAAACGCATACATTCTGTTATATTTGTCTTCTGTTACCAGATTAGTAAGTGTTCTTCCATTGTATGCCTCATAATATTGAATAATTTAATAATTCCTGTTTCATTTAGTAAGTTTTTTAGATCAAATTCATCTTTAATTAATATTTTACCAAATTACGATAACGATGTCTCAAAGAAGACACAATTGTGGCTTTACACACACAATTTCTGAGATAATATAACATCGCGAAAACTGACATTATCATTGCGAGCCATTGCTGGCAAACCGTCACGGCCACTAGCAAACGTTCTACTGCAGTAGCGTATTACAGGGTGTAAGTGTCCCCGCTAAAAATCTCCTCCCTCGTGAATATAGCCGCTGTGCCATACTGTTAAATCATGACATACGAGTAATTATGAGAAGGCTTATAATTTTCTGTGCATACGGGTTCAGGGTGGTTCTTTTCTCCTGCAGCTGTTTGTTGGTCTGCAATATCATGAACGAAATCATGGTTTTCTAGCTGACTGATTATTCACTGTGTACCATGTGTCCTTCTTGAAATTGTCTCCAGTCTATCACCATAAGGAATAGTTTGGGTAAGGGAATACATCTAGATCTCACTTCAAAGAACTCTGACAGAGAATTTCCTTGGATGATACTGCATTCATAGTTGTGGAGCTTGATAAGGTTAACAATCTTGGATCGGATACTATAGGCTTGTAATCTTCTCCACAGTGTTCTATGCGTACACTGTCGAAGGCTTTCTTAAAGTCAATGAAATTGATGAAGAGGGGTGTGTTCCACTCGATGGATTGCTGAATGATGTTACGCAGAGGAAATATCTGGTCAATGCAACCTCACCCTTTTCGAAAGCCGACTTGCTCTTCTCTCAGCTTGTTTTGAATTGCCTTGTCTATTCTGAATAGGATGATCTTGCAGAATACATTGTACTTTGCTTGGTACTGAAAGTATGGTTTTTCCCCTCCAGATATCGCAGACATGTAGGTCACCTTTCTTTGGGAGTTTCACTGTGAGTCCTTTTGTCCAGTCTGATGGTATTTTCTCTGCTTCCCAGATATCTTCGAAAAGTTTGTAGATGACTTAAGACGTTGTTTCCGTATCTACCTATAGCATTTCAGCATCAATGGTGTTATTGCCTGCTGATTTTCCGTTTTTCAAAGATTCAATGGCTTTCAATGGATTTTGCAATTTCTTGTTGCTTTTGCATACGAGTAGACTTTAGTAGGCTAAGTAGGTCTTTTTCATGTTTTTCGTTTCTTCAATTTTCTGCAAGGTGTTTTCGGACAACCATTCTTGTTCTTTGTTGTCTTAGCTATGGTTTTCACTGCAGATTGTGATGATCAATTTGGTGGATTGCAAATTATTTTACCATTTGGAGATTTCCATGTCAGCTTGTGTATTGTTCTGTGAAGGAAGAGTTGATGCTCATGAAGACATCTACCAGTTGTTCTCCATTCCCGTTTCTCTGGCCACAGCCGGGTTTTCCCATGGCACATTCAACATTGGTGTTGTCTGCCTCCACTATTGCATTGATATCGCTCATATAACTGAGAGAAAAGAATAAGGGAACGTTGGTAAGCTTAGGAATTTTTAATCATCTTGTATGAGGTTGGAATGCTGTGTAACAGAAATCTAAAGCTAGAAATGGTCTTAAATCAGCATCATCAGGTCCCCCATGGTTATTGATTACTGCAGCACCCTGTCTGGTAGACTTTGTATGAGTTTCTTGATCACTGGTCTCGGAAAAGTACACCACTCTTCTCCAGGAACAGTAGTTTGAGACCATCGTATAGATGATCTAAGGGATTAATGTCGGACTTTCGGATGGCCAAGGCAGAATCCGCACCCTTTATTGTCAGGAAAAACAACTTTGTGTTTCCATCAGATTTGGGTTTATTTTGTCAGGTTACATCGAACTGGCATAAGACAACTTTCGGTGCATAACAATCAAAGGGACGTAACTCTAAGAGGGTTAAAGCACTTGGCGATAGTTAAAGATTTTAAGGCCGCTTCAATACCATGACATCTCCCCTTTAAGAAAAGCAATATGTGAGATTGAATTATGACTTAACTATGAAACTGATAAATGGCTTATTAGAGGAAAAGGGTATAACTATCCTCACACTTTTAAAGTCCATTGGCTTGAACTAGGTTTGTGTTAACATAAAGTCAAACTTGACTTATCGACTTGAATCACAAGGCTGAAAGTAAACTATTAATGTCACTAAAGGTCTTCACTGGAAACGCTGAAATGAAATTTAGAGTCAGTCTTTACATCCATTCTCCGAATCATTTCGAAGCACTGACAGCACGCCCCTATCTTGTCATCACTGGAGGGCTGGGAGAAGTTAGTGGTGTGGAAAAGGAGGAGACACACCAGAGGTTACAAGAACGGAACCCTGAGATTGTGTGTCGAGCGGTTTGTCATTCGATGGACTGACTGACTTGTGGATCATGATGTGACGTCTATTACGTCGGAACACACCATGTGGGGTTTCGACAATGAACTTCTAGGCTCCTTTGATGGAGACCTAACTACGCCTGGAGTTGACTCGTTGTCCTGTTTCAGGCGTACCGGGGTACCTGAAGACATGTCTGGTAGGGGTTTTGCTGAATGTCTGATGTTGTAGTACTTCTCATAAGACTGTTTGATATTTGAGTCTCTGGATTCAACAGACTTTTCATCTGGCCATTCCGGTTTATTTTGCCAATGACCCGGTGACTTGACATGTCTGTCACTCGAGCCATATCCAGGTAACGTGAGTAATAGTCCATTATAAGAATGTAGTTCTGTCCACGGTAGTGGAATAAATTTGTTGCAACCTTCTGCCAAGGTAGTCCTTTGTGCTTGGCTACTGTTTTTCTTATGTCATCACACATTCCAGGCAACAATGCACTCATCTTTGCTCTTTCAATACACTTATTGACTCCCTGATGACCACTATGGATGATGTCCACCATTTTTCCAATCATGTTTGTTGGAACAACAAATCTGTTCCTGTAGATCAGCATCTTGTCAACAACAGAAAGTTCATTTCTGGCTTGGATTCCGGATTTGCTGATTCCTGAACAACTTGAACGTAATCAGGTCACCCTGATCTTGTTACCTGCATGGCCATCTGTATTTCACTGTCGGACAATGTGACTTGCTTCAAGCTATCTATGAGTTGGTCAGACACCGGCCTACTCTCAACAGTGAATACGGCAAACTGTTCTGCTTCATTGATCTCAATACTTTCCACTGACTGACTGTGAGGGCCTTGTGAAAGCGTGTCAGCAACAATAAGATGCTTGCCTAGTATATATTCAGCTACAGCACTGAATCTGCGCAATCTCATATAAATACACTGACATATAATTGGAACTTTGTCAAGATCATGGGTGTTCAACAATGGTACAAGTGGCTTGTGGTCTGTTTGGATCTTGAATTCATTCAGACCAATGAGATAGCGTTCAAACTTCTCACAGGCCCAAATACTGGCCAAGCATTGTTTCTCAATGTGTGCGTATTTCAGCTCTGCATTTGTGAGAGTGCCAGATGCAAAGGCAACTGGCTATAATTCATGTCCATGAACTTGAAACAATGCTGCTCCTAAACTGAAGCCACTGGCATCCCCTGCAACCACTGTAGGCAGTGAAGCGTTGTAAAAGGTCAGCACAGGTGTACTTGTTACAGCATGTATCACTTGTTAAATGCTGCTTTTTTAGGAGGACCCTAACTCGAAACACAATCTTTCCTCAATAGATCGCTGAGCGGCTTGATGGTACTCGCCAGGTCTGGCAAGAATTTTCCCAAGTAATTCACCATTGACGATCACTCTCCTGAGTTCTTCCAGGTCAGCTTGAGGCTTCAGTGCAGATAGCCTCAACCTTACTTGGATACGGGCTGATACCATTTCCACTTATCATATGCCCAAAGTACACAATTTCCTAACTCAAAATGGCGTCAAGACATAATGTTATCGTTCAAGGAAATTTTCAGAGTGTATATGTTCCTTTAATCATTCCATCAGTGTATCATGTCGGGTCAATTGAGAAGGTGTTTTGTAACTGATCATAGAAGTCTTCTTTTGCTTCATCATATGCATCGTTTGTTGGAGCGAAGCATTGGATGATTGTTAGATTGTAGGATGATGAGTTGAATCTGGCAGTGAAGACTGTACTATTTTTGATGATTATTACAACACCGTTGGTGTGGTTGGAATTGTGACCAGAATACAGTCTGTTTTCCGGATGCTATCCACGACATTCCCGTATTCCCAAGATATCTATACCATAGTTCTGCATTTCATTTGTGACTTGGGCTGTTTCATACATAGTACGGACATCCATGCCCCAATATTGATCTTTTGTTTTGGCCTTAGATTAAGGTTCATTCTCGATCTTCTAGCTTTCCTGGTAAGGCTTTCACTAGTAGATACCATGTTTTCATGTTGATTTCTTTGATGTTTTCCGGAATGGGGCAGTTAATCACATGTCCAACCTCCACTCCGTTGAACCGGGTTTTCTCTCTCGGTTGTCCTTCTGATAGATGATCACATTTCCTTTGCTCACGGGTTTAATCTACCCGGATTTCTCGTCTCGTTTTAATACCGTAGCCTTTGACTGTTCTGCCACATGGCAGTGGAACTACTTTCCAAAAGTTAGGGACAAGGCTTGCAAGGTTTCAGGACATATCCACACGCCGGTGGGTCTGAGGGTTTTGCATCTGAGGGCCTAGTCTCCTCCGTGACCCTGTGGTTTTGCCTGGGGCCTCACGATGCACAGTTTCCATCTACCACCTCGAGGAGGATCCCTTATATTCTATAAGGGTGAAACGAGGAGTGCTTCCTCGCTCCTTCTCCCGCCTCTCATCACCTGTATCATTATTCCATGTCAATCATAATTGTATATATTAAAAGAGGAACTTGTCCTCTTCACATCCATGTATCGTCTGACCTTCTGCTATTATTCATATTGATGTTATTTGCAATTTTGTGTGTTACAGTCAGTTGTTTTCTGACTTGGATTCTTGCCATATCCTTTATAATATTTATGTATTGATATTTATGTTAACTGTACTTATATGTACATTATATAAGTATATTATATGCGGCTAAGGTTAAGGATAGGCTCTGGCAGGCAACCACTCTAGCAAATCAGCACCATTATAGGGTTTACTTGGTACTGTGTGCCGTAGTTTTATATCCCTATTTAACTCGCACTGTGAGTGAGATTATTTTTCCCAGTAGAGTGTCACTGGTCCAATCCCCTACGTGCTTGAGTAGTGTCATACTCCCGTGGAGCGTTTCTTTAATCTGTGTGTATATTGTTGAGCGGTTATTTGCTTGATTGATTGTCTTTTGAGCTAATTAGCATTCTTTTAGTGGTGTGTATTGGTCAGAGAGTGGTGCGCTCCAGTGCTTAGTGGCTACTTGCTTGATTGAAATAAACATTCTTCGTCAATCTGTTTCATGGCTTTCTGACTTGATGTGTAATAGTTTATATTATTTTCCTGATTTGGTGTCTTCCGATTGTTGAGCTATGAACACCGTGACAGGTCTACATGTGTCTTAATTATTGCATGAGTGGCTAACCGGCAAATAAGTCGTACGCATTCGGCTTCCTATTCCTAGCACTGCTGCTAGCTAGTGGCGGTGCTGAAAGGGCAACAGACCTTAGTATAGAGGTGGGTGTGCCATGTGTACCAACTACACACCCCATCAATACTGATCATGTGACTCGTCAGTCTAAACAGGTGTTAGGGATGACCTTGACTTAAGATGGAATGCTAGACTAAGAATCAAAATATAGAGTACCACGCATCAGTAGGGCCAATTCAATGTATACAGTATTTTCTATTAGTGTTCGTTTCGTCAAATAAATAAATTAAACAAAAACGCATAAAATGAAGGTAAAATCGAAAATGTTTTGGATACATCGCTTCAAATCAGACGGGTTCTGTTTTTTCACAGTGCTCCAAGTTCTTATTACAGGCATATGCCTGGATGAGTACACTATGTTCACACAAGCACACACACAAATAGATTTAGAGGTAAATTCGATACATGGTGTTTTGACATCCTGTCTTAGGGTAAAAGGTGTCACTCGGCTCCACTTCCATACATGTATCTTGGCTAGAACCCCACTGAGCGATGTGACCCATAACATGAGAACTATCTAAAAATAGACATCCAACGACAGCGATTGAAATGCGATTCGGCAATATAAATATTCAATGGCTTGACAACCCCGGTTTTTGCAAGCATAGAATTGGTCAAATACCTATAATTACAATCTTTCCATTTCAGCTGCTCATCTAAAAACCTTGCAATTTCGCAGAAGAGTGGAAGAGCGAACTCCAACTGCAGTTTGAAAGGCTTTCTGTGGTTGGTTAAAATGTTATCGCTAACCATTGCGATACAACTATTTGATTGGCTGGATCACAGGTCACATCGCCCAGTTTTGAGTGGGGTTCTAACCCAGTATAGAGGCGTGGAGGAGGGACTATACGTTTTACCCTGAGACAAAATGGGTGTTTTGAAAGGGTGTGTAGTGCTTACAGTCTACACCCTATCATACCAAGGTGTACAACTTATCTGGCTTGTATACAATGCTTCCTCGTAACGTGAGTGAGTTCGTTAACATTAGAAGATGATGACAGAAACAAAGTGTGCATATTTTACTAACGAGAACCTGATGAATGTTTCTTCATCTGGAATCATCTACAAGGACGGAACTTTTCATTTCCGTTCTAATGTTAGGAATCAACTGTTTGTTGTCGATAGCACGAAACGTGATCATATAATAAGGTTTTCACCCTTTTGGTTCTTAGTATTTGTACAGTAAAGCTATTGTCATCTTTTAATAACATCTTAAGTTGGCACCTATCCTGTATTATTTATAGCAACTGTAACGTATTACACTGTGATGTAAAGATCCCAATACAAGGACAATTGCGGGTAATTGTGGCAATGATGGATTATAGATATTAGATGTACATGTGCCGTCTTTATACGATATGTAATGAACATTTAATAATTTATATTTTTAGATTCAATGAATAAAAGCAAAATGTGATAAAAAAAAGGGAGCGCCATGGGTGTTATATTGCTATTTTACACTAATGTTTAAACTTCATTTCTAAAAACACAATAAAGAAGGGCAAGAAGGAAAACCGAGGTAATGCAAAACACTAATCAAGGGATCATCAATCCTAAAATATAGTTTTGATGAGGCAATAAAAAGATCCCATAAACTGTGTGTAGTAACTACACTAAGTAAACGCTAGCCTGGTTTATATCAATTTAACGATAAGAAGCCACACACTCGTACAGGCAAATCCGAAATTCATAGAATATAGTATACACAAATATATTCTCAATTGTAGCTGTTTTCAGTAAGGCTTTGTTTAAACGCTCAAAACTGGCTCATTGTTAAGTCTCAAAATAGTTCATGTATATTTCTGTGGGTTTTTTTCTGCGTTCATAGCTCACTATATTGGTTGGGAAGCAGATATATATTCAGTTCTACGTTTGAAACTAAACGTGTCACGTATTTTGTGCATTTAACGTACATGTATATGACAAAGGATCTCGAAAGAACTATTGTACCTTACGGTTTGAAATGGTATTGACAATATTTGATTTTGTAAGCACAATAACGAAGTCATAACTATACAGAACTAGGATTGCCAAGGCAATACTTAGGTCTTCAAGACTTCTGCTTGACCTTGAAGTTCATGTTGCACTCTCGGTTATGCATCAGTTTCACCGCTTTAAAACATGTCTCTATCTTCAATAGTGTTTTCACAAAAATTCTCCAAGGACAATAACCCTCTGGAAATTGAGAAATCGCTTACTAATGGACCCCTACATGACCTTTCTCACGATTGACACAAAATGGTTAATATTTTCATACTAAGTTGCAACATACAAAATATTGTGCTTTAATTTCCACTTAAATAGATGTAATCATCATTTAGATTGCATACATAATTATTGCGTTATCTTTTTCTGAATATTCAAGAAAATACTATAAATTGCTAAAATTTTGACCCCTTGAGAACGTTTGCGATGTTCGGAGCTTCACTATCAACTTTTTGATGAAAGGGTTCAACAGAAAAGTTGTTGTTCTTGAATTTGTGCATCCGGAGCTTTAAATAAAATTTAGATATCCAAATTAGTTAAGCAGGTGTGAGCATTTGAACTTTGCTGAAAATGGCGATTTTCGAAAAATTACAATATTCTATGACCAGTCACACATGAACTATGACAGACACATGATTGAAATGTATTGTCTTTAATACATGACATCTCTAATTCAAAATGAGCTATCAAACATAATGGTATCGTCAGTGGTTTACGATCAACAATTCTACCAGGAAAGTTGCCTTCGTAAAGTCTCAAAATCACCAAATTTTACTTTTTTTGGAATATGTCCAAATTGTGCCGAAACTATCAACTTTTATATGATAATGATATGTTATGAAATTGTTAAACTAGTTATCACAAAGAGGTGGAAATCAGTAACTTCCGAATGCGTTCATTATTAACAGAGGAATGTCCCTTTGAACATATAGTAGAAAATCACACTTTTTAAAATGCCCATGTTCAAGGACATATTTTACAAATTCTAGGAAGAAATTCAGAATTCGGCCCAGACAGTCCTCTCAGGAATTCATTTATCACACATATCTGTATGTATTGCCGTGAATTAGGAGAATACGCGTACCCTCAAAACCGCGAAAGTTCACAAAATTTTCAGTTTTATCGAAATAGCAACAAATCTATTGTTGCGACCGAAAACCGCTATAGGCCTAATCGATGGGGAATTTTGCTGCCCACATAGTGGTGAAAGTTCTGTGCAAATATATTGATTAGTTCTCGAGATATCAAGGTATAAAGTTTTGACTTCAAGGGGAGATAAAGTCGAAATCCAAAATCGGGCTTCGTAGTGCACCAATCAGGTTACAGACTATCATAACTGAAAATTTCATGAAAATCGGTCTAGCGGTTAAGCGGGAATCCTCCGGACAAAAAAGTTCAAATAATAATTTTAAAAAACACAAAAAAAACACCATAAGAACAATAAATTTTAAAAAGGATGATATAATAGGTGAGTAAACTGTTTTGTTTAAGGGTGTTCATTCAGTGATGATATATCATTATATCAATTTGCAAAAAAAAAAACACAGGCATGTTTTGTGTATACCGTGATTATATATAAAATTATATCTGATGATAAAGGTTCTCTGACTTTCCTAAGTAGGCATAAACAGTTGAAACACTGAGCTATCAAGGTGTATTGAAATGGTGCGCTTCTAATAAAATAAACCTAAGAATCTACACCTATACTCATCAACAAAGGAAACTCACCACAACTTTCATGCAAGATAATAATTCAACGAAAATTTTTCTCTTTACAAATTATAGTATAAATGCCTACAAACTGGCAAACCGCACTAAAACACATGGCCCAATTCATAACGCGCGTCTTGAAATAGAGTTGAGTATACGTGAGTAAAATTTAGACAATCGAACACTATGCCTAATGAGGGACCAATCGCTAACGTCTTCCGGTCTGTGGGCCGATACTCCTGCTCCAACTTGAGCTAGTTTCAGGAGCACCTCTGTCTACCCGTCCCCAAATGTAGTGTAATGCTGTTTTCAGCTTGGCGAAGTGTAAGTACGTTATCTAGAAATTAGATGTCCATTTAGTATTAAACATTAATGAAGGATCGGCGGTAAGTTATGTCAGATAACATTGTGTATTATCTGCTATATATATAGCTACGCGAATCTAGTCGAGTTACAGATTTGATTACGAATCCAACATGGCGACTGTCGCTCCTTTTGCCTATTTGTATAGAGGGGTGTCGATAATCTTATAAACATTGTTTGCAGTAAGATATTGAGTATCCTCAATTTCCTGTACCAGGTACAATATTCAGCGACCTCCTGTTGACACAAACAGTAAGTGATTTGACCTTGCCCATATTACGTTTTCAGTTGTATGTGACATAGGTACCCTCATGTAAATGAATAAATACTCTTTGGGATGAGATTTACTAGTTCAAAGACGACAACATGAGAATTGACAATCCATGAACTTCATATACGTAGTTTCAATGTCATAAAAATATACAGAATCAAAAAGAAGGTCATAAAATCTTTTTTTTATAATGGTTGGGAGGATCATATTAAAATAGACAGTAATAAAACCATCTTTCTTACAGACTTGAATGAGGATCTGAAAAATCATTATAAACTTTATCATAAAGCATTTGATAAGTTTGGAAGTAATCATATAGGCGTCTGGCACCCGTCCTCCGGCGGACGCCGTCCATAAATATTTCATATTTTCGACTACACCTCCAGAACTGCTGCACCCCCAAAGGTGAAATGTTATGGGGAGGTACCTTGCACCTAGGGAATTAAAGTTTCTTCATTTAGTCCTGGCCCCCGCAAACATTGATTCGGCAAAACCAGTTGACATAGGATGCTGAAATGTTCATAATAACACCTGTAATATAGAGACTAAAGTTTGTTTATTTGGTCTTGGTACTCCCTCAATTATATGGGCGTGGCAGGGTTTCCACACTGAAACCGTCTTTCGACGTCTTTCCTGGAACTAGTAATGTTACAAAGCTAACATTTTGAGAATATCATCTTTGTTGTATGGAGACTAAAATATGTAAATTATGTTGCCATGTACCAATACCTTATTTTCAATGTACCAATTGCCTGTAAAGACAAAGGTAATAACAGTCTGATTGTAATCGATCGTTTCCCGAGGACTAAAAGTTGCAAAAAAGTGCAACTGCCGGGATACGAACTCATACAGTTCGGAGGTTTCCTCGTCAAACCGTCTGATAAGAGCCCGTAGCTTCGCGTCCAACAAATGTTTTCGGTGCAAGAAACTAGGGTCAGGTAACTCCTAACATCCATACTTTCGACGGTTTTCGTAACGAGAAACCTGTTAACGAATGATTCCCAATGCTTTCAAAACGGCGACCGTTAAAAGCCATGATGTGATTGGTCATCTATATGACTGGGTCTTTTGGAGAGAAATCTACAGAACCTGTTGGTATTCGGTATATGCATTATTTTGCAAATTTAATTCCTCGGAACAAGGTCGATTTTTGATCAGACTGCAGGTAATAAATGAATAGAATAGAATAGAAGTTCAAAGTACACATGCATGTTTTCTAAAATATTGTATTTGGATGGCATTTGTCCACCCAATTACACTTAAAATAACTGATTGGCTAACAGTGGGTCGGGGAGGGGGTTAGGAGTGGGGGATCTTATATATTAGTGTGGTACTATTGTAAAAGCCTCTAATAATGACAAAGCAATTATCTCATGAATCTATTTTTTTTCTTTATTGTATGCACAACGTTTCTGCTTCAGGAGAATGATGTACTTTAAAATATACTTGATACGTCTTCCTTAAAATGTAAAAGGACTTAAATGATTAAACGTTGTGTTGACATACCTTGACCAATGTGAATTTAAATTGTGACTGGACATGTTAATTATAGAGCTATATGTTGAATAATATAATACTTGTAACATTGTGTACCAAATAAGGTACAGAGGTAATGGCCTTGTTATTACAGATAAGTGTCACCCTTGACTTTACACATAATGTTTCACCTTCTACTGGTATGTTAAGATATGTATGTTTTCATCAGTCTATTAACAGTTATTTTTATAGTTTTATAGACGTTTTATTTATAGGATCGTGAACAAAATACACTTAAATGGAGAAGGTCATTAAAATATTACATCAAGCCTGGGAGGGTTATAGTTTTATGTAAAAACGTAAGTAAAAATTCCTACCCCCTCTGTAATAAATGACCGGTCCCTAAGTTACTATTTGGTTGCCTATTGTCTCCACGAATCTTAAACTACAACCTGAAATAGCATCAAGTGCTAATAGAATTGAATTTATGCTCACTGCAAGAGAGAACATATAGTTTTATGAGACTCGGATCCCAAAATAGGTGCATATGCATTGTTCCGATGGACGTCAGTTGTAAATCTTGAATATATGAGCTGAGTGAATCTTCAACGCATTCCAGTTACATGTGCTGTCTGAGTAAACAGAACAGTTGTTATACTAGGTGCCACTGCGGCGCTATAAAACGACAGTATGCATTCTATCAGAAGTGTTAACGATATCATGCTGAGTAGACCTGTCCCGCAACACTTCTGAATCTGGTATTACTCGTATTTTTAACTTAACATCAACATTATCAATTTCACTAATATCATGATAGAAAAGAATCCTCATGGATAGGGGCCAAATTAATTTAAACGTGCAATTCAACCCGATTAAGAGAAATTTAAGTGATTTAAGTGACGTTTTGATTATACATGATAAGAGGCATTTCCTTTACTCAATTATCCCAGAGAAAATGGTCCCGTAATGAATATATCCATGATATACACAATAAAGACGCTACATGTACATTCTTTATGCTGTTCACACAGTTAGCTTTTGTTAGTCTAACGTGATACAAAACACGACTTGATTCTGTATAATATATAAACATCGAGGAAGAAATATTGTATGAAGCGTACATAAAATAATTGATAGTTTCCATGAGTGGTATCGAGCACTCGGAGATTATAGACATACTTGGAAATGGGTTGAGTAGATGTTAATCACTTCGTCAACTTTATGAATATACCCAATCTCGGAATATATATGTAAATCAAGATTACTTGAATTCGGATATCATTTGAATCTTCAGATATTTATAACATTCATCATCTCAGTTTTATTGTACGAAATGAACATGGCAATTGTTAAAAATTCAAATATCGATCGAAATTATATGAATTGAATGTCAGTTTGTGTATTTGCACTGGAAATGAACGATGTCAAAACGGTATTCAAACTCTCATGTGAACTTGCTCGCAAGCTCGCCTCGTTCACGGGAGTTTGAATCCCGCCTTGACATCGTTCATTTTCCAGTGCAAACACACAAACTACTTTCAATTCTTAAATAAAACGCATGCTTAACTATCCAGTAAACACTACCAATCGAATGAATTTATTTACATGAAGGACCAGTCAGTAAAATATAATAGCATCTGTAGTTCCATAGAAAAGGACAGTTTGCTTAACGAGGTATATAGCTGACAATCATGTATAATAACAAACCCAACCAAGTATAAAACGCGTAGGCCTACGGTTGTTGAGCAAAATTAATACTAAGTCAGCCAACGAAATTAACTAAGATTTCTGCTAATTAAAAAAAAACAATAGTAGGGGATTTACCTTTGCATGAACACGTTCCAGTAGTCTAACAATGTCCAAGTTCCCGACAGTTTGTAGTACTAACATTGAGATCGAAATGCGTACACTATTATCCGTGTCTCTTTTAAAGAAGCGACCATAAAATGTTTAGATTTTCTTCACAACTCTCTTAAACTTTGTTTCAGTTTTCTTCAGTAAACAATATGTTCATTCTACTTTAAATCCACGTTTTCGATGATACAATCAATCAAAATATGTCTTATACCAATGATTTAGATAGAGATATAAATCCTTGGTTATACCGATATTACTTACATGTAATCGCTTCAGCGAAATATTTTTAGTTTACTAACATATGAACCATTCTGAAAGATAATGACTATCAGACAAGAGAGAACATTCACATACTTTTCTGAAATGAAAATCATAGTGTATTGAATGCATATATGTATATACATGTATGTCCTAATAATTTCAACTCCAATTTGCATTTCGTATCAATGACCCTTTAATTGATGATATATAGTTATTATACACAACAATTTCAAGACGCATAAACTTATCTGATAAAGTATTATTTTTTAATGATCGAGCTTGTGTTATACAATTCTTTCATGGGTGCTAGAGACTGGACATGTGTCTTCCCTGACCTACGCTCTGGAGTCAAGTATTTATATTCATGCGATGCACATAGAAAACATTGCAAGATGGCCCTACGTATGTTCAAGATGGATTGACACAATACGATTCTTCCCCATACATCATTACTGTTCACAATTCGGTGGATCAGACTAAACAATACCATTCTTGTGCATGGAGTGAAACGTGGGCCACATAGTCGCACGAGTCTCTTCATTGTTGGTAGATGATGTACAACCAATGCAGTAAATTTCACCATGAATACATTTATTTACAAATTGTGTTTCCTAAATTACCAAAGTGTTGTTTTCCATTTATATGAAGTTAGTCAAGTTGGCCCAAGGTTCAAGTTTCATGTCCTTTCAGTCAATCTTGGGTAGAGAATGGACACTCACTGTTCCAGGGTAGAGAATGGACACTCACTGTTCAAGGGTAGAGAATGGACACTCACTGTTCAAGGGTAGAGAATGGACACTCACTGTTCCAGGGTAGAGAATGGACACTCACTGTTCAAGGGTAGAGAATGGACACTCACTGTTCAAGGGTAGAGAATGGACACTCATTGTTCCAGGGTAGAGAATGGACAATCATTGTTCCAGGGTAGAGAATGGACACTCACTGTTCCAGGGCTGATCAATAAGAGACCTGGGAGGCAGAGTGTGGCACCAACCGTCTCCAAATAACTTCTGTGACTGCAGGTTTTAATTTAGGGTCTAAATCCTTCACACGCGGCAGGGCACGGCTAAACTCAGAGCCGGGTGCTATTTAAGCATGTCTGCTAACCATTCATTCATTTTCAATGACGTCAACATTGTAGATACTCTAGGTCATTAATCGGAACACTTCCGCTGAACCGCATCTTGGGACGGTGTATCAGTAATACAGTTGGGAGATGGAGAATCAAAAATAGATGCAATTAAAGGTGGCAGTATTCACCCTACACTCCGTCGCTTCTCGCTCTACTCCAGTTAAACATGAACCAATCGCTCACCACAGTATCCATGTTGTCATAGTACCGTTGTACGGTCGTTTCGTGTTGTTAATTACGAAGTTAATCATTACTAACATCTTAAATCTGATGAGTTGGGTCTTAGCATGAAACAATGATTACGAATATAAAATGTCAGATGAGCAAAACTGTGTTGACAAACACTGTTACACACCGCTATAAAATTATAAAGGTATGTACATTGTACATGGTTTTATCCACGCAAAAAGTTCATCAATCAAATTTATAATCATGTGTGAATCATATCCTTCCTCAGAAACTGTAGCCAGTACTTGTGTGTTGCTTGACTCTATGAACGCAAAGTTTTATGGACAAAAGTTGAGTTCTTCGTTAAAAGCACTTACTAGATATTGTATATGAGCCGGTCATGTGCGTACATTACACATCTCTTCAGTGCATACAACAACGGAAGCACTAGAAACTTTATTATTCATGTGCAAAATAATGATAGGTAACGCCTAAAGAAAATTAAATGACACGTTTGTATAAATAATTCGCCTGGTCCTCGTCTCGAGTTAATGAAACACCTTGGGTCCTCGGGGGAGGGGTTGTATAGGTGTCTCGCTTGTCGTCCACAGACTCCACAAACTTTAAGGTTGTGTAACCGTGTCAGTTGAGACTGCACCATTGCTATTGAATCATAGACCGCCTGACTGACTGACTAGGGGCGACTCTTGATATGCTGTTTGTACATCATCTTCCTTTTCAATGCGCCTTATGTGGTTGAACACCAATGTCTGACGTTCATTGAAAATGAATGAATGTACCTCACCTTAAAACGTGTGACTGTCCACCCAACGAACCAATTGAGCTTTTCCTGACAATTCCACACATTTCCATGTAGACTTTAATACATGGTCGTGTCCATAAATGAATGCGTTCATAACAACTCAGGTTTGCTTTGATAACTAAGAAACTTTATCCTAAACACTGTTCACATCTATGGATTATGTCAATGACAAGTTGAGGAGGCTCACGACATCACATCTATGGATTATGTCAATGACAAGTTGAGGACACTCACGACATCACATCTGTGGATTATGTCAATGACAAGTTGAGGACACTCACGACATCACATCTATGGATTATGTCAATGACAAGTTGAGGACACTCACGACATCACATCTATGGATTATGTCAATGACAAGTTGAGGAGACTCACGACATTACATCTGTGGATTATGTCAATGACAAGTTGATGACACTCACGACATCACATCTATGGATTATGTCAATGACAAGTTGATGACACTCACGACATCACATCTATGGATTATGTCAATGACAAGTTGAGGAGACTCACGACATCACATCTAAATGGAAACTGCAATTGTCTGCAGTCAGTTACAATCGAGAATAATACCGAATACAGAAGAACACATCCTCGATAATCCAGCGCTTTCGTATCGGAACGAAAGCGCTGGATTATCGAGGATGAGAAGGATACAACTATTCGCGTTTGTTATAGTTTGTTATTTTCCACAACGTACAAATGGCTTGAAACTCCATCGTAATACCTTCACAGTTGTAATCATCGAAAATGCAACATGCGTCAGCGTAATTCATAGATGATAGCACATTCAAGGTTCAATGTCATGGTGACAAATACTCGTCATTACCAATATTCAGACACCGGGAACTTGTACATGTCCTCACTACTCGACTAGTTCAAGGTCAAGGTAACATACCCCCGTCATCACCATAATATTTCCTCATTGAAATTGTAAATGACCACAGTGACACACACCTCGTCATTACCAGGTGATTCCCTTCTTGAACTTGTACATGTCCTCATTAATTGACAAGCACCAGATCACAGTGACACACACCCCGTCATTACCTGGAGATTCCCTTATTGAACTTGGACATGTCCTCACTACTTGACTAGCACCAGACCACAGTGACACACACCTCTTTCATCAGGATAGTCCCTTATTGGACTTGTACATGTCCTCAATACTTGACAAGTACCAGACCACAGTGACACACACCCCATCATTACCAGGAGATTCCCTTGTTGAACTTGTACATGTCCTCACTACTTGACAAGCACCAGACCACAGTGACACACACCCCACCATTACCAGGAGATTCCCTTATTGAACTTGTACATGTCCTCACTACTTGACTAGCACCAGGCCACAGTGCCACACACCTCGTCATTACCAGGATATTCCCTTCTTGAACTTGTACATGTCCTCACTACTTGACTAGCACCAGACCACAGTGGCACACCCCCGTCATTACCGGGTGATTCCCTCATTTGACATGCAAGTGTCCTCACTACTTGACAAGCACCAGACCACAGTGCCACACACCTATTCATCAGGATATTCCCTTATTGAACTTGTAAATGTCCTCAATACTTAACTAGCACCATACCACAGTGACACACACCTCGTCATTACCAGGAGATCCCTTATTGAACTTGTACATGTCCTCACTACTTGACTAGCACTAGACCACAGTGACACACACCTCGTCATAACCGAGTGATTCCCTCATTTGACATGCACATGTCCTCACTACTTGACAAGCACCAGGCCACAATGCCACACACCCCGTCATTACCAGGAGATTCCCTCATTGGACATGCAAATGTCCTCACAACTTGACAAGCACCAGGCCACAGTGCCACACACCTCGTCATTACCAGGAGATTCCCTTATTGAACTTGTACATGTCCTCACTACTTGACTAGCACCAGACCACAGTGACACACCCCGTCATTACCGGGTGATTCCCTCAGTTGACATGCAAATGTCCTCGCTACTTGACAAGCACCAGACCACAGTGACACACACCTCTTCATCAGGATATTCCCGTATTGAACTTGTAAATGTCCACACTACTTAATTAGCACCAGACCACAGTGACACACACCTCGTCATTACCAGGTGATTCCCTTCTTGAACTTGTACATGTCCTCACTACTTGACAAGCACCAGGTCACAGTGACACACACCCCATCATTACCAGGAGATTCCCTTATTGGACTTGTACATGTTCTCACTACTTGACAAGCACCAGACCACAGTGACACACACCCCATCATTACCTGAATATTCCCTTGTTGAACTTGTATATGTCCTCGCTACTTGACAAGCACCAGACCACAGTGACACACCCCCTTCATTACCAGGAGATTCCCTTTTTGAACTTGTACATATCCTCACTACTTGACTAGCACCAGACCACAGTGACACACCCCTTCATTACCAGGAGATTCCCTTATTGAACTTGTACATGTGCTCATTACTGGACAAGCACAAGACCACAGTGACAAACACCTCGTCATTACCAGGATATTCCCTTCTTGAACTTGTACATGTCCTCACTACTTGACAAGCACCAGGCCACAGTGACACACACCCCCACATTACCAGGATATTCCCTTATTGAACTTGTACATGTCCTCACTACTTGACAAGCACCAGCTGGCCACAGAGACACATCCCCCTCATTACCAGGTGATTCCCTTCTTGAACTTGAACATGTCCTCACTATACTTGACAAGCACCAGGCCAAAGTGCCACCCACCTCGTCATTACCTGGAGATTCCCTTATTGAACTTGTACATGTCCTCACTACTTGACAAGCACAAGACCACAGTGACACACACCTCGTCATTACCAGGATATTCCTTTATTGGATTTGTACATGTCCTCACTACTTGACAAGCACCAGGCCACAGTGGCACACCCCCGTCATTACCAGGTGATTCCCTTCTTCAAATTGTACATGTCCTCACTATACTTGACAAGCACCAGGCCAAAGTGACACACACCTCTTTCATCAGGATATTCCCTTATTGGACTTGTACATGTCCTCAATACTTGACAAGTACCAGACCACAGTGACACACACCCCATCATTACCAGGAGATTCCCTTGTTGAACGTGTACATGTCCTCACTACTTGACAAGCAACAGACCACAGTGACCCACCCCATCATTACCAGGAGATTCCCTTATTGAACCTGGACATATCCACACTACTTGACTAGCACCAGGCCACAGTGCCACACACCTCGTCACTTCCAGGATATTCCCTTCTTGAACTTGTACATGTCCTTACTACTTGACAAGCACCAGGCCACAGTGACACACACCCCCACATTACCAGGATATTCCCTTATTGAACTTGTACATGTCCTCACTACTTGACAAGCACCAGCTGGCCACAGAGACACATCCCCCTCATTACCAGGTGATTCCCTTCTTGAACTTGAACATTTCCTCACTATACTTGACAAGCACCAGGCCAAAGTGACACACCCCCGTCATTACCAGGTGATTCCCTTCTTGAACTTGTACATGTCCTCACTATACTTGACAAGCACCAGGCCAAAGTGGCACACACCTCGTCATTACCAGGTGATTCCCTTCTTGAACTTGTACATGTCCTCACTATACTTGACAAGCACCAGGCCAAAGTGGCACACACCTCGTCATTACCAGGTGATTCCCTTCTTGAACTTGTACATGTCCTCACTATACTTGACAAGCACCAGGCCAAAGTGGCACACCTCCGTCATTACCAGGTGATTCAATCATTGAACTTGTACATGTCCTCACTACTTGACAAGCACCAGACCACAGTGCCACACACCCCATCATTACAAGGAGATTCCCTTATTGGACTTGTATATGTCCTCGCTACTTGACAAGCACCAGACCACAGTGACACATCCCCTTCATTACCAGGAGATTCCCTTTTTGAACTTGTACATATCCTCACTACTTGACTAGCACCAGACCACAGTGACACACCCCTTCATTACCAGGAGATTCCCTTATTGAACTTGTACATGTGCTCATTACTGGACGAGCACAAGACCACAGTGACAAACACCTCGTCATTACCAGGATATTCCCTTCTTGAACTTGTACATGTCTTCACTACTTGACAAGCACCAGGCCACAGTGACACACACACCCACATTACCAGGATATTCCCTTATTGAACTTGTACATGTCCTCACTACTTGACAAGCACCAGGCCACAGTGGCACACCCCCGTCATTACCAGGTGATTCCCTTCTTCAACTTGTACATGTCCTCACTATACTTGACAAGCACAGGCCACAGTGACACACCCCCGTCATTACCAGGTGATTCCCTTATTGAACTTGTACATGTCCTCACTACTGGACAAGCACCAGACCACAGTGACACACACCCGTCATTACCAGGTGATTCCCTTTTTGAACGTGTACATGTCCTCACTATACTTGACAAGCACCAGGCCAAAGTGGCACACACCTCGTCATTACCAGGTGATTCCCTTCTTGAACTTGTACATGTCCTTACTATACTTGACAAGCACCAGGCCACAGTGACACACCCCCTTCATTACCAGGTGATTCCCTTCTTGAAATTGTAAATGTCCACAATGCATGACTAGCACCAGACCACAATGACACACACGACCTCATCAGGATATTCCATCATTGAACTTGTACATGTCCTCACTACTTGACAAGCACCAGACCACAGTGACACACACCCGTCATTACCAGGTGATTCCCTTCTTGAACTTGTACATGTCCTTACTATACTTGACAAGCACCAGGCCACAGTGACACACCCCCGTAATTACCAGGTGATTCCCTTCTTGAAATTGTAAATGTCCACAATGCATGACTAGCACCAGACCACAATGACACACACGACCTCATCAGGATATTCCATCATTGAACTTGTACATGTCCTCACTACTGGAAAAGCACCAGACGACAGTGACACACATCCCATCATTACCAGGAGCTTCCCTTGTTGAACTTGTACATGTCCTCACTACTTGACAAGCACCAGACCACAGTGACACACATCCCTTTATTACCAGGAGATTCCCTTATTGAACTTGTACATGTCCTCACTACTGGAAAAGCACCAGACGACAGTGACACACATCCCATCATTACCAGGTGATTCCCTTATTGAACTTGTACATGTCCTCACTACTGGACAAGCACCAGACCACAGTGACACACACCCCATCATTACCAGGAGATTCCCTTATAGAACTTGTACATGTCCTCACTACTGGACAAGCACCAGACCACAGTGACACACACCCGTCATTACCAGGTGATTCCCTTCTTGAACTTGTACATGTCCTCACTATACTTGACAAGCACCAGGCCAAAGTGGCACACACCTCGTCATTACCAGGTGATTCCCTTCTTGAACTTGTACATGTCCTCACTATACTTGACAAGCACCAGGCCACAGTGACATACCCCCGTCATTACCAGGTGATTCCCTTCTTGAAATTGTAAATGTCCACAATGCATGACTAGCACCAGACCACAATGACACACACGACCTCATCAGGATATTCCATCATTGAACTTGTACATGTCCTCACTACTTGACAAGCACCAGACCACAGTGACACACGCCCCTTCATAACCAGGAGATTCCCTTGTTGAACGTGTACATGTCCTCACTACTTGACAAGCACCAGACCACAGTGACACACACCCCATCATTACCAGGAGATTCCCTTGTTGAACTTGTATATGTCCTCGCTACTTGACAAACACCAGACCACAGTGACACATCCCCGTCATTACCAGGAGATTCCCTTCTTGAACTTGTACATGTCCTCACTACTTGGCAAGCACCAAACCACAGTGGCACACACCCCTTTATTACCAGGAGATTCCCTTATTGAACTTGTACATGTCCTCACTACTGGAAAAGCACCAGACCACAGTGACACACATCCCATCATCACCAGGATAATCCATCATTGAACTTGTACATGTCCTCACTACTAGACAAGCACCAGACCAAAGTGACACTATCCCTTCATTACCAGGAGATTCCCGTGTTGAACTTGTACATGTCCTCACTATTAGACAAGCACCAGACCACAGTGACACACACCCCTTTATTACCAGGAGATTCCCTTATTGAACTTGTACATGTCCTCACTACTTGACAAGCACCAGACCAAAGTGACACACACCCCTTCATTACCAGGAGATTCCCTTGTTGAACTTGTACATGTCCTCACTACTTGACAAGCACCAGACCACAGTGGCACACACCCCTTAATTACCAGGAGATTCCCTTGTTGAACTTGTACATGTCCTCAGTACTGGAAAAGCACAAGACCACAGTGACACACATCCCATCATTACCAGGATATTCCATCATTGAACTTGTACATGTCCTCACTACTTGACAAGCACCAGACCACAGTGACACACACCCCATCAGTACCAGGAGATTCCCTTATTGGACATGTACATGTCCTCGCTACTTGACAAGCACCAGAACACAGTGACACACCCCCGTCATTACCAGGAGATTCCCTTCTTGAACTTGTACATATCCTCACTACTTGACTAGCACCAGACCACAGTGACACACCCCTTCATTACCAGGAGATTCCCTTATTGAACTTGTACATGTGCTCACTACTGGACAAGCACAAGACCACAGTGACATACACCCCTTTATTACCAGGAGCTTCCCTTGTTGAACTTGTACATGTCCTCACTACTTGACAAGCACCAGACCACAGTGGCACACACCCCTTTATTACCAGGAGATTCCCTTATTGAACTTGTACATGTCCTCACTACTTGACAAGCACCAGACCAAAGTGACACACATCCCTTCACTACCAGGATATTCCCTTGTTGAACTTGTACATGTCCTCACTACTTGACAAGCACAAGACCACAGTGACACACACCCCATCATTACCAGGAGATTCCCGTGTTGAACTTGTACATGTCCTCACTATTAGACAAGCACCAGACCACAGTGACACACATCCCTTTATTACAAAAAGATTCCCTTATTGAACTTGTACATGTCCTCACTACTTGACAAGCACCAGACCAAAGTGACACACACCCCTTCATTACCAGGAGATTCCCTTGTTGAACTTGTACATGTCCTCACTACTTGGCAAGCACCAGACCACAGTGGCACACATCCCTTTATTACCAGGAGATTCCCTTATTGAACTTGTACATGTCCTCACTACTGGAAAAGCACCAGACCACAGTGACACACATCCCATCATCACCAGGATATTCCATCATTGAACTTGTACATGTCCTCACTACTAGACAAGCACCAGACCAAAGTGACACACATCCCTTCATTACCAGGAGATTCCCGTGTTGAACTTGTACATGTCCTCACTACTAGACAAGCACCAGACCAAAGGGACACTATCCCTTCATTACCAGGAGATTCCCGTGTTGAACTTGTACATGTCCTCACTATTAGACAAGCACCAGACCACAGTGACACACACCCCTTTTTTACCAGGAGATTCCCTTATTGAACTTGTACATGTCCTCACTACTTGACAAGCACCAGACCAAAGTGACACACACCCCTTCATTACCAGGAGATTCCCTTGTTGAACTTGTACATGTCCTCACTACTTGACAAGCACCAGACCAAAGTGACACACACCCCTTCATTACCAGGAGATTCCCTTGTTGAACTTGTACATGTCCTCACTACTTGGCAAGCACCAGACCACAGTGGCACACATCCCTTTATTACCAGGAGATTCCCTTATTGAACTTGTACATGTCCTCACTACTGGAAAAGCACCAGACCACAGTGACACACATCCCATCATCACCAGGATATTCCATCATTGAACTTGTACATGTCCTCACTACTAGACAAGCACCAGACCAAAGTGACACACATCCCTTCATTACCAGGAGATTCCCGTGTTGAACTTGTACATGTCCTCACTACTAGACAAGCACCAGACCAAAGGGACACTATCCCTTCATTACCAGGAGATTCCCGTGTTGAACTTGTACATGTCCTCACTATTAGACAAGCACCAGACCACAGTGACACACACCCCTTTTTTACCAGGAGATTCCCTTATTGAACTTGTACATGTCCTCACTACTTGACAAGCACCAGACCAAAGTGACACACACCCCTTCATTACCAGGAGATTCCCTTGTTGAACTTGTACATGTCCTCACTACTTGACAAGCACCAGACCAAAGTGACACACACCCCTTCATTACCAGGAGATTCCCTTGTTGAACTTGTACATGTCCTCACTACTTGGCAAGCACCAGACCACAGTGGCACACATCCCTTTATTACCAGGAGATTCCCTTATTGAACTTGTACATGTCCTCACTACTGGAAAAGCACCAGACCACAGTGACACACATCCCATCATCACCAGGATATTCCATCATTGAACTTGTACATGTCCTCACTACTAGACAAGCACCAGACCAAAGTGACACACATCCCTTCATTACCAGGAGATTCCCGTGTTGAACTTGTACATGTCCTCACTACTAGACAAGCACCAGACCAAAGGGACACTATCCCATCATTACCAGGATATTCCATCATTGAACTTGTACATGTCCTCACTACTTGACAAGCACCAGACCACAGTGACACACACCCCATCAGTACCAGGAGATTCCCTTATTGGACATGTACATGTCCTCACTACTTGACAAGCACCAGACCACTGTGACACACACCCCATCATTACCTGAATATTCCCTTGTTGAACTTGTATATGTCCTCGCTACTTGACAAGCACCAGAACACAGTGACACACCCCCGTCATTACCAGGAGATTCCCTTCTTGAACTTGTACATATCCTCACTACTTGACTAGCACCAGACCACAGTGACACACCCCTTCATTACCAGGAGATTCCCTTATTGAACTTGTACATTTGCTCACTACTGGACAAGCACAAGACCACAGTGACATACACCCCTTTATTACCAGGAGCTTCCCTTATTGAACTTGTACATGTCCTCACTACTTGACAAGCACCAGACCAAAGTGACACACATCCCTTCATTACCAGGAGATTCCCTTGTTGAACTTGTACATGTCCTCACTACTTGACAAGCACAAGATCACAGTGACACACACCCCATCATTACCAGGAGATTCCCGTGTTGAACTTGTACATGTCCTCACTATTAGACAAGCACCAGACCACAGTGACACACATCCCTTTATTACCAGGAGATTCCCTTATTGAACTTGTACATGTCCTCACTACTTGACAAGCACCAGACCAAAGTGACACACACCCCTTCATTACCAGGAGATTCCCTTGTTGAACTTGTACATGTCCTCACTACTTGGCAAGCACCAGACCACAGTGGCACACACCCCTTTATTACCAGGAGATCCCCTTATTGAACTTGTACATGTCCTCACTACTGGAAAAGCACCATACCACAGTGACACACATCCCATCATCACCAGTATATTCCATCATTGAACTTGTACATGTCCTCACTACTAGACAAGCACCAGACCAAAGTGACACACATCCCTTCATTACCAGGAGATTCCCGTGTTGAACTTGTACATGTCCTCACTATTAGACAAGCACCAGACCACAGTGACACACACCCCTTTATTACCAGGAGATTCCCTTATTGAACTTGTACATGTCCTCACTACTTGACAAGCACCAGACCAAAGTGACACACACCCCTTCATTACCAGGAGATTCCCTTGTTGAACTTGTACATGTCCTCACTACTTGACAAGCACCAGACCACAGTGGCACACACCCCTTTATTACCAGGAGATTCCATTGTTAAACTTGTACATGTCCTCAGTACTGGAAAAGCACCAGACCACAGTGACACACATCCCATCATTACCAGGATATTCCATCATTGAACTTGTACATGTCCTCACTACTTGACAAACACCAGACAACAGTGACACACACCCCATCAGTACCAGGAGATTCCCTTATTGGACTTGTACATGTCCCCACTACTTGACAAGCACCTGACCACAGTGACACACACCCCATCATTACCTGAAGATTCCCTTGTTGAACTTGTATATGTCCTCGCTACTTGACAAGCACCAGACCACAGTGACACACCCCCGTCATTACCAGGAGATTCCCTTCTTGAACTTGTACATATCCTCACTACTTGACAAGCACCAGACCACAGTGACACACCCCTTCATTACCAGGAGATTCCCTTATTGAACTTGTACATGTGCTCACTATTGGACAAGCACAAGACCACAGTGACACACACCCCTTTATTACCAGGAGCTTCCCTTGTTGAACTTGTACATGTCCTCACTACTTGACAAGCACCAGACCACAGTGGCACACACCCCTTTATTACCAGGAGCTTCCCTTATTGAACTTGTACATGTCCTCACTACTTGACAAGCACCAGACCAAAGTGACACACATCCCTTCATTACCAGGATATTCCCTTGTTGAACTTGTACATGTCCTCACTACTTGACAAGCACAAGACCACAGTGACACACACCCCATCATTACCAGGAGATTCCCGTGTTGAACTTGTACATGTCCTCACTATTAGACAAGCACCAGACCACAGTGACACACATCCCTTTATTACCAGGAGATTCCCTTATTGAACTAGAACATGTCTCACTACTTGACAAGCACCAGACCAAAGTGACACACACCCCTTCATTACCAGGAGATTCCCTTGTTGAACGTGTACATGTCTTCACTACTTGGCAAGCACCAGACCACAGTGGCACACACCCCTTTATTACCAGGAGATTCCCTTATTGAACTTGTACACGTCCTCACTACTGGAAAAGCACCAGACCACAGTGACACACATCCCATCATCACCAGGATTTTCCATCATTGAACTTGTACATGTCCTCACTACTAGACAAGCACCAGACCAAAGTGACACACATCCCTTCATTACCAGGAGATTCCCGTGTTGAACTTGTACATGTCCTCACTATTAGACAAGCACCAGACCACAGTGACACACACCCCTTTTTTACCAGGAGATTCCCTTATTGAACTTGTACATGTCCTCACTACTTGACAAGCACCAGACCAAAGTGACACACACCCCTTCATTACCAGGAGATTCCCTTATTGAACTTGTACATGTCCTCACTACTGGAAAAGCACCAGACCACAGTGACACACATCCCATCATTACCAGGATATTCCATCATTGAACTTGTACATGTCCTCACTACTTGACAAGCACCAGACCAAAGTGACACATATCCCTTCATTACCAGGAGATTCCCTTGTTGAACTTGTACATGTCCTCACTACTGGACAAGCACCAGACCACAGTGCCACACACCCCTTCATTACCAGGAGATTCCCTTAATTGAACTTGTACATATCCTCACTACTTGACTATTCGTCATTACCAGGAGATTATCACCAGGAATTTGTTCAGTTCCTCACGACTTTCACGACTTTATGTTATATGCATTGTCAGTAAACAATGATGTAAAATTAATACATTTAGGTCACCGACAGTTCCAGTAATTATTATTACACCTTTAACCCATCAGCTATACAATTTTGATTTTTGTTGTTTAATATCCCGTCGATGGAATTTAAATTTTTTCAGTTTCAAAAGTTGTTTTTCAAAATTGACCATTCGACCGAAATTTGATATAATGAAAACAATTAAATTTTTAACATTATTTCTACTTTGACACAAGCGCCTTGTAATACAAGCTAAACAAACGCTATATTCTTATTGGTGTACATCACCATTATATATGTTATTGTTAATCTTATGACGGATGGACATGAAATAAAATTTCCAAAAGTATCTTAAGTGCAATGTAAAGAGGAAAATTAAATAACATGGCCTGGGGAGAAATGGCAATGGAATGAATCGAGTAGGCTTGCAGTGCAAGAACCTTTGCTGGAATAATCGAAGAATTGGTACCCCTGGGAGACTGATCTTTCAGCGAGAAGAATATTTGAGGTGACGGAGGGGTAATGGAACTACACGGAAGGGTCTAGAGGTCCCTTGGTCTCGCTCCAGCTTATTCTCCCATCGGCCAACACGTTCTGTATGATCAGACTGTGTACAGGGATGGATGAAATAGGCTTAACAGATTTGTCAAAAAATAATTAGTTTACTCATAATGCTCAACTTTTATTGATATATAGATATTATTTTATATATTCGTTATGATGGACTGGAGGGGTATTCCTGCTGGAGCTCTAATTCAGTAGTCTATCGTAACGGTGACGTTTAGTTATGTGTGCATTTTATGTGACGTTGCGTCGTTGGTGTCCACTCGATGTCCCAAAAGTAAGACAAATTCATCGATCCCAAACTGTGTTTGCCTCCCAAACCTTCTATTTCTGAAATGAACCCATTTAAAGTACAAGCACACTTGAGACGCGGTAGTGCCGACTGATTAGCGTGTATAAGGGCTGAAGATTTGCTCGTTTCTTCGAACGCATTTCTCCATTACCGGTGCATCTACAGACAATTCGAGGAGTCCTGGAAGTTTATTTTATGAAAAATTCATTTATATGTAATTATGAAGAAAATACATTATTTTTCAGAGTGATTTTGAAACCATTTTGACATTTAAAAATCACACTGTTTAGCGTGGATCAATTTAAATGAAAATGAGTTTGTGCGTACACGAGAGGTTCAATCGCATTTCACAAAACTTTTCGGCATTATTTAGATGCATGTAATACAGTAGACTGTAAACAAAGAACACTATGTGTAATGTTTCATATGTGTATCTGTCTATATATGATAGACGGGTGAGTGGGACATAAGACATGAACTTAGCAAGTCATTAACATTCATCTGCCTAATTGAAACACGTTTCAGTGTCATTTAAATCCTGAAGCAATTCACATCAACTAATAAAGGTTTAGTATAACAATCGAGTGCCTCAACACATACAGTGCACAAAATCCTTAGATTTATATCAGACCCAAGATTAATACGAAGTACCTAAGTATACAATGCCACAGTTGTATGAAAGCATGACTATGTATTTTAAAATAATCTATAAACCAATATATGAAGTTGACAGGTGTTTGAAGCTAAAATCTCCATTAAAGAAAGCGGCAGCGTTTATCTAGGAAAGAGAAGGTAACGTTTCTCTGGTATTGATATGTACTTGTATGCGACTGAAATGCCCCTGGCGTAATTAGATGCTTCCTATGACACGCTCTGGCATTTTTCAACACCAATCATATGGGAAAGAAATCCAGTATCAATTGGATTCACTGTCTCGGTTATGCTCAAAATTATGACTGAAGTCTTGTTGTGAGGAACCTTTGGTGCTGCTTAGGGACAGCTGTGCGTGAATGTACTGACTGATAGCCCAAGGGAGGTAACTCCTAGAGTCTTTGTCGATATTACCCTTTCCTTCGAATACTACACAGTTCCACAAATTGCCACTTTATGTCTTCAACGTGATCTTCTTTGACAGACATATAGACTGGCTAGCCATGGTAATATATGCCTGATGTAGTAGCTTACAATGTGTATGTTACAAGTTGGTACCGAGTAAAGGTGTGTTCCATCCTCACATCAGATCAAAGTGTCATTAGATCATAGATTAAACAATGAATTGTATTGGGTGATGAATAACCACGCTACAACGTTCAATCCATGGTCAGCAGTTAATAGTACAACTGCTTCATCATCAACATAGAGATTATGTCTGCAGGTTGTTTAGTAAACTAAGTAACATGTAGTCAATTCTGATATCCAAAATTATACCCATCATTATGCCGCTATTAAATTGTCTCCAAAAGTTCATTCTGAGTAGATGTTATGAAGACGAAACTTACACTTCCACAAAATCTTGATTGAATTTATAATGGCAAGACTATATATAATCCTACAATTCATCGGGTGTATTTACTAATGGTAACCATATCCCACAATGCACCAAGTGTGATAAAAAAAAATGGTAATGATATCCTACAATTCACTGGATGTATTCACAAATGGTAAGTATTTTTTACAAGTCACCGTATGTGCTCAAACATGGTTATTATTTTCTACAGTTCACTGGACGTGTTCACAAATGGTTATTATTTTTACAATTCACCAACTGTGCTCACAAATGGTTATTATTTTTTACAATTCACCAACTGTGCTCACAAATGGTTATTATTTTTTACAATTCACCAACTGTGCTCACAAATAGCAATTATTTTCTTCAATTCACCGGATGTGTTCACAAATAGTTATTAATTTTTACAATTCACTGAATGTGCTCACAAATGGTATTTATTTTTTACAATTCACCGATTTTGCTCACTAATTGTAAGTATTTTCTACAAAATTACCGAATGTATTCACAAAAGGAAAAATCGTTTTCTACAATTCACCGAATGTGATCACAAACGGTAACTTTTTCCTACAATTCACCGGATGTGCTCAGAAAAGGTCATTATATTTTACAATATTCCGGGTGTGCTCACAAATTGTAACGATATCCTACACACACCGGATGTTGTCATAAATGTTAATCCTATCCTACAAATCAACTGGTGTGATAAACAATGCTATTAACCATATGCTTCAATTCACCACGTGTGCTCACAAGTGCTGACCATATCCTACAGGTACAATTCACCGGATACAGTAACAAATCGTCTACATGTTTACCAGTTCACCTTCAGGTAACCTCGTGTAAGCGCCGTGAGTGCTACCAGACGTAAAACACCAACTCCACAACAACCAACAACTTTCAGGCATTTGTCACTGTTTCATTCATTTACTGTTTTATTTTAATGTACCAACTTGTTTCAGGGTCTTGTCACGACTAGCACCCATTTGATGGTGTATAGTTTGTGTTAACGTAGCTTAAAAGTAAATGGCGTTATATGGAACCTAAGTGGTGTAGTGATCGGTTAGCGTGCTGGCCTCTCACGCCGAAGACCCGGTTTCGAATCCCGGTAGTTACACTAAAATAGTTTGGCCTCGGTCTCATCCTATGTTGTGTCCCGGGCCAAGGGATTTCATCCACATTTCACTCGGTCTACCCAGCTGTTTAAGTACCTTAACACGGGAAGTTTCAACCGATATGGTAGTAGCGGCACCGAAAGTACACTTCCTTCAAAGTATAGTATGTGATTAGCTCCTTCAGCAAGCATTAATGCTGGGAAGAGTGCACGTTATAAACATCAATTATTATATATTATATCATATCATTATTATATCATTGTGTCGTATCTTATCCTATATATGTTGTCCTCCCAATGCGTGATTGATGTTTCGCACAGAGTGGAACTCCAACCCAGGTTTCAAGTGAGACCGTTTACTCAGTTCATCAGATTACTACTTCCGGGTCAACAAATCCGTCGTGATTGAGGATTCATTCCTTAAGCGTACGGATGTCGTGTACTAATGGCGGGAAGATCCTCTAAATCCAGAAACGAAGCAGTTACGGTTAGTGGTAAATTTCCACTGGTCAGTTATTAGAATGACAACTAGCGGTCAAATGGAAGCAATGTCCGGGACGGGAGATGAGTCAGCGATCAGATAGCATCGTGCCCGTAATGTACATGCCATTCCTATATTTCTGCAACTAGTACAGCCTTACATTGTGTATAACTGTATGCTAATGGGTGCAGTGCAATCGTAAAGACTAATCTGCACAAGTTAGGTACTGTATGTTAGTGGTACGTAGTGTATTGGTACACCGACGTTGCTGTCGATGACGATTGAAATAATGTTCAAAGTCCTACCGTCGTTTCCAAACATACTTTCATGTTTCTTCAGTTTTCATTACATAATTCATAACCAAGACTCGGGACTGTTAATATTATTTCATTTCACGTAATCAATCTACGATGTTAATAATTCTCAAAATGTCCAATCAATAATATGAACAAGACGCGTATCAGATGTTCAAACCGATTTTAAAAGTAACTTTGGTAGGCCTACATTCATCATATGTAAAAACAAATCTTTCATCATACCAATCTGTCGTCTCATCTCCATTTGAACCTGTTCACACGGAACCAGTTTGACGCAAGTTTTGAATAAATGTTTACCACAGAGGGATTTATAGTTCTAAGTTTGGACATTTATGGCGACCACATATTGTTAAGAATGGAGGAGAGAGTAAACACTCGTCACAAAGGGGAGGCGTGGTAGTTAGTATAATCCTCAGAACGAACTACCACTTACGTCACAAGTCCTACATTGCTGTTTTGGCGCTGCTGTGACCACGCATACGTTCTGTACAGTCTCTATAACAGGCTTTTATGTTTCTCTCTGCTGCAGTGTGTAGGAAATGGTTATTCCTGAGTTTTATGTAGACTGATTTCGTCAACGTACCTTGACTGTACAGACTATAAGTTCAATGGAAAATAAAGGTTGTATTTCTCCCTGATTACCACGTGAAAGGTTTGCTATCGATTTACACGAGAATACTGTTACCGTCTTTAACACTGGATGTCAATGGTGTTTTATACGTTGTATTACTATTTTCCGTTGATGATAGTAATGGGAGATGGGATGTTTTGACATCCGTGCCACAACCTCTTCAATCGCAAACAGCAGCATCAGTGCTAAACGTAGAAACTCGCACTGCTTTCAACTGATGACCGATTGTCATAACCAGATAAAACAATGAATTAAAACTGAATGTTTATCAAAATTTAAGATGCAGTAGGGTATGGTGATCAAGGGTCTATAGCTGATTTGGAAGAAATTCAATGAGTGGAGAGAAATCAGGGGATCCAATGTGTTTAACCAAGCTACAGTCTTATAAATCCCTTGGGTTCTCCGGGCCAGCGCCAACCGCGACTTTCTGTATTAGTTAGTTTCCAAGTGTCCGATTGCGTTTGTATGAAATAGATTCTGTTCAACAGAGGGAAGAACGACACGTTGTTTGGCTGTGCTACTAGTAAGAAATATACAAAATCAATAGATTCAATTTATGGAAAAAGATTGTAGTCTTTCCGTCTCTAGTCCTTCGCACAGTGTAATAAAGAGACGACTCCAATGTGATACGTTTTTCATCTCCCATTATCAATACAGTCGATCAATAACAAAATATAATCGTTATTCTGTCACTTTAAATATCAACGAAACTTATTAGATCAAAGTCGAAGGGGATTTTATTGTATGTATACAATACACATTCTTTTCTGTTTAACCTTCTGCTAAATTAGCTGCAAATGTTTGCAGCAAGTGACCATCTGAATATTTTCTGAAAATGTCAAAAGTCTTGGTGTATACTTGGACTCAGGTCTCACCATGGAGAAGCAAGCGGAGCAACTCTGTCGTACTATTTCTATCTTAGAGGCATAGGTCAGAAACGACATCTTATAACCACAGAAGCCGCCAAACTATTGGTTCAGTCTCTCGTTACATCAAGGATTGACTACTGTAACAGCCTACTTCATCTTGCCAACCTCGATGTTCTATAACAAGTTCAGCGAGTTCAGAACACATCTGCAAGGATAGTCACCGGGACATCCAAATTCCCCCACATCACTCCCACCCTAAAAGCTCTCCACTGGCTCCCGGTAGAAGCACGCATCAACTTCAAGATCATGTGCACTGTGTATGAGTGTCTGGGTGGTGACCCTCCGTCTTATTTGGCGGATCTAATCTCAGTGTATATGCCACCTTGACAGTTACGCTCATCAGACCAAAAAATGCTTATTGTTCCTCGTTCAAATCTAAACACTTTGGACAGCGCGTATTCAGCTTAAAAGCACTTGAACTTTGGAACAAACTACCCATTCATATCAAGTCATAATTATGCATCTCTGAGTTCATTCAAATCACAGCTTATAACTCACCTTTTCCAACAACATTATATGTGACTCTCGTGACATTGTGTAGCGCTTAGAGCATGCTGTCATAAATATAAATATGCATATCATTATTTAGGTCTTCAAGACGAATGTCTGGATCACCTATCGAAATTACTTTGGTTTTCTTACCGATTTTGTCCAGACTTTTCCGAAGTAACCGCTGCGCCGATTCGCATGAAATTTTCAGGGATGATAACATGAGGCCAGCTCTGGAAACAGACGAGCCACTTTTTTTTTTTTTTTTTACTTCTTTCGTGAGCTATCTCCCCTTGAATTTCAAACTTCAAACCTTAATAGCTCGAAAACTATTCAAGATAATTTCACAAAACTTTCATCAAAATGTGGGCAACAATATTCCCCGTCGATAAGGCATATAGTGACTTTCGGCCGTATAAATAGATTTTTTGCTATTTCGAAAAAACTGAACATTTTGTGAAATTTCGCGGTTTTGAAGGTACGCTTCTTTGGAAATCTTCTCCTAAATCACAGCAATAGATACATATATGTGTGATAGCTAATGGCACAGTGGCACATTGGTACAGTGGTACAGTGACACAGTGGTACAGTGGTACAATGACACAGTGGCACATTGGTACAGTGGCATAATGATACAGTGGTACAGTGATACAGTGGTACAGTGATAAAGTGGTACAGTGGTACAGTGATGCAGTGGTACAATGGTACAGTGATACAGTGGTACATTGGCATAGTGATACAGTGGTACAGTGGTACAATGGTGCAGTGGATACCCCGGTAAAGTGGTACAATGATAGAGGGGTACAGTGATACAATGGTACAGTGGTACAGCAATACAATGGTAAAGTGATAAAGTGGTACAGTGATAGAGTGGTACATTGGCATAATGATACAGTGGTATAGTGGTACAATGGTGCAGTGGTACAGTGGTAGTGGTGCAATGATAGAGGGGTACAGTGATACAATGGTACAGTGGTACAGCAATACAATGGTAAAGTGATAAAGTGGTACAGTGATAGAGTGGTACAGTCGTATAGTATAGGGCTGCAGTGATACATTGGTACAGTGATACATTGGTACAGTGATACAATGTTACAGTGATACAGTGATACAGTGATACATTGGTACAGTGATACATTGGTACAGTGATACAGTGTTACAGTGATACAGTGGTACAGTGATACAGTGATACAGTGATACAGTGGTACAGTGATACAGTGATACAGTGATACAGTGATATAGTGATATAGTGATACAGTGGTGCAGTGGTGCAGTGGTGGATACCCCGGTAAAATGGTACAATGTCAGATGGACACAGTAAGGCAGTAGTATCATCGTTGTGAAGAAAACGCTCATCGGCCTTCTCTGATATGGTCATGGTGAAGATCCGTGTACACAAGTAGCACGTGTTAAGTGCTTCATACTTCATGATAGGCTGGTAAGACTCGCTACATTTGTAATACTTAAAAACGTCCATACACAATGTAACGCTTAAACCAATATCTAAGTCCACCATGTGCATATCGTACCCAATAACTCGTTCCCAATACCCAGAGTCAGTCATTAACATATCTTTTCGAGTGATGGGTTCTTTTGACAATTGACGTAAACTATCACTCAACGTTACAGTAGTGTTTGTTAAATTGTGTTTGAGTGTCTTCAAAAGGAGTATGATAGGTTCATGTTGGTTATCATTTTTGGTGATCGACACGTCCTGGTGTTAATCAATGCATTGGTCAAATGATTTCATTCGTGACTTTAACACGGAATACGTGACTTTTAATTGTTTTTAAACGTACATGCGTGAGCATGTAAGCATAATATGATGTAAGTATGTAGTCTCCTCTGTTTGCATTACAAACTGTCGTTGTTTGTCCTCTCTTTTCTCTTGGTCTGCACTTGTACAGTTACTCTCCAATACACTTTACATTTTGACAATGAACATGTGATAAGGTGTCATAAGGTGCATTCAAGTTGACATTGTCACCCATCACGATATCGCGTCACGTTCTTCAACACATTCACTGAGTTTATCGTTTTCAATAGCAGTCAATAGTATGTCACATAAATAACTAAATTCTTAATATTTACGTTTTCAATTTATCATTTCGCCTTTTCAAATAGGTCGAGAGCAATGTATAACGTGATCATTTACTTTTCATCCTTGACATTTAAGGAGAATCATATAGCTGGGGTTGTTCAATTCGCCATTGACAGTGTGTCTACTCGTTAGATAGCATTCCATCTTACTGAGAGCGATCCAGTTCCTTAGTACCAGATCAGGCTTTGTATGTTACTGGGTCGATGGTAATTTCGCCGAGTAAGCAAACTGTGCAATGTAACACCGACTCCTGTCAATTCGATACAGGCGAGGATGGCTTGTGGTACTCTCACATGTACAGAATGAACGGTGATGGCCCGGGGAGATGGTAAGCATTGCCCATCATCCCACTTCAGTTCAGTGGACACAATCACTCAACTCTGCTTTCTTCCAGACTAGTTCCACTTTAAAACATGCTACATACGCTTAAAAAGGCCCTTGAATGGAAAATGAAGTTTTCAACAATATTTAGTGATTTGTTCAAAATTAAAGTGTTTCAAGAATGATTTTCAATATTGTGTACTGCGTGTATCATCCGATGCTCGATGCCTCATGGCAGTACAACATAGGACTCGGTTGGCAAAACTATTTTACTAAACATTTAGTGTTGCACTGTGATTGTGTAGTTTGTTACGGTAAGGCACGTATTTATGCATGATGGGCCAATGTCGATGTTTCAGATCACTCATCCCTTTCCGCATTGCAGCAATCCACTAATGCGTGCTGCCTTAAATTACCCTCAATATTGAACATCGACATTTTCATGGTCGAACGACTTGCTTCTTCGTAAAAGTGGTAACGTAAAGCACGTGAATTCCCCCAGATACTACACCAGGTAAATAGCGAGCGGCAGTTCGTGCTGAATTTGTCAGGAAGAAAAAGAAGTAAAACAGGTGCTAGACACGATGTGATTTGAATTGATTGTAGTATAGCGACACACTTAACACATTGTCAAAATATCACTCTTGCAATTTGAAAATAACGGTATTTTCTATGTTTAAAATATTTTCACTTTAAATATAGCTTACAGTTGAACTTGCGTTAGGGACGGCCGCCATATTAGGGACTGTCTAATGAGGCGACTGATTTTACCCGACGAATTGTTAGTTTGTAGAGCAAACAGCATGTTCGGAGATCCCTGAAATTCACTGATGTATTATTTGATGGGAAAACGACAACCCCTTCTTTAGGAAAATGATTTCACAGTGCTGGATTAGTGTAATATGAGATTGACATATGTTGATGAGATTAGTGCCATCCCCTATGAGATGACGTCTGCAAGAAAAGGATTTCGTAAAGAAGACGTAAATATTCAAAATTAGTTGAGAAAGCCATTTCGGTCTGTTTGAGGCGGTCTAAATGTGAAGGTGCGTTGTCACATTTCGTCAGAACCTTTCTCTTACCTTCCTAGTGTCAGCATTGCCAACATTATTAGTACGACGTTATGCTCAGGAGAAATTTCCAAAAATAAAGCATCTTATACTAGGAATAGGAATAGACGTTAGGATTAAAATGCATTCTTATTGAAATCAGACCGCAATTAGTTACTACGTTGCTGGCAGAATTTAGTGTGCGACTTACTGCAACTAGAAACAGTCTGACTTTAATTAGACTAAAATTATTTTAAAAGATTACATTGATATATAAAAGGTAATCAAAAACGTGTATTGATGAATCCAAACCTATATTTCGAACTGATGACCTGATTTACTTCGTTCCCTTCTTTATCTAGAATTACGATTAATGACTTACTCATTATATCATATTTCATCAATAAAACTTGTATAAGTAGGTTATCTTTCTAAATGTGAAATGGACATAAATATGTAACATGACTCTGTCCTTGGATCTGTAATTCAATATAGGGATTTATTTCTGAAGGAATTGAATTCTCAATCGTGTCTGGTATTTAGGATACGTGACAACCATGTAAGAGCGTGATACGATGAGACTGCTGTTTTACAACACATTTATTTACTACACCATGCATGATATGTTGAGAACTACACTGAGATTAGTATAGTGCGAATACATAAACAACATTTGCAAATCATTGTAACTGTCTGGAGTGGCTTTCAATATTGCTTCAACACCAGACAAATAATGACCATGTCGATTGAAAGATTTGTTCAATTTGGAATAACACAGAACTGGTCATGTACGGGTGCCGTTAGACCAGGTTGTTTCTCCAACACGAGTGATCAGATCACCGAGCTGGCGCGTCCACGTCAGGAAGAGAGGTGTTTGTTGCAGACAGGTAATTAATGTTTTCTGCGAAATAAGACACTTTGATGGATTTGAAGGGTCATATCCTTGTGTTCGACTGATCAAATCGATGAGTCTGTTGACAACGACATAGGATCCAGGGATGTATATAGATGTTGCGTAGCTCATCATGCCATGTTTGCCCACACTGCATCATGGCGGGTCCACACAAGGGGGACGGTATACATGAATAAACACCATTCCGTCTGCTCAATCAATACTTCTCATTCTTAACGTCGTTAATCTTTTTCAGAAGGAGGATTTACATCAAAGAATATGTCTTTGAATATCTACGTTTATCTTTATAGAAATAGATTTTGCCAGTGATGTGACGGTTTGACGGATCGATAGCCAGAAGTGTATATGTGAGTGTTAGACTGTCTGAATATTTTCAGAAACGTGTTTTGTAAGTACGAGTATCAACTCACTAATTTGGCCTAAAACTTTATGTGTGATAAGTGATTACTAGATATTTGTTTTATCTATCAACAATGTACCACATAGTAATGCCTCTATGTATTGCTATTTGTAATCTAGTTTCTGAGGAGTATAAAACCTGCTATCCTCCTGAGGAGTATATAACCTGCTGTCCTCCTGAGGAGTATATAACCTGCGGTCCTCCTGAGGAGTATATAACCTGCTGTCCTCCTGAGGAGTGTATAACCTGCTGTCCTCCTGAGGAGTATATAACCTGCTGTCCTCCCGAGGAGTATATAACCTGCTGTCCTTCTGAGGAGTATATAATCTGCTGTCCTTCTGAAGAGTATATAACCTGCTGTCCCCCAGGGGAGTATACAACCTGCTGTCCTCTTGAGGAGTATATAACCTGCTGTCCTCCTGAGGAGTATAAAAACCTGCTGTCCTCCTAGGGAGTATATAACCTGCTGTCCTCCTGGGGAGTATATAACATGCTGTCCTCCTGAGGAGTGAATAACCTGCTGCCCTCCTAAAGAGTATATAACCTGCTGTCCTCCTGATTAGTATATAACCTGCTGTCCTCCTGAGGAGTATCTAACCTGCTGTTCTCCTGAGGAGTATATAACCTGCTGATCTCCTAAGGAGTATATAGCCTGCTGTCTTCCCGAGGAGTATATAATCTGCTGTCCTCCCGAGGAGTATATAACCTGCTGTCCTCCAGGGGTGTATATAACCTGCTGTCCTCTTGAGGAGTATATAACCTGCTGTCCTCCTGAGGAGTATAAAAACCTGCTGTCCTCCTGAGGAGTATATAAACTGCTGTCCTCTTGAGGAGTATATAACCTGCTGTCCTCCTGAGGAGTATATAACCTGCTGTCCTCCTGAGGAGTGAATAACCTGCTGCCCTCCTGAAGAGTATATAACCTGCTGTCCTCCTGAGGAGTATATAACCTGCTGTTCTCCTGAGGAGTATATAACCTGCTGATCTCCTGAGGAGTATATAACCTGCTGTCCTCCTGGAGAGTATATAACCTGCTGTCCTCTTGAGGAGTATATAACCTGCTGTCCTCCTGAGGAGTATAAAAACCTGCTGTCCTCCTGAGGGGTATATAACCTGCTGTCCTCCTGGGGAGTATATAACCTGCTGTCCTCCTGAGGAGTGAATAACCTGCTGCCCTCCTGAGGAGTATATAACCTGATGTCCTCCTGAGGAGTATATAACCTGCTGTCCTCCTGAAGAGTATATAACCTGCTGTCCTCCTAAGGAGTGTATAACCTGCTGTCCTCCCGAGGAGTATATAACCTGCTGTCCTCCAGAGGAGTATATAACCTGCTTTCCTCCTGAAGAGTATATAGCCTGCTGTCCTCCTGAGGAGTATATAACCTGAAGTCCTCCTGAGGAGTATAAAACCTGATGTCCTCCTGAGGAGTATATAACCTGCTGTCCTCCTGAAGAGTATATAACCTACTGTCGACCTGAGGAGTATAAAACGTGATGTCCTCTTCAGGAGTATATACCCTGCTGTCCTCCTGAGGAGTATATAACCTGCTGTCCTCCTGAGGAGTATAAAAACCTGCTGTCCTCCTGAGGAGTACACAACCTGCTGTCCTCCAGAGGAGTATATAACCTGCTGTCCTCCTGAGGAGTGAATAACCTGCTGTCCTCCTGAGGAGTGAATAACCTGCTGCCCTCCTGAAGAGTATATAACCTGCTGTCCTCCTGAGGAGTATATAACCTGCTGTTGTCCTGAGGAGTATATAACCTGCTGATCTCCTGAGGAGTATATAACCTGCTGTCCTCTAGGTGAGTATATAACCTGCTGTGCTCCTTGATAGTGTATAACCTGCTGTCCTCCTGGAGAGTATAAAACCTGCTGTCCTCTTGAGTAGTATATAACCTGCTGTCCTCCTGAGGAGTATAAACACCTGCTGTCCTCCTGAGGGGTATATAACCTGAAGTCCTCCTGAGGAGTATATAACCTGAAGTCCTCCTGAGGAGTATATAACCTGATGTCCTCCTGAGGAGTATATAACCTGCTGTCCTCCTGAAGAGTATATAACCTACTGTCGACCTGAGGAGTATAAAACGTGATGTCCTCTTCAGGAGTATATACCCTGCTGTCCTCTTGAGTAGTATATAACCTGCTGTCCTCCTGAGGAGTATAAACACCTGCTGTCCTCCTGAGGGGTATATAACCTGCTGTCCTATTGGGGAGTATATACCCTGCTGTCCTCCTGAGGAGTGAATAACCTGCTGCCCTCCTGAAGAGTATATAACCTGCTGTCCTCCTGAGGAGTATATAACCTGCTGTTCTCCTTAGGAGTATATAACCTGCTGTCCTCCTAAGGAGTGTATAACCTGCTGTCCTCCCGAGGAGTATATAACCTGCTGTCCTCCAGAGGAGTATATAACCTGCTGTCCTCCTGAAGAGTATATAACCTGCTGTCCTCCTGAGGGGAATATAACCTGAAGTCCTCCTGAGGAGTATATAACCTGCTGTCCTCCTGAGGAGTATATAACCTGATGTCCTCCTGAGGAGTATATAACCTGCTGTCCTCCTGAAGAGTATATAACCTGCTGTCCTCCTAAGGAGTGTATAACCTGCTGTCCTCCTGATTAGTATATAACCTGCTGTCCTCCTGAGGAGTATCTAACCTGCTGTTCTCCTGAGGAGTATATAACCTGCTGATCTCCTAAGGAGTATATAACCTGCTGTCTTCCCGAGGAGTATATAATCTGCTGTCCTCCCGAGGAGTATATAACCTGCTGTCCTCCAGGGGAGTATATAACCTGCTGTCCTCTTGAGGAGTATATAACCTGCTGTCCTCCTGAGGAGTATACAAACCTGCTGTCCTCCTGAGGAGTATATAAACTGCTGTCCTCTTGAGGAGTATATAACCTGCTGTCCTCCTGAGGAGTATATAACCTGCTGTCCTCCTGAGGAGTGAATAACCTGCTGCCCTCCTGAAGAGTATATAACCTGCTGTCCTCCTGAGGAGTATATAACCTGCTGTTCTCCTGAGGAGTATATAACCTGCTGATCTCCTGAGGAGTATATAACCTGCTTTCCTCTAGGGGAGTATATAACCTGCTGTGCTCCTTGATAGTGTATAACCTGCTGTCCTCCTGGAGAGTATATAACCTGCTGTCCTCTTGAGGAGTATATAACCTGCTGTCCTCCTGAGGAGTATAAAAACCTGCTGTCCTCCTGAGGGGTATATAACCTGCTGTCCTCCTGGGGAGTATATAACCTGCTGTCCTCCTGAGGAGTGAATAACCTGCTGCCCTCCTGAGGAGTATATAACCTGATGTCCTCCTGAGGAGTATATAACCTGCTGTCCTCCTGAAGAGTATATAACCTGCTGTCCTCCTAAGGAGTGTATAACCTGCTGTCCTCCCGAGGAGTATATAACCTGCTGTCCTCCAGAGGAGTATATAACCTGCTGTCCTCCTGAAGAGTATATAGCCTGCTGTCCTCCTGAGGAGTATATAACCTGAAGTCCTCCTGAGGAGTATAAAACCTGATGTCCTCCTGAGGAGTATATAACCTGCTGTCCTCCTGAAGAGTATATAACCTACTGTCGACCTGAGGAGTATAAAACGTGATGTCCTCTTCAGGAGTATATACCCTGCTGTCCTCCTGAGGAGTATATAACCTGCTGTCCTCCTGAGGAGTATCAAAACCTGCTGTCCTCCTGAGGAGTATACAACCTGCTGTCCTCCAGAGGAGTATATAACCTGCTGTCCTCCTGAGGAGTGAATAACCTGCTGCCCTCCTGAAGAGTATATAACCTGCTGTCCTCCTGAGGAGTATATAACCTGCTGTTGTCCTGAGGAGTATATAACCTGCTGATCTCCTGAGGAGTATATAACCTGCTGTCCTCTAGGGGAGTATATAACCTGCTGTGCTCCTTGATAGTGTATAACCTGCTGTCCTCCTGTTGAGTATATAACCTGCTGTCCTCTTGAGTAGTATATAACCTGCTGTCCTCCAGAGGAGTATATAACCTGCTGTCCTCCTGAAGAGTATATAGCCTGCTGTCCTCCTGAGGAGTATATAACCTGAAGTCCTCCTGAGGAGTATAAAACCTGATGTCCTCCTGAGGAGTATATAACCTGCTGTCCTCCTGAAGACTATATAACCTACTGTCGACCTGAGGAGTATAAAACGTGATGTCCTCTTCAGGAGTATATACCCTGCTGTCCTCTTGAGTAGTATATAACCTGCTGTCCTCCTGAGGAGTATAAACACCTGCTGTCCTCCTGAGGGGTATATAACCTGCTGTCCTATTGGGGAGTATATACCCTGCTGTCCTCCTGAGGAGTGAATAACCTGGTGCCCTCCTGAAGAGTATATAACCTGCTGTCCTCCTGAGGAGTATATAACCTGCTGTTCTCCTTAGGAGTATATAACCTGCTGTCCTCCTAAGGAGTGTATAACCTGCTGTCCTCCCGAGGAGTATATAACCTGCTGTCCTCCAGAGGAGTATATAACCTGCTGTCCTCCTGAAGAGTATATAACCTGCTGTCCTCCTGAGGGGTATATAACCTGAAGTCCTCCTGAGGAGTATATAACCTGCTGTCCTCCTGAGGAGTATATAACCTGATGTCCTCCTGACGAGTATATAACCTGATGTCCTCCTGAGGAGTATATAACCTGCTGTCCTCCTGAAGAGTATATAACCTGCTGTCCTCCTAAGGAGTGTATAACCTGCTGTCCTCCTGAGGAGTATATAACCTGCTGTCCTCCAGAGGAGTATATAACCTGCTGTCCTCCTGAAGAGTATATAACCTGCTGTCCTCCTGAGGGGTATATAACCTGAAGTCCTCCTGAGGAGTATATAACCTGCTGTCCTCCTGAAGAGTATATAACCTGCTGTCCTCCTTAGGAGTATATAACCTGATGTCCTCCTGAGGAGTGAATAACCTGCTGCCCTCCTGAAGAGTATATTACCTGCTGTCCTCCTGAGGAGTATATAACCTGCTGTTCTCCTGAGGAGTATATAACCTGCTGTCCTCCTGAGGAGTGAATAACCTGCTGCCCTCCTGAAGAGTATATAACCTGCTGTCCTCCTGAGGAGTATATAACCTGCTGTTCTCCTGAGGAGTATATAACCTGCTGTCCTTCTGAGGAGTATATAACCTGATGTCCTCCTGAGGAGTGAATAACCTGCTGCCCTCCTGAAGAGTATATAACCTGCTGTCCTCCTGAGGAGTATATAACCTGCTGTTCTCCTGAGGAGTATATAACCTGCTGTCCTTCTGAGGAGTATATAACCTGATGTCCTCCTGAGGAGTATATAACCTGATGTCCTCCTGAGGAGTATATAACCTGCTGTCCTCCTGAGGAGTGAATAACCTGCTGCCCTCCTGAAGAGTATATAACCTGCTGTCCTCCTGAGGAGTATATAACCTGCTGTTCTCCTGAGGAGTATATAACCTGCTGTCCTTCTGAGGAGTATATAACCTGATGTCCTCCTGAGGAGTGAATAACCTGCTGCCCTCCTGAAGAGTATATAACCTGCTGTCCTCCTGAGGAGTATATAACCTGCTGTTCTCCTGAGGAGTATATAACCTGCTGTCCTTCTGAGGAGTATATAACCTGATGTCCTCCTGAGGAGTATATAACCTGATGTCCTCCTGAGGAGTATATAACCTGCTGTCCTCCTGAAGAATATATAACCTGCTGTCGTCCTAAGGAGTGTATAACCTGCTGTCCTCCCGAGGAGTATGTAACCTGCTGCCCTCCAGAGGAGTATATAACCTGCTGTCCTCCTGAAGAGTATATAACCTGCTGTCCTCCTGAGGAGTATATAACCTGAAGTCCTCCTGAGGAGTATATAATCTGATGTCCTCCTGAGGAGTATATACCCTGCTGTCCTCCTGAGGAGTATATAACCTGCTGTCCTCCTGAGGAGTATAAAAACCTGCTGTCCTCCTGAGGAGTATACAACCTGCTGTCCTCCAGAGGAGTATATAACCTGCTGTCCTCCTGAAGAGTATATAACCTGCTGTCCTCCTAAGGAGTGTATAACCTGCTGTCCTCCTGAGGAGTATATAACCTGCTGTCCTCCAGAGGAGTATATAACCTGCTGTCCTCCTGAAGAGTATATAACCTGCTGTCCTCCTGAGGGGTATATAACCTGAAGTCCTCCTGAGGAGTATATAACCTGCTGTCCTCCTGAAGAGTATATAACCTGCTGTCCTCCTTAGGAGTATATAACCTGATGTCCTCCTGAGGAGTGAATAACCTGCTGCCCTCCTGAAGAGTATATAACCTGCTGTCCTCCTGAGGAGTATATAACCTGCTGTTCTCCTGAGGAGTATATAACCTGCTGTCCTCCTGAGGAGTGAATAACCTGCTGCCCTCCTGAAGAGTATATAACCTGCTGTCCTCCTGAGGAGTATATAACCTGCTGTTCTCCTGAGGAGTATATAACCTGCTGTCCTTCTGAGGAGTATATAACCTGATGTCCTCCTGAGGAGTGAATAACCTGCTGCCCTCCTGAAGAGTATATAACCTGCTGTCCTCCTGAGGAGTATATAACCTGCTGTTCTCCTGAGGAGTATATAACCTGCTGTCCTTCTGAGGAGTATATAACCTGATGTCCTCCTGAGGAGTATATAACCTGATGTCCTCCTGAGGGGTATATAACCTGCTGTCCTCCTGAAGAATATATAACCTGCTGTCGTCCTAAGGAGTGTATAACCTGCTGTCCTCCCGAGGAGTATGTAACCTGCTGCCCTCCAGAGGAGTATATAACCTGCTGTCCTCCTGAAGAGTATATAACCTGCTGTCCTCCTGAGGAGTATATAACCTGAAGTCCTCCTGAGGAGTATATAATCTGATGTCCTCCTGAGGAGTATATACCCTGCTGTCCTCCTGAGGAGTATATAACCTGCTGTCCTCCTGAGGAGTATAAAAACCTGCTGTCCTCCTGAGGAGTATACAACCTGCTGTCCTCCAGAGGAGTATATAACCTGCTGTCCTCCTGAGGAGTGAATAACCTGCTGCCCTCCTGAAGAGTATATAACCTGCTGTCCTCCTGAGGAGTATATAACCTGCTGTTGTCCTGAGGAGTATATAACCTGCTGTCCTCTAGGGGAGTATATAACCTGCTGTGCTCCTTGATAGTGTATAACCTGCTGTCCTCCTGGAGAGTATATAACCTGCTGTCCTCTTGAGTAGTATATAACCTGCTGTCCTCCAGAGGAGTATATAACCTGCTGTCCTCCTGAAGAGTATATAGCCTGCTGTCCTCCTGAGGAGTATATAACCTGAAGTCCTCCTGAGGAGTATAAAACCTGATGTCCTCCTGAGGAGTATATAACCTGCTGTCCTCCTGAAGAGTATATAACCTACTGTCGACCTGAGGAGTATAAAACGTGATGTCCTCTTCAGGAGTATATACCCTGTTGTCCTCTTGAGTAGTATATAACCTGCTGTCCTCCTGAGGAGTATAAACACCTGCTGTCCTCCTGAGGGGTATATAACCTGCTGTCCTATTGGGGAGTATATACCCTGCTGTCCTCCTGAGGAGTGAATAACCTGCTGCCCTCCTGAAGAGTATATAACCTGCTGTCCTCCTGAGGAGTATATAACCTGCTGTTCTCCTTAGGAGTATATAACCTGCTGTCCTCCTAAGGAGTGTATAACCTGCTGTCCTCCCGAGGAGTATATAACCTGCTGTCCTCCAGAGGAGTATATAACCTGCTGTCCTCCTGAAGAGTATATAACCTGCTGTCCTCCTGAGGGGTATATAACCTGAAGTCCTCCTGAGGAGTATATAACCTGCTGTCCTCCTGAGGAGTATATAACCTGATGTCCTCCTGAGGAGTATATAACCTGAAGTCCTCCTGAGGAGTGAATAACCTGCTGCCCTCCTGAAGAGTATATAACCTGCTGTCCTCCTGAGGAGTATATAACCTGCTGTTCTCCTGAGGAGTATATAACCTGCTGTCCTCCTGAGGAGTATATAACCTGATGTCCTCCTGAGGAGTATATAACCTGATGTCCTCCTGAGGAGTATATAACCTGCTGTCCTCCTGAAGAGTATATAACCTGCTGTCCTCCTAAGGAGTGTATAACCTGCTGTCCTCCTGAGGAGTATATAACCTGCTGTCCTCCAGAGGAGTATATAACCTGCTGTCCTCCTAGGGAGTATATAACCTGCTGTCCTCCTGGGGAGTATATAACATGCTGTCCTCCTGAGGAGTGAATAACCTGCTGTCCTCCTGAGGAGTATATAACCTGCTGTCCTCCTGAGGAGTATATAACCTGCTGTCCTCCTGAGGAGTATATAACCTGAAGTCCTCCTGAGGAGTGAATAACCTGCTGCCCTCCTGAAGAGTATATAACCTGCTGTCCTCCTGAGGAGTATATAACCTGCTGTTCTCCTGAGGAGTATATAACCTGCTGTCCTCCTGAGGAGTATATAACCTGATGTCCTCCTGAGGAGTATATAACCTGATGTCCTCCTGAGGAGTATATAACCTGCTGTCCTCCTGAGGAGTATATAACCTGCTGTCCTCCTGAGGAGTATATAACCTGATGTCCTCCTGAGGAGTATATAACCTGATGTCCTCCTGAGGAGTATATAACCTGCTGTCCTCCTGAAGAGTATATAACCTGCTGTCCTCCTGAAGAGTATATAACCTGCTGTCCTCCTGAGGAGTATATAACCTGCTGTCCTCCAGAGGAGTATATAACCTGCTGTCCTCCTGAGGAGTATATAACCTGATGTCCTCCTGAGGAGTATATAACCTGATGTCCTCCTGAGGAGTATATAACCTGCTGTCCTCCTGAAGAGTATATAACCTGCTGTCCTCCTGAAGAGTATATAACCTGCTGTCCTCCTAAGGAGTGTATAACCTGCTGTCCTCCTGAGGAGTATATAACCTGCTCTCCTCCAGAGGAGTATATAACCTGCTGTCCTCCTGAAGAGTATATAACCTGCTGTCCTCCTGAGGGGTATATAACCTGAAGTCCTCCTGAGGAGTATATAACCTGATGTCCTCCTAAGGAGTATATAACCTGCTGTCCTCCTAAGGAGTATATAACCTGCTGTCCTCCAGAGGAGTATATATCCTGCTGTCCTTCTGAAGAGTATATAACCTGCTGTCCTCCTGAGGGGTATATAACCTGAAGTCCTCCTGAGGAGTATATAACCTGAAGTCCTCCTGAGGAGTGAATAACCTGCTGCCCTCCTGAAGAGTATATAACCTGCTGTCCTCCTGAGGAGTATATAACCTGCTGTTCTCCTGAGGAGTATATAACCTGCTGTCCTCCTGAGGGGTATATAACCTGAAGTCCTCCTGAGGAGTATATAACCTGCTGTCCTCCTGAGGAGTATATAACCTGATGTCCTCCTGAGGAGTATATAACCTGATGTCCTCCTGAGGAGTATATAACCTGCTGTCCTCCTGAAGAGTATATAACCTGCTGTCCTCCTAAGGAGTGTATAACCTGCTGTCCTCCTGAGGAGTATATAACCTGCTGTCCTCCAGAGGAGTATATAACCTGCTGTCCTCCTGAAGAGTATATAACCTGCTGTCCTCCTGAGGGGTATATAACCTGAAGTCCTCCTGAGGAGTATATAACCTGATGTCCTCCTAAGGAGTATATAACCTGCTGTCCTCCTAAGGAGTATATAACCTGCTGTCCTCCAGAGGAGTATATATCCTGCTGTCCTTCTGAAGAGTATATAACCTGCTGTCCTCCTGAGGGGTATATAACCTGAAGTCCTCCTGAGGAGTATATAACCTGAAGTCCTCCTGAGGAGTGAATAACCTGCTGCCCTCCTGAAGAGTATATAACCTGCTGTCCTCCTGAGGAGTATATAACCTGCTGTTCTCCTGAGGAGTATATAACCTGCTGTCCTCCTGAGGAGTATATAACCTGATGTCCTCCTGAGGAGTATATAACCTGATGTCCTCCTGAGGAGTATATAACCTGCTGTCCTCCTGAAGAGCATATAACCTGCTGTCCTCCTAAGGAGTGTATAACCTGCTGTCCTCCTGAGGAGTATATAACCTGCTGTCCTCCAGAGGAGTATATAACCTGCTGTCCTCCTGAAGAGTATATAACCTGCTGTCCTCCTGAGGGGTATATAACCTGAAGTCCTCCTGAGGAGTATATAACCTGATGTCCTCCTGAGGAGTGAATAACCTGCTGCCCTCCTGAAGAGTATATAACCTGCTGTCCTCCTGAGGAGTATATAACCTGCTGTTCTCCTGAGGAGTATATAACCTGCTGTCCTTCTGAGGAGTATATAACCTGATGTCCTCCTGAGGAGTATATAACCTGATGTCCTCCTGAGGAGTATATAACCTGCTGTCCTCCTGAAGAGTATATAACCTGCTGTCCTCCTAAGGAGTGTATAACCTGCTGTCCTCCCGAGGAGTATGTAACCTGCTGTCCTCCAGAGGAGTATATAACCTGCTGTCCTCCTGAAGAGTATATAACCTGCTGTCCTCCTGAGGAGTATATAACCTGAAGTCCTCCTGAGGAGTATATAATCTGATGTCCTCCTGAGGAGTATATAACCTGCTGTCCTCCTGAAGAGTATATAACCAACTGTCCACCTGAGGAGTATAAAACCTGATGTCCTCTTCAGGAATATATAAATTATTTGATGTCCTCCTGAGGAGTATATACCCTGCTGTCCCCCTGAGGAGTATATAACCTGCTGTCCTTCTGAGGAGTATATAACCTGCTGTCCTCCAGGGGAGTATATAACCTGATGTCCTCTAGGGGAGTATATAACCTACTGTGCTCCTGGATAGTATATAACCTGCTGTCCTCCTGGAGAGTATATAACCTGCTGTCCTCTTGAGGAGTATATAACCTGCTGTCCTCTTGAGTAGTATATAACCTGCTGTCCTCCAGAGGAGTATATAACCTGCTGTCCTCCTGAAGAGTATATAGCCTGCTGTCCTCCTGAGGAGTATATAACCTGAAGTCCTCCTGAGGAGTATAAAACCTGATGTCCTCCTGAGGAGTATATAACCTGCTGTCCTCCTGAAGAGTATATAACCTACTGTCGACCTGAGGAGTATAAAACGTGATGTCCTCTTCAGGAGTATATACCCTGCTGTCCTCTTGAGTAGTATATAACCTGCTGTCCTCCTGAGGAGTATAAACACCTGCTGTCCTCCTGAGGGGTATATAACCTGCTGTCCTATTGGGGAGTATATACCCTGCTGTCCTCCTGAGGAGTGAATAACCTGCTGCCCTCCTGAAGAGTATATAACCTGCTGTCCTCCTGAGGAGTATATAACCTGCTGTTCTCCTTAGGAGTATATAACCTGCTGTCCTCCTAAGGAGTGTATAACCTGCTCTCCTCCCGAGGAGTATATAACCTGCTGTCCTCCAGAGGAGTATATAACCTGCTGTCCTCCTGAAGAGTATAAAACCTGCTGTCCTCCTGAGGGGTATATAACCTGAAGTCCTCCTGAGGAGTATATAACCTGCTGTCCTCCTGAGGAGTATATAACCTGATGTCCTCCTGAGGAGTATATAACCTGATGTCCTCCTGAGGAGTATATAACCTGCTGTCCTCCTGAAGAGTATATAACCTGCTGTCCTCCTAAGGAGTGTATAACCTGCTGTCCTCCTGAGGAGTATATAACCTGCTGTCCTCCAGAGGAGTATATAACCTGCTGTCCTCCTGAAGAGTATATAACCTGCTGTCCTCCTGAGGGGTATATAACCTGAAGTCCTCCTGAGGAGTATATAACCTGATGTCCTCCTAAGGAGTATATAACCTGCTGTCCTCCTAAGGAGTATATAACCTGCTGTCCTCCAGAGGAGTATATAACCTGCTGTCCTCCTGAAGAGTATATAACCTGCTGTCCTCCTGAGGGGTATATAACCTGAAGTCCTCCTGAGGAGTATATAACCTGATGTCCTCCTGAGGAGTGAATAACCTGCTGCCCTCCTGAAGAGTATATAACCTTCTGTCCTCCTGAGGAGTATATAACCTGCTGTTCTCCTGAGGAGTATATAACCTGCTGTCCTCCTGAGGAGTATATAACCTGATGTCCTCCTGAGGAGTATATAACCTGATGTCCTCCTGAGGAGTATATAACCTGCTGTCCTCCTGAAGAGTATATAACCTGCTGTCCTCCTAAGGAGTGTATAACCTGCTGTCCTCCTGAGGAGTATATAACCTGCTGTCCTCCTGAGGAGTATATAACCTGCTGTCCTCCAGAGGAGTATATAACCTGCTGTCCTCCTGAAGAGTATATAACCTGCTGTCCTCCTGAGGAGTATATAACCTGATGTCCTCCTGAGGAGTGAATAACCTGCTGCCCTCCTGAGGAGTGAATAACCTGCTGTCCTCCTGAGGAGTATATAACCTGCTGTTCTCCTGAGGAGTATATAACCTGCTGTCCTTCTGAGGAGTATATAACCTGATGTCCTCCTGAGGAGTATATAACCTGATGTCCTCCTGAGGAGTATATAACCTGCTGTCCTCCTGAAGAGTATATAACCTGCTGTCCTCCTAAGGAGTGTATAACCTGCTGTCCTCCCGAGGAGTATGTAACCTGCTGTCCTCCAGAGGAGTATATAACCTGCTGTCCTCCTGAAGAGTATATAACCTGCTGTCCTCCTGAGGAGTATATAACCTGAAGTCCTCCTGAGGAGTATATAATCTGATGTCCTCCTGAGGAGTATATAACCTGCTGTCCTCCTGAAGAGTATATAACCTACTGTCCACCTGAGGAGTATAAAACCTGATGTCCTCTTCAGGAGTATATAAATTAATTGATGTCCTCCTGAGGAGTATATACCCTGCTGTCCCCCTGAGGAGTATATAACCTGCTGTCCTTCTGAGGAGTATATAACCTGCTGTCCTCCAGGGGAGTATATAACCTGATGTCCTCTAGGGGAGTATATAACCTACTGTGCTCCTGGATAGTATATAACCTGCTGTCCTCCTGGAGAGTATATAACCTGCTGTCCTCTTGAGGAGTATATACCCTGCTGTCCTCCTGAGGAGTATAAAAACCTGCTGTCCTCCTGAGGAGTATATAACCTGCTGTCCTCCTGAGGAGTATCTAACCTGCTGTTCTCCTGAGGAGTATATAACCTGCTGATCTCCTGAGGAGTATATAACCTGCTGTCCTCCCGAGGAGTATATAATCTGCTGTCCTCCCGAGGAGTATATAACCTGCTGTCCTTCTGAGGAGTATATAACCTACTGTCCTCCAGGGGAGTATATAAACTGCTGTCCTCTTGAGGAGTATATAACCTGCTGTCCTCCTGAGGAGTATAAAACCTGCTGTCCTCCTGAGGAGTATATAATCTGATGTCCTCCTGAGGAGTATATAACCTGCTGTCCTCCTGAAGAGTATATAACCTACTGTCCACCTGAGGAGTATAAAACCTGATGTCCTCTTCAGGAGTATATAAATTAATTGATGTCCTCCTGAGGAGTATATACCCTGCTGTCCCCCTGAGGAGTATATAACCTGCTGTCCTTCTGAGGAGTATATAACCTGCTGTCCTCCAGGGGAGTATATAACCTGATGTCCTCTAGGGGAGTATATAACCTACTGTGCTCCTGGATAGTATATAACCTGCTGTCCTCCTGGAGAGTATATAACCTGCTGTCCTCTTGAGGAGTATATACCCTGCTGTCCTCCTGAGGAGTATAAAAACCTGCTGTCCTCCTGAGGAGTATATAACCTGCTGTCCTCCTGAGGAGTATCTAACCTGCTGTTCTCCTGAGGAGTATATAACCTGCTGATCTCCTGAGGAGTATATAACCTGCTGTCCTCCCGAGGAGTATATAATCTGCTGTCCTCCCGAGGAGTATATAACCTGCTGTCCTTCTGAGGAGTATATAACCTACTGTCCTCCAGGGGAGTATATAAACTGCTGTCCTCTTGAGGAGTATATAACCTGCTGTCCTCCTGAGGAGTATAAAACCTGCTGTCCTCCTGAGGAGTATATAACCCTGTGTCTTCCAGAGGAGTATATAACCTGCTGTCCTCCTGAGGAGTATATAACCTGCTGTCCTCCTGAGGAGTATATAACCTGCTGTTCTCCTGAGGAGTATATAACCTGCTGATCTCCTGAGGAGTATATAACCTGCTGTCCTCTATGGGAGTATATAACCTGCTGTGCTCCTTGATAGTGTATAACCTGCTGTCCTCCTGGAGAGTATATAACCTGCTGTCCTCTTGAGGAGTATATAACCTGCTGTCCTCCTGAGGAGTATAAAAACCTGCTGTCCTCCTGAGGGGTATATAACCTGCTGTCCTCCTGGGGAGTATATCACCTGCTGTCCTCCTGAGGAGTGAATAACCTGCTGCCCTCCTGAAGAGTATATAACCTGCTGTCCTCCTGAGGAGTATATAACCTGCTGTTCTCCTGAGGAGTATATAACCTGCTGTCCTCCTGAGGAGTATATAACCTGATGTCCTCCTGAGGAGTATATAACCTGATGTCCTCCTGAGGAGTATATAACATGCTGTCCTCCTGAAGAGTATATAACCTGCTGTCCTCCTAAGGAGTGTATAACCTGCTGTCCTCCCGAGGAGTATATAACCTGCTGTCCTCCAGAGGAGTATATAACCTGCTGTCCTCCTGAAGAGTATATAACCTGCTGTCCTCCTGAGGAGTATATAACCTGAAGTCCTCCTGAGGAGTATATAACCTGATGTCCTCCTGAAGAGTATATAACCTACTGTCCACCTGAGGAGTATAAAACCTGATGTCCTCTTCAGGAGTATATAACCTGATGTCCTCCTGAGGAGTATGTACCCTGCTGTCCTCCTGAAGAGTATATAACCTGATGTACTCCGGAGGAGTATATAACCTGCTCTCCTCCTGAGGAATATATAACCTGCTGTCCTCCTGAGGATTATATAACCTCCTCTCCTCCTAAGGAGTGTATAACCTGCTGTCCTCCCGATGAGTATATAACCTGCTGTCCTCCTGAGGAGTATATAACCTGCTGTCCTCCAGAGGAGTATATAACCTGCTGTCCTCCTGAGGAGTATATAACCTGCTGTCCTCCTGAGGAGTATATAACCTGCTGTCCTCCTGAGGAGTATATAACCTGCTGTCCTCCCATTCTGATTAAAATCGACCTTGTTCTGAGGAATAAAATTTTCAAAATAATCTATCTACCGGGATGCGAACAGGTTCTGTAGATTTCTCGCGACAAGGTCTGAGAAAATCCCATATAGGCGTGTGTTCCGAACCAGTTTAGCGCGGCCAAAGCCCAGTCATATAGCTGACCAATCACATCATAGTATTTAAACGGTCGCTATTTTGAAAGCATTCGGAACAGACAAAAGGATAGCTGTTTGGAGTTATCTGCCCCTAGCTTCTCACACCGAAAGCATTTGTTGGGCATCTTTTGATTGGCTACCTGAATTACGCTCGAACCCGCGAGTCTACGGGCTGTAATCAGAAGGTTTGGCGTGGAACCTACGACTAATATGAGTTCGTATCCCGGGAAACGCACTATTTTGCAATTTTTATTCCACGGAAATCCGTGGATTTTAATCAGACTGGCTGTCCGCCTGAGGAGTATATAACCTGCTGTTCTCCTGAGGAGTATATAACCTGCTGTCCTCCTGAAGAGTATATAACCTACTGTCCTCCTGAGGAGTATAAAACCTTATGTCCTCTTCAGGAGTATATAACCTGATGTCCTCCCGAGGAGTATATAACCTGCTGCCCTCCCGAAGAGTATATAACCTGCTGTCCTCCCGAGGAGTATATAACCTGATGTCCTCCCGAGGAGTATATAACCTGCTGTCCTGAGGAGTATATAACCTGCTGTCCTCCTGAGGAGTATATAACCTGCTATCCTCCAGAGGAGTATATAACCTGCTGTCCTCCTGAGGAGTATATTACCTGCTGTCCTCCTGAGGACTATATAACCTGCTGTCCTCCTGAGGAGTATATAACCTGCTGTCCTCCTGAGGAGTATATAACCTGCTGTCCTCCTGAGTAGTATATACCCTGCTGTCCTCCTGAGGAGTATATAACCTGATGTCCTCCAGAGGAGTCATTAACCTTCTGTCCTCCCGAGGAGTATATAACCTGCTGTCCTCCAGAGGAGTATATAACCTGCTGTTCTCCCGAGGAGTATATAACCTGCTGTCCTCCTGATTAGTATATAATATGCTGTCCTCCTGAGGAGTATATAACCTGCTGTCCTCCTGAGGAGTATATAACCTGCTGTCCTCCTGAGGAGTATATAACCTCCTGTCCTCCTGAGGAGTATATAACCTGCTGTCCTCCTGGGGAGTATATACCCTGCTGTCCTCCTAAGGAGTATATAACATGATGTCCTCCTGAGGAGTATATAACATGATGTCCTCCAGAGGAGTATATAACCTGCTGTTCTCCCGAGGAGTATATAACCTGCTGTCCTCCTGAAGAGTATAAAACCTGCTGTCCTCCTGAGGAGTCTATAACCTGCTGTCCTGAGGAGTATATAACCTGCTGTCCTGAGGAGTATATAACCTGCTGTCCTCCTGATTAGTATATAATCTGCTGTCCTCCTGAGGAGTATATAACCTGCTGTCCTCCTGAGGAGTATATAACCTGCTGTCCTCCTGAGGAGTATATAACCTGCTGTCCTCCTGAGGAGTATATAACCTGCTGTCCTCCTGGGGAGTATATAACCTGCTGTCCTCCTAAGGAGTATATAACATGATGTCCTCCTGAGGAGTATATAACATGACGACCTCCAGGGGAGTATATAACCTGCTGTCCTCCAAAGGAGTATATAACCTGCTGTTCCCCTGAGGTGTATATTTAACCTCTCTCCGTTATGGAGCTGTGAGCTTGACTTCCACACCGTCGTCACTTTGAAACAAGTTGCCCAATGGCACTGCTCGGTAAACAGGTCATGTTCTTTGTCAAAGATCACGCCGTAAGTCCCACAGTTCAATCTAATGTTTTATAGGGTATCAATAGTTCAAATACGTCATTAAGTCAGCCACCCTAGAGATGAACCGTGTCTCTAGTTGCTGAACTTGGAGCTCAACTGAGCTACGTACGTGTTCTTCACCTCCACACACTCACAGGGAATTAAGAATATTCCCAATATCCAAAAAGATATACAACATATCCCCATCCCTTCAAACCAATAGACAGAATGAGAGACAGCATTTGTTTTGGACATGTTTACGTAAGTCCGACCTCACTCCATTCGTGGTTTATACCTCAAAACATAAACATTGATAAAGCTTTTCTTACTGTCTCTTTTGTGGTTAAAGAATTCAATCAAGTTTACATTGACTATACAAGTCTGGAGCCGATATTCTCAAGCCAGATCGATGTATTCAGTGTTAGTATTTTAGTGTGCAAACGTAAGTAAATATTCGTTGCAAACGTTGCCCTTGATCAGTATGGAACCAATAATTAATGTTTTATCAATGTATTATGATTTTTTAAAAAAACCCGCTAATGTAGTATTGTAAGAGTATTGTTCGGCTCATCAAAGATGGCGCTGTCAATCATTTTGACATCCATATAGCGGTGCTGAAAGTTTGTATCTATATTATATATATATATATATATATATATATATATATATATATATATATATATATATAGTGAGAGAGTTACATAATTTTCTCTGGTTTGTCTTATATAAAGTAATATATAAATGTTTCTATAACGCTTTCAACGACGAGTTTAAGATATTTATAGCCAATTTTCTATTTATTCATTTCTGTGATGTTTTATGTGCGTAAATAAAGATGTGAGTTCTTTGACATTGTTGGAACATGACCCTTACACGAGCCAGTCGATAGCGGCGGTGAGGTAGGCGAATTAGTTTCCCAAATTGTCCTCGGCAGCGGGAGCTGGGCTGGTACATGCAAGAGAATATCTGAACACCAGTTTGCCTCTAAGTAAATCAATTCACGACAGAGAGTCTTTAAATAAATCTGAGAACAAATTATCTCATGTTAATGTTCGCTCTTTATGGGATTGCCTCCTAAACCCATAGCGGTTTTAAGTATAAAATAATACTTTAGATATTTTGATTTCTGGGAATCCATCGCCATAAAGGTAACATTGGACCTAATCGATTCCAACGAAGCGCTTTATGACGGGCTGATTCGAAGGACTCAAAGCTTAACAACCCCGACTCCTCTATCCTGCTTCATGTTAGACTTTGTCCCCTGTCACACTCGGCTGACTAACCGCTACGTTTCCATGGCAACTCAGATCGGAAATGGATGTTATGCATTACCACGTCCTCTATCGGCAGATGCAGGAATCAGATTCAGGTCAAAACGAGGTTAACAAGGCTTAGGGGAATTGTGGGGGTTCAGCGCTCTTATTGTCTGCTTAAAGTAAACGGAGAAAAGGGAATGGAATAATGATATTTTTAAAGCAATTATTCTAATAGTTTGTTGATCTTTCGCCCTGAGATATTACAATATGGTATTCAAATTCCTTTCATGATTGTTCCAACGTCACTTGATCGAACGTAATGTGACTCTTCATGAATGCACATCAGATAGCACAGTCAGCTGAGGACAATGTCAGTGGCAGAACGGGCTAGTATACATTGCTGTTTCCTGGTTAACCATCAATGAAATACGAACATTGAATGATCAAAGCGTAGAGACCGCACTTTCTCAAAAAATGACATTTTATTAATGGAACTTGGAGTCGTAAAGAAATAAAAGATGATAGCGTGACCATGACAAGAATATTAAGCATATTAATTAAGCATAACAGATAAGTGTGTGGTTCGAAGTATGTAGCCAACCGTTTTCGCTGTGTATGAGCGTACTTCAATTGAAATTTAAGCTGGACACTGGGTCGTCAAGTATACACACATTGATGCGTCCTCAGCAGCACTGTAAACTCTTGTGGAGCTATCTGAGTATTTGAAATATGAGCCCATGGTACATCAAGGCTGATCATTTACATTTGTATCATGATTGCTTTATATTCAGAGCTGCAGTGTGTTTATTGTGACGTGAAAACAAGCGCCTGAAAGAAAACATTCAGGTCGGCTTACTAACTTGTCTCAGGGTATCATGTTCGTACAGTCACACTTACGAATGTGTTGTTTTACCTAGGTCTGTATGTTGTAGATGTCACGTTACCATATTACAATTGAGAGCATATGGAAGGTCCTGTGCAAGACGAGGACACGAGGTCTTTCTTATTACTTATCACAGATTATACTCAATTACAGCTAGTTTGTCCGTTTGGATAACATGAACAAGGATTATGAATCATTTGAGCAATGTATCAATCAATTTTTGTGACTATTAGACTCCGGGATTGACGGACGAATACTACACAATTGTTATAGGAATCTCAGATGATGAGCTCAAAAGTGCTTGTGGAGATAGATATGCTGAATAGGCAAAAAGACAGAGCCATGGGCTCTGTATCCCAACATAATTTGTTTTGATTGATGTAGAAAACTCAAATAAATATTCTCAATATAATGCACAATCTCTAGCCAAGAAAAAAATCTATAAGTTTTTCAAAATTGTCAGTAGATAACAAACATGACATGAATTTGGATGAAATTAGTTCTCCAAAATATCACAATTCCTGTAAAATATTGAAGAAAATCTTTTTTAGGCCATGACCACTGAGACCATTATAACAAGCGACAGGTTCACTAAATCTTCAACTTTCTGGACTTTTCCTCTCGGGTAAAGAATGCGAAAGTAGTATTTTACGCTATGACCTATGATACCATTATTAGGGGCACTAGGGTCACTAAATCTACAAATGACGATAGGCATTGTCTGATCAGTCTGTTCACAAGTTTTTGAACTTTTCGTTCTGGAAAAGATGAAAATAGGTTTTTAGGTCATGACCCCTGTGACCCATATTTTCGGTCACAGGGTCACCAATTCTTCAATTTAGAATTCCCATTGGCTAAGGAGTTTGTGCACAATATTTCAACTTTCTATGGGTTTTCGTTAAAGAAGATGAAAAAAGGTTTTTATGTCATGACCACGGTCACCTATATTTGAGCTCACAGGGTCACCAAATCTACAATGTAAACTCCCCATTGGCTAAGGAGTCAGTGAACAACAATTCAGCTATCTACATCTTTTTGCACTGAGAAGAAGATTAAAATAGGTGTTACGGTCATGGTCCCTACAGTTTTGAATCCTCATTTGCCAAGTCTGTACTTAACATAAATTGTCTGCTCTCTAGAGTCACTGGTTCTGGAGAAGAAGTTGACAAAAAGTTTACGGATGGACGGATGGATAACTTTTGTAAATGAAACTGTTCGCCAAAAGGTATACTGGACCATCTTGTGGACATATTATATGGATATAAAAGTAACTATTAAAACGAAACGAAATTCGAGATATATACCATGTTTGTATTTCTTATGCAAAGTATGTCACATGGGATAATGTATATTATCTTATTACATATCGTTATCATAGCGCACAGGTAAGTCTATGTGACTTCATATCAAGAGTTCCAGTGTTGAATGCCTGTAAAGGGGTTCTACTTTAGAGACATGTTCTGCAAGGCAGTAAGGTTTGGGTGCAGTAGTTGATTGCTTACCACCAAGGTTGCACTTGTTCCAATGTGCTCACCTACAGTTTTGTATGGTTTACTGCGTTATAACGGACTTTCTCCTTACTGTGGTAGTAGAAGAAGTATGTGTGTCCCCCAGCCCTCGTGTAGAATATTAAGTGTTTCTGACTGAAGTGCTGGCTATATGCAATGCATGCACACGAACGAAGGGCAGACGGTTGGACAGACTGAGCGTTCAATGTTTTCGTAAAAAATGTCGATATCCGATGCATATGATCGTACGTCTTAGTTGTATCAAGAAGAACACACAAGGCATCAATAAACACTTCGTTGTGAGTTACTCTGAAAAGGATGTATGTTAAAATATTGATAAGAAAAGATTTAAGACAATGATATTATATTATAACCAAAAAAACGTCAATTATCATACGCGTTGGACCGATAAATGATAGGTACGTCGGCTCCAAGTTGAATGATGTTGAGCTGAATTTCGGAAAAGGGTATCATGATTTGCTGTGTTTCACTATTGTGAAACACATGTGGATAATTATGTATACATATATGATCATATTTAAGAAATAAAGTTCACTGTACCCCAATGTGTTTTGTAATAAAGTATATTTTTGCCCTGAACTATTATAGTTAAAGCACGAGGACGTTAGTTGTTTACATTATTTATATTAATAATCCATGAACGGGGCCAACGGGCGGCTATTCCACGTGTAAAACACACCCCCTAAGATAGATTAAGATCACGTGACTAACATTTCAAAAAGAATTGTGGGTAGAGCTTGATCAAGTCTTAGCGTAGTGGCGGAACGTAATTTGTCTAATTCAAATGTTTGCTGCTGTCATAAAAGTTGATGTTAATTGTCCCACCGCTAATTTGGACCGACTGCAGAAGTTGCAAACCATGGAAAGGAGTACACGCTTTATTGGTTGCGATGTAAGAGTTCAGACGTCTGAGGCGAATCGACGTTACGTTACCATGGGCACACTTGATCACGAGGGAGCGGCGTGGAACAGCGGGAACGTCATTCGATTGTTGCGTCATCAAAAAAACTATACATTTATTGTCTGATAAAGTACTTTTTTTCGCTAGGCATCTTAGAATGATACATAATTTTATATGACCAACATGTACATAAGAATGCTGTAAGGATTAAAAAAGCTATTGTTCACAACATTTTTAAATCACAATTGGCATGAACACAATATTGAATCTCTTACAATGTTTATCTATTTATGTACTCAAAGACTAAACGATGCATACTCTTTCCTTCTTTATAAAATCTGATTATTATTTTTCAAATTAAAAACAATATAGATTTACCTATTTATATCACCTATTACATGTTGATATAAACAATTGCAAAATAAGCTTATCAGCTCTCCTATGTTCATATGATTTATGGATTGATAAAGGCGATGTTTTAGTATATAAAAGGATTATGTTAACCATGCACTATCAACGTAATACGAAAATAAGTAACATCTTTGCTTGCGTGTCTATAATATGATATTAGATAGAAAATACCGTAAATAATGATATTATGGCCATCCGTCTACAGACACATTCTCATTTTTATTAAACTGTAAAGGTATCAAAGCGCTACAATTATTACCATGAAGGATTGAAGGAATTGTACTTTCAGAGCTTTCACGCTTCATTCCCGTATTCAGGTACCCATTTGTACAGCTGGGTTTTATTAAGTGCCTTACCCAAGGACACAACACAGTAGTAGACCCAAGTCACAAATCTTTGGTGTCTCCACCGGGATTCGAACCCGGGTCGTCGGCGTGAGAGGCCAGCGTACTAACCACTACACCACCGTGCGCCACATCAGTATGTTATTAAAAATCGTGCTATGTTTATATACCACGCTATGAAAATCAGAAAGGACTAGTTAGAGATTAGCACAAAATGTCATCATCATTGCCTAAATACTCATTATCATGACATGCATATGGCTTTTGACTATTGAATAAAGATTGATTGATTGTTATAGACACGTCCGATATCTTCAATGAAAGCTACGTCGATGATTAAGTCATCAATTTGGAAACCTAAATATCTTTCTTCAGAACTTTTTATCCAAATTAACGTTACAAGATATCGAATTGAATGGGAGATACGTATCCACTGGGACTTCTCTATTAACTTTTAGACGACATGAAAGTCACCATCTCCATCTTAAGCTTTCATTAACAATATCCGCAGCGCACGGTTCCAAACTCTTATGCTTTAAACAAACGCTGTTCCTCGTCGCCTGATGGGGGAATGTAGACTTGATGAATTCTCCAGTGACCCTGTTCTTTAATCCATTCAATGAAGGTTAGCAGAGAGAAGGGTTATTGATAACATCATTAACGCAGCGTTCTTGAACATTCTTTCAAAGCGCCTATCCTCTTGTCAAACAATGATCAAACCATTTCTGCAGAAGCACGTTTGATAATCAAATCTGGGAAACGTTCCGTTTGAACTGGCTTGTCATGGAGCAGACCAAACTGTTCTTTTCTTGGACAAACATCCGTAGTCAAGCAGGACTTAAATTAGGTAAACACTTTTAAAATTGAAAGACAATAACATACATCTGCCAATTTCGATTGCTGTAGTTAAGTTATGTATAATCATCGATCTGCTATTACGTGAATGAACGACGAATTAGGTCTGCATTAAACGATGTATTAAGCAAACAAAATCTAGTTTACATTGGATTTAAAGCCATACAGGTTCTCAACGAATGTTCCCATGTCTCAGTGACCAATGCTCTTAGTTCTAGTTTACCACCACAACACACACGAACATCTTCCTCAAAAAGGTTAGGAATTTGTTCTAAAACCAACGTATTAAGGATACTTTAGCTATTCCCACTTCACCTGAAGGTGATTACGTCGACATATCAACCCTGCACCGTCAGGTTAACGTTATTACCACAAAACCTATATTGAAATAAATAAACCTGAGCAAAATCTTTGTGGTGCCTCGTGATTTGGATGGACTGCGACCCGACCGTAGTTTCCCTAGCATTTAGAATAGTATTTCCGAATTGTGTCATTATCCAAGTTATATCGGATAGAGGTATGTTGATGCAGCGGTGTTTCTGTCTCATGAGATATTCGTGAAGTACAACAGGGTCTGGGTTGTGATTTTATTGTTTATTATACAAAATTGGACATACAAAAGTTGTTAACTCTTGTACAGACAGAGAAGAGCGACTTGTGCGACCCTATATGAAAACAAAACATGATTTAATTTCCCATAAAAGCGCTCAGCCAAATTAAACAACATGTGTGAGCAATTGTGATACCTAAAACACATTCGAGCAAAACAGTAGACTCTTCTTCAGAAACATGTACATATGAAACACCAAACTGATACATTCGTTACTTGGAAAATCAAGTAGAAAAAAAAGAATCCAATGATTGTGTCACACGCCGGCAAGTGGTGTTTGGCACCACCTCGCCGTTCTTCCGTGACCCTGACCTTCATTTTGACCTTTTTCAGGGTCATCCTGCTTCTACATCTCGCGGAATGATACTGCCCACCACCATGCATGCTTCTCCGCGGAGACCTTCCAGAAGTCACCTTGCTCGTTGTGATCATTTCGTCTTGGGCGCACCTCGCTCGGCAGCCTTGGCGGAGCCGGGACTCGCACCACCTTCTACAGGCTTTGTCCTTACGCAGACGACAAACACACTCATTGAATATAGTATTCCACAACATCACGTCTGTCGTCTTGAAAACCCCAAATGATTACTTTCGACTTCTACACAAAATGCCTAGGGCATCACTCACAAATATAGCAGGTCCCAGGAAACTAGGACATAACACATCAAATCCAACAAAACAGATATTGGTATCTCTCTACAGTTGACATGAGCCTGTGCTGTTGCATGGTGAAGTCCGTCACACCGGAGTTGTTCTCCTTACAATATCGATAGAGGGCGCTGCAGCGGCCTCCTTCTGCGCATGCTGAGCATGTGCGTGCATTTCTGCTGTTGTTGATATAGTGTTTCTAGATACATCTCTCTGAAAATTGTAGTTGGACAATTCGTGGGACGTATCCGAAATCGGAGTATAGGTGAAGTAGCTTTCTGATCGGCTGACAGAAGGGTCTCGTGACCTGTCACGTGATTGAGACCGATCACGGGACTGAGATCGTGGTCGCCTGTAGCGCCAGTTGTTCGATCTATTGTCGTTAGATTCAGTTCTCAAAGCTTGCTGTATTTTTTTCCTTTGCGATTGTTTGTGTTTGGTTATATAAAGATACACGGAAAACACGCCAGATAACTCCGTCAATACGAACGAGCCTACTGCCATGATGAATGACGAACCGTAATAGTATATAAACTTTGGCTCTTCTATACTGGCTCTTGGTTTGTTTCCGACTTCTTCTGTAATGCTGCCGATGTAGAGGATGATTCCGACGAGGGTACACAGACCTACAACATAATGCAAACACATACATACCAGTGGACGTATTGCGTAAAATTGATCGCACCAACTTTAACATTCATTGTATGAATTTTGTGTTCTTTAAAATGGTGACTTTTTACACCGTTGGGATGGTGCATTTACACCAACTGCAGACAGGTATATCATGGCGCAGTTCTTAGCGACTAGTGCCCAACACTCCTCCTATATATAAACCAATGTATCGTTAACATAACTGTGTTATTAACCTTTCCACACACCTCGATTGGCCATTATCCAGCTGCGCGTTGCTGTTCGATTAGTGTCACAACATATAGGATGTAGAAGAGGAGGGAATGTCAATTATATTCACGATTTGAAATTTGTCACTTAAGTAATGAGGCTTCATCGTTACATCATATATTGAGATGAGTACATCGCCTACACTTTTGGTTACTTATATGAACACCTACCAGAATGATTGCAAAACAAAATAACAAACATAAGGGAACGTAAGGCATAATGAAATGACGCCTCCGTTTAAGTTATAAGGAGAAATCAGTAAATGGATAGCTGAGTACTTACCCGCTAAAACAAACAGAATTCCACAAACGAATGTTAATATTTTCCTGCCGGAATTGCAATGTCCTATAAAACACATTATTCCTCCAATTAGAAGAATTAATAGGCTCACAAGTGGAAACATCGTAGCTCGTCGTATATTTACTGAAACAAACAAAAACAAGTGAAAACATTAAGTTTAAGCACGCATATTCATGCATATATATTTTACATGTAACCTACAGTGGTAAAGCAAGATATACTTTCAAAATTATAAATAACAATTATGTACTAGATGGAAGTATTCGATAAACACATGTCCGTGAATAATGATTTTCTTTGAAGGCTTCCATTGATGAGGCACGCTTTCATATTCAGTTACAGAGGCAGTGAAGATGGCTTTGACCTCGACCTTGGTCGAGTATGTTTAATTGGTTAAGACCATAAGAAAATACACATTTCCTATTCTGAGTACAAAGCAAGGGAGACCTGTGTGACAACAGAATCAATATTGTCTCCCCTGACACTCTCGCAGATGATGTAGTGTCCTCCTTATAAAATTATTATCTTTTAGACTTGAGTTCAACCTGAGTTTCCCCGAAGGGTTCCGTGATCGATGTTATGTCTTTGGGCATGCCGTGTTCCATGGAGAGAGGAAGGGCCGAGGGCAGATAAGAAATGTGAAACAGAGTTTGGACTTCAGGGAGGTTTTTGCGTCTGCGAGTCATATCTTTGGGGAACAGTACAGAAAACAATCTATTCTGAGCGTCGTTTCACTGCAGTGTTTCTCTTCGACGTGCGTGTCATTCATAACGTGACACATGACCAGGCGCCATGTCGTTAATAACGTGGTATATGACCAGGCGCCATGTCTTTAATAACGTGGTATATGACCAGGCGGTATGTCATTCACGACATAGTATATCACCAAACGCTATGTCATTCAGAACATGGTATATCACCAAACTCTATATATGTCATTCACAACATGGTATATCACCAAACGCTATATATGTCATTCACAACATGGTATATCACCAAACGCTATATATGTCATTCACAAAATGGTATATCACCAAACTCTATATATGTCATTCACAACATGGTATATCACCAAACGCTATGTCATTCACAACATGGTATATCACCAAACGCTATATATGTCATTCACACCATGGTATATCACCAAACGCTATATATGTCATTCACAACATGGTATATCACCAAACGCTATATATGTCATTCACAACATGGTATATCACCAAACGCTATATATGTCATTCACAACATGGTATATCACCAAACGCTATATATGTCATTTACAACATGGTATATCACCAAACGCTATATATGTCATTCACAACATGGTATATCACCAAACGCTATATATGTCATTCACAACATGGTATATCACCAAACGCTATATATGTCATTCACAACATGGTATATCACCAAACGCTATATATGTCATTCACAACATGGTATATCACCAAACGCTATATATGTCATTCACAACATGGTATATCACCAAACGCTATGTCATTCAGAACATGGTACATAACCAGGCGCTATGTCATTCTTACACGTCTAAGGAAGTTATTTCTTTTGTTTAAGTTGAAGGTAATAACCATGATCGGTAATGAGGTATTCAGGTATAAACTTAACTGGTAAGATTTAGACATTTCATCAAATTAGAAAGGAAAGTTTTATAACCAATGAAAGTGAGGTTCGAATCCTGAACCTCTATGATAACAAACTGTACCCCTTGAACTACTGAGAATCCATGCCAGTCGATATATATAGTATGTGAGGAAAGACAAATCTAGTTTGGAACCTCCCTGGCGAGGAGTGTATGTAAATATCTTATTGTTCTTGTGTGATTATTTCCCATAAACCAGCAAAGTATATCTATAATAAATTATCATGTTATTTAAGAAAGAGATTTTTCCGCGAGAATAATGACACGTTGTACATGACCAAGCGCTATGCCATTCATTACGTTGTACATGACAAGGCGCTATGTCATTATTAATAAATACATGACAAGGCGTTATGTCATTCATAACGTTGTACATGACCAGGCACTATGCCATTCATAACGTTGTACATGACTAGGCGCTATGCCATTCATAACGTTGTACATGCCAGGGCCTTATGTCATTAATAACGTTGTACATGACCAAGCACTATGCCATTCATACCGTTGTACATGACAAGGCGCTATATGCCTTTTATAACTTTGTACATGACTAGGCGCTATATGCAATTCATAACGTTGTACATGACTAGGCGCTATGCCTTTCATAACGTGGTACATGACCAGGCACTATGCCATTCATAACGTTGTACATGACAAGGCGCTATGTCATTAATAACTTTGTACATGACCAGGCACTATGCCATTCATAACGTTGTACATGACAAGGCGCTATGTCATTAACGACGTTGTACACGACCAAGCACTATGCCATTCATAACGTTGTACATGACAAGGCGCTATGCCATTCATAACGTTGTTCATGACCAGGTGTTATGTCATTAAAAACGTTGTACATGACCAGGTGTAATGCCATTCATTACGTGGTACATGACCAGGCACTATGCCATTCATTACGTGGTACATGACTAGGCGCTATGTCATTAATAACGTTGTACATGACCAGGTGTTATGCCATTCATAACGTTGTACATGACAAGGCGCTATGTCATTAATAACATTGTACATGACAAGACGCTATGTCATTCATAACGTTGTACATGACCAAGCGCTATGTCATTCATAACGTTGTACATGACCAGGCGCTATGTCTATCATTACGTGGTACATGACCAGGCACTATGCCATTCATTACGTGGTACATGACTAGGCGCTATGTCATTAATAATGTTGTACATGACCAAGCGCTTTGCCATTCATAACGTTGTACATGACAAGACGCTATGTCATTATTAATAATGTACATGACCAGGCGTTATGCCATTCATAATGTTGTACATGACAAGGCGCTATGTCATTCATTACGTGGTACATAACCAGGCACTATGCCATTCATAACGTTGTACATGCCAAGGCCCTATGTCATTAATAACGTTGTACATGACCAGGTGTTATGCCATTCATAACGTTGTACATGACAAGGCGCTATGTCATTAATAACTTTGTACATGACCAGGTGTTATGCCATTCATTACTTGGTACATGACCAGGCGCTATATGCCTTTTATAACTTTGTACATGACTAGGCGATATATGCCATTCATTACGTTGTACATGACTAGGCGCTATGCCATTCATAACGTTGTACATGCCAAGGCGCTATGTCATTAATAAAGTTGTACATGACCAGGCACTATGTCATTCATAACGTTGTACATGACTTGGTGCTATGCGATGATAATGTACATGACCAGGCGCTATGCCATTCATAACGTTGTACATGACAAGGCGCTATGTCATTATTGATAATGTACATGACCAGGCGTAATGCCATTCATAATGTTGTACATGACAAGGCATTATGTCATTCATTACCTGGTACACAACCAGGCACTATGCCATTCATAACGTTGTACATGACTAGGCGCTATGCCATTCATAACGTTGTACATGCCAAGGCGCTATGTCATTAATAACGTTGTACATGACCAGGTGTTATGCCATTCATAACGTTGTACATGGCTAGGCTCTATGTCATTAATAACGTTGTACATGACAAGGCGCTATGCCATTCATAACGTTGTACATGCCAAGACGCTATGTCATTAATAACGTTGTACATGACCAGGTGTTATGCCATTCATAACGTTGTACATGACTAGGCGCTATGTCATTAATACCGTTGTACATGAGCAGGTGTTATGCCATTCATAACGTTGTACATGACAAGGCGCTATGTCATTCATAACGTTGCACATGACTAGGTGCTATGTCATTAATAACGTTGTACATGACCATGTGCTATGCCATTCATAACGTTGCACATGACTAGGCGCTATGTCATTAATACCGTTGTACATGAATTGGCGCTATATGCCATTCATAACGTTGTACATGACCAGGCTCTATGTCACTAAAAACTTTGTACATGACTAGGCGTTATGTCATTAATAACGTTGTACATGACCATGCGCCATGTCATTCATAACGTTGCACATGACTAGGCGCTATGTCATTAATAACGTTTTATATGACCAGGCACTATTCCATTCATAACGTTGTACATGACAAGGCACTATGTCATTAATAATATTGTACAGGACTAGGCTTATGTCATTAATAACGTTCTACATGACCAAGCGCTATGCCATTAATAACGTCGTACATGACCAAGCGCTATGTCATTTAAAACGTTTTCATCGCGAGTCATCTAGTTATGAAGAGATTAAACTAACATCATTGTGTTGCGATAACCTACCTCGCTCTATGTAAACATTATCAGTTTTACATATTTGATTAAAATTTCTTTAAGGAAATCAATCATATGTTTCGGCCTATTTAACGTTAAACGACATTGGTTTTATGTTCAACTACATGTTTGCCCATTAAAAGAAGACCTTGGATAAAGTGTCACACACACACACACACACACACACACACTGGTTTGAATGTGAAGTTAATCTAATGAGGTCAATGCTTTCCCGTGTCTCCTTCTCTTAGAGACATATTACAATACTTGAATCGTATTCGAGTGGAGCGCAAATATTAGTGCGCATAAATTACAAAGAGCTAGCTTAGTAATCAGCAAACCGTCTTATCACATGCACGAGAGTTTGTCAAAGGCATTTACTCTGTGTTGAACTCCCACTCTTCGAGTGGTGCCGCCTCGTTAAATTAGTGCATCTCCATCGATCTATAGTCCATTCCTTGTACAAAACAAAGTATAGTCAGTTCCAGAAATCAACAGCGGGGCGGACTGTGAGTTTCGATATGGTAATTTGGTACTGGTCTGCTTGGCAATTAGATGTCAGAGAAAGAGAGGAGACCTCACTCACTCGGCTGAATAGATGTTCTTCATTACAATACTGCAGTGTGCAGTTTAAAGACCCGTATTGATTTAAAGTCTGTTTCAAAGCAGGCTGACATCCGTCTTTGAAGATAATGGCTAAATCTTGTGGAATGAAGTGTGCTCCCTCTGAATATTCTGTTATGATTGGAAATTAATAATAAATTCTTCCAAACACTTCATTGCTAACTGATAAGATAATGTCTGCTAGAGGAGACTGGTGTAAAAGCCAATTTGTACTCTTTCATGTCATTTCCAACTGGATGATCCCCCTTGACATTACAATGTTGTACATATCTGAAATCGTTTGAACATATTGCCTGATTCTTGATGATTTCAATATGCAACAAAATTAATGTCTCGAAACGTGAAAACAGCAGTGATATCATAGTTTTTTTAAAAGTCATCGGCACGGTAATTGTTTTCTATGAAGATCGAACAATTAGCAAGGATAACGACTTTCTATGAAACATACCAAAAGGGAAAATCTATGATATGGTTTTTATAAGAAAAGCATCATTAAAAGGACTTCTAAGAAACCTTAATAACTTTGCACAATGTTGAAAGGAATTTGTCAATTTTAATTCAAAGTCTATAGAATATAGCAAAATTAAACCTGAATAAATAGTTAATATACAGTCACTTATACAGAACTAATAACACAAATATGATTAGAATTTGAAAAAGCTAATAAATAAACAATGATGCAAATGCTCAACAGGCTTTTCATTATTTATTGTGTATGGGTGACGACTTGCATATAGGGTGCAAAGAATCATCACTAAACATGCACCATTAATTTGATGGCCAGGGTTTGCTCTTCACAGGATTCAGCATTCTAATACTTTTCATTCATAAGAATAAATTCACAACGCTCTAGTCGTTGTTACATGAGTTCATATGTCCAATATACATTTCGTTGATCAATTCGTTAGACATTGGGCAATACAAATTTTCTTGGGTTTGATGGAGGCCATCAAGATAACATTTACTGACATTTAAACTAGATATAGTACATACATGATATGAGCTCGTTCGATAACTTATAACCATACATGTACCAATACAATGCACTTTTTATCATAGGATAGTACTGCTTTAAGGTGCATCCTGGCCACACTGACAATGACAATTGCTAAACCAATGGGTTTCGGAGATGATGTTTAACGGTTCACGGATGATGTTTTCAGGGCCACCATTTGAGTGCGAACAGATAAGGAACTGTTAGTTACATAGTACAACTTAAGACTGATGCGGAACTGACACGTACAAACTATAACTTCAGAATTATAAGAAATTTACACTCTCATAATACCTTCAGAACTAACGAGAACTGACACTTACAAATTATAACCTGAATTGACAGTACATAGTAAACCATCAGAATCATGAGGAAATGATAACTAAAGGTATTACACGTTTATAGTATAACCTCAGATTTATAGGGAGGTGAAGTTTCATAATAACACTTCAGACTGATAAAGACCTGCCACGTACGTACATAGTTTAACTGAACAATTATACGTAACTAACTTAATATAACTTCCGACTTGTAAGGAACTGAAACTTATTATAATACAACTTCAGAAATAAGAAGAACTGACACTAAAATAGTATAAAAACTTCAAATCGCTGAACCTCGGAAATAAATACACTGACACTTTATGATAAACTTTTACATTGTCCCTAATACAACTTCAACTGATATGGAACTAAAACGTACACATGCACTTCGGAATGATAAGGAAATGAAACACTCATTCTAATTTCGGAATGATAAGGAATTGACTGTTACTTCGGAAGGAATTGACACTTACATATTATTACTTCAGAATAATAAGAAAATAACACTTACATAATACAATTTAAGAAATATAAGTAATTGACTCGTACATAATTATAAAAATAATCTAACTTCAAAATGAAAAGGCGCTTCAACTTCAGAATTATAAGGAAACGACACTTACATAGTATAGCTTCAGTAGGTCCAAGACCCTCTCGGTCCTCGTCGTTTGTGAAGTACTTGATATATTCACACTGTGAACTGTCGTACGTTTCATCTGCAAATGATAAAAATAATGTTAGCCAGTTAAAAACACCTCTTGAGTGAATGTAGCGTGGTGTACGCAATTTAAACACATTTGTTAAATTATTCATGTTCAAAGCACCCACAAGATAATCACAAGATGACCACAGAATTGAAAACATCGTGTTTGAAAGAAATAACATTGTATTCAAACAAATATTATATTTGATTATATGTGAAACAATATTCACAAATTCATTCAGTTTGGGGAGTGGGAATAATCATTTGTAAGCAGTAAAACGATTAATAACAATGAAATGAGTAAGCATATATATAGTATCATTCCTCCGAGCTAAATAAGTATGTTTATAAGTAAAAATAATTTCTTTAAATAACCAGTTGACCTAGTTTGACTTACTGGTGAATATTGTTTGAGATTGTGAATCAAACATAGCTTTATAATAATCATATGTGTTTAACGATTATCGAAATAAAACCAAATTTAAATTTGCTAACGTTCGAAAACTGTCATACACAATTGTACACTTGAAAAAATGCTCCATATTTATCGCGAAACGTTGACTTTATCACACACTATGATTCAGTTTACAAACTTTACACAAAAACGAAGACATGATAGGGACTAGCCGTCTGGAAAATAAAATTATACATCGATCTTTTACACTGATGCACAATATCACCTTCGCAATGAAAAAGGTATGAACTAATCAAACGTATTAGTTGAACCTCTGGTGAAAACTTTCACTTGTAAATGAATAACACCGCCTATTCAGATGACATATGCAAAATCAATATCAATTGTGAGTGCAAGCAATAACCAAAGGAAATTGTATTTCATAGGCCAATTGTAGCGAGAGTGAGAGACAACACGGACAGGGCCAGTAAGTAGGAGGTGAGCTGCCCCACCACGACGAGCCTCGAGATACGGGACGGGGAGACTTATCATTCCTTCCATTTCCATCTTACGTGTCGGATACACGCTGGAATTATATCATGCTCTAGCACAATAGTCCTCCCAGAAACCACTTATCTCCTGTTATTGCTTTCATTTACAATGGTAGTGACCCAATAAACTACAAGATCCAGGAGATGTTGGTGCTGACCCTAGCCCGCCGAGGAAGCGGAGTCTGCAGACAGAGCTGCGCCTTAGCACCCTCACTAACAGGGTAAAGCACTGCAGCGCTCCGTAGATGGGATTCATGATTCATACAAGACGAATTAAGATTGAGTCGAAAAAATCAATTGCTTCTCGAGCAATTTTACTATGGGTGATTTGAAAGAGTCAACACTGTTGGTTTATGATCGTCTTCTAATACGCTGTCGCTAACATTTGCATTTATTAGTATTCTAGAAAGGAGAGCTACTTCTTGAACATCACGCTGAAAATGCCACGACGATGACACTACGAAACACATTTACATATATTACAACGTTCTTTTCTGACTTTAGACACAATATATAAAATGGGCTATGTTCGAAAGACCTCACTAATATCAATGACCGGATGTGACCCATATACTCCAGCACAACCGACTGTTGTACCTTACATGTGTCACAACACATTTCATATTGCAGATCGGTTAAGTTCCAAATAAATTGATGATATAGTGTGTGTGTTGCCTCTGAAGTTCCTTAATCAAAGCTGTATTTTAATATATCATTGTTTTCATTAAGCGGTGACTTGGTATGTACAAATGCACGATTGAAAAGACTCCGTACGCGCAGTATAGTCTCAGCCATGATCAGAGTATGGTTTGTGTTGCAACTCAACACACCATCAAGCACACACTCGACAGCTCATGCACCTTTTGGCTCAGACAATACGAATCATTCTAATAAAAGGGTTTAACTTTAGTTCTAAGTAAGCATATACAATGTGGTATAACAGTTTGTCCTTGCATGAATCACATGTTACATGTCCACTATCCCAACACAGTACACTGAATTGCCTTTAGTTAAATCAAACCTCGCTTTCAGTCTCTTTGATCTCGCAAATGGTAGGCTCACTCTGGCCGATTGACAAGAAATAACTGAATTCAGGGTAACGAAGTACGATCATTTCGATTTTCATTTTGAAATGAGTAATGCTTCTGATGTAATTACTAATGTTTCCATGTGATTGGTAAACATAATGGGATTCAATTTCCCTTTCACACCTCCTCTTCATGGCAGGTAACTGCACCCATTATCCGCTCATCTCTCTTGTCCTATACGTCTGTAATATTCCCCTGGAAGACGGAGCTTAAGCGTACAATTAAGTCTTTGATTTTAATGGAACCTTTCATTATCATGGAGATGATTTGAGTCAGTCACTTTGACCGTGACCGAGTTTGATAACCAATTATTCAAAATTAATCTAAAGATTAACATATTCCTCTACGTCTCCATCTTGATTTCAAAATTCACTCTTGCGGAATATTTTATTTTTTATTAATAAAAACATGTCCATTGTCAACGCTCTTCATTGGATGACGGTTAAGACGATGTATCTGTTATGTTACAAACAGAGAAACCTCTGATCTTAAATTTGTTGGCACCCTCACTCGCTCTCTGAACGAGGTCCATGCTGTGGCAATGCATCATCCCCTGATCCTGCTCTATCAGAGGGAAATCTGGTCATTTGTGCTGAGCCAGGGCAAACCTATCAGTCAACACTGATTGAAGGAGGCGGTTATTGGGATCTTAGTGTCAAGGGGAATCCCGTGGGTCAAATAATACTGGGGAAACTTTTAAACTAACAGAGGTTTCAGGAGAAAGGGTCAATCGCAAAATAAAATAGCAATTTTTCAAGAAGTGGCAATTCTATGGTCTATATAATCTCCTACATTATCATCGATTTCTATCAGGTACAAATTGCATGTTCATTTTAACAGTACACCCTTTAAAAATGCCTCTATGTGGTGACTATACCCATTATACCTAGTTGTCTTTTCGATGTATTTGCTCTTTTGCCAGCAAGGTCTGTCCACGCCAACAATCAAGAGAGTGTGTTTCCTCCCGCCTGATGTATCATTGACTGACCGGTTCTTGATTATTGGTGGCCTCTGCTAGGTCTGGCGGTGCCTTAAGGGATCATTCATTGCCAGGAATCGCCTCGCACCAGTGGAATACATTTCCGGAGAAATAAAATTCCGTGGAGATGGCCATACAAATGAACAATAGCGTAACTACAGATATTTAGCTTTCATAACTCTACCATTTGTGGCAGTACTAACTGGTAAGCCGTCCCTCTGTGAATAGTGCTCTATGGGATATTTGTGAGCTGGGCCTATTTACCCGAGTAGGAGGCAGATATACTGCACCCCAATGCATACATGTACTTCAGTTAACAGAGGAGTGGGGGCAGATATACTGTAACCCGATGCATACTTCAGTTGACAGAGGAGTGGGAGGCGGATATACCGCAGCCCGAAGCATACTTCAGTTTACAGATGAGTGGGAGGCAGATATACTGCAGCCCGATGCATACTTCAGTTGACAGAGGAGTGGGAGGCGGATATACTGCAGCCCAATTCATACATGTACTTCAGTTTACAGAGGAGTGGGGGCAGATATACTGTAACCCGATGCATACTCCAGTTGACAGAGGAGTGGGAGGCCGATATACCGCAGCCCGAAGCATACATGTACTTCAGTTAACAGAGGAGTGGGGGCAGATATACTGTAACCCGATGCATACTTCAGTTGACAGAGGAGTGGGAGGCGGATATACTGCAGCCCAATTCATACATGTACTTCAGTTTACAGAGGAGTGGGGGCAGATATACTGTAACCCGATGCATACTCCAGTTGACAGAGGAGTGGGAGGCGGATATACTGCAGCCCAATTCATACATGTACTTCAGTTTACAGAGGAGTGGGGGCAGATATACTGTAACCCGATGCATACTTCAGTTTACAGAGGAGTGGGGGAAGATATACTGCAACCCGATGCATACTTCAGTTGACAGAGGAGTGGGAGGCGGATATATTGCAGCCCGATGCATACTTCAGTTTACAGATGAGTGGGAGGCAGATATACTGCAGCCCGATGCATACTTCAGTTGACAGAGGAGTGGGAGGCGGATATACTGCAGCCCGATGCATACTTCAGTTGACATTGAAGTGGGAGGCGGATATACCGCAGCCCGAAGCATACTTCAGTTGACAGAGGAGTGGGGGCAGATATAATGCAGTCCGATCAATACTTCAATCGACATGGGAGTGGGAGGCGGATATACTGCAGCCCGTTGCATACTGCAGTTTACAGAGGAGAGGGGGCAGATATACTGTAACCCGATGCATACTTCAGTTGACAGAGGAGTGGGAGGCAGATATACTGCAGTCCGATGCATACTTCAGTTGACAGAGGAGTGAGAGGCGGATATACTGCAGCCCGATGCATACTTCAGTTGACAGAGGAGTGGGAGGCGGATATACTGCAGCCCGATGCATACTTCAGTTTACAGAGGAGTGGGAGGCGGATATACTGCAGCCCGATGCATACTTCAGTTTACAGAGGAGTGGGAGGCGGATATACTGCAGCCCGATGCATACTTCAGTCGACAGAGGAGTGGGAGGCGGATATACTGCAGCCCGATGCATACTTCAGTCGACAGAGGGTCATTCACAAACACCTTGCTGGTTGTTGTTAGTATACTTTCTTCAGACAAATACATTTAAAACCTGATATTTTGTACATCTCAAATAGTATATGAATTAATCAGAGCGTTGCAACTAATCCAAAGCTTACGCAATTTATCTCCGTAACGATACACAGTGTTGAATCCAATACAAACTTTATGTTGATTTTTTCATCATATCAAACAATAACCCTATTTCATATACGACATATACATGTATACTTGAATATGTATATCTGGATAACACGTGTGTAGGTGTATGTAACAACATACATTTGTAAAGCAACATTACCAAAGTATAGGCTTCTTCATTTACCATTCCTTTACATACATGTTTGGGTTGGTATTGTTAAGAAAGTAGCGTGATGCTTTAATCTGAAATACATAAAGCATTTAGAAATCATTATATACAATACTCCATGATAACAGGCTTCAGGAAGAGGAAGTGTATAACAAAATGTGGCATGTGAACATGTGATTATTACTTTAGATGAGAACCTTCCACAAGGACGAAGGCAAGAACAGGCTTCATGGGTTTCATTTGACGAGAACATTGACGGATCACTAGATTGCTGCTAGTTTCCTTTTGGCAACACATTTGTCAATAAGTTATATTGGACACATTTTTCAAATTGTGCGACTTTTGAGAAGTTTTTTCTCTATCCCATATATAATTTATGACAAGCTGTAGTCCTTATAACTGGTATGGTTTCCTTCACTTCTTGAAGCTGAACACAGTGAGGTAACGATGTACTGCTTTCATACATAATAATCATAGTTCATGATTCAAGAATGCCTTCTGCTTCACATTATATTCAACGCGTTCTAAAACGTGGTGTGTTATATATAATAAGGACCATTTAAAATGATACAAATGATATCCTATGTTTTTGGAGTGATGATTATAAACAACAGTATACGGATGTGGAGTAGAGGTAGAGGATGTGTTTCTGCCAAAATAATTGTTTCGTTTCATTCAATTCCCAGCAAGGCAGAAAGCTGTTAAAGTAATACTTATTACGATGTGCAATATGTTTTAAAGTGATAACATTCAAGTAATATAAGCTGGAAAGTTTCTGTATGTGGCACGACACATTAACAAGGGGGTCCAGGTGACACATATAAATTGTTCACTAGTGTCCCTACTGCTATAAAGCTGCATTTCCAATCAGGTATGGCTTTGAACTGAAAATAATCGTGTGATCAAAACCCCAGCACAACAAACCGACTGTAAACAATTGTAGTTTCTGAGCTGTAACCTTTAGAACAGTGACTCTGGGAAGTTCTAATGTACTCCTCAAGTTGATTATTTGGCTTTCAGTAACACTTCAAACTTCATAATATATTCGCTAATGCCTCTTCCTTAAGAAACAATAACATCCAGCGAATTGCCAATGTCCCATTATGCATGAAAGCATTGAAGCAGTAGAAGGTTCCAAAGCTCTTTGCAACATTAAGTACATAGGACGGTTGGCCTCCGGATATGAAGCGAAATAGGACTATGTCCCTCGACACCTATTACACGTTCATATGTGTCATCTAATAGCCCTACAAACTCGCTTTAACGCACCGATGCCGATATTATGCCTACTTTTATGCTCCGCTTGTTGAAATTGAACGTTTTGGTACTAAGAATAAATGTGTTCATCAAAAACCAATATCCAGGGAAGCGAAGTCTGATTTTACGAGTCACAAATGCGTGTTATTCAAAGGCTAGTCGGCGCAGCGGAATTGCATTTACACAATTACTGTCTGATGTTATTGATGATTACCCTCTTCATTATTTCAAACTAAGCAGATGAAAATATAATTTTTGAGATTCCGACAAACAAGATATATTGATTCATATATTACCTGTCAGTTATCATGATGGGCACCAACTCAGAGTGGCGTCTAGTCCTGATTGTGAAATAAAGCTCCACTTATCTGGGACTGAGCTTACTGAACATATATTCACCTCACAAGTCTCCAGTGCACGTCCAGGTTTAACACTAATAAATTAAAGCGTTTATGGTTTCTAAATTATTGTTTATATCATCTATAAACCAGTTCTTTTATTGTCAAAAATCATTTTACATAATTGTATATAAAATCTTGAACAATTGCATTTGTTGTCATGACCTACGCTACCATGTGTTGAAAATCAAGCAGTCAAGAATGATAGAAAATCAAAGTTAAAATGGAATTGAGGATACTATATAACAATTTACATACACATCCATCAACCGAAATGCACAACATCTATTACGGGAAACAACCACTCGTGTAATATAGGCAATGCTTGCCTGTTCGTTCACTAACTGAAATCTATTAATTTTGGATAAGGATACATGTTGGCAGCAGAGAATATCCATGTTTCTTGCCGTTTATTACCACATGCCTATTGAATTCGATATGCATCCTTGTATTGATCTGGTAGCAGATTTCAACTTTATAGATCAGAATACGATAAGCAAACTTACACCGGCACTGTTCCACGAAAGATTCAAACGGTAGTAAGACGATTAATTTTTCACTTCACCGGTTTAGCGCCAGTTCATATGCATTACCAGGAATACACTTTATTTGATGTCACAGCTATCGCTATGCGAATCTGGTCAAACGATTTATGAGAAATTGTTATTGGAATCTTGCGAGAAAAGAACTCAATTCTTAGACAATAAAAAAATTTCAGTTAGGAACGGTCGAACCATATAAAAGCGCAGTTGTAGAACAAAACTGTTAACCAATATTCTAATGTTGTTTATGACCAGCAAGGACCTAGGCGTATCTGGCAATGGTATGATTGGTTTCTTAAAGATCTCATTGTTTGAGGAGACACTGAACGTTAACATGATACAATCATGTTTATTTGTTTTGCATGTTAGACACTGGGGTGTCACAGAATGCCTTAGCTCAACGTGTTGGTGTTCACAGAAATACGGTGTTCTTTCTGTTAACCGGTACCAACAAACTGGCAGCACCCGAGATCGCCCACATGCAGGAAGGCCAAGCGTAACGTCACGCCATCAGGACATCCAAATCAGACTCGCACCTCTCAGAAATCGGTTCCAAACTGAAGCACTCACTGCCCGCACCATTCTAGGCTTAAGGTCCATTAGTGCAAGAACTCTCAGGAACCGTCTGCGATGTTGGAACATGAGGCAACGACGCCCGGCATTCCGTCCACTTCTATCTGTTGCAACGTCACCGAGATGCACTTTTGTTGTGGTGTAGATAACATCTTAGGTACAGAAGGGATAAGAGACTGGAATAATGTTCAGGGTGCCGTTCCACTAAACGATTTTAGCCCTAAGATGAATCTTAGCCAATGTTAAGGGATGGGCTTACGATTGATCTTAGGGATAAGATCGGTTAGTGGAACGGCACCCTGTTCTCAGATGAGTCCTTTTGTAATCTTGACAGTAGTGACAGGCTTATTCACGTGCTTATCGACGCCCTGGCGAACGTTACCCTGATGCGTGCGTTCTGCACCGTCGTAGTTTTGACGGTGGACGCGCGCGTTATGGTTTCAGACGTTGATATCAATCCTGTGTTGATACTCACGGTGGTCAAACTCGATACTAATTTGTGAACATGAATGTGTTTACCTATCCTCGACAAGCAACGTTATGCGTTACTGTTGACTTGTGCTGAGAATTCATTGTTGTTGCAATAACAATCTGACAATGACCTCGGTCGGGAAAAAATATATAAATACATGAAACAATTTGCTTTGTATACTCACATAATAAATACATTGCACAGTTACGTTTTGCGCTTAGTTTATAATAATGTGCTAGTATATCTTGATATGATATGTTGGAGACCAGGAAGTCTGTCACGAAGGAGGAGAGCGTGAAAGAAACATGTTCCACATGTTAGAAATGAACCAAGTATCCCTTTAATCTAGCATATTCTCCACATCGCATACATAGCACGCAAGAGCGGTATTCCTGTAACTTAACATAAACGCGATCCACAATATGCACATAAAGAGAAATCTCTGCAGACAACCTCGACTGAAGGTTCTGGCCATGACACACTAAGAGTGACATTCATACTGCACAACAATATTCTTAAGGCCAGTACTGCAGTAAGCGACAGCTCACTCTCTCCCCACTAGAGGCAGTATGGCTGCAGACGCTACCGGCTAATCACTGATAGGAATTGCTCGTCTCAACTGAACCCGGCTAACATGTAACGCGCGTTTGCTACATCTCCGTTTAATTTGATAATACAGCCTTGCAATCATTGTATTATAGTCCGACTACGCCACAACTCAAGTAATTGTCTAACTCTAACCAGGAAACTCTTGTCGGAACGATGTCGCAAGGTTGCCATGGTTACTGAAGTAACGTTGGCACGTGTCATTTACCACACGTAATTCCGACACAATTCCTTTAGATTAAGTTGAATATTTTGCCTCATTTTCGAGTTATTGAAACACTTCATAATGTTTGAACCAAGGGACTCGGGTATATATGAACAGATGCACATGGTTGTATTATTTACTTTGGTAAGAATAAACTTCGGAGTATACAACGTCTAAACTGGAATGAAGTGGTAAGTGATTTAATTGCAAAGTCGATTATGTCGTCAAATACTGTATGTTCTATTTATTAATCATCCTTATGCTGATGGTGCGTCACAATTTCATGCATTTACTTGAATGGGGCTTTTTGTGTTAATTTACCGTAATAGGATATATTTACCTTTTATTTCCATTCATTTCACTGTTACAGGAAGGTAAATAAATGTAGACATTATGTCCGTTACGATTCAGTTTGATTATAAAATGTGATAAAAAGAAAAGGAACAATACGAACAAAATTAATCTACATGCTAAATCCTATATATTGCACTAAAAAATATCATCTCGAAAGTGACAGGATTTTAAAACTAAGTTCTGAACTACTGATGTTCATGCATATAAAATTAACATTCATATATGTTTTATATCAGAAACGATATAAAGTTAGAATTGCAAATGTAAATAGTTTTTGATAAAACAAAAAAATCATCAGATTGCTCTTGACAGTGGTGAAGTAAACACAAAGACAAGTGAGGTTTTATATCAGCTGCAGCAAGGTTAAATTGATACTATTCCCCGACAATTTCCTGCAGTCTATCAAAGAAGCCCTCGGCGCTTGTCGCCTTCTTATAAACAGAGCCTGTACGACCATCAATACTCGATTTAAGCAGATCCAAGCAAAGTGTCTGCACGCAACTTCTAGCACTGGCAAAGATAACCATGTTTCGTATGCAAACTTCAGCCCTAATCAACTATGCATCTATAATGCCCACTAACTTTTGTCGGGTGACATAATATTTCCTGTCCTTTAAGTGCTATAGAGATGACATTCTTCAATATTAAAAGGTCATTGTTCGGAGAACGAATCATCCGCCATACTTCTTGTCGTAATTCTTGCCGCTAATTAAATTTCGAAGCAAGACCTCGGCATCGCGTCAGCAAGGAATGCCAACATGGGCGAAGGCTGTCAATTGTTGTTTGCTGCTTGTCACAAGCAAGGTGCATTTACATCCAGTTTAAGCCTTCGACGGGGAGTTTTCTTCACTTGGCAAGTGGAGGAAAAGTCATTTGGCTTGTTTGAAGATTCACACAGTAGCATTGCCTTGCTAACCTGACAGGAAGGAACCTGCGCCCAATCACTGCCGTCTGTTTGGGGAGGGAGGGAGGGAGGGAGCAGGGGTTATACAAGTGGTGGATTGCTTGTTGCGAGTTGCCGTCACGGCTCTACACTGATAAACGCTTTCCTGTGATAGTTTGAGTTTCATTACTGCGATTGCTTTGGGGATGAAATATGATGGGCCGGAGGATTCTACATATTGGGGATTGGAGCTAGCAGCTTGAAGCACAGATTACATTGTCCTGTTGAAGGGAAACATTTATCAGTTGTTGAGACCCGTCGTTGTGAAGTCATTTATGCAACTCACTATTCTATGTTTTTACATCATGCAGATAATAAAAGAAAACATTTGTAACGTATTTTGATAAATGAACATGTTAGTATCACATGACTGTATTATTCGTCTCCGATGAACCTAACTAAAGTAACGAATGGAGCTTTATAAAGTAGTTATATCTCCATTGGTATTTCTCCATCGCCAACTAAATCTCAGGTCTAGATCAACTAGCCGTATCTTATATCAGACACACAAATCACACATTTGCTCAAAGGTTATTTGTATTAAATTATTGTATTAACATATTCTCAATAGCATGAGGACTATGAACACCTATACTGACTATTAGAATGTGTTTACACTGACTATTAGAATGTGTTCACATCGAAGGTAAACGAATAAGAATAATTGGCAGTAATATTCACTGTAACACTAGGAACAAAACGCGTGTAAGAACCTATTATCTCCGTCTAAACACCCATTCTATATTATCCCCTGGGGCAAACATGAAAGGGGATATCATTGAATATCGCGGGTTGATTGAATATTCGTAATTTGGAAGGTGCCAGTCTCCAATACCGGTGTCTCCTGTGAACCAACGAATGATTGATCCTCAGCGGATATGGACAAATGCTGAATTCGAGACGAAATCAATGATTATGTACACAGGCTGGGTTTCGCCTCTGTCTGAGCGTTTGCGCTCTATTGTCTGCGAGCTCGTAGAAGAGTAGAGTAATTGGCACAACATTTATAACTAACCACTTCCTTAAAGATCCATTTTTGTTGACATGTTTGTGTCTTCATGTAAATGGTGATTGGTAGATTCGTTCCGGTCATTAATCATCTCTTACTAATTGACCGGCTAATGAGGCTCAGAGCATTGTTCGCGAGGTATAGTCGGGATAAAGTCGTCCCACTCTGTAGGTCATCAACCTAGTCGGTACATTAAAGCGATCATATTGCCTCCTTTGTGATTTGTGTAGCTGTACAATTGATGCTGTATATCTCGATTTAGGAGCAATTAATTCATAAAAAAACAACGTCATATAGTTGATTTAAAGACTGGGTTTATACTCTTAGTTATTACCCATATGGTTGGAAATAATGGAGTTAATAGTATTGATATGAACACATGTGCACATATCACGTTTGCTTAGCAACCATTGTTTCACCTCGACTTCACGTATTGTGTCGTCTGTGACGTCATAAAACGATTGTTCGTGACGTCACGATAGCTTGCCGTCGCAAGAGAAGTGGGCCGTTTCCTGGTTATTTTTACTCGAATCAAATGGAATAAAATGGGTATTAAAGAAATTAATTCACTCGAAAGTGTGTCATATGACTTTTACGAAACTCGTGCAAATTTATGTATAACCGTCGCAAATACAAACATTCACACTCGATTCGTAGAATTCATGACACACTTCCTCGGGTAATAATCTCTATTAACTAGATATAATGACAAGGGTGCAACTATTAAACGATATTACATGTTGTCATTGCAAATCAAGTGTTCGATGTGTAACGAGCATAAACTAACTTGTTCACTAGATAAACCCCCAAAATCCTTTATTTCACTATACGATTCTAAGCAAAGCAATGCCTGTTGTCGCTGTGGATATAGTTAATCGAAATAACTGTCTAATAGTCAGGCATGATAAACTGACAAGAGAGATGTAAAAATGAAGGGAAATTAAGATGTGTGGATAGTCAACATGCATTTAGGAAGTAGACTATCCATAAATTTTGGTTTTCTTACAATGTATAAACTGATAATTAATGCGTTTCGTTTAAATACGATGTCGGAAACACAACATACATGTTTGAAGACAAAATGACAGTGACGTATCATTATGCACATGACATCACCGTAACCGACAGATCCATTTTCTCTATGAGATTGACACCCCTGTTCCTGGTGAATGATATAGTCACCAATGAGTATAAACATTTATTTGAATAAATTTGGTTTTTATAGATACAGTAGTCTGTTAATGTTTAAGATAATCAATGTTTCCCAGAATTATTCAATGACTGCATGATATAAGGAACTGAAAATATTAATTGAAAAATATATTCGTACATATCGTCGACTGTAAATTGTGGTCACTTTTGTAAAATGTTACATTAAGAGTGGAAACAAGTTCTCAACTGTAACATTATTCTCAAGTTTAAGATTTAAGCCATCATTATAGAAGGAAAAACCCACTATCATATATAATATTGTTTAATCATTATTAATTAATTATTGTTTAAAGATTCAATTAAATCTTCGTAAAAAGTAAAGTTTCGTAATGTATAAAAATAATTATGTATATTTAACTTAATATATGATTTAAAAATTACTTATTGCCTAATAAATCAATAGATAGCTTGAATTTATTTTACAACAATATATTTAGTTCATTCATATAAGAACTAATTTTATGCATGTATTTAATTTATATAAATCTAATCAAATGATCACTGATAATAATATATCACTATTGAAATAAAATCGTATGCTAGTCAACGAACAGTTACTGATTGACAACATTCAAATGACAAGAACTTGAGAATAAGTAACATCCAAGTAACGAAGCCGTAGAAATGGATGCATGTATCCAAATCGTAATGTCTATAGGCAACATGATCAAATAGCCTAAAATTCCATTATTGTTATACATGCCATGAGGGAGATTACAATCTACACAACTGATCCTGTTCCACGCTTTCAGGTATTTGTCAACCTGTTTTGAAACTTCAAATGATTGGTTAATACACATTGTCAGTGTAAAAAGTAGTAGCAGTACACTGACACATTCCTTAATATTCCTGTATTCCATAACATGCTTATTTCGACTTCTTTCCCCAATAAAATAATAACAAAAATACATCATTAGTCAAATGTCTCTCAATTTCTTCTGGTCCTTGTCTCGGGTTATGCATGGTATAAGCAGCAGCTAACCTAGTATAGACCTCACTTTTAGTATTAAACTTATTTGTTGATTGAGATGAACTTGAACTATTTCATTCTTCAGTCGCCGTTAACTAATGGTAATTAATGAATAATATTAAAAATACGTTGTTTTAAACTTTTATTCTAAAAACTTGGTAATATATGATTTTGGAAGAAGGGGATATTTATAAAAGATAACTTGAGTAGCAATCATTCGTGGAACATTGGACCTCCAATTTTGGAAATCGAACTGGGATGTGTAGGTGTTTTGAACCATTGAGACGAAACACGGCGTATAGCACACCGACTAATCAAGAAACACGTGCGATAAACAGGGGTGGGTACCAAAGTTACGAACGCTCTCAAAATCTGTTACATCACCTGTAATAAGTCAATTGCTTCTTTTCGCTGTAAACCTTCCTTTTCGTTCTTTTGTAAATTCTTAATGTACATAGACCGACAGTCTTTAACATTGAAATCAGATGAATTGAGTGTTACACTTCAGAACATCAAAATGTTTGCGTGCAAAATTGTGAATAAAAAAAACAATCCTAAATGTTTCCACACATCAGTTGCATAGCAGCATATTACAGATGAGTGGATGTTTCCGGTAGAGAAGCAGAAGAGCCCGTGCTTCATAACCCCAGTAACAGATTGCCTACCAACTTCTAGAATGCCTCTCAAACAGTAGATTGCCTATTGCTTGTATGTTGTCCAGCTCTGAATACGTTCTGCTGTGGTCACATAGATATCAGGCGAAACGTGCGGTCAGTACAGTCTGGAATGGCCAGTACTGTTCCAGGAAACGATTTACTTCCGGGTCATAAATGAAACGTGCTTTCGGCTCAGACGCCATAGTTTGTCTAAAACATCAGCAACGGCAAATTTCCACAACCTTTGGTATTCCATCCATTCATGAATTAACCAACGAAGCCGATAGACGGGTATCTCCTCCACACAGGGGCAAAGTAACATTGGTGTTAAAAGATTGCACATGACTCGTTTAGGTCCAAGCACTAAACACTAAATCCTATGTTCCATCAATATTTATTTTGCTGCTAATGTCATTCAATCGGCGTTATGGGTCAGAAAGATTTCATCGAGAGAATATAAAAACATAAAATATAGCTTTGAAGGCGTCACTGAGTACATGTAATGTGTTCGCTTATTCTCTTATTAAGATCTTATTAAATGTTGCTACGTGTTGGCAAATGTAAATATATCCTTAAACGTCTCTTGATAGATGCATCTCTAACATCTACAAGAATTATGACCAGTTTGTTACTCTTTGGTCTAGACAAATTCTAAGTAGTCCATCGACCGAGTTTCGTTGTGCGCAAATGCAGTTTATAGGCAGTCGGTTAAAAAGATTATAGCCATTAATGTTGCAATCATCAAATGCTTCAAATTATTAAAAAATATCTACATTGCAATACATTAAAGAAGAACAAGTATTTAAATGTTAATAGCATATAGTGCATATATAATGTAATCATTACAAAATCAATGTATGATTTAATACGCGCGACTATTTAAAAGCACTATGACGTCTTGCAGATCATAAACTGATTCCTGATAGAAACGTCTAAATGGACACAGGACCATGAAAGTGCAACTCCTATTTGACTTTTTAACTAGCTGTCTAGACGTGTAGTACACGGTGTGGGAATATTGAATAACGACTCGAGACCAGCTGTAGGTTTCATAGTGTTGAATAAGATATGAAGCCTTACATATTCCTCCTTGTAACTTCTGAGATGGCCTCAAGCCTATTAGTAATCTTTAGCACCACGGTAAACACGTAGTGTTGGTGGCAGTTGTACATCACTGTATTTTTAAAGCTTTTAAATCTCATTAACGAGAACCATAGTACAGCCATCGTTTCAAGTGGTTTGGACCTATTTCTAAGAAAGCTTACTGTGACATCATATCCTATTTTTGTGTGTAATTGACCCCAATATACCAAAGTGATGTATTTCTTATTCAATTATACTATCTCGTATACCACTCTCTGTTTGCTAAGAATCAAATAATTGATAACCCTAACCAAACCTTACCTTTTATGTCAAATTTGATATCTCTTAAATCGGTCATTAGAACAGTATGACCTTATCACGCTGTTCCATCTTGAGGGTCACACCGACTATTGGCAGATGAATCCAGTTTTATTGTTCCTCGTGACAAAAGTTTTATCGGAAGATTAAAAAGGCTATTTGCTGTATGAGGTCTTACAATAGTATTATTAATCCAAATTAATGAAAACATTTCGTTTCATAATTATATGATATCAGTACATGTAGTAGCATTATTATATGTAATTAAGTAGAGGCTATTTAAGTTAGATAACTTTCCTCAATCCTTTTCCTCGGGAATACAATACGTTTAAACCAATGGAACCATATAGCATGATATGTTATGCTTACCACAGAGTTAGTATTCTATCTGTGTATACTACATCCCTGCTTGTACTATCTTATATCTATAATGGGTTTCAATCATCTGCATTGCATAGTGTCAAGTAACTACTGCAAACCTACATAATAAATACACAACAGATCAAACGTGAACGTGAACAGATCGTGCATATTAAAATCTGCAGACATCAAAGATTGTAATTTTAATTTTAAATTTATTGTCACTTCTACCTTCGAAGAGAACCCGGAAAATATAGATCGGTCTTGAGTTAGTCAAGTCTTCTTATTACGTGCTGCAGGCTTGGTAGCAACACTGACTCAGATTGCAATTCTTATTGTTACACATGAACACACCAAAGAGGAGTACACGCAATCTCGATCCGATTTATTGTCAATTTATAATTTGACATTTGCAGTCAATGTTTGTGTACATGTCATATTGACTCGGTTGAGAACGTAGGAAAATGTTACAGGTTGTACATCTGTATTCCATTGTTCTGCAAGTTTTATATTTGTTCTGTGATGAAAGGGGACTAGTTTAGTCAGTATCTTATGCCAAGGATTACATTCATTTGCTTCAAATTTGTATTCACTTTAGTACACATCATTGGTCTTATAGTGATCGTCATTTCGCAGCAGAAGTTGTCAAAATTTTCCCAAGACTTAATCATAGGAATGTATATTGAATTACTAAAACACTGTGATCCTAATTAAGACAAAACATTTGATGACATTACGAACATTGCCACATAACGTTATCTGATGTAGACAGCTGCTGTTTCTGTGGAGACCTTGGTGGGTCATTCATTGTTGGTTATTCTAGTATATGCTGGCTAACTTCCCTTCCCACAGTGGCTAAATGAGCTTCAGATATTGTACTAGGTCCATGTTTCATGAAAACCCCATAATGCATGTATAGTTTCACTGTTTATGTCGCGTTATCATTTAAAAGTAACAAATATAGGTCTTTGAAGGGCATTTAGAAGTGGCATACAGAAGAAGAGGAAGATTTGCTGGATAATAACTTTTTCAATGTAAACATACACACAACTTAGTTAATGTGGTAATACACAAACTTCTTTAATGTGAAAAAAAACGAACTTCTTTAATTTGAAAATACACAAAGTTCTTCAATGTAAAAATACACACAACTACTTTAATATGATAATACACACACTTCTTTAATGTGAAAATACACCAACTTCTTTTATGTTAAAAAACACACAACTTCTTTCATGTGAAAATACACAAATATACACTAACTAACAAATATACTTCTCATATAACTTTAACCCAATAATAGCTACCTCTAGGATAGTAGAAGAAACAGGTACAGCAACCTTCACGAAGCTGGCATGTATAGTTTTGGAAGTGTGTCCCAGACCAAATTACCTTAATTTGTTTAGTCGTCTTTCCATGAAAACCGAAGAACTACAATTCATGAAGAGGTCAAATCCCAACAGGCACACATGGGGATTATCTTTGACATCTGTGTAGACTGTGTACACTTGAATGAAACTAGCATGAATAGACATACTCTGTACCAAATAATTTACCATAGAGTCAACTGTGCAGTGGAAAGTGAAAAAAAGTAGCAAATTAAGTATTTGCATAAATTATGAACATACACGACATACCTCTAAAAGTCTTAGTGATTACATGTGTCAAGTTCGTAAAACATTTAGTGTGAGAGTTATGAGCAGGACACAAACTAGACAGACGGACACTACCTCGAAGCTATGGTGTAGTGAAAAGAAGCGTTACCTCCATGTATGATCACTTTAAAATCCTTCGATATCTATCCGTTTCTATAGACAAAATAAACAAACATACTTCATGTTTGTCTGAGGAGACTGTATTAGCGCTCTTCTTGACAGGGGAAAGTGCCTCGGGGAGGATAGTGCAATTGACATACCATCTGCATAGGACGTTGGAGTTATGCAACTGTAACTGATCATGAACCTTCGTAGTCGGTTAGTCAGTTAATTGAAGAGAGAGGCTACTGAGAAGGTCATGCTATATCTTTATTCCATATTTATACATGCATTTTACATAACCACAACTAACACGTTTTCCTAATGTTCCTAGCTTATTTTTATTTTTAGGATATTCATATTGTACATTTCTGTTTAATGTTATTGTGATTCTATTTTCTATTTTCATTTCTTAAATGCGGCAAAGAAACGTATCACGAGAGTCATACAATTAGTATTTAAGTGATACATAGAACACATTATACCGAACCTGGAACGTGTCATCTGGGACAAACCTTACCGTCTCCAAGTGGCAGAAATACATTACAAGTTGGAAATACTAAAGTTAATTGCGATGCAGTAATGGCTGGATGCTTATAATTCGAACGTGGTTGTGCAATGCAGTAATGGTTTGATGTTTATAATGCTGAACGTGGTTGTGCAATGCAGTAATGGCTTGATGTTTAAAATGCTGAACGTGGTTGTGCAATGCAGAAATGGCTGGATGTTAAACACATTTTACTTTATGTTCCAATAAACGTTTACCCAGCCATCATTGACGACATGTTGAGATGTCCAAATGTAAACTCTCCCACAACACTGTGTTGGTTAATCAGCAAGAGTTATACACGTGTCATTAATACAAATATACAATATGATAACACACATATTACAATCTAATGATAATTTCATTTGTCAAATACGTTAAAACATCTCTAATAACAATAGGAGGTGATGGGAGTTTCTGTAATTGTGTTCATGCCATTGAACTTTGTCAAGCAGAGAAAAACCGGATAAGACAATATGGTAAGGTTATATTTCAGATGTCGACATTATTACAAGAGGATGTATTTCATGTACAGCTTATTGATTTTAATCCACTTGGCGGTGACACCATTCTCCCAGCAGATAAAACATCGTGATCTACAAGTACTTGAGGAGAAGGAATGCCGAAGGTTACTCAATCGAAGGCCAATGTCCACTACATATTTGTGTTAATCACGAATGTTTTCATATGAATTGTGTTAAAGCAGATGTAGATATATGTGAATTATTATTAGCATTGGCAAACATTTTGCTCGTTCGTGACTGACACTAAATTCTAAAGTACATCAGTTTAGTCAAACACGTTCATGTATAAATGTTATATTTCTGTCATCATTGTGTTAATTTACCAGGTCTATTGGACGGATATTATTGAAATATATTTCCAAAGAGTGAAGCGACCTATACTGTACATGTACTGTTAAATCTGTCACAGGTGTCAACGGTGTTCTTTATGAATCACTTGTAAGGTATATAGTTATCGCCTTTAAGTAGAACGATAACACTATACGGATGCTGTACAGCGTTCCCAAGGCCCAGACGTTTGAGAAACACTGATTGTTTATTCACAAAACGCAACTGTGTTCAATACAGGATACATCATCCTAGTGTCTTCATTTAGCAATGCCATTGCACCTTAAATTGCAGACATCCTTCACAATGGCTTGATCATCAACTCGGTGTCTATCTGTGCCTGGGATAATGCCACCCTGGTTCAAAGTGGCGAGCAGAGTTTGAAATCAATCATTCTACTAGCGGATCTAGAAATCAGTCTAACACTATGGGGTCGGAGGATCAGAAGCCTTTAGTCTTCACTGCCAGTGCTCAGGCTAAATAGTGATAAATTCGATATTTTGTAATTCGCCCTCTGATGGAAGCACCCTTCTTCTCCGCTGTTCACAGTAAGCCAGTCAGATCCGTTAATGTATAATTGCTACACTCTCAGACAGTATTTCGACACAGCCTTTAGGTAGAGCGAGTTCATGAGGAGGCTTCTGAAGTTCCACCAAATGGAAGGGTCTTAATGGAATGTCCACGGTGTGTCAAGATGTATTGCTTTCAATGTAAACCGTCAATGTCCTGCTTGAACGGTCTCAGTCCTTGAATGCTTATTGTTTACAGTATGACTACACTATGCAAGCACACGCATAAGGTAAATTGTTTTGAAACTAGAGACTGCAATGTGCTAGTCATAGGCATTTCCAAGGTGTGTTCGTGGCACAATTGGTTGGAACTTGAAACATCAAACAGAAACATTGAACTCGCGTACCTATAAAACAACAACAACGCATATTTACCCTTCCAAACAATGCTAAGCTATGAAAACTGATATGACGCCAATGCCAAAGGTTGCATTATTACCACTTCGAAAGAAAACTAGAATCGATATGATGATGGCACCTTACTCTATTTCCCCAAAAAGATCATGTACATCGTAATGTTAAACAGTATTTAATAGATTCAGAATAAATCACATATTAATAAAATCTGATACACAAGCACTTAGGAGAACTGATGTGAACTGGGAGCAGATGAGAGAAGAAGTGGTGTGAACTGGATGAACGCAAACAAGACTCACATTGCATATTTAACGTTTCAAAATTAATTTGTACGAATGGATTACCGCCAGTAAATTAGGTACAAAACCTATACGTTTGTCCATATTAACAGTTTTTGAGGAGGCTACAACAAGTGCAGACGTCTTCCTCCTATTGGCAGTGGCACGCCAGAGGAACGGTCACACCTGAGGTGGAGGTGCCATATATAGTCCTACCTAGTCCCAACCATAAGAAGAAACTGTGTACTGTCCTTAGCTTATTCTATTAAAGGCCACTACATGGATCTCGAGGTCTTCTACTCAAGTCGCGCAGATGGTTTTAACGTTGAGAGGAGAGGGGCATTCTTTAGTCAGCCAATTGTAATTAGAATTCAGTCGACAGCGTTGGTTCTGAAAGCCTTAGCAGCAATTCTCACGACCTGACCTTCTCGGGTTCAAGTTTGTCTCTGGAGAATCACTGGTTTCTCATTTCTGAAGCCGGCAGAAAGAAATTGACAATTTTGACAGTGAAAGAATTCTTTTAATCGATTAAGCGAGGGAACGCCATGCTCAAGCTGAAATGATATCACAATGCGTGGTGTAACAGCGATTGCTCAGACCACGCAGCAACGCTATGACTTGATAGTTTATTAGCTTATCATAGCCTGACATTTTAGCAACATCAGAATGTCTAAAAAGGTTTCGAGAGGATGGTAATGGACTATGGACGATACCTACTCACTTGGTAGAGATGCTCCTTTATAGAGGTTCTCCATGGTAAAGAATACGAAGAGGGTCTTAAGCACCCCCTCTCAATCTGTCAAGTATACGATTTATCCTCAGGCCGAGTGACGCATCCTTCATGCGCAGGATAAAAGAAAATCACTTACGCTACAGCGCAATGTAATGAAAGATCACATTTAATACCAAGTCTGTATTCGAAGAATGAAAGGGGTTTTATAAGGAAAAAAGATGTGGAATCATGGCCGAGCTCAATGAATTAGAGGAAGAAGAATAGGAAACGTGTGCTGAGTAATGGATATCGTTCATGACATTGTAGACAGGAGGAAAAGTAGTGTAGTAGTTCCCTTCTTTAGCGGCTTGCGAAGTCACATTCGATTTATTGCCATTGGTAATTTGTGACTTAAACGTGACGCACATAAATAATACAAACAGTTACGGCCGTTATCGATCGTGTAATGACAAATCTCTGTGGGCGTTTTTCTTGTTACATATAATAAAAAATGCACTGAAATTTTATAGCTTTGGTTCTATGTCCTAATAACGATTACCTAAAGCTCATACACGGACTCTTAGAGTGAAGGGCCTGAGACAACATGGTAGGGAGGATTGACAAATCGTCGGGCTGGCAATGATGAAGACCAACCTTGGGTTCATGTCAATATTCTTATTTCAAAGACAGAATATTCTTCATCATTTTCTCCTTTTTAATTTGCTTTAAACTGTAAAGTGGCTTTTAAATAATGCTATACACAGTTATCGATTCATGATGTAAGAAGTATGGAAACAGATAAGACCTACTTAGCATACGTTAGTAGACCAGTGGTAACAATCACGTCGATTTCCATAGATTTGCTTGAACTATTAACGTAACTGATCACAGTGAAATTATCATCAGTAACATCTTTTGAGTGGTCCATCCGTTACACAAGAATACATGGTGAGATTATACCACGTTCATTTGTGCACAGTGCTTATAAATTACTATCTTCAATGGGTCGGGTCATTAGGTAAACACTAACGTCAAGTCTGCCATGAACTGAGAAGCATATATGTGGATTATCCTTGACAAAATGTTTTGTCAAGAAAACAGTCCTTACAAACGTTAGAATCCTAATGGATACCAACTGCGTCCTAGTTTAGTCGTGACGGTTTCAATACTTTTTAAACCAGTATACGAGTCCGAAGTTTAAGCAATATTTGTCACAAATCTTCACCATGTAAAAAGAATCATCCAAGGTTTAGGGAAACAAACGTCCTCATTTCTTTCATCATTGATATAACAACTGATTATCACCAGCTGACAGTATCCGGGTTTGGTAATGAAAGACGACTACCGAGTCAGACAGACCGGTTCATATCTTGAGCCGCACATTGAAAGTGATGCGAAGAGACACCTCTCTACAAGCTTCTATGAAAATAGGGATGTATTCAGGTTTGTCATTGTAAATTTCAGTAACATAAACATTGCCTATGATGTCTACAGTTTACAGTTGTGCAAGTAGGACAGAGCGTTCAGTGCATATATTAACTTTAAAAACCCTAGCCTCTGCTTTCCTAAACCTTTAACAACGGGCTTATATTGTAAAACTCCATGTCAAGTATTTTCGGAATCTATGTTGTTGACGGTCACATGTACTTAGGAAATATAACAACTCTAGCAACTACCTGTATCATTCATGATTTCCAGTTATTCATTCAAGTTTCCCACTTGGTTTCCATACACTGCCCTATGGAATCTGGTTTAACAGACACCCGATCTCTCTATTCTCTGGGCTTGCTTTTTCAACTTGGACGTAGCATTTTGGTATTCAAGTGTGTTAAAGATTCATACTATATCAGCGCTAGACTGTTTCCATTATAAATGCTATATTGGTGTCAGAATATGTTCATGATTCCTGCCATATATGTGATAGAATGCGTTTACATTTCATGTTATATTGGTGCTAGAATGTGTTAATGATCCATGCGATATTGGTGATAGATTTTGATCATTGTCCATGATATTGATGCTGGAAAATGTACGTTGTTAATGCTATATTGGTCATGATTCATGCCACTTGGTGCTAGAATGTGTTCAGGAGTCATACTACATTAGTACTAGAATGTGTTCATGAGTCATACTACATTAGCACTATAATGTGTTCATGGGTCATACTACATTAGCACTAGAATGTGTTCATGGGTCATACTACATAAGTACTAGAACGTGTTCATGGGTCATACTACTTTACATTTAGAATGTGTTCATGGGTCATAATACATTTACACTTGAATGTGTTCATGGGTCATACTATATTATTTTTAGAATGTGTTCATGGGTCATACAACTTTACTTTTAGAATGTGTTCATTGGTCATACACTATTAGCTAAAGAATGTGTTCATGGATCATACTATATTACTTTTAGAACGTGTCCATGGGTCATACTACAATAGCACTAGATTGTATTCAACGGTCATACTAAATTAGCACTAGAATGTGTTCATGGGTCATACTACATTAGCACTAGAATGTGTTCATGGGTCATACTACATTAGTACTAGAATGTGTTCATGAGTCATACTACATTAGTACTAGATTGTGTTAATGGGTCATACTACATAAGTACTAGAATGTGTTCATGGGTCATACTATATTACTTTTAGAATGTGTTCATGGGTCATACTACATTAGCACTAGAATGTGTTCATGGGCCATACTACATTAGTACTAGAATGTGTTAATGGGTCATACTACATAAGTACTAGAATGTGTTCATGGGTCATACTATATTAGCACTAGAATGTGTTCATTGGTCATAATACATTAGCACTAAAATGCGTTCATGGGCCATACTACATAAGTACTGGAATGTGTTCATGGGTCAAACTACATAAGTACTAGAATGTGTCCATGATCCATGCTATATTGGTGTTTAAATGTGTACATGATCTAGGCTATGTGATGTTTATATGTGCATGGTCTGTGCTATATTGGCGCTTGAATGTTGACGTGATTCCTTTTTCATTGATTATATAAAGTGTACATAATCCATGCTATATTGCTGCTAGAATATATACGTAATTTACGCTATATTGGTACTTGAATGTGTACATAATCCATGCTATATTGCTGACAGAATATATACGCAATTCGTGCAATATTGGTACTAGAATGTGTTCATGATCTATGCTATATTGGTGCTGGAATATATTTAAAATTCATGCTTTATTGGTGCTTGAATGTCTTCAAGATTCCCGCTATATTGGTGCTAAAATGTGTTCGAGATTCACGTTATACTTATGCTAGAATGTGTTTCAAGATTCCTGCTGTATCGTGAACATTGTCTATCATTTATTACGCCAGAATGTGTACATGATCTATGATATATTATTCTAGTATGTGTACATTATCAATGCTCTAACGGTGCTAAGTTGTGAACATGATATATGATATATTATGCTCGAATGTGTTCATGATTCATGCTATATTGGTGCTAGATAGTGTAAGTGATTCCTGTTATATTGGTGATGTAATGTGTACACAACCAATTATATATTGTTGCTAGAACATATACGTAATTCACGCTATATTGATGCTAGAATGTGTTTATGATCAATGCTACATTAGTGCTAGGTTGTGTACATTATCTAGGATTTATTATTTTAGAAAGTGCACAAGGTCAATCATATATGATGCTAGATTGTGTACATGATCCATGCCATATTGGTGCTGGAATATGTTCAAAATTCATGATATATTGGTGCTTGAATGTGTTCTAGATTCTCGCTATATTGGTGCTAAAATGTGTTCAAGATTCACGTTATACTTATGTTAGAATGTGTTTCAAGATTCGAAATCGGGGCCAGAATGTGATTATGATTCACGCTTTGAATGCCATTTGTATAAAATGATTTGCTAAATGATCACATACGTCGTGCTGGGGTAGATCAATAAGCTGGGAATAAAGCCTTCTATTGATCTATATATAAGGGTTTTTTAAAACTAAATTAGTGAAATTACATGAACATTACGACTTCCTATCAGTATTGTGACATTTGTGATATCTGGACACGCTTTGTTTAATCAGATCACTAACAATACAGTGACCCATCTGCCCCACAACAGCTGCAAGCATTTTGGCCCGTATGTCAGGAATGACTATCAAAATCCTGGTAAATCCTTGGTCCCACCATCGCAAAGTAACTGCAACTGTAGTTTTACATAAACACTGATCGATCTTCGTCTGAGAACAAAATAAAGTTCCAATCATCGACTGAAGTACGTGTACATCCACAAGGAGACCTGTCTCAGCAAGTGATTCCTGCATTTTACCCTCACGCCAACTGGCTAGTAACAGGCAAATGCCCACCTCTCTATCTTAGCAGGTGACTCTCACGTGGCTAGGCAGGCAGTCAGAGGGTCCATGGCACTTGGATCGATATCCGCACTGTTCCGGAGTATGAGGAACATCAGCGGCTCACGTTGATCGGGATAATTAAACAACTAAACCGAGTTGAAGTACACAGAGGGACAGAACCGGGAATTAGAGCACGATTTCGTTAAATCCAGTGCTATTGAAAAAGAAGACCATCAGTGAGATCAAAGCCTGTCAGAAGAAGTTGGGATCTGCAGTAAGGTGTTGTAATTTCCTGTCAAAGCGAGAGTGTAACATAGTTTAACAGGGATGAAACCGTGCACTCTGCATTCTGAATAAGATTCGGATAGGGTGTACATGACTTGGCATAGAGGTTTGGGTGAACCATTGAGAGATGCCTGCTTACACAGGAAACACTTGCTCTTGTACAATTCTACAGTGGGAGGTTTTTCTCATTATTTTACGAAAGTAATATTTTTAAAACAGTTTTGTAATGGGTTTTTTGTGCTTGGGTTTTACGACTTGTGTAATTAAATGGATAACATAATTTACCTCCATAGAGTTTGTAGTAACAGTTTAGTTTTCTTTTTTCCGATTTTGTACGAATTAATAGTAAGCCTAACAATAGATATTATTAGAAAATATTTTTACTGTCATTTAGCATCCATAACCGACTCCCACAGTCGATAAAGTTTTTGTGATATCAAGCATATCTCAACTTAATGTTGTTCTAGTACACTTACGTCAACAGTTAGTGACCTCACAATGCATGGATATCAGTAAGAACAGGGTTGACATTGCTATGACGTTACAAGGTTGACAGTAAAACACTCAAAATAATCAATTTGAACTAATAACTGATGAATAATTTATTGCAAAAAAGTTTTTAATAACACACACACACAGTTGATTTCACTTTACATATATGTTATAATGATCATCTTTATGAACGTTTCCTTTAAAATTATTGGATCTGTGTCAGTTAGGACCTACAGTATCTCTTATTTGTTATAAAACTATTGTTTAATAAACACACGAAAATATCAACTTTAATAAAATGAATAGTACATTAGTTTCTTAAAATCCCTGACAACCTCAATGACTGCCTGCTGTTGAGTTATGCACACCACTTCACACGTCGTGCAGAAGGTTTACATTCTGGCCTTCTAGGTTTCCACAACAACGGAAATTGTCTCAGCAAGGTGAATGACCGACAAACAAGGTCAGCCCATGACTGAAGGTATTTACAGCGTACACCAATGACTGTCTGATTCGGGCGCTATCAACAGTGTACATAAGGTTTTCCTGGTACCATCGGTATCCACAATGAACATGTACTTCGAGGCTTTTCTGGTACCGGTGCTATCCACAATGTACATCACGGAGTGTCTGGTATCGGCGCTTTTCACAATGTACACCGCTGATGTTCTGGTACCAGCGCTATCCACAGTGTAAATCAAGGATTTTCCCGCTTTAAGAAATCATAATGTTTCCAAGAAAATCCATTTCAAAATCAACACCAAGATGAGACATAAGCCTAAAGAAGTGTACACTTCGACAACGTCAATGTAATAAATGATTCTAAAACAATCGTTTAAGCAATACCATTTGTCGTCAGAAATGTTTTAGCATGATACATAAAATAATCCTCCATAACGTTATATCACGAATCAGTTTGAGAAGAGATCACTTGCATGACACCATGTGATTCGATTAAACGTCAGAACTCGAATGTGGAAATAAAGGTTTGCGAGACACGCAATTGTAACATGTTAAATATTGATTGACGAAGTTCTTAGGGGTGATCTAAGACATAGAAACGCTCTTTGTGAAAACGGATATATATCAGTCAACAAAACCATAAAAGCAATATCTGAAACCATAAAACAAAACGCGTAAGTCAGTAATCAGTTATTATTGAAATGTTACATTTCGGAAAGCACGTAGGTGAGAGCTGGTGATACACCAGGAGCGAGCATGATCGCCTTGCCTTACATAGGCTACCTCAGTACGGACGTGTCTGGCTAGCGTTTCATTGATGACATTGAATGACGTCACGCCATAATACTCTGCGCTCGTAGGGAATTTGTTAATGTGCGTCTTTTATAGTTTTTCTCTCGTTTACCAAATATGGACCTCATGACGACTGCATAATGTCGCAACAAGGATGTTTGTCTTAGTTTTGTATGTCATTATTACGCAGATTTTCCCCATAAATGGAATTGTTACTATCACTTAACGAATATTGGAGCACAGGATGAGCTAAAGGAGGGAGCACAAGTATGTGTATTTTTTAATCCTTGCATTTGCATTCGGTACTGTATTTTGCACTGATATCGTTTTTCGATGACATAGGACCACGTTACACTAGGCGCGGTACCGAAATACCGGTAAATTACCAAGCTAGTAACAAACACACACCTTATCTTTCCTTATTTGACAAAAATACGTTTACCAATAAATCTAATTAGCGAAATACTTTAATAATAATTAAGGTAAACATTGCCACGACGATGTCAAGGAGGGGCAGATAACATCGTCATGTCAAGTTGAAAAGTTATTTTAGACTGGTAGGGCTGTACAATCAAAAGGAATACTTGATAGGAGATCATTGCCATCCTATTCGACTCAATACACGATACTGATCTTAAGGGACCTTCCAGAAAACACTTGCATTTTATATTTTAAGTAATAATTAAAAGTGAGCAGTTAATAGGACGTCATTTGAAGAGCTACCGTTACTACTTCTGAAGTCATTGCTAACATTTCCATGTTGGACTGAAATAAGACTATCAGTGTCTGCAAGCAACACCTAAGCCCGCATGGTTTCGCCTGGAAGGTCGCATTGTCTCTGCTGTCACATCTAATGCCATCTACTCGCCTTTCTGGCGCTCTCCTAAGCTTTTTACTTCAAACCTTAAATTCTCCTAATTTTTCCCTTAATGGGTCACATCCGTTGCTAAGCAACATTTTCCCCGAGTAAATCTCACATGGAACTGCAAATCTCTAGGGAGTCGCTAATATGCATTTAGTATGTAAATCTCGGAGGTGTTCGGAGACTTTGCATTTGTTTAATTACATTTTGACATTAATACATTTACTAATAGCATTAATTCTTTAACACATCTGAATATTAAGTCCGTGCTATGTGACTAATACAGATAAAGGGGCGACATGCAAGTAAGTATAAAAAACTGTATAAAAGCCTTATAAATATAATTCAGTATTGTGATTCGTTATCCGTACATGCGATGTTAATCAACAAATCTGAACAAAACAACTGCAAGGAATCTGAAGTCCACTCAAGTTAACATATTCTTCATCATCAACTACATTTTTAGAAACGAAAATTTTAATAATTTCATTTAAAGTAATACATTTAGGTAAAATGTGTGGTTTCAGCTGATATTAGAAGAAGATTTTATCTGAACTCAATAAGAATCAATAAGTTCTAATCTTTCCAACAAAATTAATAGCAGCAGAAAATTACACTAAAATGATAAAGACTACTGGGATTATTAATTCGTAACCCACTATTTGGCACCATTTATATGTGTTATTTACTTACTAAAGTGCATGTATATATAATGTAAACCAGCATGCTATGTCCACAGTAGGATCAATGCATGGAGTTTAATTGATTCTTGTTAAGGTCCCAATCAATTTATGTTTATTTACCATATAATGAATAAACGTTCCTGTGTGTAACATGATATTGTGTATTTGCATCCATTTTAGGAATGATGTACATGTATACATATACCTTGTCAGAGGTGATTTTGATCGTTGGTCAGTGTGTGTGGAATATCTGATCCATATGTATGAAGAAATCCAACCATAACCATCTTCACACAGAAATTCTGCCGATATAATAATATCAAACTTTCAAACTTTAACGATTCAACACGCCATGACCGGCAAGACTGGTTAATTGAATGAAAGATATATCATGGGTAGTGCTGCCGTCATATTCAACATAAGGGACATCCAAAATGGATATAGTGGCACTCGTAATTTATGAAAGAAAACATGTTCACATTTGATTATCAAATTAACGATAAAAGTACATTCTTGACATAACATATAAAGTATATATGAGCCCATGTATATTCGCCTTGACAATGAATTATGAAACTGTGTCTTTGATTCGCAAAGGATTATTTTTTACGCCTGTAGTCACTAAAGACACATCTAGGAGATCACGTGACCAGGCCATCTCAGCATCATCTCGACGGTTAAGCTGTACGTACACAATCTTACAAGACCACCATTTAACTGCAGTACTGTATTATGTGCACTCTTATCTCGTGTATCGGTAACAGTGTCATCACACACAACACTCCATCAAAACAAGTGATTGGGCGATTACACCTTCTGTAGTACTCTTAACACGCCTTCAATGGTATAATTTTCCACCTAAATAGATAGATAAGCATCTTAAGGCTTACTGTCTCTAAGAACATGCGGCAGCGAAGGAGTGATTGAATCGTCAAGAAATGGTTTGACTTTTTCTGAGAGGAAAGACTACACTACGTTCTTATTTGGGATGAAAGCGGATGGCTTAAAGTTGGAAGATGTAGGTTTACAGAGATTGATCATGGTTTACACGGCTTTAGCTCCTCCAAACGGGATAAATCTGCACACAGGGGCTACGGCTGAGAGTGTCATTATCGCATGCTAAGGGGAGGGTGAACGTCTGTCCATTCAAAGAGGGAAGGATGGTACCAGAAGCATAAAGAATAAACTGATCTTACCTTTGTCTTCACATTTTCGCCATAAGCCTGAATATACATTCCGGTAGCCGGGGGATGATGTTGAGTTAAATTCGGATTCCTTTTTCCTTTCTTTTGTATAGAGCCAATAATCAGTGGCCACGGCAATGCATAATAAGCCAAATGCCGCACATGCACACATGCTCGTCATAATGGTTAACAGCCTTTTCTTTGAGCAACAGTCCATCGTCTACGAGGTTTTAGGACCTCTAATTGCCAACTGTGCTTATATCCCTGGGCTAGGCATATCCCTATATCCTTTAGAATGTGGCCACTTCCGATCCAAAGAAGCGTATACATCTGTGTGTCTTGAAACAAAGGGAGTAGAATGTACCTCGTGTGTTAATGAAGCCAGCACCACCACATAAAGCTTATTTAGATTAACTTTGGCGCGATGAACCTAGCATACACCGTGCGAAAGCTTCTGTCGTCAGCTTAGAACTGTTAGAATACCATTCTAAGAATTGTCAGGCATCTATAGCACACTGCCTGCCTTCATAGAAGCAGCTCTTCAGACATCAGCGTTGGAAGAGCAAGAGAGGCGATAGATCGACGACAGAGCTTGCTGATGGAGATGAAGTCATTGAACTAACCAAAGGCTTGCGGTGTGTATAATCCTTTCGTCCGGCACTGCCGCCATGCCCGACATAGAGCGCGATGGCCAGCACAGGCGTTACAGAGCGTGATAACCATTACCAGTCCACGCCAGCGGAAGACACGGCCCGGCCTCGTTAAGTATGCACGCATGCGCGGGAATTAGCTTCAAAGTCCATAGAGATTCGAAGTTTTCAGCGAGGCTACCTCTCTCGAACAACCAAATTAAGCCCTCTCAGTCCTCCTTTCTCATAATGGGTCAATAATTGGGCTACCTACTCCCCTGTCTGTTAAGAAAGCGCGATGAGTGGTGCCGGAATATGGCGTACATAGCTCTGGAACGTTTATGTTATTGACAAACACATTAGAGCTTGCTTAATGCTCTGTCGTAGGGACCTTTAACTGAATGCGGCATTATTGTCTTTTTCAAAAATGATAATGGTCGAGTGGCTGATTCATTGTCTGCACCACGGCTTGATCAAGTTGCAGAGCTTTAGATTCAAATTAAGGCCCCGATCGATACTGAAGCCATGTGTCTATGGATGACAGTTGAATCACACCTTAGCGATGAGAATACGAAAGGTCATTGTTCTCTCTCAACGCCGCCCCTTACACCTGTCCTGTATATCCTTCTGACCTTTGTCTGAGATTGATGTTGAAGTAATGGTTTAACATTATACCTTGCTTTCGCGTTAATAACAATTTGTAAATCTAAATTACACATTTCCATTTTAAAGTAATCACCTTTGGCTTATTGCTTGCCATTTATGGCAATACTTCATACATTTTGGATGGTTTAAACCATGCCTTATAAACTATACCACTGTTATGAGACGTACATATCAATAAAAAAAATGTTTAAAAAACCGGGAAATATTTTGCCGACCGGTTTCACACTATGTAGGGATCAACATGGAGTCTTTATGACGTTACCATATATATATATATATATTCATATATATATATATATATATATATATATATATATATATATATATATATATATATATATATATATATATATATATATATATATATATATATGATCCCCCCAAAATACATACTATAATCATAAAACTAATAATAATCATTAAAGTTATTTTATGAAGAAACATATTCCCTTTCTTTCGTTAGATATGTGTTGTTAATCGATTCTTAGCCATATTAACATTACTAATTTTTCAGAAAACACTTCGCGATTGATAACAAAAATGGTCGCTTAATCATGATACAATCATTTAATTATAAAAACAGTTTAAACCTGGATACTTCCAATGTGTAGTAGTAACTACGTACATGCACGCTACATTTTGTGCACTGACGAAGGCGCCGACACGAAACTCAAATCAGTCACAGGTCATCCACCGGAACACGTGACCTCTCTGACATTTAAAGAGATTCAATCAACCAATGGAATGCATTCAAGCCTGCCAGTGGATCAGCCTACTTGCCCTCACCTCACACCAGAGCGGTATAAGCAATGCCTTGACTGAGTCCAACTGTCAAGTAAATGTTAATAAACACGATTAGCGCATTCACATCATATTTAAAGGCGACCAATTGTCTCGTACCATCTTCTGTTCCTTGTTAATTGTTGTTAAAATCGCTTTAAAACCAACCACATTTCGCCCTCAGTGCTTCCAAGGAACATTTTGACGGCAATGGTCCACGCTCCTGTGGATAAGTAGGGAATCGGATGCGATAGTTCTTAGCATCGATCCTTCTTTATTACAAAAGAGACTCATATGTGTGTTTTGTGAGACGATTTTGCTCCTGTGTAAACATTAGAACGTAATATTGAAACAAATGTCGACAAACGACCTGGCGGGTCGTGATTAAGTCATTACAGTTGCACTACATACGCCAAAAGGATTGTTTTTCACGACAACAGCGTTTAATGTTACTTGCATGAAAACAACTTCTTCAAACCGAATGTGATTACGTGTAAGTTGATTATAGGTGGAACTGCATATGTCTTACCCTATCTAGCTCCGAGAGGACTAGTGTTCATTATTACGCATATGCTTCAAATGACCCAGTTAATAGTTTCGATACGAGCACATGTGCACGCATCACGGTTGCTTAGCAACCATTGTTTCAGCGCGTATTTCGTATTCTACGACGCCATAAAACAGTTGTTCGTGACGTCACTGTAGCTTGCCGTCGCATGAGAAGTTAGTCCCTTCCTGGCTATTTTTTTTTAAATGACTAGAAAGCATATTTTAAAAATGTATAACACTTGAAAATATGCCATATGACTTTTACGAAACTCGTATAAAGTTCATTGTGAGCTTCGTTTTCTCTCGGGCAGTAATATAATTCACACTCGTTTCGTGAAAGTCATTCGATATACTTCTTCGATTAATTATCTGTATGTATTGACTCATTAGCTGAATCCTCTCTCTCCAGTGTTCAGTAACGTTGACACTGCGATATAAGGGTTAATTTCTCAAAATAGATTCATTTTGTTGTACAAGCAAGTGTCGTGAGACAAACTCCGTTCTTTCCCTTGTCGACCCTGGGACAAATAAAACATTTTCTACGGAATAACTGAACGATGTCGTCAACAAACCTATAATTAGGCATGTCAATAATTCATTAGTAAACGTATATAGATTTAAAACAATGCAATTAACACATTCATTTTAGATTTAAAATACTTTCTTGACGTGTTTTCCACTGGGAGTTGATTATTACCAATCACAAATCATTATATTTCAATCATATGTTATCAAAGCAACTGTGAACTTCATTTGATCATTTAAAAGCCATAGTTGCAGATGTTATTATTTTCACTGATTTGAGAAGATGTATCAATTGACGATATGTAGGTCACTGATAAATATGTTTTTAGTTTTTAATGTATATACCACAAACGTATCAACGTATTTTAATTATATACCAACTCTAAAATTGAAACTATATTTCGTCGTTACAAATTCAAAAAGGGCCCTCCAGAATGATTGTCGTATATTATATTCACAAACATTAGATACTCATTTGCCGATGTTATTTTAGCAGGGATCAATGAGATCTACATCCAGAAGAACGTGATCTTGTTCCCACCGGCATTTAACTCCATACATTGAATTAGTCCATAATATACAATTGCTTAAGAGATACAGGCCGGACAAAGTCCTTATTCTCAAACCGCAGCTAGTTGTTGTCATGAATCGGAATAAACTATAAACGCTGCAATTTCTTGAAAAGTCAATTCACCCATGTACATATTTTTGTTTAAGTGTATTTAATAGTTTCAATATATACTTCAAGATATACTTCAAGAAATATTTCAAGAGATACATGGCAAGCAAAGTCCATTCATTCAAAGTGCCTTAAGTTCAATTCGTTATCATGGATACCGAATTTGAAAGCATACATGTAACAAATCAGAATGATGCACTGTCAACGAGGGTGATTCAGCAGATGATCATGCCGTGTTGGTGAAACCTCTATAACGATGATATAGTAATACTTGGACAATGCCACCGCTGTGAAATTAAAGAATCTAGGAGGAAACAGTCACACACAAAAATGTCTCTGACCTCACAGTCAACCTGCTGGCCACATGGGAAAGTCCTGTGACAGGATAAAGAATATTGAATTGTGCTAGCAGTAGTGCTTTATAAGGAATTCCATTCAATTATATTCGTCGTTGTTACCTGAAACAGAAAATACGTATAATACAATGATACATTATGTGTGTTATAGTTATTTTATTGTTTTGAATTTGATATGCAATAGAATTGTTAATTGTGTTCCTGTGTGTATTATGCAAAGTTGAGACTTTCTTACTGTGACATTTTTCCGCGCACCTCATGAAGACTGACTGAAGAACAAACGAACGGTAAACACTATTTCCTTCGGAAGACATGCGGGGGACGTAGTTAAAACTGTATATGATTCTCATAGATTCTCATGGATATTCTCAAATAGAAGGGTAGGTCAAGGAGTGCAACATATTCATATTCATCTTGCTGCTAGTATGATATCAAGTAACTGGTAGTTATTACTCTGCCAGGAGGGAGTTACTAATGCAATTACTGGTATGTCAAGCCTGGTCACTGTACTCTGTATGCCGGGGACGTCTTCTTCCCAATACTATTAGTTATCATTCATTTATTCTTCTGTCAATATTTACTCGGAAAAGAGTGGTTTATTTGACAAAACAAGGGCTAATAGTAAATCATCGTAAAATATATTTGTTGGAGTGTTTATTGGTGTTGGGAAAAGGAAAAAAGCAATTAGTTTTGAGTTGAAAAATGTTTATCTTCCACAGGAATAACAGAAAACGCCAACATTTGGTTCTCTCTTTTTCTTTAGTACTATGACTTATATATGGCTTCTTTGACCTCGTTTTTAAATTGATAAGAACACATATTACCTGTTTAGATCCAGTTACTAAATTGATTTTGATAATATTGACATACAATTTGAAATATCAATTCATTTTTATTTGGACATTGAACCAGGGAGGGAATATAGCATTTTACACAACATCAAGCATTAGTGTGACATAAAGCATAATTTTACCCATACGGGTGAGAAGACACAGGTGATTATTTTTGTGATATTTGCACGTGTGCTTTCAAGTGATTCTCAACGTTGATTGGTCGGTTACCCGGAGAAAGAATGACTATGACGTCATAAAACAATGGTCTGACGCTACGAATTATCTTATGACGTCACAATGTTTCTGTGGCGCCGGGTCCTTCACAGCGGCCGCCCAACATGAACATGTAATTTGGTCAATTTAATTGCATAATGGGTAATATATAGAATAACCAACTCGGTACGAGTGATTACGGGAAATATCCACTCGTCTAAATAATGTTCAGCCACTCGCTAAAGCTCGTGGCTGAGCATTATTTAGACTCGCTAAAGCTCGTGGCTGAACATTATTTAGACTCATGGATATTTCCCGTAATCACTCGTACCTCGTTGGTTATCCTCTAAGTATTGTTAGAGTTACATCTGTCAAACATTATCAATGGTGTTGTTTTAAGTACTAACAAACAGAAATACTTACTAGTTCCAATAAGTGTAACAATAAGGGCCAATAAGTGACACGTAATTTTGGAAACTTATCTATAGCAGACAAAAAGGCCGATTTTGGTTATAAGCGGTTAAAAGGTCATGTAGCTCATATCGATTATAGATACATATGATATTTTGGCAAGTACCAAGTTGATGAAAATGTTCTATTTCACTTTAAACTAAAAGCAGTACATTTGTTTAAATTTTCACTATTACTCTCGTGTACAGATTAAGTATCAATGGTTGTTCAATTTCCACTTCTACTGACGATGATTTGTTATTGACCACTGGAGTAGAGACTAGAATATAAAGTAATCAACACTTGGAGAGAGTGACCAGGCTGAAATTGACCACTGTCTAGTGTCTGGTCATCGTTCAAAGTCTTTGTCCACCAGGTCAATTACAAGGAGTTGAGGTTATACCCTCAGGGCACGAATTGACTGATTTGAGAAGAAAATGATTGGAGAAATTTACTAAATTGGTCAACGTTAGTAAAGTAGAAAGTGGTCACAGGATGTGATGGATGGTGCTGATGGAGGGATGGACAATGACCAACGGACGTATAAGGCTATTTAGGATAACCGCATATAGCAGGGGGGAATAAATGGAATAAATTTGTCGCAAATAAATAAAATATCAGTTTTGCTTAATAACGATCTACATCCATTTCGGTCATTGGTCCGTAACGCTGGGCCACAATTTCCGGGCTGTAATGTCGGTTATGGCACTCATGAGACTGTTTATCATAATTAATCATCTCATGTGTACTAAATGTAGCACCGCACTTGATCTAAACGAATAAAATAGAGATAATAATCCATAGTGAAGACACAAAATGAAACGACTCGTGGAAACAGTTAATTATGTTAGAAAGCAGCATGTTTATCAGTCTAAACAGACGGTGAAGAGTGTGAGGTATAACAGCTATCTGCCTCGTTCACATCATTTTACTGTCATGGTGCTGAATTAACATCAAAGGCGTCATTGTAAAATGGTCAACCAAAACGATCGCATGGTTTTCTTATTCTTGCTGAAACGGGCATCATAATGTAATTTACTGCAATGGATAAAACAAACAGTGATGCCTGATAATAAATACAGCATTTACCAATTAAATTCAGCATGCAAAACATTGCTTCGGGCATGCATTAGGAAGGGAACAGGATTCTACTTGAACTTGGGGTTTGTGAATAAGGCTTAGAATGCAGACAAAATCAATCTAAAGTACCGCTGCCTTCTAAGTTTAGAATCCGGTGCAATGTTCGTTTAGAGTTTTCGATGTAAAAACGTTACATGTTAAAATCTGCGCCTGCGCAAATGCTAAGCATTTTGGTTGCCTGAGATCTGTTAAGTGTCATTTAATGTTAATAAACATTTATTTCCACTTTATCTCGTTAGAGCTCTTGCTATCAGATAAGTGGTTTTTGTGTCGAGGAAATTCATTCCGGGGAAATCTTTTGTTTACAAACGTCCGGTAAAATGAAACGACCTGTGAAATTCAAAAGTATTGTTCCAATTGGTCCTTCAGTCAGCTGGACTGGTTGATACGGTGGGTGACGTTATCGGTCTTTGTCACCATAATAATCAATATGCCTAACTATTATCTGTCCATTACTATGTAACATTAACATCACACTACCTGATAACGTTTCAATCAAGTATATTCTAGGCGAGTCCACACACTCCGAATCAGACAAATTTGGCAGCACTGAATGTGTCAACTCGTTTACCATTCAGCACAAGGGATTGGTTAAACAAACCGCAGAAGATTGATGCAAAATATAGTAATTAATTGAAAAAAAGGCATGTATTTCTATCTATATGATGTACTTATACCTGATGAATAAAACCAGCATGCTGTAAGTTTTGTATATATTTTGTGACGGAGCTGAAGATACATGAGTGAATATCATTTACTGTCTAGCCTCTTGCATACATTCATACCGTTTACCATTTTTAGGATAACAGACAAACTTGATGTATATAATATAACCTAAATGTGTGTGTGTGTGTGTGTGTGTGTGTGTGTGTGTTTGTGTGTGTGTTTGTGTGTTTATCAAATACAATAAACGGGCATAAGACAAGAATGTTTCGATTAAAAGTTTGGTATCGCATTATCACGACGCAAACATTACATAATTGGTTCATTTAAAATGAGGAACCAGAGAAAATTTGAACATCTTTAAATCCTACTTTTCTTTGATAAGACGGTCTCGAACATGGTCTGTTGTATCAATCTGAATGTCTTTTTATAAAACCAATTACAAAAGTTAATAAACAAATACAAGTATCCGAAATCGTTCTGTTCTTTAGAAAACAGGACCAGGAAAATGAGCAGACAAATGCAATGTCTAATAGCCATTCCTGCCTCAGGATACCAATAAAATGTCCGTTGGCAATTGGTGCAATGGCTATTCATCATTAGCGTCTCTAATGGATCTTTCATTACAAATATCAACATCGACCGAATAATGCTTTAAGATATTAATAAAATCATATTTAATAATGCAGTCAATCTGAAACAAACATTATCTCATTTTTTAAAGATTTCTTCAGTGAACCCTTGATTCATTTACGAAAACTCGACTATTTTACCGTCTTCATTTCCTTCAACACAATTATTGATCTGAAAGGCTTGTTACTTTTTTCCCCAGCAGCAGATACCTCCTCGCCTCATCCAGAGGGGCTGAGAAGACCTCGACTGTTTGATCAATGTTCAGGCTGAGCCAGAGACATAGCAAACACGGAGTCCTCTCGCATAGACTAACAAATCGCCAATTCTCAAATATTTGCCATAAAGCGGACAATTAAAATGAACATGGCTGTGAATACTCTTTGATTGTCTGAATGACGATGTGGCGGGGACGATGGTGCAATGTTATTGGCGATCATCTTCATGATTGCTTCCAAATCTTGAAATTACGTTCCCCTAGTCCCTGGTCCCCTCGGAGTATTCGATCGCCTGGAGATGATTTGTCCATCTGAGGTTTGCTTGCCTATTTATCATTTCCTTCACACATATATTTTTGTGATGGTCGAGATCATAATCGTGGGACTATTCAAACTTTTACTTATTTTTCAATTCATCATCTTCGTTTTATGATAACTTTTAAAGAAGATGTAGTTGAAGATATAACTTTTATACATGAGGCATAGAGAAAATCCATGATTATATAGTTAATTAGGCTATTCGTGTGAATGTAGGGCTAAATGTACGTTCTTTTGATATACCAATGCATGTAATACAACGATCCTCTCTGTTAATTAGATATATAACAATGTCAGTGAATACTTTAACGTTAGGTCTTACAAACGTGCAGACATAAAACTATGGAGTTTCATCAAATTGCACTGCTTGATCAAGATGTAATGTGCATGAGGGTAAACGATCGAATAAGACGAACTTGACATTAATTGAGATGTGAAATTGTGCAACGTTTTAGGGGTACATCATTAGGGCACTAATCCTCATCTTAATCCATATCAATCTTCCAATATCGCAGTAAAAAAAAGAACCAACATTTGTATCGTTTTTCTTGCAAAATTTTAAAGGAAGTTAAATATGCTCTCAATGGTCACTTAACTCCTGATGGATGAGAGAGAGCAGGTCGATAATCAATGGTAATCAACTTGGGACCCGAATCCCTGTTCATTCATGAAGACGGGAGCTGACTGCGGAACTAACTCAGAAGTTGAAATTGGCTTCAGAAAAGTGCAGACAGTTATGATTTTATTAGAAGGATTACGATGTTTAAGAGTGTATTCCATGAAGTAACGGACAGCAGAAGTAAGACTTTGGAATATGGCTAAATAGTTTTGTGGAAAGCAAGAGAATGGTTTGAACACATCATATATTGCTCTATGATGTACAATGTGGTTAATTAGATGAACGTTAATTATTCCTTAGAAATATGATTATTAACAAACGTTGTTATGTAGCTGGTGTGCAAATGCTTTTCAGAGAGGTCGGAAATAGGATAGGGGTCACCAATTGCATTCATTATAAAAATAGGAGGTCCAAATATTCGTACACGATTAAAACTACAGATGGTGAAAATGTCATTCTAGTGCAAAGACAGAATATCCCAGTACTTATCGCAGGATATGGCCACTACGTGTTGTTGTTTGGACAATATGTGTAAATTATATATCTCGTCTTCATACAACAAGACTCTGTTGAGTAACCACGACGTTCTTACATGTCCTGTGATCTTAAGCACTCGAATTGTATATTGGACTCCAACGGAATATGCTGCCTCATAACAAAGGTTTATTTCTGGGACCAAGTTGTTTTACGTTTTTGTATTTCGTATACATGATCACACTTTATTTAGAATGGTCCTATTCGGTACCATGTTTTAACATACAGAGTTACAATGACCAATGTATACCATGATTAGTCTAATAGTGGTAGGTCTTAACAATTAATTAAGTTCCGCCAATATAGACGATTTTATGTTAACACAAACGACAAACAATTGGTTAACAGTATTCTTATATATATAAATTAAATGCCGTATCTCGAGTGGTATTTAAAACATTTTCCGATCAGTTTTCTTCAAAATGTTCCTTTAGAGAGAGGGTTTACAGTATTAACCTGTGAACATACATTGGTATCAATGAATATTGTCTGTTAACATATAATTTTAAAATATAATAATATATTTATGTTTGGTAGCTATGGTATATTATATGTATATCAACATCCAGCTTAATGATGGTGAATGAACCCTAACGAGCAGAAGAACACATACGGCTAGCATACGATCCCAGTAGATACACGGTGAGATTAGATTCACCTTGCTTTATAAATAATGAATCTCTTCCTCGGAACCCTGTCTGCATTCTCCTGTTTGATCTTTCTTCTGCAGTTGCAAGACTTGTGTAGAAATAGCTGTTGAGCGTGATCAGCGAGGTATCACTTCACAAGTTTAACCTTTGCACCTATGGCCAAATCCCATAATCTATTTACACAGCAGAAGGAAAATTTGATATAAGTACCCTCTCAGCAATTACTGGATGTAACGCCTGGAATGTCTTGTCCTAAAGCTGGTCCGATGATGATCTTGTACTTCCTCGTCTGCTCTTCTCTGACCTCCGCGTGAATAGAGGTCTGGACACAATAGGTGTAGTGGGAGGTCATTAATCACATAATAAGTGGGTGCCTATAATCAGCCGGAACTGCTTCGAGTGCTTTGCTTTAAATACAATAGAGAACAAGCGGTATAAACCTTCAGTTAGACTTTCAATATGACTGGAGTCATCTTCCCACAGCAACATAGAAATCTGCAGGCGTTCCCTTGCAATATGCCCAACGATATTCAGTGCGTCGCCCTTCTTCGCTAACAGTGGCAAAAAACGTTCCCTGAAGCAAAGGCTCACAGGAACATATTCTAATCTGACTTACGAAACACTTTCTTAGTAGAAAAAAAGTCATAGTGTTTGGGTGGATTCATAAATGTAAACTCATATTTGATTGGACTATTCATTTCTCAATAGCTCCATGCCTTCTAGAGCTTACTGTGGTCTTTCCTATTTGAAAATACGTAATCATAGTCACCCCGTTGAAAGAGGATGAGCTAAAACCTGCAGTACGCAAACGGAGTAGATGAGCCATTGATCTAATATATGAGAAATTTCTGAGAAAACAGTTTTAGTTATAATGACGATAGGTTTCTTATCGTTCCCAGAAATCAAAACCTATAAAACTGAACTATCGTAGATATCTCAAGCAGGCATTGTAAATGCATCAGTTATCATTTCAAATGTGTAAAGGGAAGACGTAAACGTTGTTTTATTGCAACTAGAGGCCAGAGGTGTAGACTACCTTTTCCTGGCCAGACTATTCAATACATTCTCACAAAACGATATGCATGTCAACATATAGCAATGTAGGTGTTCATTTTTCAGTTATATTGCATAAAGTCCGTTTCAGGAAAGCCAATCGCTCTGAGTCAAGGGCCTTTATTCATCGGATTCAACCGTAAAAGCACATGCGTATCACGGATGTATATTAAAATAATGTGTCGAGTTTCAGAATGATTGTCTTTTGACAATGGCCAACCAGTCTTGATGACTGTAACATAGGTTTTCGACTTCAGCAGTTGCTGGACGAATCTGTTCAAGGCGGGTATCACTGATGTCACGATTCCCTGTTCACATGTTCATGACTGTCGGTCTCTTCGCAATAGAGATAAACACGACTCAAAGTATCAGCTATGACAAGGGAGGTGCCTTTCTTATAGCTTTATTCAATGGCATAACGATGCAGTTTCATCATGATGTCTTGCAATAAAAGTTTGTGGTAATCACTGCCTGTCGCCCATAAGTATTCTGGTGGAATCGTCCAACACCATACAGAGTCGCCAGGGCTTCTTTCTCTATCTGGGCCCATTTTCTTTCCGAGGCAGTCAGAGCACGGGAAGCGTACTCAATAGATCTACCATCATGTAGCATAACAGCATCAATACCATCCTTGCTGCTGTCAACTTGAATGATCAGTGGTTTGTTTTGGTTGCAGTAAGCAAGGACTGGAGTGTTTACCAGAGCACATTTCACCTCTTTAAATGTATGTTCATGTTCAGATGTCCAGTTGAAGTCGGTATCCTTACGCTTGAGAGCTCGCAGAGGTTCCATCATGGTTAAGAGAGACGGAAGAAAGCGTGATATGTACTGCACCATGCCACAGTATCTGCGAACACTCAGTAGGAGTGGGCATAGTCCGGATAGCTTCTACACTGGCAGTAATGTTGTATTCAGGGATACATATTTCCTTCAATCCAGTCACAGCCTTTTCCTCATTCAAGACAATTTGTCTCTCATCATATCTCCGATACAAGGTTTGAAGTTTTGATTCATTGTTCTTGAGAGCTTCAGTATCACCCTTACCTTGTCCAGCAACACTGATATCATCAACGATAAGAACAGTTTCATCGATACCTTCCAAAGCTTCGATTAGCTTACGTTGAAATATCTCACTGAACACCTTAAGACCAAATGGAAGCCTAGCCTATCTGTATATTCCATAAAGAGTTGTAGTGTACTTTCTGCTAGTTACATTACGTCGGACATGTCAATACACTTCTCTGACGTCGACTCTGCTGAATACTCTTATCTGATAACTGAGGTAGAACATCGTCAAGTTTAAGCAGCGTATAATGTACCTTCTGGAGTGTTGTGCTGAGGACTTGAGGATCGACGCGTAACATTAATTTCCCATTATATTTATGGACAACATATTTATTTGACTGCCCCACTCTGCAGACTTGGATGTTGGCAATAGAATACCTCTCTCACAGAGACGAGCAATCTCACCTTTCATCTTCACTTTTTTGACAAACTTTTTATCGATAACAGCACATCAGCTCCACACAGCTCCACTGTCGAGTTGAAAATATACATCACAACCGTTGACGTTCTTCCTTATTTGACTTAACAGAGTTGATCATGTTGAGCCATAGCTCATCAGAAGAATCATCAATGTCACCTTCAGTCGCATCAACTTACCTGAGAGTTTGTTTAGTGCATCTGATTGGGAAATGGTTTCTACCATTATACTTGGAGCATACTTTTCCCCGTGCAGGACACTTCAGTTTGTCCATAGGATGTACCTCTGCACAGAATTTACAGCGTTTCACATGTTCCCTTCCTTCACTGGATATAGAGTTTGAACACTGTTAGTGTTACGTCGACCAGAACTAGTTTTACCTTTCACTTTGTTGAGCTTCTTATCTGCAGTAGGTAAATGTAAAGGCATTCGCGTGTGTGTTGGCTTGTCCGTATGTCTGGCTAATTTTGATAGCTTTCTTGAGGTCAAGGTTGTCGTCTCGAAGTAATAGTTGTCGCACTTTTCCAAATACACTGAACACAATTATGTCACGAATCATGCGTTCTTCTTGGTCAATGTCATAACACTGTGCAGCAATTGATCTAAGCTATGTAACAAACTGGTCAAAAGGTTCAACATATAGAGCAGTGCGTATCATGAATGTATATCAAATAATGTGTCAAGTTTCAGAATGATTGATAAAATAATGTGAGAGGAGTTAAATTCAGAAGACAGGTACTGTCAGTCTGAAAAAGGAAAGTAAAGCGCTCTAAGTCAAGGGTCGTTATCAATCCGATCGGTCCAAAAAAAACATGCTTATCGACAATGTATGTCCTAACATGCTTAAAGTTTCAAAACATTTGATTCCAAACTGTGGCAGAATTTGATGTCAGAACACAGATACACTTTTCGGGACAGACTGCGTCACGACATAAAACCTTTTCAGTTTCAACCGGGGATTACATAACTGTTGATAGCGTGATTTTAATCTTGGTGATCATACACTCTGAAGTCACAACAGGCAAACTTGCTAGTAGCTATTACTGTTTACTATTCAGAAGTGGTAAATACAAAAAGTAGGATTAGTCAGAATAACTGCATGTGAACTTGGACTTAACTAAAACGAAATAGGATCATACACAAGACCCGGATTATAACAAAATGTCTTTAGACCGTCGTCTTGACGAACGAATAATGAGGATATATAACAACGAAAACAACAACATAGAATAAATTAGTGAAATATATCAATATGATATACAACGATACGATACAAAAAAAGGATTCCGACCAGTGTACATGATGAAGAAACAAGAAAAGTCTTTAAAAAGGCATGGTTGGAGGCATCTTGTTACGGCTAAACAACAGTATAAAAAGGATATGTATGTAATATGTACATATAGCAAAATGAAGACTGCATTGTGGCCATTTTGGGGATAAAAGCTTTGATTACTAATCACACAATTGGTTGTTCGATTTAAAAGTCTTAAACAAAAGAACTGTACTTGATCGTTTAAGTTGTGTGACATAGGTATATACTGTATTAATAATTTACATACATTATTTATTCATGAATAAAATGATAAAATATATTATCTATCATTTGAAAATAAACATGGATATTCAACTTCCCCGATTTATTTTAACATGTTTTAAACTAGCCCTACAAAATGTATATTATGAATTAAATCAAAACTTTGTTGAGAGTTTTGTCATTGCAATAATAATGTGTAGACCTATTTTCCCTGAAACGAGCAGTCAACGATTTGTTAAAACTTCGCTAATTCAAAATATACCAATTCGATTGATTATGAGCGTTTCGGTTTATCTGTTTATCGCTTTTAGTCCAAAGATAATATACTCAGTTTGAACATAAATATGAGTCTATCCAATCTCTGTTTACACATGCACATGCTTCACTGTCATGAATACATTATCAGTACCTTGAGTACAAGTCTCATTGGCTTTGAACAATTTGATAACTGAGTTGAAGGTCGGGTCGCTAATATTAACGTTTAGGATATGCTTGTGTCGCGAGGGTAACATTTGCGTGTAAAGTTTCTTGGATTTTCCGAAACTGCAGTGCGAAATTACATGTATGCACTCGAATTGGTACATGTCTGCTCATTCAGGTCTAAAATGGCTTTGAATTGAAAAATCGTATGTTCACTAACGTTCAGATTCAAAATAACACAACGGTCGTTTCAATTAGGGATGTTTAGACAAAATATCTTTTCGCAGTAAATAGGGGTAATTATTTCATGGTCACGTGGTTAAAAAGTTGCTACAGCTGTGATCATTGGTCATATACTTTTTCCAAAATATGAAGAGGCCAAGCATGACTGGTTGAAAGTTTATTTTGAAAATACCAACTGTAATATAGGGTGAAATTCCAACAGGTTGGAGGCGTCCGCATCTTCAACCAATAACAAACAAAACATCAGGACAATCGTTAATGTGTTATCCCCGCCACGACGAAGATGTCAAGGAATATAAAAAAAACCTCCGGACCCGAACACAAAAACTGTACGGCATCGCTCAACGCAACTTGATATGTGGAACAATCAGCATGTGGAGATCTGTTATTTTCAGCCGTCTCCATGCAAACATAATTTAACATGGTGTACATACAAGTAAATAAGTGTAAGGCCTATCTCAGTGAAACTTTTGTTTTGGGTTTTTTCTACCTTTTTCTGACCTCTGTTTAGCCATTCGTGGAAAAACATCTTCATCTTGATGCTTGAGTAAAACTCAAAATGCCTTTCACAATTTCACTTCCAAACATATCTTGAAAACTGTTAGGCAGAGATTAACACATCTTAGGAAGTATGTATTCTTGTGTAGCTTGCATTTATAACTAATCAGTGATTTAGAATTTATCTAAAAAATATAAAAATATTAAAAAAAAACCTCCAAAATTAAAAAAAAATCATTGTTTACTATGTTTTTATCTGTTCCCACTTGGCGGGGGAAATAGTTGACTCTGTCTACTTGTTATTTTATATCGCTGATGACGAAATGGCAAATTTATCAGATGAATACATTTTGTAAGGAGATAAATTCCAAATAATATTTATATATTTTAATATTCTGAAGTTAATTGGCAAAAATCAACAAAACACATCTTCAAGTAATATATGTGAAATATGCAGTATCTTGCTTAGGTAATATTCAGTTAACAATTACAGTGATAATTGGTTGCAATCATGTCATTTTGTTACCAATATTCCAAATCACGTTTTATTCTCTAAAAAGATTTGCATTAAATACACGATATAAATTGAGGAAATAGCTAAAAGTTTACAAAATATTTAATAAAAGACTAACAGTACTTCAACTCTAATATTAACAGAGGTCTATTATTTGCTATATTTTAATTAACTGCTGAATACTATAAGAATAATCAACGAGTTGCGAGGAATTACGGATTATCTGTCCCGAGTTAATTATTTTGATAAACTCCGAGCTTTAGCGAGGAGTTTAACATAATAATTCACGAGGGACAGATAATTCTTAATTCCGAGCAACGAGTTGATTATCATTTTTCTTACCCAAGTTCATTGTCATGAATCGAAAAATAAGACGCCACATCACAATCTAAGATTACAATGTAAAATACAAATTGTATATTCATACGCCATTCACAAACTTTCTCACACTTTCTAGATGCGCGCATCTAAATAGTTTGCTACCAACGCTCCTTTTTCCAGTAAGTTTCTGATGTAATTGTTGAACTTTATTCCCAAAAAGAATTACTGACATAATAAACAACTTGTGAATATAACAGCAGAGTGAACGAAAATTAGTCAAACGTAAACCAGCAATCGCTCAGTTGTAATGCAAGATAGGAATGTAATTACATCACTAAATGATGCCATAGTTAATGACGTCACAAAGTCTTGACGTCACGGCAGTTCAGCCGGCGACTCTTGCATGTTGCTTCGCCTTGCAAATTTACTACAGTAATTACGGCCTCGGAAACATAGAATCAAAATGATTTTCTATTTTATATGTTTTACTGTCGTGTGTGTTTAAATAGGTATGCTCGAATAGCTGTGTGATTTAGCTAAAACAGGACAGCAGAAATTCATGAATGGACATAAAGTAGTTCCGTCAACCAATCAAAATGCAAGTTATATTTAGAAAAACTATAATTCCCATGACCATTATGAAAACTTTAATATCCGGCATATCGTTGCCCGCTTGGGTAAGAAAACGTGTATGTTATCCATAAAGGTCTTGCTCAACATAGGTCCTACCAACACCATTATAAACGAAATTAATATATGTTTCCTTACTTCGATAGTTTTTTCCAGATAACAGTAGAGGCTTTTGCAGATAACAGTTTGACTAGTGGCGGTAACAGAATGGAAAATTATATTAAAATTATATTATATTCCTCGAATAGGCATCACGAAACAGCTACAGTTAGATATGTGAATATGACCCCATGTTGCCAGTAACAGAAAGGATATTTCTGTAACAGTATTGATATAACTGGAAAGGTTCTAATTTGTCTTTCGATTATCACTTTTGCAATCTGTTTACAAATTGTATTTGACGTTGAACAGTACAAGTATAAGTGTGAGTAGTATGCGGTGAGAGACTCAACTATTACCAGCTATGTCCAATCTGTACCAAAACAAATAAATCTAAATATAATGACAATGTCTGACATTTATGAGATTCGACAGCAGATGATAAGAAAACAACAATGCTTAGAACAACAACATTCGATAGGACAATTATTTGCTGCAATATAATAAATTGTCAAAATTGTAACTTAATTATGTAAAACATCTTACAAAAACGTCACCATCATATATATAACCATACTCATTGTGTTACAAAACTTAACGTTAGAACATGAAACCAATTTCGAAAATTTCGAAGGAATCTGTTAATTTAGTATGGGAAAGTTATAAAGAATTCAGCATTTGTAATGAGAATTGAGTTATCAGAACAGGTACACGGTTCTGAAACAAGTATTGCTCCCGTGTGTTTTGATACGTATCCGTTCGTATGATTTAGTCATGGTAACAAATTTAACTCTTAAATCCACAGACAACGCATGTAACATAACTGAAGTTGAAACTTTAAAATTAAAGTACTTACAGTGCAGTCATACTGCTATGGATTTACACGAAATGATATAAGAACTTTCGAATCAACTATATTGTAAAATACATAATTATAATTTCACAGTTAAAAATTGTTAAGTTAGCGTCATACACGAAATAGTACCCATTTGCAAGAAAACATTAACAAGATTCTTTACTCCGACTTAAACTCATTGTGGTTGTCGTCGACAGCTTATTGTTCCTGCTGTCGAAAGGATGGATGGAGGAGTAAGCATATACTCCGAAACGTCGTGTATTTTCACATTAAAGAAGTTTTATCAAGAAAATCTCCCTGTTCTTAAATGTAGAGAATTAGGTGGATGTACGTTTCATGCCCGGTATGAACAACGCAACATGTAATTATCTTTACATGTACAACGGGACACATTTAATACATTTATTATGATATTACCACGTTCCATGTCTGGGTAAAATGCTACCGTATTATAAAAAGAACCACTTTAGTTTTCTCCAAGTTACCATAAAGTGAGTAAGTCTGACAAAAATATTGTAAAACATTCATCCTCTTTTGGAGGCCAAACAGCCTGCCTCTATTTTGTTCGTCATTTCATGAACTTGAAATACCCATTCAGTGTCACATGAAAAAGCATTCCATCAAGAACATAGAAGTCAATACCTCCTTCGAACTTTTAGAGTGATTAAAAAGCACTTCAACACCTTCACTGATTTACTCGGTCAGCCACCATAATTCCAAGATTAAGTTTCCACCAACCATGAGGCTGAACGAAGCCAGTCCTTCACACAACGCCTAGAGAGTAATCCGAGGGTATTGACAAAAACGTCTCATCAAACTTCCATTCTTATTGTTATAAATGTTACTACCATCAAAAGTCGTTCTGAATAATGTTACTTTTAGTGTTCCCGGCTCGGCAAATATTAGGTTTCTCTGTGAGTGCTTGATGATGAACACTGATTAAACTGTGTCGATTGCTGTGCCAACCCATGGGACGGTGCAGTCAGAGACGTTTTGCTGCTAACAGGACAAGGTGGGGAAAATAACACGACCAACTAATCAATAGTGTTGTAGAAGGAAATTAATATTGTAAAATACGTTTGAGTCCTTGGTTTAGTTGTGTTTCGCTAAATGAATAACGAAATTGCCGAAGAAGCTCTTAAGCCAGGTTGACGTGAATGACAGTTTTACATTATACCGTTTTTAATGAAAACTCAAAATAATCATCATATGTTAAACAATAGTCAATGAGAAATATATTCAAATATATTTCCATGTTTAATGAGTACATCATTTGTTATTTTCTTCATTCTCGTAATGTATCGTGACAATCACAAACTATTACATAATGATTAGCAACAAGGCGATTCAGTTTATTTTACCTGTAATAATTCACCATATTGGAGGTTGTACACACACACACACACACAGATATATATATATATATATATATATATATATATAAAGGTCGGAGTTCAACAATTTGACCACAGGAAACTCTGCTCTGTATGCAACTTTAGATCTTAAAATGTTGATTGCATAGATTGCATGATGTTGATATAAGTGTCAAATAAAAACACGTTTAGATTAGGATTAACACGTCAATTTAGACCTTCAAGACTTCCGTTTTGCCTTTCGACATCATGCTTGATTTTACCTTCCTAATTAATCAGTTTATCTCCATATTAGATCTATCAATCACGTCTTTATATGAGGTGGTTCTCCAAAAACATATTTTCCAAAGAATCACCCCTCGAAAATTGAAAAATCACATGATATTTTAACCCCTACACCATCAGAGATTCATTTGTAGGGCTCAAGGTTGATAATGAATGTTTTGAAAATATGGTGTTACAACCAATATTTTTTCCTGAATTGGCGCATTTGTATACACTGTTGAGATTTTCTCAAAAGTTAAGGAGTATAGTTCCTATGAACTTTCGTGAAAATACACAGCCTATGTTCATATGTTTGACGCTTAACGCCATGTATAAACTTTTTCATTATGAAGTTTAACATAAAATATGTTCTTCTTGAAACTGTGCATACTGACAAATACACTATGACGTTCATGCAGTGTGCTGCTATGCTACAACAGAATAGAAATACAGCAACGTTCAAATTAGCCAGTGATGGAGACTGGCTCGAGTTATAACCTGCAAGGTTGTTCACTTACACCAAGTGTATTTCACCTGAATGAACGCAAGGACATCATTATGGAGTGCAAACTACTTCAACCAGTCCGTGGAGAACACGAAATGGAAACTGTAACATTTGACATGATACTATTACTGGTATAAAACGTCATATCAATGCAGTATTTGAGATGTGCTGTTATTATCACCATTCAGATTAACTAATGTACAACATGTAACACAAGTTTAAAAGTAAAACCACAAATGAACATGATGTGCTTGGTTTTTTCACCGTTATACATACAACATGGCTATCGTCTGAAATAAGTCCTTGGTAAATACTTTAAGGTTGACTTTGGTAAATAGAAGATTTAAGTGCTCATTTCTCATATGAAGACTCTATCAAAGAGTCTTTGGCCCGGTGGAGATGCAATGCCATTTATCAATACAGAATATGAAATATTCTGCATAAAATGGTATGCAATCGTTTCTATTTGGAGTTTTGAGTTTGTGCGAACTCCTCTAAGCTCTTAAAGCTATCAATTACTATGTCAGAAGTGGGTCAATTCCCAATGGAGAACCTGTTTATTGACCTCGATTGCAGGATTTAGGTTCCTACATCAAGTGGAATGACAGAGATTGAGAAATCACCGTCGTCATTATTCTAAAAAGCAATATAATCTTCTCCTTTAAAGCCACTCGGCTGCAAACCGCCGGTACTAGCTTATGTAAATAATACAGCCATCAAAATATCGTTCATGGCAATTGTGCCCTCTGCGTTATTCCTGGCAAATATTTGAAGACATCTTGAATACCACTAACATAAAAGTGTTGAGCGTTGTCTATAATGCCCCTTCCTAAAAGACAGTCTGTACGTCAATCGATCACAGTGGGAGAGTCCTACTAGTTGCTCACGAATAGAGAGACGGGTCTGGAGACAGAAACAGAAGGAGATACATCATGATGTACACGACCCTGTACCTTCATATGATGTTTTTGTTCATGTACGATAGACGGAAGAATGCTTATAACAGTTATTAAGGAAGTTAAGTATTTTCGACATGTGTCATTATTCAGTTAGCGAATAAGAAAGCATACTGATAGTAAAGTTCTCTATTTCTCTCAAAAGTTTCCAGTAATGACAGCATAAATCGTAAATCATTCTTTACATATACGTTGAAAACATGCAGTAGCCAATCAGCTTATCTCAACACCTGACAAGAGAAGGCATAGGCTGTTTCATTATGTGATCTATTAAGATGTATTCATAACTTTAGCGTTATACAAAGTTGTCACAGTGAATACGTCAATGTGAGAATAGTTCTAGTCAATCAGATTTTGTTTATCTTCTTACTGCTTTCAAACCATTAATAGCATACATACAGCTTTCAATGGGTGTGTTTTTATGTAATGAGCATATTACCAGCGGGGGTATATATATATATATATATATATATATATCTTTAGGCAATGACGTACACTCGAAAACCTCGAAAAAGATAGTTTAAGTTGACATAAATATAATCAATTATATTGTATCTGTATTTCTTTGGCGTTATTCATCAGATGGAGAAAGCTGACAAGCGTATGGATCCCCCCTAACAGTTGACATAGCATCAACACTCATGATATCAATGTACGCAGCTATATATCCATGAGTTTTAAGTATTACATATTTATCTGATTATTTTTGGTTTGGTTTATTGTCACAAGTAAATCGGTCTTACTTTCACATGATCAATCCACATTGAATCACGGAGTACTTTGAAAATATCGTTCTCTTTCTCCAATTCTAAGGAACAAATCACTTACAGAAACTCATCATGAAGCCGCCGACTTGTTGATGTTACCCCTTGTCGTATTGCCACCTGTCTAACAAAGTCGCCTCCAACGCTTGGGTTTTTACTTTTGTTTAAAACTTTATATGTCTCGAAATTGAATTTTTATTTGATCACGAGTTGCGGGGGAACTCACCACCATCATGTCTGAATAATATAGCACAGCTAACAAATAGATCATTTCATCAATAAATGTGGAGGTTTTAAATTAGGCTGCAGGAGCGAAACAAAATCACTTCAGTAAAATACCTCGGTCTAGTTCGAAAGGAAAGCAAGAGGTGGAAAATTGAATTTGTCCGGACCGCACAGCGATTGGGCTGCGAATTGGCTTGTCTTCTCTAGGATTTCGACTCGTCTGAATTGCAAAGAAAATTTGGGAACAGATTTACACTTGGGATGTATAGAAATTCCTTCTGTCTTTAGAGATCCCATGGTCATAAAACCAATTCATGTCGAATTACGGTCGTTCAGTGCTACTTTCTCGCGTTTTTTCCACAACATCGAAGAAAATGCCAATTCTAGTTGATGTCAAGTCTAAGAGAAATCTAGTCAATTGTAGGCCTGTCTTGCAGACATGAGTAAATTGGAGTGCTTGGGTAAGGCTGTTGTTACTGTGTATAGACGGTGCCCCGGGCTAGCGGGTAAGGAGCTGGCGTAGTGCATCCCCCTTTCATATCACATTATATGTGCAGGAGCCAGACATGCACTAACGTATTATGGTTATTTCAAGAATGAAATTGGGCGAAAATCGGGTTTTACGCTGAATAGGTCCAATTTATGAAAGCATTTGTCGAAGTAGTAAATGTAATTTTCAGCTGTGTACACGATTTGAAAGCGTGGTATTTTTATTTAACGAAATCACTTCAAATCACTTGAGGTGAACTTGCCTGTGATAGCGTTTTAAACAATATTTTACGCTTCTGTTTTGAAACGTTCATATTATTGTATAATAGCTACAAATACCATGCAATCTTCTTTAAGGTGTACATTTGTATATTTCTATCGCCAAGAATGTGTTCTATTTCTAATGAAACATATTAGTACATAATTATTATTGAACCAGTATTCCACTCACTATAATGAAAGGAAACTATACACATTATATTATATGAGGTGCGGTTAGTATATCATAACAGTCGTCATAATAAGGTAGACACATACAGAACTGATTTCAGTCCATGATATTGATGGAATGAAACTCAGTTCTATATACATGTACAATTTAATTACGATGTGTCGTGGTTTTCGTGTGGTACTGCTGTTGTCACTGGCGGATAAAGTCTAGTGTTTATAAATTATAATTTGTATTCAAATCACATGCGTATACCATACGTGTTCTTGACATGTTGATGCATACATTAAACTAAAATATCATCAAACGAATCGTACATGGGACGTACAGCTGCATTCCGAAAGTCTGTTCGCCTACTTGCGTATCTTAGTACAAGATTCATGTTATGGTCACGCGGTAAGTCTGATAATAGCTATTAAACACATGGACAAATGATGTTCATTTGTCAGTGTAGCTGAATTATTGCAATTGCCGACCAAATAAAGTCCAAATTACATGATAACTGCTCTGAGATACAACAGAAGGTGAACTGACTTTCGGGATACACGGATGTAGTTAGCGGTAAATAACTTCACCAGGCTACACATTTGTCAAATGAAACAATATGCTACAATGAATACATACGAATGGTAAACCATGAAAGAGTGTGGGCCTAAATGCAAAACTAAACTCCTTCGTGGATTACCAATGGTCAGCTGGTGCTTGTACGTAAACACCCTGAACTGAACAAGGCGATTAGATATTGTCTTGAAAGTCATTGCCAGGATTGTTATCTATGCAAATAGACTGGAATGACTATAGGACTCCATCACCTCTAGGAACAATATGTCTGGGAGGGTGGACCACCAGCATACTCATTGAGTCAGAGCAAACTTCGGACCTTGGTGTTTGGAAAGCGTGCACTACACTAATAAAGTGACAAGATCAAAGATATATCGCCAGGCCACACTTTTGATTTAGGCCTGAGGTTGTACACGCAAAAGAATCCGAGAATAACGTGTCAGAACCAGTTACGATGCCAAGTAAATCTCAATATAGAACTATTAGAAGGGTGGCAGACTTATGCTATCACATACAGGTCCCAGAGGTACCAAACAAAAAAGGTCACCTTTGACCTTTGGACCGATGGCAACCTTTACCGGTGTGATTGACGTTCCGCGACGTGTGTGTGACACTTGCCGCCCCCGCGCGTGCATCTCGAGGTCTGGGAAGAATCATACGTCACAAATGATCAAGCCAATGAAATTTACCACAAATCGTCATCGTCCTTATTTGGATGCAATAGTGCCCGTGGATCGTATAACATACGAGTGGCAGCCAGCGGAGCCAGTTTATCAAATTAGTATTTTCGAGAATTGATACTCACGTGAAGGTTATGCGACATGACCTTTTGTTTCTATCTGTTTTTGTGGTGTTCTCCTTCCATCTTTGCCGGCAAGTATATGTTTTATTGTCGTTGATTGATCAGCCGTGTAAGCCCTGAAACTGACAGTACCGCAACTTGTCGGGCATTAATTAGAACATGTCCTTCTCCAACGTTTTATCTATACCCATTTTAAACCACGTTTCTCAAGGAAAACAAAAGATACATATTAAGGATCTAGGACATTATATTCGTGTCTATGTTATGCTACATTTACCACACGAGTGTCAGGAAACCAGTATTTCCCCAGCGGAGGGATGTGCCTGTAAACATGAATTAGAGGCCAATGAATACGCCACCAAATGTACACCAGTCAAAAATCACACTGCCACCGTACAAAGTCAATCTTGAATGTCTTTGATAACTATATGTTTCGTAAAGTAGAATTGAAACTTTTACTCACCATGGGTTAATATTTTTATTTCTGCTAAAATGGCTATTTCAAGGTGGGTTTTTGGACAAAGTGATTTACATTTGGGTTGAAAATATAATAGAAATTAGGTTAAATACACGAGGATGGCTTTATAATGTTCCTTGGAATTTAATCCGAAAATGTATCGTTGCTGTGGGAAGTCATAAAACAAGCAAGATAATGTTTCAAAAATGGAAGATTTAGGATGGTTATATAACTTCTGAACACAACATGTAAATATGTTTCAGTCGTATTTATCATTTGTGGATTAACTATCTTGCCTTTTTGTTGGCAGAGTTTCTTTTGGCTACTTGTTTAGTAAGATATAAACACTAATATGATGCTCTAGTTATTCCCGAAGTCATGAAGTTTAGGGAAACACGATAGAATCTACCTTGAACTTTTAGGCACAGAATGACTACCTGCCGTTGTCATATATTATGTAGCAAGATGCCACATGTAAATTGAGGGAAAACTTGGATAAATTCTAAATTCTAACAAAGAGTATCACAGATGCATGTAAAGCATTACTATGCAAGTAGTTAAATCGCGTCAATGTCATGTTTGTAAGTTACTTCGGTCAAAAACAAGAGACTCGAAGTCCGAACAGCTGGAAGATCGTCCAACGTCATAAACAAAGATGAGTTATCTTTTGAAACTAAGAAAAGGAACATTAAAGGTTTATTGATTTTAATTGACTTTGAAAAAGCTTTTGACACAGTTTCCAAGGATTTCATTAATTCTGTCTTACTAAAATTTGGATTCGGTCCAGAGATTATAAAGTGGATTAATTTATTAACTTATGACACAATTCATGTGTTATTCAGAATGGCCATTTATCTGACTTCTTTCCAAATGAACGGGGTTGCAGGCAGGGAGACCCATTGTCGCCTTACTTGTTTATACTAGTAGCTGAAATTCTAGGATGCATGATCAGACAAAATGATAAAATAAAAGGTATTGTAATTAATGATCAAGAATATAAATTAGGCCAATATGCGGATGACACAGAATTATTTTTGGATGGATCAGAGGATAGTTTATATGCTGCTATTGATACAATAAATATTTTTTACAATATGTCAGGGTTGAAAATAAATATTGATAAGACTAAGGCAATTTGGATTGGCTCTAGGGCGGGTAGCACAGATGAACTCTGTCAAGATTTAAATATTAAATGGCAAAGAGAGGAATTTGAAGTTTTAGGAATTACTTTTACCCCTAATTTGAAGAATTTGTGGGTTATCAATACTAGAAAAAGACTTGAAGATATTAAAAGATTACTGGGAACATGGAGAAAAAGACATTTGACATTGATTGGTAAAATTACTGTGATTAAAACATTGGCTCTTTCAAAACTGGTGCACATTCTCAATAGTTTACCTAACCCTCCTGATGAATTTATAACCTCACTTGAAAGATTACTTTTCAAATTTATTTGGAATGGAAAGATTGACAAAATTAAACGGAACATTTTGAAAAAAGATTATAAAGAAGGAGGTTTACGTATGATTGACATTAAAACCTTTATTAATGCCATGAAATTATCCACTCTCAGACGCTATATCAGTAAAGCTAATGGAAATAATCCGTGTAATTTTCCACTACATGATAATTTGAGATTTGGGGCAAATTTTCAGAATATTATTGAAACTGAAAATCCTTTTTGGATAGATGTCATGAAGGCATGGACAATTTATTACCAAAAATCCAAAATTCATGATAACATAAATGAAATCCTATCTCAACCAATATGGCTCAATCATAACTTTAAAAACCCACACCACTTTATCAGACACTGGGTGAATAAAGGAATCTGGTACATTAAAGACTTATATGATGAGCATGGTTTGATTAGGTTTGAAGATTTGAAAAATAAATTTGAGATTAGGGGCACCTACATGGATCTAGATTATATTTTACATATCATACCTGATTCATGGAAAATGACACTGAAAGAATATAGATATACACATGTAGATCCTCTCTATGTCAACTCCTTTTATAGGGACTTTATGAATCCTACAAGTACCAAAGGTTCAAGAAAATTTTATGACAAACTTATATCTGATAGTCTTATACCTCCTATCTGCCTTAGATGGCAAAAGTTGTTTCAAGATAAGGATTTTGATTGGCACTTGATTTTTAGTGTCCTTAGAAAAGATATAAAAGATATTAAAGTACTTGATTTTCAATTTAAGTTTCTACATGGAATCATCTATACAAAAAAAGAACTCATGAAAATGAAACTTGTTGATAATACCAGATGTACATTTTGTAATAATGCTGATGAAAACCTATGCCATATATATTGGGAATGTGAGGAAACACAACTTTTTTGGAATAAACTACAAGATTGGATTAATCAAAACACACTGAAACTCCAATTGACAAAATTTATTATTTGGTTTGGTACTTAAAGTACTGAACCTCTTTTTAATCACCTACTCCTTTTGGCTAAAAGACACATTTATATTTGCCACTTGAAACAAAATATCCCTCAATTATGGAACTTTTGTTAAAATCCTAAAAGACGTATTCACAGTTGAAAAGGTCATATCTATCAGAAATCATAATTTTGATACTTTTTCCAAAAAATGGTTCCCTCTGTTCCAAATCTTTGATCCAGCTTGATTATGAACGATGAATTATGTATATGCAGATGAACAGATCACAACGTTGTATACATTACAACTGTATGTAATGTAACTGAAGTTTATGGGAATAAAAAAAAAATTAAAAAAAAGAAAAGAAAAAAAGATGAGTTATCTACATTAAGTAAATCAAGAAGTAGCATATAGTTAGAGCAATATATATGTATGATAGTATTCTCTACTGGGTCAGGTTTCACAATATCGTCAATAGCCTTGTTGTATTCCGATCAATCAATATTTCAATTGAAATGTTCATAAAACATATACATGTACATATATTGGAACTTTCTTTTGTTACATACCGGTAGTACCTACCGTTGTTCTGTACCTTAATGTTTAATGTCCTAATTAATGGCAGTTATAACCCGTTTCATACTTGCAATCTAGCACAATGATATAAATATTCTAACACTAACATAAGTAGCCCTATATTCAATATTTCAAGTTTCAAATAAATCATAATATGAACTATTAAATACTGCAATACTGAACGTTTGATGTGGTGCTTGTTTTGTTGAGTACACCATATGTACACCCTACCTTTCTCTACGAAGAACGTACACTTAACGTTAATAAGTCAACGACTGGGATGCACCAACATCGAGTGGAAGCACTGTGGTAAGCATAGAACAAATAATCGACTGAGGCAAATACAGGCCTAGGGATCAGGGTTATCCTTACAATAGAACAGCACTATTAACACCATTATGAAAGTTTCTAAGGTAGTACTGATGGACCAAGTCATAAAATAACAATTTCTTCAAACGAGGTCTTGATAAGGTATGCATCGTCAAATGAATCATTAAGGACTATAGACACGCACATCGAGAAATTATTGGTTCTTATTAGTTCAGTTACAGTACTTAATGTTGAGAAATATAATTTTGTTTTGTCACACTTAGTTTCAGATATGACATGTATATGATATATACATGTTGAAAAATGCACAACTTTATGAATATATCAACATTCTACTTGACACAGAAAAATAAAAAGACTAAATCAAGAAACAACTAAAGGAGGCTGATAATTCACAGATGTATAGGAATGACGAATATATTTTATGGATTAACTTAACTGGTCTTCCAAAATGACAATCACTATTTATCTGTGTTAAATCTCTCAAGTCATCGTTCCTTCACATAAAGCAAATATACGATGTATTGGTCAAGAATGTTCAATGCTTTGACTAAAATTTTAAAATATTCAACATACAAATTATGATTATTATTAAACGGGCATTGTTTAAACATGTTGTGCTAATTTCCATGACAACCAAACATGTTAGTTCAGTCAATAACCATTCTAATGTCTTCGTTATTGTTTATGAGAATATCATTCGCGTCTGATCTCGTGGTATTTGTCAGCTTAGTTTAAAGCTTATCGATTTGCGCTTATGGTCGTTTATGACAATGTAATCAATGCTCTCATTCAGTTTACTGCAACAGAAACTGGTTCTTCTCGCGCTGGTCGTATAACTCATGCACACACTCATATCCAGTGTGCATTTAGCGATCAGAGTTGCACATATCAATAAATTACGTATTACCATATTCTATACACATTATGTCACGATCATGATCAGTAATTGTTAATGTATTCTGTGTAAAAGTTCAGGCACTGAAATGTTAACCCACGTGGATGAGAAGGATCACGGCCGGATCACATTATTCGGTAGTTAAAACTCTAAGTAAGGGTGTGGAGTTTGAAACCACGTAGTAAATTGTAAGTTTTAATATCTGTGATATTTTATTATGGTATTCATAAGAAGGAATTTCAAAACTCTTCAAAACGTGTAGAATGTGCATTCGAGTGGCATCACAAGAGGTACGAGGAGAACATTAACATGCGTTAAAGTTAAAAGGACCATTGTTACTGAGAAAAAAATTAATGTTAATATAACTGAAACAAGTGTTATTAGGCCTCAAGTGTAATATACATTGGTTGTTTCGTCAGCTTTCCAAAATAAACACCACAGCACTGGAATGAATACGTCTACAATGGAGCAGAGTTGTAACAGACAGTTTAGATGTGAATTACGATCAGATATTGACATGCATATCCTACATGTACATGTACCTCTTTACATGTACATTGTATAGCATACCGAAGACAGTATACAGCAGAAGTTTTCTTCATAGTTATGAACCTGCGAACAGCAGCAACGAAAGAAACTCTGTAAACCTTTCAATACCAGTAAGAGAAGTAAGCCTCTCCATCTACCATCAGCAGCAAGTGGAATCAGTCCCTGAAGCTGCCAACATGACAAGTGATTTATGACTCCAAGTTCAGCACATCGTCAGACACACGACCATCTTCTCATATGCGCAGACTGCAAGCGGATCATGGTTACTGATTCAAACGTGACCTACACAGACGAAGATGTTCTGCACAACAATCAAGTCAAGGTAAAGTCATGGTTAAACAATTATATTGCTGGAAGAGTTGTACTGTTGTTCACCAGTTTGAAGTTTGTTTCTGAACTCAAACATCTTCCAGTTGTGCATAGAATCCATACAGTTTTGATATGGTTATACATAGAATAATACTGTGTCGTTTTTCAAATGTCTACCCCCTGTATCGAGACAGGTCCATTGTGACATTCGTCAATCAGCCATGACACTCAAAGTCCTAAAAGGTATCCACACTAAGAGGCAACAATTAAACTAATTTTCCCTCTTTCAGTTTGTGTTGTAACGTGAAACATTATTTTTTTGTATGTGTATTTTATGAAATGTATGTGTCTCATTGGCCGTATGGCCGGATGGTATGTTATTTTATTGGATGTATTCTATGCTTATTTAATGTATATATTGTAGTACGCACGTGACACAGAAATAAAACAATTTTCTTCTTCTTTCTTTCTTTTTTTTCTTCCCTCTTTCAGACAGGGTTGAGGGACCTTCCTTTGTTTCTATGTAATCAGTGTACAAGCATGCCACTCCACAGTGAAACCCCCAATTAACTTAATCTCTTTGTGTTCTCCAGGAGGTCGGGCTATCCCTCGGACAGGTACAATCAGTGACGTCACTCGCCAAGCGTCGAGGTGAATGGAGTGCTATTATTAGCAACAAACCGGTTGCCTGTGAACAAGTTGAAACGACTGAGTGACACCACAGATGGCTGTGTTCTCCTAGAGAATCTAGTGGAGAGAGAAGGAAATACACCCCAGGTACACGGGATTCTGCCAACATGACCAGCTCACAGTTCAGTTTCATCGTTTTTATACTGTTTCTTTTGCTGGCCGCCCTGGCCCTAACACTCATCAGTGTACTGACTGATAACTGGTACTATGTACAAGCCGACTCCACCGTCAACAGCACCGTCAGGCAAACCTGGACATATAATTATGGTCTTTGGAAGAAGTGTTACGACGATTTACCAAAAGGTATGTCTATATGTCTTTTACGTTTCAATTATTTTTGAATTTTTAAACCCGGAGTTATTGGCCCGTGAATGTCGGTATTCAGGTCACATAAGTCTCGGTAGTAAACCGTGCTGGTGAGCATTGTATAGCGTCCCGTATATCACCTGTCTACCTTCAGTTTATTCACACAGGTGTACGGTACATTCTGGCAGTGTTATATCTCGTACCTGAACACGTAACCCATGTTCATGAGGCTATATGCGTAATAAAAGGTGTGTAAACCACTACACCACGTGCCCTCGCTGCTGGTATGCACGTTCCTTGTACATTTCCATATCACTATAGCAACATGTCAGATATCCCTTAGGTCCGCAGAGCGTGATGACCTTTGTTTAACCCATCATTTAAATTGTAAGATTTAACTATATATATATTTTGAATATGGTGCGTGTTTACAATACAGTGTGACTAACGGCGTCAGAGAGGCAGTAGAGCTTGTCGTATAGCACGGGGCTTGTATGCTTATCGATTTGTTTACATTCTGATCACTCTGTTATCTACAACATCTACCTGTCACTCGTGTTCCTTTCAAGAAGGAATTCACCTGCCGAGAGATAGATAATCTCCAGCATCTGCGGGTATATTTTGAAGTTACATGTTTAGCAAGATGAATGCACTGCGTTATGCAGTGATACAGGTTGCGCAAAATACAAACGCTAGTTTTATGCCCGAGTGTAAATTGATTAAGGCAGCACATGACGGAGTATGGCCGAGGTTTCTATGTATGACCCGGGGCAAGTGAGATTACTACGGATGTAAATTTCTCCAACCATTTGATACCAGTGGTTATCTTGACACACGGAAGTTGGTAGTGTTCCAGCCTGGAGGCATGGTGGGACCATATAGTGTGATGATAAGTGCAGTTGACGTGTTTATTCTACATCACTAGAGGTATTCAGAACTTCAAAGAAACGAAACATCTGTACGGAACAGTCTACAACGTCTTTATTAGATATGCGTACAAGTACCTGACGTCTTCAAATAACAGATTATATAAAGGACAGGATAGGATTACGGGTAAATGTGACTCATGGCTATAAGAAAATTAGTCTGTGACTTTTCTGTCCAAGATGCCAACAGCCCTGCTTTCCTGTATAGTGTAAGAAGCTATGATAAAGTACTGAAATTGTCAGAAATGGTCATTTTAAACCTATTTTTTATTAGCATATCTAACCGATATCCGTTTTAACTATACTGAATTTGAGCAAGTGCCGGAAACAAAACTATATTAAAAAAAGACAGATATATATAGGCTAATATTTGATCAAATATCCCTTATTAGTCATACACTTACTCTTATTTAAGTGTAAGCAAGTAAACACTAAAATATGGTATAATTAGTGATTTCAGAGGAAATGATAAATTGAATTATTTTATAAGGGAATCTATAAGCAAAACTGATAATAATAACTTCCCAAACAAGTTGTAACTTTCGCACTTATGTACAATGTATAAATTATGTTATATTTACCAAATTTGTAATTTCAAAATGGGCTCTTCCAATTAATCTTATCCTTAAATTTAAATCGCATTTTTTTTAATATTCACTGTTAATAATGCTACCGCACTTACTGAACTGGGGGTATTGTATGAGCTATGTCTCAGCATTTGTCATAGTTATCACCGTTCAGTCAACATATAAAATGCGTTTAACATATTGAAGCAGTTCACATCAAGCACCAATAAATCAATGTTAGAAAATACCCATCGCACCAGGTGAACCCAATCGTCCCTGGTGGCCACTATCCTGAGACGGTAGATGTTGATCTGCTCAGCGTATCTGCATGAGTTCAAACCTATAGTAGATCAGGCAGTACTTCTCAAAGTTTAAAACACGTGACACTTACAAAGGTTGTCTCTCGTGATATTTGTGTAGAACGTTTCTTAAGCGATAGACAGTTCTACTTGTTTGTGAAGGGTGACTGCAGGTAGTCGTATACAAATACATGTAACTTGTATCCAGAGGCTCGAACAGTTACAAGAAATAAAACCCTATGGTATGTAACTTGTAACGATGACATTGTATATGTAATATGTGTCGATTATAGTGCTCTCGCACATGAATTTATGGGAGATTGCTGATGTCCTGACAACTGTATGGTCAGTGTTATTACGTCATCAGCAATGACATCGAAAACAGTTGATATCACTTAGAACAAAGACCAATGCTTCGAATGTATAAATTCGACATCATAATGGTGATGACGTCATGATGCTGTGCCACCACTGTGGCCTGTTTTAGATCCTTGGCCAGGAACCATTATTTCAGGTTTGTATTCAAATGTGTTATTGTTTTGGCAAAAGCGGAGGAGGAATTTTGATGATAAATATGTCACTCTTTGAACTTCCGAAATAGTATATATCTACTCGTTGAATAAGGTAAAATCGATTTTGTAATTATCCAACACAGCAAACGTTTGTGGAACTTTTGTCAAATAAAAATGTAAGCATACTTAAAGGTCTCGCTATCTATTTGAAAAGAAATTTGTATGAAATTAAGCTCGCACACCGAAATGTACATGTATAGCAAAAATTGTTTAAATGTACATTATTTTTGTATTTGTACTCTGGGCCATGTGGCCTCCAATGCTGAATAAAATCTCTCTACTCAGCAAATCGTGATTATTTTAAGATCAGATGGAACATTTTAAATCTGGGAAGTCTCGTTTTGAACAGTCCCGTCTGGACATCAACATTTATAGCATAATGTCAGTACGTTAAATGTAAAATGATACACGCAATCAACATCCAAACGAATGAGAAGAAAATATCAAACACTTCATAAATATATTTTAAATATAGATGAAATAATATTATAAAATTGGGTACAGTATTGCATTACGTATATATATGTATTTCAAATTGTATTTGTAAATGTATGTTATACTTATTTGATAAGTTATTTTCCTGTGTGTCTTCATGTTCGGTTATGATATGAAATTGAGACGAACATAGGTTATAGACGATAAACTCGTGTTCCACGGATCATCATACAGTAGGGTTGAGATTACCAAGATTGAAGAATTCGAAGCAGTGTTACTTAGCTCGTGGGACGTCCCCTTCAGACAGACGCATTCAAGCAGATACTCCTTTGTGCGGGCTTTCGTTGAGAATGACTGAACATATCATAACAATAATTGAGTGTGAAGGTTGCCTAAAATAAATGAGATACTTATATTTAGACTTCAGGTTTGATCTTATCTAATGTTAATATACCTGACCAGGTCTGAACATTGGATAATCATTTGATAGTATACGGCAATGCATCGTCCTTGAAAAATATATTATAACGGGAACAGAGCGAATGTTTAGTTTGAAAGAATGTCGCCGATTGCATAACGAAGCTTTATCGGGTTCTCTATTACTAGCCACGAAATCGCTCCACTTGTAACAGGTTACGGGTGACGAAGTGACTTGGGTAACCTCTGATGGGAGTGCCGTCGTTGGCGTAGACGTAGACGTAAATGAATTTATTTGTCTCAAGATCTACCTTCAGGGTTACCCTGTACACTTGACTTGACGGGACGTCATTGCTATGACTCATTTATGACTGCTAACACAATGTGGTCTTGTTTCCTATGAGAAAAGATAGTTTTTTATGTTGAATTTATCGCCCCGACACGCTTATCATTGTTCTAGCTTGTGGAACGATATATGGGGCCTTTGAATCGGAAGCAACATTTTATGAAACATTATGATATATAGAACATGAAAAATGATATAATAAAACGCCACTGTCATTTTCTGAATTTGTAACTTAAGTCTTAATACTGAACAACAAATAAGTCAAATTCATATTATGTATGAAAGTGTGATGTTTTATCGGTTGATCTGACAATTTTACAAACAATTGATCGTAAATTATGATGCAAGATAAGTTAAAATATATCTGCCCTCGCATTGGTCGATCGCAATCATGCTTTCACTACTGTTTTCTTGGCTTTCTACTGTCTTGTTGTCTCAATGAGAATCCTTAAATAGGGGCATTTGATATCAAGAATTTCACCCAAACATTATTCACGACAATTGTATGTTGAGTAATACATGTATATAATTGTCTGAGTTTTTGTTAGGTGTAAATACTCGTATATCGGGTGACGTGTAATCATCTCGCTAAAACAAAGCATAGACGAGACAGATATGTTCTCAGTGGACATATTTAAGATCGAGTTGAAGGGTCCGTATTATTAACAAATATTTTACAATTTCGGTAAGAATGTGAGAATATTGTCTTCAGAACTTGTTTTTTTCCGACGATACCGAGTAGAGTAGAGGTAATATTCAAGAGGCAATGTAAAAACATGGGTTTTGGTGCATGTGCAATACATTCAAAGTGACCTTAGAATATACATTTATATTATAATTGAACTAATGAACATATTAATGTCTTTGATTGCTGATGGTAATATTATAGTTGTATGTGTTAATATAATGCAGTACTGATGAGACGTGATTTTTCATTTATTACTGATTGATTATCTTATCATAGTTTTTATGAAATATAATCATTAGCCTATAAGCTTCGTCTCTATGCTATGTGTGAGACGACATTCTTTTGACATAAAATCATCGATCATTAATCATTATGATACTGTCAATGATAGCAATCCGAGCGGGGGTTCCACTTCAAATCTTATATCTTAAAATTTTCAAAGTACTAAAAATTAGTACGTAGAACATGCTAACGCCATTGCATGGTAAAGTTTAGTATAAATATGATCAATACTGTTTCAGGTTAAAGCTAAAACTACAAATATGTCAAGACTTCGCATGTTTTTTGCACGGATGTAACATGTACCATACGCAAAAGGAAAACAGTTTGCATGCATGAGTCTTGCCGATTGATTTAGCATTCATGCCATCATGTATACGACACGAAGCCATGTTAACACCAATATCGAACACAGAGTAGCCGATTCTCAGGAGATATTATGCTATATTTTCTCTCGGAGTAAGTGGTCAAATCTATTTTGACGTGTTCCTCTCGAGAGTGCAGGTCCATCGATTGCCACGGAATGAATCTCCTTTAATGTTCACTAGAATGGAATGTTTCCCGCTACCCCCTACATTTCACACCTTCACAGTTCGAAGGAAGCAGCTTCTAGTTTTTTCGCTTGTTACCTTAAGGCATGACTGGAAATATTCCCAAGGTATACTTTCCGTTCGTAAGGTCAGCTACAGCACAGCTCCATGTCATTGAAGTGTATATTGTTGTACGAATACGATCACTTTTAAAATATGATTTTTTATGTCATACACTAGTTTGTCATCTGTCAGTGGCACAATCAAGTGTAGTGTAACGTTCCATGTCTGACCACATAGCCTTATGGAATCGTAATTAGGTATTCCATTTTCAGTAGTTAGTAGTATAGTGAAACAACTGTATAGTAAAATACTTACGATAATGAAGAAAACGGAGAAAAACATAGTATAATATAATTATACCCCCGCTACGAAGTAGTCGGGGTATTTAGCGGTCAGCACGTCCGTCCGTGCGTCCGTGCGTCCGATCGTCCGTCCGTACGTCCGTCCGGTTGTTGTTCCGCTCATAATTCTGAAACCAGTTGCTCACATTTTACGAAACTTGATATGTACAATCACCATGATGTGTACATCTGCTTTTGTATGTTTCATACCCTCATTTCCATAATTTATGCATATTTTCTCCGTTTTTCGACTTTGCCATTCACAGTTTTTGTTCAACTCATAACTCAAATACTAATTGTTCAAATGTCTTGTAACTTGATACATATAATCATCACGATGTGTACATCTGCCTTTTGTATGTTTCATACCCTCATTTGCATAATTTATGCAAATTTTCTCCGTTTTCGACCTAACCATTCACATTTTTTGTTCCACTCATAACTCTGAAACCAGTTTTTCAAATGTTACGAAACTTGATATGTACAATCAACATGATATGTACATCTGCCTTTTGTATGTTTCATACCCTCATTTACATAATTTATGCAAATTTTCTCCGTTTTTCATCTTCGCCATTCACACTTTTTGTTCCACTCATAACTCGGACGCTAATTCAAATGTTACGAAACCACTGATGTGTACATCTGTCATTTTTATATTGCATACCCTCATTTGCATATTTGTATGTTTCATACCCTCATTTGCATATTTAATGCCATTTAAAATTTTTTTCGAATTTTACTTCTAAAACATGCTTACAAGCGAATACTTACTCTGCTTTAATAATACTTATATATAATGGTCTATTCATACAAAAGTTTAAACATTGATGCCCTTTTGCTATTTTCAAACATTTCTCTTTGACCAATGTTAAAAGCGGGGGTATCATGAGTGAGCTGTGCTCACTAATTCTCCTGTTATTGTTTACACACCCGTTTAGAGAGACCGCTGTTTGATAAATCGGTGCATTGTGCAAAAATCATCACGTTGTAGGAGTGAATGAAATACTTACACAATTCTCGGTCTTTAGTTTTCGCTCACTGGTTTTATAAAAGTGGTATAACTCAGGGAGACGTTTAGTATTAATAACACGTGTGTGCACTTTAGTATATTACATATATCCAGTTTCAACATATAGCATATCTTTTTTACTATATTTCTATGTCAATTGTATATGCATGTGCAAGTATTAAACATAGTGAATGTGTGTTGACGTCATGAAGAGTACGACCCCGTTCTTGTTAAAAGATCCATCACTAGCATATTTCCACAGACAGAAATGTGCTAATATCGATAATAAAAAAACATGGACTTTCCTTTTCACAAATTGATAATATTTTTAGTACAACCAGCTCTGTCCCCCGCGTCCTGTAATATTAAACCTCGGCCTGATTCATATTACCGGGATGATCCGAGTAGCTGTCAGCGCCAAATAGGAAATTGGGTTTCTATCTACATGAAACCGCTGTCAAATACTGACAGTTTCTGCTTGCTAACGTGAAAATGTCAACTTGTCAAACATTTGGGTTTTTAAAAGCCCTTCTTTTCAGTACCCATTACTGCGAGCACTCCGTGACTGATTTGTATTGATGACTGGAGTTTCATCGGAAACAGGCTTGAAACCTTTGCAATATGAAAGCTCGATATGACATGGGCCATTTCACTGAATTATTTCTTGATATCTCTTGTGGTCTGCTTATGCCTAACACAGAAGGTAAACTGTTTATTTAACGCGAAGATATTCACATTCTAGGTATAATATATATTCTACATAAATGATGTTCATTTAATGTGACCTACTGATGCTCTTGCTATAAGTGGGTTTGTTCGGAACATGCAAGATAAACAAAAGGCATAAAGCAATTTTCAATCATATTCTTGAGTAGATATTAATCTACTTTCTTGACAATGCACACCTTTCCAAGAACTATTATCTTTCTTCCCAATATTCAAGAACTAACATTTCGTATGCATGTTTCTTCAGTTTACCTTGATTGAATTTGTACATGATAAAGACATATAAATATACCTTCATTGTATACTTTGACATGGTAACCCTTGGGAACAAATAAAAACAACTAGGATTGTTGCGTTAATACTTAGGTCTTCAAGACTTCCGCTTTGACCTTCAGCTCCATGTTTGATCGAAGAATGTCACAAAGGATGTTCTGTAAAACTTCCATCTGAATTTTTTTATAATGTACTAACTAAACCGCAAAATAAATAAAAATGGCGTCAAAACCACATGACTTAAGAATTGGCCGTGGTTTACCTTTTTATCCCACCGGTATGTAATACCGTGGGATATAGTCATCACCCCGTCCGTCTGTCCGTCCGTAATCATTTCGTTTCCGGAACAGAACTCGAAAACCGTTCATCATATCTTTCTGAAACTTTCCTTGTGTATTACCCACCAACTGAAGTGGTGCCTTTTGATATTTTCACATTTCTGAAAATTTTATTTTTGGTCGTTTCCATAGAAACTTGTTGAATTTGGACTTTGTTCAGAGACAGGTTCGTTTCCGGAGCACAGCTCCAAAACAGTTCATCATATCTTCCTGAAACTTTGCATGTGTATTACCCACTAACTGAAGTGGTGCCTTTTGATATTTTCACATTTCTGACAATTTTTTTTTTTCGTTTCCATAGAAACTTGTTGAATTTGGACTTTGTTCAGAGACAGGTTCGTTTCCGGAGCACAGCTCCAAAACCGTTCATCATATCTTCCTGAAACTTTGCATGTGTATTACCCACTAACTGAAGTGGTGCCTTTTGATATTTTAAGATTTTTTCTGAAAAATTAATTTTGTTCTGTTTCCATAGAAACATGAGAGGGATGTTGGTTGTTGTTGATGTTGACTGCTTCTGGAGCAGATGTCTAAAACCCTTAACATACCTGAAACTCAGCATCTGTAATACCCACTAACTGAAGTACGGTAGTAGATACACAAGTATCTGTCAAAGATGTGTTTTACAAATTTTGTGGAACCGGTGGGATATGTCATCTTCTGATGACTCTTGTTCTTGCATTGTTATTGCCCATCTTTTTAAAAGTCCAAATGTCCAGATCCCATTGAACTCTACAATCCAAGTCGTTAATTGAGGAATCGGCGAACAAAAAAGTGTTGAAATGATTAAATACAGATTCGCATAAAAACAATACGTCTTCCAGACTTTGCCTTGAAGACCCAAATAACAAAACTACTAAGAACTGTGTATAGACAGATAATATATACAGATAATACAGATTAAACCAATACATCAGAAGTAGTTGTAAGACATCCAAAGGTGCATTCAATTACTTCAAATACTGCAAACATAGTGTACACTGAATGTCCATTAGTTCGATGGTTAATGGCTTAGATTCCACATCATGAATTATACTGAGTGTTTGATATATCGTCCCATGAGAACCATGTTGGGTGTTCTGAGTACTTTGGGTTGTTTATTCTATCTCCACAGCAAGTTTCATGGCAGTATATATAGAGCTGAGAAAATGGTTTTCTTTGTATTTTCTTGGTTCAAACTCCAGATATTTATTGCAATTGCTTACATCCAAAGTGTTCTATGTATCATCAACCAATCCAATAGCACCTTTTGACCACGTGACATGTTTGAAACTAATGATATCTTCAAAATTGACTGCTAATTTCCTCCTTTACACGCTTATTGCAGGTAAAATATTGATAAACTGATATGACAATCCCTTCTTTTGACATTTTTTACAAAGAGAAAAATTATATACAATCTTTTATAAACTCCATGTGTACAAAAATACCAGTTAGAACAATCTGGAACTTTGTTCTATGTCCAAACAGAAATACGAATGTTTACGAAATAATATGTGTTTTTTTTCCCAAATATATATCGCCGCTAATGACTGCAATACTGCCGAAGCGGCGTTTAACAATAACTCACTCACTAATTTTTTTTTCAAATATCTGTAAATTGGTTTACATTATGGGCGCAATTTTACATATGCATAATTTTTGTTATTGAATTCCAATGAGTATTACAAATATTCTAAACATTAAAACTTTAGAATGGCTGTAGCTCCAAAACTACGTTTCTTTTCGTTGGAACAACGTGGTTATCATGGGACGATATGTATCAAGGGAAAGTACGTTGCACGTGAATGATAAAACATCATTTACATGTGATATTTCACACGTGCATGAACAATCAGGTTTCCTCAGAAATTCTGTGAATAGGCAGTCCAGTATATTAAGTATAACATGGTTTTATGTGGGATAACACTGCCTTCGATAGTAAGAATTTTTTGATGTGCTCTAAATAATGTTTAACATGTTTAATAAGTAATGTGGCGATTTCAGAAGGCGACATCTACTAGTTTGTTCTATAGGCTGTACTAAACTCAGTTGCCATGCACGCATTCTATTTTCTGAAAAGGAATTATGGCGTCATTTTCGGGACAAGTCAGAAAGCGTTGCCATCGTTACGACAGCTTGACGTAATGTTCATGTGACGAGATTTATGGAGCTTTGAACTTGGGATTTATAGCCCACGAAGCTTTCGTTCTCGCAATTCAAAACCACAATATGACTTCAACATGATTCCCCTTTTTAGACTTAAAAGGAATACATTCACCTATTTCATGGTTAATTTAGAGTTTGTCAAAGCAACACGCCATGTGATAACCCCGTGTGGTAAATCACCTCTCCCGTTCGCCAAATAACATGGAAGCTTGAATAACCCTATCTTTAAATACCTCTGGAGGAAGTGGCGAATCTCAGCATTATTCAATCACCTTTAGATTCCTGTGCAGCGAAATTTCTTGTATCATATGCATGAAGTTTGGTCAAGTCGATTGTTTGTATCTCAACTATAGTTTTTATTATAACGGACACTGTTGTGTTCTTCAAGTTCATAATATTCTAAAATGTAAAGAAGGAACGAGGGTGAAGGTTTTAGTAAGAATGGTAGTTATGTTATGTGTAAGGTGTTCAGTATTTAATCCTTTGTGTTTCAGATGTCGTCAGAAATCGAATTGGGAATTGCGTCACAATTTACAAGGACCTCATCAAACCAAATGAGGAATCATTCTCGCACGATGACAGAGTGTACTTGCGTAAGTTGATGTCAATATTTACTTCCGTTTATAAATTGTAACTATCTTAATGCTTAATCTACCATAAATTGCAGTGAATCGAGATGTGATAATCATTTTGTAGAATTATATTATGCCGAGATACGATTTGTCATTCACATGCATGCTTTGTTCAACTTATATTCTGCTTACGTATATTTGTATGATCACTATATGACTTCATTTCACATCTCAGCGGATTTGGTTTTATAGGGCGTGTGTGTACTCTTGCAATCGTTTTCTATTTTCATTTGGAATTACTTTATTCATCATCATCATCATCTTTATTTCCTCCAATCGTGCAGATTACAAGGAAATGCGAGAAAAGGTTTTTTTTAGAAAAGGAAATTAAGTTAATTTTGTGTTTACTTGGTTGATCATAGAACGTTAAATTTAATGGAAAGTCTATGGCATCAGAGTATCACAGGGTTGTTGATATACTGGACCACAGTCTGTTGTATATAGAGGCAGCGGCGATCAGGAAGCTGGATGTCGGCTTCAGGAACTCACTACGGTAGGATGAGTCCAGGTCGAGAGGGACGTCATCCCCATCATGTAGAGTAGAAGTTGTCTGTCGTCACAGCTGTTAAGTAAGACATGCAGGTTGATCGGGTAGACGTCAGAGAAGTTGTTGATGGGTGCTGGATGTCGCAATGTGCAGTGTTGACAGTTACTCAGAGTATCCTGTGGTGGGGCAACCCGAGGGCAGGAGAGGAAGTCAAGCTGCCTGATGCATTGTCTGTCTTTAAACGTCATCCAGGTAACTGCAGGTCTCATGGATGTATGAAGTTACCGGAATCTTGAAGTCTCTGCTGGTCTGCACTCTGTCCCGCCAGACAGTCGAGTAGAGTGTCTCAACATTGGTGTTGACTGACTTTTTCCACCATGATCTTGGTGGTATTGTTCCTAATTTAAGATACTGGTTAAGGTGGCCTTCCATGTTGAATTCGTAGAGCTTTTCTATGAGGTCTGCGATAAAGCTGTGTTTCTGAGTTGGAAGGGTGCCAAAGGTGCAGAATTTGATGTTGAGAATATGCTTGGATATTGTGCTGGGGTTTAACGAGGAGAGTTTGTGAAGGAACATCAGCTTTCTCTTGTCGATCTCAGCTTCGATGCAGTGCCACCCTAACATACTAAGTGACATGTCTGTTCGTGTCTGAGTGTGGAAACCTTATATCCTTTTCGCAAAGTATCTCCAGGTTACCTCGAGCTTGTCTAGGTCTTTTGCACTGATGTTGTTCCACCGTTCACATCCGTATAACAGTGATGGTATAACAATCTTTTTCACAAGCGGCTGTGAGGGGGTTCAGAGATCTAGGTTTTCTCCCGAGGCCTATTATTCCATGGAAAGAGGCATTTCCTTTCTTACAAGCATTGTCGAAGGAATATGATGATGATGATAAAGCTGAATTCAAGATGTAGCCTAGATGTGTGACACCAGTGGACGGCTTTATGGGAGCATTGCCTATGGTGACAAAGGATTGGTTAGAAACTGCCTTTGACCCTTGAGAAAAGAATTATGCTTTCACATTTATTAAGGTGAATTTCAAATCTCCACTTGTTACTGTAGTCGTATACTAAGTTCAACATTATTTGAAGATTTCTTGGGCTGAGAGAGAGGAGGCATATGTCACCAGCTAGAGTTGGATTACCAAAAGCCTGTGATGCAACTTTTTTTACCACAGTCACTGTTTTTCAGTATTTCCAAAAAGTTCGTTGAAAAAAGGAGATACATGAATGTAGAGAGGACTCCACCTTGTCGCACTCCGCGTTGAAGTGGGAACCAACTTGATGAACAGCCGTTACTGGTGATGCAGCTCTGAAGATTAGCGTATGAGTCGAAGAGGATCCGTTCTAAGTAGTCAGGGAGGTGAAGATGGTGAAGTTTCCACAGTAATCCGTTGTGCCAAACAGTGTCGAAGGTTTGTTTTGTCAATGAATGCAGCACAAACTTTACTTCCAAGGCTTTGATTATGGAGAATGGCTTCTTTAAGATTGAATGCAGCCATTGTTGTGCCAAGTTCTTTCTGGTACCCTTGCTGTTGAGGATTTGGAAGGATGACGTCAGTTTGAGAAAGGTGGTATTTTATTCTCTCGTGCAGTATCTTCTCAAATAGTTTGTAGATAACGCGGAGCAGTGTGATTGGTCTGTAGTTTTCAGGAAGGTGTTTTGGTTTTCTGTTTCCTTTATATATTTGAAGAATAATTCCTTTTTTGCATGGTTCTGGTATTTGTCCGACTGTTATCATCATTGAAAATAGGTTAGCTAAATGGAGTGCTAGCTCGGCGCCAACATTCATTAAGTGTTCGTACTCGATGAGGTCATGGCCAGGAGCTTTAGTCTTCTTCATGGTTTTTAACGCTTTGAGGACTTCTTCAGTATCTATTCCATGTTCTTGTTCTCAGGTTCTTAGCCTTCAGGTTGTTCATTCTTGGAAACGGCATCAAACATAGGAGAGTACTTATCACTGTGAAGGTCACTGTAGAAGGTGACAAATGCTTCGGAAATGAGTTGTGGATCATGAACATGCTGACCATCGATCTGGAGGCTGGGGCAATTAATGTGGGAGGTTTGACGTGTATGTTTTATTTCTTTCCAAAAGAGGCGAAAATCAAGCTCAGTTAGATCCTCGAGATCTTGAAATGCCTTTTCATGTATGTCTTATATTGCCTTGCGTTGGGTTCGTCTGAAGCATCGTTTCGCATTCTTGTAGTGGCGATATAAAGGATCAGTAGAATGCTTGGGGGCAGATAGCCAGATCCTCCTTGCTGACCTTTGCTTTGAATGTGCTTCTTTAACAGCGAGTGTCCAGTAGGGTTTCGTATGGGGGTTGTAAGATGACGTAGGAATTGAAGCATGACTTGCGTTCTCTATGCTTGATACTATGTGCTGACATCTGTGCTCTTGTGTGTTGAGGAATTTAGCTCATAACTGATTTTAGATCTGTATTCCTCGAGTTGTTCATTGTTACATTTATGCCAAGCAAAGTGTTTTCTGGTGGAATTCGTGGATCTCATATCCAGTGTTTCCGGTGGGAGTAGCATTGTCATCTTTATTGGAAGATGATCTGACACGAAATTCCAGTTGTCAGGTTCCATGATGTTAATTTCTGGAGTGTGATCAGGAGAGTAGTATGTCATGAATATAGTCGAACAAGGTTTGTCCTGATCGGAAAGTGAAGTGAGGTCCTCTGTCATGATTATATAGTCGAGCAAGGTTTGTCCTGGTCGAAAAGTGAAGTGAGGTCCTCTGCAAAATGGTTTCGTGTTCAGACAGGAAATATTGTTATACGATGTGAACTTATTAAGTAGTTTTTATCGTGAACAAGATTGATTGTTGAGTTCTGCATTCATATCGCCAGCAATGATAACTCTACTTTGTGAGCTGTGTATGTCAATGAGGTCCCGCACATCTGAGAGACACGTCTTATAGTGGTCAATGCCGTATTTTGCCATAGACAAGAACACGCAAATGATAAAAAGGGGACATGATCGTTGAGGTGTATGCCGACTATTCTATCATTATCTGAGGTGGGTAGTGCGTTTATGTACGGCATTAAGCTTTTCTTGAAGAGAATTGCTACTCCTCCTTTGCCACAGCCGACACGCAAGTTTATATCCAGGGTAAAGAGATATTGTATACATATGGAACGACGTAAACGTTTTCACTGCTTAGCAGCATATCAGTTTAAATGTTGACATGCATTCACTGATCCAAATCATTACACCACGGTCCTGTATGTAGTAACGATATCGTTTTATAAAAACCTGGATCCATACACTGTTATCCCGCAATACAGTTCCAGTTCGATAAACGGTTATTGCAACTGACTTCTGTACGTGTTCTCGCCTGAGAGCTAACGTAGTTCTTAGATTGATCCGAATGCACCTGCAGATTAAATGGACGTCCACAATCCATGTAATTCCTTATTTCCAGATCTGTCGCGTTCAGTGGTGGGCTTTGTGATCGCTATGGGCGCGGTACAGTTGGCTGCAGTCTTTACGCTGATATGTGGGATTTGGCCCGGAAACTGTAGGAGTGTCCGGAGAGCTAAACTCTACTGGACATCCTCCCTTATCCTCCTTCTAGCCAGTAAGTGCTGACCACCATTTAGCAGAGATCTGTAGGGATAAACTTCATTTCTAATAGATTCCAGTAACATGATGCTAAACTGTCTCCAACACATGTTCAAGTGAGCACACGATCAGTGCGATATTGACAAGTATGTATAGTTCATATATTTCATCAAAATGATTATCAAAACATACATAATCATAAATCCATGTCCCATATTGCACTTTAGAAATGACGTTAACAGTTGAATCAATTTAGAAACTCACGACGGATCTATTCAAATATTGAGCAAGAGTAGCAACACTGTTCTAAACTTTTACAATAATTACTATTTAAATTAATTGTAATGCCAGCAATCGGGTATTGTCATTTTTGCCCTGGAACTAACTTTGAGGAAAATCACACCCACACTATTTATAAAGCGTTAACACAAGTTCACAATATTAACGCATCTTCACGGTTGCAGCAATGTGTGGGATAGTGAGCGGGATCTGTTTCATCGCGCTGCGGGACATTGACCTGAAGGACCACGAAATCTACCCCGCGGGAGTGAGCCCCCAGTACGGCTGGTCCTTCATGACGGCCTGGGTCTCTACCGGACTCAACCTCGTCGACAGCTTCGTGCTTCTCTGCCTCCTCAAACGTTCTTACGACGACGTTAACGAGATTCAAAAGTACTATTATTACAACATGAGAGATTAGAGAAAACTACTTCGAGAAACTAAGCAATATTTAGGAACCATTTTGAACGTTTGAGATTTTGTCTGAGATTTGTTTTAAAGTTTTAAAAAGAACAATGTAGTATAAACATTTTGTATTTAGATGACATGACAGCTATAAGCTACCTGTTACACAACGTATGAAGGCTTCAAAGCACTTATAAATAGTTTGAATATACGGATATGTTTATGTTTGAAATCCCAAAGAGTGAAAAGCTTTGCCATAAAGGGCCTTTCCCGAGTGCATGGTGTGGCACTAGTCAACGTACATGATTATGTATAACATACAGTGAGTGTCTCTTCAGCAAACCAAGTGCTCCCTTTTTATTTATTGAACATTCCCTTCACACGAGCATCGTCCAAAGTTTTTCAGACCAGTTATGTTCCAATACCAGGCTTGTTATCAGAAGATATCCACTTTCATGCCATCTTGCCTGATGCTATTTGTTATACAGTCCTTGATGAATCTGTTCATATTAATTTTGTTGAAAAGTCTGCTTCGAAGTCACCTAGAGATTGTTTTAATTATTTTAGTTCTGAATACAAAAACGATTACCCAATGAGATATATAATATGAAACATTAACTGTCAAGCAGCACTGTATTTATTTTTAGATTTACTTATTACTGCAATGCATATTCGATGTCAAATATATTATTGGTCAGAAGATTGTTGTATATTTCATATCCATATACCATGAATTGTGATCGGTCTCAGTTATAAATATATAGACTCTATGTCCTATTTACTTATCATAGTTATTTGGTTTACAGTGTACTAACTAAATGTTTAAGGAACAAGTTGAGGAAAATTGCATTTTTTAAAACGACTATATCATGATGAACGATTCATAAACATGAAGTTTGTAAATGTAAGTGTGTTTGTGTATGATGGTATATGTACTTTTTAGCTTATTTTATATTAAATCACGTGCCATTGAGTCGACAAATGGTGTTTATTATGTGATTTTTTTTATAGTTGTATTATATGTAACCCATGCCATAATAACATATTAAACAGCGTTAACCTTGGAACCGTGTTGTTTATCTATGTCAGGTACATTTGTACATATCTTGTACGTATATTCAGTGAACGTAAACATGAGAATTATTCAGGAGAAAATAATAATATTGGCTCATGTCTTTAAAGCGTATGATAAGTTTAGACAGTTACAAAATGTAGTGGAACCATTTCTTCATACATTGATGACGACAGTGTCCCTTAAAGCTTGTAAATGAATTATAGCTTCCTTCTTTCCGAATCCTGTTGCACGTAAATCTTGGATATTACACATTCGAGAATGACATCTACCAAGTAGAGAATGAGCCAAATAATGTTATTGGTTGTTAACGGTATTTACAATGGGGGAAATCCTAACAGTGCTTCAAATTTATTAAGCGAAGAATTGTGTAGGCAGTCATTTTTGGACAAACAGTTGTCTGGATGTTTTTTATGAAGTTACATAGATCTGACGTCAGAAAGTTGACGTCATTGCACGATTATTAATTGAAGTGAAAACACAATCACGCCAATTCCATAACCCTCTGTCTTTTGAAAAAGCTTACACCCTGCATATTGTGTACATTCGAGCTTCTATTTTCATGGATGGCCTTGTTATTATTGTAACAGGATTCAAATTGAAAAAAATCCATTTTCATTTCATATTCTTATTACAGAAAATATTACAAATTGACACTATTGTGACCTCCTTTTCATATTCCTTCACATCTAGATTAAATCCAACCACTCTTCGCGTCCCAGGCAGGCCGTCTGACAAGGCCGGTTTCACAGCTTTGACAGAACAACGAACAATATTTCCCAGAATTTGATAAAGATCTCATATTTAAGGGGTTAGCTTATACAGAGCTGACACAACTTGTCATATTTTGAGCTCTTGGAAATTGTTACAGGACAATACGCATACTGAAAATATTAGAATCATTTCTTTTCTTGGGTTTTAATATTTCCTCGCTCCTCCAAAAAAGTGTTGACAGTTCTTCGGTGGTAGTTCACATGTTTATATTTAAATAATTCAACTTTCAGATTGCTCCCTCTTGAGAAATTTAGGTCTTAACCTGTTTATAAGCTGTCCACAAAACATAATCGGAAAATCTGTTTATGAAACACGATACGGACAGAATTGAAATTATTTACTAAATTAGTTAAGGATGTTTCATTTAAGACACTCATGTAGTCATAAGTACATTGAAGATATGACGTCTTTAAAAAAAATACATGTATTTCCTCTTGAAACCTGATATTTTGGTTCATGGGGTGATATGAATGTCTAACAGTTTAAATATAAACATAGTCATTGAGACATAACGGAGGAGAATCTTAATCAGCTTCATAGTAGAGGAATTAGAAAAGCTCGGTTACAACAAGAACGACTAACAAGGACGGTCGTCATCCATTCAAATTGTTTTTAAAATTAGTTTGTCTATTCGAACGTTTGATATTGTAGTACCTTCTTCTGTTTTTGTAGTGCATGCTTAAATCAAGTATATGCACTTTAAGTTTATGTGTGTTAAGCCGTTCAAATTACGTTTCGATAACCGAAAAAGGCAAGGATCTTGTCTTGTCTATCCTTTTCAAATAAAAGCCCTCACTGTGTCAGTAAATGAAGCCTATACATATAGACGCATTCTAAGTGGAAGGGAGCTAACTCTGTTAACCGTATACACTTTGCATGGGCGCATCCTTTAGAACTTTTCTTTGCATATTCTTAGAAATTCACGAGTTGCTATTAACTCACTTCATATAGTTTCTAAAACAGTTTTTAAATATATATTGCTAATTTGATATATATTTAATACTGTGTATTTAACTTCCTATAGACATTATTTCTATTTGAAGCGCCCGTAAAATCAAATGAAACCCTCCTATCGCATCTTGACTCCCCAATAATGTTTCTCAGTAATGATACATGCTCATTCAAATCAACACGTAAGTTAAATCTTAAAGGTATTCCCTTGTAACTTGACAGTGTGTTGCGTGTTCATTGATAAGTGTCCCGGGCACTGTGAACACACGTTCATGGTCGTTGCTTCTACTGTTTTGTTTAATTCGTTCTCCCCTTGGGTGGATCTTCATGTACAAATGTGTCCAATGAAAAGTTATTGGTGACCGATCAATCATGTTTGTAGACCGTCGTAGCTGAGATTTTCATTTCGTGTTTGACAAAAGACAGAAAACAATTAATTTTTTTTATCAAATTAGGATTTTAATGAGAAATTAATTAACTAATAGCTGACCTATTTCTTACAATTTACAGTTATTTGTTTCCACGTGTCATTCCTGGGTACAAACTGAAAACATGTAATGCATATTATTGTGATTTCATAGTATGTATATATGTTTTTTCCTACTCTAACAAAATAAAATAAAATACTAAATTTCGGTCTTAATTTTATGTTTATTGATTGCATATTAAACTATATTTAAATTAAAACAGAAAAACTTCATGTATGATTTCCCTCATCTTATCATACCTAACTTGAAATAAAAGAAACGTTTAAAGTGAATAATAACAGAGTTCATATGAAATAAGCCAATTACGACCACAGGAGCTACAGCATATGACATATATATGTACTCAGATATAGAATAAACCTTTCTAGGAGCACTGTCGGAGCCCGCGTGCAACTGCTAGCGTGTACATGTGTGTGCGTGTACTGGTTGTATGTAGAGGGTAATGTCCGAGTAACTCTCCATTCCTTACAAATAATGGAACCAAGGTCCGAAGGGTCTAGGCCCATTATTTTTAGCGAATGGAGAGTTACTAGGTCATTAACCTACTTAAATTACACTCAAATTATTGCCCTTTAACCACAATTATGTTAATATGTAGTCAGCGGCACCTAGTACATTGTTATTCGTTTACTGATACCTACGGCCTCTGTGATCATGACCATCATGTAGTTAGAGTGTTACCCTATAAAACGATTTAATAAAGGGATCACAAAATGCAGGAAGTAAAATATCGAAGTGATATATAGACGTTCCTTGGAATCATGATGACATTGACATAAAAAGAAAACACATGAAAAGAAGCGGCACGTGTTGCAGGGACATTCCATTTCAAGGTTAGGGCAACAGATACTATCAAGTGGTCAAACTTTCTGGTGCCAAGATGCAAATAGTTTGAACCAGCCATTCGATGTGAATGTACATGATAACGTCTCTAGTGTCTATTGAGAGACTCAAAAGTGTCCAACACCCTCCTCCCGATTTAGGGCTCTTGTCTATCACGCAATCCAGAGTAATTATACTGTGCATTATGTTAAACATATTTTTGTTTGAGGATATAATATTTATCACGGGATATCAATTGCAAAAAATAGAGCCATTGGCTATATAGCTCATTAGGACTTATCTACAGCTGCATACCGAAAGTTTGTTCACCTATTTGTGTATTTCAGTGCAAATATCAAGTAATTCTGGAGGTCTTTGAAGCATCATATCAACGAGAAAAGACCTATCACTTTTTTCCATTATAAGATAACAGTTGAGTGTTCCATGACATAATCTAATTTGATGCCTCACAGTATGCAGTTACAGTTTTGGCAGCTCTTTGAAGTGACCATTGGTCAATCTTTTTTAAACTAGTTTTTATATTCGTCTGTGAAATATTCCGTTAGTGATCTACTGGGTCAAACATACATAACACATTTCCTCTTATACTCATTCAATGTATTTGTTATGAAATTGTTCTCATTTGATCGATATGAACACCTTTATTCGAAAATTAATTAAATTTGATTTTTTTTTAAAATTGACTCCTTCTGTCTATTTCCTTATGCCAAATTTCATAAACATTGATCACTGACGTGACGATCACAGAATACATCTAAGAATGATTATATTTTACACATTGGTATATATATGATTGATCGTAGTCATTATATGTAACTTAATTTTATTTTAACATTACACTGAACGTCAAGTTACATGATGATATTTGCATGTCATGTAGTAGAACAAACTTTCGGTATGCAGGCTGTAAGGATGGAGATCTAAAGTAATCTCAAGTAACACTCCACCGCTGAAAAACGTCATCATACAAAATGCAAGAAATGTCCATCCATGACTAAACAGAGATACTTCACGTCTTCAGAAGTAAACTAAAGTAAACTTTCAAAACATAATCTGTTCATATTTATAAGAAACACACGTTATAAGAATTTTCAAAATCGTCGTTTTCGAAACACCTAAATTAGACGAGATATAGGAGAGTCAAAAACGGATTGTTTGTCTTTCGTTTATGACGTCCTACTGTAAAGACACTGCAAAAAATAAAATTTTGATAAGGTTATTAATGTCGACAACATATCTTTTTTATTTAAATTTCTACATTTTACAAACTTCTTGAACTTACAAATGCCAAACTCTCTGGCAAAAAAATCATTTTGAAAAAGCGATTTCAGCACCCCTAGTGTATTTAAACTGACAAAAAAACAAAAACCTCACACTCTGCTCATGCATGGACATGTGAATACATTCAAAATGTACTTCATCCGGGAGCAGCTTTCTTTTTGTTTTTACACTGTTTAATTACATTGTTAACAAGCAAAAAAACGGTTTGTAGGTCCCAAGATCACCAATTCTATTATTTAGAACCGTCACTGACAAAGGAGTCTGTATAAAACATTTCAGCTTTCCTGAGCTTTTCGTACTGGAGAAGAAGATGAAAATAGTTCTCTACTATCTAACATTTCCTTTGCATTTCATTATAATTCATTGAAATATTTGTTCCCTTCGTGGGAAACAGCAGGTTCACAATCCTGATTATGAAATAATATAAAAACTCACACCTGCGTATGAAATCTCTGATAGCGATCCACGAGTCCGGTTAAAGGTACATCCATTATGTTGTTGGGGGTCACATGTCGCAAACGTTATAAATGATTTTCCTTTATCGAGAAGTACCGACTGTTACAGAAAACTAACATTTTGATGATAGTCGACTTGGCATATTGACGTTATGAAGGTAAAAGTAGTGATTTCTGATCGAAAACCGGACAATGCACAGCGTGTGGCGCGCGTCAATGAGTCAAACGTAATTTTGGAATCTTAATTATAACAGACAAAAAGGCAAATTTGAGTTGATAATGTTTAATAGGTCACATAACTACTGTGCATGTAAATGGGACGTGCAGTTTCGGTTTCTGCACATGCATAATGATGTTACTCAATTTTAATTGGAAACTAGTAATTACGCTTTATTTGGCGATTGATGATAAATATGCAAGTTGGGTGAATTTATTTGTATTGTAGACAGCACATGTGGTGAGTTGGAACGTATTAAAGCCAAATGAAATTTTATGAAATACAATGGATGCACCTTTAATACGTGTGATTATCAAATGTATAATAATGACTGAGATTATTTCCAAATACTACATTCTGGTTATTAATATCTTTCTATCTGGTGTGCGAGTCTCATTTCAAGTTGTTTGATACTTTGCTCATTGAAGACCATTGATACAACAGGCAACAACTTTAATCAGGTCCCAGAGCGTCTTTTCCATAAAAATAATTACTTAAATGAATCCCATGAATTCTCAACAGACTCCAGCTGCGTTAATGATACCAATTAACCAAAGATGAAAGCGCACGGGAGGCATTTGTATTTTGATTTCAGTTAACCATGATACGGTATCGGCTTTCTAAAAAATATTCCAAAAGTGTTCCAATTCATTTTGAAGATCAGGAAAGTTAGAAGACGACATTGTTACAGAGAATCTCGCAATTATTGACAGAGCCCGTTTTTGTAAGAGCACTGATTCATATTAAACTCTTGTTTGTTCGGTGACACGGAGTCCGACCTGTATTTGCATCAGACAAGATATGCTTCGTGAAATCTTGATAGCCTCATTATATATTGGCGAGTGATCCAATGTAAACTGTACAAATAAAAATACAAAAGAAATACACACCCAACTAATTTGGAAAAAAAGAACAAGAGCGGACAATATTTCAATGGTATATCAAAGTTCTGATATTCCTGAAAGATATTCAGATTGAGTGATTTATTTCAACATAACACGTAAATGTTTAAGTCATTGTCGATAGAGGGTAGATTTTAAATGTACACCCATGAACAGAATGCAATTCTCTGATCTGCCGTATGTGAACGTTTGCCCCCATATATACTCATGGTAATAATGGTTGACACCCCCGAATAGTTATAGGAATGAAATGTTTTATAAACAACGTAACTTGTCTGGTTCGATTATTATTTTGATATAACATGTTACTCCTGGATGTCAGTTTGTGAACAGTGTCCTTGAGCATTTGCTATTTCTCCACTTGTACTTTAAAATACCAAAGAAAGAGAGACAAAAAAAAAAACAATAAAGTATTCAAAAGAATTAATTCCTTGTGTCTTGAGATCTTGGAATTGGTTTATTGTTACACAGTGTTTGAATGTTCTCATTTTGGTTCTAATAAATATTGAAAAGTTGCATTTGAAAAACAAATTTACTGAACCAAAATATACACAAAATCTTTCATGGAGTCTTATTCACACACAATATATACATGGCAGGTATATACATATCCGCAAATTTCAGCGTTTAAATACAACTCCGTCGGTTTTAAACTAAATTTCCGGGCGTTGAATAACAATGAATCCCGAAAATTATACAAACGCAACTATTTATCGATATTGTAACTTGACAGTTAGTTATCAGGCGTTGTGAAGCGAACTCTCTTTTTGCGTACCTTTATCTGAGTGGAAAGGACTTTGCGACTGTTCCATTTTTGTAAGAGGTGTGGTCAGGTCGAAACAAATGTAAATACTCGGCGTAATATGTAGATTAGCAACAATTTACACGTAACCCCAAACAGTGTCACTCAACTATGGTCACTTCACAATGTTCACGTATCCTTTTAGATGGTGATAAACATTTATCTCCGATGTCAACAAAGTAAAAGACTTAGGGACAACAATCTTTAACTTACCCTAATCAATTGTGACAATGACGCTAGCATTATGACGTCAAAACGGTTGATCAGTTTGACGTCATGCCATGGCAACGGCATTCGGTAAACAAAGCCACATTGGAGAAGAAAACTTGAACAAATATAACTAGTTGAAAACAATTAATTACTTGAAACTAATTCATTTTGAGAGTTATTTCTGACCTATACGGATATACACAAGTTATAAAATGACAATGCCACCTGTCAATTTGAGTAAGGATCACTTAATAAGAGAAATAGAAAATTTAAATTTTGAGTCGGGCCGAATCTTGTGAACATGATGTATAAATTCGCGGTGATTCGCCCCAAGTAATTTGCGGGTATTCATTGTCATTCAACATAGGCAAATAAACCAATCAGAATCAAGGATACACCGATATCATGGTACAATATTTTATATCATGTGATTGTGCCATTAAATTTCTAAAATGCCACAATACAGAACCATATGAATTATCTATGCATTTAATTTGCTAAAATCCATTTTCTGTTTAGGGGTGTCAACCATTTTTTACCATGAGTAAGGACAGTTTTCTCATTCAAAAGGTAAAACGTCTACTGACGTCATCGGAGACAAGTAACCAATTCCTGTATTAACGCTTGGGATGGCTCTCTTGAACACCAGCTGCAGCTAACGGTTTACCTGTTCGTCTGTACAATCTTACTTTACCGCCAGCATGGAAGAGGTCGACTCGACTACTATCACTGAAGATGACTCTTGGCGAATCCTGACGTTGTTAAAGGTACATCCATTGTATTGTTGGGGGTCAAATATGCCAAACGTTATATATAAATGGTCTTATTAAGTACCAAGTACCAACTGCTACCGAAAACTACCATTTAATGGAATCTTATTTAAACCAGACAAACTAACAAATTTGGGTTGATAATGTTCAATAGGTCATATAACTACTGTGCATGTAAATAGGACGTGCACTTTCGGTTTCTGCACATGCATAATGATGTTACTCGATTTTAATATGAAACTAGTAATTATGATATGTTTGGCGATTGGGGATGAATATGCAAGCTGAGTGAATTTGTTTGTATTGTAAACAGCACATGTGGTGTGTTGGAACGTATTAAAGCCAACTAAAATTTTATGAAACACAATGGTTAACACGACGAAAACGTCAGTTGATGGTCAGTCTAGTAACAAACGTTCTTGGAAATAGGGGGTTCTACGTCCCCATTTTCGACATTTTTATGACTCTCTTTTGCTCTGCCGCTGTTAGATGTGAGATTGTGTGTATGATTTCCGTTTACTGACTGAGTGATTTATTGCATTATTACCATGTCAATTGGACGTGCATATGCAAAATTGCATGATTTTTTAACAATTTCAATTTTACCGAGACGAATATACGTACGTCCCGATTACGTTTTAGCAACAAACCTTTACACAACGTTAATAACAAAACTGATTACTGATTTTATATACATAAATAATAAGTCATAAATAATGTAAACACACTTATACAAGCATATATAATAGATATAGGTTAACCTTTTATTTATCTTGCTTCATTCTCGTAACGTTGAGCACTCTTCCAAACTGCTATAAGGCTATAATCCATAGAAAACGACACTGGTTTTTGTATTTACTTACTTATATATATATATATATATATATATATATATATATATATATATATATATATATACATATATGTTGTACATTATTACGTCCACCTTACTTATTTTGAAAAAGCTTGCTTGAAAGGTTCAGTTGATAAAATCAAATGACATTATAGGTTGCAGTTTGGCCTTGTTACAAAATGGGAGGGTGTCAACATTTGGGAAATGGAGCAGTATATAATGTACAAATTCAAATCAGTTTTCTACAGATTAAGAGTTATGGTGTGTCACTACAACGTGAATGGTGAGGCAATTCAAAGAAGACTATTCTATTAAAATATTAAGACCCAAACTTAATGTTTAATAATGTAATTATGTTATACATTATTTACTCTGTTGGGCCTACATGTACAAGGAGTTCACTCTACCGCTTGCTGTATTATGACGTCATACCATTGTTACGTCACTATCAACGTCACAATTGTCATACTCTCTGATGATACCAATGAAACATGTTGGAGTAAAAATGGATCTATGTTTTTTTTACTTTTGAATATTTGTGACTGTATACTTGTAAAACATTTTTAAATGTTGTCGCATTTCGACTTGTTTACAAGTCTTTTAAAAAACAAGTCGAAATATTATAATATGTGTAATGTGTAAATAAGAGAAAATATATGTCTGATTATATATGTCCATGTTTGTGTGTGTATATGTACAATGAATTAATTGACGCGTGTATATGCTGTATAACTATTTAGCATGCTGTGTGGCTGTCGCAGTCAAATGTCAGACAATAATTACTGCAATGTACATCGTCTTAAATGTTTAATAAAGCCGGTTTAGCTAATGTAAATAAGACATGAGTATGACATTCTAGGAAATGTTATTATATCAGACCTTATAGGTATATAATTTACATAAACTCCTGACACGGTTTCGACACTAAATATCCAAGAGAGAAGACACCACACACACACCTTAACATTGTTAACCAAACTGTATTACAACTGATTTTTTCAAGAAAAATAAATTTATCAAAAGAAAATCTTTGAAGGGCATTTAGAAGTGAACTATACAAAATAAAGATTTACTGTATAACAACTTATTTCTTGTGAACATACAAGAGGTTTCGTAGCATATGCTTACTTATAATCCATCACATTCTCTCTCGGGTTGTTCACACTATGGAATTTGAGCATTTAAAAAAATACCAACATAATCTAGTGCATGGTTAAATACTCCTGGACTACATTATGTTTTTCTGTTGGCTCCGATTCCTTGCAGAGACTCATAGAAGTTATTATTTTCTAAACATCACATTTGACAAAAACAAGCTTAGCACATTGCACATAACGAGCATTTACTCCGATGCTCGAGATCAATTTACAACGCATTTTGGGTATCTTTGACATACTATCAAGCTTCAAAGGAGGGGTCGCGGATTCATCAAGGGCAAATGGCTTACGTAACTATCTTAACAATTATCACGATACAAACTGATGGACCGGGTGCATGTGCGTTATGCGGGATATCTGATACATACAATGTCATAATGACTCGCACTCTAGCTGTTTGGGTCAGTATGACATTTTGAAATACAAATTTATGAGACCAATTATTATTTAATCCATATTCAATAAAAAGGATGAAACGGATATATAATATATATGCAGAAATTGATTGGTGTAGATACATAGATGCGTGTAGACGTGTACAGATAACCCAGGTTAGTGGGTAGGCTACACTACGTGCTGCTTCTCTCCAACCATTACCAGTAGCCCGGCACTGGGTCGCGGTTGAATCTTAGCTCTGTGCTGGCATGTGATGTAATTGCACGCAACGTTAGGTTAATAAGTCTTATGTAAATCAATGCGCCCGAGACAATAACAATTCTGGGTCAATAATTGATAGTTTATCCTAAAACAGATGTCAAAGCGTACACCGATTATTTATCGGGTCGAAAAACGTGAAATTAGATAGTTCGGTATCATGATATCAAAAGTTTAAAGATATATGGTTTGAATTAGCACACTACGCATGGTGCTTTTTTCTTCATTAGCACCACAACGAAGGGAGATGGCAACAGAGTGGTACCATAATTGATAAATACTATCATAGTAAGTACTAACACGGTATCAAGAAATAATTGATGGACGTGTTTTTGCAAGATTAACAATAGTGTCAACTGCAACTATCTTTACTTTATAAAGTATAGTGAAATGTGGTACATAGGAAATGTCGGACGTGTTAAACTAAGAATAATAACTTGTTTAATTTGCTGAGTAAGTATATTGTTCCACTAAGCATGAAATGTTCTATTTCTAGTATATGTTGGGTTAGGAAGGTTCACCGCCGGGTCATACAGACAGGGGTCCTGTGGAGCAGAGAGTAGTGTATACAATCAGAGATCAAAGTCTGCCCGATGGGCGTGCTGATAGATGCATGTCTGTTTGTCCGATCTACATCACTGCCATCTACATTAACCCTACCATGTTCGCTGCTCTGTTATATCGTGCTTTACACCATGTCCGCAGTGTACAGACCGTCTGCCACCTCTGTCTCACCGCACAGAGTCCCGAGTGACGGTACAACATTGATTGTGTGGTCAGCTTCCCAACCCATCTTCAGGATCAAAAGGCTTTAATTGAACAGACGGCTTTTTTCTATTTATAAGTGTTTTATCAAACAGTATGTTTCCCTGCATATGCGTGCAAATGAATTAATTTGAACAACACATATTTCATGTGAAATAAAAGTAACTTACGCATACTTATAATTTACGAAATCATTTAAGTGTATGCGTTAAATAGACATAGAGCTATACAAATAAACATGCACAATTGACCATGCAGCAATCACAGTATACATGTAATATATCATTCTATTCGTTAAGTAGATGTAATGCTTCACAATATCCATTCAATATTGATCATACAATAATCAGAGTGATACTTATATAAAAAATGTTATATGTATTTACCTTTACGGGACCAGGGGGTGGACAAACATGTTTTCCACTATATAAATGTCTCTCACCAGATAAATACATTTTGGAAGAATAAAGGAACTATACAAAGTCTGAAGACTTTTACGTGTTAATCGATATTTAACATTTCGTAGATAGTAGAAATCGTGTGATAGTGTGAAACAAATTTTGGCGGATGTAGGCTAAAGATACGCAAGTAGAATTTGAATGCACCTATACTTTCTTTATAATTTTCATGGGGTTTAAGACTGTTTTCAGAAATTGAAGGAACGACTTCATGTAGTATATGGTTGTAACAATAGTTTGGCTACCACTGGCATTTGGAATGTGGAAAGGTACACTGTGTCACGATGTTTTGATTATTAGGAGTGTTGTCAGTTTTGAATAGATTGTCACTTTTTTGAGTAGATTGTCACTTTTTTGAGTAGATTGTCACTATTTTGCCATCAACAATTTGAAAAAAAGGTTTATCTATTACAAACATGGTTATTTTATAATAAAAACAATTCTAAATTTTGCAAATTAAATGATGTTTTACGTGATTATAATTTTTATATATTAATTAGGTTAAAGTCTATAATAATAATGTTTATAACTTCATACTTTATAATAGTAACCCGTTGATTAAAGGTACATCCATTGTGTTGTTCTAGGTCACATATGCTTAAACACCGGACAATGCACTGCGTATGGCGCGCGTCTATTAGTCAAACGTAACTTATTTTCAACAGACTTAAAAAACATTAAGTTGATAATGTGTAATAGGTCCTATAACTACTGTGCATGTAAATGCATGTACCGTGTAGTTTCGGTTTCTGCACAAGATAATGATGTTGCTAGATTTTAATTTAAACTATAGAGTAATTAGTATATATTTGGCGATCGGGGATGAATATGCATGTTGAATGAAATTAATTGAACTGATACCATTACACATTGTAAAGGCAAATGAAATTTTATGAAACACAATGGATGCACATTTAAATATTATGAACAAATTGGCTGTCGGCGTATTCTCGAGCAACAACGTGACAAATTGTGTTGCTACTCTGTCTGTGAGGACACTTCACCCACATCATAACTGTTCTTATTCTACATGTATTTGTGTTATGTTCATTATATTATATAACTAAACCTCCATTGCGGATCCTTATATAGGGAGATGGTTTGCGTCAATGTCATCTCCCGGGAACTGAACGATTGCTATGTAAGTCTGGTCCCATGTCAGCGTTGAGCTACAAGGATAATTGGAAGATGAGAAGTAAGTTGTCGATCAAACAGCATGTTACTGTGGACAATCCACATGTACATGCTTGTGAAGCTGATAGATATTCCATCTACTGCAAAGTCTATATCATTGTTCAGGTCCATATATCGCGAGGTACAGCTACATGTACAAGGAATGTGATGGTGCTATTCAAATCAGTATTCGCAGTCTAGCCACAGCAGCTGCTTAATCAAACTAAACTTGTGACAGTTTAATGATGGCGTTCGCAATATTTAATAAATCCTCCTTCTTACAGCTTACAGCTCTAAAACTGTATTCGATATTTTTTTTTAAAACAAGGGAAATGTTGCTGAGTAAATTGAGTCGGCACTGAGTATAATATGCAAACTACTAAATTCGGTATGTAACTTACTTCACGTGAGACCTTCTTCTTTTATATATGTGGATGTTTAACTTCAGATTAGTTTATACACTAAATGGCAGTATCTGTAGCCTCCTTTTGCATAAAAAAAACTCCATTAACATTTCTCGCTGTTCCTGTACTGCTCAATCTGAGCAAAAAGTCGCCACTCAAACGTTTAAATGAAACTTCTTATCGTCAATATTGGAGCTATATATATTTTGATTTAGTTAATTTAGACGTCCAATTTAGACTTAATAAGGATAAAATAAATGTACTTTTACTTTTTAATTCACATAAATATCTACTTTGCATGCTTACCACAAATCGTTATCAAGTTCCCTGTCAAAGGATCAGTAAAGGAAACCCAGATTAGGATAACGATGAAGGAATAACCCAAAGCGGCTTCTAAATAACATTACCTTGACAAAATAGTCCTGTGAAAATAGAAACACTCATGGGCTAGTTTCACTCTCTCTATAAGACTGATCGATTGATGGAAACAGAGTTAGCCCCATCAACGCAAAAGGCTGAGACTGTGAGGTATAGTACCTACATGTATACAGAACGTGCACCCTAATTGGTTGTCGACACGAATAGCGACAATCATCCAAAGAGATCTCTCCGGTGTCCGTGCCAATTCTGACAACGACCAGGATGTTTTAAAGGGACATTCTAAGGCGCTGGCCGTACGCGTTACATTGACCGTTGACATAAAAAGGGTGTTATGTTTATTCATAGTGTACTCTTCATAACTATTGAGGAAATAAAGTTCATTCGACAAAGGCGAGGACCTCTGCATGTTTTTAGCTCTTTTCTTATTCTAATTCAGTACCCCAAGCTAGTTCATTCTGTCTATTAGGAAATGTGCAACTGCTACACGATATAGTATCTGCCTTTGTCACAAGGACACTTTCCCGTGATCAGAAATGAACTATGGACAGTGTCACATCATAAATACTTCCGCTTTCCATTTAAAAGAAATTCTTATTCATATCATCGCCCATGTAACGAGGAAATTTGATAAAACAACATCAACTTGTACGATGCTAATACGCATGTATACCTGGCATAAATAGAGAATGTTTTACTCTAAATAAAAGCAGACTGAAACTGAGTGCTAGAATGAAACAGAAGGTACACGTTCTTGTCAAACACGGTTATGATACTTCAACATTCTCTGCGATCATCAGTGTAGTTTGGTTGTATAATTTAGGTAAGTTCTTGACGATGAAGAAGGAAAGTAACATATTGATTGACAAAGGTTTTCATGGAACTTACCAACCGCTTCTATGACATAGTATATACATTTTAGAAATACTCATTAACAAACGACGAAGGTTCATTTCATCCCGAAATGAGATGTTATACAATTATGTATATGTATTGATTGCTACAACAAAACTAGTTATTTCTGTGTACGGTTAAAGACTTCTCATTATGCGGCTATTATACACTGACAAACCTCCTTCACTCGTCATAACTGTGCTTTTGCTATGAAGAACATCTGGACAAACGTTTTCCACATGCGCTGTTATTATTCCTCGACTATTGTGCAGTCGTGCACATCATTGACATCTGCATTTGTTATACATGATATAAGAACCTAACGTGCAAAACAATAATTCACAGTGCTTTCTCAAAATTCAAGGTTTCCTATTATATTTTACTATTGAGGTACCACTCACAGACATTCGGTGTAACTTTCTGACTAGTCTTGCTCAAAGATTGCAGTTCGTAATGTTTAAACCGTTAATTTCACCAAACTCGAAACACGTTCCACCCTTGTAAAGCAATTCCACGCATGGTCGCATTTATCAAAGGTATATTCTTTGTATAATATATATGCTATTTATTTTAAGAATGAACATTTTCCCACATGCTTCTTTCTGGTTTTCTATTAAAATATTATTATTAATAAGAATATGTCCTCGTGTTTTCACAGATTCATTGTACCAAGGACGTATATCACATCTAATTCCTTGATTGTACATTCACTTGAATACTTATTCACACTCACCAAATGCCATTCAAATAGTAGATATATTATAACCCACTATTCCTGCCTAGCATATAAATAAACTGTACCAAATACATGTTGTTATGTTTCCATAAATGTATTAAAAAAAAACTACTGATGTTTTAGTTCATGTAATGGTTTTCCATTTCAATGTGGTTGGTTAAATAATATAACAATTACACGTATATAGATATTCAATTTGTCATTATGACACCATGTCTCAAGTTTAATCAGGTAACTCGTTATCGATTTCAAAATGTCACATCTGCAAAAAAAATTACTCAAAATAACAATTGTTAACTTTTAAGTTGAGGTATTTGTGTCGTGCAGCCTATACACATTTTAAGTAGCAGAAACATTTGATTTGAAGAGTTATCAAACCCTTGTTATATGTAAACATGCGATCACCGTTAACATATCTTGAACATAAATCAACTATGTTTTAAAATGCAATGCATTGAAATAATTAAGGAATGAAATTAAAGGAATAAACTTTGGAATAAAAGTCTTCAAAGTTCACGTCTTAAATCAGGCTTAAATAATGCAGCGTTCGCTCCATGTAATTCTCAAATCGATGTCGGATAATCTTCTATTTTTTTAAAGCCAGATATTTTTGTGACCTACAAGAATAAGAGTGTTCATCAATAATTAAACCTTTCCTACTTTTTATCTAAGAATAGCTCAGAGCAGAATTGTTGCGGATTGTAAATCGATACTGCTCTCTCATGTCGGTTTGATGTTGGCTCTGTATGGAGGTGAGTGTGCACTGTGCTGAAAGAGTGTACAAAAACTTATATCTCCTTTGGAACACATAACTACATTTTTCGTCGCTGAAAGCAATTATTTTCTGTTGTTTAGAGGATGTAATTCTACATTCGGAAATTGGCTTTGTTTTTATTTCATGAAGCTGGATATAACACTATATCTAAATATTTCAGAAGGTCACACATATTGCTCAAATTCAATTAAGCTAAAAATAAGTCAAAGAAGAAAATCTAAATCAATTTCACGAAACAATTGCAGAGTGAAAGAAACTTTTTTGTCATGCAAAGAGTATCATTTTTATATACTTGCTTAAATGTTCATACGAAATAACAGCATTTGAATGTAACTTTTACAATAAGTGAAAAGATGTTGTAGTCAACATTATTCTTTTTTTTAATTATGGAAAAATGCTTTTCAGTTTTGTTGTTTTTAATAACTAAAGACTAAATCGAATGTTGACAGACTTGGATCAGGTTTACTTTTGTACGAGATCTGGCCATAGTGCTGAGAAGGACGAACGGCTTCATAAAGAGGACATTTCAGTCACCCTCAGCGTGGTCATAAACAATCATTAGTTTGACCAATCAATTATAAACAACTATGACTATCACTTAAAGTTCCCTTCTAATGAGGTAGTCATAGAGGCAATTCGGTAATATGGGAGATTCAACTATGCAGATCTCAGGTTTCATAATCTTGGCACTGAACTCAAGGTACAATGGCATAATTTTAGTAAGCTTGTATTTGCATTTGTATATACATAGCATTTCGTTTATCGGTTTGTTCAAAGTCGAGGCAACAGACTTATTACGAAATATGGCGCATCGTGAGAATCGAGAATTCGCTCTTTCTTTAAATATTACTAAAATGGCGAAACATTATTATCGTAAAAAGCATCACTGTATGCAGTCACTTGATTCTTTAAATATGCAATGTGTAATGCTGCCCATGTGATAGTTAACGCTGATTTAATAGAAAGTTGCAATAATCCATATGAACTTTTCAAAATGATTCTACGATCGATATGTATGCATTTATGAGGAGACAAATAAATTGAAGGTCTCTAGAATTTATTCTGTATAGTGTTGGTAAAACTGCATTTTTTGTTTTGTCATTCTGCCTTTAAGCTGAAGTGGAATTTGCTGTTGGAAACGGTGGAAATAGATGATTACAACACAAACATAATTTCAAGAGAATTTAATTTTCGCGGGGTATTATGGGACAATTGGAAATCGTGCGAACTAATCTCTGAAATGGCATTATCGACCGCGCCAGCACGTGCAGTTCGTGCGTTCTGACGTGCCTTCTGTGACTCATGTCCTTGTCCTTTATGAGATTGTGAATACACTTTCCTTTTGCTCTCAGCCATTCATTGGAAGATTTTACATTTTGTATTCGTCTATTTCATATATATATTTACAAAGTTAATAATTGTTTTATTCATTTAATTACCAAAAGCAGCTAGAGCGTCGAAATGTGGTTCATTGCAAGGGTAGTGGTGATACTCTTCAATGAAACTACCTAATAAGACGTATTAAAACCCCATTCTATCTACTTTCTTAGATGATTCGCAATGGTCAGTAAAATTACGCTACCCTATTTGCTTCATGCCACGTTAGCATAAGTATAATAAATTGAACAAGTATCGCTTTCGCGTCAGTCTTCGGAAAGTATACAGTCATACGTAAAACAGATGTTCTATGGTATACGCCTGCACTTATAAACCTTGTACCTGCGGCATGGATCAATACGGCGCTTGTTGTCATATACCTGTAGTCCGACCACTCGACGGGACGTCACACTGTATCGCATGCACTGTCTCTGTGTTATGAAAGCGCACGTGCTCTGCTGGCTGGCGCCGCACGAGGTCCGGTCTGGGCGGTCAGGGGTCAGATTCCGGTGATACGCTCGCCCCTGCTGAATCTGCATCTGTGGATCGCCTAAAGCACCGTATTTCCGGTGGGCCATTCGATCGATGGAGTGTAAACAACTCGCCAGCAATGCACCGTTTTCCGTTCGCTGCCAACAAACCCTGTTCATCGAATACCGATATCGTTTGTTTAACTGGACTTTGAGTTAACACAAGAGAGATTTATTCCAAAACATGAATTAGACTTATTTTCTACACCTCTGGTCGACATCACTGGCATCGTATCATAAATCGCCTGTCCCGACTAACTAATACTCCTGCCATTTCTGGCAGCGAGCTGTTTCCGAGCGGACGCGTGCCAGTGTAGGATTCTTTGTCGTCTGCTCACGGATCAGTTTACATCTGCAGCCTTCAAAATGGCTGCTCAGACCAAGTTCGAACGACGAGCTCTCTTCCTAGCCACATCGTGTACTGTTCTTGCTTTTGTGTTTGAAATTGTCGCAATTTGTACGAACAACTGGCTAGTTCTTTCCATTCCTGAAGGAGCGTACCAGAATGCAAGTGGCAACTATCTCGTGGAGGCCTTCTCAGGACTATGGAGACTCTGCCGAGTTGAAGTTTCTCGACTTGTGGGAGAAGGCGGGAAGACTGTGGAAACTCGGCGTGAGTAGCTTATCGTCCCTCTAACTATCTTCCTCTACCCGTCAACGCTCACCAACACTTCCCTGACTGCATGTCGCATTCATCACAACGTACCCGCTTAGATCAACACGTCGCTCTCATTCATCTACATAAACACTACCTCTTGAAGCACATGTGTTTCGTTAACATAGTTTTATTATTTAAAAAAACTCTTGTAATGAGATGTTGCAATGGGATTACACCTTGTGTTAGTGAGTGCAGTGACTGTTATGGGGTGATCAGTTCCAATCTGTTTTTTATATTTTGATATTCATTATAGAGTTAGAGACCAGACGGGGTATTTAAGTTCAAATAGTTCTCTCCCATGCTAATTTCATAATATTATTTCAACAAAAACTGAACCTCACGACTGCACACTCCATCGATAAGGTTGATAACGCGTGAAACTGCCCGTGAGATGAGTGCCAAACTGTGCCACACAGTGGCAGGTCTAACTACGAGTTGCGCTTTACCTTGATGTACTGGTAACGTACCATGTGCCACTTCAGCCAGGATAACTCTACTAAATAAGTGTTAGCTATTTTAATGATCTATGTTTTATCAAAGACAGCGTCATTGCCCATGGGAGCATAAAAACTATGCGACGTTCGCAATTAGCGTTTACACGATGTAATGGGCTTTCATCAATCGATGGTATAACCAGTATAAAGAAGATTATCTTAGTACCGAGATGTATGGTAGACATAACTTTAGTAGTCAATATGTATGAATCATCTCACTAAATTTAGTTTGAAATGTTCGTGTTTTAGGTAAGGGATACGCTGAACGACCCTAAAAGTAGTTCAGTAGAATGCATGGCTACATTCCGTGACAAACCCTCCTAGCTAATTCCGACATTTACCTGCTTAAAGGGTTGCGGAGAACGATGGAAACAGCAAACGTAATGGCTTTCTCTCCTGAAAGCAAAGCACAAGGCCCTCTCAGGCTCTTTAGGTTCTTTTTTAGTGTTGGCTGCTTAACGTTAATCTACTTTTATATTAATCTAATGGTGTTGTTTTTTTGTAAATACTAAATTGTTGATCTTTAACGTTTTCAAAATTGTGTCCTTTGATCGCAATCCAAATACATTGTTAATGTTTTATTATTTTTCCAACATTGTGGATACTACCTGTGCGGCGATGCTGCTTCATTTTAATAATATATTTAAAACTAAAACTAAATGTTTTGCTAAATTGTTCTTATTGATTCTTTTGTAACGTTAAATTGCTGTTAGCGAACCAATCTCTCTACAACCAGCGTGTCCTTTGATACCTAGCGCACACACATGTATAATTAAGCACCATCTATTAGTGGATCATAATGGATGCATATCAGATCGCAGGGGAAGAGGGTCTGATGTCCATGGATAGTTGAAACTTACATATCGTGTTACCATCTCTCCCAGTGCAGCGAGCGACGCGTCTTACACCATCTAACATAGCTTTGTATTCAGTCCTGGTATTTCTTTACACAGTAACAGTAGCCTGTCGGAGGTATACCCTCTATTACTCCAGTAATTAACACAGCCAGGGGATGAGATAATCAATACCAACCATAGACGATAGAGGCTGAACGTCTTGGACCATTTGGCTTTTATTGTCTCTAGTGTTTATAAGGAAGACAGGACAAGATCTATGTAGATAAAAGAGAAGCTTAGTAGGACCGGCAGACTTAACTGACAGGGCGGTATTCAAGCCCAGAGGTAAATAGGTCCAGCACAGTTTGAAATAACCCAAGGATGAAAATAACCGTTGAACATATGGGTTATATACCGAAGCATATGCATTGGTGTCGGCCTTGAGCCATCGGAAATTACGACACTGCAAAATGAAATAGGAAAAACATGATGATATTCTTAGAGCACTTCGGATCAATGGACGGAAATGAATTGTACAAAGTGAGTTATACATGTATACAGAAGGTCAATATTTCAGTATTGATTACTATCAGGTGCTGGTTACAGTACAGTATCCTACCCAATTTCCTTCTAAACGTATCAGAGGGAATTTTTACTTTATAGTCGAGCGTTGATATGTTTGACAGCAGATATAATATTAATCATCCAAAAATACTTCTTAGTTTTCAAGGGAGCGGGATAGCGCAGTGGATAGCGCATTCGGCTTCGGATCAAGAGGTCCGGGATTCGAAATCACCAAGCACAGCACCTTTTTCTGCATTAGAGACATGTTCTACACGCAGTAAGGTTTGGGTGCAATGCTAAACTGAATTTCAGTCGCTAGTTCCAGCCGATGCTTGCAGGTATCACCGCAATGCATAGTCACATGGCGTTGCGGGCTTTCTCCCTGCCATAATACTAGCAATCTACAAAATACAACTACAAGTGAAATACTTCTGAAAGCGACTTTAAAACCCAACTCATTTCACCTCAATGAAATATGTACATAACTGAAAACATCAATGTCATTATACTAGCAGTGTTGTCAGCCATTGTGACGGCAAGTCCATGTCTTAACGGTATTGTGCTGCATTGTCATGTCATTAGTTGATGATGCCATTACTGACATATCGTTTGATATTACAGAAGCGATATCTCCTGTTGAAGATACGTTTGGTTATAATATATACACTTATTGGTTAATCAAGCAACATCCACTTTTTAACAGCAAATCGTTCCGATTTGAAAGCAGACAATATGTCAGTAAAAAAATTAGCGATGTTAGGTAGAATTGTTGAACCGAAAGATTCACTGTCTTTTGGATAACGCCTTTTACAATAATTTGGTATTTTGGTGTTACAATCAAAGTTCCATCATGAAATTAAATGAAAGTCAATATTTGTTTCTGTAATGTAATTAGTGTCATTCATTCAGGTGAAGTGATTTCACTTTAATAAATGCATTTTTTAACAAAAGTCACACGTTAAAGCAGAATGCACCTTCACACTCACAAAATCATGAAACTGTCATTTTCAATAAACTTGTCTTAATAAATAAATACGGTCACTATTAAGGTATTGGCTTATCTAAAGCGAGAAGAAGTGTTTAGTAGTAGTTTAGGTTGAACTCATATAATCTCAAATTTATTCGCATATTATTAAGGTTGTAGCCTTTTTCTCTTTTATCGTTAAAAAAGACGTTTAATGTCTGTCCAGCTTCTTATCATGCAGGATAAACTATCTTTTGGTGTGTGATTGTCATCATGTTATCACAACTGTTGTTTGCAATAAATCAATTCTAAACTTTGAAGTGTAGTTTTTCTTCTAGGGCAATAGTTGTTAAGGTAAAAATTCAGTACCATCACATTTCCCCTTACATTTAAAACAAAATTGCATATGGTGGATTTTTATCTCAATGATTGAATCGCTTAATAAGCAAGTGTTATGTCTGGTAAGATACAATCGTTCATTTTATCTTAACATTTTCAGGTTACAAACTATAGGGTGTTGCTTAATTTCCAAGTGTATAGTATACATATATAACATACACATCTCATTATAGATACAATAGGTCCTTCATTGTTTGCTCCTTAGCTGCTGTATACATGTTTGCTTTTAATGACTAATAAAGGTGCATATATTGTGTCATAAACTTTTATTTGGCTTTAATACATGCCAACATACGATATGTGCTGATATCAGTTCATATAATTTCACTCAACTTGCATATTCATCCCCAATCGCCAAATGTATAAAAATTACTAGTTTCCAATTGAAATCGAGTAAACTGTGCAGAAACCGAAACTACAAGTTCCATTTACATGCACAGTAGTTATAAGACCTATTAATCACTGTCAACTTAAAGTTATCTTTTAGTCTGTTGTAAATAAATTTCCAAAATTACCTTTGACTAATTGACGCGCGCCACACACGGTGAATTATCCGTTTTTCGATCAGAAATCGATACTTTTACCTTTACATCGTCCGTAAATTGAGTCGACTAAGATCAAAAATGCAATTTTTGGCAACAGTCAGTATTTCTTGATAACATAACACAATTTATAACGTTTGGCATATGTGACCCCAAACGACACAATGGATGTACCTTTAACATTAACTAATACGCAGAAATCAGTAAGCTTGGTTGAAATCTAGTGAATATCGTGTCTGTACCTCGAAATAGGGGAGGAAAGGACTGATTATTCACGTTCAACTATATCCAGTGTGTGATGCAGTACAATGTGTATTGTAATACAATGATGGTAGGAAATACACTGATTATAATTGTCGGTCACAAAATTTTAAACCAATAACATTGGATATTTAGATAGTTTATACTCGAGCATCTATCATATATTGTTTTCGAATGTGCTTGAGGTATAATGGATTAAAATTTCGATAACAGAACAGTATTCAGCTATATTGGGACAGGCAGACAGGGTTTACACAACTTGCCCAATATATTGATGCTACCTGAATGAAAACCTTCACAACGACTGTACATTGATTTGTGTGTGCAGATGATGAGGAAATCTGTTTGTGAAACGTGCCACGTTTCAGGATCGTATTTAGAGGCATCCATGTCCAAATAGTGAGCGTTTAGAATCCTAAATAGGCACTCTTGTTTTCAGAATTACTCATAATTGATGAAATTTGTTGCACTAAAGGTTATATTGACATCATTCAAATCGATCTGTTTCATTAAAAGAGTATGGGCAATACATGCAGTTATCATGTGAAATATTCTACTGTGCAATGGTTCGAAACGTAAACGACATTTTGTATATGGGCTGGCATGAGTTCGTGGCAGTTTTGGTATTGAAAAACTTCATTCTCTAAGTACTTGAAATAAATGGCAATGTTGACGTTAGCGAATTCCAGAAGTTGAAGTTTTCAATCTCCCAGAAAAGGTCCTGACTGTATGAGCGCACTGCTCTTTACAGCCTACAGTGAACATGGAGGCAACCTGTCTCTACAAACAAACAATTACCAATACTCCTCCAGAACTTGAATGTGAGATGGATGAGAGGAAAGATTTGCATCTGCCCCACATATGTGTGATATGCCCCAAGTGTTAGTGTTCACTATGAGACTATACATAGTACACTTGTCCTTGACGATGTGTCTTCTGGAAAGGGGGATTTGTAGGAAAATAAACAAAGCGTGTTTAAGTATATTGTAGTTGTTTAATACATTTTTTGCAAATTTGGCGATGTCTATGCACATGTGTTCATTCCTCGTGCGGTGATATGAAACACTTATTGGTTGTCAAATGAGTATATGGGAGATGAAGTCTATTCAACTAAACACAGCAACATGTTTAAGATTTGTTCCATTCAGTCCCTTAATTGTCAATGACGAATTCTGAATAAACCAATCGTGTTACTTGAAAATCATTAATTATACATCCCTACACCATTAATACTAGAACTTGGTTTCTGTGTGTCCAGTGTTGGGTTTGGTATGTCTATCAGTCTTCTGCCGGTATGTTTCCAATATCTAGGCCTTGATCAGCTATAGTCTACTATTTAACCAGACTGAGTTTATATTGACTTGTTCCAGTTGGCGCAAACAATGCTTAAAATAAAATCATAAAAATGTGTTAATGTAAATTAAATGATAATGACTCAAATTGAATAAGTCAAATGATGAGTTTTGTTGAACTGATGAAACATGGTTGATGTACAACTTAATAATGCATGAAGCGAACATTATTTATACCGGTATTTGCTAATGGCTTCAAGTGTATGTATATCGTGTGTAAGTTTTGTAAACCCGATATCGGTATGTAAGTTCGGTCTTCCCTCTGTATACACATGTAACTACTTCCACATGTGCACTACACCCCTAGTATGTCAGACATGATGGCACTGATGTATTCCCCTTCTATGTAGGAAGAATGAATATCTGCACTTGTAGTTTGAAACATCAGACATGTGTGTCTAAACGTTTTATCAATTAAACATAGCTATATTTGTAATGACGCTGTACTCATAATGCTTATTCATGCAAAATGACACAATTTAGATTTAGGAACCTTGCACATGCAGTCTTCCAATTACAAGCCGTGAAAAATACAAATAAGAAAATAGAAGAAACATGTTGGTCCATTGTCATTTGAAATGACAAACATATGAGGATATGGAGTTTTTATATCGGATTTAAACGTGAGAATAGCGAACTTCGGAAATATGGCTGTTATGTAACCTATATGTGGGCGGTTCTTGTTGAGAAAAAGCTGTGGTAAAGCAATCGTCTTTAGAGATGAAACACTGGATTGATGTTCAAACAAATAAATGTTTAACATTAAAGATTCGGAAATAAGCGTCTGTACATTACACTAATGTAAACTTCGATGCGTGTATTTTTAATCATCCAGATACTGATGACATGGTTTATGGTAGAAGTCTGAAGTCAATGATCCACTTTATGTTCTGTTCCTGTAAAAGTTGTCAAAATGTCTGGTTTCAATTCCACAGTGACTGCTCCAAAGTGGTCATAAAACGCCTGAAAATTGACATTGACATATGGACTTTATTTTTAGACTTATTGCATCCGTTTTGGCCGAGTCATGTGTTATAACAGGGCCTGAAGGGTGAAAATCCTTTACCATCATTTCCATAGATGACATGTCAATTATATGATCGAATGATTCTTGAAATTTAACTGTTATACGGCGCATTCTCGTAGATAATCAGTAACCAACAAAATATACGCATCCCCCTCACCTTACATTGATAAATATTTCATAAACAGTCTGGTTACGGTCAAGTATGTTGATGGAGTAAACGGGACGCACTCTGCAACCAGTATTATTTGCATAGATATCACAACAGTAACATAACCAAATGTCCCATGTGTTGGAGTTACGTTATAATGTCGAAATAGATATATTATCAATTTTTACCAGTTGTTGTATGAGAATGTATTTTTCCTTAAATTATATTAAATAACTAAGTTAAGATGTCTTTGGGTCACACGAACTTCATTTAGTGTCACCAGGATTTTAACTCTCAAGCGTCAGTAAAAGCATTTGTACTGATAAGGGTTTTGGAGTTAGCTCCTGACCCATTTCCGGTTTGCTGATGTAAGGTCCGATATTTTCGCGAAGTGTTCACATCTAGATAGTGAACAGTGTTTTTTTATCCATCTAGAATGTTCTGTCAGTGTCAATGAATTACTACAGACAGTTTGAGTATAAAGGGAAGGACAGACATTCTATACTTGGATTTAATACTTTGGACACTACAAAATCACATTTGTGTATCTTATCAACATCATTCGAACACTTCGCAGAACAATACTTCTGGCGACTATTGTTATGTTTGTGACCCTAATATATCTTACTTGAAACTGTATTGGACATTTAATAAATAATGCATTTTAGTCAGTACAATTAGAAATAATATTATACTTCTTATGTTTTCATTTGCTGGTTTCCTCTGGGGACTTCAGTATCAATTTGCTAATTATAACGCAGCTCAATGTCCCTTCACAACACACGTATTCGACATAAGAAGCTCCAAGACAATTGTTTTTAAATATTTAACAGAAAGTGAATTTAGAAATGAGTTAAAATGACACGTTGGAATGATTGGAATACTATTGTTATTTCTCAGGTGTCTCGTTTGATATATAGACTGATATCCATGCAACACGCCCAGGAAACACAACCGATCTCGGAATAATTAGACAGCTAGAGCAAGACCTGGAGATTGACAATCAGATACAGAGATATCTTCATGATATGGAATAGTTGTAATTATAAATCATGCTAACTTGCAGATAAACATATATTTTGGAGTCAGTATTGACACAAAGTCAAAGGATCTATAGAGCAACCCATAACAATACATTTAAAGTAAATGGTCTCAGTGGGTCTGCAGTGTATACAGGACAGTCCCGCTCTTCCTATTAATCAGTCAGTGCAATCGCGCTGTGTTGCCTTGTGGGTGAGCTTTCAGGACTTATTTAGAATGTAATGATAGGGTTACAGTTGCAGAGAAAACTGCACATACATATTTCACATTGTTCGTGTTACGTTATGAGACGCCATTGTCGTTAATGTGTACTGAGATGATGTTATACACGAAATTCTGGTTATTATAATCTACAAACACTACTCTTGTTGCTTCATTGATAGGTATGCTGTTTTGTTTCCAATCTCCTGGACAGTGTGTGTCTTCACATGAAAGTTGGTATGTGGGGTTTGATATTTACAAGTTAACTGATGACAGTGGCATAATAACATAATTTACGAATTAACAACGAATAAATTCAAAACTGATAGAAAGTAACAGTTACTTTAATGTATTAATGGATATAGAATGTCAAAGTAAAGCATTAATTAACACGTCAACTATTTTACTGGCAATCATGCCTCTAAATGAGAAGTGCCTCCGCTATCAGTTTAGTAGTAATGGCGGTTTCAGATAATATGTGCGTGCGCTGGGTGATTAATGTTTGTTCTTGTTCTAACTATAGCTATGAACCAGTTAATGAGCGATGTTAATATACTCTGAGATCAGGATGTGGTCAAATAGTCACTTTAGATCACAGGAGGGGATGTTCGATAGTGAAATACAGACAATATAATGTTTGTCAACCATTAGGTGATGGAACGTGACACATCTAAACAAGCAGCCTATTTACCTGACATTAATTGAAATTGACAATACGTATAACACTGCAATCATTAGGCTTTACCTAAGTTGAATACTTCACATATGTGTCAGAAAGCATTCCGGCAGATCTGATATTCGAATTGAGGACATTACATGATGTAGTTCATAATATTGTATGATAATTGAGTTAAGTCAATGATTGTTGTTTATAATATGGTATCACATGTTACTCAAAACCACCCCATAACATATTATTATCAGGTGTTGACGGCGGCAGCAGTAGCACACAAGGAAACACACAAAGGTTATCTCCAAGCACATGTCTACCCTTCGTCCAGGGTTATCATAGCCTCATTTATTTCGGATCTGTTCCTTCACATCCACTGTAGGCACCGTACAGCCACTGAATATATCGGTCCATCCAGTGGTCTCAGTGCTGTGTGATAATTAAGTGTGCATTATCTCTTCTCTACAATTAATACTGACAGCAGAACCTTCAATTCTGAGACAGCTGCGGAATGCCTGATTATGATGTTGGTTAGAAACTGCATGCTGCTACTGGAAGTGTGAAGCCGCCAGTTGAATAATTACATTGCACGCGGGTATCTGTCAGGCTGCTATTGGTGCATGGTAACACTTCATCTAGACATCTACGTGTTTTCAGTTGTGATTAAATAATTCATCAATCTTATCAACAATGATTCTCATGCTTAATGTGCACCATTGTGACAGTATCTATCTAAGAGTTTCTATTATCATTGGCATGATAATTATAAGCACAATTTTAAAAGGAAATAACTGATTGAATTTTGAAATATTATCGTTGATCTTTAAACCCAAGTATGCAACACATATTGAGGCTGTGTTGGTTCGTATCGACCTATTTCCAGAGCGAAAGCAGCATATACTGCACCCTCCTAGTGGCATATGACGAGCGAGAGCGATTGCTATACACACATTTCACGAGTTTCGTAAAAGCCATATGACACACTTTCGAGTGTAATATTTTCTTTATAACCAATTTTATTCCATTTGATTCGCGTAAAACTAGTCAGGAAACGACCCACTTCTCTGCGACGCAAAGCTACAGTGACGTCACGAACAATCGTTTTATGACGTCACAGACGGGATGTCGCGGTGAAACAATGGTTGCTAAGCAAACGTGATATGTGTACATGTGCTCATGTCAATATTATTAATTTGGTTATTTTCAACCATATGGGTAATAAATACATGTATGTCCAATAGTACAATGACAGCTGAAAGCGTCATGATATTTCATGTCATTTGAACTGACCTTCGTCCAGACATATGCTACTAGTTCATAATTATTATTTATATTATGTTTCAACAAATCACTGATCTTAATATCCAATATATTGTAGGGTTATTGATTGTTATCCGCTCATGCTCTCTTTGATTTTCAATGTCTTATCCTTATAATTAATTTGTATTAAAAAGCTTACTTTCAAAACTTAAGTCGCACCACGTTCATCATGTACCTGTGACTTATTTGCTTAAAATCCATTGTGTGTTACAGCCATCTTAGAATAGCATATACATGTGTGTTTGGATGAAGATTGCGTTTATGTATTGTTTTATCCATATCCAAGCTACATTGTACTATTCTGTATATATCTACACCCCCTGTATTGCTGGTAAACGATATACAAACACGTATCCATTTAGAGCTAGTTTACACCTAAAACTGACACGCAGTTTGTCTTTCAGATGAAGCCTGTACGTCTCACAACTTATTCCCAACTGAAGAGGAGTCGAGACTGAACACTGCCATTGACAATCACTATCTCGGTGAGTTGATAATATGGTTCTTTATCGTCAACACAAGCTAATACACCTTGCGGTTTGACGTCGCACTGTGTTTCAACCAATTCAAATCTACAACTGATAGTTTGTTCACACATTACACTTCACCTATTGTGAAGACAGTTTGTATGGTTAGTATATTTGTGTATGATTATTAGCGTCATTATGTACACATCTGCGAATAATAAGCAATTCTGGATGTGTATATTGTTTCAAGTGTGATGAATAATAAGCGAACAGTTAACAGCAATTATACAATCCATCTTAGAACAAATCTGAAATTGTCTTTGTGAAATTTGCATACATTAAACATATCAAGGAGATAACAAAGCATGTGTAACATTACACAGCATGAACTATCTATTTACAATAAGAATAGCACAGCATTTTGTCTAACACGTCACGTTTGATTGAAATATCGTCATTCTTGATTCATTTATCGAAATGTATCCCAGGCATGACCTATCCATTGTTTATGATCTCCAGTGTGTACTTTTACTAGATGGAAACTACTAAAGAACATTGGAAATGGAAAGAATGCCATTGAATGACAAGAAAACCGACAATATGAAATCTTAGCTATAAATTGTTATAACTTTAAAACTAATTTGTTCTCTGAACCTTTTGGGTCTTCGAATATTAATTTGTCTTATTCATTCATTATTATGAAGAAGACTTATTGATTCAAACTTACAAGACAGTGTTACTGATAGCAACTCAGATAACATCAAGTAGCAGTGTGTGTTAATAATTCCACCTTTATACAATGAAGAAACACACTTAATGTTATCAGTAATATGTAGTCTGAATTTCTTGACCTTATTCCATGTATTCAATTTAAAATTCTGAAAAGCATTTTTGGCATACACTTGATTAAGATTAACAATGCATGTATAATGCGAGCTGTAGTAAAAGTGACAAACAACTGAAAGGACACGACTATGTCCTATTTGTATTTTCACACATTTCAACAATGAAGCCTCAACTTCTTTAGCTCATCTGGCCTGAAAGGCTCGATGGGCTTATGGCATGGCATGGTGTCCGGCGTCCGTCCGCACACCCCGTGACCTCAATTGGGGTCACAACCTTAAAAACCTATTTTCATCTTCTTCTCCACTTCCATAAGGTCTAGAGAGCTGAAAAGTAATGTGTGCAGACAGCTTGGCTAATGGGGATTCTAAATTGTAGATTTGGTGAACCCGTGACCTCAATTTGGGGTCACAGGGGACACATGCTTAAAAAGCTATTTTCATCTTTTTCTCCAGTTTCAAAAGGTCTAGAGAGCTGAACAGTTATGTGCAGACTCCTTGGCCAATGTGGATTCTAAATTGTAGATTTCGTGACCCCATGACCCCAAATGGGGTCATAGGGGTTACATCCTTAAAAACCTATTTCCATCTTCTTCTCCAGTTCCAAAAGGTCTAGAGAGCTGAACTTTTGTGTGCAGACTTCTTGGCTAATGGGCATGATAAATAGATTTGGCGACCCTGTGACCCCAAATAAGGTTTCAGGGGTCACAACCCTAAATACCTTTTTTCATCTTCTTCTCCAGTAAGAAAAGCAAACAAGCTGAGAAAATTTATTATAACAATACAAATCCTGAATGGCTCGATGGGCTTATGGCATGGCATGGCGTCCGGCGTCCGTCCATCCGTCCGTCCATCCGTCTGTCCGTCCATCCGTCCGTAAACTTTTCGCTTTTTCAACTTCTTCTCCAGAACCAATAACTCCACAGAGCTGAAATTTTATGTGCAGAATCCTTGGCCAATGGGGATTCTAAATTGTAGATTTCGTGACCCCATGACCCCAAATGGGGTCACAGGGGTCAGATCCTTAAAAACCTATTTTCATCTTCTTCTCCAGTTCCAAAAGGTCTAGAGAGTTGAAAAGTTGTTTGCAGACTCCTTGGCCAATGGGGATTCTAAATTGTAGATTTCGTGACCCCATGACCCCATGACCCCAAATGGGGACACAGGGGTCACATGTTTAAAAAGCTATTTTCATCTTCTTCTACAGTTCCAACAGGTCTAGAGAGCTGAAAAGTTGTGTGCAGACTCCTTGGCCAATGGGGATTTCAAATTGTAGATTTCGTGACCCCATGACCCCAAATGGGGTCACAGGGGTCACATCCTTAAAAACCTATTTTCATCTTCTTCTCCAGTTCCAAAAGGTCTAGAGAGCTGAAAAGTTGTGTGCAGACTCCTTGGCCAATGGGGATTCTAAATTGTAGATTTCGTGACCCCATGACCCCAAATGGGGTCACAGGGGTCACATCCTTAAAAACCTATTTTCATCTTCTTCTCCAGTTCCAAAAGGTCTAGAGAGCTGAAAAGTTGTTTGCAGACTCCTTGGCCAATGTGGATTCTAAATTGTAGATTTCGTGACCCCATGACCCCAAATTGGGTCACAGGGGTCACATCCTTAAAAACCTATTTTCATCTTCTTCTCCAGTTCCAAAAGGTCTAGAGAGCTGAAAAGTTGTTTGCAGACTCCTTGGCCAATGGGGATTCTAAATTGTAGATTTCGTGACCCCATGACCCCAAATGGGGTCACAGGGGTCACATCCTTAAAAACCTTTTTTTATCTTCTTCTCCAGTTCCAAAAGATCTAGAGAGCTGAAAATTTGTGTGCAGACTCCTTGGCTAATGGGGATTCTAAATTGTAGATTTCGTGACCCCATGACCCCAAATGGGGTCATGCTCTAAAAGCAATATCATTTTGCTTGTTCACAATGTATTACTTAGATATTTAACCTTAGATAATAAATCAATAAAATCCTGATGAGCTACAGAGCCCATGGCTCTATTTTTAAAACAAATGTTAAAGAGGATTATCCGAAATGTCTGTTTTTATTTCCCTTATCAATGGCCAGACGGACCTAACGAGCTGGTTAAGATTGGTATGTACTCCATATGACGGGTGTTGTCATACAGCTTTAAATAGTCGTGTGTCGTGTTCCAGGACGAGATAGCTTCAATTGTGTTTTGCATGGATATACTATAGTGTTATGAAACTCAAAATGTTATCGTTTGACTCTTTTCAAACCAAAGCAAACTTTAAATAATCAATGTCGTTTGTTCACATTGTATTTTGTTATTGATAGTACCCTAAACAAATTGTAGTTTTTAGTTTTTGTAGCTTTACACGTTGATTTATTATTATAGATATGTTCAGTCTTTCAGATAAATTATACTAGTGTAGCGACTAACATTTCTGCATGTTTTCGGTTATACATAGAGGATACTAAACGACCTTCTATTTAATACCATTTTTATTAAACGAGCTTATGATTTTGTATAAAACGAGCGAAAGCGCGTTTGATACGAAATCATTCACGAGTTTGATAAAAAATGGTATTAAAAGGAAGGAAGTTCAGTATTCTGTTTATTACTCGCCCACCTATAATCCAGCGAAATAGTAGCTCTGAAATTATGATTCCCTTAAGTCCTATGTCATTGTGACGACGTTACTTCCATTGTGACGTCATAACCCCAAACTATTGTGACGTCATATGCGCGGCGGTATTACACTAGTTTAATATTGCCGTATAAATATTGCACTGCAGTATCTTACACGGGCGAGTAATAAGACGTGGTATTACACTAATTTGTTAACAATAACTGATGCTTTGCTATCATTCACACTTTCTGTAAGGAAAAACTAGCACATTCCTTTTGTAGCATAAAGAAACTCTTGTAAATCTACAGTTACCCTTCCCCAGTTCATTACTCGTGCAATTAAAACTTCTTTATACAACATCCTAAAAATATTTCTGGACAGTTACGTCTTACATATAGCAGTATTTCGGAGAATATACTTATTCCGTTATCCTAAACATTGAAAAGGATGATATATATACTCCGAAACGTTGTGCATGTTCACAACAAAGAAGCTTTTTCCACGAAATCTTGCTTTTTGTATTCCACTTCTAAATGCCCTGTACAGATTACTACTACCTCATTCTATGTTCATGGAAGTATGTTCTCAATATCATTTTGTAGGAAATATTGATATATTTATTTTAAAAACTAAAACAAACAAACATATTTGGATTTGCAGATTACACTAGGACAGCCATAGCCTTCACTATCATTGGCATATGCTTGATGGCCATTGGTCACATCTTTGCTTTCTATACACTGAGACATCCACGGTACATCTATAAACGTCTGACTGCACTGCTTCACTTTATGACAGGTAAGTGAACGCCTTTCCAATCTGTGTGAAAAGGTCATCTGTAAAATATTTGGTAGTCTACTATTTGTAACTGAATAACGATGACAGGTCTACTCATTGTCTATCTCAGGAACAATTGACTGCATCAAGTGCTGAAATATTGTCTGTAGTTTTAAAGCATCTTGTGTATTTTTAATAAATGACAAAAACATACTGTTGCGATACTAGTGTGATGTCAGTTGTAATGTGATAATACGATGACATTTGCCTGTTCTAAATCTTGCTCTATAATTTCAGCTGCTTGTATCTTGGTTCTGAATGAAGTGTTCTCCAGAAGTGTTGAACGGGAAATGCAAGCCACACCAAATGAATATCCCCAGGGTACGAAATCCTCTTATGGGTTTTCATACGTACTGTCCTGGATTGTGTTTGTTCAGTATGTGGTTGCTGGCTGTATCTTCCTGTTTCTCTCACACAAGAGGAAAGCAGAAATGGCAGACACTGTGGATGTGATGGCTGAACATGACGAACCCCTGCAGCTGGGAAGAGTGTGAAGTGAATAGTACCGCTTATCATGAAGAGAACAACCACCTTTTGGTTTTGATGGATTCACATGCAAAATAAAGTCGAACAACTGATCTTCCAAGTGCCCAATGAGAAGAACTACAGGCCTTATTTAACCGAACCCACTCTCAGACGTTGCATATGAAAACGTACTAAGCATCGATATGAGCAGCCGATCATCGAGTCAGTGGCATTGGTAGTGGATAGGAATAAACGACATATGGATTTCTTGCAAATTAGAGATCGTTGGTGGTATTATCCACAAATTATGCAAATATTGTGAACTGAAACAACTTCGTATGCAGGGTGACCTCACAGATGCAAGCAATTTGGATCATCTCATGACTGAAGTGATCATCTCATGACTGAAGTGATCAACTCATCGAAACCTAGATGAAGTATTCCCTGGATGTATTTCAACTGGAGTCGGTTGATTATACCAAGAAGTTGATTCGAATATGACGTCAGTGAACTTCCTGTTGTCCAAACTGACGCTCAAATGTGTTAATCATATTTAACCGGAAATGACATCATTGTTTTTTTCCCTATGTCGAATGGTGCTTTCCTTTTGTGATATTGAAGTTTAATGAAGCCTCTGTTTTGAATGCTTACAATCTCACGGTTGTAATGTGTAGAGTAGTTGTGCTAACTGTTATTCCAAGGCTTCCATTTGTACCACTTATCAAATACCCTTTTATCCAACCGTATGCTTCAGAGGTGACTGATATACTTTGATTTATATATGTTATTTTTATTTGTGCATCAGTTACAAATTCCGATTTGGTTCGAAAAACAATTAAAACTGTTTGGCCATCTGTCGTGATTAGTTTGTGTAAAGTCCAATATTTAAAATCTCCAATGACCAGAATACATGTATGGGCTATTTATACTTACTTGTTTATTTACATGTGTATTTGATGTATCACACGGCAGGGAATTATTTGCGATAAGTTTATTCCACACTGGATTATCAAAGAGTTGAGTTGTACATTTTTGACTTGATATATCTATTTTCTTCATCGTACTTGTGAAGATATTTCACACAAAGTAATAAGCTATTTCGTCTGTATCGACCAATGAAAAACTACTGCATAGTTTGAGTTAAGAGTAAATAGATATATGAGTAGGAATAATATAGTAATTATAATAAAGTTATTTTTAAAAAAATAATAATAATAGTTGCCTCGTAATGTTGGATTTTTAGCTCATCAGGCCTGAAAGGCCCGATGGGCTTATGGCATGGCATGGCGTCCGTCCGTCCGTCCGTAAACTTTTCGCTTTTTCGACTTCTTCTCCAGAACCAATGACTCCACAGAGCTGAAATTTTATGTGCAGACTCCTTGGCCAATGGGGAGTCTAAATTGTAGATTTCGTGACCCCGTGACCCCAAATAGGGTCACAGGGGTCACATGCTTAAAAACCTATTTGCATCTTCTTCTCCAGTTCAACAAGGTCTAGAGGCTGAAAAGTTGTGTGCAGACTCCTTGGCCAATGGGGATTCTAAATTATAGATTTCGTGTATTTCTTGAGCTAACTTAGATATTCAACCTAAGATAAAAAAAAATCTATGAAATCCTGATGAGCTACATGGCTCTATGTTTCATAATTTGCACATTCACTGGCTAATGTAATGGAAATGTCTTACTAACCTTGTCAATATTTCACCACCACAATGATGGTATTCGTCTTTATCTTTGTTCATTGTAAATGCTTTCAAACTCTGCTTTAATATCATGTTTTACCTCCTGTAAATATTACTGCTATGTTTCATAAATTGCATCTATTCGATCAGTCGATTTGGACCATAGGATTTAATAATGCGCGTCATTAGACAGTTTGTTAGTGTAATGGTTTTATTCAATTACCTTAGATGTGAATATGAATACTCCCTTACCTACATTCAAATATGCATACTCTATTTCTCATGTCTTCTCTCACCAGAAGCTAGTTTGTTATCCACACAGCGGTATGAGACAGTGACGATGTAAGTGTTCTACTACTTACTATCATCTCTGTAGTTCATTTGACAAATTGTACTCACTTTGATCAATATTAATTGCATGACAAGATACTCCAATACTTTCTTTCCGAATAATTGAAAACAATTAAAAGTAAGAGAGTCTTACATAAGCTGAAAATTCAACACTTTATAAAGTTTAGTTAAATATTTGCAGTACAGTCGGAATACTTCTAAATATCATACTGATTTAATGTACCGCCGACACTAAAGTAATAGCCGCATTAAAATAGTTAGCAATTCAATAATTATTCATTATTTTCTCGTAATCTGTTTAGTTCATCAAGTCTATAAGGTCAAGTGAACTTATTGCATGGACCGTTAACATTCAACATCAGAGATGAAAATTATGCTGAACTTGATGCGGTACAGGGCCGGTACCACAGAGCCAATCGGTCTAATTGTAACTCATCAGACTTGAAAGGCTTATGGCTTGGACCATGGCTTACTTTTCACATTTCACATACCCCAGAATCTCTGCACCCCTAGCTAACGTTTTGTGGGAAAATACCTGGCATCTAATTGATAAATGGTTGTATATTTGGTCCCGAAGATGGGAATGATTGGTTGGAGAGGACTGTCCTTCAAGGAAGAGAGTGGGTATGGGAAGGGGGATGTCTTAGCACTTCTATGAGACATATATTCCAAGCTATTTTATTTATTTTATTATATTGACATTTAAGTTTTTACTACTGTATTACGTGGTATATTTATGTTCTCGTTCTTCAACCACTAGAAATAAACCATGCAAATCCTGATGAGCTACAGCGCGATTGATTTATTTTTCCATATGCCTATACGTTTCCGTGCTGAAACATTTATTCACCATTTAAAAGTATTCAGATCGACGCGTTACTTAAGTCAGCATTTTCAAAGTATTTGCATTTGCTGACATTAATAATGTTTATGCAACTGTACACGTTATATAAAGACTGCTCAGCTATTCAAGCATATTCCATGATTATCTTTTAATAGGGCTTATGCAAAAGCAAAACGATTCGATTTGTTTTCATTAAGCATGATCACTTTACTAATTGGAAATTTGAGAATATTCAAATTCCAATTGCTTCAATATGGCACTCTAGGTATACACGAGGCTTCCTACACACTTATATATGCACTTTTTACGACGACCTTACCTTATATGGCACGCCCCATATCCTCAATCCAGATCTCTATTTTGTTACTGTTTGATATTTAATGTTGTGTCCTTTACACATCGAATAAACAATGAACACCCAGTTACTTGTTTCTCTTTATTTGTTGAAAGGATTTTATACACAGAAATAGTGCATAGTCACAGCAAATAAGTGAATACAAGATTGTTGTTCTGTGTATGGTGATGTTATAATGTAGTTATAACTCAGGGACTATTGTGAGCAACTGAGACAAGTTAGGACAAAATAGATATTTAGCTATATATAGGAGAACAGTCTCCATTTGCCTGCACGACTGCCGCAATCCTTCGGCACATGCCCCAGGAAAGATTTTGAAACTGCATCTTGGATAATCTACATTCCTCGTGTACTGCTACATTAGATTCCTCAAGGTTCTGTACCGGGGTCATGTTGGTGCACACTGCCATCGACCATGTTTCAAATGCGCTCAATTTGGTTTTAGGTCAGTCAGTCAAAAAAGTCATATGTACATGAACTCCTGAAAAAAATTATTTAGATAAAATGTCTATACAAGTTCAGATATTTGACTACAATGAGGCTAACACAAAGAGGCTGTAATCATATTTTATTCGGTTTAATAGATTTGTCCTGCCTCGCTATAGTTCAAGGTACAATCTTCTGTTTCACTGTCATAGATCTACATGTATTGAACCTCTGGTAGTCCCGCTATATATCTACATGTATTGAACCTCTGGTAGTCCCGCTATAAATCTACATGTATTGAACCTCTGGTAGTCCCGCTATAGATATACATGTATTGAACCTCTGGTAGTCCCGCTATAGATCTACATGTATTGAACCTCTGGTAGTCCCGCTATAGATCTACATGTATTGAACCTCTGGTAGTCCCGCTATAGATCTACATGTATTGAACCTCTGGTAGTCCCGCTATAGATATACATGTATTGAACCTGTGGTAGTCCCGCTATAGATCTACATGTATTGGACCTCTGGTAGTCCCGCTATAGATCTACATGTATTGAACCTCTGGTAGTCCCGCTATATATCTACATGTATTGAACCTCTGGTAGTCCCGCTATAGATATACATGTATTGAACCTCTGGTAGTCCCGCTATAGATCTACATGTATTGAACCTCTGGTAGTCCCGCTATAGATCTACATGTATTGAACGTCTGGTAGTCCCGCTATATATCTACATGTATTGAACCCCTGGTAGTCCCGCTATAGATCTACATGTATTGAACCTCTGGTAGTCCCGCTATATAGATCTACATGTATTGAACCTCTGGTAGTCCCGCTATATATCTACATGTATTGGACCTCTGGTAGTCCCGCTATAGATCTACATGTATTGGACCTCTGGTAGTCCCGCTATAGATCTACATGTATTGAACCTCTGGTAGTCCCGCTATAGATCTACATGTATTGAACCTCTGGTAGTCCCGCTATAGATCTACATGTATTGAACCTCTGGTAGTCCCGCTATAGATCTACATGTTTTGAACCTCTGGTAGTCCCGCTATAGATATACATGTATTGAACCTGTGGTAGTCCCGCTATAGATCTACATGTATTGAACCTCTGGTAGTCCCGCTATATATCTACATGTATTGAACCTCTGGTAGTCCCGCTATAGATCTACATGTATTGAACCTCTGGTAGTCCCGCTATAGATATACATGTATTGAACCTCTGGTAGTCCCGCTATAGATCTACATGTATTGAACCTCTGGTAGTCCCGCTATAGATCTACATGTATTGAACCTCTGGTAGTCCCGCTATAGATATACATGTATTGGACCTCTGGTAGTCCCGCTATAGATCTACATGTATTGGACCTCTGGTAGTCCCGCTATAGATCTACATGTATTGAACCCCTGGTAGTCCCGCTATAGATCTACATGTATTGAACCTGTGGTAGTCCCGCTATAGATCTACATGTATTGAACCTCTGGTAGTCCCGCTATAGATCTACATGTATTGAACCTCTGGTAGTCCCGCTATAGATCTACATGTATTGAACCTCTGGTAGTCCCGCTATAGATCTACATGTATTGAACCTCTGGTAGTCCCGCTATAGATATACATGTATTGAACCTCTGGTAGTCCCGCTATAGATCTACATGTATTGAACCTCTGGTAGTCCCGCTATAGATCTACATGTATTGAACCTCTGGTAGTCCCGCTATAGATCTACATGTATTGAACCTCTGGTAGTCCCGCTATAGATCTACATGTATTGAACCTCTGGTAGTCCCGCTATAGATCTACATGTTTTGAACCTCTGGTAGTCCCGCTATAGATCTACATGTATTGAACCTGTGGTAGTCCCGCTATAGATCTACATGTATTGAACGTCTGGTAGTCCCGCTATATATCTACATGTATTGAACCTCTGGTAGTCCCGCTATAGATCTACATGTATTGGACCTCTGGTAGTCCCGCTATAGATCTACATGTATAGAACCTCTTGTAGTCCCGCTATAGATATACATGTATTGAACCTCTGGTAGTCCCGCTATATATCTACATGTATTGAACCTCTGGTAGTCCCGCTATAGATCTACATGTATAGAACCTCTGGTAGTCCCGCTATAGATCTACATGTATTGAACCTCTGGTAGTCCCGCTATATATCTACATGTTTTGAACCTCTGGTAGTCCCGCTATAGATCTACATGTATTGAACCTTTGGTAGTCCCGCTATATATCTACATGTATTGAACCTCTGGTAGTCCCGCTATAGATCTACATGTATTGGACCTCTGGTAGTCCCGCTATAGATCTACATGTATTGAACCTCTGGTAGTCCCGCTATAGATCTACATGTATTGAACCTCTGGTAGTCCCGCTATATATCTACATGTATTGAACCTATGGTAGTCCCGCTATAGATCTACATGTATTGAACCTCTGGTAGTCCCGCTATAGATCTACATGTATTGAACCTCTGGTAGTCCCGCTATAGATATACATGTATTGGACCTCTGGTAGTCCCGCTATAGATCTACATGTATTGAACCTCTGGTAGTCCCGCTATAGATCTACATGTATTGAACCTCTGGTAGTCCCGCTATAGATCTACATGTATTGAACCTCTGGTAGTCCCGCTATGACTCCGATGGAAATTGATGATAACAGCTTGACAGTAATTTTCCTCTCGGATCATCATAAAATCACTCGAGACAGACAAGGTATTTCTACATTTGATATGACGGAAGAGGGACATAATAGTCTTTCACTTTCATGTACAAAATACCTTCTTTTTATACTGAGATATCATGCGCTTACTGCCGAAAACACTAAACTGAGAGAAAGGAAACCTAAATGCAACAATAGTCACAATATTTAAAATATAGTTGCAAGATTCTGCACATAAATGATTCAATTATTTGAAATACAATGAACTAATACATCTTTCAAATGTTAGTATGCATCTTTTTGAAAAAGCTGCAAGTTTATAACGTCCCTAAGATTAATGATACCCAATATGTACATCTCAAATCAAAGAATTGTACAGAATATCAAAGTGGCGGCTAAACCACGAGAGCTACAACTTTGTCATGTTTTACTTTTTTTGCTCGTATCGTATTGCGCATCTTTTGTGAAGAAAATTGATTTTCCTCATGTTAACAATTTTCTTTATTTTGACCGGAAATGACTGTTCGCGAGCGATTTTATTATTGATTCATAAAGACCATAGTCCTGTCTTACTCTCCTGTAAAAATCTTTGAATTCGATGAGTAGGGTTTTGAGTTATCTACCCTTGAAATTTGCGATTTTCGAAAATTGCCTGATTTTGAAAGGCCACTGTGAAAAAATATTATGAAATCCTTACAAAATCGAAAATCTCGTTATTCACCAATGCTTTAGTTGCACATATATGCAAGTTTCAGCAATAAGGAGCTATTAACTTCAGAGGAGTCAGTAAAAATTAAAAAGTGTCTAAAATCAAAATGGCGGCTTAACCACGTGACCGACTAATTCGTCATGGTGCATTTTGAAAAATTTTCCCATGTTAAAAATCGAAATTTGGATTCGAACTGGACCATTAAAGCCTGGGCCGTTTGGGTCGAAATCTTAGTTTCGCAACTAGACCGTAAGGACTATAAGTATGTACAGTTTGGTTGCATTAGCTTCGACCGTTTTGGCTGAATTTTGTTCACAAGATCCGTGGAATACTAATAAGAAAAAAACACGCCAATAACAATACAGATTCAGTCAAATGGCTGAATCCTTAATAATATTAATTTTCATTTGATAAATTAATTGTTTTATAAGCCCAGTCCCTCTTCCTTCCGGTTGTACTGACACATACAAGTGTGATGTGATATACCGTTTTCACTCTAAGAACACTATTTAAATGTATATTTGCCAACAGCGAACAATCATTCCAAAGAGATTAAAGTTTTGTGTAAATATCTATTTTATATATGAGGATATCAAACCATTATATGAAGATCAAGTCTGTAATTAACCGTGTATTGATGTTGTTTCCTGCTGTGACATTTAAAGGGATGTAAGTTAAGTACTGGAACCAGTGCTTCCAGTTGTAGGTAATTTGTTTTTTGAAGCGGTATTTCTGGTCAAAGTTAACAACATAGTGTTTTGGTTTAGATTAAAACAAAATGGATATATTTGCTATTTATTTGGACAATGGTTAAATGAATAAAGTACACTGCATCCTGGACGCTTCTTAGTAGGTACGTCTTAGTGCACATATCATGTAATTTAATGTAATGTCTTTGAAATATCGTATCAGACAAAATGATGTTTGGCCAGATAGAATATGTCATCGAACTTCAAAAATCTTAAATGTAGACATTTGATTAATTGAATATACTGTCTACATAAATAACGTTCCTGTACCTAAATTTGTTGACGCGTCTTTATTGCAGGGCGTCATAAAACAAGCCACAAATGCCCTTTTTGACTATCTTTTCTCGTCTAGTCTAGACGATTTTTGAATTCTTAAAACGTGTGTTTCTAGGAAATCTGAACAGATAATATAATGAAATTGCAAATGTAATCTTTTTGACTTCTAAAGAAATGATGTAACTCTGTTTCTTTCGTGTTTATCGCTCAGAGATCGAATTATCTTGTGGTTTGAATGCATGGTGGCAGTTCTTTTGCGGTCGAGTATTGATGAAATGAAATTAAATAGTTTTAAATGACCGAGAGATTACGGGTTTAAATAAATGAAAATTGTAATTCACATTGGGGACACTATTTCATTGATAACATTATTACGGAAGCGTATTAGTGTCACGATGAAAAAAAAAAAATTGTGATACTATCTCCTACGTAGGACATAGTATCTCCTACGTAGGACTTAGTATCTCCTACGTAGGACTTAGTATCTCCTACGTAGGAGATACTATGTCCTACGTAGAAGATACTAAGTCCTACGTAGGAGATACTAAGTCTAGCAGATAGTTTGACAGATTTTTTTTCACCGTGACACTAATACGCTTCCGTACATTATTAACCTGAAAATGACATATGAATCACAACTTTATATTTAATTTAACCACACATATATTACAAACTGTATCATGTAAAGGGAAATGTCTCTCTAATTTTTACTATTTTATCTAATATTGCAAAGAGGCAGAATTACAAACTTTAAAATATATATGTATTGACGACATGTCTAGGAATCCATGTTTGAAACAAACAGCAGGAGTTCCGTATCTATAAAATGCAGCTGATGTAGATTGTGATAGTTGAACGTTGTTATATTTGGGATCTCACTATAGTAAATGATGGATTTACGTTTCAAAAAGCGATTGAAGATTTACTATGAGGCCACAAGGTAGTTAGAATGAACCCTTATTTTCTAAGAGTCTGAACAAGTCTACAAAGACAATACAGGGGTCAATTCCTGCAAATTAAGACATATCAGAGGCTCAAGTTTGGGAATTTCACAAATAAGGTAATTTCAGAGACTAAATATTACTACATGTTTAAAATTTGAAAATTTAAAAAGAATCCAATTAATAATCTAAATGTTAGTCGAGTCAGCAACTTGTACCAGATTAGTGATGTTGATATTTAGAAATATAAGTATTCCCATTTATCGAGGATGCACGCTATTCGATTTCATGTTTGTTCCCGACATTCTTGAGCTCCTTTACGGCTCTGGCAGCTTAAACATGTGCGCTTCTCGTCCCCACCTGTGTAACATATTCTCTACAAATAAACAGTGACGTAGGTCATACAGCACTCTAACGTGAGTTAGATGGGAAGACTTGTTCACTGATGGTGTTTTCTTTCACTCACACAATATCCTGACTTAGAATTATCTGAACTCTAGTTAAAGGATATAGTGTGGTAAAAGGAAAGTACATGTACATGTACGTACTTTTCGTATATTTCAAGTATATGCTATCGCTTTCTATAATCATGCATCTGCTGTTTCAAAACAGGATCTATGTGTGTGAGTGTTACTCTGCATATCTCTGAACAAATTTTCAAAAATGCATGTTCACAATTAAGCTTTAGCCGTGTATGAATATTATGGAGGCATATCGATATAAGGCACATAAAATGGCTATATAATAAAACATTTCAAGCACATGACCAGAAGTACCTGAGGTCTTATAAACATGTATTTAATATATTTCGTTTAAGAGTCAAACCATGTTACTGTTAAATGAAAATAAAGATTGTCATGACAAACATGACTTAAAATTTAGCATCAAAACTAAACATCAGAGAAGGGGATTAAACATAACTATTATATCTGTATTTTTACTTGCATATATTCAGGCCTCGATTAACCGAACATCGTATGTTCGGAAACCCGTCCATCCTCACAGTAGCATTTCAAATTTTCTCTGTGCAGTTCTATGCAAAGGATGGTTCGGTTATCCGCACGAATTGATATCCGGGCGACCTTTAACTGTAACACAATCGTGCGGATAAACGAGGTCTGACTGGACATGCCATTAAGTGAACAAATATAACATTCTTATATTTGGTATCACATATGACAATGTTACATGGTATTTTATGTTGAACCAGGAAATTAGTCCTTATGAGGTTGAAGTTTCATGACATTCTGACGTTTAATGTGTTATCCTTGTAAACGTTAACCAGCACTAGAGTTGCTGGTGGTGTTTTTTTAAGATTAGGACTGACGTCAGAAGTACTATATATCAACATGAAAACAGTGGGCGTCTCTACGAGATGACAAGGTATTACCAAAAGAAACTATTGAGGAACATTGGTTACTAAGGTTATATCTTGTAGAGTGCATGCTTGTATCACCGAACTGAAAGAAAACTCCAAAGATGAAGCAAAAACATTTGGTTATGGTTCGTACGTGAATGTATGAATGCATGATTATTGATAATAATGATAGTGTACTCATCTTAGAAATGAAACACTCGTGCTTGAAATCATAAAGATATCTTATTCCTTTAATGTTCAAATGTAGGACACCATCCATGTACATAAACAAGATATTTCTGGATGATAACTTCTTTATTGTGTAGATTCACGACGTTTCGGAGTGTAGGTGGAATTATGGAGTGGCATTTACTCCTAAATGTATATGTATTCCACTTCTAAACATTCCCTCAAAGACTTGATAACCCTTGTAACGAACTGGTGATTTGATAAAGAGGCTGCTGCACGTTTTCTTATGGAAATAAAGAGATCACAAAAAATGACAAAAATGTTAGCATTTGCAAAACAATTCTACTCAATACAACGAATGGTTATGATTCAATTAATCAACTAGGATCCATATCTCCCATCACCAAATTAGTAAAACGTGTTCACACGTAAACGGGCGCTAGAAGTGTTGGTTTTATATACTTGACACCGTTTTCTACGACTTCGGATAATCGGGTATTTCAATGGGTTGGTCTGTAGAGATATACTGCATATTTTTTCTTGTTATAGATGACAAATTGAACATATAACAAAGCACACAAAAAGTGTTACCGTCCCTTTAACATATTAGAAAATGATTAATGCGATTAACTAATAGACAGTCATATGGCGTGTCTATAGCTTAATTATCCTGGTCATACTAACTGAGAGGGAAGCACTGATTAATATTCTGTAGTAATCAGAATTAATGGCTTCAATTTAGAGATCACTGCTGCTAAGTGATCATAAGACGCATGGGAATTGACACTGATATATTGAATTCATTGTAAGTAGTACATGTGTCGGATTTAGTCGAATGTAGAGAAAAGGCGAAAATAAACATTTTCAAATGTCACGGCAGTGTCAGTGTGGAAGAAGAACTTCCATGCAGTGGATGGCCGGAACATTTCAGGACGATGTAACACTGAAACAAATGCTATACAGCATCCATTGTAAAGCATATAAGTCCTATTTCAATTTATCCTTCTAGTTGTGAAATAGAGTCAATGATACAATAAAATCAATGGTATCTTGGGGAAAGAAAGATAACAAAAACTCTGATTGATTTCATTATGTCACTACAGTTTCGATCGCTTTTAATAGGGAAGTGTCTTCTCTTCGCGGGTTTGTTCTAATGTTCGATTTCAAAGGGGGGTGACCCCCGGGCTTTAGATGCGAAAAGTACAATCGACCTTTGAAGGGAGTCAAGTAAGATAAGGCTGCATGCGTGTGGTGTCTCAGGTGTCTTGTTATTTCTTCTTGTCAATGACCCTTTACTTTACCTTTTGGAAGCATCCGATCCAGCAAACAGTTGTCTGAACAGACTCAAACAATACAGTGAGATTCAACTCCATTGAAATCAAATTGTACAGATGTTCTTACCAGATGGAATGGTTAAAGTTCCCGAGAATGTTCCAATGAAAGGCACACTCATGGGTTTGATGTGACCTTAACGCAGCAACCAATAATTTAGTGGGTGTATTTATTAGATGCGGTATAATAATAAACGTATATAGAGCACATCGATTAATTACTCTTACTCATTTGTGTGATTACTGTCATATTACAAAAGTTGCAGGCCCAATGGTGATATAATTGCTTCCCACTCACCACAGTAAATGTTCCCTGTAGACCTCCAGCATCTATAGTTACCATTTACCCGCACCAGGATGTACAGCCTTTCATAATTATCAATCAGTTAATTGAAGCGTTTTATGTTGCTTGGCGGTCTTTTGGTTCGGGTGTTACTATGACTGTAACAATGGTGTTTTATCAAATGAGGTATACCAATGATTATATATTGCATTAATAATGTTAAAATGCTTTTTTCTGTGATGATTTGGTATGGACGCGTTATGGACGCGTTATGCTCTTCATCCCACTGGCAGTGACTAGTTAAGATCTTTTATTTATGAACTTACGACTACTGCACTGAACTCAATTGTGACAAAGCCTTTGTTACAATAACATAATAAAATTTCACTATTATCTTCCACAAGTGTATTAGCATTTAAATCGTGATATGATCGTTTCTTTACAGGTAATGAATTAATAGTTATGTAATGATACAATAACCCGGACGATATTTGACAATGCCAGTGTTGTTAGACTAAGGATTTAAGACGGATTCAAACGAAAAGTAACTAGTTACAGGAAATGACAATTATTTTACAATTACTTAATAAATATAAAGAAGGAAAACTATCTGTCGTTCCCTGTCACGTGGTGGTTATTGTATAACCCTAAAATTTATTCAGCTGTTTCCTAAAAAGGACATCCGACTTGTATGCTACGGCTCCATTTCTTTACACAGCACATTTCTTTAAAATTGGTATATTACGAGAATATTTGTCTCAACTATAACATATCTGTATAGTCTGTTAAATAGCAGTTCTGTTTCCTGAACTTGCATTGATGTCTTAGATTATGTGTCTTGTCTGACAGATACAGAACAGAAATATGTTCGTTTTCTTTAAAGCACAGCATAGCATTGGAAATCAATGAATTAAAGGTACCAGACAGATTACTAGTGTTGATCCACTTTTATTTTGTCCCTAGATCTCTAGAATCGTATCAACGCGAAAACTAGCCAGATTACTTTGCACTTTTGCATTATAAGAAGACAGGTGAGTGTTCCATAACATAATCTGATGGCATACCTCATTGTATAGTAATTGTATATATAATTTTGGCAGCTCTTTGAAGTGACCAGGGGTCAATATTTTCAAAACTACTTTTTTTTATTTTCTTCTGTGACATATTCATTAAGTGATCAACAGGGTCAAACATACGTCATATATTTCCGGTTATACTCATTTAATGTATTTGTGATGAAATTGCTGTCATTTAATTGATATGAAAACTTTTATTCGAAAATTATTTAAATTTGAATTTTCAAAAGTTTACCCATTCTGTCTATTTTATTGTGTCAAATTTCACAAACATGCACCACTGATGTGACGATCAAAGGAGATGTTTGTGAATGTTTTATTCATAGATATTTGATGATTCATTGTCATTGTATGTGATGTAGTTTTATTGGGGTTACAACGGGCGTTATATAAATATTTGCACTAAAATACACTTGTAGGTGAACAAACTTTCGGTACGCAGCTGTATATGGTTGCTGCTTTATATCTTTGTATCTTAGTATCAATACATGGCATATGAAATTATTGATTTCGTTTTACCGATGCCTTGCTCTAATTTACCAACAGAACAGTCTGTACGACTAGTCTAGGTTACTACGGTATACTTCTAGCTATATTGATTGCGTGAACATAGCAAGAGATTTGATGAAGATTAAGTCATCGGGACCTTGCAACTTATTGATTCTTGCTCTCTGTCAAACTAACTCATATTGACAAATTGAATGGTTTATCCTCGGTCGAGAGGATCATTTTTACAATTCCACCATGTAAAGGTTGTAGATATCGTGACATTGCCATGTTCTCTTTGATGTACATGAAGTGTACTGTATTTGTCATGCTTCTTACATGGGAGATGGTCTCGTGGAATTGTACATATTGACAGTTGGTTATTTATACTGGTTTTATTCTATAATGCAGTGCAATAATACAATGAATAGACAGACAACTGTTATTGTTCTTCAAATGTTGAATGATTTGATATTATTTTGGTATTTAAAGTGATATTTGTGTAGTGGCTATACTGGGTATATTGGTGATGCTCATGTTTAATTATGCTTATGAATATGAACATTTCATTTTGATATTATAAAAATGTGTTATATAATATAAACTTGTAAATAAAACTAAACTAGGCAGGTTCAAGTGTTTGTATATGTTACAGAGACCACAAACGGTATTCGCTCTAAATCAATGGAACCAGAGACAAACACTGCCGTTTCTATCAACTCATTATTTTGGGAGAGTTAGACACCTATGCATCGAGAGTACACTGTATTTTAAAAAGCAGAATAACACAACAAAGGCATTAAATACATCTGCAAACTTTGGAACATGGGTGTTAATTAATACAAGTGAGTTACAGATAAATCTCTAGAAAATGTTTTCTACGAATTTAGTTTATCAACAGACACATGCGTGTATACTACACAAAAGTCTGGACATTATTGTGTCCCACATCGAAATTGATTTTGTAAGGATGGCAAGCCATTAGTAGAAGATCAAGCCTGGAGTTTATTGTGTATTGATTTAGGTTCCCGCTGTGACATTTAAACAGGTATAGCTAGTCAGGATAAAACACTACTTGAAATGCTTCACGTATAATTACTGGGTTTGAAGCATCGTATTTGTTTGAGTAACCATCATATACTTACTTATATATGTTAAATGGAAAGGAAACGTTTTACTATAAGACTTATATTATATACATACATGTAGTACATTCTGTTTGAACGTAATTACATGAGAATATTCAAGATGATCAATTTACAACTACAATGTAAGTTGATCTATAATATCTTACGTGCGTTAAAAAGTAGTCGCTACATTAACCGGATATACATAATTCTTGCTAGTATAGGAACCTAAGCAGGGCCATCAGTTATTATAATTATTGGCAAACCATTTATCAATAGTAGTGTTGCTACAAAATGTTTGCATACACTATTCGATAATCGATATCCGCTAACGAATCACAGGTACCAGTTTATTGTAATTATAATACAGGTGATTGTTTGACAGATACCTAGTGAACATGACTGTGGTGTGTTCCTACCTTCCCCAATAATTGCAAATACATATGAGTTAGACGGACGGACGTTTCAACCAATGAAATGATTAATCTCATAATAAACCCAGGCCAGGAAAATATATATAAGTTGTTTATTTTGTGCAACGTCCGTATTTATAGTCGCATTCATATCACGACGTTTAACTCTTATACTGAAACCATATGCCATCGGTAACAATTGCATTTACTAAATCAGTTATTATTCAAAAGGTACCGGGAAAAGCAATGCATCGACGGCACTAATTGAATGGACTACTACAAAACATAACACTCAGATATTCACATAGTGTATTGGAACGGCGCCGACAAAAGTCATCATGCAATTCCTTGATTTATTCGATCTTCCTTAATGTTCGAGTAATTTGATACAGCTAGCAATTTGGTACGAGAAGTCGACTGTAATAGTGATCAGAAGAAAATGGTGAATGTCAGGCTGATATTAAATGTTCGTTCCTGAAATATACAGCTTTCATGTGGTCACGAGTTTCTCAAGTTTCAAAACGTTCATAATTAGTTGACTGATCTGTTGTACACACTGGATACAACATCATATGCACGGCCACGTTTCTAGGCATGGCATAGTTCAAGGCAATATCACTTTAATTACAAAACTGTAAATAAAATAATCAACGTCGAGCAAATATCCAATTCTTAATTCTGTTTACACTTTTATAACAATCAAATGAAAGAATGCATATGTCGTGCCCAATTCCCGGAATTGCTCATTCCCTGGGTTTGGGCAACAACGTTGCCCAATCCCCGTCAATGGTCGGGGGCTTGCCCAATCCCAGTGATTGGTCAGCTAATCCCTGAGAATGAGCAGTGTTAACGACTGCTCATTCCCTGGGATTGGATGATTACGCTGATTGATTGTATTGCTGGGCTGTGAACTTTACTTAGCCTCTTTATATACTATGTATTTGTCATTTTGCTTCACATAACAGTAGTCAACACGAACACCTTCTCAGTTATTTTAAAATAAGAATATGACATTACAAAAGGCTCACCATAACTGTGGACACGGTGGCGAAAAACGGACTGCGTATGAAGTAAGTAAAACATATGAAAACGTAACAAGAGATCAGATAAAGAGTTTCATTTCTGTGTGCGAGAACTGTCAGTTGAAGAAACCGAAATCATCAAAGGGAGTGATTTTAAAGCCAATTCTTTCAGAAACGTTTCTCTCTCGTTGTCAAATTGATTTAATTGACATGCAAACTGGAACTGGAACTGGTCAGGGCTACAACAAATGTAACTGCAATGGGCAATGTAGCAGCAAGCGTTGCATGTGCTTTAAGGCTGAAAATAAGTGCTCCAGTCATTGCCATCCACGAAATGCTAATGCAAAAATAAGTAGCTGCTTTAACTTTGTTTGAAATTGCTATTTTAAATTGTTTAAATAATTTTCTATTCTAGTCATGAACTATTGTTAAATGTTGTCATTTTTCATTTATTTGTGTAATAAGGATCATTTTAATTACTGTTAATGTCAGAATAAGTTTGGTTTCAAATTTTATTAATAATGTATTTTTAGTACAGTTGTTTTGGTTTTGGATATTTTAGATTGTTTACCTTATACACATTTCAGTCTTAATAATGATTTGCTGTTGATGATCTTACTTTTAAGTTCATTTGTTAAATTTGGATTTTTAAAATTATTAATGTTAGAATAAGTTAAATATTGATAATAATGTGTATATAAATTTTGTTTGAAGTTTTTAATAAATAAATAAAGATTAAGTTCAATTTTAATGATATAGTGTTGCATTTTAACTGCCTGATTACCATGTGTTACATTGTATCAAGAACTGTTTGTACAGAATAAACATTAATCAAGTGTAATAACTGTTGGCTCTCATTTGGTTTATATCTTTATCCTTGCTCATTCCCTGGGATTGGGCAAATTTAAATCTGATTTGCCCATTCCCGGGAATTGGGCAGGGGTGGTTGCCCAAACCCAGGGAATGGGCAATTCCGGGAATTGGGCACGACATATACATATTTTATTCATTAATAATATGCATAGTCTTGATGACAATGAATTCATGTGTCTGAATGCAAATACCCATAAGATCAATACTATTTATGCAGCATCACACGTTAAAGCACGTATTGCGCACTGTGTAAATCAAAGGCGTCACTACAAACGAGTCATGAACCGTCTGACAAAAACCTCTCGTGGAAGAGTGGAGATGTAAAGATTATCGCTGAAAAAGACGAATCTAACTGTAAATAACGAGGAGTTGAATTGACGTAACTGTCGCCTTAATTTGGAAACCATGAGGTGAAAAACGACACAGTTTGGAAGAGAAGAAGAAGAAGAATATACCCTTTCCATCTATTGCACAGGTGCCCGAGTGCACTTGTATATACCATATTGTTTGATTGACATTCTAGACGTTTGCATGGTGAAGAATGAAGACAATATGTATGGATATACAACTTCTTTATTCTACATAGCGACGTTTCGATATACTTACTAATGTCGTTCTTTTACCTTATAGCACTTGATTGGCAACAGCAAACGACCTATGACGACACGTCGCCTTTGAAGAACAAGGTATATATGTAGGTGTATATCTAGTATGATAATGTAATAAACAATGTCTCAGTGTTACCTAAATTCACAATGGACAACAGTGGAGGACCTACAGTGCATCAAATATTTGTCCCGGAGTCAATACCAACAAGAATGTTGAGTAAACTTGTATTCTGAAACATTAAAGGCGTATACAGGGCGTATATGAAATTGACAATGATCTTTCATGATTGAGATTGATGTTGATAAAACGTGAAAGATTCTGACCAAAAAGAAGACATCAATGTGATTATCCGTTTAAGGTCACTGGTCCCTTTTTCTTCTTGTTACACCATATTTCACTTGTGTTCCACGGAAACAGTCTATCATGAACAGAATACGAAATCCAAATAAAACTCAGATTTCTTCAGGGGAGTATTTCGTACATACTTTACTGTTATACCAGCTTACTGTTAAATTTGTTATATACGTTATACGATATACGTTTCAATTATAAAAGCTATTGAGCGAAATGAACACAGTGAATGATCACATCACTTGCATCAGACAACGATATATCTATAATATCGTTTACTGGTTCATATATCAATCAAAGAATATGTGAATTAGGTGCTTTCTTTGTTTGGGGTTTCTTTTATATGATCAATGGTGTTACATCAACTGGCTTATTGATGTAATTTGACTAATTTATATCTCAAAATAGAGAAGTTTAGTTATTTTATTTGCAAAGAAGCGTCAACAACCTTCGATACTGATGTCCTATGTCCTTGCCATGATGTATTTTTTGTTTGGTTTGTAAGTGTTGGTTTTTGGAATCTGTTACTGAGGTGGGATTCCTGTGTTATTACTAGGCTTCGTTGCTGGAGGACGAATTGTTGAGGATGAACGTTAGTGAACGTTAGTATTCTACTGATAGGTTTTTCGGTCAATGGTAAACATGATTATGTGGCCGTTAAAGAGACGCATCACGTTACCTTGAGATGTTCTAGTTTTAATCACACCACTAGCTCTCCATCACGCACCGTCTCAAACGTGGCTTATTGACATACAGTACTCACTCAGTTGATTTTATAATGTCTATGATTTTCAATAGCAAATATCGTAAGTTGTCGATGTCGTAATTTAAACCTGAAGAGTACAGGTGTTTAGTCAGCAGTCAAAGAATACTTCTACATGTTTTTTTTAAATTCTAATTTGTAATTTTAAATTCTAATTTCTTCAAACGTTCTTTGTGATGATACACAACTGTTCAACGACATAAAAGACACATATATTATGTGGAAATTAATAAATGTGCCTGATCCTGCACACATTTACAATATTTTAAACATGGTAGGGGTCATTTTGGTGTAAAGTTCATGTCTTACCCTGTCTTCATTTAAAACCCTTTTTGACTCTCCTAACTCGTCTAATTAAGCAGATATGATAACGACAATTTTGAGAATTCTTTAAACGTGTGTTTCACATGAATATGAACAGATAAAGTTTTGAAATTTAAAGTTTAGTCAAGTTGGCTTCTGAAGACATGATGTATCTCTGTTTCAGTCGTGTTTAATGTTCGTATTGACTTATCAAGCAGTGTGGATTGTGATGTTTCTTTTGCGGTTTAGGGTATGCTTCAAATTAACAACTTTTCACATATATGCAACCATTAACATTTTATTCAAATGAAGCCATACTTAAATAAGAAATAATTTGTTGTTTTGAGCTTTGAGCATGTATTGCACATGGATAAATGCGCATTATAAGTATGCTATTATTATTATTATTATTATCATGATGAAAGTTAAAAAATGAATGTAACAAATGTAATAATTATTTTGCGACGCCACAAATACTAGTGCGTTAACCCTACATTTGTAGAACAGAACTGGATTTTGCAGTCAGGTATATAGTGAAATATTAGCAAGTTCTTGAGAATATACTTAAATTGGTAAGGAATTAACCTCCTAAACATTGAATTACCAAAAACGTGGCGATGATAATTGTTTTAATGTGCTCTGTGGATAGTTAGTGAGATATACATTTTCTGCTTTAGCTATAACAGTATCATATAATAAGTTTGCAGTTATCCCTTCCGCGTTTTTAAATTCTTATAATATGTTTACTTGTTTTCAAATATTCAATGTGTCGATGTCAAACTTCTACATCAACAACTTCAAAATGAACGCCTTGAATCTTTAGAATGTTACTAGTCAATTACACACACGGGGTATTCAGGAAATGTCAGTCTCCTTTATCTTCCATCGGAGGTTTTTATAAAAGCGGGAAACATTTAAAACAAAGATTCGTATACGCTTTGTTTATTTTTCACATTCCCAGTGTAATTGCTTGCTAAATACGTGAAACAAGTGTATTTCAGCCTTTAATTGTTGTGCTTTTCAGCCTGGATAAGAATTAAGAAGAAGCTAAATACTCTATTGCTACAACATTATTAGATGAAACCATAATATTAGCAATCTCATAGAAGCCAAATATTTGGCTCTCTCTCTCTCTCTCTCTCTCTCTCTCTCTCTCTCTCTCTCTCTCTCTCTCTCTCTCTCTCTCTCTCTCTCTCTCTCTCTCTCTCTCTCTCTCTCTCTCTCTCTCTCTCTCTCTCTCTCTCTCTCTCTCTCTCTCTTATCTCTCTCTCTCTCTCTCTCTCTCTCTCTCTCTCTCTCTCTCTCTCTCTCTCTCTCTGGCTATGAAACATTATATAGATATAGAATATTACTGGATATTACGAAGTCGTACTGCAAACAAAATTTCGATTGATGCCTACGGGTAATGTAATTGTTCCATTGAAGATTTAACACTTCCAGTAGCATGGCGCAATTATCTTTAAGCATCCCTGCAGGTGTCTGAGAATTGAAGGTTCTGCAGTCAGTGGTAATTGCAGTGTTAAGAGCAAAGATAATTATCACACATGGTGAAGTGGTAAGTTGTCTGTTGTCGTGTTATATATCTGTATATATATGGCGCATCAAATTGTTGTTCACATAACTTATTGAAAACGTTGATGGTTTGTGTGAGTTGGTGATTCTGAATACTAAACCAGTATAATAATGCAGGTAAGTAATAATCAAGAGAGACTATTTTATTACATCATGATGACCGAGTAGATTTTCAACACACGGTAAGTAGTCCATGAATTAATATAGGGGGCTATAGCCTATTAAAATAACATTGATAATTTAGGTTGCACATTTAACGTCAAAAGTAAAGAGGGTCATAGTACGATGGTTGTTTGTTCTGTAGTTATGCCATAGTTATATCCACGATCATGTTAATATGCAACGATTAATCACAAAAACACATTAAAAATATAGTTCATATATAATATAATTAGAACAAGTCAAGTATGAATGCTTATAGATTATCACTTTCTGAGGAAGCCAAATAATAAAAACAGGTAGAATGAAAAAGTAATTAGTATACACAGAACGTGTGGATGTAGTATTTATATTCGTCTTCTATATGACAATAACTAAGTTCCTAGGGTGTCCAAAGTACATGACAGTGATCAAGCAAACAGTTAGCTACAAGAACATCAATACATCGCCAGATGAAACACCATTTTACAAATGAAATGACGCCTCAATAGATGGACGAATAGAAAGCGCGAAGCTATTGGATTAACTGGTTGATACATGAAACATTCACTGATTTCTACCGACTGCAGTTCCACTGGGAATATGTAGAAGAGAGCGAATCCATTACAGCATCATTTCGTCCTGCAATTCGTGTGATTGGAAAGTATAATTATAAATCATCAATATGAAACGACTGGTTATTTGAATTAATGATCTACTTTGATAATGTGTTGATGATGTGTTGTCTGAGGGTTTGGGACAAGTAACACAATAGAGTCACAAGGTACTGCTGACAGTGTGATCATAACAATGTTGCTTCTGCGATGTACTCATTTGTTACATGAAGTGATTGTTCTTGACAATTCTCAAGATCTTATATATGATGACTTATGAACATGTGATAGAAAGGAATGTTAATAAATGAGTTAATCTCTGATCGTGTGATTTGCTTTAAATAGCAAAACAAGATAATGAATAAATGGAATACCCCATCATATACATGTGGAATGAGATTGTCATTTGCAAACAGAACTATTGTTATTCTAATTTAATGGTTCCTAGTCCTTGACACATGTTGAAATAAATAGTCCTCTTCTGTCGGTAGTATTTTAAAGACATAATCCATTCTGAGTTTGTATAAATTTTAATATTGACTCACTTGAAATATATTTTGCATCATATATTATTCATCACAATAAATCTCCCTTTTCTATTGTATCGCCTTTTGACACATTCACATGAGACATACCTTTCCAGTTAGTATCATCATATTTCATAATGATCTATCACAATTGTGGAAGAAATATGTACAAATGAAATCTCTTTAACAAGACATTATGCCGAGTGGACTCTCTGGTATGTGTTACTATTGCAATTGTAATCCAGCGATTCTGAAAGGCAGTGTGACAAGGGCTGGCGATTTATCTGACTTTACAATACATTATTAAAGTTATGGTACACCCTAGCAAGCCCAATGCAAGAGAGGTCACGATGCATATGAAATGATCACTGTCGAGGCTCCTGCTGTCACACAGGGTCCCCTCTCCCTCCATAGAGGACCTACCAAGACGCAAGCCAATAACAGGTTAATCGTTCTATGTTCTAAATTCACTGAAAAAGACGAAAATTGGAACAAATTACAACACTTACTTTTTAAGATGTATTGACTAAGTCAATTCCACAAAAAACATATATTAACAATAAAGATTACTTCAACGTCAGAACATATCCAAATTTAAAAAAACGATTAGAAATGTTTATTAACAGACATCAGTGAGCCATGGGTACCAATACATACTACCAGTTTTCATATCTGTAAAGATCATGTTTGAAAGCTAGTTTTAAAAGTGCAGATAGCTTCTAATACGTACAGTGTAGATTTCAATGGATTACAGGTACATCCATTCTGTTGTTTGGGGTCACATATGCTAAAAGTTATAAATTGTGCTATGTTATCGAGAAGTACTGACTGTTGCCGAAAATTGTCATTTTGATCTTAGTCGACTCAGTTTACGGACGATATAAATTTTAAAAATATCGTTTTCTGATCGAAAACCGGACAATTCAACGCGTGAAGAGCGCATCAATTAGTCAAACATGATTTTGTAAACCTTTTTTTACAGCAGACTAAAAGTAAACTTTATATAAGTAAAACTTGATGATGTTTGATATGTGTATAATATATATATGTATCACTGTGCATGTGAGTGAAACGTGTTGTTTCGGTTTCTGCACAAGTATAATGATGTTACTCGATTTTAATTGGAAATTAGTAATTCTGATATATTTGGCGATTGGGGGTGAAAATACAAGTTGAGTGAAATTATTTGAACTTATATCAGCACATTTCATATATTGGCATGTATTAAAGCCAATAAAATATTATGAAACACAATGGTTGCATCCTTAAAAGAGGGTCGTCAAGGCAGGACATAATGACACCACGTTATTAACTATTCATGATGTTGTCCAACTTCCCAATGCAAGGCATATATAATCTGTTATTCCTCCATAAATGAAGAGTACAGAAAAAAAGGGGAAAAAATCATCATTGAAAATATTTAAACAGCTATTTTACAAAAAGTTCTGAGAAGCTGTTCAGTATCACGACCACATACGATTGATATGAAGAGAGAGCTATCGAAAAATAGCTTTGAACATCATGGTGATGTATTTTACACTCAAGGCAGAGAACTCAATTATGTCCTCGTTGATCAGGGGAAAGTCAGTTCTTCACGACAACAAGCACTCCATGAGCTCAGTCTGGCTCATGTTATGGAGTTTCACATTGAAGTCAATTTGTCCGACATTTATCAGGCTCATCCACAGTTCATCCCGAGTTTCATTAGTGTATTCACACACAACTACGGCGTGAGTTTGATGATCACCATACACTACACCACACCTATGACACAGTCCAGGTTCACATGTATCTCTCACAGTAGCACAGGCTTTGATGACAAAGTTAGCTTGCCGTCTGAGGGTTGGTTCGATCAGTGACACTGTCCATGCAGGATGGACTTGGAGCTTGGGATGTATTCGCTGGAACTTGTGTAGGTCAGGGTCATCTCCTAAACGACTGTTCCATTGTGTCACGTGGTATTCTCTGACTGACTTCTTTACAACTCTCTTCCAGTTCGAGCGTTTTGCAAAGATTCCTGATTGTAGAAAAGTTTCCAAGTGCTCATAAAGTTTATATTTCTTGAGTACCCTGACTACATCAGGCACGTATCCAAACGATGACGAAGTCACGTTGTGTAAGAAGCACATCAACCGGGATATGAATAGCTTATGTGGTAGATGGCAGTGATCCATATTCAACAGACCCCCCAGGAAGCACAACTTTCGCTGATCTATTAGTGCTTCCATAGGCAATACTCCAAGGAGTCCATGGCAGATATCAGTGCGAGTGGTGCGAGGCAGGTCTTGGATGGATTTGATGACATATCTGTAGGACCTCTCTAGCATCAGGAGCTCGACTTTAGAAAGGTTAGTCCACAACTCTGACCCGTAGAGAGCTTTGGGAAGGAAAACACTGTTTACAACTTTCAAGGTTACAATCGGGTTTGTAAACCGTGGATGAAAGCCTTGAGCTGTCAGTGATCTCACACTAGGTCTCAAGGAAATGACAGATTGCGTCACATGCTCCATACATGACATGTTGCCTGACAAGACCATTCCAACATGTCGGATTGTTTCTTTCAAAGGGGAGGGGTTGGTCATACAGCTTGATTTCAATCTCATGCAGACGAGATCTTGGCCGATATGGGAAGGTCACAATTTCACTTTTGGAGGACGAGAGTACATATCTCCAGTCATTGCTGTACTCTTCTGAAATCCTCACCATCTGTCTAAGGGCAGATATTCTGCATGACACAAGTGCGACATCATCTGCCTGAGTAGGGGAACACACATTCAGGTCCATCACGACAGCACCAAGCTTTGACTTAGAGAGCTTCGTGAGCAGGGAATTTATGTATAGCAGATATAATCTTCCTGACAGCACTCCACCTTGTCTGATACCCTGCGTCATCGGAATAGGTCGTGAGCTCATTGAGTCAAGGAATACTCGACACACCATTCCTGTGTACATGTTGTCAAGAACAGTCCACAAGGAGCCACTGATTCCACACTCATGTAGCTTGTATGTCAGACCATTATGCCAAACTGTGTCGAAGGCTTTCGATGTATCCAAGAATACAACATGGGCGTCTTCTTTCCTCTCGTGGTAATGGTGGATAGTCTCCTGCAAGTTGAAGGATGTGTGAAGGGCAGATAACTGAGGCTGATATGCCATCTGTTGTGGGTCAAGAAAGGCATCAGTCTTGCTAAGTCCATCCAGCCGAGACAGGAGCACCATCTCAAACACTTTAGACACCACAGGGGAGAGTGATATCCCTCGGTAAGAGTTTGGATCCTTCTTGGATGTATTACCGCCTTTGAAAAGAGGAACTAAAATGCTTTCATGCCAAGCTGTTGGCATATGTCCATATTGAAGAATGATGTTATAGAGATTAGTCAAGTGAAACATCAATGTTTTACCACCATACTTTAGGTGCTCATACACGATCTTGTCAGCACCGCCCGCCTTATTGTTCTTCAGATGTGTACAGCACTCAGTGATTTCTGAATCTGTGAATTTCAGTGGCTGTGCATCATTTGCAGTCTTGCATGTAACACGGATCTCCTCCACAATGCACTCTATTTGTTTGCAGAATGAAGAATTGAAGCTAACTCGATCTTTGGCAGCGTAAACATCACTAAAATGGCTGGCCCAAGCATCAAATATAGCGTTTGGATCACTGTGCACAATCCCTTGATACATAATAGGCGATAGTGTTGACTTGGGTCCGCATTTGATTGACCTCACATGATTCCAGAAGGTCCGAATATCTAACTCATGAGATTGTTCAAATTCTTGGATAGTCTCTGAGAGGTGATTTTCACTTGCTTGTCTTAGATGCTTCCTAAAGTCAGCTTTTGCTGTCTTGTATTCTCTGTAGGATTTGGTTGCACTGTCACGAGGTTTACCATGGAGGATCCAGGCATAACGTTTACTAGTCATATCATTGTGATAGTCATTCACAACCTCGTTCCAATGTGGTTTTAAAAACGGCCTAAATGGTTTCATCGGCAATGTCTCACTACTGGCCAGCAGAATAGCACATGTTATCGACGAATAATATTCATCAACGTCAGAAATGTCATACTTCTCCTTAGGAGGTTCAATACCCCACAGTAGATGTGATACAGCAAAAGTATAGTCCTTCACCTTGTCTTGATTTCTCGCCTTTTCCCAGGAGACAACTTCTCGTTTCTCTCGTGTGAGGTGTGGTAAAGCAGAAGCGGAGACAACGAGCAGATGACAGGATTATGGTCTGATACGTTGAATGGGGCATCATCCAAGATACGGGCACTTACAACATCAGAAAGGGTCGTCTCAGGCATCAATATGTGGTCGATCATAGTTCGTGGTCCATGTTGATAAGAGCAGAAGGTCCATGTTGGACCTGAACAGAGATCCAAAGTGTTAACTGAAGTAAGTCCTGACCTTTGAATAGTCTCTCTCATTCTCCTCGATCGGGCATTCTCAGTAAATCTGTAATGCGCACTTTTGACTTTCGTATTTAGATCACCCATGATAATTACTTCACCAAATTCTGAGTAAGCAGCATATACTTCATCTATAATGTCAAGGCAATTAAAGAACTGTTCATTTGGTCAAGTTACAGCCGGTAGGTACACATTGAATATGTACAAGGGTCTACATCCAGGGATGTGAATCTCAACACCAACTAAGAAGTCATAGTCACTTGGTACTTCTTGGCAATAACACTGAAATCGCTCAGATATAAGTAAAGCAACACCTGCTCTAGATGCGAAGAACCCATCTGGCAATGACTGACCATCTCCGAAACATCAAGCAAACACTGAGTATGGGTAAGCGACTTGCGTTAATAGTTTAAGGTTATGGTTACCAAGTTGATGTTCACTCAATCCACAAATGTCTACTTCATGCTGTGAGAGGCATGACTTGAGATATGGCACACTGGTAGATACACCTCGACAGTTCCAGCACATTAGGGTTATCCAGGCCCACTATGCATTTCTGGTGCAGCGATTCACTATCTAGGAACAACAAAGCGAGCGAAATACCGCAAGGCTTAAATCACCCAGTAATGCAGACTGGCAAGAGTTATGCCTTACGTTTGGAAGTTGGATGTTGTCACACATACACTGACTGTATTGTTTGATACAATGGTTACTTTTGTTTAGCTTGGAATAAACATATGTGAAAACAATGAATCAGATAATTAATTTGAAATCGCTTTATGTCATGTTTCAGGTTTTCTAAACAAATAAGCTGATTAAAAATAAATAATTATAAATTTGACCTTCATATTCTTATTTACGTCACATTGAACACTGCAAGAGATCCCACGTTTCCTATGTACACACCCTGTGGAGTCTCCGGCATCACACTGCTCTAGCTCCGCTCTTGACCTGCTTGCTACAGTGAGTTATGTATGTGGTAGTAGCACAGAATGTAGGAAACATCACCCACACCTGGTCTTCATTGCAGTCATGTGTCTTAGTCAGCGTGGTGTATTCTTAGCAACGAGAGGGTCTGTCTTGTTTCCTAGCACTACTGTGAATTAGTGAATCAGCATGTGTTTGTGAAAGCATGTCACAAGTTGTTCAAAAGTAAACATCTAAATGTAATCAAATTAATAAATATTATAATGTACATAAAATATATTACGATGAAAGACAGATTGCTAAATGGAAAGACAGGCATATGGCATATGATTATAAAGTACACGTTGACATATACAGTGTATGCAGTATAATATTTCTGCAAATTATAGGTGCTAAATGTTCATGTTAAGCATCAGTATCCAATGGTACCCATCAGACATCATAATATTGAAGAGAAAAAACTATTTAAAAACCTAATGTTTTCCTATATATAACAATGTTGCATTTGATTCCTCGATTAGTCTAGATTATGATGCAATGTACATTTACATATTTTCCTTCCTTTTAATTTGGCTGAAACTACTGTTACGATATGGACACTATTTGTGTCATGACTTTCACTCATAGATGTTTTGATGAATTTGCTTGATTTAATTGTATCTTTAACGAAGTCAGGAAATTTCAAATTACAGATTAAGATGTACCTTCTGGGAAAAAAAACTTAATACTTTCCATTCATTAAACAGAGTGTCAAAATATTTCTTTCTAAAACGACATGTGGTTCAGTTAGCTAAACATTAAATTAAATCATATTTCAACAATTGTCAATTAGCAAGTTATAGTTTTTCAAATATTCCTTAATAGCTGATGAATTTCACCCAATGCATGTGATGAAATTCGGAAATTCAGAAATTCATATATTTGTCATATATTTAGTATTTCAAATTCAACACATTACCTATTTTATGTTCCTCTTATTACTGTATGATCATGGTTTTGATGATAGATGTATATTAAAAAGAGGTCAGAGCTCAAACGGTTTATCTACTTTCTTTTATGCAAAACATTTGACGTCGTTTCATTTAGCTGGTGACACTACAATTGTTTCAGTCTTCAATCATCACTTGACACTATGTGTGACTCTGCTTGTTAGTGGCGTCTTACATATACTGGCTCTAAGAGTACTTGTATTATATCATTAAGTCTAGGAAACAACTTAGTGATTGTTCCTTCAAATTTGGGGAATCAGATATCGCAATAAATGAAAGTGTCAAATATGGAGGAATCCTACTCTCCTCTGATTTATCCTCCAAGTCTAGAGTCTAGGCATACTGTCAACAAGCACGGCAGTCTGTAAAGTCTGTAAAGTAATATTGGCTAAACTGTACAGATCTCCACCCTATGACGTGTGTTAAAATATGGAAGAGGATGATACTGCCCACAAGTTTCTATGGTTGCGCTCTCTTATTATTCTGCAGGTAAAGATTATGAACTGGTAGAAACATATTTTGCTAAATGTATCCAGGGTTTCGGCAAACGATTTTCCTCTGCCTCAGTATTAGGAAACCTTGGTTTATGGAGCATGACTGGCTACATAAATAAATGTAGACTTTTATTCTTTAGTAATCAATACTACTTCTCCTTTAGGGATTTATTCTGTGTTCAACTAGCAAGTTTTCAAACTAGAACAGCAGCATCGCATAGTATATGTGACACACTTTTACAAACTGTTCGTACCTACCATCTTTAATAGTACGTTACTGACTATCTTGAAACGGGAACGTTTCCATGTAAATCTTCATGGCGTAAAATAGTTATTAACTTTAATGATGTTAATGAAACTGACTCTGTACGATGGTGTATCCAAGTTTGTTTGCGGCTGGATATGTCTAGATACCGCCTTACCCACAATACAGTTGGTGTACATAGATTACATAATTTGATGTATATTTATCCACAATACAGTTGGTGTACATAGATTACATAATTTGATGTATATTTATCCACAATACAGTTGGTGTACATAGATTACACAATTTGATGTATATTTATCCACAATACAGTTGGTGTACATAGATTACACAATTTGATGTATATTTATCCACAATACAGTTGGTGTACATAGATTACATAATTTGATGTATATTTATCCACAATACAGTTGGTGTACATAGATTACATAATTTGATGTATATTTATCCACAATACAGTTGGTGTACATAGATTACATAATTTGATGTATATTTATCCACAATACAGTTGGTGTACATAGATTACATAATTTGATGTATATTTATCCACAAGTAAGCTCAAGAGTAATATTTTAAAATTATTGTGAACTCTCTGAGAGTCACTGCAATGACTATGACTGCCATATTATTCTACATTGTGATGAATATATGTACGACAGGAATCAATTCTTTTCAAAACTTATAGACCTCTTTGATCTGAATGCATATAATACGCACAAATAGAATTACTTGCTGAAGATGAAATGTTGGCTCTCTTTGCTGAAGGTGAGATACCATTAACTGACGATTTAGAGGAAATGTCATGGAGATGTATGCTAATCCTCTTCAGTAAGTTTCTCTATTCTATGCTCTCTTCACTCAGGTGTATAAACTAGATCTTTGTCTTAACTCTGTTCTGTACATATGTATGACTTGTTGTTATTATCTGATGTAACTGTTTTATGTATATTGATCTTCGGATTTATATCTGGAGGAAATAAAAGAGATTCATACATTCATTCATTCAAATTACCGTTTTGCTTTTAACATATGATGTTAATGCGCGACACGTGTTAAGAACGAACATATTGTAGCTAATACCCGGTACAGCATTATTTATATTTAGGGAAAGATGATGTGTGCCTTTAAGCAGATATGGTGCGAAAAGAAAGAAGAGCGTTTTGTAACAGTTCCACAGGATACATGTGAACAGAAGATAAAGTGTTTAAATAATACACTACAACATCAACAGTGTTCAATCGAATCCATCACAGAAACACGTTTTCAGATAAAGGTGATGTTGAATATCTACTAGCATTAGATTCAACATCTTCACTAAATCATATAGCTGAATGTACGTTACATTCGTCGTAGAGTTCCCAAATGTCACAATCACAAATTGCTTCAGAGATTAAGAGATTAAATGTACTTGGTGCGCCGATTACGACCAGAGTACAGACAATTACAATATATCCCATTCATTAGATGTTCTTAGAACTCCCATCTGAATATATGAGTGCCAAAATGACCAACGATGTTTGATTAATTATTTTGTATCTATGTTGCTTGTAGTTGTTAGTAGTATATAATTAATGTCATCTTCACCCGCAATCTATAAAACTGTTTTGGCAATTTCCACAGAACTTTCAGAACCTTTTCTAGTTTTAATACACCTATTTCTATCGAATCCATTCCTCTTTCGACTGTTATTAATTCTCAAGCTTGCATCAGTCAAATGAAGAGTCATCGACATGGTGAGACAACAAGGAACCTGAGAACTTACAAGAAGAGTACCATCTAAGCGACGTCGAGTACGACCAATCAGCTCAGTTCCACAAGTCGAGGATCTACTTTGTGTGTGAAGATTCAACAAATTGCGATATGCATCACAATTCCCTGTGTAAGATGCCATAGTGGGTTTCAGTCACAAAGACAATTTTGGGAATTTAATTTCGTCGCAGTGCATGACCATCAGACAGTGATTAGGAAAAGAAGATAACATTAAGATATAAGTTAATCTTCAAAGCAACAGAGGAACCTAAATATGATGTGCGATTATTGAGTCGGAGGCTAGTAAATGAGTATTACAAAGAAGTGCTAACGACACGAGTGTCCTTATATTAGTATTTCCCGACCGAGAAGGTGGATTCTCTTTATTACTGAATGTGTGAAATTAAGGAAAATATAGTCATAAGAAAATTAACGGCAATGAATTTTTCAAATTCATATATATTATATATGACTTACAAGACTGTATATTATAGTTTTAATTGAATTGTGTTATGCATATAATCATCCTAATGTATCCGCGTGTGCTACCGTCGGCGGGATGAGGGCGAATAGTTTCAGTACAGTTTAATCGCCGCTTTTGGGCGATGTCAAAGAAAAATTACCTTGACGTCAAAGAATTGTGCATGATGTCACGTCGAAGTGATATTCATCCTTACGCTCAACCGCAAAAGACACGTCACCATACAAAAGGAAAGATAATAATTTCAATCCATCCGAGACTGAAGCAAAGATACATCATGTCTTCAGAGGCCAACTAAACTGGATATGAAATTTCAAAACATTATTTGTTCATATTTCTAAAACAAATATGTTTTAGGAAATCGTCGTTTTTTAATCTCCTCACTTTCTTACTGTCCTACAGTAAAGACGGGTAAACAAATTTAAGTCCAAGAATGTAATTTATGTCGATAACATCTTTTATTAATTTGATTTCTACATTTTATGAATTTTTACGTTAGATGCCCAAAATTCTGGCCAAATAACATTTTGTAAAGGTGTTTTCAACACCCCAAGAGTACTTGAACAGACATAAAAATAGAAGAATTGATGTATGAAATTGCGGGTTCTCCTTTACAAATCATTTCCCTATAAACAACAATCCAAATCTACTATCTTCGGCAGCAGTATTTCGTTGTTTAAACCGTTGATAATGTGGTGACGTTTCTTTTGAGGTTGAGTGTAGAGCATCTTAATACCTTTTGTTTTGATTTTTTGAAACGATGTCATTGAATTGTGTTACATGGTTTTTCTGGGTTTTTTGGCATTATCAATGTAAGTTAATAAATATCAAACAGAAACACAATTGTATTTATATGTGCTAATTAGAAATTAGATGTTGGACATTCATAACGAGGATCATTTGTACCATTAGAATCGATTTAATTTAGATACATATCAAGATAGTATATGCTACAGTGTAAGTGTACATTCGCATCATATCTATCACAGTCTCTTCATCTCAGAAATGTCACATGGTAATAAATGATAATAAGTTGCTTTAAGGAGACACCTGGGTGATATTACAACTGTAACCGTGATACCATAATTAGTCTAGGCAGAGTGGATCCTTCACTGACATGAACATACTTATTAATGAATGTAATGACAAACTTTGACAGGGTTATTGTGCTGATGCTGTTAATGATAGTCTTGAGTAGGTAAAACTGTCTTTTCATTATGATTTTAATTATCATTTATGTATCGATTTGTAGAAAATAGACGCTGTCCTGAATGAATTTTTTTTCAGAAGCTGTATATTGTAATATCGATGATAGTATACTGCATTAGTGTACTTGGCAATACTGCAGTTTGACCTACTTAAGCTCTCTAAAACGCTGTCTCCGATTTCACCTGATTCACATTGGCGAGAAACAAACAGTATTGATTGGCTCAATTGGAATATCATCTTTATTAAACTTGTGAAAGAGTTGTTCTATCCCACATCATTGAATCACTTGATGAGAATAGAATTCCATGATAAATCTTTTTTCTTTCTCTACTACTTTACTGATGCCAAGCGAACTGATCTGAGATGCTTTGTGTTGAGGCAACGTGTTCCAACGTATACAGGAATACTCCCTACTCCCTACTCCTCTCCACTCCTCGCCACTCCTCAGTTGACCCGCTTCCTGTGTACAGCATAAGATGAATGTAAACCATCAGTACACCTGGGCTCCATTTCAAACAAAAATGTGGGCTACTCGTGTATTATTTCTCGTGTTCTATATTTTATCATTTGGGAAAGAACGGGTTTGACTTCTTATTAAGCCTATGAGATAAAGCTGTTCCGAAATGCTCCAATATTGAGAGGGTATATGTATCAGTGTTAGACTGGGAACCAGTATTTTTGGAAATTCGTGAATTTTAAATGACAGTAAACATAAAAGGTAAAATCCGCTTTCTATAGCATCAGTAAATTATTGATTTAAACTTGACTGTTGAATTATTTATCATATTGTTTCCTTTCGATATTATAAGAATTGTATTGTAAAGCATAAAGTGTTATTTATCGAACATTATACAAAGTCATTTCTAATTGATATTGACACAGAATTAGATTTCACGTCTTCCAATGGTAAACTAGTTCTGACACATCGGGAAAACGTGTAGTAATTCTATTGGACATATTTGGACAAGACACCTATTTCATGTGTACAATAACTCCTAGACTCAATTCGTAGCTCCTCTGAGTTGGCATCGGCTCGACATCGACAAGTCACTTGCCAGATTTTTGGTAGGGCTTCTTTGAAAGATTAATGATTTATTACCCCCCTTATTTTCGATCTTTAGTTCTGCTTCCTATCCTTAGCGTGCACGTGACTCCCCATTATGATATATCCTATCAGTGTGTCAATCGACAGAGACATATTCGCTTATGACAGACGAAAAACACCTGAAAATGCTTTGGGTTTTCCAGTATCATTCCAGTATACACCCCGTGCTCTCGACACAACTCATTCTCCAAGATTACTTGCATTCCTGACATGTCTCAGATTTTAGATTATTGACAGCGAGTTGTCTACCATGGAATAGATGTTAAAGAGGATGTCGGAGGTTCTATACGTGGGCAGTTTGCTGACAGAAATGTTACTCTACCGACATGAGCCTGATTATCCATCACTAAATTAATTATATCAACGCTTTTGCTGAATACCCTAGGTTGCATTGTACACCTTTAAGACTACCTGACGACCCTATCTATTTGATCTACAATGTGATACATTTGCAATTCCTCGTAGAAACAAGGCCCAAAGAGTTTTTTCAGTTACCGCAACATACATGTATATAATGCTACGTTGTATGTGGCATTTGTGTATCAAACAGTACGTGTTCAGTTTCTCAAAAATAGAGGACGGAAACGAATATATGCGCCGTATTTAAGCATGGTTTGTCGATGTTGCCCCAGGAAGATCGGGAGTACCTTTAAGTTCTATTTCTAGTTGACGATAAATATTTTATCCTAAACTTTACAAATTTAAATACTCAATTAATTAATAACTTATTCTATTCCTTTGTCGCTTTTGTAATAACGTTAGAAAACTACAAACTGATCTTGCAATCATTGACAGATTGCGTGAATATTCTTCAAGACTGTTTCCTATTAACACACCAACGCCATCCACAATAACAGCAAAGTAGAACGGGTCTAACTAACGTATTTACGTTCTGTTCATTACACAATCATTTAAATTTAATAATTTGATTTATTGTTATCTCAGGTAAATTTCTTTAAAATGATGAAAGAATTTACTAAACTCTGATATCCTGCATTAGGAATACAAACTAATTATATAGCCACTATTCACAAAATACAAAGTTTTTGTCTAATGTAGATATTAACCATCCCTAACAACATTCTCATGGTAGCCTCTATGGATCACGTCAAACTTCACATTAAAGAATATCATTCCCACCAACGAGAGAATGGTAAGATTTTTATTAAAAAAAAAAAATCTATAAATCTGTTTTACTTCATGTTTCAGTGTTGGTATTTTCATACAATCCAATTTGCTGATGAGCAGTCCCAGGTACATTTGTTATTGTATGAATACTGATATGGTCAATGGCTATTTCTTTCTGAAACCTTTGATATCGATTCAGACAATTCAGAGGAAATCCTTTGAAAATTATGATGAAGTCACTCATTTGCTAACGAGAAATCAGCGTTTGTTAAATGTCATAAATTGTATCTTTATTGGGGAGGGATATATCAACTAGCAGGTGTTTTGCTCTCTTGTGACTTCCTTGATTTAATATGATGTTTAAACCATGATTTTAGTGTCAGATATTTGTAATTAGGGATTCAAAAAGATGGGCGAAACATCTATTTATTGCACAGTGGTGTAGTGGTTAGCATGCTTGCCTCTCACGCCAAAGGCCCGGGTTCGAATCCCGGTGGAGACATTTGTCGGCATTTGTGACCGGGGTCTTATGTTGTGTTGTGCCCCTGGGCAAGGCACTTCATCCACATTGCACTCAGTCTACTCAGCTGTTTAAATGGGTACCTGAACACGGGAGGTACGGACCTAAATGGTCGCGCGGAGCGCTTAGTAGCGGCACCGAAAGTACAACTCCTTCAGGGTAATAATTGTACCGCCATTGAGCAGTGTTTGCACTGGATATTAGGCGTTAAAATGCATATTATTATTATTATTATTATTATTATTATTATTTTTATTTTTATTATTATTAAAAGGTATTTGTGATATTGGATCCAGATGTTCATTTAACTAATATGCATTATCTATTTCAATTAGTGTTGTAAATTATTTGTTAAACCGGTATGTGTGAATTCAGATTTCATGTAATTAAACTTTTCATTAGTTCTTACTTTTAAGCTGTGATCCAATAACATTCGCGCGAAATTGAAACATCTCGTGGATTCATGAAGATAATCAATACCTATTTGTGAATATTTACAAAACCAATCGCCAAGACTAGTAAATCAGTCTTCATAGCTAACGCAACATACTTACTATACACACAGGGTGACATCTATGTATCGTTAATAACAACATACACATGTCAAGTGAAGAGTTTACATCATTACACTCAATTCAATTAATCCATGCATCATACTTTGGGGAAATTTAGGCCAAATTTACTGCTAAATATGTTCGTAATAAATCATCATCTTCAGATGACTGGCTATACCAATCACGATCAGTCGGCAGCCTGCATCTGGAGCTAACACAACCATTTCTTGTCAGGAATAGACTATGTACGTATAATGCATGTATTTCTGGACCACCAAAGACAAAGTGTGACCAATATTAATCAATTTGTCCCACATGGTCGAGACTGTAGATACATTGTGGTGATATCGTATGGATGGCTAAGAAAAGTGAGTATATGTACGTCAAGCATATGCTAAGTCTGTGTTGGTGATAAATTGCTAACATAAAAAATACATGGCAAGAAACATCCCTGATTGTAAAAAACTGATGATGATGAATTATTGGAAACGTACGATTTCTCTGAAACAATATGCTTAGACATTTTAGTTTGCAACGTTTCTTAGTTCACTCTATCACAAAGGTGTACGTGATGTAAACACTCAATACTACGTTGTTCACTTATACTAAGTGAACATTTAGGATTAACATATTTTGAACGTTTCTATTCTTACAATCATTTCGTACATGGTTTCATGTAATACCCGCAATTACTATACAGTCGAAATTGTTTCCAATTGTTAGGTAAAAATGAAAAATCGAAAAATTAAATAAGCACATGCTATTGTGATATGAAATTTCTGTATCTTGTCCTTTGTACCTTATGCAACATTGATCACAAGCTAAACATAATACATAGTATCTTACCTCACAGTAAAATATTCTGATTGGTCAATAGTCGGGTTCTCAAAACTAAAGCAAACCTCCTATGCCCTTGAACCCGGCTCAGGCGGGTCGCATCCGGTCGCATCCCGATCGGTCGAATTTCTGATTTCAGAGTAGGAAAATCCATTCGACCGATTGGCACCGTGGTATTTGCTGTTAACTAGCTTATGTTACATTGGATCGTACCAACAAATGACAAAAGGGGTGTTTAGTCTCTCTTTATGTTTTATTATGTTAGAGTCGCATACAAATCTTTGATCTATTTGTCGAACTTCCTAACATTTGCCGAACTGCGTTAGAGAAAGATTCCACATATATTATGTGTGTGCCAATTGTTTTATTATCAATAAATACAATTTTAAAAGACATGGTCAGTAACGATAATTCGTTGTCAGATCGACATCAGGTTAGATGAACTTTTGTAAGCCGCGTAATTATCCTGGGAGACTTACGAAATGCCATCTTCCAATCAGTGCGGTCTGACAACTAATAATAGAAACTTCATTTTCAAACTGTTAACATTACATTTAAAATCAATATAATGGGTTGGAAATACTCATTTTGTGGTTCGCCTTGCTCGGTCAGATCGTTACATGTATTTTGTTACTGATGTAGGCGGGATACAAATCTTTCGTCTATTTATCGAACTTCCTAACATTTCCGAACTGCGAAAGAGAAATATTCTACATATATTATGTATGTGTACATTGTTTTTATTATCAATACATAAACTTTTGAATGACATGGTCGGTAACAATAATTCGTTGTCAGATCGACCTCAGGGTAGATGAACTTTTGTAACAAATCAACTTTCCGAGCACAAACATTATACATGCAGTGGCGGATCCCATTAATTACTGAAGTATCAATCAAAACATCAATCCGTATATTTCAGTCTACATATTTATTTCAGTTTTTATTAATCAAGTATTTGGACGTGTATTTGATTTTGAACGCGTTGGAAGTCGTTGAGACTGCTGTTAATTCATGTAGTACCAATGCACGTTCTTACGAATGATGCATAACATTTTACGCACGTGTATATGTTGTTTCCTTTAGAAATACAATTATGAACAATATCAATAAGGACATTTTGTTTCATATCTGAATGCATTTTAAAAAAATATGAATTGATTGAATTAAAACCATCAAAGGGGCATCCTTATGTTGTCAACCTTTAACGTGCTCTAACATGTGTTTAAAATGCAACCTTTATCTTCAGGAAAGGGCAATGTAGCGTCTTACTCTTATCAATGATCTGTAAAGTCAAATAAGGACATCATTATTTACGCTAATACACGTACCTGTTTTAGTCCACGTGGACATTGGAATGAGATCTACAGTCATGTTGCAGTACATGTTTAGAACTGCTGGGGACAGATGCAGAGGTATTCCCTGGACAGTACCTTCTTCAAGAGCGCTGTTGAGGAGTTGATTCTGTTAATGACCACCATATATGCTTATATCATTATGTGAAAATGTGAAGTATAATTGAAAGATAATATGAATATGGAGGTCCACCTCAAGACAAATTAATATGTTTTTGTATTTATACTTACCTGTTGACTAGACCAACTATGCCTGCCTCCTCTTAGGCAAAGGCTTAACCAACCTTAACACAGACGAAACTTCGAAGAAGGAGAGTAGGGATGCGTAAAATCCCTATTCAAGGGCGGTCACTCGGTGGTCTCCTAACGTCACTCCCATGAGCCTTTACTCTCAAGGCAACAACAGACCAAGCGGGGAGGATGGGCGGGATTAGAGCGTAGGTCTAGTCAACAGGTAAGTATAAATAATTACGTTTAATCCAAAACGTGCTATTAGTTAAATACCTATCTGTTGACTAGAATCTATGCCTAGAATCCCACTGCCGGAGACGGGTCAGTGAATACATGGGAGAGACGAGACGAGCGACTAGCCATGAGTGAAAACTAACCTACGAGTCCTCCACACCGTGGTGAGGACAAGCTACAGCCCCCGTGAGAATCTATTTCTACCGACTAAGCGGATCGAAGAGACAACCCAGCCACTCAAGCTTGTGATTTACACACCTCTGACCCCTAAGGGGAGGGAGAGCTAAAAATCGAATCGATAAAAAAGAACAACACAACAATACAAACGATGCAATCCGAAGTTGATTGCAGAGAGCATCGAACGAAAACACGAGACCATCTTCTTAAGAGGACTGTCCCCTCCTGCGGACCCAGTCCAGAAATGCCTTCGAGATCTGCCTTGGACATCTCTCGTAGATAAGGGTTGGCGAAAACTTCTGAAGAACGCCAAAAACACCCAACAAGTCTTGTAAGCCTTGATTATTGCTGACCTTGGTACACACCCAGTGCCCGCTCGCTCACTCCAAGGAGAGAAAAGTCGAGAGACTAGCTCTGAGGTTAAGCTAACCTATGAATCCCCCGACGCCCTGTGTAACAGAAACAACCAAACTCAACAAGAGAGCGAGCCATCTGCTAGGTTCTACCCACGAGGTGGGAGCTAAACCATGCAGAGCCGACCCCCGACTAACCACAAAACTAAGAAAATCTGCCTGCAGCGCGTTGGTATCAGAGACTTGGGATGCGAGGTCACGGCCACCGAAAAATTTCCTTGATGGTGAGAGGGAAGAAGGAAACGCTGGTGAGCGGTTCGTACCTCTCAGACATGAGAGCTGACACGTCCACCCTTGACGATCTCTTCCTGAGCAAGAAAGAAGAGCGGACAGACAGCTGTTGGTGGACAACACCTTGAAGGAAGGTGACTTCAGCTGGAACGAAACCGCGCCAGGCACAAAAGAAGGCGAATGCCTGCCACTTGGTGTCATAAGGCTTCCTGGTGGTCTTCCGTAAGAGAGCTAAGCAATAACGAGCCTACGAGTTACGCCTTCCAGTAGGTGCGACCTAGGTCGGCAGCTGAAAGGTTCAGACAAAACGCAACCACCAGGCGAGTCCCTAACTGGAGACTCAACGCCCTGAATACCCGTGGATTCAGCTGCCACTCCATTGGTGGATGGGCATCGGGACGAGACACAGCGTCCGCCAAAACTTCCTGGCGGCCGGTAAGTGGACTCCACGAATGTGCAGGTCTGCGTCGCCCACCAGTTCAGGAGGACTCGACCCCAGTGGACCCCTGCTTGATAACCTGGCCATGTAAACGGACATGTCAATGCTGAACCATCTACCCCCTACCTGTTCGTGACCAAGATGAGCACTCCACTCCTGAGTGGGGGCGTCTACGAACAGGTGAGTCAAAGAGAGGGCCGCGGTATGACTCCAGCGGCCCCAATAGGACCGTACAACATTATAACCAGCGGAGGTGGAAAACGGACGAGGTTCCAATACCCGGACCTGGCTAAGCGGAACCTCCACAATTAGAGCCAGACAGAAGAAGCTTGACTGATGTGCGTGACTGGGGGTGTGAGATGGACGCAAGCCCAAACCCAAAGCCTAACACAAGTGATCAGAGTTGGTGTCAGGACCAGAGGCCTGACCGACAGTAGAGGACAGGAGCAAGCGCTGGGCATGACTGATTCACTCGGAGAGTACAACGTCAACCACAGCATCATTGGACGGATGCTTAAAAGCTGAGTACTCCCGACTGAGCTTCGAATCGCCAGACAAGGCGGCACACTGAGCTACGTATGTTTAGTCCCTGAGGGACCTACGTACCACAGCGACGCAGACGCGGAAGTCAGTGGACGAGAGCAAGGCCCACTCGTCACAGCGAGTGTCCTCGTCGCACAAGAGATTACATTTCCTGCATAGCAAATGTTCCAGCCTCCACAGTTGGTGCAAAAGGCTGTGGGCGTGGCAGAGCAATCGAAAATGGCGAAAGACGAAGTCAAGAGGCGTACACTGACGGAGGGTGTAAGATGACTCGCCAATACAAGGTGAAGATAACTCATTTAACGATAGTCAAAGGAAAAACGCGCTAAAAAAAAAGTGAGTCGACACTCACTAAAAAACACGGTGGCCGAGTCGGCAAAGGCGTCAGGTTAGCAATCCAGCAACTTGAGGTGCCGGGTTCGAGTCCACCTGTGACCGGGTTTAAAAACCTTGGAGTCAACTTTGAGTGCGGACTCTTTCAGTGTTGTCACAACCCCTAGTGTACAGTACACAACCCTGTGCACTTAAAAGAACCCACGAATCCGTTGGTAAATGACCAGATGGTGGCCACATGAATACATGCAGACACCTAGTTGCAGGTACAGCAACGTGCAGTATCCTTGGACAAAATACTGTGACTATGTGTCCTAGTTCACCCAGCTATGAATGGGTACCTCGTAAGGATGAGCATGGTGATTTAACTTGGTGCGCCTAGTGGCTGCAAAAGTTGCATACTCCAAATGGAGCTGAGATTGACAAAGAGTGTCGTTAAACAGTGACATCAAATGATCGCGGGCAAACAGAGCGCCTTTGAGCAGCTGAGCTTAGCTGGATATTGGCGCTATACAAATGTTTATATGTATGTATGTATGTATGTATGTATGTATAGCGAGAGCCCACCACCCACTGCGCTTGGAACAGACAACATACACTAAGTGAGAGTCGACTCCCTAGTGAGAGGTGAAAACCCCTCAGAGCTCGCGGGATAGACGATGCATGCTTAGTGAGTGTCGACTCACTAGTAAGAGGAGACTCACTAGTGAGAGACTCAATACACGAGTTACTTGTGAGAGGTGAGAACTCACCAAGCGAAGGACAAATGAATCACGCTAAATGAGTGTCGTCCGATAGCAACGTCGAAATCTATCAGAAACCAAAGAGCAACTAAAGAGGGGCGTATGTCTGAAGGAGTGAGACAAAATCCCCCCAGCTGACCACTGAGAGAGACGGCGACCCTCGAACGCTAACGCTAACAAGATACCAAAAGTCGAGAGCGAAAACAAGCATGTCTACCTTGCTCAACAACTGACAGGAGAGTGAAGGCACATGAGAGTGACGTGATGAGACCACCGAGTGACCGCCCTTGAATAAGGACTTTACGCATCCCTACTCTCCCTCTTCGAAGTTTCGTCCGTGTTAAGGTTGGTTAAGCCTTTGCGTAACGTAAGAGACCCAAAGGCTTGATGAGTCATGGAGCACTTTAGACATCACGGATAACACGATTTGCATGGGCTAAGAGAAACAAAAAGCTCATTCAGACAATATTTGTGTTTCAGGAAGAAGGGACATTTAAAGATGTTATTATTTACATTCCTCTCAGAAGGATGATACAATTATTTGTTTGAAAATCAGACATGTTTACTGGATAGAGCATAGCAAATAAATGAATTATTTTAATTTCGGAATGTCAAACTCTCAATCCAATAAAACTTCTTGATGAGTTTTAACGATACTAGGTGTAACTTTTTTTACTTTCATATTATTATGAACTGCTTCTTAGAATACAGCAGTATATGACATAAGATTAACATTTGTATTTGATGTAAATGTATTATTTTTCATACGAAACCATTACATTACGGAACCATTACATTACGAGGAAGTTGTATTTGGTTAACGGTAACAATCATCCTGTTGACTTTTCATCAAATTATCAATTCACAATGTTCTGGGTGGATTAAAAGTTTTTAACTTCTGGAAAACAGACAGACGTGTTAGCTTACCTATCCACTGGCATTAGGTTCGCCATGAGTTAAATTATGGTATCAGGTGTGTAATCTCTTTGAAAAGGAAAGGTCACGTCATAGCGTTGGTCCATGGGATTCATTAAATCTCCCACAGGAATGTCGGTCTGGTTTTGACACTTCATCTTGCATCAGTACTGACTTGCATACTGTAGACATAAACTCTTTATATATTATGCAAAAGGCGACAATAGCGTTATGATTCATCCATATTGTTTTCCAACTTTACAGATATCTTAAAATTATTTTCCTTAGCTATGTATATCCAGTTTACAACATAAAGCTTTATTTGCAAACTTTCTTTAAATAAAAAGGTTGAACAAGCAAGAAACGATAAAAAAATTAATCATTAGCACTTATTTGATGTTTATGGATTGATAAATGGTTACGTTCAGTCAACTTAAACGAAAATAGTATAGTTAGAACACAATTTATTAGTCATTAGCAAATGATTGAATTTCAAGTGCTGAAGAATGCCAATTTAGTCGGTTGCAGACAAAGACAGAGTTGATCAGTGAATATATCGCCAATTCTAATGGTCGACTAGTCATGAATATAGCTTTGGTTGTTCCACTTGTCATACAGATATCAAATATCAGCTGTCCCTGTTAACTAATCACGTGAACGCTATCCGGATATCACTTTGCACAGATCCGAACACCTTGATCAGTGCACTTGTAGAACACAACTACAGCCTGTTCTGTAGCCTCTGCTGGTGTTCTCATCAGTAACATACCAGTGTCTCAAAAGACAGTGTCTGTTTCACACACCACCGAAAATGCTCTCTATTGGTCCCAGTCACGTAATGACCAACCATTTATCAAAGTGTGCATCTTAAAGGTACATCCATTGTGTTGTTTGGGGTCTAATTTGCCAAACGTAATAAAATGTATTATTTTATCGAAAAGTACTGACAGTTGCCAAAAATTGCCATTTTGATATGTCAATCGACTCAGTAAATCGACAATATAAAGGTAAAAGTACCAATATCTGATCGAAAACCTGACAATGCACCGCGAGAAAAATAGACAACTATAGGTTGATACTCTTTAATAGGTCTTATAGCTAATGTGCATGCATATGGGACATGTAGTTTGGCTTCTGCTCAATGTATAATGATGTTGCTCGATTTTAATTGGAAACTAGTAATTATTTATATATTTGGCGATTGGGGATGAATATGCAAGTTGAGTGAAAATATATGAACTAAAATCAGCACAAATCGTATGTTGGCACGTATCCAAACAATTAAAATTTTATGAAACATAATGGATGTATCTTTAACAGATGTAGCACCCACTCCTTGAACATATAATGCAGGGTATTCTGACTTCAAATCTGTGAGATAGTCCAGAATATACAGTTCCAATAAAGGGACAAACTTAATAAACAATTGTCTACTATGGTATGGTATCGTATTGTTGGCCAGAGTGTCGCTGGTGACAGGACTTGTTGGATGTTTGAGAGAAAAGGATCTTGCGAGCTGTCAGGCTTGGATACTATCAAATGGTTTGAGCAGTCATGGTGCTATTTGACGTCATGAATCACAACCTGTGCATGGACAGAAAGAATAAAGAAAGTGGTCTATGTAATAAAACTAACCCATTTTGACAACAAAGGGAATTAATTTTATTTGTGAAAACTCAATTATTAAGTTCAAGGATCAAGGTGAAGTGTATCTTGTGGAAGATAGTCTCTTGTCACATTCAAGTTCAGCACCAAAGTAGAAGTGGGACTGTTCGGTAGACACTGTAGTGTCAGAGTTGGCAAAATATTTCACACTGAATATCCAGGTACATATTTGCTAAAATCTTACCAAACAGTCAAATTGGCTTTCATGTAAACTTTCACTAATCATTTAATTTAGAAGATTGATGATTTGTAATTACTTTGAATAATAAATCATCAAAAATCAGTTAGAAATAATTGCCATTATGACAAACATTTAACCTTCTATATTTTGGGGCAATTTATAGTGGATGTTTGATGACTGAATCGGTAAACTGTTGGGATATTCGGTGCTAGAGATTTAAGTGTCTGATTCGAAAGGTGTTGGTTTGAAGTGGCACTTTTGCATATTATATATATATATATATATATATATATATATATATATATATATATATATATATATATATATATATATATATATATATATATATATATATATATATATATGTATATATATATATATATATATATATATATATATATATATATATAGATTTTTCTTAAACTAACTTTATTGTCCCGGGGTCAGTCGAATATGAAACAAAATACTAAGATACTTGGTGAATGTGAATGAGAAACCGAAAGATCAAATCCATAGTTAGGCCGAAAGTAGGGAACTGATGCATCATATCGTTATGATTCTGCCCAGTCCATTTTGAAAGATTATTATCAATATACGTATTCGTTAATTCCCTATATCTGTACACATAATTAGTATATTAAAGAAGTAATGTACCTTTCTGTCTACACACCCTGAGTTGTATTATTTTTGTATGCATGGTCTTGTAATGTTAATGTCCATGTTCATTAACAATGTCTTGCAAGCACCCTGTGAATCCAAGTGAATGTTTTATCCTCTATTGTAGTAGAACTGTATTATTATTGTGCGAATTTTTGCTTTGTTTTGTTTTGGAATGAAAAAGGTAAACAAAACGTCAAACATAAAATCTCTATATGGAATGGAATGGATCACTATCCTTTATAAATTGTTGTATTTCTTTGTTGTTGTTGTATTACTTAATGTGTGAATTACTACATATTGGCTTAATGAGATGCAGGACGCATCTGTCTACAAACTATGCACTTAAGCAATTCCGTGGAATATATATGGAATCAAGAACACAACGAAGCCATGTTAAAAATATCAGTTGACACCCTTAAGCTTTTGTTTGAGAAATCTTGTACAACCTATATTGTTCTTGCGACTTGAAATCCTCTGTCCACTTAGAGTTCACCATTACCCAAGCTTATATTTTGATATTTGTATGATTATATTTACTTATAAAGCGTCTCTAGATAGTGAGGTGTGACTTGTTTGTTATGTATAGCGATATGTTGACGGTTTGAGCTCAAGTCAAGTCTGGCAAGAGCTTGACACATTAACCGGAAGTAGAGCATTATTCTATATATAGGTGTGGACAAAATGCTAACTGTGATTCAATGAAATACAATAACTGTTTCCTTAAAATTGCATGGCGTAGTTTTTCAATGTAGTGACGAACAACTGGGCTTCGTCTTTCTGCAGTAATATCAACTCTGCAGTAATATCAACTCTGCAGTAATACCAACTCAGCAGTAATACCAATTACAAGGTTGTTGATGAAGTTTGTGTGGAAATAGTGTTTAAAGTTAGATGACCTTCACTCTAAAGCTGTAAGTTTCCATGAAAGAAGTAAGAATGTATGTTGTAGGATAGAACTGAATTGATATTTTGCAAATTTGTAAACGCTCCACCTTGCAAAATTTGCAAACACTCTGCAAACATTTACTAGTATATTTGGCTTTTACTTTCTATTTTCAAGGACACGACGTTAATTGCAAAAATAACAAGAAGTTAATAAAAGTGTTAGAAACACATATAAGTGTTTATCTTGAAGTTTATCACCGACAGGCTGATCGCATGATAAGCACACGTAGATATGAGCCTGATTGCTTGCCGACGTTTGCCAAGACAACTTTAAGTTAAAACATCTGGATAATGGATCGGTTTTAAAGGTATAAAGCAGGTATAACAACCTTCAAATAACACGCTCATCTTTCTAACTGATCCAATACTGATGCCGGTAGTCTTGACTATCTGATGGACACAGACAGGTATGTTTTCGTGGGTTATCATGGAAATATCGATTTTTCATTTGCAAAGGGCATACACTCAACCGCAAAAGAAACGTCATCACATGTTCAACAGTGTGAAACACAAAATAATGGTGTCTGAGAAAGTAGATTTTAAATTATTCGATATACACATGTTTAATTAAGAGGTACACCAATTTCATACATCACAGTATGATACTTTTATTTTTATGTCATTTTAAATACACTTTGGGTGCTGAAATCGCTTTTTCAAAAAATATTTTTTTGCAAGAGTGTGAAAATGAGTAAAATGTAGAAAACTAATTAGTAAAATATGTTATCGACAATTAACCGTCTTGTTGAGGCGTCTTTAATGTAGGACGTCACAAAACAAGCCAAAAGGGGCCTTTTGACTATCCTATCTCGTCAAGTTATTGGGATTGGAAAACGACGATTTTGAGAATTCTTAAAACGTGTGTTTTTCATAAATGGGAACATATAATTTTTTGAAAATTGACTTTAGTTGGCTTCTGAAGACGTTAAGTTTATCACTCGTGGATTGAATTATCTTGCATTTTGTATGGTGACGTTTCTTAGCGGTCGAGTGTAGTATCGATTCATAGAAAAATACATATGAGTTATATTTACATTATAATGTTTATTTCGAGTATATGTTTAAATAGCTAGGAAAAAAAACATGCAGCTTCAACGTTTCAGTTTTTAGATGACATGAAGGCGGCTGTGTAATCACTACAATAGCAATATACAAATTTTTTGTTTTTCCATGATCAACAAACATACACTCACTAGGGCAAACTCTCTGTAGTGACGTTTACACCCTGCAGACAGGGAGGCGCTAGATATATAGGGCCCTAAAGCGGTAGTGTACGTAAACAAGAACGGAGAACCGTAACAGTATACATTCATCAATGGTGTAGTGCACCATCTATACACGATGGGTTGTTACAAAGTAAAACACAATATATTCAAGATTGTATGAATGGAATTAAACACAAACTGGGCATAACAGATGAAGAATAGTTTCTTCACTTATTGGTTTGGTTATGTCAGTAATTTATAAACAAGAATGACACACCGAAATTATTCGATTTTTTCACATATTAAATGTTGAGTTGTTAAATTTTACATAGCAAATATATCAATCTCAAAATGTTGGTCGGCCCTTGCTAAATTCAGATGTTCATCACATCGCTTCTAAATTGAAACACGTCGATATATCAGTCAACCCAGATAAAAATATGCAAAAATAGCCATACAGAAACTTAATTGCACTTTATGTTGACTTTCAAATATAATCAAAATCTAAGAAAAACATGTTCTTCAATTTGTTCAATTATAAATCAAGACGCTAGCTTAGCTATGATATACACACAATGTAGAGAATATTAGAGATTCACAAGTATAATAATATGTTATCTTACTGTTTTGGTTTACACAATTCACGTATTGTACATTATCCTATGAATGATATAAGTACTATAGCAAAGCTGAAACTTAGCCTTGGCCTATCACACACACTACAAACAAACAAAATATCGCTTGATTGAATGTGTGCAGTTACTGATGACCACAAATGAATTGAGTTATGACACGCTGGCATTTGAACGATCATATTCGAGTGTTATAGATGTGAAATGATTCATGATGGAGCTACCTTGGATCATTACATCCTTTCTGTGGGTACATGTTCATGAATTCAAAGCTATCATAATATACATACGATTGTTTAGTCGGTAAGTGTACGGTTTATTCCACGGTATCATGTATCAGACGTCTTGATCTACAAGTCTGTTAGGTTAGTGAAAGTTATATACCTGTACCCACAGGTGGACGTTACTGGAGTACCCTGGCTGTCTGGTAGGGAACACTGTGGAGAAGCTGACCCCAGTGAGCTAATCATTGAACGGCTAATTTCCCTACGAGACCTGCTTTCAACTCTTAGATCACATAGAACTAATTATTCAACATAATGAGTTCCGCTACCAGTTTTAACATCAAAGTCTGGATCACAGCACCCGACCTCATCACAAAGTGGGACAGATAGCAGGGAACCACGTTTACATGATCAGAAGCTTGTTCACTGTAGACACTAGTAAACGTGTTCACAAGATTCCAGAGATTGTTTACATCGTTGCATACTTGTTGTAAATCTGAAACCATAAGGATATTACCTACAATTAGTTATTATTATAGTAAAATCTATGGACATCTTTCAAGAACAGTTTCGCGGTAACAGAGAGTTTGTATGAATTTGTTTTTGTATGATGTATATTAAACCGGCAAACTAACTAGTCAAACCTGAACATGTATGTTACTTATGGAGCATTTGGATGCACTTAAAATAAACGTGAAATATAGAGTAAAAATGTCCTATGAACAACTTTTATCCATCAGTAAACCCTCAAAGTTTATCAGACAGCTCTTAGCCTCTTCAGTTGAAAACTGATTAATATATTTGTGATGTCTGTTATATTTGAGAATATCCCAACCTCATTCCGTCGGTGAGTGTCCTCTAATCTGTACAACGCAATGAGGATTGAGATATCTGTAACGAGCTGAAATTCAACTTGGAGCCACGACTATTTATAACTTATCTTAAAAGATGCAATTTCCCAGCGAAATTTAGGCTAGAGAGCACAACGAAAAGAACATTGTTAATAATTATCACTCAGGATCGCCGCATCTTCGTAGGTATGTTATATGGAGAGATATTTAACTAGGTATTCAGGTTACCATTACTTCTGTTATAATTATAATAATAATAGTCACTTTAGTAGTATGTCCTTTTAAATTTTCATCATTATCAATCAAGGAGTTCAAGACGAGTTCAAGTATTTTTTAACCAGTTATTTCACACACATGTAACACATGTATACCATATTTGTTACGAACTCCTAGTGTGTTTTGTAATTCTCAGGATGTCCGAACAATGAGCATATTGTGAGCTCAAAATCTGCATACAGTACTCTTTGTATGTCTCTTGTAGGTATAATGTACATTTGTGTGTACATGCATTTGAAATGTACCTTTTAGTTCAACTTGAGACAAACCTGGATTACTTGAGGGAACTAACCATCACGAACCAAAAGAGTTTCAAGAATTGTGTATACGTCCTCCATAAAGTTCGTATCGTTGATAGATAGATAGATAGATAGATAGATAGATAGACCTAAACCTTGTTATCTATACTGTGTATACAATATCCAGTACCATTACCATATCATTACTGTGCACGAAAAACATTCAGACGATTGAAGAGCGTGAAACTCGATAAATCCTCAAAGGTGACCATTTTTCAAAATCCAAACAGAAGGAAAACTATTACAATGATTGAGGACATTATAATCAAATTGGAACATGTAAAACACTTAATTAACTACAGATTCATCTGCAATGCATTGGAATATTCATTCTTCAGTGACAATTCTAACATTTTACACACAAGTCTTTCATTACACTTTCTTATTCAGGATGCTGCATTAAAACCCTATGGTACAATTACAGCAGCCTTTGATCAGCTAATTAGTCCACAACAGACATTACGACAATCTATTTTGTTTCATCTTTTAGACCACAAACAACTGATGATATAATTAGTCAAAGTAAAGAGTTGTTATATTGCTTCGACCAAGAGTATTCAACACGGAGCTGAGCACACAGCGTGCAGGACTCCAATTTGCTTAGCACAGATGTTAGAGAATATGATCAGTATATTAATACATTTAGACATTTTGCTGTTTTGTACTTCATGTTTATTCCCTCTTCCCATTTGATGTAATGAGTTTCTACTTTGAATGGATGTTTCTTCTGAAGTATGTTATTTGTGAAGATTTGAGATAATTATATCACATATAAAGCAGCCTCATTTCATCACATTCCGAACATAACATTTCTATTGATCAGGTAAGACTGATCCACAGAAAATAGATTTATTATTGAACAATTCATGCAACAACAATAAAATTGATTGATTGTGTTGAATGACAGCGGAAGCCAAAGAGATATAAAATGCCATTATCACTCCTTTCACTCTTAAGAAAACCAATAAGGAAGAGCCTTCACGCAGTTCAAATACCCATTGCCGGTCCTCACAATCAGACAAAAGATCGATTTCTTTTTTGTCAATATGACAAGTACTAACGTTTTAACAGAGATAATCTTCATGTTCAAATGTAGGCACACACCGTCGAACACACTTTCTGCTAGGTGCTTTTTCTGATATTTCATATCAAATATTCAAAGATTCGGATTGGTATGGACAACGTTTTATGCTAAATATCAGGTAGCCGTTTTCCTTAAGCTTGAATCTGAAATCGAGAGAATTTTAGAATGGAACTTGTTGATTTTGTAAAATCACTTCTGAGATGTGAAGAGAGACGTTAAAAGAATTAAGCACAATATCCAGCATGATTATGATATTTAACCATCATTTCTCTGCAGTGGTTTGTTTTAAAAATACATACAAAATCGGGTTATCACAATTTTCCCTATTATAAAGTTTTTATATTGCATATCCCACTTATTTCCTGTAATTTTAATTATTGAGACATAAACATAAACATATACCAGATCAATCACATACACTATTCTTCGATTTGCAAATTACGATTGAAGATTCTGAATTAAAGTAAACTTATGTTGTGTTTAATGGTAAAAGACCCTTACAATATGTAAGTATTCAATGAATCTTCTAAGAGTGTGTGAAGGAGCATAAGATATAATCAACTGTAGACAGTGCAGTACACAATTTCAATTATCTACATCCGATGCATTGTTTATAACTCATTCAACCAACTTCTGAAGCACGCTGCTTCCTACAAGATGGAACCACGTTGCTTACTTGATATTTATAGAGATACATTCACATGAGGAGTAATGCTGTAATGACAAGGGACCTATATATATGCACAGCCAGAGTTGTGATCAGTTCAAACCAATTGCACCCGTGGGTTTCATATGTAGGAAACATCCCTGTGGTCTCGTTACTGTTTGGGATTTATGAGTCTTCGTGATTTCTCGAGTATTCTGTTGCTTACCTTAGAGGTTGGAACGTTTAATGTGGCCCAAAACAAGTTCGATGAATGATAATCTCCAGCTATGACCAAATGAAATATTTATGTAAATTTACAATTATTTAAACTCTGTGTTAACGTTTTTGTAAATTGCTTGTTATGTTGATTGTTATAAACGTATTAGTAAATGTCGTGGTTATAATTGGAAACTCACTAAGTATCAATGTTACATGAGTACTACAAATCTCAAGCTGTTTGATAACAGTGCAGTAATGCTGAACACTCATAACGGTTCTGCCGTGATGGTCCCAATAAAACATTGACAGATACAACACAATGCCCTTTGTATGTCAGAAGTATAAACTTGCATGTAAGTAATTTATGTATTTGCTTTTATTTTATTCTATTTTTTTAATTCCAATAATTGTTTACAGTTATTTACAGGCAACATTTAATGTAGAATTTCACAGTCAAATAAATGTTATGTTTTACAAACAAGCAGTTGATAGACGTAACGATTCAGTTACAACAAAGTCCTCAAAATGATGTCAAAGTTCAAGTACTTAATACTGGGAATAGTGGTAACCATTTATCAGAATATTTATCAAAAGTATTGTTTCTTTTAGCTATATTTCCACAATATAAATATCTTTCAAAAGTTTTAGAAATTTATAAAATTTTGGGAGAAATGTGTTTAAAGTGCATTTATAAATGTATTTTGTGGCAGAAAGCAAAATATGAATTAATAATGGGTGATTTGTTAGACCAGATCAATAGTTTTTGTAATCTTAAATGTAATGTAAATGCATGTAAGTATTGATAACATATGAAATACATGTTAATTTCAGATATGTGGACTAAATTTACCTCAAGTTATGAAATAATGTGAAAATGAAAAGTATTCATACAGTCTATATGCATTTTATATTAAAATTAAACATCATATATGTATAATAAAAAAAAGTAGTATAAGTAACTGATGATGAATGCCGATTAGTAGTTGGTAGGTTTTCTATTTGCTGGAAACGTCATCTTAAACAGGTATATTTAACAATATTATGAATATAAAGGAATATCTACATTTAAAAACATGCCATTTCTTATGACACAATAAAGTAGTTTTGACGTGTCAGCTTGTCTGCCATCAAGTGGATGTCAATAACCGAGTAATTAATCCTGTCTGTGTGATATGCGTCGCTTTTAATAATGGCATATGTACGATTAGAATGTTGACGAGAATATTGAGCTGAATTCATGTCCCAGATATTAATGCCTACCAAGAAATTATTGATTATTCACAACTGTACTAAAAGTCACATTCTGCATAAGAAACAGTTAAATGGCGTACACCAAGCCCGTATTCTACTGTGTACTTATATACGTTATATATATAGTTTGCATCTTGTTAACTTTAGTTGGCTTTGTTCATGAAGTAATTGTATTCCCCCTTGTACCAAAAGTTTCCGAGAATAAATTATTGATTCATTGTCAGTGGAACCAAACTTATCAAATAGAAATGATAGATTTATTTTCTGTGAATGTTTCTGTCCACCATTAAGAAATCTAAATTAATGACATGCCAGGATCTAAACCATAAAAAGAGTCAATCGATAGATCTATTCATATACTATGATGGAACTGCTTGCAAAGACAACACCAGGAACAAACGCTTAACGAGCATGTATGTCATCATAACGATGCATTTTGGATCAATATGAAGGTGTGGATGTTCGACATAAATTGTACTGTAAATATTATTTAGTACTTTACACATTTATTTTGCTTGCCTTTGAAAAAAACTTCCAGCACTTTTACAAAACACTAAGAATAACCTCATTTCATTTCTATTTTTTGTGAGTACGCTAAACAGCAATTTTGTTCTGTTATCGGTGCCCATTTGTAAAACATATTCACAAAACAATTATACATCAAATGCATTTCGATTCTTGTTATGCTTTACCATGCAAGTACAACTTCAAATGTGACCCACTGTAAGGTTTAATAGTCATTCCAATTTTTTATGTATGGAGCGTATTTGGATAAAATTAATATTAAAATTAACATCTAATTGGAGCAGGTAATTATGTTTTTAATGCAGCTGCACTTGATGAAAATCTTTTGATGAGTGCAGTCTTGTTATTTGAGTTTCAAAGGCGAAAAATTAACCTTTCTCAGGTTAAAGTTTTTGGGTTTGTTTGGATCTCGCAGGCAGTTGGTAATAGTTCTGTCGTCGTTAATCTGTGCAAAGAGTTAAAGATTGTCATCAGCAAAGTTGTTTTTTAAGTTTGAGAATTAAATAAGTTATGTTTCAATCGAGAACATAAACCTCGATTAACAGTTTGAATATTACTTAACTACTTTTTTTATAACGATAATATAGAAGGCTTTAATTTGTGGTAAGATCTGGGGAACTACCTTTAATGAGAACTGTTTGTCGAGGTCGTGGTATTGTTCGTAGCGAGGTTTATGTATAGAGGATCGTTTTGTCTTAACTTGTAAACTCTATGGACGTGAAGGAGGAAACAGTCTATATTTATCTGCATATTGTGAAACTGTATATAGCGTTGCATAGATACTCTGCACATCCATATACTCCTCTCTAAGGCCTTCCTGAAATATAAGAATAGCGTTATACATTAGAACACAATTGTATCACAGAGGGGACACGCAAGTAATATGAATTGCACCAACACGACAATATGGTCAAATACTTAACCTAAACATAGATATCCTCTCTTATATATCCAGTGTCTGGCAAGTTCTAAAATAATCTGTTCAGTTTCACATTGAAACCACGTGCTGACAGCGTCTTAATGTTTCCTTGAATTATCAGTTTTATGGGCTCTTACCATTAAAAATACTTGTTAGAGGTATGTTAATTACCTTACTAAAAACTGTGTTGTAGGATGTGAGACAAACATAATGGTTTATGTTTGAAAATGGCTGCTGAATATTTTCATTCATGATTTCAAACGTGTTCAGATGTATAAAACAGGTAAAACTTGTATTACAGAAAGTGTCCAATTGAATATTAACCCTCACAATATCTCGTTGACGCTTTGGTGATGACCCTCCTCTTGTGGTCTGCTGGTTTCAACTGATGATGGTCAAACAATAACTAACGCTTGGTTGCGATCACAATAAAAGTGATCATATATTATATACATATGATATAATCATCTCCAAAACTAGTTCATCGTCACGTTTTCCTACGTTACTGTATTACCTTATCCGGTAGTTACAGTTAGCTATACCTGTGTCACAACTGTATATGTATATATTCTATGTACCAGGACGGTGTCAGCCATATTTCCTCTGGTTCTAGACGTTAACATGTTCACCAGCAACTAAATTACATGTTCTATCAAGACCCTTCCTTATGAAAACTGTATCCACTGCTAGCTGTTGCTGTCAATATAGATTTCATGACGATCACGTGCAACACATCCGTCGAACATGATACAGAGAATATTGCTACTCATTGGACACTAGCATACACAGATTGTTTTTACAAATCACTGTTTAAGAGATTATTTAGATTTCACGCGATTTATTGCTATAATGCACTTGAGTTAGACACTTAGATACTAGGCCGCTTAGTGTATATCAAATCATGGACACTGGAAGTGTAAAGGGTGAATATCAAAGGTCCTAACACCGATCCCTGTGGCACACCAAACTCTAATATACAGTCACTTGACACATCATTTTCGATGATAACGCACTGTTGTCTGTCACTCAGCTATGAACTAAACCATTGTAGAGCATGGCCTGTCCAGACCTGGTCGATGGGTAGGACTGTTCACGTGTTCTACAAGGTCATGATTAATAATTATCCATTAATTTAAGTAATTTTTGGACATCAACTTTGTCTTGTCTATCAAAATGAATGTTGAAGTCTTCCAGCAAAATTAAGTTACTTTGCTTGAGGGTCTCGAGAAATGTAGTAATTCTTCTATAAACTCAGAGTAAGATGATCGGTTCTTTTTGGAGGGAGGCGGTCTATATATACAAACAAACTTTGTATTGTAATTCTTCGATTCATGTTGACAGACACACTTAAAAGTTCAAAGGAATTTAGTTCTTTATCCATTAGAAGGGTATGCACATATAGTCCAGATTTATGAATAACAGCAACGCCTCCCACGACTCGTTTATGTCGAGGTAACTGTTTGCATTTGTATCCTTCTGGTGTCATCTCAGAAACTTTGGCCTCGTCTCCGGACTCATTTAGCCAAGTTTCTGTCAAGAATAACATATCTATCTCTTCACATATTAATATCTGATCAGCCATATCCAAAGTTTTGGTTCTGCACGACTGTGCATTCCACAAAACAACATTCCGGGATTCAGTTTTCGCATCGGGACGAGCTTGAATTAGGTTTGTTTGGTTAACACCAGTCTGTGACATCGGTACACATGTATAGTACTAGGTATCACTTCATGGTCATTGAAAGCATCAGTATTCCCAGTGACCACTGTATACGTAATACAGCGTGGTTTATTTCTTCCACCTCGTGTGCCTCTATTAGTTGGCTTTGACACTGATAAACACAGCACTGTTTTGAAAACACATGGTCTTAAAAGGGTGGAGTTGCCTTTCAGTATGAGAAGAAAGTCCCTGGTATAATGCTGGCTTGGGTTGTTAACCGACTGCAGCACAGGTCCATAGTTTTCACTCATGGCCGAAGTCTTATGTAAATTGTTGTTTACAACAAACAGCAGTATGAATATTTGCAAATAAGTCATAATTCACACATAAATGTTCCACGTGTAGTCTCCCATAGGTAGTTTAATATTTGTGAGGATATGAGCTTTTAAAGCAGAGATATTTCAACAAAACCACAGAGCTCAAAACATAAATTGCTGCCTTCGGCGCATACAGCTGCAAAAAAATGCACACTTACTGAATATTTCACAGGAGATAATATAATTTGTAGCTTTGAAAATATTATGGAACACTCAACTGACTTCTTATAATGCAAAATTTGTAAGTAATCGGTCAGTTTTCGCGTTGACACGATGCTTCAAAGACATACTGAATTACATGCTATTTGCACTGAAATACACAAGTAGGTGAACAAACTTTCGGTTGGCAGCTGTAATGTTAAACTGTCCTTATCATTTCTTTACAATGCCTAGATTTAATTGAATCATGACTTTTATACAGAATTCTCATATTTCACATCTGTTGCTGCTTGATTACACAATGTACAAATGTAAGCCCAATGACAGATCTAGAATATATAGGCAAGCGTTGTGTTATCAAAAACACTTTTAAGATACTAAATTGACATCTAAGATTTGTTAAACACATGTATCAATGAACTTTGATATTATTTAATTTTATTTATTATTAGTTAATATATTAGAAAAGTTAATTACCTACAATCTAATGTGTTGTCACCATCCTTATTACGTAGACGTTACGCTTCCACCAGACGTGTTTGAGTACGGCGTCACTGCAGGGTGCAATCTGGCGCCTGTTTGTCTGACGTGTCCGAGCTTCATTCAAGATTAAAGAGATTTTACCATGTTAAAACGCATGTAACAGATAATAACATCAACTGTTTATCATGTACAGGTTTATTTTTTAGATATGTATTATTTTGAGTACAGAGTAATTTCATTACTCCAGTAACCTTCCAGCAGAGTATAATGTATAATAAAGATAGATATGTTATATAACGTGAATGCATACTAATCACATAAAATATTGAAATGTTAATATATAATGTCTTCATAAATGCATTGTATACACAATGTCACATAAAGGATTGAAATGTTATATAATATATTCATAAATACATAGCATAATGTTACATTAAGGATTTAAATGTTATCTATAAATGTCTTCATAAATGTTTAATTGCTTAAGCGAAGCTGGTTTTTTTTACATTTAGTAATATCGCTTTACGGAGTTTCAAGTTTCTGGTTGAATTGAGTCAACGACGGGATAGATACCCATGGTTGGCATCAATAGTTTGTGTTAAGTTTAGAATGAATGCTTAGTTTGTCTTATATACATGTACGTCTGATGTACGCAGATAGGCCATCTTATGACTCTCTTTAGAATATGTTGGAATCATGGTAATGCATGTATATTGCAATTGAAAACGAGAGGTAACTCGATATGTGATCATCTTTACACATACATCTGATGAGAACATATGCTAGTTTTATAATAATTAATTATAATGATAATAATTCGATAATTATTCTTTGAATGTTTGTCTTATTATGACCCACAGCATAAATATGTTTTAGCAGCTCCAATATAAACGTACTGTAACGACGGCAAATACATTCTCGAGAGATACGTGAGCGGTCCCAGGTGTTGAAAGAGGATACCAGCTGTACAATGTAGTCCCGTTGAAGCATCTAAAACTGAGCCGATACATTGATAGATGCCGACATTCCATCTCTACCATTCAGTTGATAAAAGAGAGAGATACATTAGTTCGCATTGTCCACTTGAAAGTATAGTTTCTGTACCTGTATAATACATATATTGGCATGAACGATGATGAACAAGGAAGAAAGATGAAGAAGAGTCGTAAGAAGAGATGTCAATGTGCCATGCTCATATCCTTATCACTTCTCCATATACATTCTTGTCGTCTTTCATGTTTCACTATCATTCAACACGAAGTTGAAGTTTGTACCTGTATCTTATCTCATATTCGTATCTGCAAGTTTGAATACTTTTTCTGTGTGTAAAGTCCCGCTACATAAAACAAACGTGTAAGAAGATCAGGGGAAATGTTGATAATAAATAAACTAACATCATATTAAAGGAAGGATCTAAAGCAAAATTTCAAAGTTACAGTATATATTATAATTAGGGGGCATACTATTACTAAGTTGAATTGATCAGTGTTATTTAACATCTTGTACACTAATACTGCGTATCGTTATAAATCAGTTAGTGTTAGCCAGAAGGGAAAACAAGAACCACGTTAAATAAGAAAACATTGTTCATATGGATGTTTATAATTGGCTCTAATTACGTAACGTTTTTAAAAACAGCAATCTAGCCTGCTCTAAGTGGAACACGTTATATTTGTAATATTCAAGGACAAAATAATAATGATTGTTGGGCAGAAACGCAACTTAATACGATAAGCATTCTACGTCACTGTCAGTCAGTATCTATATCACTCATGAAGCATCTTTCCTGAAACGACAGGCCCATCACTGATAATGATTAACATCGTCCACGTTTCGTCTTTGACGCTCGAATGTACCAGAAATACATGCATGCTGCATGCGTGGTCTATTCCTGGCAGGATGTGATTGTGTTAGTTTCAGATTAAGCTTGGTTCCAGACAAATGACTAGCGGCATGTCGACACTAATTTTACCAAGACAGAGCTATACGTGTATCTATTATATAAACCAGAGTATTGAAATTAGCATGAATTTTACATTATGGGATACGTGGTATAGGGCTTATAATTTCATCAGTCAGATAGAAAGTGTTCTCATCACTGCAGGGAGATATCACATTTCTCATCACTGCAGGGAGATATCACATTTCTCATCACTGCATGGAGATATCACTTTTCTCATCACTGCAAGGAGATGATGTCACTTTTCACATCACAGCAGGGAGATATCACTTTTTCTCATCACTGCAGGGACAAATCACTAGCGGCATGTCGACAATAATTTTACCAAGACAGAGCTATACGTGTATCTATTATATAAACCAGAGTATTGAAATTAACATGATTTTTACATTATGGGATACGTGGTATAGGGCTTTTAATTTCATCAGTCAGATAGAAAGTGTTCTCATCACTGCAGGGAGATATCACATTTCTCATCACTACAAGGAGATGATATCACTTTTCTCATCACTGCAGGGAGATATCACATTTCTCATCACTACAAGGAGATGATATCACTTTTCTCATCACTGCAGGGAGATATCACATTTCTCATCACTACAAGGAGATGATATCACTTTTCTCATCACTGCAGGGAGATATCACATTTCTCATCACTGCATGGAGATATCACTTTTCTCATCACTGCAAGGAGATGATGTCACTTTTCTCATCACAGCAGGGAGATATCACTTTTTCTCATCACAGCAGGGAGATATCACTTTTTCTCATCATTGCAGGGACAAATGACTAGCGGCATGTCGACAATAATTTTACCAAAACAGAGCTTTACGTGTATCTATTATATAAACCAGAGTATTGAAATTAACATGATTTTTACATTATGGGATACGTGGTATAGGGCTTTTAATTTCATCAGTCAGATAGAAAGTGTTCTCATCACTACAGGGAGATATCACATTTCTCATCACTACAAGGAGATGATATCACTTTTCTCATCACTGCAGGGAGATATCACATTTCTCATCACTACAAGGAGATGATATCACTTTTCGCATCACTGCAGGGAGATATCACATTTCTCATCACTGCATGGAGATATCACTTTTCTCATCACTGCAAGGAGATGATGTCACTTTTCTCATCACAGCAGGGAGATATCACTTTTTCTCATCATTGCAGGGACAAATGACTAGCGGCATGTCGACAATAATTTTACCAAAACAGAGCTTTACGTGTATCTATTATATAAACCAGAGTATTGAAATTAACATGATTGTTACATTATGGGCTACGTGGTATAGGGCTTATAATTTCATCAGTCAGATAGAAAGTGTTCTCATCACTGCAGGGAGATATCACATTTCTCATCACCACAGGAAGATATCCCTTTTCTCATCACTGTAGATAGATATAACTTTTCTCATCACTGCAAGGAGATGATGTCACTTTTCTCATCACTGCAGGGAGATATCACATTTCTCATCACTGCAGGGAGATATCACATTTCTCATCACTACAGGAAGATGTCCCTTTTCTCATCACTGTAGATAGATATCACTTTTCTCATCACTGCAGGGGGATATCACATCTCTCATCATTACAGGGCGATATCACATTTCTAATCACTATGAAGACGTAACACAGAGGAAGGAGTAACTTCAACAATGGTATGGCGTTATTGTTATAATCTACTACTTCATGGGACGTTGCCTGTTAATATAATTTATCTATCATCACGATAAGTGATATTACATTAAAACATGAAATATCCTCTCTAACCAACATTTAACATGTATACCTTTTTTTTCGACAACAATGTTAAGAAGTGTAATATATAATTTCACAATATGAAAGCATTTGAATACTAATTAGAGGTTTTAATCTCTGAGAGAATTGAGTCTTCCTTAATCAGTACTAGCTTTACCATTACAGAGGGTCTATTGTGAAATATTGTACAATTCTGTGGCATACAACATAGAATGGATTGTTATCTTCCCTGCGCTTCACCTGACACCAACTAAACAAAACATGTGTCTTGGCAGATCCTACCGAAGGTGTTCCCGTTGTTTATCAGGGCATACTAGCCACATCCTGTGTAAGTCTCTTTCCGTGATTCTCTGGATCTGTTAACTTAAACAAAAAAGATTTTATCACTTTCTGGGCCTCTTCTCGCAAAGCACTTAGGTGATCGTAAAACAGTAAGGTAACCTTAGTATTGTAGAATGGCAGTAACAGTTAATATCCTCAGTAAAGATTGCTTTGTGAAAGGAGGCCCTGAGAGTTAGACGATACAACAACAAACAATTTAAAACAAAAAACAATCATGAATAAACCTTTATGTATTTAAGAAAAACCGTCTCACGTCTAGATGTGGTTAGCCAATGTAACGTTTGTTGGAATATTACTCAAAAACGTTGTTGATAGCTTAAATTATGCTTTCCAATATATCATGGAAAGATAATGCTACATTACTATTATCAATCACCTGATCATCGTAGAAATAAATGTGTTCTGGAATCTAAAATAAATTGTATACATATGATAACTAGTAGACACTTGATAATTGTTTCTTGCTTAATCATTAAATTAAGTTAGACGTGAACAGTTTTAAACCAATAACAGTTGTTAAAACATTTCTCCAAATACATAGTTACTAATAAATATCAAGTAGCCTTTATAAATACTCTGTCCGCTTATGATTGAAAATGCCACTTGAAAAGATGTGTTTTAAGGGCAAACGAAAAATGATGTCATTGACACGCTGGTTTTCATTTAAATTTGCAGTGCATTCCACTTCATTGCCGAACCGAAGGTGAATGACCATTGTTCAACATTTGTTTTTTTTGTGATCTGACTGAGCGTTAAGGTTTATACAGGGACAATAACTCTGTTAGGTTGGCATGGCCATTCCGTTTCGACACTTGTAAGTTATAAAATTGTTTTAAATTATGATGTTGGAGATCGCTTGTCCATCTTCAGATTTGTATAAAGAATAACCTCTAGATTATTGACCTTCACACCTGGGACTACTGCAGTGTCTCCGATCTGGAAAGATGGTTTATCAAGTTTGGATAGTTTTGCTCGATCCGACAAGCACATCGATACTCCTAATGAAAATACATGTTGTCAAACTCTTCGAGGGATACGATCACGTAACCATAACCATAAACCATGTTAGTCTATCCTAGAAGTGGTTCTTGCAATGTTTAATGTTCAAACCATGACATCGATATTGAAGCAAAACGTTTCATATGTATAATTGTTAACACCTTCACATGTGTATTCTCATGTAATTAAAACTATACACTTTATGAATATATGAGAATGTCAAACATAAATTGTTTTGACATCAATGCACGTCTAATGATTCACTTCAGAAACGATCTGTGAAACACAAAAGGATTATGAGCTGCATGAGCAATAGTCTACATACATATGCATGTACATGTATGACGTTCAGTCACGGTCAGTGGTATTCGGCGACTGGAATGAGATTCCCATTGACTTACATGTGTAGTAAAATTTAGGTAGTTTTCACACAGTCTAGATTATGTTTGGTATATATATTTGCAGCCATTGAAATAAATGAAACGTTTAGATCAGTTTTCTTGATTCCCACACACTACTGTCTTTAGGTAACATAATTTTAACAGATCAATGTTTCACTTTACCAAATCTTGTAAATATGAGAGGTATAATCACAGTTTCAAGAATAACCTTCCCTTTTGTGTTCATGTCAATTAGAAAGGAGAGTGGAATCCGCAGTGAACATTGAGCAATGGACTACATATGCCTCGCAGTGAACACTAAACTATGAACTAGTGTGTTAATAGAGATTTAGAGATCTTTAAAATGTTTATGAACAATAATCATGTTTTAAGTCATCCAGCAAAAAGTAACAAAACAAGAAGCATCTATAACACTAAAATAAAACTGTGATAGTCGATGAACATGTCCGTGGAAGATATTGTCTGTCTTCCTCTTCAATCAGAACCAAGCGCAAGTCATGATCATCACATATCGAGTTGTGCAACGTGTACAATAAATGTATGTTTTCTAGCATGTCACCAATGTCACTTAAGGCGTGCACAAAAAAGTCTCTTTATAGATGAAAAACTAAAGTTGGCTTGTCTGGTACAGACCTGGCTATCTTCTTTGATTATATAATTCATCCCTGACCTCGCCGTGAGCTATAGTTGGATCTATGTCATGCTACCAGGTCGTCTAAACAAATATGTATTTGATATATTGTCTAAAATCCAATCTAATCTCCAAAGTATTTGGCGTTCTGTTTCAGTCTCTGGAGAACCATTTACTGAACTTATAAACATATTAATTGTGTTTAGTTTGACTGAATACATGTTTTGAGATGTGTGAAGTGTCGCTGCTTCAAATACTCTATACACTTTGCGTCTGTGTGTGCAAATAAATACAATTTCATTAACCACATTTTAGCATATACATATACCAATATATTCTGAAATCAATATTTTGTCGTTTTCTATAAAAACTTTTTCGGATTTCTATCTTGAGTCGACGTTATTTAGACCTCTGATAGCCGCATATTTACCTGCTGGGTAAGAGTAACGCTATATACCTATACGCCAATCAGTACAAACACTCAATCTACAGTGATGCAAATGTCAAAGTTGCTTTCACTACAACTACATGTTGCACATTGGAATGCCATCGAAGGGGATCTAGTCTACAGTTGTGAAGTTTCCCTAAGTCTGCAGTTCGAGCATGGGTTTAGAGTACCCTTCTGTCAACACCACATACACATATAGAAGCTTTCACCTTCACCATCTGCTCCATGACATCATAAGTTGGTTTAACAGTATCGTGGGCATGAACTTCCAACAAGGGATGGGGTTTGAATTATCTAAAGGCTCACTGTAAAGCCATTAACCTGTTGGAGAGGGGGTTATTTGGAGGGCACAATGTTCATGTGCATTAGTGAATGCTTCCTGTGTTATATAGACTACCGGTACTCAATGCATTTTAGTTACCTATAACCATTTGTATTGCTGACATGTGGAGCTCTCTCTGAAATTATGAATATTTAAATCCTATTACAGAGGCAGATATGTATATCAGTACGGATACATCGTAAGCGCTTACAGTTATAATATTAATATAGTGTCACATATTCGATAATCAATATTCGAGAAAATGCATAAAATAAGAAAGAAGTTTCAATTAGAAAGAGCTTTGTGCGACAAACCCTTGAGCAGTCTAATGAACTCCGTCTCATTACAGAGGGTCGGCTAGTGTTGCAACATATTCTCAGATTTCTCTAAACAACCATACGTCATCCTATGTACCCACATTCTGATCAACAAGACGTTAAGCTTTCCATCCATAGATTGTGGTGTTACTTTAACTCCCATGTGTTATATAAGCCGATTCAGATAGTTTTGGCTTTATACTCAATTTAGATAAGTAAATTAATAAGATTCGTGATACATTATTGGTTATTATGGAGGCAGTTTTGACACAGTGATAGCCCATGACATTTCAGTAACTCTGGTTCCGAAGCGGGTTACATGGGATGTATGGAATGCATATTGACTTTGAAGCATAGGATAACTACTGAGAGGCTGGTTGTAGAGGATTCTAGATACGCTGATGCTGACACGGTGTTTACATTCACCGCGTGTTGTACACAGGTCTGCAGGTACAGTAACTGGGTCAAGTTTTTGTCACCAGTAAAAGTTGTCTGATAAGAAAGTAGACAATGCATCAGGGAAATCAACTGCGTGTTATGACATAAGCATTATCTACCAGTTTAACAAAGTAAATTTCATTCACACAACGTTTCACTACTTTGTGGTATTTGCATTAATTAAATTCTTCTATTTTTTATTTATTCCAAAATCGTACATTGCAACAGCATAAAATTGTCCTCATATGTAGGGGCTGAAACACTAATTGTACTATGTAAATAAGATGAGTTGCTTCTCACGTGAAGTAAGGTTATATATAGAAAATAATAAACATCAGATGGTTTTGACTGGATCAATCTTCTTTAATACAATACTATTATTGTATTGTATTAAAGAAGATTGATCCAGTCAAAACCATCTGATGTTCACTATTTTCTATATATATATATATATATATATAGAGAGAGAGAGAGAGAGAGAGAGAGAGAGAGAGAGAGAGTGAGAGAGAGAGAGAGAGTGAGAGAGAGAGAGGAGGGATGGGTGAGAACAAGTGATATGAACAAAGATTGAATTATGGAACTAAACCTAAACTAAAAAGTTGAAATCACAATGTCACATCAGTGCCAGTAATAACACATAAAAAAAGAGTCGAATCCAGCAGTTAATCCTTTCAGAGGCATATATAGAAATTGCTGTACACGTAGATTGTGCTTTTATCATTTTTAAAGTGGATATAGCGCATTATAAGCACAGAGATAATTTTTGCAATCATTTGCTACTTATATACGATATGGTGAGCTTATATTCCAAATTTGAGCGAAATCGGTAGAGAATTAAAGAGTTTAGATAAATATCCCCGCTATTGATAAAAAGACACACGGGAGGACACTTGCCCTTCGAAGTTCTGATCGAAAACCGGACTGCCAAACTATTCTAACGTGCGGTTCAATCAACCTTTGCTTTTCTCACAGAAATATGTATTGAACATATAGACCCATCTTTTGCCTTTCTTTTTGTCACATTGGATTTCTCTAATTTAATTCCACATTTGACCACTGACCCTCGCAATTACTCTGCCCTCCTGTTTGAACATAATAGTGGCCGGCATCGGGAAACCATTGTTTTTTCCCCGTAAATCAAACGTGTCGCTATCAATTTCGAGCGAAGTGATTTAACCAAAGTGAGGCAAACCACGTTCTGAAACAGTTTAACCATAGTCTACACAAAATGTGTGATCATAGAAAACATGATCTCTAATTTCTTTCAACTAAACACGTGCAATGTACAACCAGTATACATGTACATGTAGAAGTATTGCAATAATGATGGTCCTTTATGGATGCTCCAGATCTCCAGGTTGGCGTGAGGTATAAACAATTCAGATTTATTGTCCTTGATTGCATCCAATGCTTATAAATAGTCGATTGTATCGTTTGTATCGAACACATATATTACCTCTTCTATTACCTTCGTGTATCCCTTGTATTTTAAGTACTACTCAGCTTACGTTTTAATGGATATACAAGCACTAACAGCTCCGAAGAATAACCTTTTACCGTTGTGTTTTTTTGTTTTTTTTAAAACACATCATTGTCATATAAATAACATAAAGAAGTGATTCACAGTATTGAGAGTTTTGATAACGTGATTCGTATGGACAAGGGTCTAAAACAAAAAATCGAGTAACATTTTAATTTATACTAGATAAAATATCCATGTGAATTTATCTCGCAAATGTACATCAATGTTCCCTAAGTACATGTATCAGTATATGTATCAGTATATGTATCATGTATCAGTGTACTTCAATTTCGTGCGTTTGATATACACGCGTCTGTCAAGACAGGAATTGAAGCACTACAAGCAGCATTATCCACCTGTGTTCTGTAGTTACCTGCTCGCAAGTTGTGATTATGTTATTTATTAGATCGTTTGAGTGCAATGACCAATATAAATTATCTCTTAAAATTTGTTGAATGTCTGAATGTTTCAAACATTGGTTTTGCTGTAGGATATTATCAAATGGAATGTTTTTGAAAGTGCAAACTGTTATGTCATTCACAGTAGTGCTAGGAAACAAGACAGACCCTCTCGTTGCTAAGAATACACCACGCTGACTAAGACACATGAGTGCAATGAAGACCAGGTGTGGGTGATGTTTCCTACATTCTGTGCTACTACCACATACATAACTCACTGTAGGAAGCAGGTCAAGAGCGGAGCTAGAGCAGTGTGATGCCGGGAGACTCCACATTGTGTGTACATAGGCAACGTGGGATCTCTTGCAGTTGGACAAGTTACATGCATTGCAATATACCAATAGTTTATATGAAATACGCAAACACTTAATTTATCACAATTTAATTGTTTATTACCAATTTTCATTCTATTTGGTCAAATGTAGAGATTTTGCATGTTCTCGATGAAATTCCAGTGATTATAAACAAGATTGGTGAACATATAGCACTGGTCAACGTTTTCAAATGACAGCTTCGCGACTCCGAATGCTCAGATATGTATCGGTCCAGTTTGCCTTGTATTCACTCACCTTGTCCTGTATTGACCCAATTACTGACTCATTCGGCTAGGCAGTAAATACATACCATATATTGATAGGTAATTAATGAGTATCAGTAAAAGTATAATTACAGGTACATATTTTCATCCAGATACTTACAAAATTTGCTGAAACGCCACAGCGCTGAACGTTTCCCATTACAGTACTGTGACAAGTTTTGTGTTTGTTTTAATTGTGAATTACTTCTGTGAATTCATGTCTTTATTATTTCAATGTGACAAATCGAGAACAATAGCATGTCTTGTCATATCTTGGCGGTTTACTTGTTTCATTGAAATCAGTCCGATTAAGGTATGCATGTGTTAAACTGTAAGTACACTGTAAAAATCGTGCTTAGCAATTAAACACCACGGTTACATGTTTAATGCTCCACATGATTAGGATAGTGCTTAATGGCTAAACACAAGAACGATATTACATCTGTTATTTAAACATGAATAGCTTTTAAACACATTTCTAAACGTGTTTGAGAATTTCCCCAATGGGTCGGATTACATTGGTCAGTTTGGGCGGGAGAGTTAATTAAGAACAGATGTGTATCCCTGTGGCCGCCATATTTCGCCAGCATCCTGTTGTCTATTTACACGTTGTTGATGCACACGTTTCTGGTCATTCGAAGTGCACATGAAGCCAAAAGTTGATGCGACTGCGAATATATCTATCTATGTTCCCTGAACGACACAAGTATGGTTCCAACCAAGACCAAGGCAAGGTAGGTTCATTTGAGATTTCACAACGTCGTCTCCGATTGCTTTCTATGTTGTTTTCATTTGTCAAAGGAGTTTGTAATGAGTTATTTAACGTACGTATAGTATATGCTTAGCACCAACAGTAACATATATAATTTAGTAATATTTGTTATTTATATAAATGATATATATGAGAGTTGTGATAATGTTTATAGATCTAAAATAAAGTAATACCCATAAACCACATGTTACTATCGAATTCCAGTGTAGTGAGGTTTGATTAGTGTAACTGGTAGTGTTGAATTACTTGAATTAAGATTTGTTACAAGGGTATAGATGTTTAACAATTGTATTTGCTAAAATAAGTTCTGAAAGAAGCATATGACAATATGTTCATTAAATACTTGGTTGATGCTCATATAGCTCATTTAGGACCAGATCAGTAAATTTAGATGTATCTATGTTATGCAGTTGGAGAAGGAATTTTACCGATGACAGTCTGCCTTGACAAGAAAGATGCTGTGATGCAGAAATCCAAGAAACTGTTAGCATTTACTCAGCTGTGGTGAGTAAATACTGAACCAAATCCTTTATATTTTAAGACTATCAAAACAACACAACTATTGTATAAATATATTTTGGCAAAATCAATTTCTTGTATCTGCTATTTTATTTTTGACTCTTTTAATACTTATTTTTGCCCTTTTTGTACGAAACCAGAACTGACAGGATCGGTGATTACATAACGTTGAAGTCCCACTAAAAAAATGACAGTTTTTAACTGATTGATCACTTGATTTGATGTCAGTTAATTTTTCACATCAACCTTTTGTATATACCCAATTGAGTTATTCTATAACATGTTACACTTTACTTCATTTGTTTAAATGTTTCCAGGACACTGGATATGTTCATATAATGTGTTATTTTTGTCAAGTTGCATTTCGATGGTAAACTAAAATCTTCTTCATTCATGTTTCAGATGAAGGATGCCAAAGGAGATATAATGCAGTTTACAAAAGACCATCCTGAATCTCAACTACCTTTCCAAATCCTTTGACTGATACAGATCTTTTAAAGGGAGTAAAGCTTTGTAAATAAATATATATATAACTATATAACTATAACAAGTTTTCTCGAGAACAAAAGTGATTGAGCATTAACCTTTTTTTTAAAAATAGGATTCTTATGTTGTGAAAATATTATGTTAAAAACACCCAACTTATTTTAAAGGATTTATTTAGTTATTAATTCATATGCAGAAACTCATTAATGTTAAACATTAGGTAATAAGGATTAGATTGTTGCTAAATTGCCTTGATTCTAAAACCACTTTTGAAATATTTGTGTCTGAAAATTTAACTGCCAAATGAACATTGTTCAGGCATAAAAAAATATTGTCTGTAGATACCTTCTTATCCATGTATTATATGAGAATAATGATTATCTTATAAATTTAATATTTGGTGAAATCGATGACTGTATTGGTGTTTATGGTTATTTTATAAAAAAAATTCAATAAACCTTTTTTAGAAATTTCTGATTTTGAGTAATTATTTTCTAAAAATTGATGCAGACCAAACTTACTTCTTGTATCATACACTCATAAAGTATATGCCCTTATATAATTTTTAGTAATCGCCATGAATTTTTTGGCGATGACGGTATGTAAGATTGAATTACAAGATATAACATTGGTCTTCATTGATTTAAATAATGTTGTACAGTTGCAATGCTTTTAGTTTCAGGCGTGGTGGAGAGTGTGGTTTTGTGTTGAAAAGCTAAACATAATACTAAGCGCGTATCTTGTCCTGTTTTTTTTACACGTTTACACCCCTAAACACGTTTAGATCCCAAAATGTGTTAAGGAATGTGTTTATTTACTAAGCACATCCATAAACGTGTTTATGTAGCTAAACGTGATTAGTTGCTAAACACATTCCTAAACACATTCAGGTAGCTAAACGTGTTTAGGGGTCTAAACGTGTAAAAAAAACAGGACAAGATACGCGCTTAGTATTATGTTTATATGCTAAACACGATTTTTACAGTGTAATCTTAAACTGTCAATAGATGTTTTGTGGACTACACTGCTAACGAGTTCACATGGTGTTATGTATCAGCTCAAGCTAAATGTCAACACTCCAGTATGTATCGGAGTGGGGGAAATCATGGAAGAGACTTATTGTGTTTACAGGTTTATGTTTATTATAAGAAACAACTTAAGATTTCACCTCTGATAAGGTTAGACAATGCACTACGTTCATAGATATACATGCATGTTTTATTCTAAGCAAACTGTGTATGTAGATAGTTTTGGTAAATCAGAAATATTTCTGTAATGTATTGTCTATTGTCTATTGTCCATATCAATTAATTTCGATATATTCGAATAAACATATTAAGGTATTTCGACAATGACAGCATACAAAACTGAGATATATCTTCGTGAGAGCAGAAGTATGTACACCGGTCTGGACTCAACTACATGACATCACAATGCTTTAACACCACCAATTGCTCTGACACCATCAGCAATATGACATCACGATGCTTTGACATCACATCTACATGACACCACAATGTTTTCAATTGACATCATCAGATACATGACTCACCATACTATCTTACCAAAACCTGATGACTTCGCGATGCTATGACGTCACACACTTGACGATTTGATAACATGAGTTGGATATTATCACTATTAACGACCATTCGGAACACCTCGGTACTCGTTATGAAGCGATATGCTGACCCTCCAGGAGTTATCTCCCTTACACTGTAGTCAAGCAGACGTAATAAACATGTCCGACTATACACAGACGTTTCTGTAATTTTCATGAATCTATATTAAGCTACACAGAACGTTACAGTTCTAAAGTCTTATCCAGATCCTAGGTATGGCCAATCGGCGGGCTTCGATTATTTTTGGAAACAAATAAATTGGGTGAACGTTTTTTTTCTTTAAATTTGAAGAACAGGCACTATGTTTTTTAATTCATGATAAATAATTACTATAACATTTAGACAAATAGAAAATACTCAATCTTATGCCAGAACCGATAATGACTGTATTGTTCAGTTCATAATCAGACATATTCAAAATACGTATAAGCAAATTAGAAAGACCCATATTTCGTCAAAGATGAGACGATTAAAGTTGTATCGGTTTTCGTTTAGATTAAATCTAAGTAATATTCAAAATGACGAAATGAACAGTGGAAAATGTATGTATAAATTATGATAATCTTTTAAATTTTCTTTGGAAAAGTCCTTGATTAATGTCTATACGACAAACGATTGTGCAGACATGAACCAAGATCAGTATATCAACTTTCCAGTGGGAGACGTGCCGCCACGCGGGCCTTGCTCTCAGTTTCCTTATGTTGACAGATAGGTAGATTGCTTTTATTTCCTCAAAGATTGAAAATTACAAAGGTACAATTATAAAGATGAAACAAGTTTATTGGATTTAAATCAATGACAATGAATTATTTTGACGAGTCATGACGATAACTGGCCATTACAATAAGTTAAAGCAACTAAGACACATTTTATGTACGCTTTACAACACTTTGGAATATGAAATAGTATTAAATGGAACTCTTTAATTTCAAAGGCAGTAGTCTAAGCGATTATAACTTATGTTGAGACTATAACGGGAGTAACCTGATGAAATATCATGGACCTAAACTTTGAACACGTCTCCTGCCCGGTAACATGGATACATGACACGTATGTTATGTTTATGCGTATTTAGCATGTATAACTACAGATATGAAACATACACATTTCATATTGGAATAACGAAATGAATGTGTGGCGGCAACCTCTTTATTTAAAAAGCAGGATGTTTCGATATATTTTGGAAGCAAGACACGTATATACATGTACTTAACAAACTTCTAAGGAAATGTTCATAAGTAAACACTATACCCCAGGCGCTGTATGACTTCTAGTTTCTTAACTGTCAGTCACAGGAATCATATTGAAAACTTTTCTTTTTTCTAAGTGTGTTGTAATAATATATACCTGTCGAGTAAAAAAGATATGATGGATGTACAGACAGACAAATCCAAACGTCAGTAGTAAATTGAAGCGCTCTTAAAATATGTCTTAGTCCATTCTGCTCACAGTTCAGCACTGCATCTAATTTATTAACTAGAGTTTTCTGGCACAGAAATACATTGATAATGGGGAAAGAATGCCAAAAAGCACATCGCTAATCTACATTGAAGGTGAGTTGAATAAATCTTTTCTTCTGTTTTTCTGTTTTCTTGTGTTCATCATTTAATGATATTTTATTACATTTTCCTGTTTGTTTAAAAACGATATTTACTTTCAAAATCACGTCTTAAAACACTTCTTATGAAATCAGCATTGTGTATTTGTTATGATATACTCCAATGCTAATCTAAGCATGAGTTTCTCCTACAGATTCTTATATTTATTATAAGAATGGATCGACATACAATGTAAGTAATTAGATATATGGAAATATAAATAATTTCTATACTGCAGGTGCATGTACTTCCTGTCTCAGATGCATGGTCTGATCAGTGAACACATGTCGTGATCAATAACGCATTTGCATATCTCTTTGTGTTCCAAGGATTCGGAAATAACCCACGGTCATACAAATATAAAACAGATTATATTAGATAAACTGCCGAGCAAGAGAAACACAGACACATTTCAACATTTCAACATTTCAACTAAAACGGAGATAATGCTGCCGGAGAAAGTAAATTTTGAATTCCTTTAATGAGTATATAATTTGTTAAGTGATACATGTACTCACAATACCATAAATCAAGGTATAGTTACATGTTCATTGATGAACATCATCATGTTCATCAGCTGAATATTCAACAAACATTTCGTAACACATGTGGATTAGAGTTGAAAATAAAAAATCGAATAAAGTCGTCTTTAGAAATAGGGGTATTGTGGCCAATGTTTTGACAAATGGTCATTTTGAGGAAATTTTATGAATGTTGTTTCATATTAATATAAAGATTTAGGTCTTGTATGTTCAAGTTAATTAAATTAAATTGGTTCATGACATGTAAAACAGTTGCACACAAGTTAAAACGGCAATGTTTTCCATTTGTAAGCTCTTGAAAATGAACAAATTAATTTTATTGGATTCTGCCTGCTTACTTTTTGACACTAAGATGACGCCAATTTTGTTATATGTTTCGGAAATTGTGGGTGCTCAGTATTTCAAAATAGTCAAAAATGTCCATGCAACATACTTTTAAAAGTTTGCTTTGATGTGAATTTATATTATGTAACATTTGTTTTACAGAACCGACCAGCGACTCGTCAGATGATGGCTTAACATTAACTCGGACAAAATATACAGTTCAGACAGGTTTGTTTTGGTCATCTTCAGTCTTCGTTTCAGTTAAGTTAAAGTCGACATTTAAACCATTGAGTATGTATCCCCTTTGAATTCATTGCTTAATTAGTAACTCCTTGTACATTTTAATTGTTGAAATATTGCTAAAGTGGTGCTAAAATATTTACTGTTTACTTTCATATGTTGAATCCAGCACCTTGTCATTTAATCTGTTTTAACAATCTGCATACAGAAATAACTTGAGCACTTTGTAACTTGCAGAACCGATAACAGACGCGAGCTCGCGATCGGATGATGATATTCTTTTGGATCTTCTGAAGAAACAAAATGAAAACGTCTCCGGTAAGTTTTATCAATTTGAACATATTTGTTAAGTTACTATTGTCTTATCATTCATTTTACATTTCAATATTTGTAATCGTAATTGTAAGGCATACTATTAGTTATAAAACACTTCTATAATTAACTCGCTCATACTTTCTACTGATTTGATATTTCATGTACCAATATTATATGCAGGTTCTGAGTTGCGGGCTCTTCGTAATCCGGTAGACATATCCGACTTCATGGACAATTGAGGACCGTACCAAGTCGGTTGTAACAAGCAGATGATTAACACATCGGGTAAATAATGAACTTAATGCAATTCTGCGAGGATAGTATAAATTACCAAACAAAAAATTCATTAAATCAATATGGTAATTTTGTTTAATTTCTCTATTAACAGTAGACCTTTTAAAAACCTTTTAAAAACCATGACTTAAATTGTTATGCTACTGAACTTCCGTTTGCAATAGAGGGGTCATTTCAGTTCCAGTGGCCTGCTTGTTTATCATTGCTGATTTGATCCTTCATAAAGCTGTTATTTTAAATAGCGATATCAGGCAAAAAACGTATCCGAAATATAAACTCTATTCGAGAACGACATTACATACATTGCAACAACCCTATTGAACAAGCCAACGCTCTATCCCTAGTGGTTGTCTGTGTTAGTAAATTTTAATAAAAAAAATCTTATTTTTTGCAGACACCATGAGATTTGCTCCAGTGAGTGAAGACCTGCTCTATGAGAGCAAGAGACCTATTCCAGAGAACACCCCGAAAAAAAAAATGGGCATACTAATGTAACATATTTGCACGCTGGAGGAAAGAACTTGTTTCTCAGGATTCTAACGAGTGTTAAGTTTTTGAGCTGTTGCGTGATAGTTCCAAGGAGCTGCAGGATTTCTCAGACGAGGATAAAAACAGAATTTTGTGTATGTTTGTGATTGCGTTACGCAAAGAGGATGGTCAATACTATAAAAGTGACCGTGTTTTGGCTATCATATGCGGCATTCAGCGACATTTGCGTTATAGTGACAGAGCCGTTGATTTTTTCAATGACGATACCTTTTCTGATTTGAAAGTTACATTGGATAACAGAATGCAGCGAATATGTGCCAAAGGAATTGGTCTTCAACGCCGACAAGCATCCGTTATCAGTGATGACAGTGAGAATATGCTGTGGGACAAGGGTCTATTGGGGACGGATGCTCCCCAGTCACTCTTGGACACCATATTTTGGACAATTGGAATTAACTTTGGTCTTCGTGGAGGAGATGAACATAGGCGTCTTACATTCAGGAATTTTGACATGAAATCCGACAGTGCCGGAGAGAAATACCTTGAATATACAGAATCTGTATCAAAGTACCTATCGAGGAGGTCTGAAACATCGGAATACAGATCCACATTGTGCCCGGGCTTATGCTAAACAAAGTGAACGAAGAAATGTCCTGTTTTGCTGTTTGAAACCTACAAAATGCGTTTGCCTCATAACAGGGACCCATATGTAGTTTACTTTCGTCCTCTGGTTAAACCAAAGTCGGACGTATGGTACGCAAATCAGGCCGTGGGCCACAACAAACTGGAGGGAACCGTTAGACGACTTATGTCATCAATTGGTGTTGATGGATATTATACCTACCATTCGCTTAGAGCGTCAACTGCAACAAGATTGTTTCAGGCTGGCGTGAGCGAACAAGTGATCAAGGTACAAACTGGACATCGTAGTTTAGCAGATGAAGCTTACAAAAGAACAAGTGATGCCCGGAAACGTAAAGTTTCTGAAATTCTGCAGATGCCTGCAGAATTGCCCAAGACGAATGAAGAACGGGTTTCAGAGAGTAAAATCGCCTCTCGTTCAAGCGCTGAAGGGGCCGCCCCTGTCTTCAATTGTTCAAACGTCACACTCGTAAACTATTATCAAAAAGAATAAGTTTGAAAACATGTACCCGTGATGACTGCTATGTATTGAAAAAACACCTAATAAAGCAAGTGTTATATTGTATGTCATTTTGTCATGATTTAATATGGTTCATGGTGAGGTATTCGTCCAATGAATACTTGATCATGAGCTTAAAGCTTTGAAGGTCGGTCAGTACGTAATATACCTACTTGGATGCTGATAGAGAGCCAGTGTGTAAAGATTTCTTGAGAAATTATGTAGACCTCTGTTTCAGTATGTACACCCGTGGATTAAAATATGTACTTTTGTTAATGGCGTTGCCTTTTGCACGTGAGTTTGGAGAGAAATATTCAATCCCGAATTAATATCATATTGCCCCTCTTTAAATAGTCGCAAGGAATGTTAGCGACCATATTAGACCCAATTTGAAAACTCTTAACTGTCTCATTTCGTGTATTTCTTCTCTTTATTCGACTTGTCAGCACATCCAGCAACCTTCAACCTTGTCACACGAGACTGAATATGGCATGATGCAACATTCCCCCTAGTCTGTCATCGAGACCCTAGAGCAAAAATTTAATGGAACCTTCATAAGTCTAAGAAATGTTGGCCAGTCTAGTTGCCTCAGCTCTACGACAGTGCTCCTCCACAGGTGACACCTTTGCATGCATGTTGTGACAGATGTGCTCGCAGTTGCAAATGTTTGTGTCAATGTCTAAATGATTGTCACTGTGACAGCACTTGCAATGGAGGAACTTCATTGATAATGAACTCAATAGTATCATCTCAAGATTCAAGTTCTAGTAGAAGCAGTAGTGATTATACCTCAAGGGACTCGGCTGACAGTGAAGTGGAATCTTCACGCCTACACAAACGGATTGTGTTAGTTTACAGCTCTGAATCTGATTGAGTCTCATAGAAAAATCTTTTTCTAAATGTGTTCAGGCTCTTGGAAATCCAAACTTGTAAATCCCCCATGTCAAATGTATCAATGGGATCTCGCAAATTTGTAAAGTAGTCATAAGTCCTATCATCTTGAATATAGACTTGTCCTTTTCTATGGAACTGATCCACTAGACACAGAATGTCTTCTGAGAAATTTGCATTGGTATGCCGCCCAGAGTTATGTCTGACATTGGCCAACTTATCAAAATGCTTGCATATTCTGTCTGTTGTTCGTGCACTTTCTTTCCGAATTTGAACGTTATTCAATAACGTCGTTTCTTGACGATGATCTACCTCAATTTTTTTCTTCCATTCAAGAATATCATTGTTCCATTCCTTGGCAAACTTTTCAATATCATTTGTAGAGGCATTGTAAGTACAACAATCCCCAGTTGCACTCAATCTCTGAAACAATGCTTTCTTTGCCCCTCCTTGTAAAAGGAGAACGCTATTCAGATGTTGCAAAGTATTCAGATCCCTGTTGTACGTTGATATCAACTTTGAAGCAGCCGTTATAATGGAAGGCAATAACGATTCAACATTTTTATATTTGTTCCTTTGAAGTGATGGATTTGAGGAAAACACCTGAAGAATCGTCCACAAAGATGGCGCCTTCTGTTTCTATTAATGAGAGATATCTTCAAATGAGAGGTGTAAAAGACTGTTATTATCCGTTTTTCTTAGAATGGAAGGGTTTTGTTTTGAACATAAATCAGACACTTCTTTTTTAATTTGATGGCAAATATTTTCAATTAGGTATTTCTGAAGTTCCTCACATTGAAATACAACCCCTAATAGATACTTGTAGTTAGATGTTGTTAAGGCGAAGGCAATAGGTCCGAGGTTATCAACCACATTCCGTTGGAATCCATCTTGTGAACATACAGTGACCTGAAATTAAGACATGTTTTCAGTTTATATTAACATTTTCAATTAATATAAATTGTGCATTTGCATTTTCACAATGTAATGTCAATAAAAAGTATCAGAATTATCCATTGGTTGCTTATGTTTCAATGTTTGATGGGTAAATATGCATCTTATGTGATAGAGAATATTTTGAATAAGAAAAACATGACATACTGACACTAATACATGTTTACCATTTCATTAACATACAAAGTCAATGTTATTTTCTGATACCTATATATGGGGTCGTAAATGCCGTTCTTACTGAAATAAAGTTCTATCAAGGAGAAATGAAACAACTGTTACAAATGCCTCCGGAACTAATAAAAAGAGTTTTAAAAGATATATACAAGGTTCGGTTTATATTAGGATAACTGTTTCCTGTGGACATGGTTGAAATGAAATGATTCACCCTCCGACCTAACAATGATAAATCATAATGTATTGTATAAACTTAAATCATAAATGGCAAATATGAGAAAAAATGATATGCCAAAAACATACTAAAGTACCTTTAAGACTTATATACAGTTAAACTTATTCTAAAACCTTTGCATATATCTAAAGTTTCAAGACTAATGTAAGCAAACATTATATTAACAGTTAACACAGAGTTCTAACAGTATGACTTATACATATTCAATATCTGAACTGCAAACTTTTACCATGTGACCATGGTGACGCGGAAAAGTCTCTTACATTCATTGATCTATTTAAAAATATACTTTTTAATTGTTATATTTAAGGATTGATTTACATGTTTTGTGCTGCTATCGAAGTTTAACAGCAATAAATTTGTGATTTATAATGTATCAATGCATATGTTTTAACTTGAGCTAGAAATTTATTATTTAACTCTCTTATTAGTGTTTATGATTGTTAGTCCAGTCAAATTACGATAATACCCCAAAAAAATTGGTACAGAAATGATTTATGCGTTTTTAGAATTATTAAGTGTATATGATTAAATGGTTAAAAGTCCTCCACCTAATCATGATGCTAAACCTGATTTTTTTGGGTGAAAAAGATGAAAAATGATAATTTTCAGGAATATTTTTTAAATAATTATTAAATGATATTAAGACTTATATTTTTAACTGAATTTGATAAAGAAGACATACACTATATGTGAAAGTCATATATACTGGGTTATGCCCAACAATTTAGGACTTTTTTCTCTTTTCTTAATTTTTTAAGGGAAAATGTACAACATTTTTTTAATTTTGAAAGTATATTCAAACTCAAACTTTAATGCCTTTTTTCAGCTTCAGATATCATGTTATATTATTATTATTTAGTAATTTTACATTAATTAACATGTATTTACTCTTAAACATTTGAATTGTCCAAAATGAGTATGATAACTTTTGTTACCTGAATACTGTGTATGTGTTCCTCCAGTGGTGGTCACATCATTCTTCATCAATGTCTGGTTTTGCAGAATTTTCACAGCTGGCCCCTTTGCATGTATTACATGCTACACTGCACAGGAGTCCGACTTTCCTACAACTGCAACTTGAACTTCGACATCCCTTCTTACATGCACATCTGACAACTTTCAACAATGAATCTGGTGCGGGTACTTGGCTCATTGTAATCGGCTTCAAACAGTTCCCATCCAGTTTCCACCCCCAGTCTTATGGGTTAAGATTCTCATCCTGTCCCTTCCAGTCTTGTATTTGCAAGAATACCCTGTAGCTATGATATCTCGCTGCTTCAGATGTTGGGGGAAGACTCTTTGGATCCACAAACTTGAAACTCTTTGCGACCTTTTCCGTGAATTTCTCCACCCTCAAATTGTCAAGGCTATGACTGTGTTCACCTTTGAACAGATATAGCAAAGCTTTTTCACCAGCATGACCAATCTCATTCTTTGTTGCCTTGGATGGATGTTTGTCAAATACTGCAGCAATATTTCTGAACTCTTCAGATTTCTCATGAATTTTCAGAGCAACTCCTTTTCCAATACCAAAAACTTTTGAAGTTGTGTCACATCCCAAAATTGCATGCAGGAATAGAATATCTTTGCAAATACTCTCTCCCAGTTTTTCTTTAGATTCTTGAATGTCCCACATGGAAGTTTTCTTTGACGTCGGTTTGGCCCTTGGTGAGAAATAGACTCTGAAGGAATCCATAGAAACATGATAACAGAGTAAGATGAGCAAATCTGTATCGTCTCCGACCAGTGTTGTTCTCGTTTCTGCCGACTGTTGGATGACGGTTTTAACTATGAGGAGATCTGCATCAGAAGTTGCATGGAACGTATCAATACCAGATTCCTTGAGATGGTCACTCAGCATGTTGATGAACTTCTGTTTGTTTTTGAAATTAGCTAGAAATGTTTTCTTCCTTCCTCTAAACATTGTGTCCTTGCTAAAGTGAACCTCAGTCCCAACATACCCCCCTACACGCCTCTGGTGAGTGTTGTCCTTTGTACTTGGGCCATCAACATACCCATCAAACACAACTATAGCTTTTCCAAATCTGCTTTCAACAAACTCTGTGTACACAAGACAAAGCTGACTATAGGTACAAGCCCTTGGCCATGGTAGCCACTGCAACAGACAACCCCCGTCAATCACAAACTTCATATCACCGACATCTGGTTCTTTGCATCCTGGTTTGACTTTCCCTCGAATTGCATCTGCTAGAGAAGGCTTGTCAGCTTCTCTGAGAAGATGTGGTGATTCAAAGAGCGAAGGAGGATACGTACACAGTTCAAATGTGAACAAAGTTCTCAACTCATCTTCAGAAACAGAACCCTTTGCTGCTGTTACAAGTCTCTGAAATAAAAGTTGGGCATCAAATTTGGCTGTTTCCCCTTCAATTTTCACCTCAGTGTTGTCACTCATAACAGTTATCTGATCTTTCTTCTTGAATGTGAATTCATGTGCAATCTGCCCTTTCATCTTGTCTAGAATCTTCATCCCAACCTCTTTAGCTGCATCAGCATTGCTGTTAACAGCAATCACTCCACTTGAAATGCTCTTCAACACCTCTATATCGAAGGGGTTTCTGTCGATGAGATATTCGGTGATGGCTTCTGTGTCCTTCCGATCTCTCTGCTGCCTTGCATTGCTGCTCTCCTTGTGCTGTTCACTTGTATTGTAAGTTTGTCCTGTCAGCTGTTGCATTGCTTCATTCATTTCCGAACAAGAGGGGCGGGAGAGTGACCAAACTAACCTTTGGACCTCAGTCATACCTCGTCCTCGGGTCAAACCACCAGCAGTCTTCATGCTTCTCATGAGAATTTGTTCTATGACCAAGTCTGTAGAAAGGCCCGCCCAGAAGCGATCACTGCGTCTCAAGACATGATGCCCTTGCATGAATAAATCATATGCTTCTGGATTAATCATTTGCAGATCTTGCATGTTCATCAGGTAAAAATACACTGACTTCAGATAGAGGTTATGGCCTGCAGCTGCAAAGTATGGCAACATGCGTTGAAGTGTTTTCAGATGGAGTAACCAGTCACCTGTTCTTTCTGCTCTAATGAATGTTCTGAGGATTTCTATCATTTCCATGTACTGCAGCCAAAGCTTTGCAGTTCTTCCTTTACTGACTGTTCTGCAGTGTTCCTCTAACTTCTCAGTAACTTTTGTCAGCAAAGGAGATGTACACCCCACTTCCAGGTTCATGTTCCCAGCTACAATCTCATCATAGACTAGTACAGCAGACAAAAGATCATTTTCAATATTCCCACCATCTACAGGTTTTGTTTCTGAGTGAGCTTCAAAATCTTGTGCATTCTGTGTGACTTCCTGTTCAGTATATCTAGTGTCATTTGATTCCTGGTCAGTGTTGTTATTGTCAGTGGGATCCGACTCATCATCAGTCTTTGTGTGCAGATCAATGTCAAATGCTTGAGATACAAGCAAAGAGTGTAAAGCCATGTCCACAAGTCCATGACCTCTTACTGCCCGTGAAAGGGCTTTCCCGGTCAGCATATGGGTGACTGCATTTTCAGAGTACACAAGTTCTAAGGTTTCACGTAGTCCGGTGTCAGACATAATTTGTCCAATGCAACCTAGAAAGCTCATTTCTACATGAAGACCTCCTAATCTCAAGATGAACTTGCGAAGATCACTTGTGTCTGGTTCAACAGAGATGATATTTGTGGCTTTCCACCACAGTGGCTGATCGAAGGTTAGTACTGGAGTGACGTTGTACTTCTTTGCCTGGTCTCTCACAAACAGCAATGTTGTGTAAATGCAACTTTCATCATTCGGGTTCAGGTCGATCATTGGCATGAAGTTTATGCAACTCTGACCAGGAAATGTGCCATTCTTGTGAATCATTTGCATAGTTCCATTCCACGAAGGCGTGAGTGGACGAAGCAGCCAAGCTGTCTTCCACAGTGTGTTTACATTTGCTGTTTTGTCATCACATTCAATTTGAGAGAGCATGCCATACTTCAGATTAGACAATTTCTTTGCACTGTAATAATGTATTTTGATTGTTCCAATAGCTTTGAGATCTTCGTCATTTGACTTTATAATTGGCACATGTCTGTGTACCTTGGATCCTGGAGTAACAGCTGCAATAATCCCCATCCCATGAAAAGTGCCATATCCGTCTATGGTCCTGATGTTATGGTCGACATTATCAGCAACAAATTGGATGAATTGGCCTGTTGTGTATCCTGGTATTTCGGTGTTGTTAGCAAGACTTGCACTGCGCTCAAACTTCTGTACATCAGCATAGGAACAGCTGAAACCGAGAGCATTTAGTGTATCAACCAAGTGTCTGGAAGTAAAAAGGTGATGACACTGAACCCCAAGAGCTAGTTGCAGGGGTGAGAGGAATTTCCTGGGTCTCACTGCCTGCATGATTGCTTGTCCTATTGCAGCTTGCTTGGTCATAGTGTTTTTTCCAACAAAGAGGGTTCTTAGAAGTAGTTGCAATGATTCTGGAACAAATGAAATTCCAATTTCTGGAGAATTGATTTCATTGGGTGATGGAAATACGTCTGTTGGGATGGATACATTTTTAATGTCACTTTTTAGCAATTTTGCAGCTGTCTCAATTATCTTGGCTTTCTCTTTTTCTGGATCATCACTTTTTGGAAGTGAGAAGAAATCATGGATAACTTTTGAAGTTGTTGCCCTGATAGTAATAATACTGGATTTTCCATCACTTTCAGAGATCACAATATTTTCTCCAAAATGTTCAGCAAGTCTTGCTTTCATGTGGGTGGGAGTGAATGGTTCCATATCTTCATCCAGAAAATTCTTCATTTTCTCAATTAGAGCACTCACTGTTAGAAGTTCCTCCTCATTTTGCTCTAGATATGCAATTACTTTCAGAAATGCAGATTCACGAACAGAATTCTTCTGTCTTCCCTTCCTATTCTTCACTAAATCATGAGATTCAAGTTCTTTTCCAGTCCTAAATTTGACGCTACAACTCTGATGGTAAATTGCATCTGAAGCATGCAAATCCCCCGAATATTCAATTCTTGATAGAACTGTGTTTCCCCATTCATCATTTCTTTCTTTGCACTTTTTATACACCTCATGCTGAAAATCTACAGTTCTAACCGGATAGGATTCTTTAAAAACTTTCAGTCTTTTTGTTTGACTAATTGATTTCCCACAGAACAAACAGTCCTCCCTAAATTTATATTCCAAACCATGTGATCTTAGGGTACGCTCTGGAACACTTTCAATAGATTTTCTCTTTCTGGCAATTCGTTTTGGGTCTACATATGAGCGGCGGCATAATACATGTATTTGTTGTCCAGAATTGAATACAAAATGGTCATCACCTCTTTCATTAGCAGCTTTCAACAGTCCTATACATCCTTTGTCAGTCAGGGTAACTGAATCCTCATTTGATAACAGTTTTGAGCAGATACAACATTTGTCTTCCATTTTGCAACCTCATGGCAATGTCAACAAAGGGAGATAACTCTCATTTGAGTCATTTCCCCCTTTTGTTAAGTGTTAGTTACCTAAAATTCAAGTTCAAACCTCATAACTTCAAAACATTTAAAATTATTTTAAATACTTAGTGGGTTTTGGAAACTTTATTTAGACATTGTTGGGGGAGTGGAATAATGTTTTAAAGAATTTTTTTTTTTTAAATGATAAATTAAAAATCATCAAAATTCACACTTTTCACCAAAAAAACCCACTTAGCATCACAATTGAATGGAGGACTTTTTATATTTTATTTGTATAATCAATCTGATTGACTTTCACTCACATTTATTTCTGTACCATTTTTTTGGAGGTTACAGGTTTTTTCCCTTTAATTTGACTGGACTATGTAATCAATGTAATTGAATTGGTTATGTTATGAAACTGATTGTAGAATATCCATAGTTACATTTGCAGGTTTTACCATTATTCCATAAAAGTGTTACATTACACATTAAGTAATGTGTAAAGTTCTTTCGTTATTGTTTCTTTTATCAAAGCAATCCCAGTTTCAATTGACAGTTACCAGTATACAATAGTAATATACAGCAACTCCTTATAAGTTATATTTAAAGGTCTGTTAACTGTCTCTTCAAATGTACCATTATTAAATCTTAACAAATATATATTATACATACTGCTTATGAAAAGGGGTGGACTTTGTTAAACACCTTATATGTACATGTAATGCATATCATGCACAATGGGTAGGCCTGTAAGTGTTTTATGTACTTACCCTCAATCCTTCAGGTTCTCTTTGACACGTAAATTTTCTTGTTTGGTCCAGCGGTTCACAAACTTCAGGGCCGGAATCCTTGAATAATGATTTTCGCCGTGAGTCTTTGGATGTAGTCTCTTCAGGGCGCAGTCTCTTAGTCACATCCCTTCCATGGGATTCATACAACTGTGTTGTTGTTGCTTTGTAGGATAGCAGTCGAGTCAGAAGATTATCGGTTCTTGTAATGTCGGTAACACATTTTCGACATGCTGTATACGAAGTACATTCTCTAAGTATACAGATATTCAGAACTTTCTCAATGAGGAGACATATCTCTGTCTTTTTACTTCCCACAAACAACTTTCTCCTGTAAGTTGCATTAATGAAAAGTCAACATATGATGCATATACTAGTTTTAGAATTTGGAGATAAATTCAATAATTTTTATAAGTTTGTGGGTGTTCCTGCTGATTCTGCCATTTAAGCTGCTTTCTAAACTCATGACTAGGTCAATGGAACTACAAGAATGACCCCAAATAAAGTGAACTGACTGAGCAGTGTGGGGCGCCGTATGGCTGGGGGATGTTTTGGTAGAGACCAGCAGAGGTCATAAATTGACCAGCTGAAGGCAGGTGCCATGTACGCAGAGGCTGGTTTTGAGCAGCAAGATAAGAAAATTCCAAAATTCCTGGTCCCTGCTCATTGTGTTAGTCCCTGAAATTAAGTATTGTTCAGGTCTCCCATTTTTATTTACTATCAAATATTGAAAAATAAAATATCAGTAAATACAATCTTTTTTTTCAGGGACTATATGTTAGTCTACATTCCCCCACGTCAGTTTCCAAAAGGATTTACATGTGAGCAATCGTTTGGGCCGCAATGTCATTTAGTTTCACGTGTCGTTTGAAACGTGAACTAGACAAAATCATCCTCATTTTTATTTAGAAAACATATATAACATGCATTTAAAAATTACGCCTTTCTCATGTACATTGTAAGTATTGATATTAGACTTCATTCGTCTTGGAGTTATCAGGATGTGGTTTTAACAATTGCAAAATATCACATTCCTATCACATTCTTCATTAATGATCAGAATAATCACAATGGTGTTTGCAAGTGTGAAGCATAAACTACCTACCCGGATCTGAAAGATCATCATATGTGATGACGTTGGTAATGTTGTGTTAGAGTAAGTAAGTATTATATGTATAAGAAACAACTTGAGAAAAGGAACATCGATATACTAGTCTTATAAATCGTCACAAATGACGATTTCCTTGTATATATATTTTCACCCAGTACAGCTGCATACCAAAAGTTTGTTCACCTACTTGCGTATATCAGTGCAAATATCATGTATTTGTCAATTATTTGAAGCATTGTACATTAACGAAAAAACTAGACCGATCACTTTGCATTTTTGCATTTTTAAATGTTGAATGTCCCATAAAATAATCTGATTTGATACCTCATAGTAAACAGTTACACATTTGACAGCTCTTTGAAGTGACCAGGGGTCATCTTTTCAAAACTATTGTTTTTATTTTCTCCTTTAAAAGATTCAATAAGTGATCACCTGGGTCAAACATACATCATGTATTTCCTCTTATACCCATTCAATGTATTTGTGATGAAATTGTTCTCATTTTGTCGATATGTAAACTTAATGAAATAACAATTTTCAAAATTTGACCGCTTCTGTCTATTTCAATATGCTAAATTTCATAAACATGCATCACCGACGTGACGATCACAGAAAACGTTTGAGAATGAATATGTTACTCATGGATAAATGATAATTCATTGTCATTGGATGTAATGAAATTTTATTGTCATTACCATGGACGTCAATTTATATGATATTTACACGTGATCAAACCTTTGGTGTGTAGCTGTATACTCGTTCCACAAACAAAATAGATTATTTTATTATAATTGAAAACAATGCCATTTTCTTTTGACAAAAGTTTATAAAGCCAGGGTTTTGCTCGAAAAACGTTTTTGCTCATACTCCAAACTCGTAACATCCAAACATATGCTAAATGAACGGATTAAACATTCAAGAACAACCAGAGTCGTCTTATTTATTTTCTTTATTAGATATTGGTCAGAAAATCATCATGTGGTTTTACGGATTTTACTGGGAACAGGATAGACAGGCTCGCAGTAAGCACGTACACAACTAAAATACTGGTTAGCTATATATGTGGAGTCGGTTGAACAAACACAGACATTAGTTGTTCGATTTGGTTACAGACCCTTGGAAGATGAACAATGGTTGACACCTGCAAGCTCACGTCACGGTCAAAGAGCTTAGTGGCATCAAGGCTGAGAGGAGAGACGCAATCACTCTCTTTGTATTGGCCGACAGTTGGTTTAAGTGACGAGATGAAGAGCAACAGCTAACTGACTCTATCGATCTGTAGTAGGCCAGAGAAAGAACACTCCGCCATAATTAGAACGAAGCCATGAAAAACAACCCATCGTCATAACGGAGCCAGGTAAAATAATCGATGACGATTCGATAAAAGGTATGGTTGTCGGAACACGCTGCCATAGCAACACATATCCGGCATGGCAGTATGAGCAGATCGTCTGTAATCATTCAGTGACTGAAGAGACCATTGGGAAATCTCTACTCTGAATCACAATCAGTTGATATTCTCTTCAAGAACATAAGCAAGTAAGCCTGGCTTTGACGTTGTATATTCTTTCTCGGTGGGGAGGAAGTGTTCGATCGTCATATGCCGGCTGCTGGGATGAATAATTAAAGATCTAAACATCTTTCTGTGCCACGTGACCGGGAGGAAGTAGGACAGGTGAAATGTCCTAACAGAGCAGGTAATACTCGGATAGACTGGGACAACCCATACTTGGAATACCTGTACAAACAGGAGTTTTCTACACACCTGGCCGTCCAGAGTAGTATGGGTTACGATGATGGCGTCTCCCTTAATCATTTTGATGGCGAATGCCGTCTTTTTTGGATCACTAGCAGCCATAATGGTGATCATCGCCGTGTCTGTGGATCAATGGCAGAGTTATAGCTTTGACCCATTCGCCCTGAACACCATCAATACCACAAGTACCACATATGTGGTATCAAGACTGTCTGATAGCAAGTCATTCTTTAAGGTGACCTCAAAGACTGACCTGGCGAGTAACATCAGCACGGGCTCCAGCTACCTGTACCCTTCCTACACGGGATTGTGGAAACTCTGTGACGATCTCACAGGTATGTCAGTTAATTCGTTCAAGGGATTTTGAATATGAACTGTTTCTGTTACATACGGTTATATTAATCATTTCATTTATGTTTAAGTACATGAGTATAGGTCTGGACGTAACAACTATAGTTTTCGTTATTTGCCACATGGTCATCATGACCGACGTGTTATGGTGTCACACCATCTGACACCCAGGTGATTGTAGAGTCTCTAGGACCAACTTTTAAATTTAAGTTTAAAGGATGATCTTATCGATGCAGTTGAACCAACTTACATAACATACCTTCATTAACAAGACCGTGGATAAGATTTGAATGATAATTAAGATTTAAGAAATAATTTCATTTGACTGTCGGTTGTTTGTTGACATAATAACACCAGGACAGTAAGGATATTAATGCAAGCATCAAGTCTACCAGTTTCCATTAAATATCATAAATTAACTACATTTGAAACTGGTATTGAATGTTTAACTCTATGTGAAGCCCGACTTGCATAATATATATACAGAGTGGATAAACTGGTTTCACTATTGACTGAGTTACTCAATAACACTTACTTAACTGTTTGCAAAGTGAAATGGCATATTCCCATGAACATATTGACTGGAGACATTGGTAACAGTTATGATCGATATTCTCTCTGCTGGTGCTTATCAAGTCTCATGAGGCGTGGTGTTTATCATCACAAATTATTGAGCGTGACGCATATTCCAAGCGAATGTTAAATGCATTTATTAAATATTATTGGTTTGTTGCAGTCTGTTCTCAGACACAAGCTTTGTAATACCTAACAAGAAAAGTGCTTATCAATGTATATGTATACTATACGTATACATGTAAGTAGTAGATTTATACGAATAACTCTAGTAAATTAAATGACATTGTTAATTTAGGACACTGAAACTGTAACTAGAAATATATCAATGTAATATAATATTTAGAGGTTATTACATGTCATTTTTCATACCATACCTCATATCAGCCCGAGACACCCATATCAGCCCGAGGGCCGCAGGCGATATGGATCGAGTGTCCTTACCTCTATCACATATGCAAAACATCCCATATTATCGATAGGTATATGATGAATATTGTTATATTTATATGTATTGTTATATGTAACAGAAATACTTATCCATTTGTCTTCTGATATCAAATGGATCAACACTGAATACAAATTAAGGATTAAAGAGTATCAATGTACTGTTCCGTCAATACTGGCTGTTGATGTCCGATATTAGTGGACACGAGTGGTGTTATTATTAGTACTTAATTTCCAATATGCCGGGTTTTAACCAGTGATCTCGTTAGTCTTTGCATTGTGAAGTTATCTCAAATAGGATGTCCTGACATTGTTGCGTCATGACGTCGTATCATACATTCAACGTTTATTCTTAGTGATGTCAAAGTATTTTGAGACCATGTACTGAAGATTTTAGAATTATTTCAACATCGAACTGTAGCGATGTGGGGGTCATCGTGTGTTAGCACACATACGATCTTCTTTGGGAGTTAGCTTTGGACGTTCAATTTCCAAGTTAAATTACACAACTAGCTGGCCGATATGAATGTGCTCCGTTCCAAGACGCCGTGTTTATTTCATGTTAAACAGTTATATAGAGCCAGTAACTGTAGGGACAACTATATTTAGACATAATTCTGCCCAGAAAGACGGATCCTACTGTATAATTGAATCGTCAACCCACATGGTGACAGCTCGTATCAAATCAATGCTTATATTCCTGTTAGGTCGGCTGAAAATGTCTAAGGCTATCAATGTTAAATTAACTTACGTACGTACGATTATAAACTATAGTTGATTCTATATTCCCAATTGAACAAACTCAACTTGGTGATAGTTTCAATTCTTAAACCAAGTCAGTGAATGGAGTAATTACACTCTGACTCGCTGGTTCATCACCGGTAACTAAATCAGTGTTCGTTTGTCCAATACTTGTAAATAATTAAGATAATTGGATATGGTCGAAATATCACAATAGTCTAATGTGAATCTCTGTGAGTGAGGTTTTCTATTAAACCAAGCAGTAGGTGGAGAGATCAGAGTAAATCACTGACAAGCACTAGGCGTGTCACCAGGGACATGTCCTATCCCACGTCAACACTCGTAGCAAACAATTGAAATCGGTCGTAACTTCAAAGTAACTTGAAATAGCGTACATATGCATGCTGTTAGTATTTCTCTGGAACAGGATGGAAATATATTCAAAGAAAATCTGACGTCAAAGATGATTACCCACTTAAGATATTCTTCTACGCAGGACAATATAATTTTCTGAACAAATATTATAATTCTGATGTCCACTGTTTCATGAGACGATTCTTGTTGACCACAATATCTCTCATGATTGTTTTTGCATGCATTGATTAATATTTCCTTCAGTTCATATACTATATTACACGGATGGTTTGGTTCTGTTAAGATCGATACAATTATTGTATATACTTTTATGGAATGTCAGCGGAACAGGAATGGAATACAGGTAGATGTTTGTCCTCTGGGGGTTCTGTAATTGTTTCTTGTAAGTTGGGGATTTCTCCACATACTCTGTGGGCATGATAAAGCATGATGAAAGTTTCCGTATCTTTTGAAATTCCATATTTGAAGATAGCTGAAGTATCTGGAGGAACCCTTCGTAACTCGTCGAACTCTTCGAACTTGATGACACGCGTTAATTATTTATGAAAAACAGATTTATAGTGAATCGTTGCCATGTGAACCAGTGACGTGCCCTGCAGACAGATCTATATTCCTGTGTCGATTCTCATCAGAAGGCTCATTATATGATAGATACATCCCTGTACTGGAGGAAATGATACTCATTAAGTAGTCTATAGCTTAAGATGATGTTGGATTAGTACCGATGAGTCACAACGAGGACGAGTCGATAAATGGCACACTGACAATTGACTTCAAATGAACAATTTTAACATATGTGTATATTATAAGAGTTTTTTTTAAATTTTATTCATCAAAGAACTTTTAATTTCTCTTGTCCTTTTCTTTTATATCTGTTTAATTGTGCATTGATTAATTAGTATTAAATTCCTTCCTCTGTTTTATTATGTATATTGCATGCCTAAATACATGATATAATAAAACAACATTCCAGACTTAACTAAAAGTAATAAGAGACCGTGATAGGGTATATGTCACTGTTAGATGACATGGATAACAAACCAGGGTATGGTATTTCTGTTACAATATGTATTGTTTGCTGATGTGTATAACACACCAAGGCAATGTTTATTGTATTCTTATAATGTTATTGAATAATTAACAACTGAATGTTGATCTAAATGTTTAACGTCTTCTTTGAAAGGAACATTCGACCTTGACAAAATGAGGAAATACAAGTTTTTGCTGGTTTACTTCTTCTTTATTGCAATGAAATGATATCGTTTTTAGTATCCTCAATTTCGCATCTCATTGTATTAAAGAAGTAGTAAATCCATAGAATTCACATGGCCTAGTTTAGTTCAATGTTAGTTAACATGAATGCGAGAAGTAATGATATAACGAGCAATGAAATAGTGTGATTTGTCAATGATACATAGTGCATGTTCTTCAAGCTCCAGGGAAGGTATATCTGATATTTCCACTGTGCCAGGTGACGATGTATATCGATACTGGCCAGGTGTCAGAACCACTTTCCATATGTATATAAAAAAATATTTAAACAACATATAATTGTGAAAATTACAAATATAAATCTAATCCATAGAATATTCTCTATATAAAATATATTAAGAGTATCTGGAACCGCTGTAGGTAACAAAGATAACAAATTAAACCAGGACATGATACACTTCAATGTGAGAAAGTATTACAAATCCCTGTAATAGCGATGACATGTATGTTACAGAGACGGAGCGAGCGCTGATCCCTTCCTACGCTAGACCCAGCCACCCCGGCAAGTGTTTCACCTTCGTCACCGACTACAATGAGGACTCGGGGGACTTCACCAAACACGCCATGCAGATCGCTAGTAAGTGCACCTGTTATAGAGTTTATATGATATAGGGTACGCTGGAGGATAACGTAAGCACAGTTGTAGTGAATGTTTCACGGGCCATCAGGACATAGCTCTTCTTGTTATGATAATCACTCAGTATATTGATTTGTCGAGTCACCCATTGTCTGTTATGGATATGCACGTGTATTCAACACAACCTTTAATGAGAATTGATCCTATATGATATAATTGTTGATCAATAAGCTTATGTTCAACGTATACATCCTTCGTACATATCATTTCCAAGCATTATAGACGGATTGTCTTAGTTGGTAAATTTACAACGAGGATTACTGTGGACACAGGGATATTTACTCTGATGAATGGTAATCTTTCCAGGACTTCACAACTCGGCGGCGTCGTGCTACATCGTCGTGCTCATCGACCTGGTCACAGCTGCAGTTGTAGGCATCATCGGCATCACCCGGAAGCAGGTGGCCAGCTGCATGGTGACCGGTGTCCTCTACTGCATGGCCGGTCAGTTTCTCGGTATTCATAGGTTTGGGTAACAACACAAGTGGGGATGATCAATTCTCGATTTGGTGACATCGCGGTGCATATAAGGACAACAGGTGTCATGCCTAACATCCAATACTGTATTCTTTCCAATAGTCTTTCCTCAAAATGTCAGTTGCATCGGAAAGCTGAAATCCTGGCAGATGGGGAATATAAATTGTAAACATTGGTGACACCGTGTTCCCTCAATACGGGCCACATAGGCTACACAATGAAACCTTTTTAGGAAGATTGTTCAAACATGTAGAGTTGGTAACCGTGTGACATGCATTTCTGGAAAATTTTAATGTTGAACCTTAGATAGTCTATTATTTAAAGCACTATCAACTGGTTCAATCAATGGTTCTGGTTTTGATGATAATGTTTCTGTTGGACGACATTTTATAAGGTTTTCCTACATTTATTTCTGGCAACAGAATCTTATTTCGAAATTACACACTTGTCTGTGAATTGAATTTCCTATTATTCGAATGAATAGACTCCAAAACACATGAGTATGTCTGTGTATAAGTACATTACGTTAAATAAGTTGCACATTCCTCCGAATATCTCTTACTTGACACAGCTGCTAAGTTGTGGGGTGGACATGTATGTACCAATGTTGTACACAGTTGGCTGCGATTTTCTTCATTGAAATAACTATATAATATTATTTCACACATCACACATTTCTCTGTTGCAGCGTTGTTCGGAGTGTTCGGTCTGTCGATGTTCCACACGAAGCACTACTACGAGACATTCCAGTGCTACGCCATGACAGTCATACCCGACGAGATGTGCTCCACCCGCAGTGTCACTGTGCTCTGGGCCATCCCACTCGCCTGGTTGGGGGTCATATTATGTGTCATCGCCTGCACGCTCTGGCTCATTGTTGCACGTGCATTGCGTGTTATCAAAGCCAAGACGATGTTATAAAGGTTAAAGCTGACTTATATGTAAGCCCGTTCAGAAATTACTCAAGTCATTTCTTCCCACGTAACCGTCGTTACATTTGTGCGATATTTCTCGGTTCTCTCAAATCACCTAGCGGTGACGGTTGGCAACCTGGATTTCGTCCTTTATTTTATCAAATAATTGGTCTTAAATGTCCGCAAACTTCTGTCTTAAAATAAATATGTGTGCATTGCACGGTTGAAGGGACCCCAGTCTTGGTGGTGACAGGGACAGAGTGAAAACTCAAATTGAAACAACGTCGTTGATTGCACATCAAACTGTGCAACCCATCTACTGCTAAGTAACTGTAACATAGGTTACGTGAGATGAAATGACGAGAAACCGCTGTGGAGGGAGGATGATGTAATTGTAAGTCATGCATAATACATTTATGTCATGTTATGTTCGAATGTTATAATATAACTTTCTCCAGAAAAGAAACGTAAGTTGAAAGGAATAGATAAATAGAGGTTGATATTTACTGACAGTATGTATATTTTAAAGAATGTTATTGAAGATGTGTTTTCAAACGTTGACTAAGGGGAGTAACTCTGGCGACTCTAAATTATGTTTGGTCCCGTGTACGTAGCTAGCTGTAATTCAATATACATGTCAGCAATTAACTGAACAGGAGCGTGAATTTCATGTCGTTCCTGTAAATGAATTTAAATTGAATCACGCAAATTTACATTCTAAAACACTTATTTTATCTGTCAAACAGTTTATACATCCTCGACCACACTAATTCAACTCTGTCATTGTTCATACGGATACTCGATGCCGTTTCCTGTCTTCACTAATTGTACTATAAAGGAAACAAATAGTTCAATAAAAACTCCACATCTTGAATCGAAATACTCGTAACCCTATCCGTGAGGGAAATGTTTGCTAAAGACATAACTGTCATAACGCGTTCATTCAACAGCTAATACATGGGTCGGACCGTCTAAGTTAAATTGGTATAGATGTCGGAGCTTGTCGACTGCATTTCTAAGGGACTATCAAAGTGAAGTTATCGGTAATCCTTTTACCAACCAGTTTCTTGTTTATGGAAACAAACCGTTGATAACTAACAAATTGACCGAAACAAATGTCAAACTGGGATAAAACTATACGAACAATTCATTTATGCTCAACATTCATAGAATGTAATTACCGAAAGAAGAACAAAACAAAGAATATATAGGAAGTAGGCACATATTAAAAAAATACCGATCCGCCGGCAGGTACGTACGATATGAATGTAGAGCTTGTCGCCTTGTTCGAGATGTGTTACCCTCGGGTAAGTGGGAGGGAACACATGGTTATAGATGATCTAGCTTTATTATACATGATTGCAATATCTTGATAAACCCCGTCCTTTTTCAACTATTTTAAACATTGCCATCTCTCTTTTCGCGTTGGTTTTAACTCCCCGATATATATTTCATCTGGGAATTATTCATATCTACAATTTGTTTTAGATTTGCAATATTTTGAAATTTGTTAATTCCATTTATGATTTCATGAATTGAAATAACTTGTTTTTGTCACTGTTCAATATCTACACTGAGGGGCAAATGATACGACACAAACAAAACTGCCAGATGGGGTGATAAATACGACTGGAACATATTTACATTATCATCCCAGAAGCCAACTAAACTTCACAAATATTTGTCTAGGCATTATCTGTTAATATATTTTCTAAATCATGCCTTTAAAAATCGTCGGGATAGGAGAGTGAAAATTTGTTTTTATGCATCCGTCAATAAATTAAAGTGCAACAAGGTTTTTTATAACTGTTAACAACCATTTTTAACTTATTTTCTATATTTTATTAATTTGTTATTTAATTGCCAACATTCTGAAGTAGTCCTAATTTGGTGTCGTGTTTTGCCCCTAAGTGAATATTACAAATTGAATAAGTTTATACAAATCAAACAGCACAGTTATTAAAACAGCACAATAATTCAATAAGCAATTATCAGTAATAATATTTGCAATAACACTGTATCATGATATGACGTATTATATTCCTCTTGATTTTCGTATAATATAACTTTGAAGTAATAACTCAAAATAAAAAGTTCAACCGTCCAATTCTGTCAAAGATGTTATTCCTTTGTGCTGCTCTGAATCGTGTATCAATGTCCCCCTGCTTCATCCAAGCTTCACGTTGTGTTATAGATATCATGCGTCTGCATCTCAAGCCATGTTATCATGTTGTGTTATGCATCTGCATCTCAAGCCATGTTATCACATTGTGTTATCATGCCTCCGTATATCAAGCAATGTTATCACGTTGTGTTATCATGCCTCTGCATCTCAAGCCATGGTATCACTTTGTGGTATCATGCCTCCGTATATCAAGCCATGTTATCACGTTTTGTTATCATGCTTCCGTATATCAAGCCATGTTATCACGTTGTGTTATCATGCCTCTGCATCTCAAGCCATGGTATCACGTTGTGTTATAATGTCTCTACATTTCAAGCCATGTTAGCATTTGTGTTATCATGCCTCCGTATATCAAGTCATGGTATCACGTTATGCTATTATGCCTCCGTATCTCAAGCCATGTTATCATATTGTGTTATCATGCCTCTGCATCTCAAGCCAAGGTATCACGTTGTGTTATCACGTCTCTACATCTCAAGCCATGTTAGCATTTGTGTTATCATGCTTCCGTATATCAAGTCATGGTATCACGTTGTGCTATTATGCCTCCGTATCTCAAACCATGTTATCATCTTTGTGTTATCATGCCTCTGCATCTCAAGCCATTTTATCATCGCTGTGTTATCATGCCTCTGCATCTCAAGCCATGGTATCACGTTGTGTTATAATGTCTCTACATCTCAAGCCATGTTAGCATTTGTGTTAATATGCCTCCGTATATCAAGCCATGGTATCACGTTGTGTTATTATGCCTCCGTATCTCAAGCCATGTTATCATCTTTGTCTTATCATGCCTCTGCATCTCAAGCCATGTTATCGTCGCAGTGTTACCATGTCTCTGCATCTCAAGCCTTGTTGTCACATTGTGTTATCATGCCTTTGCATTGCTAACCATGTTATCGACGTTGATCTGTGGTAAGATTTCATGAAACAGGAGTCTGATGTGTCCGTTCTTGCTTAAATTGTTGTTATTTGATTTGTTGATTCTCAATAAAAAAAAATATTCATTGTTTAATTACTCTTTTTATATTGTTGTTTATATTCCTTAAGGCAATCAACATATTCGTGTCCTACTGGACCTTAGTATGATTGCGACACTGCAAACCATTCGGTGTGTAGGATTAACAAAGTGACAATATGCTCACTTGTGTCTGGCTGTTTTTTTCAACACATTAACACATTGCTTATGCACATCTAACTTCATGATCGGAACATTCTCGATTCATGACAGTTCCATAAAATATTAATTTTTCGCTCTTTTTAGAATTGTTTGGATATCCTTCCTAAGCATTGAATAGGAGATAGAGAGTGATGAGGGTGTTATATGTAGAGGAGTACGGGGAGACGGGGACAGGGACAGGGAGACGGGGACAGGGACAGGGAGACGGGGACAGGGACAGGGACAGGGAGACGGGGACAGGGACAGGAAGACAGGGACAGGGAGACACGGAGACGGGGACAGGGAGACACGGAGACGGGGACAGGGACATGGACAGGGAGACGGGGACAGGGACAGGAAGACAGGGACAGGGAGACGGGGACAGGGAGAGGGAGACAGGGACAGGGACATGAAGACAGGGAGACGGGGACAGGGACAGGGAGACAGGGACAGGGAGACGGACAACGTTTAAGAGGTGCTGGTCGGATATATCAGAGAGACCACGCAGTGGAAGACCTAGTAGAACCTCAGTAATAGTTTTGCAACACCACGTCAAAAGATCGTGTATCACTGTCTCGGCCATTTTGATTTGAGAAAATGTCAATCACTGGAATCATTGGGGAATACTTGATTATTAAAACGGATTGAGATGGAACCGCATTTTGCAAGCATGCCAAAGACGACAATATGACAGGAGTCGTTATATTGAATGAACGCAGGTTCCAGGTGTTCAATGTTGATGGCTGATGGTGAAGGTACCGGCGAACAGGGCAAATGAAAGTAACCCTGATGTGTCAAAGCATGCCACGTGTTCTTCAATACTAAACTACAATGTATATAGTAGGAGTCCTGTATTGACACTGATCGTTCTTCTATTGATGGATACCATTCCACTAATCGACCTTAGCGCTAAGCTCAATCTTAGCCAATGATAGAAGATTGGCTAGTTACGATTGATCCTAGGACTAAGATCGGTTAGTGGAACGGTCCCAAGCAATATAGTCTAACCCTTGAACACAATTCGAACAGGACAACACCACTCCCTACATTGCATGTGGAACTCAGTTGTGGAGACAGGCAACAACACACGACGTCGTGTTTGGGATACTAAACAACACACGACATCGTGTTAGAGATACTTCCTAGAAGCTGGGACTCGCTACTGTTGGTGGTAAGTGACCCTTAACTGATGCATTCTTTTACTGATGTTACTTGTCTGCATACTGAGTCTATACGGCCTCTGTACTAAATACAAATGTCTGTGATGTGATATGATAACATGCTGTGGATTATGGAATTATGGACAATTGAAAACCTGTTTTAAAATGTTCACTATTCATAACACCATCATAAGGGTGTTGTTAAAATCTGGAAACCTGATGTTCATTGATGTTTGTTTAAAATACAGAGCGGTATCTTTTGACATATTTAAAAAAAAATATGTATTGGCACGGGAAAAGTAGAACTCAAAAGTTTTCTTTGACTTTGTGTTTAGTATATATATATATATATATATATATATATATATATATATATATATATATACAGTCTGATATCATAGGAATAAGCTCGTATTCAATGTGTTTTCGCATATTTAGCTGCATACATGTAGAAACATAATATATTAATTATAAACATAATATCGAACTGCAGTAACTAATTTATTAAAACACCTTTCTATCATTTTGCTTTTGACGATTCATCACAAAAATGGTTAATATTTATTTTTCATAAATCCTTAAGTTATCTCCTTGTACATATATAAACTGCCGGTCCCTCGTTCAAATTTACACAGAACGCCTCTAATGACAATTACTGCAGGTAATGCAAGTTTAAGACAAGGTTTTTCCGTTTTACATTTTGACATTACTTCTGGGGTTCGAAACCATTTTGAATTATGATTAGTGGGTCACAACTTCAGTTTCATAAATTTTACATTAGTATTCTAGTATGTAATAGCGGCAATTAAGAAATTGGTATGTTGATGTCAATGTAAACGTTCAGCAATAATCGTTCTTATAGTATGATTACTTTATCCATTTTAAACGGGGAATTACAGTTTCGCATAGAACTTCTTTGACATCATGTCACTGATACTTATAACAGTAATGTACTTTTGCAGATGGTATCATTTATATTTATACGTATATATAATTATAATTGTAATGGTAGCATGCTCATATCCAAATCGCCCAATTTATCATAAAGTATAGGTTGACATTATTACTTTAAAATAAGGATCTTCTCGAATCACACATCCCTGATGTACAAAAAATCGCATTTCCATGTCAACAGGCAAACGTGCGATTAACAAACAAACAACTCGTTACATTATTCAGATTTCAATTGATTTTTGAAATGGCGAACACTTGACGTTTGTCAGTCATCAGCAGACGACTCGGGAGGTGCAGGTGGACTGTAACGGGTCGCCTTAATAATTGATGGCTTTATAGCCGTAAAAGTGATAAGTTTATTGCTTAGTTTGGTTGTGTTTCCAAACCTTACTTCTTCCCATCTCTGGGGACGGGGCGTTAATCCAACAGATCGTGAAAATCGGAATGACAAAGTCAGTGTTCCACCTGGGTAAGTTTGGTGAAGACACGTAGTTCATTAAGGAGCAGTATCGACTCCACCTGTGACAGCGAAGTGCTTCATCTGAGTTCCTTAACGCGTTCCGTGGATACTTCATAGATGGTGGTGAAAAGTGATACATGATGTGCTGATATAAACAGATAGGACACCACCAGAAAGAACTGTCCATCATAATGAGGTCGCACAAAGTTAGAAGCAACAATGGACTTCACGCACATTGAGAACTCATCTGAAGAGAACTTCACCAATTGCTAGCTCGGTACTATCCATTATATACAACCACTTAAATGAATTTCCATTGTACTTAGCATTACATTATATCATTTTCTCTTAGTTATATTGCAAATTTTTGTCGGCAAATAACGGGAAAGGCCTATTGGATGTGTCTGACAAGGTGACAAATCAAGGGACTGGCATACTGTTCTAGAACTGAAAACACCCAAATCAAAGTACGTATAAAATGATCCATATTTCCCAATGGTGAACATCTGCTCATATTCCACCCTGCTGTTATCGTGTAACATCGTGGTGCTTCTTCTGGTGGCTGTCTCCACAGACTACTGGCAGTACAGGGGCTTCAACCAGGAAAACATCACTCGGGTCTTCCGCTCTATAGAGGGCACCGACGTGATCAGACCCTCGGACACGCTGACCTACATTCTGGTGACCACTTTGAGGTCACGGAAACACAACGTGTCCTCGAGTGTCCACTATCACTCACCAATGTATGTCAGGATCTTTGATAATGGAACTTTGGACAAGTCTGGAAACATATTAGAGGTCGTCCAGGTATTTCTGTTTATACAGTATGGCAACTTGTTCCGTGATTGTGAAGATTTGGAAGGTAGGTCAACAATTGTTATTAAGTAGGTAGAAACTAAGTCTTAAAACTTATGACAAGATGAAAATGGAGTCATAAATGAGCCATCACTTCCAGTTTAACATGTCTTGGTAATTATCGTGACAGAAATAGAAATCCTCAAGTGTACGTTCTTATTAGGGAAATCAATACAAACAAAAGATCTTAACGTCAATCAGCATTGTGCCATATTTTGTGTCATTAGCTCCGATGATTAATTGATTATGTCCTGAACAATGGCTCGTGCGCGGATCATCTGATCTGCTTTTTAAGAATGTAACTTTCGGTCCCTTAAGGATAGCGATTGGCTTATATTATATAGAGTAACAGATGAATAATTGCCCCACGATAAGTGAAATTAGAAGCTATGGTAGAAAGAAAGAAGTCAGATGTAGTAGAAAGTAGTCAAGTGTAGTAGAAAGTAGTCAGCTGTAGTAGGAAGTAGCTACCTGTAGTAGAAAATAGTTAGCTGTAGTAGGAAGTAGTTACCTGTAGTAGAAAGTAGTTAAACGTAGTAGAAAATAGTTAGATGTAGTAGAAAGTAGTTAGATGTAGTAGAAGTAGTTAGCTACAGAAGAAAGTGTGATTCTGATTTGCGGGTTCTTTTCGGCTATGTATGTATGGGGGATATTTATCAAAACGGTTAATCCTTGATTTCCACTTTAAGTAGAATAAAGTCCCAGGATTTACAAGATACGGCTAATATGTGTATTTAAGGTGCCTGCTGCTCTGTTTAAGATACCGTCCGCAAACAGCTAGGACTGAAGATCCTCCGTCCAGAGAAATGTGTTGTATTTATGTCGGCAGAACCTACATCGACAGATGAGACCGTGTTCAACCCTAATACAATACGTAGGTACATTTCGAATGGCATTTTGAATCTCAGATACACTCTTATTTAGAAAGTTATTATTTATCCATTCGGCAATATAAGTTATAATCATATATGGAACATGTCAAGCCGTACATGGTTACTGACTCCTTGATCGGGCCAGAATGAAGGACCTCAGCAAAAACATTTTAGGAAATGTAGGGTTCTTTTTCAATCTCAAAGGCGCAACCAATACGGATGCCATCGAACATTGTTCTGTTTTCTGGAATGCTCGAAACGCCTCATTTCATTTATACGCGAGAATATGCAAATCATGAGGTGTTACTTTATTGTTTTAAATGAGTTTGTTCAATTTTGGAATGAGGTTTTAAAAACAGCACTAAAAACCGAAATTTTGTTCGTTCCCACGTAAAGTCGGTTTAGAGATACTGTAGAGGTGTAATGTACATGTTGTACATCTATGATGAGTGATATCTGCATTGTATATAATATGTGTGTGACTGCTTCACTGCAGGGGTGGAGGTGGCCTCCCTATGTACAGCTATCTTCTCTGTACTGTGTCTCTCAGTCAGTCTGGCAGCGGGGAGTCTCGGCTCTCTCTCCAGAAACTACACCTACATGATTATAGCCTCGGGAACATCGCTCATAGCAGGTGCGTGACTCAAGCTTAAATCTCACAAAACAAGAATTACAACTGTCAAGATGTTTCTCTTAGAATTATGATTCCTTTCTAGTGTAATGTAACAACACAGTCGCGGTAAATTACGTCAGTCACAAACATGATTGGACCTACCTGTCATTTTTCTGATGATCTGTTATTACATTTCAAATCCACCTGTACATACAGGTATCATCCTCATAGCATCCATCGCTCTCTTCAACGGGAAGACACACCTGCAGTGGAAAGGTGAACTGCTACCAAACCTGAAGTTTCCACACAAAGACATCATCATCGAGAACAAGATTCGAACCTTCGGGTGGTCCTTCTTCCTGGCCTGGACCTGTGTCGCCATGATGTTCACGTCCTCTTTCTCCTGGTTGTACAAGTCCGAACATCTCCGCCAACCGGAGGACAGCGAGTTCGTGAGGATGTATGCAGTGTCAACACGACATCAGGGAGGGAGGGATGTCGGCAGGCATGGCCCAAATGATGACCGTGCGGCTCTGGTTGAATACTCCTTTTGAATAAGTCTCTTCTTAAATATATATGTATATGTAGATTTGCGTGTCAGTTGTGTATGTGTCTGCATGCGTTTCGTATGTATGTGACTGTACTATTTCCGCACATACACATATATAGGAATGGAGTGAATGGATGTGACGTTCGAGTATGAATACTTGAATGTTTGTCGCCAATCGACCAAGAGTGCTCAGAGAGAACAGAACCACGGGTATTTATCCTTTTGGTGCACACACTATCTTCTATTAATAAGCACTTTAAACGTAAAAGCAATTTACGAAAGATCAGATCTCATAATCAAGATCTTCATTTATCATTGATGTATATTCAAAGCACGAGTATAATTTCAGAAAGATTGATCAACATGTGGGTGGGGTTGATTTCAGAACACAGGTGCTGTTAGTCGGAAATAGGAAACTAAAGTGAAATGTTCTAAGGCAAGGGCCATAACTCTGAAAATAGTGGCATGCGTACCACCGATGTATATCCAAAGCATGTGTACAGTTTCAGAAAGATTGATAAACAAACTGTGGGATGAGTTTCAGAACACAGATACCCTATTCAGGACGGACGGACGGACGGACTGTGCCACGACATGAACACTTTGGCGGTGTCCACTTCCGGACCTTACCACCCCTTTTGTTTCAATCGGGGGTTAAAGGGTATTTTATGGACAGTTACGGGAACGTTTGATATCCCTACTAAAGAGAAGTGTTCATACTGTACATGTTTTCAATTCTATGGCGAAATCACAACGAAATGCGCTGTATCATTCACAAATGGAAAAGTCACAATTGAAAATAAATATTTTATTCTTTACATTGAATTCTTAAAGTCGTCACTTTTTTACTTAAAACAAAATAATGTGTATTTGAGGAGTCCTTTCATGACTGAGCGTACCTGAGGGCGTCCATTTCCTCACGTTAACTGCATTTTATGAGTGAGTCTAAAACAATTATATGAAAATTAATATAAATGTCAGGTAAGAAGTGAAAATAAGATTTATAAAACCAAAGTAACCACTTCACAACTTCACGCAACGAATTCGGATAAACAAAACAGAATGCAGATATAAAGAATACAGCATTTGCACTTGGGTGCAAATATACTTACAGGACAGTGTATATGTTATAACGCATATTCAAAGACTTATTAAATGTAACCATATAAACATCTCCGCATAGTCTCGTATTTGTCATATCAGATACTACTGCTTACTGTGATTCAACGTTCTCATTGTACTGAACACAGAGTCCAGAAGGAGAGGAAGCACGCATCACAGGCGAGAATGACACCTTATATAGATCTGCTTACATACATGTACATACCTCATTTCATCAACTTGTCAATATATTAACAGTTACTCTTAAATGGAACAAAGACAAATATCATCAGAGGATATAGTTATCCTCAAAGACGTATAACGTTTATGTAAAGGGAGGCTTCTACCAGCGTTTTTGTTGTTGTTTATACATATATATTATTAAAATAGGACTATAATACACTCCAGTTTGAATATATTACTGAGGGTAATATTTTGATGATTTTAGATTTGACAATTTGATAGAAAAAAAAGCGCCCATTCATTAAAAAAAACTTAACAATGAGATGTAAAGCCATCCATCGGCGCTGCGAGTATGGAAAGCTTAAGTATTATTATTGATCAGCGTAATGATAAATCATCTGTTTAATTCACACTATAGGTTTTATCTAATGATAAAATTATCAGTAAAAGGACAGCGTTGTTTGTCATTTCACTAATTGCCACAAACATAGAGGTTACTCTGATATAACCCTCCCTTTAACGACTTGCCACCGCATATAACAACTTTAAACTCAATCATAAGAAATTCAAAGCAATAGTGAATAAATGAAATTGCAAAAAAAACTATCATTTTCATTATAGATAATTCATAGCTACTTCCTCCTTTGTGATTATTTTGTGACTGAGCTAACAAGTTTAAAGCACGCATTGACGAAGTGTGTCTTGTTTGTTTACACACACAGGTTACAATACTATGAACAATAGCACCATTCGAATCCTGTCAATAGATAATAACATATTGGTAAATGACACATATATATTTGGCTTAAATAACTGAGCAAATGGTTAAAGGGTTATTGCAGCATACGAGTTGGATATGGGTCACTTGACATACACGGACATGTCTTCAACTGATTTTGATTTTTGCCTTTCAGATTGTAATAATCATTTTTCGTCATAGATACGTTTTAGATATAAATTAATCACCGAAAATAATATTTATACACATTACAAGTTTACTTTAACAATACTTAAGCATAGCCCTCATTTGTGCATTCGTCGGGAGGTATATTCATATGTGTAACATGTGCCATCTTTAGTATATGTTAATGGTGAAATATGGCACTTATCGGTTCAATAATATGCTTATTTTCAATGAGTGATAAGAAATCATAAGTGAAATATCACTTTCAATCGCATGACGAAGTCCTGATTTTGCAAGGTCATCTCGACCTCATGGAACCTTTCCATTTTTTTTTTTTAATGTAATAAATAGAACAATTGCGATTTCTTGCCGAGTACCGGTACCATGCATATTTCATAGAGCAGAAATTTATATGTTTTACGAGTGTAATAGTATGTCCTTCTTTCTCAAATTCATCAGGTCACCAGGTTGATAGATATAAACACATTTGGGGAAGTGACTTACTACAACAGCGAATGTTGAAAGCTTTAAACAATGCAATTGCTCGATAGCACCTTTTTCATTGTACATAATGCATCGTTAACAAATCGTATTTGAGCCATCACGTCAGTAATACAAGTACATCGACAGTTGTACCAAATCACAGTTTTCTTGGAACAAAATACAGCTAGAAGCACAAATATATTACGTATCGTAACATGTTTACACAATTGTGTTATATTGCAAGACCCTATTTTGTCTTCTCCTGGCCTTTAGTCTCCTCTTGATACGCAATCTCCTCTTCTGTCGGACTAGTCTCTTCCATTTTCTAAACGCGGCCCCAGTTCCTTTGAAGCAAGTCCGACAACACATCTTCCGGAAGCCAGCAAAGCGGCATTTCTTCATCGACGAATGTTTGCAAAAAGCGTATTTATCCTTCTTACAAGAACGAAAATCGTCGGAAACTGAAATGGAAACCATTATTCATTTCATCATGACATTTCGTAAGACTGTAATATTATTTTATTTAAAATTAAAGTTTTTATTTTATTACTTTTAGTTACTTATTTTATATTCATTACATTTTTTTTTTAAAAAAAGGTTTACTTAAAGTTACTGTGTTTTTTATTATTATGACAGGATACAGAAATGCATTCACAAATGATGATATAAAAACATATTTGTAGCACAGACAATTCATGAAAAAAGCTTATCAAAGAGATCGGCTTACCACAAGCACATGCGGACCAGCTAAATGATATTACTGGAATATGTTAAGCATGTGGCAGGTTTTACAGAGTAACATTACGACAACCACAAACAAACAAACACTCTCTATATGGCGACTTTAATATTGAAAGACATGTTGAACAGTAGACTCACTGCAAGGCCCCATGTTGCATATTTTCTCTGGTGTAGGAATGTCTTCACTGCACACATCGTCCACGCTCCAGTGAACTGGATCTCCACAGAAGACCTCTCTGGTCTGTATCCCCATACCACACGTCTTGGAACACTGCACACCAACACCTCCACGTTATATACCATCATCACTATATACCTAATACACACTTCCAGACACACGAAAGGACACCACATTCTCACCAGATTAATAAACTATGATGCTGTCAAATAACGACAACCTTAAGTGCCCTTAATAAGCATGTATGTTTTGCAATGAAGTACACATAATTCCAAACAGGTGCCTGTTGAAACACATTGGGTTCAGAAATCACTTTTTGAAAATGATTTTGGACATAATGTGTGGCTTTTAAGTTAAACATTGATAACATATTCAATTAAATTTAATATTCCTGAATCACGAATTATAGATAACGTTTTTATTTTAGTTTAGTTGGCTTCTGGAAACATGATATAACTATGTTTTAGTTGTATTTGTTACTTATGTATTGAAATGTCTTGAATTATTGTAGGAATCGTTCATTTTCCCGGTAGTATGTATGTTTTCCTTATATTTCATAACCATTATAAATGCATCTGGACATCTGGGTTCATGTTGATCGAGTTCAGAGTTTCCAGAAGACAAGGGGACGCTATCAGATATATGCAGATAGAGAACACGTTGTAGCGACTGGTTCTATGAAGGATACAAAGGGTGACAACATTGGAAATTAAGATTCATAATTGCCAAATTTGAAAATTACGTATTGTCCTAACTAGACATTGACTTTAAGTTCGATATATGCGTAAATGAACATACTTGACTCCATTCACCAACGGTCCAGTTCAAAATACACTCGAAACGGTTGCATGGAATAGGCTCATCGGGTGTCGGTATCTTTGAACAGAACTTATCATTGACAAACTCTGAAGAACCATTCGGGAAGAGTCTCTCACATGTGAAGTGCACTGTCTTTACTCCGGAGTCCCCGCAGCTCGCCGAGCAGTCTGTGAAGGTGTCGAATGTTGTCCAGTTGTACCTGAAATTGAGAACACAGGGAACCCGGTTACAGGGAATCTCTTCAATAGGCTCCTCGTCCTCAGGACAGTTGGAGTTGTCCACAAGTTCTACAGTGTCATCAGCGTACCACCATCTCTCACACGCGTAGTGCTCAAACTGGACACCGGCCTCGCCACATGTTGCAGAGCACTCCGTCATGGAGTCCAGATAGATCCAGTAGTCCTCGTATTCTGGACAAGTGAATCTGTTGCAAGCTTTCGTGCCGAATCCACTTGGAACATCGCCACAGAGAGTGCTGTCTACTTCTTCTACTGTGTTGTTGTCGTACTGTCGCTGACATTCATACTGCTGAACCTGGACGCCATCCTCGCCACACGTCTCTGAACACTCTGAGTAAGAATCAAGCAGTATCCATGTAGTCGTGAAAGGTGGTCTGCAAGGAAACCTATTACACGGAACAAACTTCATTGGAACCTCCATATTCTGACAAAATTCGTTTGTCACGTCAACAAAGGTCCCATTTGAGTATTCCTTCTGGCAAACATACTCTTGTTGATGAACACCGTAGTTACCACACGTTTCATTACAGTCTGTGTATGTATCAACAAAGACGAAACTAAACTGAACCTCGGACTCGCATGGAAATCTGTTGCACGGAACTGATTCAAGGGGTCGCGTCATGTTGACACAGAAATCATCAGAGTCTCTTTCAGCAGTGTTATTGTTTGGAAAGTACCTCTCACAGACCAACTCTTGACTCTTTTGTCCAGCATTACCGCAGCTCTGTGAACACTCCGTGAAGCTTTCAAGCATGACCCATTCGTGCCAGTAGACGGGACTGCAGGGCTCACGGTTACATGGAACCACTTCTCTTGGGGGAGGCGTTTCCGAACAATAACTATGATCCACGTACTCTACTGAATAGTCCGTAAAAATCCTATCACATCCGTATTCATGTATCTTGTAACCATTTTCTCCGCAGGTCTCCGAACACTCTGTAAAAGTATCCAAAATACTCCATTCATGCGAATAGTCTCCTTCACAAGGAAATCGGTTGCACGGAACTGAAGTGTTTGGGGCTGGAGCATCTGCGCAGAATGAATGGTCCACATATTCAGCCGCCTTATCGTCATGCTGTCTCTCACACCCGATGTCTTGTACCTGCACTCCCTCTTCTCCACACGTGGCTGAACAGTCTGAAGCTCTTTCGAAAATTACCCATTTGTGATTATGTCGTTCATTACACGGTTTTCTATTGCAGGGAGTTTTCCCACTTGGTTTGTCGATATGTGCACAGAATTTCTCATCAACAAACTCAACGTTATCGTCAGTTACATACCAGCGTTCACAAGCCACCTGCAGCATTTGAAACCCGCCATTTCCACATGTTTCAGAACACTCATTGACTGGATCCATCGTTACCCAACTGTCGCTGTAGTCTGTCCTACATTCAAATATATTGCAAGGAATCTGTGTGTCTGGTTTTAAAGCGTCCTCACAGAATATGTCGTCCACCATTTCTCTCGTGTTGTTCGGATACATTCTCTCGCATTCAAGCAACTGATTGAGAACCCCATTTTGTCCACATGTTTCTGAGCACTCGGTGTAGTCGTTGATCTTCTTCCAGCTGTATCGGAACTGCGCTTCACAGGGTACACGATTACAAGGCTTTTTGTAGTCGGGTGCAGGTGCGTGGTCACAGAAGGAGTGTTCAACGTACACTATGTTCTCTGACGTAACGTTAGGGTCGTTCCTCTCACAACCATAAGCCTGCGTCTTTAGCCCATTATCGCCACATGTAGCCGAACAGTCGGTGTAATTGTTGAACATTGCCCACAAGTAGCTGGAGCGACAAGAAAAGAATTGTAACTATCAACATATAAGGGAGGAATGCACAGTCAGGCTGCAGGTATACAGGTTTACAGGGAGAGATTATATCGACGGTGCTGGTTGAAAGGGATACTTCATTCCGGGTGCAGAAGCGGCTGTACATGAGGTATAGGTTTCGTCAATAACACTTATATAACATCTGTACGATTAGATCCACTGTAGGTTTTACACAACGTGGCACTTGTGTAATCCGTATGTCATACATGAAGTTCTTCAAGATCACGTGGATGCCGGGAACAGTTAATGGTGCAATTCAGGACTGGTGGTGGTAGGTGTGGTGGTGGAGGGCGAGAAGCGTTGGCTAAAGAGGCCTAAATACACTTGTGGCGGAGTCCAGGCTTGTGGGTAATAGGATATTGAATAAGGTTGTTGCCAGTAGAAGAAGGCGGGATGGAGAGGTGCATGGTGGTGGGATCAATCACGGGTGATTTTGGTGCTGTGGAACCGGGAGGTCTTATTGGAAGGCGATGGGAAATATGTCTGTGCGTTTCAGGGCATGACATGAATACCATAGGCACAGGAAACAATGACTCAAATTGTATGAATTGAATATTAAAAAAGCATTTAAAACTAGTATTTATAACATGCTTATATTCAATATTTCGTAATTAAATACAACCATATATGGCATTCAAATGTTATTTTGACTATTTCCCAAATTCATTTTAATTATTACTCCCGTCATGCGAATGTAACACATTATATATCGGCATATGCATACAAATATTACAATAATATATGACACGTTGACGTCACCTGATGCGGTCACATGACTCCCTGTGACAAGTGGCCTGGTCCTGTCGAGGTTTGTCGAGGTAACTACACATTTCCTCATTCACCGTCGTCCCCTCGTACTTGTCTATACACTTGTGCAGAATTTGCTGAGTACCTGGTCCATTTTAACCATAAATGTAAGTTAATGTCAACACATTATGATCATAATCAGTGTGTTTAATTACTCCTATAAAAATCAGATCGAAAAAACACTCGTACCTCACTGAGTCCATGATCCATTGGAGTCATGCCTACTAGTGAACCTTCACTCCAGTCAGTTACCAACGAGGTTATGCAGTCGGGCCGATTCGATATCTGACAGGGGTTGTGCTTGTGGTTTGATTTAAAGGAGAATATTAGAGAAAAACTATGTTTTAACATGTTCAACAGTATTATTTAAGACAAAGTGTGTCAAAAAAATTATCAAAATGCGACATTTTATGTAGAAACGTTGAAAAATCGTTTTCGGTGCGAGTCGTTTTCCGGAAATCCCCGAGAGTTAATCAGGCTGGCAGCAGTCACGTGATATGATGTCAAAGATGCTCTCCCGCGCGCTGAAGCAGTGTATCTTCTACGTTCTTAGTGTTGTTATGGCTTCCTCGGATAGCGATGGCAGCGTTGTTTTTCAACCATCTCACATAAATAATATCCATCCTTATCAGTGTGAAACTATTGTGAATCAACATTGAGTTGAACACCAGGAATCAAGTGAGGATGAGCTGTCAGAAGTCAACGGCGAGAGACTTGTAAATACAGATTCGTACGTAGGGACTGACAAACTGTAACGTTACAATTTCACAATTAGTAGTGAATTATGCCGTACATTAAATATTTATTGTCTACATGTATATGTAGATAACATGGGTGTCAACAACTTATATGTAGTTTATTAAACTACGTGACTACAAATTATACTTCCTTTATTCGTATATAAACTGTACCTCTGAAGTAACCAGTTACACAGGACAACATGAACCATCTTGATTCTCGATTATTTAAAGCATGTTTGCTTTAAAAACGTATTGATATTAAATATTATTATTTAAATCTAATGTACAAACCACTGTTCAATCCTAATCAAGTAAGATAGACAGTAGCTATGTAAGAGATTTGGCAGTCACGAAAACCGGACAAACATGATAATAAGGAACTCGTAATATTAGAGCCCTGCAATAACGTAGTGTAACTGGTTAGATTAATCAAATATTTCCAGATAGATACTATAGCCCTGTTTATACGGCGAACTTTGCACATATGCAATATTGCTTATGGTAGTAATAAACACACGTGAGTAAAAGTAAATTTACTATACGTTCATGTGTGCTTAATTTCTGCCTAAGCAAATGGGCTTCCAACTCCTTTAATATATGAAAAGAGAATTCCTAAAACATGGCAATTAATATACATGTATTAGATGTAAACTAAATAAATGACATTGATATAAATCTGTCAACATTTGTTTGACTTTATCGCCCTAATTATAATGAAAATCGGATAGTCAGATAGATTTCTAAGTTCATCGCGTGCAAAAAAAAATTAAGAATTTCTGAAGTTCTCTTATATATTTTCTCAACCGATGTGAAGTCACTATGTCTGTAAACGACGAACTGTTACTAGAATAGTTAAAATACCATATTCACTCACGGTAGTAAATAATTGCAACTGCCCCGGACTAGGTGCAAATTTGCTTACGGTGGTAATATATATATATATGCAAATGCGTCAAAATTGCGTATTTTGCTCACATGAGCAAATTTTCATATGTGTAATGATTTACAGTAATTTATTCAACTTGAGTTGCTATACAGTTACGTGTTCACCTATCACACGTACACAAACCAAGCACCCACAAGGATTGAACACTGAAACTTATTAGTTTTGCAATAATCATTTGTTGTAATATTGTGAACATATACAATCAGTGGAAATGCATTTTTAGTAAATATATATAAAAAAAACGGAATCCAACGTAGGAAGGGTTCAAAAGTTGGGAGTAAGATTTAGAATTTAGTAAGTGGGGATGGTGGGGTGTAATATAAGCGACAGATATCATTTTAGCGTTGACTATTACTATAGTTTTAAAATGATTTATAACCAGGACATATTTTTGGTGTTTGACAATGCCATTTGAGCTGCCACTTTGGTTATATTTAATTGAAATTAATCCAGTACAGTCATTAGCCAATGACCAATATTAATTATACAACTGTGTAATAAGTTTCACAGTCAGAGCACGGCCTACACATCATGTTGGTACCCAGGGTTTATATATGCTACGTTACTCTCCGCTGGAGCATATATAAAACCCTGACTAATCGAGGATGACACATCCCATAAGAAGGCATTTATAAGTTATATCCTAATAAAAGTTAATTACGAGTACTCTAAGACTAGCTAGTACTTATTTATAAAACTGTTTTAATTTAACGGCTCAAAATGCTCTGAACATAGTGAGACAGATTCGGACGGTTTTCGGTCCTTCTTTCCTCTTTGACACTATCCAAACCTTTCGCCGCGCTGCATCCGTCTTTTCACTTGAAAATTAAAAATATATAAACTTCTGTCCAGGCTTTGGTGAATTACTGCACACCAACGCTGCACACTATACCATATCAAGTTCGAAACTACCCGAATTCTACGTATGCAACCGATCCTTCATCTACTCTAATGCTTTTCCTTTCACTGCGCTTAGGACCAAGGCTGGCCGTAGAGCATCTCTGACGTCACAGCCTAAACCTGCCGAAGGCTACCGGCAAATATGCATACGCGCACAGGCAACAGTCGGTGCGGTTGTTATATCGCTTAATTAGTAATTAAACACGGCTTTCCATATTATTTTCGGGGGAATATGTTTTTTAAAGTATATTTTACTATAACAAAATATAAATCTTTACAAATATTCTCCTTTAAGGAGGGTAAAGGGTCCTAGTCTAGGTCGCGAAACAGAACTCCTGTCCAGCAGTATTCAGATAGCGAAGTACGAATGCGAGGTTCGATCTGATTTAAATGTTTAATATTGATTTCAAGGAACTCCTTTCTCACAAAGCATTATTGTGATCATAACTCACAAAGATCGCAGAATTGGAGTTGGAGCTGTTTACTGTAGTATATACTAACACGAAAATGTAAAATAACAATAAATATTGTCTTTCGTGATATGATTCTATTTGCAAAACATGATTGTTAAAACACATACTTCTTTACTGATACAGTACATATATATTTGAATAAAACCATCTCGTTATAAGGAAACCTGAGAAACAACAAGCACTCATTACGAAATCATTGAGTAGACAACAATTCGATTTACCAACATGTAACATTGTTAACAATTCGATTTAACTACATGTTACATTGTAGACTAAATTACCTGTACCACAGGTGACGGAACATTCAGACCACTTTGAAAACTTCCACTTATACTTAGTCATCTCGAGTGTGTGGTCATCCTTGTTGACCGTGTAGGAGTAGGTGATGGAAGCAGGTGCGAGATGACCAGCAGGAAACAGCTGCAACACGCTCAGTGGACACTTACAGGGTCAACCCTTCTACCAGGAAATCCCGTATACAGAACAGTGAGATTATAGGAGTGAGAGATTATCTCTTCACTGCATTCATTAGATACATAGTGGAAGTAATTATCAAGGTATTATTGTTTGGTAGTATTTGTGATAGCAAATACTTTACACCTTTTGCATCAGTGTACTTACTTAATTGAAGAACTCTTGTTATACAACAGATAGTTGGTTTGAATATCATTATGAATTACGCAATATTAAAACATTTCCTTTCAGTAAAATCCGTATCATATGATAAAATGTTAGTTATTGCGTCTTCTACATGTAAATGTGAATGCATTAAAGCAAATAAAGACAATAAAATTATTTCTATCAATATTCATATACCAACATTGTTTCAAGATGATTCAGGATATGGCCTATCTGCATGCAGAACAATTTTAATCATATCAAAATGAAAGGATGAGATGTTAGTTTTCCTAATAACGTTAACTAATATTGCAATACTTGTGAAAGCCATCAGCAAATTTCAAACACCTTTACTACTACATCAAAACGAGAGTGCTAATAGACAGGTAGCATCAAACGATTAGCTGTAAGCACAAAGAATGTTAGATAAACTCATAACCAATAGAAAACCATTAATATAGTTCTGAGTAGTAGTGAGCCGGGCTACAGAAAATACAACCATCAAAACATAAACAGAACCTCTACAGAAATAGAAGCAATACAAGGAAAAGCAATCAGAAAGCCACAGAATGGAAACCGAGAATGAACCAACTATCTCGAGCTCAGACCGGCGTCACCTACGCTAGAATGTTAACACTGCAGACAGCGGAAAGGAAAAACATACAACATGCAAAAGCCAGAAAAGTATTTGTATTTCAAGGCCAGATCAGAGGGAAAGCGCAAACTAGGCTATGAAGCTTATATCTTCTCTGAGCAACATGTGGGTTTGTTTTCCAGATATTTGTGGGTCAGATTGAGAAAAACTCGGCGTCGATAGCTCCCTTATCCTGCAGGAACTCCGAGTAAAATACGACAGCTATCATTGTGATCAGAGGGTTACCACCATTTCTACACTGCCATGGACCTCATAATTACTGATATTGCACAGCTCATTATGTAGTATTCTCCCGCAGGAACTAAGGTTAAAACATCGCTAAATATTTTCACAATAAAATGTTATATATTTTATTACGTTCATATAATTCGTATCTAGCACCTGTAAATGTTTTGAACCCCATAATATTTCCATAGTTGTGAACTTTTATTTGTATCATGTTTTGGCGATATCTTAAACTATCACTAAAACGCTTCACACTATCCATAAGATTTATTATGTTATACAACCTCATAAATGTACCCTAATATTTCCTTTTAATAAGTATAAACCTCTCATGGTTCGGTAAAACAACCTTAAAATCATGAGCATCCACGTTTCGAAACCATGGCAACCAACTAACCATAATCTCCAGGTTTTTCTTCAATGGCCCTCTGGAAACCATACTCTCATAAGTTTGACCTCGTGCGTAATCGAAGAGCGCTCCATCGGCGACTATCTTCTGGGACCTCTCCGGCCGACCGTTACCATTTATATAGTAGATTCCTCTCTCCGGGTCCTTCAGGGCTGCAGACCAGAGTATTGAAAAGCATTGAGACTAGTCCCTAATACTGTATCATAACCCACGAAATCGTATATTTTAATCGTATACTAAGAATCGTATAATTGTATATGCACCCTGCTGTTAGATACATTACGTACCAAACATGTAAGAGTAATACATGGTATATGCTCGGATAGGTTCTGTCGAAGCACGATTGGTGCAATTGGTCACTCAATACTACTCTGTTCATGAAATGGAAGGGATGACTTCAGGACGTTCGTCGTGCAGCAAGCTTGCAGGGCCAGCAACATACGATGATCTAAGAGTTTTAGGACTTGGATTTGTATATGAACCTTAAAAACATCGGTAAACCCGTTTGTTTAACTTATCAAAACATCTGGAATGAAGAACATTCTTCTGTTCTGCAGACTAACACACATTTGTAAAATAATTGAAACATTAATTTTAAGTATTAATATTAAATAAAATCATTAATGTCAGCCTTGAACTGAGGCAAACTAGACTTGTTATATTTTATAGACTTAAAACGGCATTATTATTTTTGCTTTAAATGTCACGATGATGGACTATATATTAGTATTCAGGCCTTTGAAGGTCATTAAGAAGTGGCATACAAAAGAACAGGAAGATTTTCTGGATAACAACTTCTTTGATGTGAAAATAGACGACGTTTCGAAGTATGTGCTTACTCCTTCATCAGGTGGAATTTGAAGGAGTGAATATATACTCCGTAACGTCGTGTATTTTGTGCAAGTTGTTATCCAGAAAATCTTCCTGATCTTACATATATTATTATGTAAATTTATATCTATTTAAGTATTATTATAGGGAGAATGATGTTTCACAAAAATATGACAAAGTAAAGTTTTATATGAATGTGTTTTTTTCAAAACCATTGACTTACCTAAGAAATGCGGTGATTCCTCGGTTTTCGTTATTTCAACATTTCTTGCCCCATGAGGTAGAAACAATACTTGCTCGTACTCATCCTCTGAAAATCAGAACATTTAACATTTGTCCATTGATAGGCACAATTTATATTTGAAATGGTAATCCTCCGAGTGACAGTTCATTTAAGTAAAATGAGATCATTCAAAATCAAATTTCATATAGGATCATTCGCAAACAACAAGTTCTTACTTTTGTTTGGTTTTCGTATAAATTCCCCTGTGACAGTCTTGCAAAAAGAGTTATCTCCCCCACACACTCCACAGGTGTCGCTTTTCTTTGTGGAGTTCATGACACCGTCACATCCGACGGTCTGAATATAGTGATTAGTGGACTGATTGGTAAACTATATAGTGGTGAGTGGTTGAATGATTGGTAAACTAAATGTAATACAGCATTGGAATGAATACCGTCACTAATCTATAACAGTTATTGTGATGTCAGCAAGAAGCATTTGAGTAAAGGTGCCAATAAAATGATTCAGTCTGTACTTTGGATTTGTGTCACAATTTCTAAAAAATGACATTTGGTTGAACTGATGTTTCATACTGATAATGATGATTTACAAATACAGCTACTTATGATGACAAATGGATGATGGGGTGAATATTATACTCATTTTAACGAACAAGACGATTATCATAATACATGTTGATGAACACGTTTCACTTACATAACATTCTCCTAATATACAAATATTGGAATTATCATCATATGAACAGGGTGTCCCGTCCTCTGTCTGTATATCCAATGTAACTGATTGCTGGGTCTGCTCCGATATACATGTCTGTTTACATCGGTCTTCCTCTGTCAACAGAGACTGGAAAGATTAGCTATTGCCAATTTATTCTAAACATGAATTCCTAAAATGATTTTTCAAACGATGTCAACATTCATTAACATTTGCGTGAAATCAAATCAATAATTTATTTTTCTGAAGTATTAAATGTTTCCTGTATTAGTACGTGATATGTGTTACATCATGTTATTTCAAATGTTATTGCTTTGTTTAAATCATTGTTTGTATGACGGACCAAGGACTTGTAAGATAATATAAGTCCTTGTAGCGAGTGTATGACGGACCAAGGAATTGTAAGATAATATAAGTCCTTGTAGCGAGTGAATGACGTACTTCGTCTGGACGGGTATGGTTTCCACGTATGCCTCCCTGGTTTGATATTCATATCAGTCCAAACCGAGCATTCTGCAGCCCTGATATCAGTGTAAGTCTCACACTTGCTGTTTAAGCATGTTCCCATTTCATCTTTGCCTCCAGTGCAGTCCCGACCACCATACTTGGGACTGAAGTTACAAATACGATCATGTCATTACCAAAAGGCAAAGATTAAAACTTCATATTTACATGATATTACACGAATCAAAGTCACAAGAATAAAGAATGGGCTGCAGTTACCATGACTTAAATCTGTCGATAAACATTTCCGGAATTCTACCTCATATACACAATTAGGTAGCGTTAGGTTTGGGCTTGAAAACGGTCAACGGAACGGAGTTATGGTATAGGTTTGCTTTTACTTAAATTGTTTGTTTCACTTCGGACTGCAACACCGGAACTACATTCGACAATAGGAGAAGCAGGGTAATTAACAGGGTTAACCTAGATGGTTATGGTCAATGTTACCGTAAGAGTTAGTATGTGGGTAAGGGGTGGGACTAGGAGCGTTGTGGTTGCGGTCATGGTCAATGCTACGTTTGTGATTCCGATAGAATTGGTTACACAAAGTTATTCAAGTAAAATGAGCAGGGCCCCGGTCAACGGTTGGTTAGGTCTGGTGCCATTAGGTTTAGGGTATGAGAAAGGGTAAGTGTTGATGGTTAGGGTTCTGTTGTCTTACCTTGGACTGTCACATTGACGACTGCGGTACCGGAGCCCCACCCCGCACTCGGAGGAACAGGGTGTCCAACTGGTCCAGTAACCCCACTGACCGTTCACTGGAGACTGGTGACCAATATACTGGCAGCGGTTCTCGATACATTGCTGGGTAGAGAGGGCTTTATCAATATAAGTATACACTTACTGTTCTTAAATTGTTTAACTTGAATGCATGATTTGTTTATGCATGACGGAAACATCATTATTTTCATATACATGTATTTCAAGACAATTAACATGTGTATGAGATATGCTATGATAATGTTTGTAGATGAATGTAAATTTTAATGTAACTAAACGTCTGGGCCATACTCACCCAGGCATCATTCTTACAGTAGCATACAGTGTGTATTACAGTACAAGTATACTACGGTATCTCATGTATGATACAGGAGTATAAATGTCCTATAGTATCTGATGAATGGTACAAGTGTGGACGTATCCTACGGTATCTAACGAATGGTGCATGTCTAGTACGGTACCTCATGAATATCACAAGGGTATAACTATCCTATGGTGTCTCATGGATGGTACAAGTGGTATAAATCAATAAACAAAGGAACGGAAAATTAAATTCTTACACACTTTTTTGGAAATACTGTTCCCGCAACAAATCAACGACATATTAAATCAAAAGATATGATAAAAGGTTTGAGACGGGAACTCACCCTGTCTCTGCCACACGGCGTGCCACTGAGCGGAGGTCCCCTCTTGGTACGACAGATGTGAGGGTTGCGGTAGTCTCCGCACCACAGCATGTTACACGAGTCGGCGTAGTACTGTAGAAAACTCATGTGGGCTAGGAACAGTTCCCATCCCGTATGCATACATAGTAAGCACATTAAGTGTAAGCTTAGATATGTTATGATTTCATCTCTTGTATATCAATGATTTGAAAAGGTGATGAGTATTGTTCAATTCACATGAGCGACAGAACGGTTTGGGTTATCTAAATACATAATATGAATGTTCACGTGCACGGATACTAGTATACTTTACATACAAAACATGCATAAGAATGAATGACATCAACCTGTACATTTGTCTTGCTTCAAAGAGAATGTTTTCGTGCCAAGGGAGTCATATTCAGGATACAGAAGGTCATTTAAGGGCGGAAATATACTAGTGTGTGGATAGGGAGGGAATGAGGGTGATATGGTACAGCGATCAAACAACATGTTATAGTAATTCTGATTGGCTTCTGTGTTGTGGCGAGGACATTAAGATCATCATTGGATATCTAGACAGTGGCGTGAACGTTTTGCTGTTGGTGAGGCAAAGGGGACAATAAAGTGTTATTACCGATCCGTGTTCCTGAAGAAATAAAACATTTCTGTAAATCAATATGGTACGGGGTATGGTGATTGAGGAATAGGAATGGAGACATATGTGTGCCGATATAATCAGAACTGCTCACCAAAGATCCGAATATGCTGCATAGTTAAGGAACAGTTAACACTTCATCACGTGACCCGCCCTCGATCATCCGATGTTAGCCGCTTTATACTTTAAATCTTACATTAACATCTCTTTATCGTGACGCTTCAGCCATGCTGACATTAAGACAGAATCAGCTGATTTTATGTCCGCTTTTTAAGGACGTGTTTATACCAATAGGTTTTGAATGATATATTCGAGAGGACAAGGGTAATTATGGACCAGCTTATTTATGTTATAATGGCGACGGTTCAGTATATTTCTGTAAACTGTTATCAAGCATGTGGGAAAGTATGATATACTCCAACTTGTATAAAAATAGGTCAACTTTCAGTTTCTGTTGAAATGTCATCTAGACACAATCATAAAGCACATTGAACAACCAAGGACGTTTTTACCTCGTAGAAGTTAAACAAGTTGATATCTAGTTAATTGTATCAGAATCTGTATTTACTAAAGTCGTTGGTTAACAACTATCGTTCCTAAACTTACTGACTTACTCTGGTATGACATGAGTTTCTGTTTTACCTTACTGATAAGTGCTATAATATCATGCTGCATTTCCTTGCACATACATACAACATACATTGGTGTTTTTGGCAAGGAAGGTAGGATATTCAGGAAATGCCTAGCAGCTGCTTATTAGCCTTATAAGCAGCGCGAGGTAAGGTAAAAGGGTATTGGTATATTGGTGCTTATTGCAGGAAAATACGTCATCAAGCATATTCAGGGAAGACAATCTAGACATAGATAACAAATCAACAACATGTGAATTCGACAAAGCAAGCACCAGCCAAGCCATAAACGATGCTTCTTATACAGTCCAAGGTGACGTCACTTTGCATGACAATATGCGTGTGAAATTAACAAGAGAAAATACATAGTAGTGCCCATGGGATTTCAATATGTATATATTAATGTTTCCTTACTTCATTTAATGTCTACATTGTATATCGTATCATTTGTAACATATCGATATATGCATACGTGTATCGTTTGCATTTAAAGATGGCATTATCATAAACTTATTATAACTTTTCTACAGTCAAGTTGTAATAGATAGGTATGCATGTCCGTAAATAAATATGTATCATTGTGCTTCAGGGCGACTGTGTAGGAATGAGGACAGTGAGGGGTCTATGTGAGATGTGTTCTGGTATACTACTTACAGCGCGACAAAGTGTGAACTGTTCACCAAACTCCAGAATACACTGCTCGTTGAGAGACCAGTTCTCTCCGATTGGATCTGGCACATCCGGCAACCCCTCCAGTTGAAAGGGGTCATCATTAAGGCAGTATAGATAGCTACGAGAGTTAGAGATGAAAGAAATGGTTAACATTCAGTGGAGACCGAGTACATACTCTCATTAGCTATACGACCTGTAACTACTCAACCAATCACAAATATTCAAGGTTAATCTGTCAGTCTTTGTCTTCAGGTTTAACGTTCACGACCGTAATGAAATAACTTTCAACCATTACACATCGATGTGGTATGTGTGAGAGATGGGATACAAATTACAAGCATTTCATTATTTTGGACTGTTACATGTACATCACATCAACATACCATGGTCCTATTCACCCCTTGTCATGTACTCACAAGAACGATTACTTCTATGCAACTATTTAAGTAAAGTAATTATCTTGATGCGAACCCATCAAGATTGGTATCCCTTTACTGATTCCCTTTGTATAATTACCAAACTGTCATATACTGCTAGGAGACAAGTGATGTAACAGAACATTCAGTTCTTCTTTAGATTTATCTCTAACGCTAAATTAGAAACTGCCAATCGTACTTTAGGGAGAATGTAACAACCAAATTACCATTTGAAAACAACCCAATACAATAAGTTCAGTGCTAATCAGTAGATGATGCTTACTCGACAACTGCTTTCATTCTCTCCTGGCTGCAGATTGACCACCAATAGTGATTCAGCTTGGACTCCACAAGGGTGGCCATTATGGCTGTGCGGTACTTGCGTCCATGGCAACGGTTGCCATGGCCGTCGTGAAATAAACCAAACCTAAAATCAGTCTTGAAATGTTATCATCAAATGTCACTAAAAACTAAATGTGTAAATCATGAACTTAAAACACAAGGTTGGGAACAATCTGAACTCTTGTTTGATAAGAGTCAATTGAAAGGTGGTCAGGTGGTTCTGAAGCTGTAGCTGTGTTCTGTTTTACCACATTTATCATCTCTCATGTTGAAGACATCAGTACTGCTCATGTGGTTGGACAATAGCAAAGTTGACAGTCAATTTATAGTCCAAATAGGCCCGGTAAGAAATGATAAACAGAATGTCCATTTAACAACGATGAGATTTTAAAATTTGACATTGATTGTTCTGAGAAGTCAAAATAAACGTTGAATCATGACACCGTGCCACGCCCCCATATTCCTATTACAGGTTTTGGAGAACGCATGAACACTTGTTCGGGATAATTCATGCTACATATATAAACTTATTAGGAGTGGGCTTTGGTCAAGACCAAATCTGCAGTTTAATTATCTTGGTACAAGGTACCTCCCACACAATTTCCGTTTTGAGGATACATCGGTCCTGGATGAGAAGTCGAAAAAGTGAATCCTTTAACAGATGACGGGCGACTTCCGGAGGACTACCGTTTTGAAGCCGTCATGTACGCCTATCTTTCCTTATATGACTGATAGGATAAACATAATCCTTATTTATTTCGTTAAGAAAAACAATATTCTTGTAAATTACATTTTTCTTAAACAAAGTGAATCTACTGAAATTTAGCATTAGAGAAAAGGTTTTCCATTTTCAAATGTCTAATACAAGATAGCATATGAACATAAAACGTTTCACTTTGATTCCCGGGCTACTCACACGTGCGCCATCTCGTGAGCAATGATGAAGGCAGATGTGTACCCTTCATCCTTGATCGCTGCACAACTTCGGAGAGGATTGCACAGTCCCGTTATAGGGGCATACCCTGGAACATACAAACAGAAGTTACACATTCCCTCTCTACCCGTCTCTAAAGCACCAATTACATTGCAAAGGTTTTCAAAATATAAACAGTATGAATAACACATTGCTCTGCTAGAAGATCTTTGTTAAGGCATTATTTGTGTTTACAAACTTAAAGGGTGTTCCTTATCAAATCGGATAAATACACACACGGGAATTTTATTTTTGAAATTTATCTATCATATTCATTTGTATCTTCAACGTTGAAGAAAATAAAGAATGTCTATCTATCTAAAGAATAATGTTTTTAAGACCTTCGTGTCGTTCTTGTATGCTTTTGCTATTATTTTAAATATCTAATTAAATAAAATGTCTCGCCGCTAATGGCTGCAATATTGCCCAAGTGGCGTTAAACAATAACTCACTCACTAAAGAATAAGTATCTATGTTCTAATACCGATGGCAATACATCCCACCTTACAACTTCTACCTGTAGTAGGAAACTTCAAGAGGTTTCGAGTACACCACCGGTTTACCTTACATCACGTTGGTAATTACCTGTATTGTTATGTCGACATCCTGTACACAGCTATTTATGAATGTAAAAACTACATTATCTGAGCGCCCACTATGTTTGTTAGTGTCAAGATACGAGGCGGTGTGTCAGGGCCCGTTTAGTGCAGATGCGCTGTGCTGTTCAGTGTGCGTCTCCTCTTTCATGGGCGTTACACTGTGCATTTACCTTTGCAGAAAAGTTATTTTTGTTTTCCTAACAGGTTTAATTTGTTGTCTCAGCAAGTTAGTGCTAGTGTGTAGTCATAACGTTAAACATATCGCTTTTCATCCCTTCTGAAGTCAACAGTTTTGGGAATAACTTTCCGTATGTTACAGTAACTGTAACAACAATATATAAAATACTCCTGCTTTCCTCTGTATGTCTTGCCAACTATTGAGTGATAAAACTGACGTGATGACAGAAACGGTTCGGAGTAACTTTATCCTTGCACATATTAGTGTATTACGTTTAAATAGGACGTTGGTTATTCTTTATTTAAATGGCGTTTGTAAAGATTAGCGTATTTGATATTCAAGCCCAAAGTCAGCGTGAACAAATTACGAAAGCTTGCTTCATCTTTCTTTATTAACTTAGTCTAATAAACTGAACTGTGTCGCGGCAAACTGTATAAATCGCGTAATGTGGTGTGTGAATACATTTAGACACTTTACAGTTCGCCATGCCTTGATACAGCACTCCGTCTGGGCTATGAAAAGCTATTTACAGGGTATGTTTAACATCATTGGGGAATAAATAGGTCTATTCATTTTGTCATTATTCATACAGGATACCCCGACAAAGGGTCTCCAGCCTCCTTTGACATCCATAGCTGTGCCAGAAACTGGGATAGTCTAGATCATCAGCGTTTGACCTGGCATGCCCTACTTAGGACAGAAACAGTGTCTTCAAATGGGTACAGATCAGTTGTCTACCAAAGTAATTTAATAGAGGAGGTCGCTAATGTATATGATGTATCGAGATGGCGAATTCATCGTGTTATCTTCATTATAAACCTTTAATTCCGAGATAACTATATTCAAAGGTTACTGATGTTACAACGTTCATAATAGCCTTATCATGAATATATCGACATGCGTGCTATTTGAGACATTTTAGTATTCATTGCAATTTTCTAAAAGAACAACAATTTCTCACATCGACCACAAGGGTGTTTAGTTTGTATAAGCCTTCACTAGGTTAACATCTCAATCTCACTGTTGCCCCAGGTACTTCCACGCTGTAGGTAACCATTGTCCTTTGATCCAGAGATATCCTCCCCAAATCAAAGAAAACATTAAGCTCTTCATTCCGCCCCAGGACAGACATGATGCTACATATTATACTGACAATGATACAAACCACAATTACTTCTGGTGTTAGCCTCCTGTAGTTTTGCTTGGTAACAACCCACTTGTTGAAGATCATGCTGGTTTATAATGGTCATCATATTACACAAAACCAGCAGCTTTGTAAACTCAATGTTATCTTTTCCACAGTGAATATCGATACATTTTATTTCTAAAAAGCGTAATAGTAAAATATATTATTGATGGTTATTGCTTACTTTAATCACTTTTCTTTATATAAAAGTTACCTTGTCGCGATCGCCATTTGACGATAAGCGTTTAAGTTTTTAAACACAAAAACACAAATATAATAGATAAGTAAGGGCCGTGACGGGTGTTCAATGAGTGATGTCTAGACAAGTACACATATTTTATGCATTTTGTCTTCATATGGTAAGAGATTTAGCTTCATTGTGTCTGTATTGGATTTGTTTTAAGTGATTTACTGATGCCACGATTTTGTAGATGATTTTGGGTCAACTATAAAATAATTCTAAGGGCAATATTGGTTTTCTTGACTCATAGACAGTCACTTGAAGGTTGAGTACAAGCGACGACCCAGGGTAGTAATTCTCTAAGTTATCAACTGTAAATGATTACATACTATATACATCGTTGACACAGGTTGTCAATGGTCTCAAACCAATGGCTGATAAGTGACCGTTTCCAGACACACTTTCACTGTTAAAAACTCCCTATTATTCCTTTTAATTACAAGAAGATTTAAGAAACCCCGCCTGTATGAAACAATAGCAGTGTACAGGTATGTCTGTTGGGCATGGAGTGCAGTATTGTGTAGAGTAAGCAGTGTTTCTGCAGGTGGTTCAGTTCAGTGGTGTCTGCTACCTGCCGGTCCCAGGTCCTCCCTGGTCAACAGCACGGCGATGTCGTGAGTCTGGGGGTCGGACGGTTTGTACAAATACATGGCCCATTCGCAGAAATTCCTCACTGTCTGGTATGCATTTCTGGTAACCATGATTCTCTTGGACTGGAACATAAAGTTTCCTTTTCAAATCGGAACTGCTGTCAGTATGATGTGTAAGAGTTTGTAGATTTAAATTCTCAGCTCAAACATGTCCTTTTAGACGTTTATTGATCTGGCAGTACGCCAATATGGTTTACAAGCATTGACAAATATTACATATTTACTGAATGACTTCAATTAAAACATTTCGTTTATAAAACTTCGATCGTATATTTCAACAGCAATTTGTATAACCGTTACAGCAAATGCCTAATGGTTAAAGCTAACTGATTAAGTATATCCCAATATGAACTCAGTTTTAAAGTCGACAGTTTGAGATCAGAATTATTTATCCTTGTAAACACACCATAGTTACTTGAAGGCGATATGCATCGTTTGAGCACGACAAGAATCACACAATTACATCTCAGAAATGTGTAGCTTGCATGACTTCAAAGTAGAAGAGTACATGAACCCAACCAGGAGACAGACAACACGATAAGACGGGTTCAGCTGGGGTTTGTAACCTACACATGTTACTGCTGTTACTCGAGCTCGATAAGGCCATGCAGTAAACGGGACTGTTTACTCACCTAAATGTTTCAATTGCAATAATATGTATAGATAATGTATGTGTGAAATATACAACCTGTGTAATTTATATACGACAACTATTAGGAACAACATTTTTCATTTATCGTACTATGTACATAGTTTCTGGGCTGTTCCTTCCTCAGATGACATGTGATTGACAGTTGTACTAGCCATATACATATTTGAAAGACACATGAAGCTAGAGTTACTATTAAAATGACATAAACATTAAACAGGAGATTATGATATGCCTACCTTTGTTGACCATACCCCTTCATATAATAATCCCCTGTTTATTGGTTTATTCTTGTACACCGACTTCTAAATGCTTCTCACAAAAATTTGGATAAACTTTATCCAATATCCAAGACAAAATGATTTTCTTTGAAGAATAAGTAATGAATATAGACAAGTGTTTTCCTTTAATTTGTAAATATCTTAATCTATCAAATACAAAACTATTATTCAGTCACATATTTATATCGGCTGATAAACACTCCATGCGAGTGTTATCTGAAGTATTATTATACTGAAAATTGGTTGACATACTGTTCTTTCGTGAAGGAAATCCAGTCTAACCAAGGATACTCGTATATGGACGTCCAGAGAGGAATGTTGGTATATAGAGTTTACCTGAAAACAAAGGTATGATATTCAGTTGCAACAATCCACAATCCACAAAATACACCACTCACATCAACAAATAACATGAATACTCGAGTGCATGTACCTTGATGTCGGAATGATTATATGAATTTCCTCTAAGTTAGATTGAAGGAAGTAAACAAGCGAAGTAATGTATAACGTTGTATGAAACGAAACTCCAGATACAGACCATCTACTCCGGAGTGACGGAATTATTATGTCACTGAATAAACATATTGATTATTGAATGTGTTTTACAATTAGTCATGTGTTATGAATATCTGAAGCAATATGCCTTACAATGTTGATCAAGGTCATGACGTAGTTCTTGACCTTCTTCTTGCCCACGACCCTGACAGTAGATGGCGCCACCGCCATGAACACCTCCAAGTGTTTGGGCTTCCTCCTGGCTGCTCGTTTCTTCCTCCAATGTGCGTCGACCTGTCCGTCGTTGTAATCTGCGGGCAAGTATTAAAAAAAGTCAACCCCATAACAGTAATTATGTCACCATGTCGTTAATGAGAGAACATACGAAATCGGTGCTTTTATGAATTGAAAGAAGGGGATTCATCGAAATATGGGGAAATTTAGGACACATACATATTTATAAAGGTAGACACGATGATACGATCATTAAACAAAATTGAAAATAATAACAATGATATCTGCGAATTCAAAATTGTTATGAGGGCAAATATTCAACAGCATCAACATTTGGTAAGGCTTTGTGGTATTTTACAATATGTTATCATTGGGTTTGTTCATCCAATATGGCATGTAGACAAGATTATTGCTCTGTTCAAGAACACGTGGGAGTACAAAATATATTAACATGTCTTTCATCACTTTAACCCAAATGATACTCCTAAAAAGTCTTTTCTGAAGAGTGATTATGAGTGAATGACAGCATGGTTATCGCCTCAATGCTTGAGTGCTTCGGGATTATGTCGTTCTCTATTTAACGATTAATGAGATGACGAAGATGAATAATGTGGTTTCAGCTCTTAACCTCTGGTATCAACACGTTGTATGTGTTTATATACAGCAGTACGTGTTGATAATCCAGGGTAAAGATGCTACCTGATAACATGGTGATGTCCTTCGTTATTGTGTGTCACAATGTCTCTTTAACTATATCCCCATGCTAATGTAGATTCTGTAGATTTTAGAGTTTCAAATATGGGCATGGCCTAGACGTTTTAATTCAAATATATGTCAAACGACTGTTGAATGACAAGAGCTGTAAAGAGTGCTTAATAAAAAGTAAATCAATCTGGTCGTGATTATTGGTATACATGTTAAACGGCACAGAATACCACATTACTATTGATAGATAGGTAGTTTTAACACTACTATTTATAGTGGACACAGATATAACATTGTAAATTATGTCTTCATTTCACTGGAAATAATTCACAAAAATAAAGTGCATTAATAATTTAACTTTTTAATGTCACGTATCTCCAGATGTACATATATAAATATAACATATAAACAGTCTGATGACCATCACCTTTAGGTGCCCAGGTGTGGAGGGTCTCGTCAGGTGGCTCCCTATCCTCGCACGTGTACACGATGTGGGCCTGCATCCCCGTGTCACGCTGGGGCTCGGACAGGGCTTCTATAAACAGGATCTCCTCGTCTGTCTGGGCATACCCAGCCTGTGACATATAATGGTAACATAGTCTAGTATGTTTGATTTAAAATAGTTTAGCTTCAATGAATTTAAGGTAAGATACTGAATGTTTACATTCGTCATGTTTTCATCTTGGAGTTCTTCACATTTACACTCAGTTACGTGAAATGAAAACACGCTATATTGTACCAAATTTTGCAACTTTTTGATAACTAAAGACATACACTGATAGAGTATTCACATAGTAACATATAACATGTAAGGCGACTAATAAACATGTTACTGTTATGCTGTAGCGAAGTTTTCCCGACTTGCAGCGCCGATGAATGGCTTCAGTTCTCATTGTTTTATTTTTCAACAAATGTGCGCTTGTGTTTATCAAGTTGTGAAATATAAAGTCATCAATGTTACCTTCATTAGTATCTTTCAACTTCACTGTGTTTAAATCATGTATTAATAACATATATAACAGGAATACCTTCCCGAATTTCGTTTCCACAAAACAATACCCCGATAGAACCCTCCTTTTAAAGAGCCATCAAAGATGTTAAATTTTCAAATAAATTTTAAAAAATTGGAAAATATACTTATAACGTCAATCGCCAGAGAAATCTTTTATCTACAACATGACATGTGATAAATAATGTTCATATCACGACAATGTAATGCAATTTGATTTCAACGAGAAGTACTCCTTCGAGTAGCGCGCTAAGGGTATCTGACGACATATAAACAGAATCCCCTTTATTGCATAAAACGTGAGCAAAGCAAGCGTTTCCGAAGTGTGAAGGCTCGTCTCTAGCGCAAGTTTCCATAACAACCCATGTGCTGCACGTGCTGCACGTGCTTCTCTTGCAAGTTACCCTTGCCACACATTACTGAATGTGACGATTGCTTTATAAACAATTTTTCTAAATGTCCTGAGAATATACAAATTATTGCCTGTTAAATGTAATTTTTATTGAGATAAGACCAGCAAATTATGACCATTTTTTATTCTCATTAATTATAAAATTCAAGCAAAATACCTATTTGGGTAAAACAATTATTTTAATATCTGTAGAAAATACATAATTAAATGAAATAGTAAATAAAATTATATATTCCATTTCTTTCTTTGCTCATAAACTTTGTTATTCTTTCGTGTCTTTGTATACAGTGTGTGACTTAGACCACAATGCTTTGCGCTTGAAAATAATAGACGGGATCTATATTTAGACTGTAAAACACCTTCACTAATTAGTGTAATTTCTCGGCTTATTTTGGGTCGAAAAGATTAGTGAAAAATTAAGTGTATATATTTTGCGGAGATAGATTTTTGGCAATTTTCCTATATGTTCATCAACATCCTTGATGGCTCTTTAAGTTTCGGGTTAGGTCTATCTCATAACGTTAGTGGATAGGAACGTCATGTAAGTGTGAGCTAGTATGTGGTCAATAAGAGACCTTTATCACATCACGTAACGCGTACTGAGTAACATGTCTATCGAAATTACCACTGAGCACACAACTTAAACATCAGTCTATCGTCAGTGAACACTGAAAACATACACATGGACAACATGTGGGATGAGCTAAGTACCACTCCATTGTTAAATTACACATCCATGTTTATGTTGGCGACTCCCTCCGACTTAATACTGCTTATACTGCAGCTTCAACTGCTGCCTTGGCTACTTATATTTTTTATGTGAGCACCGAGCAGGTGGCGATACATGCCAGGTTTAGTGCTCGCATGTACTGAAAATCTGCTGAATTTTAGAAACTTGAACAAGTTTTAAAACCGGAAGTTTATATAGTTAGTAAACTATTTACCGGTTAAATGGACTCACAGATGGTGGACTCATTTATAAAAAGAAAAGCAAGGTGTTTTTTTAAACATCGTTTGAAATGTTGTCAATCATATCCCATGGGCATCATAAGCCTCCGAAGAACCTTTTTAATTTACTTTATGATCTGATACTTAGGAGTCCATTAAGAAATGTTTACAAAATGCCGTCATAAAGAGTTAGCATCAAGTTCCAAAATAGATTTAAATAATTTGGCGTTAAGAAACTTGAGGTATGACGAATTGAGAATACGAGACACTGTTGAAATTCCAGGATAACGATATTTTGCTTAAAACTGCGTTTGTTCGTGTATGCACTACATAAGAGAGCACTGTTTCAATGACTTCTATTGAAACATTGATTCTATTTTATCATGTTTGCAAATTGGCTTAAGAATGAGAATGACGAGCATGTTTAAGGACATAACAGTTTTACAAAGGAGGACAAATTAGTATTTGCAATATGGCAATTATTGTATATTTGGATTCAAATGCATACAATACACCATACTTATACACTACATGTTTGAAATGAGTTATTGTATTTTGATGCCTTTATTTAACCTTTGGCAGAGGTTTTGGGTGACATAATTATGTATACATCTATGATGTTTCCAACATACATCATACATCAATCGTTGGTTGTCAAGTACGTTATCCTAACGTTACATCCCACCTCGTTGCCCGTGGCAACCATTTATAAAAGTATCCTGTTCATTATCGATATCACGACTGTTTCGTCCAAACAGTCCTGATATCTGATACAAGGACACTTTCAAAACCACATTTAAGCAAAATAAGTTACACTTTATCAACTTTATCAAGATCAAGTCGTAAAAAAGTATTTGATGTTATACTCAATACGGTTGGGAGTAAAATACTTGAATCAATTGATTGATTCTGCCCAAAGTATGAACTAGAAAGAATAGACCAAAAAATAAACATGACTTTGATATATTTTCTACCATAAATTCACAACAACCGTTTAAAAGGTTATGTTAGAAATGATAAATTTAGTAGTTTGAAGCATAGAAAATAATATGCAATTAAGGAAATATACAAAATAAACAATTTACAAGAATGTTCAAGTTACCAAATCACCTTCAGTTTCCATTGTCGCGGAGCCATGCTCATAAGACGACCTCATTCTTCCTAAGCAATCTAGCAATTGACAAACTGTGTAATTTCGTCACAAATTACAATATATGTTCGTAAATTGCACGAACCTGCACGATCTTTGAACATTTATTTCGTGCGCCTAATTTTACACGTGAGAATCACGTGCTAAAATCGGTCAGGCGGAACATCCGTAACTGTACGCATTTCATTCATACACTAGAGAAGGGGCCATACAAAGGTTATGGTATTTGACATCATTTAAAGATTGTTCGTTTTCATGTTATTTCACTCGGAATAAGTGAGATGTAAGCCAGTTACTACCATAGTTTCCTCGTTGCATCGGGAAATAGTAGATCAGTTGTCCTCGAGCCCGGTCCTCGGCTTAAAGGTCTCGGAGCTGGGCCTCTCGGACAAACTGTCCTGCTATTTCTCGATACAACTCGGAAACTATGGTAGTAACTATTACTTATAGAAACGTTAGTAAAGCATATTTCAACTTCATCATCATTAATTATTTTCTTTGACAAGCAAATGTTGTGTAAAGAAGTATTTACAATTTCATACAACAGGAAACGATACTATTGGGGTCTTGTGTTGTTCCAACACACGTGAGGTGTTAAAAAAATGTTTGGTCAAAATGTTTAAGCATTAATTTAATTTTTAAAATGATGAAATATGGACATATAACTAGAGCAATATGTTTGCGATATAAATTACTTTCTTGTTCACTCCTTTACTCATCACTACTGTAGAGTGTCATGAGCTTGGATACATATGTGCAAACAACAATAGAAGTACATTACCATAAATCATCGATAAATCATATTAACGATATGACGTGTTAGGTATCAATTGTTGGCGGTTATCGAAGCATAAGATGGCCACAAGCGAAAATACGCCCAACTTGTTCGACATTACTTGGAAATTATCATTACATTGTAACCACTTTACTGTAACCTTTCTTGCATAAAATGACCGTTAACAGTGGGAACGTGTCAGTGAAATGTTCTTGTCACCAGCAGTTTAACTGTGCGACCCAAGTCGTCCTCAAACTTTCAACTATAGACTATTCACATTGACCTCATGTCTTCTTCCAAAAGTATTAAAATATATGTATTCCACGTCGTCCTTCTCCATGGCCGTGTTAAATGATAATAGTCTTTATACAGTCTTGATCCTTATTTACAAGTCTAGACAAACTGGGTACACGTGGAACTCGACGCTTAATGACATAATATCGTAGGGATGAAGGAACAGTAATTATTAAAATTCCATAGACTGAATTTAGTCTGTATTCAACAGTCAATAGTGAGTAATGTTCAAGTATAATTCTATAGAGATTAACCAACATTTTACCAGTACCAATTGTCACTAAATAGCGCTATTGTTGTTGTGGAAGCGAGGAGGTGTTACGAACGGTGTCAAGTATTCCATTGGCTGCTAGAAATACGACTCCCTGTCAAGTGAAGGGTCATCTGAATCTATCAACAGTCCTTATCACACCAAGGGATGTCTGTATTGTTGTAAAGATTTGCCAGCAAAGTATACTTTCACACCGTGCTTTGTGTAAGGGTCAACCAACCAGCACTTGGTACAAATGTAAAGAAAACTGTTTCACGTGGTTGACCCGGACAGCATTGTATTTGGTCTGTTTTAAGGCTACTGTTTTAATAATATCGTTACCTTTTATGTAGCAGTGTCTCACAAAAATCTTTTGGTATATGTATTACGCGTAAACTGTGAAACGGACCGTGAAGAAGTTTCCTCATAAATATTCACAAAAATGTCCTTAAGTTCTAGTCAAATCCACAGTCGACGTTTCTTAACTTCAAGACGTTATGTTTCATACATGTATGAAATAGAATAATTACCGGCATATACCGGCTTAACATAAACTCACCACGCCGCTGCAGGTGGAAACTGCTACGTACGATGACCTATGACCTTTGACGTATCCATGATAGTAGCACCTGTCGTCAGTAGCCTCAGCTATTGTGACGTTATCCTCCTCCCACTCCGTGAATGACGTCGGGGGAGCGATCTCAGAACGATATAGCACCAACTGCAGTTTCCTCCTCCGCCATGTAAACTCCAGAAAGAAGGCATCAGGAAGTATATAGGAAGAGGAACTTCTGTCTGGACTCTTGGAGCCTGGGATGACAGATCTGACGTGTTGGTTCTGGACATCGATGACGTGTGGAAATGCTATCTCCATTCTCTTAGTGGCACATGGAGGCTTGAATGGTAAACCTGGAAATATACGGAATAGGATAACAGGAACATTTGGGAAACGTGTATTGCATTAACAGGCAAATATAGGTAAACAGAAATGTAGACTTGCATGAAACATGTATAACAAACAAGACAACAATGTCCAGCTGATCTCAGTTGAATGTATGTAATGTGTGATGTCAGATGAGATGTCAGATGAAATTTACTATGAAAATCTTTAAGGTGGCATACATGTGAACTTTTTCTAAATTTCATCAATTTGTATTTATTTTGTGAAACGGAACGGTTTGTTTCATTTTTGATAATGGATTCCTTATTTGTCAAACAGTTTTATTCATTTCAGCAAGGTACCAAGTATTAGTAAGATACCAGTCTAACTTTTTAGGTTTGCAACCAATGCCTTTTTCTTAATCCGAAATACGCTGACAATAAATACACCAATAGTGTATTGTTTATTCGACATAAGAATAAACCAGAACTAAGAGTTTATTAAATGGTATTTAATCTCCGATTGGTTAGGTAAATTGATAGAGTAAATGATTAACTTTCCTGGTACCTTTTCTGTTACATGTTATATGAAGTATGTTACAAGATCAATGCATGTCAAGGGAGTATTTAATAGTATGCGATTCATACCTTTATGACAGGTAAAATGTGTCTTTCACAGTCGTTCACATATTTTCATTTTCTACAATTACGTACGACCACCCATGCAAGATGCCTTCCAAACCACTAGGTGTGGGATGTTATTTGTATTTGTCTAAAGCTAGCATCAACTAAAGGAGACACATTCCCACTTGGATGGTACATACAGCTGTAGAGGAGAATGATAAGTACGTTTGCATATCCTGTATAATGCGTTCAACCCAGACGCTCTTCTCTTATGCTGACTATGGACATTTAACTCGTCATCAACAAACCATCGTCTGTTGCTATATTGTAGCTGATGAATAGGTTCACACAGCCTGAAGGCAATTTCTGAAAAATAAACTATAAAATAAAAGTCTTCCTACAGACTCCCAGCTTGTTGTTTAATCACACACCGATTCATGATGCTATTGATGCAGCAGTTCATTCAAGGTTAGCCCATAAAATTATGATATAGCTTTTTTATGTCATGTATGCAGTGTGTTGAAAAACTTAAAGGGGTTCTTCTTTACTCCTGCTCACAGTTGCATCGCCAGCTGTTCGCTATTGTACGTGCTTTACAATGGTGAAGAGAGAAGAACAGCGTGTCCCATACATGGGTCGCGCTATTCTTGCTGACTGGAATGTTTAAACTGACACATCAACATCAAGGCATTTTAGCAACTCTAACTATTATTAAATAAAATCAAATAATGCAACATATGCATACACGACCATAATCGGTCGACCAGCTTCATAGCATGTTGGCTACGTTGTCGCGGGATAAACTTTAGGTTTTTGTCCGTCTAGACTAATTCGTCGATTTTGTAAAGCAGAGTTCTGTTTGTAAGAATAATTTAACTTTGTTACACTTCACATACTAACAATAAAAGGCGATATTCATTTACATAAGCGATTGTACGTCGTCCATGATGTTAAGTTTCTCATGTTTTGTCACTGATACCTGTGACGTTAGGGGAGTGGTGAGCCTTTCAGAAACGATGTAAGGGGGTTACACAACACAGCATCCTCAATGTCACTCGTAAACCAAGGTTGCTGCCATGGAATATCTCAATATTTTGGAGAATACAGTGGGTCGACACTGGCATTGCAACAGCAGCGTTAATATATTTTCTGAGTAACATTTATGTCTTACAAATAATAGCAAATCAAGGTTCGAAACGATATGGTCCCATTTTATATATAGAACAATTCATGAATTAAAGTACTAACTACATCTACTCGACTGGTAGCATAACGTACTTGTATAAGGAACAACTATGGCAAATGGAGGAAGAAATATTTTGGGTATGAACTTGTTTTATGAAAAAATGGAAATCTTTCTTCAGGATTATGTAACGTTTCGCCACAAGAGGTTGATTGTCAAATAATGTTTTGGTTGCAAATCCTGAACAAAACTGTTATATGTTTTGTATGCAAGGAATTTTAAGATTGTCTGGGGAATATAAGAGGTAATTCTTTTTGGATCGTGTCAATAAAGGAAAGAATAACGTTGCACTTGTATGGTGTGGACAGTTTTGTGACATTCTATTATGGACATAACTTAATATTTCTTTCCAAGCCTGACAGGTATGGATGAGCATTACATTGACCTTACAACATGTTATGGTACAGTGCTCGTGTCTGTATGCGTAACGTCACAAGACTGTATGTCGTCTTGTCCACATACATCATGTGCTGAATGCGACCCTCCACCACCAGTGTACAGAAAGCCAGACGCGGACAATCAACAACCTTCAGCATGTCATTCGCGCTGTATAAGTGTCCTATAGGTCAGACCTAATGACCCTAACAATCGGTATTCAGTTGTATACAGAACTTTCACATGCTCAGCATAAAGCTGCATTTATCGGTTTTGTGGTTTGTGGTTAGCGTGAAATCTGCCTGAATAAAACCACAGAGGGATAAAGTCCACAAAGCAGGAAGACGTTTTGATTACTCAGCGAATCTGTGTCTCGACCTTCAGCTACAGACTTGATGAGGATTGGAGGTTTTCTACTTTTCAAATTTCATAGCTACGTAATCGTTGAAGAGGTGACACTAATGATAACAACAAGCATGATGATAGCACAGTGTATCCGTCTCACCGATGTGAAAGTAATGTGAACACCAAGGGCGGAATTCAAATCATGGTGTCATGTGCCTGCTGATTTCTTGGCAACTTACAATTCCAAATTCTAAAATGGCTTTTTTCACAAATAGGGGCAATTTTGTACAGATTGTGGTGTGAGCGGGAGCAGAAAGGCATGTGTATGTATCCGCTGGGGGAACAAGCTATGTGTGGAGCAGAAGGAGGGACAAGTAGCTGTGTCACCTGGTCTCGCTGGGGGATATATATGCTGTATGGGGACCAACAGCTGCCGGCTAATGGAGACCACCTTCCCTGGGTCTTACTGGCAACAGATGTCTCTACATCACTCAGTCATCACGACATCGTGATACTTACATAACTTAGCATTTTAACATATTAAAGTAACTTTTCCACAACTTTATTTGGAACGTTCAGTAACGCATGATAGCTAGTTTATATATATACATGTTTCACCAATATATCTTTAGAGTATACCAAAGTTAAATCTGCTCATACAAAGTATTAATTGACATTGACATTGACATCAAAAGGTAAAGTAAACCGGTTCCTTTTCACTTGTTACGTCTATAAAGAAATATTACAGAATAGAAATGCAAATTACAAAACACGATCCTTGTAGGAAGGGTTCAGATATGCTGGTGTATATGTTTAAAAATATGGACGTTCTCTTAAAAATTCATTAATGGAAATTGATAAAGACTTTGCATGTCGATGTCAATATAAAAAGAACAAGATCCAGAAATCTTACCACTGTCATCAATGTTGTCATCTGTCAGAATCTGTCAAAAAAGGAAAAGTTGAACAGTTTATGGCAAACAATTGTTTAATCTCATGCAACTTTATATATTGTACCACATGATGGTGTCCAATTAAAGTATGCCGGGAACATATCCATTGAACTTAATTGTATCAACTTTATCAATAATTATTCTAAACCTTTCATTTCTAAGAGCGTTAATTTATCATTGCTGAGAAAGCAAAGGATTCAATTCCTGTTCATTTCGCTTTTCATGTCTTCAGTCGGGGCTTCATGTTGCAGATAATGCGCGCAACTGAGTATGTTTTCGGCGTTTGTTTGTAAACTAACCATTTAGTATTGATTGCCAACTTTATATTGCAATGAATTTGATATTATGTTGGAGAACCGGCTAGAAAACAATCTCAACTAAAGAGACATGACACACATGACACGTGTCGGTGTGTGTACTTACTCTCTCAATAGGTGGACTGGTATATCTATATTTAAACTGACTTGCGCAAGAAACGTCACCACATTTTCAACAGAGTAAAAACTAAATTACCGCTATCAGATGAAGTCAATTTTAGATGTCTTTGATAATAACAGGTTTTGTAGAGAAGTACCCAGAATTTCATTCATCAGGGTATGATACTTAATTTGTCATATCGGTTCAAACACACATGGGTGCTGAAATCGCAACATGTTTTTTGGCCAGAATGTTTGATAATTATGTTTATAAAGTTATGAAATGTAGAAATTTGGTTAATAAAAGATGTTGACGGTCTAATTTAGCTCGTTTGCACTTTAATTTGTAGACGCAGTAAAACAAGCCCAAATGTCTCTTTTCATTCTACTATCTTTCCCATTTTAGGAGATTTTCAAAACGACATTTTTGAAAGGAGGGTTTTTCAAAAACATGAAAAGATAATGTTTGGAAACTTAACAATTAATTCAGTTTACTTCTGGAGAATAATGTAACCCTGTTTCAGTCGTTTGTATTACCCGTGGATTTAAGTATCATGTATTTTTAAGTTTTCATACTCCTGTACTTACAAGACCTTTAAATGATTTGAATCTTATTGTCTGCATTACATGTCAACCACGGTTTCATTTTGTACATTTGACTTACCGTCCTCCGAACCCAAGTCATCAGTACTATTGCTGTACTATAGTGAACTACAGCGTCGTGTCACTTGAATTAAAATAGGATCTCAATATAATTAAAGAGTATAATATAGGGTTTTATTGACAGAACCTTGATGTGTTACGTTTTTATTCGTCTGTGTATCTTCACATGCTTTGCTAATACTAAATAGGAAACTGATATCGGTCGACGACATTTAGATAATAAGGATAGAGGTTAGTCAGTCTGTGAACCTAATTACTGTTATCTGCTAGGTATATATAATGTTACACCGAAACAAGGCTACAATACACTCAACAATTGCAACAATAGTCCAGGGCAACGTCTGTGTTACATAATACAATGCAACCAGATATCAATATTTACCAATATAAGCTGAGAGTTATCAGTTAATACCGTACTATATATAGCTTATATAATCCAAAACAATTATGTTGTGATATGATACGTGATTGTCTTTCGTTTGCTTGTATATTTATTATACTTCAAAATATATACGCATTTTATTTATTTATTACGTTTTGTTGTAACATAAATAACAGTGGTACCTATTGAGAGTGTTTTAAAGAGGTGCCCGAATGTAGATGGTGTATCTCGAAGACTTAAGTTATAAAAACTTAACTTATATTCACAGCTTGATACGAAGGCAGTTGTGACATAATGCTTGTGCACATTGCAAACATATCCGTGACGAGAATGTAAATCATAACTTCGTGTTTTATCCCAATGCACTAAAACTATGAGAAGCTCCACAACTCATTTCCAGTCCATTATCTTGACTTCATCATGTTTACAAACTCAGAGCCCAGAAATGTGGCTCAGCATTCAGTAAAACCTAGACATTCCCATGGTGTGTTCGTTAGCTGCTTTACACATATACATTACATAACAGACAGATTTCAAAACATTCTACTAAGTGTTTAAATAGCTTTTTGACATGATGTTTAAGAAAGGATTTAGTTGAATAATGATGTGGTTCAAAACACCTTCTTTATATATCTGTAATTAACAGACACCTGGTTTGTCCTTCAAATACAGTATAAAATATAAAGGGACATATACACAGTAAATCTAAAGGGATGGTGGGTATATAAGTAAGCATAATATATATCGGGAGACAGTTCTATCCAAGGTGATTCATTGAGACAAAGTCCTGCTGAGAGAACAATCGTGGACACAGTAGGCTGCTCTGTGTGTGTAGCGCCAGGTGAGAGTCTGAACAAGGAATCAGCACCTCTGTCTCCTCATGCCAACACAACAAGTGAACAGGATTCAGACTTTATTATCAGCCTCAGCTTAACAATTCAACCATTCGTCAACCGTCTTTTATTTCGCATTGTGAATTGCAATAACAAAAGTAGTTTACAAGAAAACTTTTGAGACGTTGACTGCTTTTGCTGGTCAATTTAAAAGAAGAGATGCATGACCAATAAGCTTTTAAGGAGATTAATGAAACTGAAAGATCAGAAATGATAAACAAAACAAATATAGCATAACCTATCAGTGTAAAGTATAAATGAAACAAAGTATTCGTTAAAGAAGTGATGTTTTCGTGATTTGCTACAAATATAGAGCGGAGACATGAGTTAAACAGTCGTCAAACAATCAACAATGTTATTTTCTCCTTCTGAACGAGGGAATCAGATAAGGTGTAAGAAAGCTTAAGTGAGGGCCATTTATGACTCTAAAAGTGTTGTTTATGCACTCGGTTTACATTGATTCTAATCTAATCACTCAACTGTTGTAGAAACTTTCTGAAACACCCTATAATATTCACAGCTATCAGGTCTATGACAGTGCATATCTTTGCCCCTGGTATAACAGCATGTGTTTATAATTGAGACATAATCAGCTAATTGTAACCATATAGGGAACCCAGTGCACGTTGTCATGAGGCTAAGAGTTATTTGAGACAAAAACACATATAATCTGTTTGATGAATGTTGTTGAATAGCGTGTTGTTTCAGATGAAGGTATTGCTGCTTTCCAAAAGTATAAGACATACAGGTAAGATTCCTATCTGTTCAACAGATAATGACAACTAGGTAAGTCAGATCTCCCGTTATGTTTTACCAGTAGTATTTGTTTCCGCAAATGAAAGGTTGGTTTATATTTGTTTAAACGGGATTACGATGATAAAACGTGACAGAATATAAAAACTGTTTCATAAGCATTTTTATGAATATTTATATTTTCTCATTTTAACGTTTGAACGATTAAATAACACGTTCCTAGGGGTTTACTCTGTTGATCTGCAGAAGCGTTTCCAGCTCGTCTATTTCATTGGCAAACCTTCAGAGTGTGTCTGTTATTTTGAATATCATTGCACTATGGCTAAAACAGGTTTCCGCAACGGATTAGCGCGTACAAATCCTATAGATGTCAGTTAAATAGAAACGTGAATGCCAGACACAATGATGAACTACACCTTTATAAAAGGATTTGTTATCAGGATAATCAAAACTCTTTGGGCTAATTTAAGTCTTTTTAAAATCAAAGTCTAAATGAAGAGACATTTTGAGATATTCAGAGAAGTTAAAAGCTCAATGGACATTAATGTAACATTCCAAGAGAAGAAGAGAATCATTTATTCTCCAGTTACTAAATTAGTTTGCTATGCAACAGGTTTCAGATGCCGCGAAAACTTACTTAGATACATTTTACACATTGTTAGACACCTTTGTTGATCTAGTCAGAGCTTATCATCCTCGGGCGTTATGAGTAAATTTTGCTGAATGAGTAATTTTAAGCTCCAAGTTGCTGAAAGCGGTGTATACTCACCGTTATAACACAAAATCCAAGAATGAGGAAGCTTCGAGCTGTCAGTGACATAACCATCTTGGTGTTATCCATCTGTCAATCCGAACTCTTCCCTCTGTCGTGTGCCTGTCTGTCTGTCTGTATATCCGTGGGATGGGAGGGCCGGTGATGTCGTACACCCCTCCGTTATCGGGAACCTGAACTGCACGCGTGGCACGGGGTGTAAGTGGAGACGGACGAGTTGCGATATCCTATACCGTGTGTTAATGTGCTGTCAAACATCAAGCACAGATCTGTTCACACTAGCATGACGACTCGGGATTGCAGACCCGCATTTCACGGCTGAGAGAAGTACCACGTGGAGAGGGACGAGACATTACAATGCTACCTATAGTCCCACCCACAGTCGCTCTGTACGCTGCCCCCTCTCAGTATTTCTGTGCCTTGCGTACTCGCACCAATAGAGGCTTGCTTTCACTTGGTCTCAAGTATGAACCAGCTTACAGTTTACTGCCCGGGCTTAATTCTAGCATGTTTACATTATGCAAATATGAAAATGGTTGAAATTGTTATAGGAATTGGGTTGAATTAATTGACAGACTTCTGTCATGTCATGTAATTATTGTCGCAAGAAGAATAAATGTACTTTCAAGTGGTATGAATGCTTTTACTTACAGATGGCTATATAACATGCATTCTTAAAGTATAATTCTTTGTCAATCTTTATATATAGCATTTCATCTGAATACATTATATGTTTTTGTTATCCACATTTATCTATAAGACATAAAGTACATGTAAGCATCTTTGAGTTAATAGACTGGTCAGAGGAGATCTAAACCATAGTCAAACAACACGTGTACTTAGGGAACATGAAATGAGAATCTTCTAGTTAATCACGTTTACTTTGAAAGATAACTCCACAACCATGTCAACTTCAATGATTTAACATAGCATTTATATGCACCTTTCCTATACAATTGTCAAAAGTACGTCAAATATACAAATTAAACTTGATGTCCCTTTTCTCAGATCGTAATTAAGAAGTACATGTTTACCTTTGTTTAACATCAACACAAGACTAAACAGTGTCTGAAAAACGGCATTTGGTTGGATTGAAAAAGCAGTTTAATGCTAGCCTATTTATCGTTCAAAACCTACATCCATGGAGCAAATTCAGATCTGGCAGGGAGCTTTACAACGTACTCTCATTAGAGAAAGCAATAAAAGCATACTGTAGGACTGGTACAGTTCGAACCTTCCCTTCATTACGGGCATATTTGTGAGATATAGCGACTCGTAAACTTGCAGCACCGAAATTCATAGTGGCAGATTCGCATAGCCAATACTCTCTGTAAGGACTGGTCCAGGTTATAACTAACTCATAGCTTATGTGAAATCATCTTTAAAGCTCAACGTTGTCAATATAAATTATGTTAATTCATGTATGTACCTGAGTGAATGATACTATTGTAGTGGGAATAGTTACCTTCCTAATGTATTTATTCACTGTTCATCTGAGTTTCATTAATAAATTACCCGTATGGTGAAACGTTATCAGTGTTTTATGTATATATACCATATGTAAACCTTTGTATAGCTTTATTTTGCCAAGCAACCACTGCCCCTGCGCGAGTTCGAGAATGTCATCGTTTGTGACGTCATAGGATGTGATTATCCCACTTGCATTGGTTATTGTATATTTATTGTATTTACTGTAGAGAGTAATGTACAAAATAAGCTACTAAACAGCATCGTGCATATTACAAGGAGAAACCATGATTCCGAGAATATTGTAAAGTTTAAGACCCCTTAGGAAGGAAAACATGTTTTTGACTATCGGTGTCTACAATCTTACCATATCAGAGGTTCAATTGTTTTTCTTTATTTTCAACCATGTTTATGTCCAAAAGACGCTTTATTTGAATAAAGCTTTATATCAAACATCCCTGTTAGATAGAATCGCTCATAAAATCATTGTTTAAGGACTGTTTGTAGCCTAGTTACTTGTATACAAATTGTCTTATCGGTGGCGCATTAGGATGAAGCGTTACCTTACGTAGCACAGGTCTTAGTGGATACCGGTTCGAGACACACCTTCGTCAAAACAATTGCATTATTTTTTTAAAAGTAGTCTAATATAGTTTACATTCACATCGTCTTCTTAGAAAATATATCAGGGTTTACAATCGTTGTAATTCCTCCTAACAGGGTTTACAATTTCTGTCTCTACAAACCCTCCTGGAGAGACTTACAATGTTGTAAGTCCCTCGTACCGGATAAGACGGTTTACAAAGGTCGTTTCAAGCACCATGTTACGTGGTTGGTAGGTTGATAATTATGATTAACTCTAGCTATGGTTCGGTAAAGATAAAATCACACTCATCGTGATATGTAGGATAAGAGCACTTCAAACCTAAATATGTATTAATTAAACAAACATGAGACGCCTGAAGATGTTTTTTCTGGATAAATGCTTTCGAATACAAATTCAATTTCGAGTTCCTACAAGTCATAATGTCGTTGAAACCAAAGAGGTAAATGATTTTTTTAAAGAAGTTTACTTTCCATTGTGTATTAACTTGAAACCAAAGACTGACTAACACGTTATATAATTTGATGTTTTCTTGTTAAGTTAACTTCTGATGTAGGAAATTCAAGAAATTAGCAGATATAGCGTTATCAGATACAAAACATATGAGAGAACATATCATTTAGGCTGGGATTACGAATGTTGGCGTCTCGTTCTAGCTGTTGACTCTTCCCGTCTGTACCTATAACAACTCACCAAGACCCCAACCCAATGAAGACTAGAGCCAGTCTATAATAAGGATTACTTTGACTTTTTTGCATCTTTATTTCTTTTTACGAAATGTTCATTTCAGAAACTATGCATTTTGCCAAAACGGGACACAGTGACCTGTCACACCGAGACACATATACAATCAACTGGAGCATCAGCAAAGATTAAACTGGGCTGACCTTGACCTTGTCCAATCCATCATCCGTGATATGCAAATCCAGGATGAAAGTTCTAACGTATGCAAATGCTCCAATAGCAGTCGTTAATAACGTATGAACTCCACTATAGCTCCAATTACTCATGATATAGTATACGTTGCTTTAAAATGTCAAAGTTTTGCAGTAATTTACATTAATGGATTAAACAGGTGGCAGAGTATTCGCGCTGCGGCGGCGTTTGTGATCCAATCGGATCGGATCCATCGGATGTTGGACCTAATTAGAAATACATTGTGACACGACAGCAACGTTATCGTCGCCTTGTTTCAATGTTAACGATCAACCCTTCTTATTTTCTCAGTCACAGTAGCCATCACATTAATTGCAAACAGAATGGTAGCAAAGTGTATATACACCCTTGTCGATATATAGAGAGATTTTAGGGAATGGTTGTGATTTTTGTGTTTAGCCGCAGCGAGAGCGAGGGTTATACACATAATTGCACGAGTGTCATTAAAGTCAAATGATACACTTTCCTTATTTATCATTCTCTTTTATTTGAATGTCCTAACAGAACCACTTCCTTTGCGACGGCTCACTACATGACGTCACAAAAATTGTTGTATGTCGTCACTCGCGCTGAAATAACAAACATATAACACATATTAACTGTTATTTGTAAACCAATGGGAATAAACACATATGTTGTAGCAATGTTTGTAATGTATAGCTTGCCCTATAAAGTAAATTATCATCTTAACTTAACAGAGGCTAAATGTCAGACTACCATTGAATAAGAAAATGCATTTCTCTAGAACTGCATGTTTATCAAATCCAAACCAGCATTAATACTACAACGACTGCATAAGTTCAACGTTGAATAATCAAATAACGACACAGCTTTAGTTCCTGAATAAAACTGCATCACGAACATTTGTTCACCTACATATAGACGTGTATATTTTGAGCAAAAATAATGTAGCATCGTATCAACGTGAAAACTAGATCGGCCATTTTGCATTTCGTTTAATAAAAAGATAGTTCAATGTTCTTTATAACACAAGTTAATGTCCTGCTTCACAGTAAACAGTTGCAGTTTTGGCAGCTCTTTGAAGTACCCACGGTTCATTTTTTTCTTAAAGAGGTTCCCCACAATAATCAAAATAAATGAAAAATTGCTGTAAATTGGCATGATGCAAGCTGAATATATATTATTCGAGATTCAAAAAGAAAAACTGCATGTCAAGGACCTATTTTTTCTGCAAAATGATGTTTTTTGGTGGTAGTGTCTAAAAAAATGTTCAACTTGTTTTATTTCGTTAAGGTCACTTTTTCAAAAATAATGATAATCATTCAGAGCTTTATTGTTGTTTTTATTTCATAAATGGAATGTTATTATAATTTAAAAAATGATTTCTGCAATCTGTATGTTTCTTTTCCCCCATTAACCTTATATGATAAAATACAATGTCAACAATGGATTCTCGAGGAATAACTTCAGAAGTCCTGTTCAAGAATAAAAATAAATAATTCAAACATGATAAAACTTGTGGAAAACTTACCCCTGAAGAATAATAGAAAATAAAAAATAGATGTCACGGACCTATTTTCTGATTAATTTGATGCTGAAGTTGAATATTTATGAAAAGTATTGACAAAGGGAGATAACTCTCCACTGGAAAATTTATATATTTTTGACATAATTCATTTATATGAGGTTGAAGAGCAGATAATTTGTTTACCGTAAAACATAAACTATTTCACACAACCATAATACCATTACCTTTTTTATTAGTAGTATCCAAAGGTAATTTGATTTTTAATGAAAAGTATTGGCAAAGGGAGATAACTCTTCAGTGAAAAATTGCAATTTTAATGACATAATCCATTTATATAAGGTTGAAGAGCAGATAATTTGTTTACCACAAAATATAAACTATTGTACACAATCATAATACCACTACCTTTCTTCACTAGTATTCAAAGATAAGTTGATTTTTAATGTTTCTCACAACACACTGTTGCTGAAAAATGGACCTAAACTATTAACTTCTGAGAGTGAAAATCTGCCAAGACGAGATGTGCGTGGGCAATTGTTTCGAACCCCTATAAATAGTACGTTTTTTATTAAACGTCATTATTTATACTCACCGTTGATAACCCACCGTAGCCATTGAGTCTCTCTAAATTCACTCGACCAAATATAACACAGTTAAAATGAACAGAGTTACCTCCCTATACCCCGCTAGGCGATTTACCCTAGTGACGTCACTTCTTTCTCCTGGAGCCTTGACGCAGGTAGCTCTCAGACTCGCAGGATGGGAGGTGGGAGGGGTATACAGACCGGTGAGTTATCTACGCTGAGTATAATTAATGACGTTTAATAAAATAAAAAAAAAGTACCACCATTTACATACTCTAGTTTATAACTCACCGTAGCCAGCATGCCACTGAAGGAGGTGGGCTGCGAGATAGCCCGAGAGCAGAGGAGGTAACTGTCCCCCTTAGGGAGAGAGAGAGGGGGGGGGGGGGGGTCTTTAGTTGATACATCTCGTAGGTCATGGTTAGCGAACACCATACCGCACTTCCAGAAACAGCCCGCCATGATGTCCGCTACAGGTATAATAATCACTTTAATAATCACCTCCGTATGCTCGCCCCTTGCCTTCTCGCTGCTTGTTGTTACTGTTGTTCCGTTTAGGGCTGGGGGCGGCCTGTTAGTCGCGAGACTTTGATGGCCGACCCCCCTGGGAAAAGGACGCGCCACCTAGCCTAGCATCGCAAGGTGAGGGATGGGGTCCATACTTCCTCTTCTTCGGGGTAGACGAAGAGGCCCGGGTTCGTCAATTCCTGCTTTTGCGTCTCCTGTCGCTGATGTAGAGCGTCCCCTATCTGTCCGCCAAAGAGAGTGGAAGCGGAGGGCAGAACACTCCTCAGACGCGTCAGAATCTCAGCTGGTAAATCCGTGGGGGACAAGAAGCCGTCTCCCCTGATGTTGGTGATACCCGCCGAGATGTGTGCGGCACTCAACATGACCTGTGCCACTCTCCCAGCCACCGAACTAAAACCCTGGTAAAGCCCATTAGCCCCGTCCTCCATTCCCGCCTGCTTGGCGAACGCCATCATAGCTTGACAGGTGTGGGCATTGGAATCCGACATGGCTAATTTCGACCTAACCTCCTTATCCAGGTGAATCAGGTGGCTGTCCAACAGCGCATGAGCTACCAAGGGTGTCGCCACCCGATAGATGTCCTCGTCAAGGATAGGAGGCGTCAAGGGAACCCTTGGTTCGGCAACGGGAAGCGGCGTACGCTGACGGTCCGCTAGTCCCAGCTGAGCCATCAGGACGTGATGGTCGCCTCATAGTTCTTTGCTGCACTGAGGAAAAGCCGATGTGGTTGGAATATCTGACGGCTAGCACAGGGTACGACCTCCTCACAGAAGGTCTCCAGTCTGGCCCTCTTGGCGTAAGAGGGGGAGTCCTCGACCTCCTGAAGCGAGGTCAGACACTCCACGATAGCTGACATCTGTTAAACAAGGTCCGGTGCCGAATCGTCCGTCGTTACGTCCGCCTACAGAGGATTAAACGGAGGCCGGGAGGGGTCGATGAAGACAGAACCCTCGTCACTCTGACCTGCCAATGCGGGGGACGACGGTAACGACGTGTCCGACGGACATGAGGGAGAAGGCAAACGATGGTGACCCGACGTCTGGAGATCGAAGGCGTCTTGGGGGACCTAGGCGTCAAACGTGACGGTGTCTAAGAGGGCGAACCCCTCCGCACGCATCCGGTGCTCCACCAATGAGCGGACCGGTGGGCGCTCATGCACAGGAGACAACTCATTCTCCTCCCGCACACTGGGCTTGTCCTGACGAGGCGTTAGCTGAGGGGAGTCAAACTCCGTGGCATCCTCGTCTATCACCAGCTCCGACGGTGAACGAACGGGAGAGGAGCCGGGAGAACCGGACGTGGTCCGTCCGCCCTAACGCGAGGAGCGTGACTCACGCTCTGACTTCCTAAGCGCCGCACAGTAAGCCTTGTGCTGGCCTGACGTAAGAGGTTGGCACTCTGCGCAGCGGTCATCATCCGTACACGCTGTACGTAACAAGCGGCAGTAGGAATGCAGGTCATACAGAGATGACTTTCTAACGCCGCACCGTCCGCAGAAGCCCGACGTACTTGCAAGTGTGTGCTGTCTACGTGCAAAAACGATGGTAAAATAGTGGTAGCCGTACGTTTTAAGTACCGACACCGTACGGATTTGAGAGCACGCAGACACGCCGTAGCGCTTTTAGTGCATGCAGAACTTTCGCTGCGTGCGAGCTGCGTATTTCCCACACATACGACTTCCGTGCTTGCACTCTACGGACACTGTGCGCACAACGCACGGACTCCGTGAGTGTTATAATGTTTCTCACATGGACACATACTCCACGGACGACGCACTTAGCACGTGCGTGCTCCGCACGTTGCAACTGCGTTGCAAGTGCGTTGTCCCTGCTTACTCGGCACTTCCCCAGTTCAACTGACAAATGAGCATGCAACACTCACGTTGCCAGTGCCGAGTAAGTACGTGCTCCGCAATTACAACGTACGTTGTGCGCACTGATTTCTGCAGTTATTATGCGCTGCCATTTGAAGCTGCTTTTGCAGCATAAGAAGCGGGAGTCTCTGAGTTGAATGGGCGGCATCTTGAGGCAGCAACACTGAGAGAGAACCCCTGAAGGTCGCCCTATACCCCTACCACCTGGGTACCTAAAATCGGCCTGAAAAACTTAAGTTCATTGCACTTGCACGCACTTACACCGTGCGTGTAAGTAAGGACATCGTGCGTGTTCAGCACACGTAAGTACGGTATCCGTACGTTAACGTGGCAATCGCACGTCACACGCAAGGTGTAAGTATGTTAAGTTGTAAGCACTTACAACGCACTTACCATGTGCGCAACGTACGATGCACGTAGCAGATCACGGCCAGGCATTTCGTGCGAGCAACGTACTTACACCTTGCGTGTGATGTGCGTTGATTTTGCTCCCTCCCTGCGTTTCCCACTTCCTCCCCACGTTTTTCAGAAACGTGGCCTCCCCAAAAAACGTACGGACAAAAAAACGCACGGTGGGTTGGGACCGAGGCTTTAAGGCGAAACCATCCCAACAGTGCGACACACTGACAGACGCAATAGAGAAGAAGCAAAGACACGCGTCGGACCGGACACGCACGACCGCGCGCGCACGTAACCAAACGACGTCGTCATCTAGCTAACCCGCAAGGAAACCCAAAACCACTCTTCAAACCCAGTCGGGGAAAGAGGAACAACAAATACACACCAACAACACTCAAAAGAGAACTAGAAGACCTCGTCGAGGGTAATTTAATCAATTATCGCAAAAACTCTGAGAGCTAGGGAAATGGAGGTCCAGTCTTGCTCGCGACAGAGAGAGGAGTCACTGGGGTAAGCCGCCTAGCGGGGACCAAGGCATCTTCGGTTACCCATGGTTTTATATATGCTCCGTTACTCTCCGTGATTATATTGAAAGAGACTCAATGGCTACGGTGAGTTATCAACTAGAGTATGTAAATAATACTTGTTTATAAACAGTAATATTTTCTTGAGAACAACTTCTTTAATGTGAAAATACACGACGTTTCGGAGTATATTCTCACTCCTTCATCCACCTGGTGAAGGAGTGAGAATATATTCCGAAACAGGTGGATGAAGGAGTGAGCATATACTCCGAAACAGGTGGGTGGAGGAGTGAGCATATACTCCGAAACGTCGTGTATTTTCACATTAAAGAAGTTCTTATCCAGAAATATTCCTGTTCTTTGTATGTCGCTTCTAAATGCCCTTCAAATACCTACTCGTTTTATTGTCAAGCAATACCAAGGAGATGAACAACTGGGTCAAACATGCATAAAGTAGTTCTTCTCATAACCAACCAGTCAATGTATTATTGATGAATTTGTTCTCATTTAATTTATATAAGAACTTTTATTTCGAAATTAATGAAGTTTGAATTTTCAATTTTTTTTAACCCTTCCAGCTGTCTATGTCATCATGCCAAAGTTGGCAACATGCACCTCTCACGGGATACGTTTGAGAATGGTTGTTATCCACAGAAATATGGGACGATTCAATGTAACTGAGTTTGATGTAATTTTATTGGCGCACCAGAGAGCTATATTGACATGATATTTGCACTAAGATACAAAAGTTGGTGAACAGATTTTCGGTATTCAGCTGTAGATGTATCTATTATTCCATGACTGTAAGTCATGGTTTCAGGTAAAAAATGCAAACCAACACGATTTTAGAAGTCAAGACGAGAAGGAAGTGAAACCCGTCAAGGTCACGTAAGTAAGTTATCGAGCTGATGACTGGTCTCAAATGGGACAAATCCGGCATGTTGCCAGGAAAATGTCCAAATTAAACCAAAACAAGTTTGAATGCTTGTGTGCATAATAGGTAGGTCATTCGCCCCAAGAGTACAAACACGTTGTTAGCCGACGTACAGGTGTGAAAGTTCCATATCTACATTATACAATAGCCACCTTATGTCCGTTAGTACACCAGAATTACTCACACCATTCTTAGGCCATGGTTTCAATTTGATAAAAATAATGGTAATTATGGGAACGTGGTTTTGGTTAGGAAGGGGGAGAACAATGTCACAGAGACCGGATGTGTCTATGGTCTGTCCTACATTCAGTACTGCCAGACTGTACACACACAGCACAAAACAGCAGTGTATAGAGGTGTGAGTAAATCATAACCAGGGCGGGTTGAGTTGATGATGTAAGAGATATAGATGTAGCAAGGTGACAGTGACCGCATTTGCAGCAATTACTAAGTCTCTGCAGGTTTCTTGGCAACTTGTTATATGTTCTTCTTCTCTTTATGTTGTTTATATAAAGCATGTGTTTATTATTCCTACCGCCTCGACTGGAATTGGAATACTTTCGTTACTGAGACATGCCACTTAACATGAGAGCTAAACGTGTATGTGGAGTTGTTTCTTTGATCAGCAATATTTTACACAGATACACCTTTCTACATTGGAGGGATAGGTGAAAAGTTTCAGATGTATTATTCGGCCATCAGAGACTCCTCAAAATGGAAGATCACGTAACACGATAACAAGATCCTTTTCTCCATTTAGGTTTAAGATCTTATCCATCCTTAGAGGACTGACATTGAAATCGCACAATTGACTCATTAGATTAATGTTGAGGTATTTCCAAGTGTTGAGGGGGGGTCCTCATATTGGACGAAAGCAGGTTTCAGTTTTCAGTGCTGATGGCTGAATGTGTACATGTATTAACAGTCGTTCAGGCAAATACACGTCACGATGCTGCGTCACAGCAGAGAAATATGGCTGCTGCAGAGGGAGCATATGGGACGGTCACTTTGGTAATACAGAGACAGAACTAGTGGTTTCAAATCGTATTGCTAATCGTGCTTCCGGCAATATAACCCTAAAATGTTGTTCAAAACAACGCAAGATATCGCCACTACATAAAAACTACAGAACTTTCAAGAACATTCAAGTTCCCCTGGTCAGTCAGAACTTTAGACGTGAGTCTGATAGAACACATTTGTTGAGATGTATTCCACAACATCATCGACGTTCAAACGTCAAACTGACAATGAGCGGCCAGTCATTGTGAGGTTCACCAATCATCTATACAGTCTCATTTACCCTACATCCAATTTCAACTTCACTTAATCATTGCATGTTTTCTCAATATTTAAGATACCCCATTTACCCTATACTTTTCGATAAAAAATATTGTGGGTAAGAGTGATGGGAAAATGTGAAGGCACCAATTGCGAGGTGTCAGGGATTAAGTAGTTGATACACTCGCTATTGATTCTGGAATGTGACTTTTAACTGATTTGTGAAATGGAAGATGATTGAATTAGGACAATAAAACCACCTGTTATCAATACGCTCGTTGTACCTCCAACACCATCGGGGTGTTGTGAAGTCGGTGAACTGGACGTTTATTTGCCTTACTTTAAAATAAATCATGGTATTTGGATACTATTTGTTGACATACTTTATCAAATATGTTTCAAGGACGTCCATAGATGTATTTCGGTGCATTTAATTAGTCGCAATGTTAGTTTTGTAAATGATTTGTATTTTCTTTGATTATCCTAAAGGCAAAACAGTAGCAATCACAGCATCGGCTTATCAGCAATACTATACAGAGGTCCCCGCTTCACTGGCACATGTTCACCAACTTAGAAAACATCTCTATTTATAATATCAACTACAAGAACGTTAGCGAGCGATGATCACATGTTAAGATTCTACTAGAGTTGAAACTGTTCACCCATCAATCTAAAAAAAAAAGTATTTAAGGGATTAAAAACTTGCATTATATATAAATATATTTGATATGAATATTGCTCATTTGGTCACACCAACTTCATCATATCTGTGTGAAACTCATCTTTCGATCTGTAGACCTGATTTTTCGATCGTATTTATTCATTCTTAGATTGCTTGACCTCGCTTCACATCACACTTTGCGTATTTACACATTGATTCATATTCGGAGAAACAACAATGTTCTTCTTTATGTGAGAGACATGACAATGGTTGAGGTTATACACGATTTTACGGCATCTTCACACAGACATTCGATCCATATCATAGGCGCGTCCACTACACAATACTGCTTTTGATACATATTCGGTTCGGGGTGCGTAATGTCAGCGATGGTCATTGAACCATTTCTAATTTCCACACACTTATTTAATTTTACTGATCTAATTAACTACTTTATACACGTATTATGAAAAACAAGCAAAAATTATGGAAGGCTATACAGTTAAAGATAACAATATGTACCAAAGCATATTAAAATCGGTACAATTGTTAAACGGGATCTTGATGTCGCCAATTTTGTTCAGAATAACTAAACTACTAAACTACTAAACTACTAAACTCAGTACTAACATAAACACGAATTACTATGTCAAAACCATTACAGTACGTGATCAGATGTATTGGAATAGATACGACATCTCGGTGATTGTATTAATATCATTCAATTTTATGTTAAAAATATGTGTTTCGTCAGTGTTTTAAAAAAACTTGTTAACCGATTGTCGTTTCATTTAGTATAGTATCCAACACGTGTATCTTCGTATCTTCAAATTTGTCAGAAAGTTCATTACTTCATTTTAACTGGAATTGTGTAAACTTGTCGATTCTTTATTGTATATGAATTGTGTATCTCTTTATTTGGTCGTAGGGGCATACATACACGTACTTGAAATAAAGATGATGATTACTTCAAAGTTCTAAAGATGTAACTATATTTATGGTTATTTATTATTTATTTTTTCTGTGGCAATATTGGAAAATACTTTTACAAAAATTGCACGGTAGGTATTTATATTATGTTATGCATAAAGCAGTGTATAATGACACTGATTGATTTCAGTGGAGAAGATCATTATAATAATCAATATATGCATTATATAAAGTGATTATTGAAATGTAAGTTTAAATGTGTTAATCACCTGAAACGAAGAATGAATGCATGATATGATTAGAATAGCTTGCAAGAGCCAAGTCGTCTTTGGCGACGAAAACATGAACAACTGAACAGGTCGAATAGGTTATTTTACGCCCGCTTCTATCAGACAATCTTAAAATGGCTTTGCATTTCTTGCATTGAATAATATTGAATTCTAATAAAACAGAAAAACAGTTTTAAAATTGTTTTATGTCTAGCTGTCTTGGCTTGTTTTAGAAATATGTCGATTGAAACTGTGTCAGTTGGTAGAGTTTGATTATTTTGATAATATTCCAACTCATAGAGACAACCGACCTACCCTATAGACTAAAATTCAGTTTATGGAATGTTTATACTTAATCTACCTTCATCTCTTTGACTTCATTTCTGTATCAACTTGTAGTTCAATGAGTATTCAGTTTATCTAGACTTGCTAAATAAACCTAGACGGTATGAAAGGCTCTAATGTTTACACAGTCATGGAGCAGGACTAGGTAGCCTACTGACAAGGCAGTTTCTGCTGTAACTAACAACGTAGAAATTAATGCGTGTCGTTTTTATTCGTTCTTTCCGTGTCCACGCCCATATCGGAGGTACAGGTCCAGACTGCATGTTTCATGATTCAGCGCCAAGGTAATCGATGGTAGAAGACTAATGTCCTACTGGGTGATCACTTTGATTCAATGTACAGGCCACCAATTAATATTGTAAATAACCTCCAACACGAACACAGACTGTTACTAAGTGGCTTCATATTTGTTCACCTTGACAAGATTAAAAAAGAGAAGCTTATAAACCTACGCCAAATGGAAGGAATGTTTTTGCTCTAGCTAAAGGTCACTCCTGATTTAACCCGCCCAGGCTATATTCGTGTGGATCTTTTCCTGTAGATAGATTAGTTCTGTAAGAACAACTGTAACTAAGCCCACACATATAGTATATGCACTCTACCATCTACACGTACCATGTAAGTGGTAGTGATACTGCTCGCAAGTTTCTTTGTATTACCAACCAGTCTATCACCCATGAGATATCAGGTTCACGCTGCTCGTGAGTTTCCTAACTCAAGACTGTCCATAGGGCAATGAATTAGCTGCACGTAGCCGTTAACTTGTAAAGATGTCATGCTGTATGAAGAGCCAATATTGGTGTCGTTTGGGCTTTTATCTAGTTTAATTAAGCTTTTAACTTTTTAATTCTTTTTCCTTTTAGTACTTTTTCATTTTATAATTTATAAATTTGAAAGACTAACATTCCTGATCTGATCTGAAGGCGAGCGTCTACAGGGACCAACCGCGGTCCATATCTAATTTGACCCCAAGTCTGTAGCATTGCGATATGAGATTAAAAGGCAATTTCCAAAAGATGATTGAAGCATATAGCTCAAACCTGCGCTTCATGCATAATAGATTGCAATATAGGCTATGTGCAGCATGGGGAATTATTTTCCTCAGGCAGCGACTGTTGTTTTATATGAGGAACAAAGATAGCAAGCGGATAAGGTAAAAACTTTACATCCTGTATCTCTGATTTTTTGTTAATTTGTATTTTCTTAAAGGTGAACTTACCAAATTATATCTGAAAAATATGTGGGCGTATCGCGACATGGCAATAGGATGTACAATTATCCATCCAGGACAGAGCCTAACGGGGAAGACCAAGAAGCATATCAACAAAAGTCAGGATTGGGGAGCTAGATTTTTCAAGTAAATTGTTACCCGCAAATCGCAGAAAAAAGATACATACCAATATCTTGTAATATAGAATAGCAGTAAAGCCAGTGCTGTTTCAGAAAACGCAGTTAGTTATAATAAAGCCATATTCTGTGTTGACTTGCATAATCAACGTTATTAACAATTCATCAAAACATGTCTACCAAACACCTGTCGGTCACTAATAAAGGCTAACGCTATAATGATACATGTATGACCTATGATATAAATTGTCCATGTCTGATGACATTTATTCCACAGGGCAACAACGTGAATATCATTTTTTATCAATTCATGAATATTACAATGGATCATTATGAAAACATCTGACCATCATGTTTCCATTCGTGTCAGGACTCCACTCAACTCCCAATGTTCAGTGTTATTGTACATACGCATTATACGTACATCTCCAATGACATCTATTGCAGCAGAAGATAATGCTTCTACTCGCATAGTTGTCTCATTATTTGACATACTTGTATATGCTATCTTTCAGTGCCATAGAGTAATATCGAGAAATATAAATATAAAATGTTGTTGAAGATTACCCCAGTATAGTGACATATAAATTGTAGAGCTTATATCAACAGCTAGACAATGTACAGCCACAGTCGAGCGCCAATTAGTCAAACGTAATTTTGGAAACATATATTCACAAAAAGACAGATTTGACTTGTTAATGTTTACAATTTCATATACCCGGTAGATACATGAAGTTAATATGTAAGTGGCACGCATAATTGTGGTTTCGACACAATTTTCCATAAAAGTCGTCATACATTTGGCATTTGCAAGTAGACCAAGCTGATTTGAACTCAGCACAATTGGTATTTTGGCATGTATCACTAAATAAAATTTCATGAGAAATATCCTTTGCAAAGACTGGTTTCTCCTTCAGTCTGATTAAAAATGACCTTGTTCAGAGGAATAAAATGTGCAAATTTATGCATCTACCGGATACGAACAGGTTCTGTAGATTCCTCTCCACAAGGTCTGAAAACACCCTATATAGGCGCATGTTCCGAACCAGTTTAGCACAGCCAAAGCCCAGTCAAATAGCTAACCAATCACAACGTAGTATTTAAGCGGTCAGTGTTTTGAAAGCATTCGGAACAGATCAAAGGATAGCTGTTTGGAGTTATCTGCCCCTAGCTTCTCGCACCGAAAGCATTTGTTGGGCGTCTTTTGATTGGCTACCTGAATTGCACTCGAACACGCGAGTCTACGGACTGTTATCAGACGGTTTGGTGTGGAACCTACGATCGATATGAGTTCGTATCCAGGTAGATGCAATATTTTGCAATTTTTATTCTAGAAAAACCGTTGATTTTAATCAGACTGGTTTCTCCTTGTGCACTGTATTATTACTTATCATGCAAGTGCTATATAAACATCAAGTTGCGATTAGACACATGACAATCGTAAATTAGGTGTGCCACTATCGTAAATTAGGTGTGCCACGTATATTAGGTGTGCCACGTAGATTAGGTGTACCACATAGATTAGATGTATCATGTAGATTAGGTGTGCCACATAGATTTGATGTGCCACGTAGATTAGATGTGCCACGTAGATTAGGTGTGCCATGTAGATTAGATGTGCCACGTAGATTAGGTGTGCCATGTAGATTAGCTAGGCTACCATGTAGATTAGGTGTGCCACATAGATTAGATGTGCCGCGTAGATTAGGTGTGCCATGTAGATTAGATGTGCCACGTAGATTAGGTGTGCCATGTAGATTAGCTAGGCTACCATGTAGATTAGGTGTGCCACGTAGATTAGGTGTGCCATGTAGATTAGGTGTGCCATGTAGATTAGCTAGGCTACCATGTAGATTTGGTGTGCCACATAGATTAGATGTGCCACGTAGATTAGGTGTGCCACGTAGATTAGGTGTGCCATGTAGATTAGCTAGGCTACCATGTAGATTAGGTGTGCCACATAGATTAGATGTGCCACGTAGATTAGGTGTGCCATGTAGATTAGCTAGGCTACCATGTAGATTAGGTGTGCCACAGTTCGGTGGTCCTCTGTCTATACCTGTTCTTTCAGAGAGTTTAGTGGTGTGGCTATATCTTCTATTGTAGGACAGAATATTATATGGACAGCGTTTAATGTGATGGCAGTACCATATATGATACAGGAACCGTCTCTTCTTCACAGACAACCGAGCAGCAGGGAAGATACAACTAATCACAGTGTCAGTGTCAGAAACATGAGAACACAAGTCGGACTGAAGTATATTGAAAAACGTTTATTTTCAGTATCTCACATTTATCTTTTATGTACACTTGTAACAGTTCTGTGATATAACTTAGTAGTAAACTTTAAACATTACATGCTGCATGACAATCTTGTTTAATCTTAAAATTAAAATGCATTAAAATAGTTTCTATTAAAACCAACCTAACTAGTCTCTTACAAAAGCACAAATAGTTTCTTTGTGGTAGACAACTGAACATAGTAATATACAAAATTGTGTACTTTATCACATGTTTGAGAGGCATTCTATAAGTTGGTGTAAAAAGTGTTAACCATATTTAAGTCAGATATATCATTTTGTAATACATTATGAAAACATTTTTGTTTAATTTATCAATTTGGTATTTTGAATGTTTTTACCATCCTTCCGTTGAGATACACCAACTATGTATTATCAGTAAAGAGGTAACATGTGAGTCCATTAAGCATGCTTTTGCAACTGATAGCTCACAAACTTACATTAGCATGTTGGCCTAAACTTACTTATAAGCTGTCAAATTAGACAAAGACCTTTTTTGACAACGCATGTATTTATTTGTTAGTAACTAAATCTGACTAAAGTACTGATGAAACTGTTTTGCTGGATTAAAAAGTAAAAAGACACATTAAATGCGTGTGAACATTTTCAAAATGAATTATTTACTTGAATAATGATCAAAATTAGTATCTTACTTTACAATAAGCATTCTTTTTACAATAATTTTAGAAATAAATGGCAGCATCAATTCCATTAAAAGTAAAAAGCAAGAAGAGTGTTTAAACTGATCACTATTATAGTTGAAGTCATTAATATGTATACATTATATATTTACACAACTCAATGAGTTTGTGAATATATGAACAAATGCTTAGTTAAACTCAACTTTAGAAATTCAACATTTGTGGATGGTAATGTTATGAATAACATCAAAACAATTTCAATGTTCTATTCAAAACTTAACATTTATCAGTTAGAAACTTAACTACTTACATTTCTATACAATATTTTTTACAAATGAAAAGTAAACATTAAATCTGTATTACTGCAGGTAACATTGATCAACCTCTGATGTTGTAGCATCTTTACAGGTACATTAAAAAGAGCTTATGAAAAATTGAGAAGCATTATAAATTACAGTGAACAACTGTGATGGATATCCACATATTACATACAGATTTCAAACTTGTAATTGTGATCTCAAAATCAACAGCAATACACATCTTCCTATCACAAACTTTACTTCCCTTTGAGCAGTTTATTGACACATGAATTTTAACAAAAAATCTATGTTTGCAACTACATTTATGACAAATTAATCTGTCAAAGTCCAAATTTCTTAAAGTTTTAAAAATATCATATAATGATGAACCGAAACACTAAAATCACACAAAAATAAGGAATATATATTTTCGATATCAATGAAAAAGGTTAACAAAATTGGTCAGCTCTTAACATATGATATGCTATAAATGAAAACAATATTGCTACATATATGCAAATGAAACCAGTACATACTGTAACACAACCAGTAATATGCTACAATTTATAAAATGACTTCTTATCGTAAGATACAATAGAATCAATATAGATATGTAATCTACATCAAGCAACTTGCATAACAGAACGTTGATATCACAAAATGTATAACCATTGATCAACAAGCTTGTCTGAGGAGGTCCAGAAAATATTCCCTCTTGGTGCTAGGCCAGTGCTACCTTATCTAGTATTTACTCTATTTCTCCACATTAAATTGACATAATAATTTTTTGTTATTTTTTTGGGATCATTTTCTCTTTTGATATGTGTGTATATAATTTAGATATTTCCTGAAGAAAGAAATGTAGATTTGTATGTAAAAATTCAGTTTATTTTTAACATTTGCATGATTTTGTTCTTATTGTGGGATGTAAATTCATATTAATTTTCAGTACAAGCAGCTGTTTTTTTAAGGTTGTAACTACTATTTTAAGTGCAACATGTACGCTTTTAAAATAATTTACACATATATAACCAATTAAATCAATAAATAGGAAATCCATAAAGCACCACTTGTTTTCAAACAAGGCATTTTGTGATAGAGGTTCTCAGCTGTGATATGTTGTTGGACTGAAAACAGTTCTCTCTGTTAAAGGTATTACATACCACGTGTTACACAAGGTCAAGGTCACCATCATGTCAAAGGTCATGACCTATGGCACCTGTATGAAATGTCACGGTCACCAACCCAGTTTGAGTTCAAGATATTCCAATCGCAACTACATGGACATGGTTTCTAACACTTCCAAAGTCAGTAGGATGACCTGATACACAGTCCTCAAGGAAACAAACACTTTCCCCTACAATCTCATCACCAGTTACTTTATGGTCCTCCATATCCATTTGTTGATGGCAACAGCGAATCAAGGAACACCACTATGACGATCAGAAAATCAATTATTTCCATGAAAAACACTACCGGTACATCAAGTCATACCTCAGTCAGAGTAATGAAGAAAAGAAATGAACACAGCAATCACTATTTGATCCATAGGGGTAGTCAGTTGCTCCTTCACAAGTATCAATATGTAGTTAAGTGTTTTATCTACAATGTAGATACCAAGCTGTTTCACTCATATAGACACGTTTCCACTTTGCTATCCAGACACGATCTTCTGATGTTCCCAATGGGAGATAACCCATGCATAAATTCACAACCATATGATTCCAACATCACCACATTAAGGTGTCTCTTAGCGCCAGAGAAGCATTAAACTTAATGAAAGCAGTACTCTGGAAAAACACAAGTCCTGGTGTCTTCTCCAATGCTGTTGTGTGAGTTGATTTGCATAATGTTGTTTCAGCGCTCACCACAGCAGACAATGTTTCCATGGCAATTTTGAAATTAGATTTTGTACTAATATTCTCCTCTCATAACAAATCTACATAAATAATACAAACATCAAAAACATGGCACCAATTCAAATGATTCTGAGTGATGGTAGATGCAAATCCTTTGGTGTGACCTTTCAGTTCATGAATAGTAAATGCTTGTTCATGAAACAGTGTTTATACCCCTTGCATTCTGCATCATACTTTCGTCTCTCGGTTACAATTTTGAATGTCATTTAAAAGATGATGGTTATTTATTAACGGCTTAAACTTTTTGTCTTCTTCTGTGATAGAGTCCTCCATTTCATCTGGGCTATCAAACTGTAAAAAAAGAGAAAACATTTTAAGACATTGAATTAATTGTTTCCTTCAAGGTTTCAAGTATACGAGCAGCTAATGGCTACAACATTGTGCAAGTGGCGTTAAACAATAACTCATTCAAGTACATGCAGTGTTATGTACATCCCTCCCTTATCTGATGACACTCTTCCAGGTATTAACAAAGAAATACTAACAAGATCATATGTACTTTTAACCCTTTAGTTGCGTATTTCTATTTTACCCATTTTAGCCCCTGTGGCGAAATATTCTGACCATCTAGCTCGCAGCCGTATTTTGGCTAAAGCACTAATTGGCACCAGTGGCGGAATATTCCAGGCGGTGAACCTGGTACTGTTTTTACGAAATATATCATGTCTACATCGCGAAAATGGACTATGTACAGGCGTTATATACAATTCCAGGTCGCAGCACCTGTACACAAATGGTTAATTCATATCCGCATCTTTGAATGAATTTTTTTATGATTTTTCTTTTTTTTTCTATTACATTCGAAAGACTGTCTTTAATTTGGGCATCATAATATCGTAAATTCGAAACGAGGATTTATATATGGAATTAAAGACAAGAAGTTTGGCTTCATAATGATATAAAAATCATTAGAATGCGACCTTTGGTTATATTTCTATAACCATGTAAAGTTTGTCTCCTAGTTTTCACCTATAAAATCGTAAATACTGAGAAGATTCATGATGGGACATTGTAAAAGTGTACTTCCGTCACTCACACTTTCCAAGAAATCATAATCTCGATTCAATTGACAAATAAGCACATGTCAACCCAAACATGGTCATGTTATTTGACCTTTCCAATTAATGCTAACCTTGAACCATATCTGATGTAAAAATGATGATTAGTTTGTGTGTCGTATGGTTTTACATGTCTCTCAAAAAGTTAAGCTTGTTTCTTATATGCGCATTTTATATGGAATAAAAAATATTCTGTTTATTGTGATATAAAAAATATGAAAATGCACTGAGTAGTTCAGTAGATATAAATCGTGCAAGAAGTTTAGAAAATCGCCACTTGTTTTAAAATATATGAAGTGTGAAAATGACTTTTTTGCGTTGCTTGCACATTTGTGAATTTTTAATGGGATTGTAGGCAATTCTTTCCCCTTTATTTTGGCATAAAAATATTTGAAAACAACCAATTTTTTCAAAAGATATGAAGTGCGCAAGTAAGGTAAGGTGATAAATTCTCGTGAGTAAACGGGACAGGAACACAGGGCGTAGGTGATAATTAGCCCCCTGGGAGATTAGACTTTGGAGCGAAACCTTTTGAAAAGCCAATTATCGATGTGTTACGGGACAACAATGCACATGCTATTTGGTGTGATTTTGCTGGACATTTAGATTGGCCTTGACAAAAGACTCGTTTTCGCAGCAAACTGCGAAATGTGTATATAAACAAGTTTTCATGTGGAGATCCACGGACAGAAAACGTCTCGCATTTCCTCTGGACGCCAAACATGATCATGACTGATCTGGTATATGCACTAGGTCAGATGTACGCAATTCGCCAAGGGGTAAGACATTATTCTCTATGAGCTTCTCGGACCAATTTGGGACCTGTAAGTTAAAGGTTAATTGGAGATACGAATTCACGAACTGGATTTCTATGTAATTATTGATGACAATATTGTGAATGATGATCACTTACAACTGAATTATTGATCATATGAATTGATGTGGAGAAATTAGAATTGCATTTGGTAAATGTTGACAGATGTAATTCAGACGTAAATAGAATCAATTCCCTTGGTAACAAACTTAGTACAAAACAATCTATTGATTGTAAACAGTAGAATTGGTGATGATAAAAATGTTAGTAAAGTAACATGTAAAGGTGTAAGTCTAGTAGATTATGCAATAGCGAGCTCTGATGTAATCACATCAATCACAGATTTTATTGAACATGAGTTTGATCCATGCTATCTGATGTTCACATAGCTATCATGTTATCATTTTCTTTATATCCAATTGTTACCAATGCAGACCAAACCAACGTAATGGAGAAATTCTCCGTATCAGAAAATGTAACAATACATGTAAAAGCCATTGATAGTTAATACTGCACTGGAATCTATTGATGATGACCTGTAGCGAGACTTCAGAATCTGACTGAGGTTATTACAAAAGCTACAATAAGCACTTTGTTTGTTTCTACTGCCGGGGAAAGCTTATGGTTATATAAAGATAAGAGTTAAAAGTAAACAGAAGCGTTATATAAAAAGGAAGACCATCAATCGTAAAAAAAAAAAAATAATTGAATAGCATGTTTTCTCAAATTTGCCATTTATTATTATTATATTGGTACATTAATGGGTAAAACATCTCATGACGTGACCCAAAAGGCTATCCATATTCGAAGCAAATGGTGCGACATATTAAGCGACAGTGTTGTGGAACTCTTCAGTGAGAGGTAGATTTGTTGGTTTCATGAGAATTTGAGAGTTCAGACAGCAAGATGGTTGACCATTCCATAATTGTACCATATTTAAAACTCTACTCTGAGTGTTTAGGTATCGCCGCTACATCAGTCAGAACAATGGGAAATGGACTTGTATGGTTTAATCGAACCATGTGCATTCATTTTATAACTATTTTTATTGATTTAAGAGTGTGATTTAGCCATTGGTAACACTTAGTTATATTTTTGTGAGAGCACTTTATTTCAGTACAAAAATCATGATACAGCGCCTTTAATGCCCGAAAGCTCTTTAACAGATGCAATACAATATGCATATCACTGCAATAAGAAGGCGTAAATCCATGAATGTGAATTTCTTCAATTTGAGAATCGGCCACCCACTTTGTTGGCTATTTTTATGAAAGATATTGAAGTATGTTTTGACAAAGATTTTTGTTAGAGCTTAGAGCTCAAGCCTAGCGATTTTACTGATGGATTAGAAAATATCACCAAAGTGTTTCAACTATTATATGCAGAGGATACTGTTTTCTTGGCTTCAAATCCACAAGATTTTCAACAAATGCTGGATTCTCTAAATGGCTATTGTTCCACATGGAAATTTAATGCCGATATTTCTAAAACAAAAGCATTAATATTTGGCAGGTCAAAGAAAAATATAAAATTAGAAGTACAGAAGAACACGGATATAGCGAACAAATTTATTATAAGTCCCTTCAAAAGCCCTATGATTAAAATAATATGTGTATAGCGAACAACGGATAGAGGGAACTAAATTCTTTTTTTCTATCTGTGTTCTACTGTACTATTCTGGAAAATGATTTCAATGCTACATGTAACTTGGCATAGAATTTCAAACAAGCAGGAGATTCTCATTAACGAAAGAAAAGGTAATTAAAAAAATCAGAAATGCAAAGTTTTTTGTTCTTGGTAAGGACCGAAAACTGCATTAACATTTGAATTACAAGTGTCTTTATTTGATTCCATGGTGTTCCATATTCTGTTGTCTCTGAGAATAGGGGATATAACATCTCTTAAAAACTTTTAACAAGAAAAACTTCCAAATTAGCATCCTTAAATTACTTTTTAATGATAAAATCTTTGGAAAAAGTAAGCATAAATGTATAATGAATATTAAAATAATTATTAACGAAAGTGGACTAAGTTATATTTGGAATTACCCAAACTTTGAAAATCTTAATATAGAGTAATATATCAACTGGAATATGCATATAATCAAGCTGATATATCATCAAAAGATATCATTTATAGTTTTTAAGTAGACTTCGGTTTAGATATTTGGATATTTTAGATCATAAACATTCAAAAGGATTACAATATTTCATAACAGCAAATCATACCTTACCCTTTGAAACAAGACACTGGAATAATATTAAAAAACATAACAATCTTTGTAATTGTAATGACTTTGGTGATGACTTACATTATTCATTATCTTTTCTCATTTTATAAATGCAAGAATTAAATATCCTAAATCTTTTTTTATACTAGAAATTTTTTTCTTAAAATGAAGACATAATCTAATATTAAAACAATAGGTAAACTAACAAGGCTAGCCGATCTGTGATGTTATTATAAATGTTTTTAAAATATGCCACTAGGTAAGTATCATTTGACCAAAGGGCAATATATAATATACCAATCTTGTATATGACCAACACACTGTCCTTTTAGTTTAAAGTTAAATGTTTGTATGTTTACCATATAAGTATCCTCAAATAGCTCTAGCCCGAGTATTAATAAAGTTCAGACAGTTTTTGAATAATGAAATTTGTGTTTATATTTGACAAGTTTTTCTAAGATAACTATTATCAATTAAAAACAAGTAGTTGTCACTAAGGTGACATGATCCCCCGCCGCAATACTTCAAAATTGAAAAATAATGTCAAGATCAGCAAAATCGACTGTCAAACATGTCGAAAAAGTCAAAGCTCCACTGTAACCTTGAGAAAAATGTCAAGGTCACCAAAATCTAATCAGCCCTTTGTCTTTCCTAGGAGGTGCATTATGTAAGATATGATGGAATTCCTGTGAATGGTTCTTGAGATATCCCGCTGACAACCTTTGCATGTACATTAAGATGTCGAAAAATTTAAAATTCCGCAGTGACCTTGAAAATAATGTCAAGGTCACCATTATCTAATCAGCCCGTCGTCTTTCCTTGGAGAAGCTATGTGTAAAATCCAGCAAATGGTTATTGAGATATCCCGCTGACAAGGGTAAAATGACAAAGTCTCGTTGTGACCTTGAAATGAAGGTCAAGGTCACAAACCTCTGTAGGAACATTACTCTTCCTATGATGAACCCATATGCAAAATATGAAAAGAATCCAGTGAATAGTATTTGAGTTATTCCATTTCGTACGGACGTACGTACGGACGCAGCCCAATACTATATCCCCCGCTTCGCGCTAAACGCGCGGCTGGGGATAACAATATTCATGACAATTTATATCAATATATAAAAGTTTTATTTCTATTGCATGCACTAAGCTTGTATATTTACCTCACTTACTCGAGTAAGAAGAGTTCCATTTTTCCGGATCCCATTCAATCCCGTCGCTTGCCGGTTCCGCTTTCGTTTAACTCTAACAACTGCATATATTATTCCCATTGTCAATAAAATAACCAGCACAGACACCCCAGCAGCTATGCTCGCTGTGAGCACCTTATCCTCCTCATGTACTGCAACAGAAACATATCACCTTGAAATAAATACCTAAATAAAACATCTTAGAATATTTGTTCTTAAGTTGTATTGCACTAAGTATTTATTTACAATTTTGTAAGGACGGATTTACAATATCATTTTAAACCTAACATCACAAATACAAGGTGTCTCCACCGAGATTCAAACTGGCGTCCTTGGTGAAAGAGGGCTGCATGTTAACCATTACCATGGTTTTCAGACAGTTTAGAATTGCTTTCGTTATCATCCTTGGACTTGCATGTTAATTGATGAATTGACTTAATGACAAACACAATTAGTTTTCTTTAACAGATTTCACTTAAGTATACTCAAGTTAATATTTGATAAGTATCAATGTTCTTCTTATAATATATATAATATATATTAACTTGTTATAAAATCCACACTGTTCTTCACTGTAGTGCACACTGTTTTATCCCTGTCATAATGGATCAACTTTCACTGTGCTCAGCTGCTGTTTCTACTGGATAAGTGCATGCCAATATCTAGCATGTTGAAGTGTATCAATAACTAAAACATGCTACTTACCCTCTCCGAAGATATCGGGCGACAGTTCCTGGCACCGATGACCCCAATACCATTGTGGACAACTGAAACATGTGCATTGTACATATTTTCATGTCAATCATTACCACATTTCAAATGTTAAAGCATCTAACTTTTTCAAATTGATGAAATTCTTCAAATTCTAAGATATTGATATTGAAGTGATTCAACATAACTTCAAGAGTATTTCACTTAGTATTTCATTCACGGTTTCTGGTATTATTGTAGAGAAAAATCACACAACCCCATTGTGGCTATACATTGCAGTGAAACTTTTAAGCATCGGCTGGAAATAATGAACCATGGATGGTACTGTGTTGGAATTCAGTGAAGCATTTCATCTAAACCAAGTAGAGCAGTTCTCTATCGCTGAATAAGTTACCAAGCCCATGGCAGAATACAAACCCCAGAACTTCTGATCTGAAGCCGAACCACCACTGCACTATTCCCCCCATTATGGTGTAAATCATTACATATATATGGTTACTATAAAATATTTACCAAAGTATACACATGATATAGTAATATTTATTATTTAAATACCAGAATGCCTACCTGCATGATAAAGTTCTATTTCCTAGAAGTAAAGCAAAACATGTTCCCCCATTCAAACATCCCTGGGTGTTTTCCTCCTCCGGTGTGCATACTTTACGGTGGGATTCAACCTCGGTAGTTGTCTCCACTTGAACGGTGGTCGGTGCAGGTGTGGACCGTGGCTTGGCAGGGGTTCGACCACATGCATCTACAACACAAATACATAACATGATTATTTTTTTTAAATTTGATAAAAATGTTCTTAGGGTTACATTCTTCTTCAGTAATTCACAAAGGCTTATCAGTAAATAGAGACAGTTACTGAAAGCAATATTCACAAACTTCAAACTCTCTTTTAAAAAATGAAATTTATTATATTAAAAACTTTTCGTTCATGATACAAAAAGATCACGACTCATAGAAATAGCTGCAGTAGAAAACGACCAGCGTAACAATCAGTCAATAAAATATTCTATTAACATTGAATAGGATTAAATAACGAAAGGAGACATAAATAAAACAGATTTTTCTCCAAGAAATCTCTATTCTTACCATTCAGTGAAAATAACAAAAGAGACATATAAATTCCTGCAAAGAGTATCAACTTCATCTCCCAGCATGTAATTAAGGTAGCAGTACAGTTCTTATATACAAGTATAGAGGGAAGTTGAGGATATCCTGATTGTAAGGCAACGTCGTTCATATACTACATTGATACAGGATACAGGCAGATCGGTATGTCATTGGATGGGAAGTTACAAGAACAAGTCCTGAGGACTAAGGGAGTGGAGTACTTCCTCAATAGCAATATCACTACTATACAATCTGATTAATCAAGAAAAAGCCATCACCATCACAGATAGGGTCATTAATCATTTAAAGAATTTCTTTGAAATTTACATTATATTTAAACAATTAAATTGTTCACATGCTATCAATATTTTCTGAAAAAAAATGATAAGAATGTTTGATTAATGAAAAACCTTGTAGAGAAGCATAAATGAACAGCATTCTACAGATATCATCTGAGCAAACATCACATTATTAACTTGTCTCAATCAACTTTAACTTGATCCTTCTTTTACGAGTAATGTCCAGGTTAACTGAGTAACATGTACCGATAGATTAACTAAGTAACATGTAGATTAACTCAGTAACATGTAGATTAACTCAGTAATATGTAGATTAACTCAGCAACATGTATAATAAACTCAGCAACATGTTGTTGAACTAGGTAACATGTATATTAATGCAGAAACATGTTGTTGGACCAAGTAACATGTATATTAACTTTGCAACATATTGTTGACTTGGTAACATGTAGTTTAACTAAATCACAAGCAGTTGAACCAAATGACATGTTGTTGAATTTGGTTAGTTGTAGATTAACTGTATATTAACTTAGCAACATGTTGTTGAACTTGGTAGTGTGTAGATTAACTCAGCAACAAATTGTTTAACTTGGTAACATGAAGATGAACTCAGTAACATGTGGTTGAACTTGGTAACATGTAGATTATCTCAGTGTATTCATCAAACTAAAATATTGTGAATGATGTCAGTGAAATAAGAATTATAACATGATGTCAATAGTAGTTAAGAAATTATAATAACATCTGATACAAACAGATTTCAAGGTCATGAGAATAAATCAAGTGAATAAATCACTGATTCACTGATGACACAGGATGTATGCTGGATCAGTCAGCATGTCTTGCTGTGCTGGTAGCACCTGTCATCAGTACAGTTTGAAAAGATACACACTATATACAACTAGATTATGCTGAATAAACTCAACAATAATGTTCCAAAATTTAACTTTTGACTTTTGTTACTGAATGCTCTAATGTCACAGTGAGATATTTATAGATCATGAAAGCTTCAGCAGTTATTATAGTTTCTGTTGCATCATCCCAACATTTACATCTGTGTCACATTCCACACGTTTTGAATGCACTGAAAAAACTTGAAAGGTGAACTGGCATCAGATACACACAAATTCAATTCGCTGCTTATCAACTTATTGAGAGTGAGAAAGTAAAAAATCAAAATGACATAGCAAAATAAGATGTGATAGTAAAGATTGCAAACAATGAAACTGCTTTCAAACTTCGAAGTTGTTTTATTCAAAAAGTTATATTTGAGTTTGAAATGTGAAGTTTTTTATCAGAAAAAGTCTGGATTCTTTATATGACGAGGATGGAGGATTCTTATGATTAGATACAGCTTATTGATTTCACATTCCATAGACAAGTTTGTGTGCTTACAAAACACTCATGGTTTGTAGAATCTGCTGAGTAAGTAAGTGTTGTAATTTATTGATGAAAACAACAATAGTTGAGAGTCTTCCCATGACGTCTATTGTATAAACCCTCATCAAATATTGAGAGCTTTTCACACCTAGTGCATTCCATTTCACACCATTGACAATATCATTGTTAGTTACACATTCTCTCTCAACATAGTAAAAGCAGTTGTAACAATGTGGTTTTACCTTTCATTTATTAAAAGGAAATGGTTTTGTTACTGATGATAATTAAACTTGTGGACAAAGGTTTTTCTTCCCTGTCATTTGCAAATTCATTGAGGCTAATGGAAACTTTGTTTATGAGAAAAGAAATAATTCTATTTCGTTGAATTATATTATTGGCTTGATTATATCAAGTATCATAGAATAAGGACAGTGACCTGTAACTAATCAGTTTTTGCATGATGTTTCTAAGGTGGCCGATCAGGACCGAATGAACAAAGTTTCACATTTCAACTGCCACAGATCTTGAGAAGAAGTTAAAATGTGAAAGGTTTATGGATGGTGGCCTGAATAAAAACTACATGTAAGATTTCTCTATTTTAGTGCAATAGTCCTATAGATGAAAATGACAACTTTATGTAATCTACTTTAGTTCATTAGTCTTATAGAGAGATATAACAACTTTACACTATGTTATAATCTCTCTATTTTAGTGCAATAGTCCTATAGATGAAAATGACAACTTTTTGTAATCTACTTTAGTTCATTAGTCTTATAGAGAGATATAACAACTTTACACTATGTTATAATCTCTCTATTTTAGTGCAATAGTCCTATAGAGAGAAATAACAGTATATGTAATATTTCTCTATTTTAGTGCAAAAGTGTTATAGACAGAAATAACAACTTTATGTTATATTTCACTTTTAGTGCAATAGTCTAATAGAGAGAATAACAACTTAAGGTAATCAACCACAACATCCTCAATATTCTCCAAATTAGTTTGCCCAAAATAGTCAAATCAACGTCTACTGAGACATTATATGTGTGCTTGACTGCCATATTAACAAATAAAACATGAGATAGGACAAACTAACGACATGAAAACAGGCGAATTCATCATACTAACATGATATATGTAACCGTCAAATAGATTTATAACCAAATAAAAAATGGTGTCCATTTCATCTGGGAACACATAAACTGTGTAGGGACTAGTAACTGTATACCACTAACTTGATGCATATTGCATGGGAGAGATGATTGATTTGTAACACAAGCCTGCATCTTTCAGAATGTTAGGGGTATTATGATACAGAAAGTCTACATTACTCTTTCATTCATCATAGACAGACTCATAAATGTCTAAAACAATATTTTATGTATGTCTTTTCCTCCTTTTTCATCGACAAATGATATTTAAGATATATCGAAGTTGTTACCTATTGGAAAATACTATCATTCTTTATCAGATAACTAAAAAAAAGTCATTTGCTTGTTAGTTCCCACAATTAAGAAAGACATTTTTCATTCATTACATTCATCTTATTCTTTATTCATTTAAAATTACAAATATGTAGAATTAGACACTTATAGCTATCATCCTTATGTCGAAAATGTTTACTTTTCAATGAAATGAATAATTGCAATAATGGCAATAAAGAATGTTTTTGATTACCAAACATTTTTTAGTCATCTATAATATGAACATATTTCTATTTTGAAGAAATGTGTTCAAACATAAAACAATAAAATAACAATACTATTTCCTGACAACATTTTCTGTATGTTACTAGCTACAAATGCAAACCCTACAGTTCTGTTAATTCTTCTCTCAACCACAAATCACGTAAGAATGAGCAGTTGATGAGAAGTTATCTTTTATCTACCTAAATGTCTCATTGAAAATGTAAATGACTTAAAGAACTATCCATGATAATAAAGTCACAACCCCCATCCTTTGTATCCTTTGTATTGGTCCCTAATTATCACCTCATTACACAAGCTACAAAGCACCTTGGCGCAGGTCAATATCGTCTGTGTTGAAATAGAACTCTCCTCTCGTTTTATCTCATATTGCGGACTTAAAAAACCACCTGAGACAGTTTTTTCTTTGAAATTCACAAGATTCTTTTAGTGCTTGATCTTTCACCTAACGTTTGTCATGGCCACTATTCCCAGTCAAGATGAGGCACCACCTAATGGGCCTTTCATCACATCTATATTTAGACTTTAAACACTCTTATCCATATATATATATATATATATATATATATATATATATATATATAGTAGTTTGTCTCTGTAGCCTATGTCATCTTATTCTGAACCTTTAAAACGCAATCCCAATCTTCACATCTTGAAGTGTTCATGAAAGTCGTGTAAATTCAAAGATGATGACAACTGGGACATCTGAGGAGCTTCCTTCTCTTGGTGTTGAAGTAATGTTCCATCCATAAAGTCATTAAAACATTAAGAACTTTTGAACTCTCTTCAGTGCCTCCAGTTCATCTGTTGTTTTAACTACTTCAAGAAGTTTCAATGTTGTAAATGATGGTTAGAAGATCCCAATAATCATTACAGCCACTCTACACATCACAGCCTAAAAGCATATTTTTGCTTGAAACATGTTTCACTATCCTGGAGAAGATCCATTGAAGCGATTATTATCGAAGCTGTATGGATTTCAGTAGGATGTCGCTAAATCCTTGTAAGTGATTCAAGTTGTTTGAAAGATCAGCACAGATACACATGAAGTACACATAGAAAAGCATCATCTTAAGTGAAAATGGTGATTAAATCCTGATTGTTCGAAATAATCTAAGTATCAAGGAATTTGTCTTGTTATTTAAGGAGCCACGAAAATGAACAGATGAGTTTTAACTTATCTGATAGCTTCTGATTGTTCACCTTTGAAATAACGAGCAAATGTTTATCTACATCTTGGATTTCAAACTTGCTTATATTTTCTAACTCACCAGTTTCCTTGGGATTCAAACCCAGAACCCCATCAAGTTAACCATCTGCTTTTACACTTGCTGCTATGTACAAAGATGAACTGGCCTCAGCTACATACACTGCATCATTATGAGAAAGATTTGGTTTAAAAGCCAGCACTTTTCAACACTTAGACAGCTTTGAAAGTTAACATTTGTCCTGCTTATTTATTTATTTATTTATTACCAAGCCGTCTCAGTGGACAATGAACTTGCTAGAGACTAACTATCCTGGTATATCTCTGCAATATAATGTGTTCACTGAACCTTATACATGTAGAGAGAACAGGCAATACTACCTTTTCATTATCATTTCATTAACTGAATAAGAGAGATAACTCATCCATAAATGTTTGGAGACGTTACTATCGCCCAAAGTTCAAATAAACAAACTTCTTTTATATCTGTGACAATGGGCTATGGTGAGGAAGAAAATGTGAAAAACTTAAAAGATTTCTTCCTCAAATAAACAATGCTGTCAACAGGTCTGTTTGATGACAAACAGAGTGATCAAAGACACTGCAATCGACATCTCCACTTTCCTGGCAAATTGCCGAACAACTAAACATCACAGTCCTAGATCAGTAAAGCAACAATCTGTCGAACAGCTTAACATCACAGTCTGAGACCAGTATACCACCATAGGTAAACATCACAGGCCTAGATCAGTATATCAACAATCTGCTGAACAGCTAAACATCACAGTCCTAGATCAGTAAAGAAATAATCTGTCGAACAGCTTAACATCACAGTCTGAGACCAGTATACCACCATAGGTAAACATCACAGGCCTAGATCAGTACAGCAACAATCTGCTGAACAGCTAAACATCACAGTCCTAGATCAGTAAAGAAATAATCTGTCGAACAGCTTAACATCACAGTCTGAAACCAGTATACCACCACAGGTAAACATCACAGGCCTAGATCAGTATATCAACAATCTGCTGAACAGCTAAACATCACAGTCCTAGATCAGTAAAGAAATAATCTGTCGAACAGCTTAACATCACAGTCTGAGACCAGTATACCACCATAGGTAAACATCACAGGCCTAGATCAGTATATCAACAATCTGCTGAACAGCTAAACATCACAGTCCTAGATCAGTAAAGAAATAATCTGTCGAACAGCTTAACATCACAGTCTGAGACCAGTATACCACCATAGGTAAACATCACAGGCCTAGATCAGTATATCAACAATCTGCTGAACAGCTAAACATCACAGTCCTAGATCAGTAAAGCAACAATCTGTCGAACAGCTTAACATCACAGTCTGAGACCAGTATACCACCATAGGTAAACATCACAGGCCTAGATCAGTATATCAACAATCTGCTGAACAGCTAAACATCACAGTCCTAGATCAGTAAAGAAATAATCTGTCGAACAGCTTAACATCACAGTCTGAGACCAGTATACCACCACAGGTAAACATCACAGGCCTAGATCAGTATATCAACAATCTGCTGAACAGCTAAACATCACAGTCCTAGATCAGTAAAGAAATAATCTGTCGAACAGCTTAACATCACAGTCTGAGACCAGTATACCACCATAGGTAAACATCACAGGCCTAGATCAGTACAGCAACAATCTGCTGAACAGCTAAAAAAACCGTCTGAGACCAGTATACCATGAAACTTTCTTAGAAGAAGAAGTAGAAAAACGATAGAATATAAGCATGATAGACAAAATTATAAATTTTTCTGCTCTGTATTGTATGTTGATGTCACCTGAATCATGACAAAAAATCAAATATTTGCTTCCTGTAAGTAATAACACTATTTATCCTTGACAAATGATCTAACCTAATCGTAAAATTGTATTTGTGATCTTGTAATGGATAAATAGAAATGAATATGTAGGTCAATTAGTAAAAGTCCTTCATGCTTCCCTCATTTGAAGATATCATTATTGAAAACAATAAATCTCATAAAGCAAAGTAGGAAGATGTTAATGAGCAAGCTGATTCATGTCTCAAAAGTTGTATGGAAATTGTAAAGCAAAACCATGAATATTTTACAGAGATAATCAATATCAATGTAACAATTACACAAATGACAATCATTCATGCGAAAAACCACAAATTGCTGAAAGCGGTGAAACATTGCTTTTCCGGTGATTAGACATGTTCTTCATAACACAAAGGGAATTCTTTGCAGAATTACATCACTCAAGCACTAAGGTTTCAAAATTTTACTCATAACTTTAAAAAGAAGATTGAGAAAATTGTCTTAAAATAATTACTTTTATGGAATGACATGAATTGTGATCAAGCTTTTCTTGACAAATTGTAACAGTGTTTGATACAGTATGCGTTTGATAAGGGTGAACCCTTCATAATGAGAACTGAAGGGATTACTTTTAACTCTGGTAAATGTACATGTGTCACATTTCAAAACTGGTCAAATATCATAGAAAATTTTTGATATAAGAAGCTCCTTAACTACTAATTACATGAACAAAGGCAATACTAGTATTCTGCAAATCTTCTGTAGGATATGTTTATGTTCAGTTTCATATCATAATTTTTTTTTCATACTCATTTAATCTTCACATAAGACAGCTTATCAGGATATTAACAAATATATCTGTGAATTTCATTAATTTACCATTATAGATATCATCTTTTAGTGTTGATAAGAGAGTGAATCTGTGATGAGAATTATTTATCCATCAATGGTTTTATAACTCTATTGCAATAATAAAGCTGCTCAATTACAATGGATAAGATCAGAAACTGTGTTGAACATGACTCAAACTAGCAATCATATTTAACGGAAAGATGATCAAAAATGATTAAGGCACAAGAAAACTACTTTCAACAAATCTCCTATCCAACTGTTTGATCATCGAACAGAATAGCAGCAAGCATTGGTGGACCTCAAAATGTATCTCAAACTCCAGTTTCCAAATGATGGATCTCTCCTTGCAGTAGGAGTACTGTACAAATTACTTTTTTTTTAATTTTAATTATATTTTTATTTCCCAATCAGTTATTACAATGTACATAAGTATGAACAGAAAATAAGTTGTATACATTCAAGATTTTTCTTATACAATATAAGCAAAGGTTCCCACAGGTTATTGCAGGTACAGCTGTATCTAATTCATGGGAGGCTCACAAATTACTGGACTACAAAGGTTTATAATCACTCTTCTAATAAATCTACAAATAATGTGTGGAGAGATGACCAAAAAGCAAAGAATTTAGGCTTGGTATTGTTTGTAAAGGCAATAAATTTACATTTAATATTTCAATACTTCATTTTGAATACACCGAAAATTTGGTATTTTCCTCTTTCATTTCGCCAACTCTTTCCACATTTTCTTATAATGGATACAATCACATAATAATAGGACAACACTCTCAGATACCTGGTTACAAAACACATACCGGTAGGTGAATCAATGTATCCTATTTTATGTAAATAGTTATTTGTTCTCAAGAAGTTATGAATTATTTTGTAATGTAACCATTTCAAATTGACACTTTGAGTACATCTACTCGCCATCAAATTTATGTTTTCCCATTCATTCTGTTGAAGCTCTTTTCTAAATATCTTTTCTCACTATAATTGACCATTGGATTTAATAAAGCTCGGTTGGCATAGTGCTGTATAAAATTATTTACTGTTTGTTATTATAGAAACATTGTATGGTAAGTTAGGATATGCATAATGATTTTTCCAAATTATTGAAAATGAAATTTCTCTTTTTTAAATATATAGTCAAAGGTTGGTATGTATAAGAAAGTCAACTTGTATATCATATTTACTGCATTGTTCCAATGTCAATATATTGCCATCATCATTAATAATATTCCTCAAATATGTTATTCCATTTCCTTCCCAATTTCTAAATAGTATTGTTTTCCCACCAATCAAAATATTGCTATTGTGCCACAAAGATTGATTTAAAACTTCAACACTAGTAAACTCATTTTGATAGCATATTATAAAATAATATGCCTCTAGTACATCCCTCCAAAATATATATGAAATATTTGGAAGCACCATTTGTCTGATATATAATCCATCAGCAACCCATAGTCTCTCAATATTTGGAATACAAAATGATGCATTATCAATCCATGTAGAGTTATCATAGAACCATCTTTTCACCCATGCTAGTTTTTGAGATTTGATAATATTGTTTATAATTGGAACATTGATTCCTCCATATTTTGCCGTAGATGTAATAATATTTCTTTTTATTTTATCCCCCTTACCCTTCCAGATAAATTCAAAACATCTTTTCTGGGAAGCTTGTACTACATTTTCTGGTGGGTTAGGTATTGATGAAAAATTATGATTTAGTTTTGAAAGCAGTAGAGATTTCCGAGATTAATGTACAATATATGTTCACTGATCCTTAGTCTGCGAAATGCTAAGAAACATGTCTATTTTAGTAAATAAGTAAAAGGAAGCATCACATGTTTTATCAAGGGGCTAGTATCCACATTGAAACATTGCATCTACTGTCACAAAGAAGTTGACTACCCATACAACTTATTGTTCTTCGTCACGTCACGTCAGCTCCTAAAATGTCCATCAGAAAAGTCAGGGGCCTCATTGAAATTAAAACTGTCATTTCAACCAAAATTTAGATGTCCATTTCAAGGGGATGGTTTGGTTAGCATGAAGTTAAGGTGACGGTTTTGCACTTACCAACAAGGCCTTGTAGCAAGAATGCCAATAGAATGGCTACATGACAGACATGCAGCATACCGTCACTCCACGTCATCACGTCGGTCATCAGCCCTCCCTGTCAGCACACCAGACACCTGCAACATTATTCAATATTGTAAATCATCATAAACTTAGCAGTGATATGGGTGTTCTTCATTTGTGATAGACCTAGCAATGATGTGGTTGTTCTTTATATGTAACAAACTTAGCAATGATGTGGGTGTTCTTCATGTGTGATAGACCTAGCAATGATGTGGTTGTTCTTTATATGTAACAAACTTAGCAATGATGTGGGTGTTCTTCATGTGTGATAGACCTTTTGTTTGTTTACATGCACACAGCTCTATTAAATACATGTGATTATAAATACATGATATGTATGGAACTTTGGGTCACTACACTATAAGTGCTCACATTGGTGCCTGACTCACGGGTGTGGGTCCAAATTCTGCAACCAAAGTAAGAGCTTGTACTTTTACATATAATGTGATCCCAAACATAACAATGTCACATTTTGTTAATTATCAAAATGGCATGTACCTCTAATGCATTCAACCGATGGAGCTGTGCCACTCTACATCTACCAAGTATAATTCAGGGTTCTGAACGTAAAATAACTTTAGTGAACCGCTGCTTGACTTTTTTTGTACCAGTCTTTTTGGTTGAAAGGTCTGAAAGTGAGGAGATGAGTTGGAGTTTAACGCCGCCTTCAAGAGTATTTCACTAATATCACAGCTGCTAGTATTGCTGCAGGGAGAAAGCCCACAACACCATGGTGGCTATGTATTATGGTGAAACCTGAGATCATTGACTGGAACTAGCGAACCATGGGCGGTGCTGCACTGACATTCACTGTATCATTGCACCCAAACCTTACTGTGTGTAAGTTCATTTATCTACTGCAGACAAAGTTACCGAGCCCTTGGCGAGATTCGAACCGCGGACCACTACGCTACCCGAGCCCCTGGACATGAGGATCTTATTCCTCATTGTAATGATCCCTAAAACATCCAAGTATCTGAACTACCCCGGTAGTCTTGATCAATAGTGTGATCCCTAAACAAAACAAATCCAGTTAAATCTCTTTAAGGTTTGACAATTAATGCAAGTACACAAAATAACCCGCAACATGTTTTAATATTTTACTATAATTACAAATAGATTAATTCATTTGACACAATAAATCAAACGGTTGTTTCTCTTGATGTAACCATACTAAACACCTCCATCAAGATAGGATAAATGTAAACATACGTATACTACTGAAAATGGTCTACATGCATCAGATGGTTGTCACTTTGGATTATTACTAAATACCTAAGTTTGAAGATTATATAACTATATTTAGAGAAGGGGTGGGATTTATAATCATATTGTTCAGATTGAAACATGGCATGATATAACTGATAACTACCTTATTGATGTAATGCAAGTTAACAGAAGAGCATAAAAACCTTCCACATATACAATCCATTTGACATTTCAGCTTCTGGGGATTTTGCAATAGATTTACAGCATCAATTAAAGCATCATAACAACATGACTTCGTCTCCAATGAAATGAAAGTCACTGAAATCTTTCTTAGCTAATTGTTACAAATCGTTATGAAAGAATCCCTTTCACTTGATCATTTACATGACCTCCCTGCTCATTAACAACCAGCCAGTGCTGATTTAGGCTCGTGTTTCAATAGTGTACTGTAGGTATTGACTTTTAAAGCAATTTAAGCACAACCACTGCTTTTGGCATTATGAATCATGATAATAGTTTAAAGTATCTGGTACAGTTCAAGTATATCTGTTACATAATGTTTTACATCCACTCTGGAGATCACAAATCTATATTGCAAGAACCACATTGGGAACATAATGTCTATGTGTCTCATGCTACAATCATACCTAACAATAATCTGTGTGTTTATTTAAACATAGAAAAGGTTATTTGTTTACAGTAGACACAACAATAAATTTCTATCACTTCCATAAGACCTAAACATTCGGTTATGTTAATCAGTGCTAAATATTGACTACAGATGACTCATATCTGTGAAATAACAACTCAAGCAAATACATAATTATTTCAATTAATTACCTTTAATCATATAATCTTAATTGTAGCATCTCAATAATCCAAGGTTAACTACAAAATCATGTGTTAGACCATCACATTTCCTTGTAATTGTAATTGTAATTGACAGCAGTTTAGACAATGTCCTATAATCTGTAACAGCATGACCTGAGCAGTACATTAACATTATAGTAGAGACTGTACAACATGACTGGACTTGATGTCAACACATTACTATAATCAGTCAATAAATCAACATTAGCTACAAACTACACGGGTGGAAATTTACACATACATCTTCTTCGGTACAAAAGATAAAGAAAGCATCATGAAACAATTTGGTTACAATTAATGGGCGAAAACGTCAGCTTCCGCAAATCCTGATCTTCATAGGAGACGCCTTTTGCAGAATCTTTCCAGGCCCTGTGAAAATCAATTGGGTCCAGACAGTTTTTCAATAACACTTTTAGCCCTTATGAATAAAACATGATAGATTACAAGCTCTTTTAAGTAAATTAGAGTCACAGTTATGACAAAGAGAGTTTAAAGGTCTTTTAAACAAATTTAAAGCTCATTATCTGATTCAAAAGCAAATGTGACAGATTTCTACCAATTTGATCCTATTGGGAATTGATTCCTATTCAAGTCTGGAACTTTACTAAAAGCATATAACATTCCTGCATATCGTTCAAGTCTAAGGTTGCTGCACAGTTGCTTTTAACTGCTTGCTTCAAAATGACCTCATTCCACTTTTCCGTAAAACATTGCCTTAATTGATCTTCTGGGTTTTCTTTTTTACTTCCTACTCGCCACTTTCAGTCTTTAATTGATGGTTGCACGTACTCTAAACTTTCATTATTCTCAATGTACCATAGTGTGGCAGCACTCCAAGTTGCTTTAGAATAATAATCTTATTATTTAAAGAAAGTTTTCAAGTGATGTGTTCAGAATCTCAAACATAATTAAAGCCTGAAAAAGCTTGCAACTTTAATATCATTGATTAATTTTCAAAATGTTTAGAATGGTTTCTTTTAAAAAGATGTTGATACCATAATGTGCCATAAATAGCTAACCAGAGACTTACTTCGTAACACTAGTCAGTCTCAAATGTAAGATGATTTTTGATTGGATGGAAATAAGGACAACAATCCCAGTTTTAAATTTTCAGAGCCTACAGTGTTATTGAGAATTAGCTACATCCATGTGTTTATATGGTAAGATATGATGACTTGAACAACCTTTGTTGGGAGAACATAACTTAGTCATGAGATACTAGTCTATGATCTAGAAGCAATCAAAGATTTCAAAGAAGAAAGAAACATACAATGCATGTTTGTTGTACCATTATATATCCCCTTCTTTTCTAAGATTGATTTTCAAACAAATTACAAAGTATAACAAAGCACTATTGAATGGTTAACAGATAACAAAATCATGATAAGCTTAAGAAAGTTGAATCATTAAAGCCAATAAAAAAATCAGGATAAAAGTATAATTTTTCTTTTGAAACATAAAGCACTGAGGTCCTGTAACTCTTCACACAGGTTCAATCGTACTGTAGCCTGTGTGAGAGCTGCACAATGGGTATCAATATTTCATTGGCAATCAGGGTGTCACAGAACCGATAACTCATCTGTCAATACTAAAGTCATAAAAACATGATTAATAATGTTAGGACATCCCAGCAGTATAGTCTCTTCATAAATAATGAGTCCACTGCAGGAGTAGTTTCCAACTCCTCCCATTATCTCTCAGATGTTTGTCATGTCTACAGCTGTTTGATCAATGAGAGATATTGATCTTAATCATCAATATTCATAAATCTGATATATACAAGTTAATGATATACTACAAGACAAGAAGAGTGGCTCACTGCTAATGCTAACAAGCAGACAGATCCAACCCCCCTCCCCACCCCTCAAAATGTTCTTGTTTTTGCCCCCCCTGAGGAAAGTTTGGGAGGTGTTGACTATATACCCCCAACCTGCGGAAAGTTGTGAGGTGTTGACTATAATATACCCCCACCCTGGGGAAAGTTGTCAGAAGTCGGCTATATACCCTGACCCCTCGAGAAAGTTTTGGGGGAGTCGGCTATATATCCTAGCCCCTCTGTCAAGTTTTTGAGGAGTCAGCTATATACCCCGTCCCTTGGGAAAGTTTTTGGGAAGTCAGCTATATAACCCGTCCCTTGGGAAAGTTTTTAGGAAGTCAGCTATATACCCTTGGGAAAGTTTGTGAGAAGTTTCTGAAATAATTTGAACACTAATAAAGAAATTTTCTTGACAAATATTAGGAAGCATGAACATTGTAACAAACAGAATTATTTTGAAAATTCTAAATAGTCAAAGTGCAAATGTATTGTGGGGGAAAATGGGGCACTAAAAATATCCATTATACGTACATAATATAACGTATGTTGCTGTTTAATCATAGATTTGGTTATGTTGGGATTAGCGAATCAGTATGCGATAAGATGTTATTTTTTCAAAGATTTAAAAATGTTGCTATCAATATGTTTTACCAATCTTCGAATAGTTTTGTATATAGTAGCACAAGATATAGATTATATAAGGAGTAAAAACGCCTTTTGACTCCAGAAAACTTATGAATTATGAATTATATGTTGAAATGTACATGTACATGTATATAGGCCTATGGCCTAAAACATGAATAAAGCAACTTGATTTGACTTCCCCTACAAAAAAAATATCCTGAAAATATGTTTAGGCAATATATCCACAGTAGCACCACAGCATCTTTTCAGGTAGTTAGAGCAAAATTTTACCATTGCCGCTAGCGGATCAGATCCGGACGTGGTGTGGATGGGTCATGTGGATGGGTTTCAACGATGTATCCGTTGGCTGTAAGAACCTCAAACTTTTCTGGATATGTTACGGTAACATATCCACTGACGAGTCCGGGTTATCCACAGTATAGCCAAGAAAGAGCACAAGATAGCTGCCTTTGTGGATTGGTTTCAACGATGTATCCATTGGCTGTTTGACCCTCAAACGTATCTGAATATGTTACGGTAACATATCCACTAACGAGTCCCTGTTGTCCACAGCATAGCCACAAATGAACACAAGATAACTGGCTTTTTGGGAATGCTACGGATGGGCATCGATGTGAAGTTGGCTGCTTATAGATTGTAATTATATGAAGTCTCTGTGGTAAATTCAAGGGAAAAGTCCTCTGTTAAAAGTATCGTAAGTAAAAAATCGTTGGTAAAAAAGCCAAAAAAGTCCTGTTATTGTGAAAACAGATTGAATTGATGTTAGCACTTAAGATATGATAAAGAAAGCTTATGATTTGAGTTTAGACTATAAAAAAAACTTTGTTGATCACCATCATCCTTCTGGTTTAAACAATATTTATTTTTAAAATTTAATGGATTGGTAAAGATGCATTACGCCTATGTAAATACGTCTTCGGTACAAAATTATACTTAACACAATATTCATTCATGCAATACTGAGAAAAGCACAACATACAAAAATATGTTTATAACAGTATGAATGGGCAAGGAAATAAGGTTTAAACATTTAGTTTTGATAAGAACTATGTTTTTTCTAAAGGTGTGTCAAATATGATTGCAAAATAATTATTCATCTCTCAAATTATTGTTATTTCAACAAGTTTTGGCATATCTTCACATGACTGAAAATCCAGAGCTTAGTGTTTGTAAATATATAAAAATAGCCCATTTTTATCTTTTAAAGAATTTGGGTTGTGATTTAGAAATATGCCTATTCTATGTAACTATCACACTCATTAATTCAATTGGTATTTAGAAATATATTAATTTTACACAATTGAGATATAAACATTCATCCCATGTCAATATATGTGATTGAAATAATCATCCATATTTTTTATTAAAGATAAAAATTGAATTGTCAATTTGGGTTGTGATGTAGAAATATCACTATTCTATTTAATTATCAAACTCATTAATTCAATTGGTATTTCAAAATATATTAATTTTACACAATTGAGATATAAACATTCATCCCATGTCAATATATGTGATTGAAATAATCATCCATATTTTTTATTAAAGATAAAAATTGAATTGTCAATTTGGGTTGTGATGTAGAAATATCACTATTCTATTTAATTATCAAACTCATTAATTCAATTGGTATTTCAAAATATATTAATTTTACACAATTGAGATATAAACATTCATCCCATGTCAATATATGCGATTGAAATAATCATCCATATTTTTTATTAAAGATAAAAATTGCATGATATATATTTATTGTATGTATGCATTACAAAACCTACATTAAAATTGTTGAAGTTAAAAATATTCTTTAATAAATAATTATACACTTCGCCAAAGTGAAGATATCAGAAAGAAATAAAAATAAAAATAATTTAAGTTTAATTTTAATTTTCTCTGACCTTAAATTACAATCAATTGAAATACTTGACAAAGTTGTATAAAACAAGTGCAGTCTTTACATATTTACAATCACTAAAATGTGTATACCTCTGAGAAATTGCAACAACAAACAAGTGCAAAACTATTGGTCATCAGACTTGAAATGGGTGGAGCTTAATTAATTGATAACTGTCCAATGGTCAGATTACAGGAATGACACCAAATATACATTTTAAAAACACCTAATGGATTGCTTAACAAGTAGCTTAATTACTGTATACATTTCATTAGATTAACCAATTTGAATGTTTAAGAACTGAGCAGTGATGTGGAGGGGCGCTGTGTATTTGATTGAATGTTGTTTCAAGTTGTAAACTGGCTGTGAAGGTATATCTAATTAATAACCTAAGTATTTATCACAGTTTATCACAATGGATTATTGATACCAAATGAAAAATACATTTTACTCACATATTAGCTCTGAGATGTTCTAAAACAAATCATTTGGTCAAAATGTTTATTTATGTTTGTATTATTATGTATTTCATGTAAACTTGCTGGCTTGTACTTCACAGTCAAGACTTTGATATCTAGTTTACATTTATTGTTTCATTGATTTAATCAACAATTGACACAGCTGGCACAAATTTCATGTAATGAAGGAAATAAAATACCAAATTAAACTTCATGAGTCCTTTTCATTTTTTAGTTTAATAAATTGATAGAAACAAACCTTTTCATAATATTTCATGATCAAATCCCTTAAATATCACAAACTGTCATATTTAACCAAATAATTGCCACTATTATCAGATAAATAAATTTTAGCCAATCAGAAGCATTCTCAGTATTTAGTGCTTTTCATTTGCTTGTGTTTTACAATTGATAGATAAAACAAATATTCTTCATAGTCAATTCAAATCCTTTATATATTACAAACTGTCACAACCAATATATAAAGAAGTATTTTGCCATTATGATCAGATCAACCAATTTTAGCCAATCAGAAGCCTCCTTAGTCTTGCTGCAGTAAAGTTTTCTCCATAGTGGCTTATTCTTAACAAGAAGAAGGAAGCTCCCCAACCTTTACAGTTCACAAGGCCAAGAAGTACAAGATTTCTCAGTTGATTAATCCAAGGCAAGTACTTATTTTCACTGCATTCCAAATGTATCAATCTAATTTCATTCACCCATTTCCATGAACAGACTGAGTAACATTTTCTGACATAAGATTGGCTTCATTTGTAAAAAGGCACTCATGTCTCATGGCATGTGTACAAAGGTATCTGTGATATTTATATGCAATATATTGCTTTAATTTGTATCAGATTATGATTTGAATTAGGAATATATGTTAAATTTATTTTAAAAACCAGTCTATATAAACATGTCACTTTTCTTAACACAGGTGATTGTGCACTCAGCCATGACAGACAGGTGGTCTGGGGAAAGACAGGAAATGATGTAACCTACTCTCAGGCAGGAAATGATGTAACCTCTCAAGGTAAGACTTGAGATGCTTGCATATTGTTGTTTAAACAAACAAATTGTTAAATAACAATTAATCAAGACATTTGTTTTCCTTAATTGATGTTCTCGAAATGTATCTAGACTGGCTGATTGCTAATATAACATTTTACAGATAAATTTGCTGTGAGTCATTAATAGTCAAAAATGCATTTGTATTTTAAAATTTTTTTAATCCATATTTATTTTACCAATTTAATCAATTATATTTGTTTGACTTACAAATCTGAATTTTGTTGTTTTATAAAGAATTCCAAACAATTGTTTGTTGGTTAAAATACCCTGTATTCTTATTTTTATCATAAACACATTTATTGTCATTATACTCTTCAAAAGTATTTACATGTTAAATATTAATTATATAATATTAAATATTAAATTGATTTTGATTATTTGTAATCTGTTTAGTAAGGGATATTTGATGTTTTATGATTATCAAGAATAATATTTCACTAGTTACTCAACTTATAAAGATATTATTAATCATGACTATTTTTGTTCAGTATATGTTTATCAGTTAATAAGATTTATTTTGGATTATACTTTTCAAAATCTTTTTATTTTCATCAAATAGTTTGTATCTTATTCATTAAAATGTCAATATTGATTTCAGTGTCGGCTGAACCGGACAGAAAATACACTAACCTTGTGGACACAACTCTCAGACGATGTTTATTCAAGGTCTGTTGAAGGTGGGTTTGGCATTGAAATTTACAATTAGCTTCTTTAATTGATAATCTTCTTTCTGAATATGCACCCAATCAAGCTGATTGATTACTTTAATGGACACTAACGGTCATGGTTAGTTAATATATTGAAGATTACAAATTACAACCTTAATATGCATCCAGTCAGACTGATTATATTTTACATACAACTTTTGCTATCAGTCATTAATCATGAAAATAAAATTTGTATTTTCACATTTTGTAATAATTCATTATTTTACTAATTTATTTGATTATTTTATAAATATTCGTTATAGTTTGAACCAGAACTTACAAATGTTTATGTTGGTTTAGATACTCAAGTCAAGTCAAGTTCTAGGGTTCAAGACGGCAGCACAGTGAAAACTGTGCTTCAAGCCATTGAAGGTGCGAATTTAACATAATGTATATTGTCATTTCATATTAAGCATTTAAATTAAACATTTAAATTTAAAGGAACAGTTACACTTAGGGCTGAGTATCATGGTAAATCTCACGATACGATATGTATCACGATACAGACAGGCAATACAGAATGTATCACGATACATTGTTTATAGTATAACTTCATGCATATTTTGTGATATTTTCAAGATGATGGAAATTTGTCTTGAGATGATCGAAAATCGAAGATCAAAACAGTTTTTCTTCTTCTAAAAACAGTTATTTATGAATCAGATTGCTTCATCCTTACTGTAGTTACTGTTACTGGACAACACTAGCTGGTGTTATAGTAGTCACTTAGTTTTTCTTTTCATTTTTAAGTAAGTGAAATCTTTTTTTAGTGTATCACGATACAGGAAGTTCACGATACAATAATCACGATTTCCCAAGCTACGATTGTATCGTAGGTATCGATGAATCGTTACAGCCCTAGTTACACTACTCCAAGCTGAGTTCATTTGTTTTCTATATATATATATATATATTGTCATATCATATGAATTTGAATAACAATTTGAAGAGTTTGAAAACATTAAAATCATTTTACTATATGCAATCATGACTAATTTATTGAAAATACTAATACTGTTCTTTGTTTCCAGTGTTTGCCGTCCGGGTGTTGCACCTGTTATTCACAGTACACCGACCACCTGTCCAAGAAGATATGCAGCCTGAGGAAGGCATTCCGGAAATTAGGTATTTCCAAAGATATAATATCTCTTTTGCTTTCTTTATATTTTGCAAGAGTCGTGTGGGTATGAATGTCCTTTATGTAATGGGACATGAATGTGCCAATGGTTATGGTCTATATATATCAAAAAGTCTTTTCATATCATGTGATTTGTAACTTGCCTGTTTGTACCATGGTATCTATATTCTTACTATTCTACTTTTCAGGTGCTCAGCGCGCTCACTGTGATCCCCATGGCCCTCGAAAGTGACCTGGAGATTCCAAGATCATGAAGAAGTTGCTGAATCTCAAAACAAAGTGTTCCTGAACACAGTTGAATGTTGAATTCCTTTCAAGGATATTTATATGTATATATTTGTAGAGCACGCAAGATCTCAAGATGAACATTAATATTATAGTATTTATTTTGTACTATTAAAAATCGTGAAGTGTACTATGTTTTTTGTTTTGATGTATATATGTTGTATATCTGAAGCATTAAATTACCGGAGTGCCTGTGGACGGTTTTATGCAAATATATGCAAATGCGGGTCTGGACTACTTGTGGATGGTTTTATGGCTCTATTGGATAGGGTGGGGATCGCATATGGACAACCTGTGGATGGTTTTATGGCTGAATTGGATAGGGTGGGAATCCCTATGGATATATTACCACACCATATCCGCAGCTCCATTCCGGGCTAGTTGTGGATGGTTTTATGGCTTTATTGGATAGGGTGGGGATCGCATATGGACAACCTGTGGATGGTTTTATGGCTGAATTGGATAGGGTGGGGATCCCTATGGATATATTACCACACCATATCCGCAGCTCCATTCTGGGCTAGTTGTGGATGGTTTTATGGCTTTATTGGATAGGGTGGGGATCGCATATGGACAACCTGTGGATGGTTTTATGGCTGTATTGGATAGGGTGGGGATCCCTATGGATATATTACCACACCATATCCGCAGCTCCATTTTGGGCTAGTTGTGGATGGTTTTATGGCTTTATTGGATAGGGTGGGGATCGCATATGGACAACCTGTGGATGGTTTTATGGCTGAATTGGATAGGGTGGGGATCCCTATGGATATATTACCACACCATATCCGCAGCTCCATTCTGGGCTAGTTGTGGATGGTTTTATGGCTTTATTGGATAGGGTGGGGATCCTTTTGGATATATTACCAAACCATATCCGCATATGGACTACCTGTGGATGGTTTATGGCTTTATTGGATAGGGTGGGGATCCCTTTGGATATATTACCAAACCATATCCGCAACTCATTTTATAATTTATGCGGATGGGTTGTGGCGATGGTAAAATTTTCCTTGTGGCAATGGTGCAGTAATATGTTTTCAAGGGATTTTTTTTTGTAGGGGTTGACTTGAGTTCTGGTTCGGAAGAGAAGCTAATCTCTTCTTGGATTCAAGTAGACATTGTTTCCTTACAAACAATTGATAATTACAGCACATCATCAACTGAGAAAGTGTTGGTTTGTTCTCCAGATCGAGTTAAAACATTTATATTGTTTAAAATATTCATGTTTATATAGTCAGTACTATGCATGACAAGGAAATATTTACTTATCAGGGAGGGAATGTTTAGAGAGAACTTAGAGTAAGCCTTGAGGAAGGGATTATTAGACAGTTGTGACAAAATATTTCTGTTTTTAAAACTTTGATAGTTGAGTTATAGCCTAAGCTTCCTTATAGATCTAGAGAAGAGAATTGTGTATAATCTCCTGTGTATCTGTGAGTCATGGTTCAGATCAGCCACTCCAAATGGTAAGGTACAAATCAATTCAGCTCAAATAGTATTTGCTTTCTCATTCAACTTTCTTCATATACCAATACAAATTTACTTGCTTTACTGTTCTGAAAGTGTGATACAGTTCATGATTCGAGTTGGACACTCACAACAGAGTCAAACTTTCAGACTGTTTCTTCATTCTAACAACTTCAAAATCTTCACCTGATATTTGAACTAAATAAAAAATAAATCAATGCTACAAAAAGCCAAGTATTAGTAAATTTTCACAAAATCTATGCTTAATTGGAAATATAATTAATTATATTTGTTTTGATTTATATTCGTCACCATTAGTGGGGTTTTTTGTTTGTATCCATCAAAAATAGGTGAAAGAAAGCATATATTCCTTGTAAATCATGACAAAAAACAATAACCTTGAATTGAATCTTGAAATGTTTTTGGCATAAAGAGTGTAGTCATTATTGATGAAATAACCTTCAATAAGTTGATAACCTTTTCCAATTTGAAAGGCAAAAATTCTGTCAGTAAACTGAAAATTAAAGAGAGGGAAAATGATCTATCGCCCATCTGATAGAATGGAGTGAATGTATCTTGTCAAGACAGCTCACTTTTTCTGCAATTCCACATGACTGGAAATGAGCTTTACGACTTAAAAGATTGTCCTATTATTGATTATTTAACAAGTTAAAAACATCCTTTTAACACTTTCCTCCTTCGGAAACTACTTGCCAAAGTTCTTCAACTTCATCAAAAAGCTACATGCATACTCATACTATTCCATCAATTTGGAAACAACAGTCAGAAAATTTGAAAGTCATTTCAAAAGCAGAAGGGTTAACCTGAGCTTACACTCTGGATAAACAAGAGCTGTAGGGGAGTCTGGCGGCAGAGGAAAACTGCTGTTTTCATGAGGGAGGCTGTAGATTTCACGAAAATATATCCCATCAGGCAATCACCAAGATACAAGCGGATCAATAATATATGTGAAGAGGAGGCACTCTTGTAGACAATCAGCCACAGATAAAGTGCCGTTACATGGGCTGCAGTTTGATGCCATATCCCAGATTAGAAGTCTGCCGGAATAAACGTCCATTTTATTAATGTCCTCCTCACCAACATATTAGAGCTCTTCACCATAAAACAAACTCCTTACACACTGTCCGCCTATGTTACTTTCACTACACATATTTTCCCATTTAAGTTGATACTCCTGCACCAAGAATTGATTTTGTTCACAAGATAAACATAACAGATATTAGTTTTCTGTCTTGCAACTTTCTCAAGAATACATCTTGATTTATCTGAGCTTTTAGAAGTTTAGATAGTTAAAACATACAAATGAAATATATATTCTTTACTCAAAGACCAAAAGAAACAAACATCATAAACACCACAGGGATCCCAACTAAAGTGATAAAATGTTTCCTGTTAAACTGTACACTGCATTATTATAGCAAAACATATTTATTTCAAAAGATGAATATGTCTAATAATAGTTTAGACTTATATGTAAATCCAAGTTTGTTTACTCATTTCAAATAGAATTGAATAATATGGCTAACAATTTAATATTACAAATAATAAATGACAAAGATACACTATATCATACTGGATAAAGTAAGTTCCAACAATATTCCTACAGTTACCTATAGGAAGCATCCCATGATGAATTCACAGACCTGAACTCGTATAAAGCTTTATCATTACTCATAGGCTCACCACTTCTAAGAAGTTGCGCACTTGACAACAAAGGAATGTATCATAAATCTCAGTGTTTCATCAAACTATATCTGATGTAATACAAATCTTTCCAGACGTTCTCCAATACACTCTCATCCATTCTCTGCTTGACAATCAGTGTCTATATTGTAGATATACTGTCTCCTTCATATTTGCAATAAACACGGACTTCCCAAGTACCAATGATTCATAGCAGAATAGTCTTACCGTTTTTCACTGGCGCCATTGGACAAATTTGAGGATCTCTGAAAATGTGTACTCAGATCTTCACTGTACATCCAGTCTAGACTCACTAGTAAAACTCTTGCTCTTTTATATTTTACATGGAAAGTTTTGAACCTTTTAAAACAAATATATCACTTCAAAAGGTAGACAATTAAGAACCTTAATGGCAAAAACTGTCTCATTGATATTTATTATAGATACGTTTTTCATGAAAAAATATTAAATCAATTCTCAGTGTCAAAAGTATGGTTATAATGGTGGGAAAATGTTTTGAACTTTTACCAGATATGATCCCAGACATAAATAATGCATATGAACACTTGTAAATATGATTGGCAAAGATAATAAATCTACCTGTCAAAATAAATTGGAAAAATCATTTGTTGAAACATGCTTGTTTTCGAAATGGACAGAGGTAAAAGGACATTTTCAACAGTCAACATTTGCTTCATTATATGGTTAAATGCTTACAAAACTTATAAACTGCATATGAATTAGGATAACACTGAAAAAAATTCATTCTTATAAACACTGCAAATTGGCTATGTCAAAGGAATTCATTGCAACTACAAAAATCTCATTCATGTAAAGAGTGTAACTGAAGGTCTTACGGGTAATTGAACACATTTTATTTGGAAAAATTGGGGAAAAAAATAAAAGCAATATGTAGTGGAAGATAACTAGAAGCATCACCTTTTTTTTAAAAAAACCATCAGGATTATTCAGTTATTTTATCAAGTATTACCAATTTTTATAATGATGGACCTTGATGTATAAGGGGATCTGTTTGATAAGCCTAATTGATAAGATTATAAAAAGAGCAAGCTGTATGTATCCTCAAGGGCTGTGATGTCAATCTGAGGATCAAACTCATCAAACTTTGAAGTCCAATTCCCTGAATAGAAAACTGGAGCGGAAACAACTCCGCAGTTCAGAAAAACTTATTAGGCAATTTCGAAAACCCTTAAAAAGTCATTTGATTCTGAAAAAAAATACTGTCACTAAACGTGATTAAGTGCAACCATTCAGATAACTGATGGAGTAGGAGAATAGGATATGGGTAGAGAAATTGACCATGTAATTGGGCATGAGCAGTTTTTGCACATTTAAACAGCCTTGAACACCTTCTTAGAAGAGTTGAAACACTACCTCTACTATAAACATAAATCGTTCTTTAGAGAAATAGATCAACAGATAACACAGATGTGACCAAACTTCAATCTAATATTTTTATTTATGGGCAAATTCATGGAAAACAATTAACAAATTACCAGTTTTAATATCTAAATTTGCCTTTGTTAGGAATAAATTGTACATAAGAATAATTAAAAAGTCCAAGTATTCATTTAAATATAAGCACTAGCTGTTCTTTTGATGGCAAAAGGATGTACATTGCATATATATCTTGATAAGATTACAGCAGGTCTCTGTCGATTCCAGCAAGTATTGGCAGATACAACATATAACACATTAGCTGCTTCTCCTAATGGTTCCAGAATCTTAACTGTCAGAGATGATACAATGCTAATCCCTATTTGAAGCCAATATTTTCTGAAACTGAAGCCAGACAGATGAGCCCATGAGTGTTTGCTAATGAGCAGACTCTCCCTCATATATACAACTGTAATTGACAATGGAGAGCCCTTTTGCTTGTGGTTGGTTCCAGAACGGACAGCTATGGACAAGGGGGAGTAATCAGTCGGGAAGTGCCCTCGCCCACATGTGACCATGGCATGAAAGCTGTCCCACACCAGCATGGGCAGGTCAGGTGAGAGGTAACTCTCCGTAGAGAATGTTTCACAAACATTTCCTCATTACATGGATGAGTTCAAACAGCTAAAGAGACAAGCAATAACATGTCATGTCATGAAAATAGCATACCGTTCATTGTCTATTACAGCTATTTGGAAACTAATGGAAGTGACTACTCAGTAAGCGATGTTTTACAAACATTGAACTACCATGCTTGTATGCAGAAGCTCCAAATCAGACAATGATAGAGAAACAAGGCAGGTTGTTAACCAATTCCTTTCTATAAGAAGGCCACATCAGGAAGCAATGTCTCTTTTTCTCTGCTTCATGGAACCACTGTGACCCATTTAAAGGTGCACAGAAACAATCAATGAGTCATTTACCTGCTTAATATATTCTATATTCATCAGATCATACTCCACATTGATCACCTTTTATCATCCAAAACTGTTTTCTACAGGAGATATCGCTTGTATGAGATCAAGCGATATCTCCTAGGAGATATCGTTTTAACAGTAGATTTTGAACAATGCCCTTTTGGCGTCAGCTGCATGACATCACAACGATTTTGAATCATCGAGTAATGACATCACAATGCTATGACTTGATAATCATGCTGACGTCACAATGGTGTGACATCACAGCACTGGAAGCCAAATGGCAGTTTTGTGTTCAGATATGTTCAATTTTCATTAAAACTAATGAAGAATGATTTTGGATGATAAATAGAATCTCACCCTCGTGTCTTCTGATATCAAATATATCTTCACTCGTTGATAAAAGTCAAAATATCCTCAGCAAGCTTTGGATGTTTGTAACTTTTAATAACTTATGTTGATATATATGAGATATCAGAAGACACTTGGGTGAGATTCTCTATTAACTTCACATTGATAAACTTTTACTCCACATTGACCAACTTTTACTTCACATTGATCAACTTTTACTTCACCTTGATCAACGTTTACTTCTCATTGACCAACTTTTACTTCACAATGATCAACTTCTACTTTTCATTAACCAACTTTTACTTCATATTGATCAACTTTTACTTCATTTTGACCAACTTTTATTTCTCATTGACCAACTTTTACTTCTCATTGATCAACTTTTACTTCTCATTGATCAACTTTTACTTCTCATTGATAAACTTTTACTTCTCATTGATCAACTTTTACTTCTCATTGATCAACTTTTACTTCTCATTGATGAACTTTTACTTCTCATTGATCAACTTTTACTTCTCATTGATAAACTTTTACTTCATATTGATCAACTTTTACTTCATTTTGACCAACTTTTATTTCTCATTGACCAACTTTTACTTCTCATTGACCAACTTTTACTTCATATTGATCAACTTTAACTTCATTTTGACCAACTTTTATTTCTCATTGACCAACTTTTACTTCTCATTGACCAACTTTTACTTCATATTGACCAATTTTTACACAACTTGTACTTCTCATTGACCAACTTTTACTTCTCATTGATAAACTTTTACTTCTCATTGATAAATTTTTACTTCTCATTGATCAACTTTTACTTCTCATTGATCAACTTTTACTTCTCATTGATAAATTTTTACTTCTCATTGATCAACTTTTACTTCTCATTGATCAACTTTTACTTCTCATTGATAAACTTTTACTTCATATTGATCAACTTTTACTTCATTTTGACCAACTTTTATTTCTCATTGACCAACTTTTACTTCATATTGATCAACTTTTACTTCATATTGACCAATTTTTACACCACTTTTACTTCTCATTGATCAACTTTCACTTCTCATTGATAAACTTTTACTTCTCATTGATCAACTTTTACTTCTCATTGATAAACTTTTACTTCTCATTGATCAACTTTTACTTCATATTGATCAACTTTTACTTCATTTTGACCAACTTTTATTTCTCATTGACCAACTTTTACTTCATATTGATCAACTTTTACTTCATATTGACCAATTTTTACACCACTTTTACTTCTCATTGATCAACTTTCACTTCTCATTGATAAACTTTTACTTCTCATTGATCAACTTTTACTTCTCATTGATAAACTTTTACTTCTCATTGATCAACTTTTACTTCATATTGATCAACTTTTACTTCATTTTGACCAACTTTTATTTCTCATTGACCAACTTTTACTTCATATTGATCAACTTTTACTTCATATTGACCAATTTTTACACCACTTTTACTTCTCATTGATCAACTTTCACTTCTCATTGATAAACTTTTACTTCTCATTGATCAACTTTTACTTCATATTGACCAACTTTTACTTCATTTTGACCAACTTTTACTTCTCATTGATCAACTTTTACTTCTCATTGACCAACTTTTACTTCTCATTGACCAACTTTTACTTCTCATTGATCAACTTTTACTTCTCATTGATCAACTTTTACTTCTCATTGATAAATTTTTACTTCTCATTGATCAACTTTTACTTCTCATTGATCAACTTTTACTTCTCATTGATCAACTTTTACTTCATATTGATCAACTTTTACTTCATATTGATCAACTTTTACTTCATATTGACCAATTTTTACACCACTTTTACTTCTCATTGATCAACTTTTACTTCTCATTGATCAACTTTCACTTCTCATTGATAAACTTTTACTTCTCATTGATCAACTTTCACTTCTCATTGATAAACTTTTACTTCTCATTGATCAACTTTTACTTCTCATTGATAAACTTTTACTTCTCATTGATCAACTTTTACTTCATATTGATCAACTTTTACTTCATATTGACCAATTTTTACACCACTTTTACTTCTCATTGATCAACTTTCACTTCTCATTTCTCATTTTTAACTGACTTTCTTATGATGAAACAAGTGTTTAAGGGACCTAAGAACCTAAGAGGGATTCTATTTTGTATGTATTTTGTTTTCTCAGAATAACTCCTAGGTTTACATTGCGTAAATAAAGCTTTACTTTTCTAATGTCAGATCTCAATCTCCGAGTTTCTTTTACTTAACTTTTACATAGTGAAAAATTAATGAACTGAATTTTATGTAAGTTCTTGAAAATATCTTAAAGAGAGGGTCTGTATTGGAGTATCTGTAATTTTGTCTTTGTGTAATACATGAAATTAGAAAAGTCCTTATAAAGTTACCCTGAGTGCAACTGGATTGTGATTTATTCATATAGTAATATATATGTGTCAACAGGAATGTCCCCAAACAACCATCTCTTTAAATCCAAACAAGCTAGGATAAAATCGAACTCGTAACTCATTACTCACAAGCAAACACACTAACCATTACTCTAACTGACCAGAGAGAATGTCAGAGAATGTGTTAAACAATCTGAGTTGGGTTCACACTTTAGTTCCAGTAAAATTTTCATGATGCTTCACCTGACACTTCAACAATTAAGGAATCAAATTTTGCATCATTGACAATTGTTTTGTTCATTCTCTTGTTCTTGTGATAACTGTTATCGAATCAAATAGGTTGTCACTGTCCACTGATTTACACGTGCTTGTCTGAGTAAGAAATGCTTTAGGGAATGAAACAACTAAGTGTCTGAACTGAACTGAACTTTATTTACACTCAGGCCGCAGGCAGCGGCATATGAGGATACATTTTTACATTATATACATACATACATACAAACATGGAATGAGAAACAGATACATGATTAACTTGAAAAATTATAATTAAGGTTACAATTAGCGACATGTTTTAAAAACACTTATAATTACGTCACAAAACAAGGCTAGCCTTCTTAGTGTACCTATCTTTTTACTGTTAAATAATGTCTTCATTTTAGGAAAATTTGGTCTGGTATAAAAATAGGGCTTTAGATATTTAATTCTTGTATTTGTAAAATGGGAACAGATAAATAAATAATGAAACTCATCACCACTGGCATTACAATTACAAAGTTGGCAAGTTCTATCATACTTTGGGATATTATTCCAGCGGCCTGTTTCAATGGGTAAGTTATGGTTAGCTGTTATAAAAAATAATAATGCTCTTGAAAGTTTATCATCTAAAATATCCAAATATCTACTAAACCTTAAATCTACATGAGATAAAGAGCTGTAAATAATACCTTTTGATGATTGAACGACCGTAGAAAACCACACTTGCTTAAATGAATCTTCCAGCTTAAGTTTTACTAAATATTTCAGTTTACTGAGATCTTCGAAGTTTTGGAAATTCCAAATATAACTTAGTCCAATTTCGTCAAAAATGTTTTTAATATTCATAATCCATTTATGCTTACTTTTCCCAAGAAGAGTATCGTTAAAAATCAATTTTAAAATGATTAAGGATAATTTTGAAGTTTTTCCAGTCAAAAGTCGACCCCATAATGAAATAATTCTTAATTTAATATTAATTGCAAGTGGGTATCTACCAAATTCCCCATATAACACTGTGTATCTTACTTCCAGCTGTGTTGAGTTTGATCCTACACATATAATTACAGAATGTGTTAAAATATTACTCTATCAAATAAATAGACAGTTTGCATACATTTTTCGTATTATCTGCATTCTCCAACCCCTCGGGACATCGAGTAGCCTGATTTATAAACATTAAACGTATTACATGGATGAGTAGAAACAACAGTAAGACATGAAAGGAGATTGATATGGACAGTGAGAAGCATGCAGAGATCAAAGGGAAAGGACAGCCAGACATTTAGCAGTTAATAGATGCAGTATGGGCAACAAACAAGATTCTCTATCCGTAAGCAATGGTTTACAGTTTTAAACAATATACTTTGTTAATATCTCGCACAAAGTGGTAGGAAAGTATGATAATCAGATTGGAATTGGAGGAGCTGTTAAGGTTTGAAAATGAAGAAAAGGATGAGAAACAAGGTACAGATGGTGGCACATGGAACAACTCAGTTCAGTGAGTGACCACTATCAGTGAAATTCAGCAAGAATTTGCGCAGGTCGCTGAATGGGTGGGTGACCCGCTTTATTGCTGGATGAACTGAGAGTTTGAAGGATTGATTCCCTGCTCCACAAAGAGACATGAGTTAATTGTGAAGACTTCTTGTGTAAACTTTGGCAATTGACTTTATACAAAGTTTATCCCTGTTCACTCAGCAGTACAATTAAGTACCTGGTATGGAAGTGAAGGGAATGTGGGAGATAATCTTAAAAAGCGCCTTAATTGGCAGCTTGGTTGCATATTCCAAGTGAGTTGTGAATGAAAAAAGTTGGTCCTTACACCAGGGTAATAATGTGAGTGCACTTAAAGCATGCCCGTTCTTTATATTTGTATTATTATCAAACAGATGGGGAGATGATGTTTATTCATGGTATGAGACGTTTCAAAAAAGAGGTTATGCAAAGGCTTGTTTGCATATAATCTGAAGCCCTTTTGAAGACACGTACATCTTGATACTGCTGGTAGGACAATAAACTTGTGACAACGATTTCCATCACTAGGAATAATCCAAAGTGCTCAAAATGAAGAATGCATTCTTGGAATTTAACTTATAAAATGAAAAGACTTGTGCAGTAGCTTACAAAATTTTAGTTTATATTGCTACTCATTCAACCTTTTATCTTAATGTAACTTCTACCTCATACCAAAAGGACATTTCTAAAAGAAGTTAGAGAAGAATCATTTTCTCACATATATCCTCTGTGTTAATTCTTATACAAAGAGTCAAGTTATACAATGTAACAAAGCTTTTAAAAAAGATAATGTAACTGCACCTTTGATAAAAATCCAATTGGCTAAAAGCAATAAAATGTCTGACTCTTAAGAGTATGATTCAAGGAATGAAATACCAAAGCCATTTCTCAACACTTAAGATCACTTAAAGAAGAGTCTAAGCTCACTTACATCACAGATAAAAATATTGAATCTCTGTGAATTTGTTAAGCTGGAGAATATCTAAGCAGTCTCTGGACAGGTTCACAAAAGGTGCTCGATCAAAACTATTTCAGAACCTTTGATCTTGGCCTCTGATTGCAAGAATCAAGACAAGTAGCTTCTAATACCACTCAATGTCCATTTGTCTGGACATGCTGACCATAGAAAAATCCTCAAGCTATGCAAATGAAATTCATTCTGGAAAATTTTCCAATCCCTACTGGCTTGGCACCAAAAGACTTTGTCCTGAAAGCAGAGTTGACAGTTGTAAGTGGCTGGCGCTGAACTGCAAGTGACAAAATGCAAATCCCATGAAAGTTGCTTCAGTGGAAAAGCAAAGAATTCCTTCGTCTGCTGTAAACTGCATTAGTTCAATCCTCTGCGTGAGAGCTCCCTTAAAATCAACTCAGCAGTAGGCAAATTTCGTGAATACAGTGACTGACACGTTCATAATACTCGTCCCTGGCGCTAATGATCTGTCCTCAATATCATAACAATGTAACTGACACTGATTGCGATGGCGACAGATTCTCACATTATTCCAAGCAAGGGCTATAACTAATGGATCCCAGTAAAGACAGTCATCTTGGTAGAGCTATTTGGTGTTTAGTGTTGCCTCAGGAGTCAGCATTGCCAAGATTTAAGAATGTACATGAAACGTCTGTCCAATCCTAGACAACATGTAGAGAAATACAGATGATAAATATTCATTTGAAATACTTTGGTTCTTGTGACAATAAAACTAAATTCTGCAAAAAGATATCATAATATTTTTTACAATACCATATGTCAGAACAAACCAATTCACAACTTCACATTTTCAAATCACATCAAAATATTATTTGTCTACATTAATAATGTTCCCTTCAGTATCAATACCAATGCATGAAGTACACAGAATGCATTAGATTGAAAACAAACTGTTTAAAATCATATTACAAGAATAGAGCTGGAATAGTGCTGGTTGATCCATGAGTTAGTAGTACGGATGATGCAGTGGTTTGCTGCTGTAGTGACTGGTTCATGCTGGGAGGGCTGTAGACATCAGGTCTGTATTATTCAAAGCTTATTTTTTAATGATGCCAAGCTTAGCCTGTGGAGATAATAGAGTTCCAAGAGAAGAAACTTATCATAGGACTATTACAATTCTATGTCTTGTAATCATAACATAACTTTTTCTAAATGGTACTGATACTGAACATGCATAAAGCTGAATACAGATCACATCAAAGAGATATTTGTGTAGGAACTTCTAAACCATGGGTCTCCTTCATGTTGTGATCAAGAAAACAATTATTGCAGTTTTAATATGGTAAAATCCATTGAAGAGATATAAAGTATAAGTACAGAACAATAATTCATAACGTACCAGTTTGAACTTGCTATATGACAGTGGACTATATGATAAGAAGATATCCAGGAGTAAAATCATTACAAAAAGGCAAAATATCCTATAACTATTAGTAGAGGATCCGAAAGTATCTTTATTACTTCAATAAACATCTACCGTCTATCAATGAAGAATTCACCTTTATCACGCATAGTAACATCAAACTTCTATCAATGAAGAATTCATTTTTATCACGCCTAGTAAGATCAAACTTCTATCAATGGAGAATTCATCTTTATCACGCCTAGTAACATCAAACTTCTATCAATGGAGAATTCATTTTTATCACGCCTAGTAACATCAAACTTCTATCAATGAAGAATTCATCTTTATCACGCCTAGTAACATCAAACTTCTATCAATGGTGAATTCATTTTTATCACGCCTAGTAACATCAAACTTCTATCAATGGAGAATTCATCTTTATCACGCCTAGTAACATCAAACTTCTATCAATGAAGAATTCATTTATGTCACGCCTAGTAACATCTAACTTCTATCAATGGAGAATTCATCTTTATCACGCCTAGTAACATCAAACTTCTATCAATGGAGAATTCATTTTTATCACGCCTAGTAACATCAAACTTCTCTCAATGAAGAATTCATCTTTATCACGCCTAGTAACATCAAACTTCTATCAATGGAGAATTCATTTTTATCACGCCTAGTAACATCAAACTTCTATCAATGGAGAATTCATCTTTATCACGCCTAGTAACATTTAACTTCTATCAATGGAGAATTCATTTATATCACGCCTAGTAACATCTAAATCTATCAATGGAGAATTCATCTTTATCACACCTAGTAACATCAAACTTCTATCAATGAAGAATTCATCTTTATCACGCCTAGTAACATCAAACTTCTATCAATGAAGAATTCATTTATATCACGCCTAGTAACATCAAACTTCTATCAATGGAGAATTCATTTTTATCACGCCTAGTAACATCAAACTTCTATCAATGAAGAATTCATCTTTATCACGCCTAGTAACATCAAACTTCTATCAATGGTGAATTCATTTTTATCACGCCTAGTAACATCAAACTTCTATCAATGGAGAATTCATCTTTATCACGCCTAGTAACATCAAACTTCTATCAATGAAGAATTCATTTATGTCACGCCTAGTAACATCTAACTTCTATCAATGGAGAATTCATCTTTATCACGCCTAGTAACATCAAACTTCTATCAATGGAGAATTCATTTTTATCACGCCTAGTAACATCAAACTTCTCTCAATGAAGAATTCATCTTTATCACGCCTAGTAACATCAAACTTCTATCAATGGAGAATTCATTTTTATCACGCCTAGTAACATCAAACTTCTATCAATGGAGAATTCATCTTTATCACGCCTAGTAACATTTAACTTCTATCAATGGAGAATTCATTTATATCACGCCTAGTAACATCTAAATCTATCAATGGAGAATTCATCTTTATCACACCTAGTAACATCAAACTTCTATCAATGAAGAATTCATCTTTATCACGCCTAGTAACATCAAACTTCTATCAATGAAGAATTCATTTATATCACGCCTAGTAACATCAAACTTCTATCAATGGAAAATTAATCTTTATCACGCCTAGTAACATCAAACTTCTATTAATGGAGAATTCATTTTTATCACGCCTAGTAACATCAAACTTCTATCAATGGTGAATTCATTTTTATCACGCCTAGTAACATCAAACTTCTATCAATGGAGAATTCATCTTTATCACGCCTAGTAACATCAAACTTCTATCAATGAAGAATTCATTTATATCACGCCTAGTAACATCAAACTTCTATCAATGGAGAATTAATCTTTATCACGCCTAGTAACATCAAACTTCTATCAATGGAGAATTCATTTTTATCACACCTAGTAACATCAAACTTCTATCAATGGAGAATTCATCTTTATCACGCCTAGTAACATCAAACTTCTATCAATGAAGAATTCATTTATATCACGCCTAGTAACATCAAACTTCTATCAATGGAGAATTCATTTTTATCACGCCTAGTAACATCAAACTTCTATCAATGGAGAATTCATTTTTATCACGCCTAGTAACATTTAACTTCTATCAATGGAGAATTCATTTATATCACGCCTAGTAACATCTAACTTCTATCAATGGAGAATTCATCATTATCACACCTAGTAACATCAAACTTCTATCAATGAAGAATTCATCTTTATCACGCCTAGTAACATCAAACTTCTATCAATGGTGAATTCATTTTTATCACGCCTAGTAACATCAAACTTCTATCAATGGAGAATTCATCTTTATCACGCCTAGTAACATCAAACTTCTATCAATGAAGAATTCATTTATATCACGCCTAGTAACATCAAACTTCTATCAATGGAGAATTAATCTTTATCACGCCTAGTAACATCAAACTTCTATCAATGGTGAATTCATTTTTATCACGCCTAGTAACATCAAACTTCTATCAATGGTGAATTCATTTTTATCACGCCTAGTAACATCAAACTTCTATCAATGGAGAATTCATCTTTATCACGCCTAGTAACATCAAACTTCTATCAATGAAGAATTCATTTATATCACGCCTAGTAACATCAAACTTCTATCAATGGAGAATTAATCTTTATCACGCCTAGTAACATCAAACTTCTATCAATGGAGAATTCATTTTTATCACGCCTAGTAACATCAAACTTCTATCAATGGAGAATTCATTTTTATCACGCCTAGTAACATCAAACTTCTATCAATGAAGAATTCATCTTTATCACGCCTAGTAACATCAAACTTCTATCAATGAAGAATTCAGCAGCAGCAGCATAAACAGAATAAACTACAAACAGCCCTCACTTTTCCAGACAGCACAAAAACTTTAAGTACAAGACTATTTAAAGAAGACATGTAAATGAGCAATACACTTGACAGGTCCATGCCAAGACATAAATTGTAAAGCGAATGTAACGTCTATATGCCGAATATTAATCCTGTAAAGTAAAAACTATGTCTCCAACAAAACATCCTATCAGCCCTCTATTGATTTTACACATGTTTATGGCTCGTTCTTGTATTGAGTGTCCGAATTGCCTACTTTATCCTGACAATACTTAGGGGAAGTATAGAGCCCATTGACCAGTACAGTGGGCAGTGTGACAGATGACAATTAAGATAGGGGAGGATACAATGGTGCCATCAGTATCTGCCATCTCTTCACTTACCATCAGCTTCTGCTTTACACCTGACAGTCTGCTTCATAAAGCATGGATATTGACATTCTCCAACTTACTTATCAATGCAATACACTCAGTGCCGATTGATTGAAACTGACACTTATCAAAATGAACATGAAAATAATTGATTATTCATGGCAACATGCTGTTGCTTTTAAAAAAGCATCACATAAAAAAGGATGGTGACTTGAACATACTGGGCTGGGAAGCATACATCAGAGTTGAATTGATCAGCTGCAGTATCACAGAAAGCCAATATTTGTGCCTCACAAGATCAGAAAATCTCTTACTGAGATCTTTGTCATGACAAATCCATTAAATTATGGATCACCTGTCTTGGTAAAGTGTATTAAAAGCACCATCAAAGAAGTTTTAATTATCAGTTTACTGGAGGATCACTCATCCAATGAAAGACATTTTACTGTTTCAATCAGCTAATTCAGGAAACTGCACTGCATGTGATCTGAATATTTCAGCATTCGCAGAAACTGTTGAAAACATCTCTTTTTCAATTTCAAGGTAAATGATTTCCCTGTACTTGATGACAAACATTACCCTTCCCGACCTAACTGCACAGTCAGTACTCTTCCCAAACAGATCAATAACAACAATATCTTAACTTTATTATCCTTCTTTGAACTTGAATTACACTTTAGCAACAATTTTGACAAGGCTCAATGGACATCCAGAGATGATAGGCAAAACAATCAAACTCACCAGAACTTCTCCCAATTCAGTTGACATAAACCCAGAATCATACACCAGGGGAATGAGCCCTTCTACACGCACTGTCATAAATACTGATCCCCAATCATGGCTGAAGGCGCCCCCCTCATTCTCTCTCCACAAGACCCTGTAATGATCAAGCTATTGTCTATCCCATCTAGATCAGAACAATGAACGGTACAAAATGGATCCAATAAGTTGGCAACTCAACGTTGCTCAAGGCTATAGCAAGAAACACTTGCAAACAAGATTTGCAAACATTGGCAATCCTATTATTTGGATCCATTCAAGTGAGAGATAATTGACATGTTCACTGAAATGGGGTCTAGACACTGTTAGCGTTCACATTCAATGTTTGTTGTCATAAAGAGATGAAAAGCAGTTCAGAGGAAAGCAGCATGAAATGACATCTTTAATAAACAACTCAAACTGCTCCCTGATGAGAAAGATGAAGGAGCAATCAACTGAACTACCACTATAATTGCTCCTCAATTTCAGGACAACCTGTTACAATCAGATCTAAAGATGACTGCAAGATCTACATTTCTTAATGTGGACAGCGGTCAGTTCTATATAGGTGAAGTCATACATAGTCTTCAAGATATACTATCGTGGAAAAGAAGTTTTTCGTCAGATATTGGAGACACATCTGCTTTCTGAAATGCATTAGACATGATGATGATCATATAGCCGTATCGTACAGTGATCAGTATCTGCACTTCAACATGACATAATGAACAGGCCAGCCAAGTTAAAACCACCAATATATACTGAGGCAGTATTTCACTTGCTTGCTAACAATGTGAGAAACTTCATATCTACATAAGAAACTGGTTATCCACAGAACTTTGATTCCTGGATCTCTATAAAGATGTGTGCTGCTTGATAGTTACTATCTGATTAACCATACAAACTATCCAACATGCTTTATTCTTGTCTCCTTTTATTTCACAAACGTGACAAATCCTCCCTTTAAGTTATCAGTTACCTACATATACAATATTGACTAGATATTGGGTATATCTGTTGTGAAGTGTTTTGTATAAGAATCATCTTGCTTAAAATGTTTTGTATGAATTTTGAAGGTCCTAACACTTTTCAACTAAATGAAGTTTCATAGACCAGAAGGAAATCTTATTTTGTGTCTCCATATATTGATTATTATGGTATAATCCGTCTTCCAAGATTACTTTCCTCTCACCTGTACTGTGTACAGTTGATTGCCTCAGCTAAGACTAGTTAAGCTGGCTTAAAACTGTTATAGTCACTAAGCTAGCTGCATAAGATGTGATATGATCTGTTCTTGTTGATACCCACGCAGACTCCAATGTCTTTGTGCAAGATAATTATGGAATGATCACAGACATGCATGTATCAATTACCTTGTATATTTTATGTAAGCATGTCCAAATTTATATCACATATGCTTCTCAAAGATAAAGCTTTTAAAGTGACATTAAGTATTTTGGAAAATAATTTATTTGACTTTAATACATGCTTCAAATTCTTTAATGTGAATGATTACTACTTCATCAGGTTGAATGATGAAGCAGTAAGACTATTCTCTGAAACATTGTGATGGTTCACAATAAAATAAATAAGTTGTTATCCAAAACATGTTATTTTGAAATGTATTCCACTTCTAAATGCCCTCCAAATACATCTTAACAATAATATGTAACTAAAAGTAGTTTCATGTAACAAAGGAACTCTCAATGATTTACATGAGGGAGAGAAATTTCCAGCTGCTCAGATCACCAGAGACAATATATATCTTTTTACGTCACTCTCCATTTTGAAAATAAGTTTTTTTGTTATATGATATAAACAATGATTTTGATTTATCAATGAAAGAAGCTGTCTATCAAGCTGCAGTGACTATACATTTCATGAAATTTCATGAAGATACCGATGACACGTAGTATAATACAATAAATCTGATGTCGAACTCTATATATCTGCCACCAAGCACTGCTACTTGCCATGTCACATCATATGATATCTTTATGAAATTGTACTTTTGGATATGACTTTGATTTCCACCTCCACTATCTATCTATATTTAGGTGGTGTTGACATTTCATAGTCATGAACGTTTCTCGAATGTTCATCAAGCTCGGATATAAAATTGTATTAAATTCATGTCTTAAAGTTATAAAGTCAAACCAAAAGAGATTTTCATTATCTAACTGAAAGACAAAAATGTCATCCATAGTTATCCATACATATTACTGTTTCATTGTTAAACATAATCCCACGATGAAATGGAACTAGGAGCCAAATAGATCAATAGAATTTAGTTTAGGTTTGAAGTGGACTTTGAAATCATGGCATTGTGTGTTCAGAATATGCACAATATTTAAATAGATATTGCTATTCTCAGCTTTAGAGCTTCCATAATAAGTCAACATAATCACAATAAGGCTTTATAAGATGTAATCAGGTGATTGTTCACAAACTTACTAAACTTTTTTTTTTTAAATCATAACTTTAGGATTGTCATGGACAATTTCCAAAGTTATAATATTGCTTTATAAAAAATATTGTTGTACACAAGATTTAACCTCAATAAAATCACTAATGTCAAATGTCATGTTTCAAAAACAAGCTTTTACAAACATTTAATCCACAAATGGTTTCACATTTACTGGAATAAATAGAGCAGATAAGATTTAGTTTGCTACCTTGGTCATATTCAAAATGTTCAAAAATATTATGGGTGCTGACTGAACTCTCAAATCGCATTAGACCTACAAATCTACCTCCCACACTGAAGTGTTACTCACCACTGTCGCTTTATGCATTGCACCATTTTCTTCCAATATGAAAACCGTATTCTATGGATACAGCTTATCAGGTTGTGTAATGGGATGTTTTACCCTCTAACATAACTATATATGTCTAACCTTCAATGATAAATGGCAAATTTGAGAAAAATTAATTTGCCAAAATCGTGCTACAGTGCCTTTAAAAGATGCTCTTTGAAAGTGTGCTTCTTTTCAGCAAAATCAAGACCAATATAGAGAATTTTAACTGTATGCAATTCTTAGACTCTTAAGATTCTCATATTCTCTTCATTAATGCATTTCATATAGAAATAATTATTTTAGTCAAAAATGATCAACCAAAATGAAGCTAATAGTCAATTTTAGATGTCAATTTTAACATCAGCCAACTGATTGACGTGTGTATGATATGATTGGCATACTGAATGACAAACTATCTAAAGAATTATCCCCAAAATGTCACGGTATATAAATAGTCCAGATATATTTCAATCTCGGATAGTATGATACCAACTTTCATTAGGACAGCACTCGATCAACATTTCAATCAAGGCTGATGAAATTGCTCTCACTATAAATAGCATCTTTCCTGCAATAGACGCTTGAAATGAACACCATTTGACACTTCTTCCTTCTGTGGAGCAGGTTGTATCAATAATTTCCTACTTTATCGCATGTTGCAGATTCACACTAGCGAAATGAAACCAACCGATGTTGATTTCATCAATTTTGTTCGACATGAAGTGTTTGCTAGCTTTTGTGACAATCACAGTTCAACAACGATCAGGGGCTGCAAACTATTCAAAATCACGCAGATATCGTCCATATCAATATTGTTGATTTTAAATGTAAACTTTTCAAAACTGTCAAGGAAATACATCATGATGACATTGATGGAAATTGACACTTGCCAAAATGTACATGAATGGCATTGATCTTTGCACAGCAACATGCCAATACTTTAAAGAATCTTATAAGAAACTGAATGTACTGTAATGACATTAAAATAAAAGAGTAGTTCTTGTATATTGCACATTGATCATCATGCAGCTCACTTAAAAAATATTTTGAATTTTCTGCCAATTGTACCGTCCACATCCAGTTTGTTCCCAGTACATACAAGAACCATCATATAAATTGAACAAACTCACACCAAACAGTTGCACATTTAAACAGACTATAAGTACATTCAAGAATAAGATAATTATAATAAATCCCAGGGTATCAAAACCATTATACATAAATAATACAACAGGTTGTATATTCATATTAGTTACTATTATTCAAATGACTCTTTGCTTAATAACATTTTGGGATTCAACATTTAAGATGATCACAAAAGACACTTACCAGGTGTAATCCCCATGAAAAAGGAAATCAACTGCCACTAGTTTGTCCTATCATAAATCTTATCACTACTTTAATGGATATTAATTATGAGTTTAAAGATAACAGCAATTATCCAGCTATATTTTCAATACAGTCATACAATATTCACGACACAGGCTTAATCAAGCTCATAAAGTCAAGAGAAAGAGCGGGCCATGAAGATATTAACAGCAGATAGATAAGTTCTCCGTTAATACTTCATATATCATATCGACATCACAAAAACACAATTTACTTCCAGTAAACACCTCTAAGTTTTAACTAAAACTACTCTGAATCAAATATGAGCAAGATAAGTTTATCAGTATGGTTAGTTAAAGACACTGACTTAAATGATACATGCATCAAAATGTCAGCAAGTGAAACATCACCTTTCAACCTTTAAAGTTACTTTCTTAAATTAAAGCGTTTGGCCTTGTTTATGCTATCAATCAGTTCATAAAAATAATAAACAAACATTACAAACGAAAATTGAACGAATTATCTGACAAGTTATCTTTAACTGTCTCTTTTCACATCCATTTGAAAGTAAACACTTATCTTTTAAAGATTTGTGTCAAGATTATTATAAGTAAGTTGGAAAGCTTACATTAAAATGGTCATCAATGGAGATTATATCTAAACTTTTATTTTTCATGTATTTCAATACAGATTTTGTTTGCCTTTAAAGACAATATTTCAGAACATCAATAAAAAGAAAACATCATTTACATGGTTTAAAAAAGGAAACAAACTTTTGTAGAAAGTTTAACCTTTGAATAATTCAAATACCAATATGAATTAGTCACTTCTTTATCACTTCAATCAGTTGTACCTCTGAAAACCAAATTTTGAAACTTAATCCCATGTAATGTAATAATGAGCCATTCATCTATACAAATAATGATTATTTGACTAAGGAACCTAGTATTACCCGTTGTGCTTGTTTGGTGTACCGTAATTAGTGCTGTGATTAACTGATAAGATACAGTACAACCAAAGGGCAGTAAGTTCAAATCAAACTAAAATTTCTAAACTGTTCAGGGTGACAAAAGTACAACATTTATCTCACCTTCCCCAAACATAGAACATTTTGCTGTAAAGACTAATCCATACCTAGCATGTGTCTCTTCAAACAATATATCTGTAGAATGGTGTGGATCATATTCAGTGGCCACTAATGAAAGAGAAACTCGATACATGCAAGAGTTAGTGAGAAAGAACTATCATGATTTTACTCACAACCATAGAATAATAGACTAGAGGAGAATATACATTAAAATTTGATTTCTGCAAAAACTAACAACCATTTTCCCATCACTTCCCATGATTTCAAACTTGCTAAATGTTCCTGCATCAAATATTCAAGAGCTTGTTAATTAACTGTCTGTGACAATTTACGAGCTGAAAGGTGAAATATACAGTTTGTGGATACAGATGATCCCCATTGTGAGTAGGCTCTTTGGGCTTGCAGTGTAGCTTAAGTGAAGTAAAAACATTGTAACAGTATCTCAGACAATGTATGAACGAAAAAAGCTTAGAGCTTAAATTATTTTAGAGCAATTTGTACACATAGCAAGCAGAACGAGATGCTAATTAAATATATATAAACTTCAAATAAAGACGTTGAAATCTGGCACAAAACAGATATTATGTTCTATACATGTTAATGTAACTGACATGAAACTGACTTCTAACACCGGAAAATTAGATACTGTTTCAAAAATGGCTGAATGAAGAAGTTATGACAACAAAAAATCTACCTTGTTAGTGTTTAAAATCACAATCATTCTAACATTTAAAAAAAAATAGTTTGATAAAAACAGAACTAAATGTTGTTAATTATATTATTACCTCATCATCAATTGAAAAGACTGAGAGTCAGTTATAAGTCAGATAAGAATACTGATACAACGGACCAGAAACAAACATTAATGTAGATCATTCAATGAAGTCCATCTGATGAAGGAAATAGCATACTCTGAAACATTATTACGAAATAAATATATAAATTCTTACCCAAAAATCTTCAGATAATGTCTGAAAGACCTATTGCTTTTGTCCGGATTCTTTTTATCATTATTTGTATCATTTTTTTTTTAAAACTTTAGAAATGGTAGAAATCATCAAGATCTTGAATTGTACTACAGAAGAATTTGATTGCTTTCCTCATTAAAGATTTAGTTCGATTCTTGATTTCTATGTTTAACTAGGACATTTAAAAAAAATATGCAGTGACAATGTGAGCAAAAAAGAAAACATGGTAAATTTGTAGGTCACATGGTTCCTGTTTGATTAAGGCTGAAAAATTACAGAAAATAAATGTTTTGATATTTTACATGGGAAATATTTTCAATATCAACATAAAAACTTGAAATTTGTTTTAAAAGGTACGCAATAAAAATACAAACAAAACAGTAAATCATGGCACATTTTAATTTATAATAATTTCTGAATATTCAGTTTTGTTGGTATTAGAGTTTCATGTTGCATATGGTAGTTCTGACAGAACAATATCGGCGATATTCTTCAATCAAACATGGAGGCGAAGGTCAAAGCTGAAATCTGAAGACCAAAGTACTGCCATGGCAGTTCTAGTTTTTCTTTTGTATTCGTTTTCTTAACAGCTTTATTTAGAGTATGATTTGGAAATAAACTATCATCACCATTACAGAGATAAGTCATACAAACTTTGAGATAAAAATAGAATTAGAAATAAAACAAACATCAATTACCTTTGTTAAAACAATGTGTTTTAGAAGAGTGTTGATACTCAAACTGTGGAATCTAGCAGATATTGTCAAGACTAAGAGGATTGAGTTTTTTCTACATGCAGGAAAGTGATTTAATGGAACAAACCATGCACGCACACTGCCTACAAGCAATAAATGTGTCAACACAATTCTCACCTTCCCACAACTATTATTATTGCATTGTGCTCTACCATCAGGAGACTAACACTGGGCTAGGCAAACCTCCACGCACGCAAGGTAGTCTAGATTATGTTTAATCCATTTCATCAAACATAGATGTATATCCGGAGTGATTTTCCCACCTACGCCTATCTGATTGTGTTAGATGAAAATGCAGGTGAGTGGCCCAGGGGACTCTATAGTATCAAAGGAAGTTATTCAAACCCCCTGGTAGAAACATAGACTCATCTACATCAAAGACAGGTAAAATATTAATAGAGATAATAGGGGTGGGTGGTTTAAGCTAAATAAAGATTTATTTTTAATGAAATTGTGATATATGTGTGTAAAGTTACCATGATTAACTTTCTAGTCTGATTAACTTTCTAGGACCATACCATTGAACATATTAATGTAGCTGCATATATGTAATACAATTATCTTTTCCTAAACAGAAATTTTCACATCCGATTTTTTCAACATGTGTCCAACATCCTGAAAGATGGAAATCAGAGTCTTTCTCCCTTCCACATTATTTTTGACCCATGAAGAAACCATAATCAGACTTTTGTAATACTTTCATCAAAGATAAAGGTTTTACATTTTTCTTTGATTTCTCTATCCTACACAACTTCAACTCAAGTTCCAACATTCCAGCATTAACTAGAAGTTGATTGCTTGCTTCCACAGAAACAATACAGAGAAAAAAAATACTATAATTTACTGTCACATTGCAATCTTGACCTTTGCAAATTTCATTCAACACAGCAGCAGTATTTTACAATCAGTTCCTAGAAGTATTTCATTTCAAATTTAAATTGGTTCACTTCACGATTGCACCTACACAGCTTGCAGTTAGGGGAGTTCCAAAAGGTCTGCATGCCATCCAGAACTTTATCTACTTTCATTTCTTCAGAACTTCTTCACTCACTGCATCACATAGAGCTTAATCATCAAAAAATAGTGTTACTGCTTCTTACTAATACTTGGAAAATCAACCAAGATATATCCCTGTACTTTATATATACTTGAGAATAGATATTTTATCATCCTACACTAGTTAGTTCAGATCAAAGTGTACCATTTGTAACTAACATCAAGAAGCAGGGTTTGATTTCCTGCATATTTTATGGGTCTTCCTTTTCCAATCAGTCTACCATGCACTTGTAAAAAGTTCCATGTCCAATGCTCTATGATTAATTAAGGATCCTCCGTCTAGGGAACTGGCAGGATGACCTCGTCTTTCTATCTTGTCTTGCTGTCTGACGACTACAAGCAAATGTATCTTGTCTTGCTGTCTGATGATTACAAGCAAATGTATCTTGTCTTGCTGTCTGATGACAACAAGTAAATGTATCTTCTCTTGCTGTCTAACGACTACAAGCAAATGTATCTTGTCTTGCTGTCTGATGATTACAAGCAAAGTATAAGAGGAAGTATAAAATACAGTATCAATGGTGCAATAAAGTTACTGCATTTTAAGAACTATGGTTAACAAATTCTAGAACACTCATATAAGCATTGAGAGAACTAAAAATAAAAACCATTTATGTATGATTCAAGAGTTACTTGTACAAAGGATACATGAAATGGTTATATTCCCTGCTTCAGATGAGAAATAATGTTCAAACAAAACATTATATATGGTAATTGTAACAATCATTTCACATCAACAGTATATGACAACATATTAAACTTTCTAAACTGATTGATACTAGCACATACATCTCTACCAAGACACAGCAATACCTTTACAATTAACATACAATATAAACCAGCTAGGTGATTTGGATGACATCATAAGCACATTCTGCAGAGTTCAAAATATATTTCTCCTTCCTTGTCATACCAAGTACATGATTTGGATCATTCTATGAAGTCACACCGACCGTGTCTGGCATATCTCTCCTTTCATAACTCAACTAACATACTGCTCAGCATGCAAATATCAAGTATAAGAGAAAATCACATGCAAACACACTGTTACAATTCTTTTCCTTCCGTGTCACACCTATTGTACTTTTTAACAAATACCAAGTAAAAGACCTTCCTTTAGTCACATGCAAGGTGTTTATGATTCTCTTCCTTTTCAGCATTACACAAATCAAATAAAAGGGATACCAGAGAGGAGATGAAGATCCTGTTATAGTCAAATCCAGGCAAGGGTTTTCCTTAAAAATTTTCCTTCTCTGTTCCAATAGTTGAGTTCAGCACCCCAACATGAGCTGCAATACTTAGATCACATCATAGTAATATCGCAGGTGTTTGACAGGCAGCTCCTTGACCAGGATGTTCTGGTGTGTGTCTAGCTCATAAGCACTTCCTCCTATTATCCAAGCCATAGCCTCTGCTCTGGATGGCAAACATTCAACTGATTAAAGAGAACCCTAGAGTTAGGTAAGAGCACTATCAGTATCTCCCAGACTAGACCAAGAGGAGATTCTGTTTATTCAGATGATCAGGTCAGTAAGTGATAACATATCATGCACAAGGAAGGTCACTTGTCAGTTAGGATAACAATTTCTGCAGACAATACCAGCCATCCACAAGGAACATTCAACAAATGGGTTGTGACAGTTTAGCTGTCTTGAATGATAGCTGGAATTTACTTCACTATGAATAGATTGTCTGCAGTGTTTGTAGATATAAGATATATGAAGAAGTTATTTCAAGGAAATACAGTGTTTATTGAGTTGTCATTTGTAACCTTTTTATAACAAGTTGATGAAGTCAAACTGAACTTTATTTGATTACTGTAATCAAACTGATAAGTGTCCACTACCGAATAAATGTCCGCTCAGTACAAATTCAAGCAGGTAGAGCACTTAACCCTTTACAGTGAATCATAAGCACTGTAGTGTCTGCTTGTTGGTCCCAATGTCAATCGTATAATGACTTAATGTTGTACATCTAAGAAAATGAGCCTGTTGATATCCAACAACATTGGCAACAAACAAAATCAAATTGTGGTAATGTTTTAAGCGCCTAATCAAAATAGGTATCCTGATGAGCACCCGCTTTAAATATTCTTCAAGTAACACCCTTTGCACTTAACATATTCAATGCCTCCTCCCCTCCTCCCCTCCTCCCCACCAGTTTTACTTCTGCTGCAGTGAAGGGTAGAGGGTATAAGCTCCCTGCTGCAGTGAAGGGTAGAGGGTATAAGCTCTCTGCTGCAGTGAAGGGTAGAGGGTATAAGCTCCCTGCTGCAGTGAAGGGTAGAGGGTATAAGCTCCCTGCTGCAGTGAAGGGTAGAGGGTATAAGCTCCCTGCTGCAGTGAAGGGTAGAGGGTATAAGCTCCCTGCTGCAGTGAAGGGTAGAGGGTATAAGCTCCCTGCTGCAGTGAAGGGTAGAGGGTATAAGCTCCCTGCTGCAGTGAAGGGTAGAGGGTATAAGCTCCCTGCTGCAGTGAAGGGTAGAGGGTATAAGCTCCCTGCTGCAGTGAAGGGTAGAGGGTATAAGCTCCCTGCTGCAGTGAAGGGTAGAGGGTATAAGCTCCCTGCTGCAGTGAAGGGTAGAGGGTATAAGCTCCCTGCTGCAGTGAAGGGTAGAGGGTATAAGCTCCCTGCTGCAGTGAAGGGTAGAGGGTATAAGCTCCCTGCTGCAGTGAAGGGTAGAGGGTATAAGCTCCCTGCTGCAGTGAAGGGTAGAGGGTATAAGCTCCCTGCTGCAGTGAAGGGTAGAGGGTATAAGCTCCCTGCTTGCAGTGAAGGGTAGAGGGTATAAGCTTCCTGCTGCAGTGAAGGGTAGAGGGTATAAGCTCCCTGCTGCAGTGAAGGGTAGAGGGTATAAGCTCCCTGCTGCAGTGAAGGGTAGAGGGTATAAGCTCCCTGCTGCAGTGAAGGGTAGAGGGTATAAGCTCCCTGCTGCAGTGAAGGGTAGAGGGTATAAGCTCCCTGCTGCAGTGAAGGGTAGAGGGTATAAGCTCCCTGCTGCAGTGAAGGGTAGAGGGTATAAGCTCCCTGCTGCAGTGAAGGGTAGAGGGTATAAGCTCCCTGCTGCAGTGAAGGGTAGAGGGTATAAGCTCCCTGCTGCAGTGAAGGATAGAGGGTATAAGCTCCCTACTACTGTTGATTGTAACTTTCAGGTACGTCACATTCAATGCAGTCAGCATGTTTCAAGAAACAAGAAAATGACCTCTTTATCATTTCTAAGGGTCCATGGTGCTTAATACGTTGAATATTGTATTTGGTCAACTAGGGTAGGTCACCAATTTATCATGAAATTGAGATGCTGCTATAAGCCAACATTCAAAACATAAAATATAGAGTTGAGTACTTTGTCTGATTGAAGATATCATATTTGGATGATCTTTGGTTGCCAGTTTCTCTATTCAACAGAATGTATCGATAGAGTGAGGAGACAGAGGTTTCAGATATAGCCTGTTAGAGTAAGGAACAAAATCAAGGTTAAATAACAGAGCTCATATTGATTATACACACTTTCAACACAGCTAATTCAAAATGGTCAAATATTTATGTTCACAGTTTTGCCCAAAGCAACAGTGAGAGAAACAAACAAGATTTTTCTGTTTAATAAAGTGCAGTGTTTTTTGTTCTATGGGTCTTACTTGAGACAATTTTTTATTTATTTTGTAAAGTCCAAAGAAACAATCAATCTTTATCTTAATTAGAATTGATGAAGCTGCAAGTCACCCAAATGACTGAACACAAGTTTCTACACATGGTTTCACATAATATAAGCGTTACAGAGGTTTTTGGCATTCATTTCATTCCAAATCATAACAATTGTTATCTTTTATGTTATTGATAAAGAATCTGATGGCGGCAATCCAGATTGTAGTGGTGTTTTCAAAGCATGATGAAACGATTAAATATAAAATGTGTCATAAAAAAAGCGAGAAAAGTCTATTAAATACAAATTCATGAATACATGAGTATGTACCACCAAAGATGATTTGATATTATTTTGCAAATGTGATTTCTCAGAGGACCAAATTTTACATGTATTTATTGTAGCCACCAACCATATCCTGAATCAATTGCCGTCCACGTCAATACTTTATACAGGAAGTATAACAAGAACACTGATGTATGAGGAGTAACCTATTTCATATTGATATGCCATGTAAATCTAGCGTTAACAGTTCATTGTCTGACAACCCAGTGGGATATATGACCCTTTAGTTTGTGCATATTTAATGAAGCTTTAATGTTCAATACTGCTGATATGACGTTACTGAAACTTGACTACTGCCTCTTCTTTATTGAATATACAATTACACGCAGGATGAATATAAGTACGTCATGATGTAAACCAGGGCAGGCTTATCTTCAAACAGGTGGGACCGAATGGACAGAATTACCTTTTAAAAACATTAAGGCCGAGTACAGAATACATTAAAAGTACTCTATGATTTTTTTTTTTATATAGTGCTCCAAGCATGAAACTAAAGCGAGGCAACAAATAAACCTAGCCATGATGTATACAGGGCAGGGTTATTATAAACAGGTTGGACAGAATAATCTACGTAAGTAAATAGGTTAAGACCAAGATAAAGAATACATTAGACTTTTGCTTCATGTTTATTTTCAAACTAAAGAAAGACAACAAATAAAAGTTATGTATGTTTTGCGTGTTTATATCTTTAACATTACAAAACCCCAAATATAGCCCATTGTGTCACTTGAGTTGTCAATTGATGTATGTTTTCAATTAGACAAGATTAAATCATGCAAATTTGTTCTAAATCAGTCTGACAGTTCAGTCGGTTGCAGTAGTAAATTAAAATAAGATGTGCCAATTCAAAAGTCATCGGTTACTAATGACGGCCAGGCTGTCATGACAAGCTAATAGGATGTCAACCGTACTTGTAACATCAAGGTCCTTGATAGTTACTAGCGTACAGCAAGCTCTTTGACAGTTAATAACTATAAAGCAAACTTCATTTGTTATCAACTTTAACTTTTAAAAACCAATACTTCTTGTGGATTAAACAATATAGTCCTTTTCATAATGGACATTTTGCATACAGATACATATATATAATGTCTTATTGTGTTGAGAAATTGTCTGATATCTTTATTCAATACTAACACCCCGATCTGATCCAGAGATTCACGAACTGAATAATGCAAACATAGAGAGCCAAACCTAAGTATTGCAGATATTCATATAAGGGTAATCCTGTTTATCAATCCCCCTTTCAAGGTACCATCTGAAAATAAATACTGTTTAAATCAATTAATGTAACAAATTTAAATTAGGAATTATGCATTTGATGTAAAACAATTGTTCTTCCGTGTTTTTGACACCAATCAAAGCAAATGTAAGTCGAAGAATCAGAATTAACCTATAAAAGTGTCACGTGTTCATGTGCATGAATAGTAAATGAGTAAGTGAGCAATTCTTCCGAACATATAATTCAGTTTTCACAGACATTTGCATAATTACACCTCATACATTTTCCAACTAAATTGTACGTTCTGTTGTCGAACAATGCACTCAAGAAGTATTCACATCTTTTATATGTACCGGTATATGTCTCTGGTGCTATGTACCTGTTATCTGTGGCAATTCCTTAAACCATTCTTGCTACAAAGAAATGAAGGCATATTCTGAAACTTCATTTGTAAATAAAATCATTTACCCTATGATGTACAAGAAGTTCACTGCCAAATTCATCCAATAATGGAATGAGAACAGCTACCACTTAATAGCTCAATGATGTGATTTTTTTTTTCAAATCTAAGAAATCTCTCAAGCATCCTAATATTTCTTGCTTATTGATTTAACTGTCTCATTCTATTGCTCACATCAACATTCAATAGTGTTAAGTAAAAAACTTAAAACCTGTTTGGCCTATGCTTTGCGATGATTTACAGCTTATGGAAATCCAATCAAGTTTGTTTTCATGCAAACAGGATTACATGTTACATCTGTTAAATCATTTTGATGCTTTTGAAAGTACTACTCAACCTATCCAAAAACCTCATATAATGTACTACTGTTAGTCAACCTAAAAACATACCGGCATGTCAATATAGTTTTTAATAAATCTTATATTATTAAAAATGGGTTGTAATACTTTATAGATTTAAATTACAAAAACAATAGTTTGAAACATATATACATATATAAAATATTTGAAAATATATAATTTAATGTACTTCAGTTACGATATTGGCATTAAAATGCAGAGTTCAATAGAAAGAAAGCCCGAGTAAAAGTGATATGTAGGGAAAGCTTCACTCTCTCCAGAAACTGACAACTTTGCCCCGTAGGACTGGCGGTGAAATGTACTCCACTTCTACTGGAGAGAAGTCCACTAAGAGAACTAGTGAGTAGCGTGTGTACACTGCACGCCGAGACTACTATAGACGCATTGATTAGAGATGCAATTACAGGCTTGACACTTACTCGCTTGATATCCACATCACAAGAGCCATTGACTTATTACATGTCAAAAACTACTTTCGCTATATGACAAAAATTAATTTTTCACAACAATTGTAAACGTAGAGATGCCATATTACTAGTTTCAGAAAGGTCAATCAACATTGAAGATCAATTGGACAAAGGATATGATGGTAGTATTTTGGAACCAGTAAAGATTATCATCAATGAAAAAAGTTACTTTTTTCCTTGGAATGAATTACAAATGTTATTAATGTTAACATGATAAAATGATTTTACAAAATTCAAACTTTAAACCAAGGTAAGTAAAAATTCTCTCAATCTCACATTCTGCCAAAGTTATCAAATTCTGATACGATAACTATTACAAAGGCTAGAGGAGTCTTGATTATTGCAATTTTAACAGAGTTTTGGTTAGATGTAGACTTTATATCACTCATAAATACTGCTATTGAAGATTACTCCTTTCCATGTAAATGATCAGAATCAGAATTAAATGAAAAAGTTATTATAACCTTTACATGAAAGTAATACATGTAATATCTCTTTAGAAAGAAAAGATATAGCTAAGGAATATACTTATCACATTTTTCTGTCTATTTATTCCCAATCACTACATTAAATAAGGCAAAGGTGAGCGTAGTTCACATACCCCTGCCTGTAGTTTGACCGCCTTCATATATTGAATACATTCATTACATTTGAATCATGTCCAGTCTATCATGACAATGAATAACAATGCTTTTGAATGAACAGACTGGAGGTACATTTTCACTGCATTGTTTAATTCCCCATATAAATTTGAAGTTTTCAAGTCATGTTCCAGGAACAAAACAAGGTCTCAATATTTTGTAATTTTTGGTTAATTTTGAAAAAAGTATGTGCACTTTGGAAACTCCAAACAGCCACCCCATAGATGACATCCATACCAAATTAAAAAATTCAGAGTCATGAAGTTTATAAGTTATGCTCCGGAAATGAAACACAGTAAAAAAATGTGTCAGTTTTTGGTCAAAATTTCAAAATCTGTTGAAACCTGTCAAAGGCGGTTATATAGGTTAATTCCATACCAAAATTGAAGTTACTGAAGCCGAATAATTTTTCAAGTTCTATATATATATATATATATATATATATATATATATATATATATATATATATATATATATATATATATATATATACCCCCATTATGTTGTAACAGGGGTATAAAAATACTTTCTTAAAGTACAAGAGTGGAAAAGAGTGAGTGAGTGAGTTATTGTTTAACGCCGCTTCGGCAGTATTGCAGCCATTAGCGGCGAGAAGATTGAAAGAATGTTAAAGTGTAATATTTCATGTTTAAGAATAAAACAGTAGTTCACTAGTCTGTCCAGGATATAAGATAGACATCAGAATGGACAGATTTTCTTCACTAAGCTGTCACATTGTGTCAATATCTGTAATATCTTGCGTTGAAATTACACACATGCTACTGACAGCAGTGTCAATAACATCATTGAAACCACCAAGTATCTTTCATAAAATGGTCAATATCTCTTGAAATGCTAATATTCAAAATCAGCTTTTTTTAACATTTGACAGAAAAATTCTGTAAAAATAAATTGCAGCTTTAGACTTCTAGATGATATTTCTTTTAAAAATGTATTTGATGCATATTTCTTCACCATCATATTGGCTGAACAGTTAATTGAAATTATTTCTCTGAAAGATTCAAGTGTCTGTCAATCTCTATACTGACAATTTCAGCCAGACATTCAATTAAATAAGAACATAGCAATTTTTTCATCTTTTGATTAAATCAACATTTGCACAAAACTAATTATAAAAAATATTTAATAAAAGTGAACAATCTTTTATTGTTATTCAAGTTAAACATTTAAGCAAACAAACTTTACAGGTCCTTGTTTTTATTCACACATATATACCATACACAAAACAATTACTGAAATGTTAAAGGTGTTCATCTTACAATCCAATATCATTTACCTTCCAGTAACGTCAAGTATCATATAATCAGTTTTATTTAACATCATGTCACATTATAAAACAATGATATAAAATCATCAATTTATTATCATTAATTAACAATTGAGAGATTGAGAGTGGTAACCTTTAAAAACTGAAACATTATCAGGGTATCAATAAGCTGTTCTAAATTGAAACAACATTTATCTTAATAACAAATTTAATATTCCTAAAGAATAATAAATGTCTTTGATATCTCTGGAAGAAGATGTTATAATTGGTGTTGATGATAGATGTTGATAACAATCACTATATATCTCTATCAGAACACTGATTTCACAGACATAAACTACTGACAATCTGTTATCTTAAAAACATTAATAAAAAAGGACTGATTGCTCCTTTTATCATTTAATTGTGCTTAAAAGTATATCACAGTCACTGATGCCTAGAGATAAGGATGAACGTTTTTTTTAAAAAACATAAAAATATAAATTTAGTTAGTGTACTTGAGGATTAAGAAAATGAGACTTAAATATCAATAATACAACAATATAAACAATCACAAATAATTAAAATGAATTAAATCAATAAATTAGTCAGGTTTGGGTCAGTGTTTTATGAGTTTTGCTACAGAGGTTTACCAGCCTAGACAGATATGCTGCTTTTACAATAAAAGATTCATAGTGATAGTCCTGCTTGAATAAGCATATTAAAGATGAGACGATTTTGCACTTTGTTGCTGATGATATGATGCCTTTTCTCAGAGGTATAATGTTACCTTAAAGACAGGTGCAATTATGAAGGGCCAGTTTACTGCCATCTCCTTGCAAACACTCTATACACCAGACAATGCTTGATTGATGGCAAGTGGCTATCAGTAGAGGACAGTGATAATCTTGTATCCATTTAGTACAGCTTTAGCTCACCTCTGTTCACATACAAAAGAAGTTGAGAAAGAAATATCTCTTATTACATTTACTCCTTTTTTTCAAAATAAAGTTTTCAACTTTGATTGTGATAATAAATAGTGTTTGTAATTGAATTCAATCATTTCATATATATACTCTTTTCAAACGTATTTGTACAAAACATTATATCATTGTCCTGCTTCATATAGTGTAATTCCACTAAAGCTATTTACTTTTTTATTGTTCGTTAATTAATTAACTAATAACGATAAGAACCTCACACAAACCTTGTTTATGGTGAACATAATAACATTAAGCAAACCTCTCCTATCTTCACTAGGTATACACCAGTCAGATTAAAGCACCGCAATGTCTTATTCTTATATATTCACACCACCATTTAACAAGAGAATATTCAGTATACGTATTTAAACAAATTTCCATAATTTTTCATTCCAATAGCCAATCTTAAAGGGGCGTATGTTTCATACAAATGGAGCAAGCATCAGCATCAGATGGTCTATACCAATGCTAACTGCAAGCATTCATCTCTCTACTCAAACTCAACAAGGACATCTTTCTTCTCAAGCAGACCATTCTTGTGGACATTTATTCATCAGTTACTCTCAATCCTCTACACAGTTCTAATAAGTTTATTCAAACAACAATAGAAGCATTACAGAGTTCTGATACCGTCAATATCATGTCCATTTCAGTCTGAAATCAATGATGTAGTTATACTTGGAGCCTTTACATCGCTGTTCATGTATTACATAGACTGCAGTAGCAAATCAATAGCAGGGAGCTCTAGAGATGCAGTTTATACATGCGGGGATCCAGGGGAAAGAGTTTCACAATAACTTGCAAACTTGTTGGTTATAATAAGACAAAAGCCATCTATCAAAGGATCTAGAGAAGTTTTTTTTATATCACTCTTTAACTACATTAACTACCTACGGTAACAAATTTCATTATGTGATGCTCGAGTTGATAGGAGGAAAGTTTGCTGTGTAAGATATAGAACAGATTCAAGGCATGTCTTATAGGGTGTTACTGGTGACATTTGAATTTTATATAAAACAATTGAACTTTCTGCATTTATAACAAAGCACCTTGTTGCTTATAGTTCCTCTCTACTATAGATGAACTGAAATATATATATATGGATGATATATAGAATACATCTATATGCAACATATACTGGTATTTCATTGCACATGGTCACACTATATACATATTATCCAAGACAGCAGGATTCACTGATATGAAATACTACTGTATCCACAAAACCATTTCAACAGATGACATACATGCACAACATCACAGACAAGCTTTTCTAACTGATTACTCAAAACATATGAATATACTTAAACTCATTAGAGGGCCTGTATATAAATTACAACTCATTGTCTTATAATGATTCAGTTGAGCATAATAATGGTTTTCCATTTCAATGCATAAACCATCAATATTGGATCATAACTAGATATCAAACAAACTAATCATTACAATTTTACACTGCATTAATCTCTTGACATGATAAATTGTGTGTCATATTAGTGCAAAGTTAATAAACTCCAGTAATTACATAAAGCTAGGTTAAGCATATAAAAACTTCTTAACCGATCAATATTCAGTGTTAATCCCCTAATTGACACGCTTAATTAAGTAATGATAAAAGCTTGAACTTGTAAATTAGGATAGAAAAAAGTATTTCAATGTTAGATATAAGATCAATATATGAGAGCTTCAAGCTGGGTACTTGATTAATCAATACATTGTCATAAACATGTATAATATCACAATGACAAATATTCTATATTATCTTCACAAGTTGAAAATTTAACTAAATGAGCTACTATATGATAATTATTAATGAAAATTCAACAAAAACTTAACTATAAGTTAGTATAAAACATGATAATTGACATTGGCTATTAAGAAAGATGGATAAAAAGTCAAAACAGATACAGAACATATCTCTGTAATTTCTAAAATCAAATTTCAAATCAAATGTGTTAATATAAAAGATATAACATCACAAATGTATCTAAAGGAAAGTAGTAGTAACACTATGTCCAAATCAAGTGTTACACATTAAGACAGAAGAGAAAGTTTATAAGCAGCAGGTAAAAGAGCTCACCTGTGGTCCTTCCCAATAGAGGAAACGTCCTGAACAGCTCTGGCACAGTATTGGAAATCCATTCCAGGTTTTAAACAAATTCCCATATCACATAAAAGCCGGGTTAAGTCATGGTCGTGGTATAATCCGTGGCTGGAAAGAAGAAAAAAATCACACAATGTTGCAACATACACTCCAGGTAGCAGTGATACTAACTGATAGGAGGCGCTCAATGCTTCATCCACATGGCCAATCAGAAATGAGCCATTAATTATTTACGACTAAAACAGCAATAGCTGTCCTCATGTTGTCTCGAAGAAGACAGGCAGTCAGTGGATGACAAACAAAGATTAGTTAGATGGACAGATGGACAGACAGACAGCCAGGCATGCAAGCAGGCAGGCTGAAGGGATCGCAGGATACAAGGCTCAATGTCCCGTATCGGATACTGTGGAGGGAGTGAATCTTAGCCTACACATGCCCGCCGGTCCGCCCGGCATCAGCTAACAGAAAACAATACCCATAGCTTTCCATAGCGATACAAAAGAGTTGTCACGCATCCACCGCAAAGTTAATAATGCATAACATTTGATAATCAGGGATGAATGGAAAGATTTTCATCGGCAAGGGTTTTACTACATTGCAACATGGGTTCAATGCTGTTTAGTTTTAGCAACATGGGGCGAATTCTCTTCGACCGTTCAAATTTACATTGGCTGGAAGTCTCTTGGCTCAAATGCTTCTCTCAAACATGAAAAAGGAGAAATGGACATCATGTGTTAATAGTGGGTGTGTGGAGTACTTAGCATGTTATACCTTGACATGAGCAATTCGGCCCCGGAGTTTCACTTTCCTGCTGTCAGCAGGGGTATATAAGCAAACTAGTGACATCACATGGGGAGCGTACGTAGTGTATGGACGCCACTGATTGAAACATGCTATCAACATGCACTAGACATCAGCTGGTGGCCTGGGCTAGTCTTGAGCTACTGTTTGAGTGATGCATCACACATGTCATCAGTTCGACCATCCTCACTAAAAGCACAATTGACTACAGCAATTTCAACAGATGGCAGTGAGGCAGTTCATTTGCAAAATATATTTGTGTAATCCTTAGATGTATCTTTTAATGGTCTGTGTTAACAGGGTCTTCAATTATTCACAACTTTTTTTCAAAAAGTTGATAAAATTCACACTTTGCATACTGCCTGCTGTCACCATGTTTCATCAAGCTTTATTCCATACAAGTGTGCTTTACACTATAAATACAGAATAATTAATAATTCAAGAGCAAAATAATCAATAAAAAAGAAATGATTCCCCATGCAACACATGTCACCAAGAACAAGATTAAACTCTATGGTTATTTACACTTTTCATTTCCCTGATTAATAATTGATTTACATGGTAATTATCTTCTGCCATAAGCAAAATATAATTTCCTAAAGGTGAGAGTATGAGTAATCATTAACATGTTTTAATTTGCTTGTCCTGTCCTGTTTCTAGTTTCCCTTTTTTATTCATTTGTGGCAACCGAGTAATAAACTAACAGAACTGAAAACATTAGTTTCATGTTAGTTTATGCATTGGTGAAAACAGAGCTATTTCATACATTTTTATTTCTCTTTAGAATAAATGTCCCAAAGCCAAATTAATGTAATTGTAGTTTCATTAAGAAATTTGAAAATTGTTACTTTATTTGAATCCTAAATTATACAAGACTATACAAAACTTGTCACCAACAAGAAGTATAACAAATTAAAAAATTCCATTTTTACTTTATTGATTTAAGAATATGAAAAACATCATTACAATTTTCATCAAATATATAGAATTATCAAGCAATATCAATAAATAGCAACAGAGAATAGAAAATCAATAAATCATTTACTCAAAATATTAAAGTAAAACGAAAAAATTATCCTTTTAAATTGTACACATCTTTCCCCTGAGGAATACAAAAATTACTTAAAAGTCCATATCTGGAATTGAAAGGCTCAAGTATTCTTCCAGGATAATGAAAACAGCAGTAACGGTCGAGATTTACAAGTACTGCACTAATGCACCCATTTCACTAATGCTGGAATCACCAACCTTAAACAGTCCCAGCATGTTAACCATGGGGATAATCCCCATTTCAGTGATAGCTGTTTTGCCCTTTGACCAGCAGCTACAACAACTCAAGGGTTCATACATTTGCACAGCATATCCTGGGGGTACTATGTGGAAATAATTAGAGAAAAGGGAGTATCTTCGCTCACTCATTCGTGACTACTCCTCATAATAAATTAATTTTCTCACCCACTTTTACCGATTACTATCAGGACGTACTACAGTATCAAACTGAAGTGAGGATCATTGTTCTGACCAGGATTATTGCCAGTCCACCGAGGCCAGGAGATGATACAGCACTAAGCTGGAAGATCATAGGTCTCAACTTGATGAATCACAAGAATCTATCATTCCCTCTTGTATATGGACATCACAATCAATAGCTTCTTACATCTATCTTGACTTAAGGGCTTTGTTATTTACTAAGATGGATCTTTCAATTACATTTAGAATATGGATATTAGAAATGGAGCTATTACAGATTGGAGGATTTTTATCAAAGGTAAAAATGCTGAAATGTTGAATCACTTCATCACGGTCGGAATTTGTAGAACTGAGGAATATTTTAGCACATGAAAGAAATGGTTATAAGCAATTTTTGAAACAGATAAAATAAGAATTTAATGAATTTTCATTTCTTTGTGATTGATGAAAATCTTCTTTAAGGATGGGTTCAGCATTTATATTAGTTTATTGAGATGAATAGCCTTCTGTGGCTGGAATGTAATTTTGTTGAGATATGTATCATTTCACTGTGACAACTGGCACTCCATATTATACCCACTCACTCGCTACAAAAGAAGTCAAATGACCGATCTACATATGAGAAGGGAGATATAGAGAGTCAAACAATAATGCATGTGAACTGTGGGAGAAGAAAGGAAGGTGATACCACTTGAAGGGTCTTCCTTCACCACACACAACGGACACTGACACGTGGCGGTCTCGTCTCCACTATACAGTGTTACCCCATGAATCTGATTGAGGAGAGATGTATCTATTTGAAATCGGAGAGAAACATCAAAGTGTGCCAAATCATTTTATTCATCAACTATCAAACCATTATCATCGAACAACAGACAGTTCAGTTTCGATCAACTTTTATAAACTTATAAAAGTTGCTGTACAAAGGAAACTTCTGCAATCAAAGAAACAAAGAGTTATTGATCACTAGATACCTTTGTGGGGAACTGCCTTGCTGATTGATCAGTTGATACATACAAGCAGGACAGTTCCCCACCATAAACAATCAGTGAAAGCAGCGAAATTTTATGTTGTATGTTTTCTACTTATTTCATTGTTCATATGTTTGGCAACCGGAGTCACACATCAGGAATCAGATCTGTACACATCTGGTGGATGGAATATTACCATGGACATATGAACATCTAACCATTTTGTAGCTCACACAATCACAAAACAATTTTTCATGATCCACATACTATTTGCCAATAGGTTGATTAACAAGGCCACATACTGCCACCTGCCATTTTGTCCATTGGGATAGCACTTGAAGCTAGCAGTATAAATCATTTGAGTAATCTAAACAAAAGTAGTGACTATTGATATACATTAATCTGTAAGTGTAAAAAGTGGACTCAAGAAAGTATTCTTATGCCAAATTGTTGAATTCATAATTCCATGAGACGTTAACCTTGGAAAATCAGTTGACATTTTGAAAAGGGCAGGATTAGGATTTAGTGAATAATTTCCATGACTGCTAAGCCCATGGGAAATTGTTCCAGAAATACATAAATCAACTTTTATCATGGAAAAAGATTTTCATTAAAGTCATGCAAAAAGGCACCAAAAAACCCTGATTTTTAAAACAAATAAGTGAAATAACTTATTCAAAAGGCAGAACAAAAGGATTAAGATGTGTGATGCAAAAGAAATCAACAGACAGTATGGATGAATGGATGGATTGATAGATTAAAGTAGTGCTGTACAGATTGACAGATGGAGTGACAGACACATGAACGGATTGACTTGTTGACTACTGTACATCTATCTACCAATACAAAATATCATTTGTGTCAGTAAGATACATCAGAACCTGGGCCAATTCACTCTTTTAAATACTTCTACCTCTTGAAAAGTATATAGTATTCATAGATTAATATGTTCACAGAGGTACTTGTACATATTCAGTAAAAGGCAACTGTCCCAAAATACATACATTACATGAGCTATACTAAACAATATCCAGAGCCAACTTTACTTTGGTTTACATTTGTCATTGTAGGTTGGCCATTAAAAATGTAACTCGATCTTTCACCCCCAGCCAACCACACTGACTAACCAGAGAGGCGTCAAAATGACATGTTGATCTACATAGTTTTTCTTTGCTGTTTTCAAAAGTTGTTTTGGATAAATATTTTCATGTCGAATACGATATTCAAGCTAAGATAATTCTCAATAAATTTGGAACTAATTTAATTTTGATTTATAAACTATTTTTTATGATTTCAGGCATCAAACTGAGGGGGAAAGAATGAACGATGAATGTGATTATTTAACCAAATAAAATATTAAAATGTCTTGTCTTGTTTATTCACATAACATTTGAAACAATTATGCCTCAAAACATGGAAACAATAGCTACTTTTTAGATGTTTATCATGATGTGATTGCACACCAAAACATGTGAAAACAAATTCTTGAAAATTTACTGCAAGTACAACTATATTTAAATTGTCTGCCATATTAAATCACAGAGACGCCACAAACATACAATATCAAAATAATTATTAACTAGAAGAGCGTTTGCGGGATACCGCAAAAGCAGAGCAGCTCCGAAACTTTGGGTCTCGCCTTTCCCTGTTCCGCCTTCTCCTCAACATAAATAAAATGGGAATTTTTTTTTAAATTTTTTTTTTTCATTATTCGAGTTATTCTAACAAGTTGAATCATCACTGGGGTCACTTTTCACAACTTTGTTCTTAAAACCTTTTTCTGATTTCAAAATTGGATCAAAAGATTAACATGGCCTTAACCAATATCTCATGACCTTGAACTTTGACCTCAAGGTCACACCATCAATGATTACTTTTCATTGTGTATAACAATCATGCAATGACTCAAAGTGTTCATTGTTAACATAAGGCATATTCACAATAGCACGTTTAAGTTGTGACCTTGCTATGACCTTGACCTTTGACAGATTTTAGCAAAAATGTTTTCAAATCTTGGTCTTCCTCCATAGTTGATATATACACCAAATAAGAGCCTGACAGCACAAAAATGTTTGAAGTTATCATGTTTACATGGATTATTGTAGTGATTTAAGAACTCATGACCTTGACCTTTGACCTTGAATGTGAATCATTCACCAGATTTATAAGAAAGAAGCTATGTATATGAGATGTTAATACCTTTTTGGAAAAAAGTTACTTAGAGATTTCAGAACAGGTCACCATGACCATATCTCGTGACCTTGACCTTTGATCTTCAACGTCACACAATCAGTGATCACTTTTCATTGTGTATAACAATCATGTAATGATTCAAAGTGTTAATAGTTGAAATAAGACATTTTCGCAAAAGCATGCTTAAGTCGTGCCCTCGCTGTGACCTTGACCTTTGACGCATGTTAGGGAAAACCTTTTCAAATCTTAGCCTTTCTCCATAGTTGATGTACACCAAATAAGAGCCTGATAGTACAAACATTTTTCAAGTTATCGTGTTTACAAGGATTTTTTTAGCGATTTCAGAACTCGTGACCTTGACCTTTGACCTTGAATATGAACATGTCAAAAAAATTCCCCAGGGGAATAAGTAAGAAGTTATGTATATGAGTTCTCAAAACCTTGTAGGAAAAAAGTTATAGCGAATACAAAACGCGCAGGCGGCGGCGGCGACGACGGAAACTGCACAAAAACTGATAGCAGAGCTGCTAATAAAGGTAATAACATCAAAAGGCAAGAAATTAGCAGGTAGTGTTTCTGGGGAAATTATATTTACATTGCGATAAATCGTAAGTGGAAAAGCAATTTTGAAAAATGAATTTATTCACATTTTGCACGGAAACACTTAGCTTTTTTAAAAGATGACAAACACAAATAATGACAATATTAAATATAACATGTTGTCAAAACAAGTTAATTTATCTTTATTTATAAAAGATACAAGCTATTTTACTTGACTCAGATTGCCATGGCATGTTGTCATGTAAGGTTTGTTAACAAATTCCAAGCGATAATTTAAACATCTTCTATCATTTAAGTCATTATATACTTTGTAAAACGTCCATAATCAACTATCAATACATTAACATTATCATATATATCAAATAATATATTTTTAAAAAACGAAATTGTCCGTGGCTGTATAATAAACAGGACCTGAATGAGATTCGTGTTTAAGCTCCATGCAGCAATTTAGTCATTGCACTGATTGGAAAGCGTTATGTAGCACTGTGAAGAGTTTTTGCTTGATAACTCCATGCATTGATTTAGGTATCGCACTGAATTGAAATGTATAGTGTTGTACAGAGTTTGGGTTACGATTCGCTATTCGTTCGCAGATAAAAGTTGTGTCAAGGTATGTTTAATCTATTTTATAAGCCACATATTTTTAATGTGCGCCCACGGGGCCCCAAGGTAAAGCCATAGTGCGTCATTTTATATTTTAATGCACCAATGGAGCAATGGTGCGGCCTAAATTAAAGTTTGCTCTGAATATCAGAATTTTTTATTTCCTTGCATGATATATAAATTGAGCCTCTGGCTCTGTATAGCTCATCAGGCTTTACATACATTAACTAATTAAAAATGTCAACTTCTAGGTGAGAGGTACAACAAATAGAAGGCACTTCAAATGGAGAAGATACAAAAGGTCTTAAGGTCCCTACCCCTCTGACCTATCTTTGAGGCTAGCAATAAAATCCCCCAAAAATAAAGACACATTTGAAGATTAAATTCATCACTGTTGTTTCCTTTCAATTACCTTCCTTTGTAGAGCACATAAAATCTCAAGATGAAAATAGCTTTTCAGGTCATGACCTCTGTGACCTACATTTTGGGTCGCAGGATAACGAAATCTAAAATTTAGAATCCCAATTGGCCAAGGAGACTGTACATGAAATTTCAAGTCTCTAGTATCAGAGGTTCTTGAGAAGAAGATGAAAATAGGTTTTCAGGTCATGACCTCTGTGACCTATATTTGGGGTCGCAGGGTCACGAAATCTACAATTTGGAATCTCCATTGGCCAAGGAGTCTGTATACAACATTTCAGCTGTCTAGATCTTTTGGTACTGGAGAAGAAGATGAAAATAGGTTTTTAAGGTTATGACCCGTGTGACCCTATTTTGGGTCACAAGGTCATCAAATTTACAATTTAAAATCCCCATTGGCCAAGGAGACTGTTTCAGCTCAATCGAACAAGTGGTTGTGGAGAAGAAGGTGAAAAAGTGAAAAGTTTACACACGGACGGATGGACGGACGGATGCCGGACACCATGCCATGCCATGCCATGCCATGCCATGCCATGCCATAAGCACAATGGGCCTTCGAGGCCGGACGAGCTAAACATAGGCATGCCTTATTTACAAATTTCTATTTGTTGAAGACATATGATTAACAGAAGTGTATTCTGATAAAGGGTGTTTCAAATATTTATCAAGAAATATGTCACAAATCACAAGATACAAAGCTACTCATCCATGTGATGATTGGGTGAGGTGTTGATATGTTTATATGCAAGGAAATGTGTTGATGAAATTTACTCTATTGAACATTGTGTTTTACACTGAACACTGCAACATGAGCTCTGAAGAAATGCAAATTCAAGTCTGGATAGTTTCATCTGAATCTTTCTGTCACCTCAGTGAACATGGATTCACTTAGAGTTTGCCCAGATGTCTTGAAAACTAACAAATAACTGTGAAAATAACATTACAATTAAATTTATCAATTATTCATTATATAGACCCCTGTGAGTTAAATATGGTCTGGAAGGTTATGTTATGGTAGCGTGGTCACGTAACAAGGCATGGAAAATTCTAGAAATCAATATAAAAACATTATTTTCATACATAGTTTTTTGCTACCTATTTATATCTTATATACATTTCTTTCCTCGTCACTTAACAAAACCGCCTTTGAGTGGCATAATGATTATATCATATAATACATTTTTTGGGGGGTATTGTAAAGAGAAAATCATGCAAAAAAAGAACTCTTGAATTTCATTTAAAATATGAATAGTTCACAATGCTGTGAAAATTAGCAGAGAAATAACATCAAAATCTTTTTTAAATCTTATTAAAACTTTCTTGTGAACTACAAACTACAAAGAAGGTTGATATCTCAAGTAATTCCCAGCATATTAGGCAGGAAATAATGGTTATATTTATCTATTTCACACACAGACAACATGTAATATACCCCGCAGCAGGAAGGACATTATCCCTCTACAGATAAAAGAATTGATTTCATTTGGAAATTATAAAACAATTTCACTTCGCCATTGAAGATTAAAACATAAAATGGTTGCCAGAAGACTCTCAACCAAATTTAACTACGCAATCAAGGGTTGAATAAAAATTACATCAAACAAGATGTAAAATTCTGTATGTCTGGAAGCAAATGTACTACAAAAGCACTCCAAGGAGTAAGTATATATATATATAGAGAGAGAGAAATATTGCATGTTGTATCTTAATGAGCCTGAATAAGCTTGATTTTCTGAATCAGGAAACTGTTTCATCAGGGTTGCATGTTGAGGTTAAAGGAGTTCGTGAACATGAAACACAAAGCAAGAGGACTCAATAACAGACTAACAGTCAACCAAAGTTATTGATATTCATTATATATCTTCATCTTAGGGTAAATAAGAAGAAAGTAAACAATTGCACGGAAGGTTTTTTATTATAACAGTATGCTGCACAGTTTCTTGCAGACAACAAACACGGAGGATAAGAACGATTATTGCTTGTAGGCTTTTCTGACAGTTTCAACGTTCAGATTCCCCAGAGTGTTTTGCATCCAATCTAGAGAAAAAACACTTCTTCATGCTGTGTAGCTTTGCTGACATGATACATAGCAGTAAAAAATCCATCTTTCTCCGCATAGCACAATCATTGTGAAGTACAACGTTACATTACACATCAACAAAGTAATTAGTGGTATACAATTTATTCAGAAAAAGCGCTAACAAAATGTTCTTGTGAATAAACAAGACATAATCATTGTGTTAGAAATTACTTATTAGGTAAAAGACTGACACAGATATAAATAAAAGCATTTTTCACTAAGGTGACATGATCCCCCGCTGCAAATTAACACTTCAAAGTTTCACTGAATCTTCCCTGGAAGAACATTGGTGTAAAATATGAAGAAAATCCTTGATATGAAAGACAAGGTCACAAAACTCGGTTGGAACATTTGTCTAACCATGGTGACCTATATGCAAAATATGAAAATAATCCAGTTAATAGTACTTGAGTTATGCATTACGTACGCTGCCGAATACATTATTCCCCGCTTTGCGCTAAACGTCAGTCACTTGGAGATCCCACATAACAATCTTAACTCCTAGATCAATCCTAACCTATATGTAAAGTTTGGCTTGTTTTGTGAATGATCTTCTAAGGGCTATGATGGATAAGTGAACTGACTCACTGCTTTAAAGGGACACCGCGTCAAGAATAAAAATCAGATCATGTGTATCTACCTATGCTGATTAATATGTCTACTAACAGGTCACAGACCCCGAATTGCAGACAATTGAAGTAATTGGTAAAAAAAACTACTCCATGTAGACATGAAGTGAAGTGTAACTCATTAGCAGACACTCTAATCAGCTTAGTGAGATAAAAATGACTAATTTTTATCCTCGACGCAGTGTCCCTTTAATAAACCAAGACACACTTGTTAGATAACAGTGATGAACATACTTGTTGATTGAACATACTACTAATGGCAATTGGTAACACAAATGTGATAATACATTGGAGCCATGTCAAATGATACTATCAACATAGTTGTTGTCTGAAAGCATTATGATTGTGGTACATAAATCTAACTAACTACCACAGTGCTATGTTTGTTAAAAAGTCGCACTAAGTAGAAGAACTAATGAGCTTACCTTGATACATTTATTTGCTGAACTTGTATATCTTATTCTCTGATTGCAGGTCTCAGAATTTTCAGGCAAATAACTCCCTTGTTAAAAAGTTATTCCTGTAAATTAGCCATGAGGAATGGTATGGCACAATCTGCTTTGCAACTGAAGTGTAAATAAAATATTTGGTACTAGCATAAAATGAAATTTGTGTATGACATCTGGCATGTGCAACTAATAGGATACCTTAAATTGTTAAGATACCTGTTAACTAATGGGAGGATACCTCGTTAAGATACCTGTTAACTAAATGTTTCACTAATGTCTAATCATTGCAAATGTTTGTTAATAAAACATGGAATTAGCACCGAATGACAGTAGCATGTTAACATGCTTGTTAACTGTACATGGAATCAGCGTCTATTTGTAGAGCAGTGCCTATTAGCTGAGGAAATGAATCCAAGACGAGATACAGACTGAAGTGAGTAATGGTCCAAACTATTTAATTGGAGAGAAATCAGTGACCGCTGGTCAATAAATCACCATGCTTCCATCGCTTCCAACTTGCCTCCTGTCCAGCCCTGGAAACTAATCAGTCTCAATCGTTAGGAAACTAATTAATTCTAATTGTTCCCCTAAGTTGACCAAAAGCAGTTTGATTCCTCTTCTACCAACATCATTAACACTTTCATGTTATAGTCTCAGCAATGACATCAAAGAGAAAGTGGTTCTTATTCGTGTATGTTGATATTAGTGCTCAGCGCAAGTGGCCTTTGTCACACAGTTTCATAATATCTCAAACCAATATGTCATGAAAACAGGCAATTTTACTCCAATTTCAAAAGCAAATGTTTAACTATTTCAGTGTGTAGGATCAGAATATTTTTATCAAACAAAAAAATTCATTTTCATTCTCCAGAACGTCTTGATGCATTGATGCACATATGGCTGTTTTCCCACATTATTCATAGAGCAGTGACTAAGTCAACAGCTGTCTGTCTCTTTTGGGGCTTCATTTCACAGAAATAATAATGCACAAATGTATTTATTTTTAAGCTGAACCGTACTCATGATGCCAAAAGCTTCATCCCAGTAATTTTATATTGTCTGATATTCTTCAAATCTAACACATGAGGACCATTCTGAAAAGTGTCTGTGTCCACTGGGTAATCAATGAAAGGTATTTACTCTGTGGAATTCCCTGATGTAATCATGTAAAATAAATCAACAGTATGTTTTAAAGAATATCTTAACTGAAAATTAGACAGTGTATTTTTGCTTTGCAAGCCAACCTTTAAATGTAGATTGGGTCGTCCTAGAGATGGTGCAGTCTTGAGGAAAATGAAATTAATTCCATTAAGTAGTGAACAATAACCAATTAGTAACAGAAACTAGATTAAAAAATAAGCTAATGGCTATATTGGAAAAACATTTCTCCATTAGTACCAACTGTTTGTATACACCAGAGCTGTTATGGAGAATAGATGTTAAATGACAACTTCTGTAAGATATGATAAATGCTGAAATATGGGTACTAACGTTTCTTTTCTTCAAATAGGTAGACTTTGTAAGTGTAAGTTCACTGTGAGTGAGTTATTGTTTAACACCACTTCGGCAGTATCACAGCCATTAGCGGCAACAGAGTTCACTGTGAGGACATTACTTAAATAGTGACAGTTACATTTGAGATGCAGTGAGGTGAGGTGAGGAGAGGTAAGTTGGGGTTAAACGGTCCTTTCAAGAGTAGTTCACCGATGTCACAGTTGCTAGTATTATTGCAGGGAGACAACCCGCAATGTCATGGTGGCTATGTATTACGGTGAAACCTGCGATCATTAGCTGGAACTAGCGAACCATGGGTGGTACTGCACTGAAATTCAGTGTAGCATTGCACCCAACTTAAATGCATGAAGAACAGTTCTTCACAGCAGACAAAGTTATGATCCCCTAGCTGGATATGAACCCCTACATTTGAATAGTTGAGAAATTGCTCAACCTTCCAACATCTTTTTCTCATTGACAAATGACCTAGCAGTAAGAATATAAATTTCTCTGGATAGTCAACTTCTTCATAAAAAATGCCAAAAGTTGTTGATTAAACACAAAATTTGGTTTCCTTTCATCTCTACAACTTCTAAAATGCCTTTTAAAGAAGATGATGCAACACTTGCAATACATCCACGCCACTAAATCAGATATTGGTACTGCAAAAAGTAAATATCCTTGGATTATTTCTTCAAGCTATGTATTGCTATGTGATTTTCTGCAAAGTAATTCTTCTCTCTTTCATTTGTCCACGTCTGCAGACTCTTAGCACTTGAAGTGACTCTGAAGGCTATAAATACAGCATGAGAACACAGAAAGCTTCAGCTACCTACATTCAACACACTTCTTATGCTTCTGGTGTCGACAGCTGAGTGCTGGTCAACTGGTCAAAGTACAGACCAACCAAGATGATTTCTTCTTTATATTGGACATAAACTCATGATTACAAACTTAATAAGCCATGACCTACTTAAGAGCAGCTTGACAATATTGATCCCTGCATTTGCATGCATTATCCCATTCTGCTTGTAACAAGAAGCCATGGATTTTCCGAGAGATAAAATGCTTTTGTGATGAAAATACTGGTCTTGAAGAGAGCTTGCAATATGCCAACAGGAGCACTTCAAAGGTGTTAATAGTTTCTGGATTGAACTTTTATCCTAAATTATTGTCAAGTCTGTCAGTAAATTACAAACATGTTTAAAACATGAAAGGGTAGAGGTTATTTGATTAGTTAGAGTAAGTGAGCACATTGGATTTTGAAATAGACATTGAAGTTTCCAATTTATCCAATAACGTGGAAGGTCTAATGGTAAAATCCACTCTTTCTGCCACCTCAATGTGGCAAAACAACATATGGGAACTGACTGTAGAACTTTTAAATTCTTATTCAAACTGAATTATTGCGACAAATTTTCCCAATTGTACTTAATCTTACAGGAGCCATTCATGATGTTCCTTTATCAGAAAATAAGGAAACATGGCACCTCATGGCAAAAGCGTCCAATCAAGATCAGTCCTAAAGAAAATCTGTAGATTAGCATTCGTGATGCCCCCAGGGTGAGTGTTGCGATGCAGCCATGGTCGGCTACAATGGCTGCAATCTTCATCCCCTCACCTCCTCAACCTGATTATGTCCACAAGAATTGGATCAAGAGGGAATCGGGGAGCCAGGCGTTTTCCTAAGGAGAGTTCATGGCCCAGAGATATCTATCCAACTCTCATGTCCAGAGTCATGTCCTACAGAGTGGTCAAAACTGACCAATCACATGCTTGACAAGAGAGATGGTGTCCATTGATGCAAGATCCACTGAATGTTTTTGAATTACTTGACAAATGGACTTAGAGACAGTGCATAATCTGCATCTACGATCTGGAGTGGACACAAAAATGACCTCATGTGACCCTATGCATAATGACTTGACCAGCCTGTGATTAATGAGTTGACCTTCATGTCACATGCATATCAATGTCAGGTTTGATTTGGCACAATTGACACAGCAATTAGAAATGAAAAGTGGTGTACTTAATGAATGTCAAGACACAATCAATTAATCATCTTGAAATAAACATGTTTGTTAAGTCCATATCAATTTGAATAATGACATTTACATAAGTGCAATCAATTCTTCCTGTTGCTGCGTTATGTTTAACTACACTCAAAGTTTATCCATTTCACTGACTACTTTCACAATTGATCCTTAGATGTACATGTAAATCAACTCCTTGGATCTGAATTCGTAGTGCAGTCAATTCCTGATGCTGCACAGTACAAGTGTTATAGGCCGTGTGGGAGTAGATACAGCAATTATTTACAGCTTTATGAAATTGCAAAATGAAACAATTCTCCTGTGTAATCATAATACATTTTTAATTAAACATTTATCACATTTTATATTTCCCCAATCCACAAATCTTACCTGTAAGCTTAAATTTTTTAATTTTTTTTTAATTCCATGAAGAGATTCAGTTTTGGATATAAATTTTTTTATTTTGCTAACTTTTGAAGCCATTTCACTGACTTCTCATGGGCAGCATAAATGTCAGATCGTAACATTGTACTCAGTCTACATTAGAAATCAGCCATTCATCCAGAGGGACTCATCATTTCTCAACTGTATTTCAACCTAATATCTCTGACTTAGATGAGGTGAGGTGAGGTGAGGTGAGGTGAGTTTTGGTTTAACGCCGCTTTCAAGAGTATTTCACTTATATCACGACTGCTAGTATTATGGCAGGGAGAAAGCCCGCAACGCCATGTGGCTATGCATTGCGGTGAAACCTGCGAGCATCGGCTGGAACTAGCAAACCATGGGTGGTACTGCACTGAAATTCAGTGTAGCATTGCACCCAAACCTTACTGCGTGTAGAAGAGTTCTCTACTGCAGACAAAGTTGCCGTGCCCCTTCCGGAATTCGAACCAAGGACCTCTTGATCCGAAGCCGAACACGCTAACCACTGCGCTATCCCACCCCCCTGACTTAGATGGGTTCTGTGCTAACATATTTGTGTTAAAAGCTCACCACTTTTCGTGGTCAGTTATTCTGGCTAAAATATAACCAGTAAGACTGCATAAAAAAGTCAAATGTTTCTCAGGCACATTTTTCTTCAAAAGTGACAAGGGTGGAAGGATTTTATTTCTATTTTTGTTGGAAAAAATATTGACAACGAAGGAGTACACGTTAGTTTTCTCCATCAAAACATAGGTTGGAATTGGTAGAAATTGACAAAATGGAAACATATGCATTCTTGCAGACACACATATTCGATGGACAAATGGCTTTTGTTGTTTAGAAAAACTGACAAATTCTTAATTCATTATTTTAAATAAATATAAAAAGTTATCACACGCACAAATAAAAGTGATGTGCCGATGCCACCAGAAACATTTAACTTTATTTATTTAGCCTTAACGTTACCATCATCTTTGAATTGTACAATTTGCTTAACTTTTATTAGATTTATTTAATATCTGTTGTGATGATGATATAAGCGGTGTGCCTCTGGATATTCCTTATGAGTTGTTCATGTGGAACTGAGTGATCTGGCTAGGAATTCTTAAGGACATTCCCCTGTTGATATCATCATTCTTACATTTTTGGAAAAAAGACATTATTTATTAACTACTATTTTCAAAAATTAAATTAAAATATTATTCCTTTGTACCATTTCTCTTAAAAATAAAATGCCTCTATTTTCCGTATTTAGGGTGCTACAGACATTTAAAAGCTGTTTTAAACACCAATATGATCCCATTTTAATCAGTTATCAGTCACAACCTTACTTTTGAGAGTAGTGTCTCCAACAAACAAAGATCATATTTTCATTTTAGCTTTGTGACATTTTTAGTTCCTTGAGAGAAGTCAAAAGATGGTTTATAACAAACATTTCATAATTAATCCTTAATGATACACCATTTACAAGTCATATCCATAACACACTCATGTTCGTGACTATAGTACTAAAGTCTCCAGTCAATAAAGATTATATTCCAAAATCTTTAGCTTTAAAAGAAGGTTTGAGGGATACACCCTGCCAGGCCCATATTTGATGGGGCTCAAGACCAAATGAACAAACTTTAGTCTCATTAAAACAAAGATGTTATTCTGGAAAACTGACCTTCTTGTGTCGTTTAGTTTCCCCATAGATGTTAGGGAACCTGCTTTTGGAGGTACCAAAGTTTTGGAGTCATACAGAAATTTTGTCTTATAGTATTGATGATTTTCACATTTATAATCTTAACCTATTAGTTTTCTTAGCTCAGCATTATTAATCATGTCTTTGGCAGGAAAATATCTCCAATCATCACTAAAATTTCTGAAACTTTGTCTATATTCAAATTTATTCATGAAGTGCTGTCTCCTACAGATACTGCTAAGAGTCAAATAGTCTAATTGTCAACCCTCTCAGTTTAGGTTTTCTTTAGAAATTGGATATCTATCCGAGGAACTGTTTCTCAAAGACCACATAATTACTGGGATATAATTACAGAAAAGATATGCCACCTTCAAACGAAATAGGTTAAGCAGCTTGAATCGAAAGCTAACAAAAGAATCTCATTATTGACTCCAGCCTTGATCTCTGAAATGCTATTACAATGTCTTAAGCATCCTTTATTGTGCTTGTGTTTCTATAATCAATTAGAAATTGACACAAACTCATAAGTGAGTGAGTGAGTTGGGGTTTAACGCCGCTTTCAAGAGAATTTCACTTATATTGCGGCTGCTAGTATTATGGCAGGGAGAAAGCCCGCAACGCCATGTGGCTATGCACTGCTGTGAAACCTGCGAGCAGCAGCTGGAACTGGCGAACCATGGGTGGTTGCACCCAAACCTTACTGCGTATAGAACAGTTCTCTACTGCAGACAAAGTTACCGTGCCCCTGGCGGGATTTGAACCCCAGACCTCTTGATCCGAAGTCGAACGCGCTAACCACTGCGCTATCCCGCCCCCACAAACTCATAAGAGAGACTTTTAAGAACAGCAGGTGAATATAAGTTGTGTATAACCATCATATTTCAACCATTTGGAATAATTTAAAGTATGTCTAATGCAATTAAGACCCTTTGAAAGAAACTATAGAACTATTAAAGAGTGTAAAGAATTCGAAGTCCTTTGTTATGATAACATCAACAATTTAAGTCAAATACAAGAATGTTAACAACTGATCAACTTCTAAACCCTGCTCAACAGTCCTTTTCAAACTTTGAAGTGATAGAAAATACAATAACATCATACACAACAGTCTTAATGTCACAATTAATTTGCAACTTGGTGAATAAGGGAAAAAAACAAATGCATTATTCTCATTTCCGAGGATTTAACACAACTAAAACTGCACATGTCACGTCTTTATGACATTGCCGCCCATCATTGTTCTGCAAGGAAGTGAGATTTGCAAGTTCTTGTAAGGGAGATATTGATTTAATAGGCAGGTATCTGGCATGACAATGGTCCTGCTAGTTCCAACAAGATCTACATATCTTGCTTCAAATCTGTCTACGATAAGATTGTGGAACTGGCATTCCCTGAAGGCCTACATACAAATCAACATCCAAATAATCTAGTTATATGAATTGTGCATAGAAATCTGCACCAATTTCCCCATCGAGAGACGTGGAAAGTGAGAAGTCAGGCCCTATTATGGACCAAGTCAGAGTTCCTGGGAGTCTTCCCTATTCAGACAACAGCATTGATTCTCAAGATGTGAAAGTTAGGAGGAGTTGTCCCCGTAAAATCATTTCAGGACCATTTTTATGAACAATTATTCCGACAAACTGCGAAACTTCAAACTAACTTTATATATTTAAAACATTAAATAGTTTTAGAATTGTATTAAAGTTTGAACACAATTCAACAATTATAACATAATTATGCCTGCTGGAATATATTTATCTCACAAATTCAATTAGTTCTCGGTAATACAAGGTGGAACTCAAAGACTTGACAGTAATATACATCATCCATTCTTATATGATTATAATCATAAAGTTTCAGATAACTCTTTCAATATAACTGATATCAAATGAAACTGACTTTGTGAAATCTGAAGCAACAAATGATAGAACTTACAATATTGAACAAATTAAATCTGACAGGCAGGATGACATTATTGAAGATTAAAATACACATCAAGTACTTCTGAACTATTTCAAATTCAATCAGTGAAATGTCAAGGTAAATGAGAATAACATTCAAAAGGATTCACTTTCATGAGAATTGAGGAAACGTTTGGGGTGTAAATAAAGCCTATGTTCAGCAGATAGACAATGTAGTGAATGCATGGACATGTATAAATCCCAAACATCTAAGGAAAGCAAAGCACATCAATCCAGAGACAAGTAATGAAATTTGTCTGCGGCTTTCTCTTACAATGTCTTTAATCATAATGTTACAATGGCAACAGTCCATTCAGACTCTTGACTTCGGCTACGACGATTCATAAGCAAATTGGACTCATTTCAGATCATTCTTCTGAATGTCTTTCTAAATATTGTCAGTAAATGTATAATTTGTACAAAGCTGATGACAAACCCCAAAACCTCCTTTGGGATTTCAAATAGGTTTTTATGAATTAACACAATTTTTGATTGATTTTCATTTGTGATCATTCTAACAAAGGACAAAAGTTTCAAAGGTTGTAATGACCTTCACTCCAAGAGTAAATAAGTGTTTGCCAGTAACATGGCAATATCCCCTGCCGCTAACATTGAGAAGAATATGCAGCAGGGGACAAATATAAAGCCATTGACTCTGTAGCTTCTCAGGATTGCATGTTTTATTATCTATGGTTGATATAGGTGTATTACTTAATGGTCACACACTTTATCAGAATGCCTTAAACGTCAATCACTAAGTGCCTCATAGAAGCAACAACTCTTTTTGGTTCCCTCCCCAACCCAAGTAATCCCCGTCCCAACCATTCCCACTACTCTCTCAACCCCTTACCCAAAGCATCTCGTTAGTCGCTACTATTTGAGCTTGGCAGGTATGCAGTGTAATGCCTTTGGTAGGAACTAACAGGGTCCCAGTTCAGCTAATGACCCCTCGGCCACATCATTCCCCCAATATACACACCCTGTTCCTTTTATTCTGGACTAACTGCCAGATACAAAATACTGCACCTACATTCAGTATACAGAGAAAACACCAGCCAATAGTAAATACACAATGCTTGGCTGTCGCTGTGAAGACACACCAGTAAATTATAAATAAAATATCTCCATTTCCCTTATTTAAGGGTCTACTACCATGAAAATGGGTTGTTTACATGACCGATAATATGAGTCATTCAGGGGTCCACCACTTTAAAATGCACCCTTGCCACCCCTTTACCCTTAGGAAAAGGGTAATGAAAGTTACAAATCCTAGTCTTCATCAATAAAGATCATAGTCTCAAAAGTTTAAATTTGTAGCATTTCTGCTCCTTGAAGAGAAGTCGAAATGGTCATCAATATTAATCAGAAGCATATTTCAAGACTATGAAACAAAGAGTGTGGAAGAATAATATTTAGATTGATTGACACACATACAAATAGATGTGGGTGAAATGAAAGACCATACTCAATAACACAGACCAAGCCAATGGTTCCAAATATTGGTGTAATTATACTGATGTATACTGAATACTAGTACATTCTTTCGAATTATAATTCAACATTCACAGGGAACTGATAAAAGTGAAGGGAACTATCTTCTTATTGCAGCAAAAAGTCAAATATTTAAACAATATTATCATAATTAATTTCAAACAAAAGTTATCAGAAGAAGACATGTCCTAACGACCCCACATAATTTGTAAAATACATCTTTGACAGATAATTGTATATCTACTACTTCAGTTAGTTGGTAATACACATGCTGAGTTTCAAGCATGATGAGTCCAAATCCAATATATTTCTACAGAAAGAGAAAAAAAAACATGTTCAGAAATCTGAAAATATCAAAAGGCACCACTTTAGTTGGTGGGTAATACACATGGAAAGTTTCAGAAAGATATCATGAATGGTTTACGAGTTCTACCCCAGAAACAAAATTATCACAGGCTGACAGACAGACGATGACTATGTCCCACGTATTACATACCAGTGGGATAAATAAAATAACAAACTGCACGAACATCAGAATCAGTTTGCAAATTCATTTTATTCTAAACAACAGAGACACTTTGAAGACTCCTTTTTGGACAGAAATTTAAATGAATCCAGCAGAACAATTTATTTCCTTGCAAACACATCTTTAGGGAATGTCAAAGATATTTTGGAATACTAAAGTTAATCTTTCTTGTTGTCAAAACTTCAAATCTAGCACGAGACATTTATCAATTTTGTTTCATACTGAATCAATCTCCCTTATTCTCATAGTTATCATCTCTATAGCTCCTACTTTACTCTCTTTAAGACACTTCATTAAATATAAATGGTTCAACAATAAATTTCCTGCAATAAAGGCAAACCGTTATTGTTTACCGTAACTATGACAACAAACTCATAACATATTCCCTCTGAAATCATCAAGAAATTTGTGCTAAAGGCAGCTTGGTAAAGATTGAAACAATTTCTATTTTTTAAAATAATATCTGGACAGATAAGATATTTCAGCTGTATATCTAATGTCTCATGACAGGCATGTTAATCAAATTATACACCAAGGTAAGATATCTAACTGGCAAGTACCATCCATCCTTGGCAAGCTTTAGAAGCTACAACTACTTTTTAACATGACATTGAAATTTTTTCCCATAAACAATTTGTACTCAATCAATGACCATATGTCACCCAAATTTATCAGCATCTACATCATAATGTTTATAATGTACTTCACATACATGACAGCTTAAGGCAATTTGTTGACAAAAGTATTTGAAAAAAAAATTAGATTAAAAAAGAATGAACACCACCTGCTGCATTGATTTTCTTCATATCCTAATAACATTAACTTCTAAATCCATCTTGTTGAACTAGACAAGATCAAATAACAAAAACACTTACGAAATCATTTCCTTGTAACTAATTTCTTTCATTTTCTCTGAATTACAAAACAAATGATTTTAGTAATAAAAAAAACAGACCACCTACTCAATCCTTCAACCATTATATATATTCAAGCATTCTATTGATGATTCACAGAGAGTATCTCCACAGATAGATCAACATGACACCAGAAAAGAGCAGGACAACGAGAGTGGTCTCGTCACACTGTTAAATAATCAACAGAACTAACGATCAGCTTGGTTGGAGCCTCTTAACTTGACATTTACAAATACCAGCATCTTTCTATCTAAAGACAGGTATGTAAATACCACAAATGAACTGTCTGGACAGAGTCAGCAATCAGCAGGGAAAGCTTACATATCTTTGATCATTGTCACTGACCATAGTACACTTCAAACTCAGCTATGTCTAGCTTTCTGCAGAAGGTGGCCAAAACTTCACTTAAGTATACCAAGTTTATCACGGTATTGCAAAATGATTTGATAAGTTCTTGAATGTTATTCATTAAGCTAACTTTTACAACTTTCAAATAGTGGTATAGAAATGAGTTCAATTTATCAAAATGGGCAAATTATCCTAAAACAAGTGATGGACAGACAGACAGACAGACAGACAGACAGACAGACAGACAGACAGACAGACAGATGGATAACACTCAATCCTTTATCGCACTCAAAGCAGGAATAAATCTCCTGCCATCGTTGTGAGAAGAAAAAACATGTGTTGATGTTTGTCACCTCCAAAAAATCAATCTTGACTCAAATGTTCAATATGATAACTATTGAGCCAGTGAAACAAAAGAACTTCATGTCAATAACTGAAAGTCCTATAACTGTCACCATATGTCAAAATCAATGTCATATAAACATTCAACAATATGTAATTCAATAGGGTCAAAGATATTTTGAGATATGTCTTTTAATAAATATAGGAGATTACACCTTGTTAAAAGAAGAAATATATGGTTTTGTGAGAAGCTCATTTATTGATAAGGAGCCAGAAATGGACAGTTAAGACCAACTGCACTGATTGACTCATTGAAACTTTGTCAATTTCAGAGCTGAAATTAACAATATTGTTACTTATCACTCTTCAGTTGCTACCAAACCCATAAAAGCAGATCAAAATGACTCGTTTGTTCACGACTTTGAATAAGCTTTCAATATGGCAGGGGCATAAAACTGCAATTGACCATGATTAATTTGGCAGTGAAATACGCAGTCTCCACTGAAGAACAGATTATGTGAGACTTTTATGGCTCTGCTATTGACCGGAGAAGGCAAGTTTTGTCACAGAATCATGGTTGGTACACATCTATTGCATTTCCAGCCTCACAGTTCCAAGTCATCCATGATAAATGTGATTGCAGTTTGATATAAAAAACATAATGAATTTCCTACATACCGATAGTAATTTCTCCTACCAAGAATAATGCAACACATAAAAAACAAGCGATTGGTAGCACTAAACAACATGAATTCCAGTGCCCACTTATTCAATCATTTTGTTACTGAATCGACAAAAACAGTACATCATTGGGACTACATGGACATAAATGTGATGAATATTAGCCGTTCCAGCTCGTTTAGACATAGATTTCTCCGACAGTGAATGTTCAGTTTGGCTTATAGCATGACCAATTGTTACTGATGTACAGCATCAAGTCCTAATTCAGGGTCATAGCTCTTAATTAGTCTTGCTCAATTTCACAAACTTACAAGACACACAAATACTTTGCTTAGCTTTTCTTTTAACATTCATCAAAATGTTAGATTTATAAAACAAGTAAGAGGAAAGAAACTTAAGAACAATGCAGGATTCCATCTAAGACTTGATTAGAAACATCATTTGTTTAAGTCTTTGTTGTTCTTTATTTAGTCAGACCACAAAATTCAATTTTATTTCAATTTCTGACAAATAAATTGATCAAGTATCATGTCTGTAAACACATCCGAAAGTCATACAAACATAATCTTGACACTTTTTATTTCTACACAGTATACAAAATGTTGAAATTTTTCAAAGACATTTAGAAGCTGTTGCGATAATACAAGACAAATCTCATGGATGACAACTTCTTGAATTGTTTCTTGAAATGTTTCTAGTCTACTTCTTGCCCCTTCTTCAAGAGGATGTTCCTCCACCTAAAGAAGGGGCAAGAACAAGTACAGAAGTTGTCTTGTATTACAAAATGCTGTTAAGAAATCAAAGGATTCACTTTTTCAAGTACACAAATTGAAAGGAATGATTCCAAACCAAAGAAGCAGAGGAAAAGGATCAGTGAAGTGCACAATTGAGAGATACACGGGGCAGTCAGCAAACCTGCACATCTTGTCATTTATGTTATTGTGGTATTGAGAATTGTTAAGCGTCTCACATAAAAACACTTATATTTCTAAAATTTAAACTGTTTTAAATTGAGAAATTCAGGATTTTCTGGATATCAACTTTTTTATTGTGAAAAAAAAACAATGATTTGTTAATATGCTTACCGGTACTCTTTCATCAGGTGGATTACAACTTCTTTATTGTGAACATACACATATTTGAACTTGAACTAAACTGAAACTATAGTTTGGTTTCAGCTATATAAGATATAATTTTATGTCTACGACAACTGGTACCAAGACAATTACACACCTTAATTGCTCAGAAGTTATTGTTGGCATTTTTCCTTTCCTGTAAAAGTTTATTCTCTTAAAGTCACTGATAACGGCTATAATAATAATACTTCAAAAATCAACAAAGGAGGGGTAGCAATTAACCAGGCACCCACCCACTGATCATCTATACTCAATGTAACAGCAATGGTTAGATACAGATCAACAACCACAGGCTTCCACAACAGCTTCAACTGAGAAGTGAAGGCTTGATTACTGCTAAAGTTGACTCAATCCATTTTTACGTAAGTAAATACAAAACTTTGAAAAAAAGTTTTAACTCACTCATAGCAACATTCACAGGTCAAACACAAACATTTCAAACAATAATCAACATTTCTCATTTGATTTTTTCATAATTGCTGTGTTGCAGGTGAAACATCAATGTATTACTCCAAACACATCATGATTACATCCCTTTAAATTGGTCTCTCCCAGACAGGTCATGCCACCTACTTTCAGTAGTTAATTTGATGAATGAATTGGTCTGCTCATTGTTGTTGCTAGAGCTTAACGATACCTGACCAGCTTAACGAGCAGTGGTCTTGCGTCGGTCACTTCCAAAGTGATGTACAACTCCTCAACATGGCATCTGATTTCTGAAGAAGACCACTTTAGAGAAATTGTGAAACATAATATTCTCCGTACATGATTGGTATCAAAGGATATTTTGTTAATACAAAATCCAATAATATAATACTGGAGAATCTTGTTACAACAGCTCTGGTTGATTTCATTTCTTCAGTAATCTACAACACAAACAATCAAATATGGTCATTAATCCTCTCTATACAACCTTTCACCCCAAATGGAACATCAGCTGATTGTCAGTTTCATACTTGTTTATTCAGATCTCATAAATTGGCCTTAAAACAACAGATCTGGTTTTCCATAGTTTCTTTCAGACAATCCATAAGGAAGAAATCAATATACGAGTGCTCCGTTGATGAACCCAAAGCTCAGAGATGGAGCTCCTGCCGAAAATCCCAAAATATTGTCAGGACTCATGCTACTATCAGGCAACAGGAAGTCAGACGCTTGCACCAATCAATTTCATCCTTTGATGTACACCGATGACACATACCACATTTCATCCCTGCAATAGACATCATATATGAAGTAAGCAGAGACCATGGATGTTGTCTGTAAAAATGACTGCCACTTATAAAGATAAGAACTTCCATTTTGTGAGTCTCTGAGTTAAGGTACTTCATTGGATATTCTTCACAATCTTGAAATCTTGAAATCTGTACCAATATCATGACAAAAATGTATATTTCAAATGTATTGACGTCAATGATGGGCAGATTTTGAAATTAAAAACAAATTTTTTTCTACTTAATATACAATCATTTGCAACGACAGAGATTTTAGACACTGTATTTTTTCGCGGTTGATTATGATTGATTTTCTTGCTTCATATTTACACACTCTCCCCATCCAAGGCTCTGTTTCAGGTTGCTATGAACACACCGATACGTCTTGGCTTCTGTCTCCACATCCAAGGTGTTGCTGCTTTAATCTTCACCATTTGTGTCATCTGCTGTTTGGTCTCTGCATAATCTTGATTGCATAGACCATACCTAATCTTGTAACCTTTCTTGAAACAATATCACGTCCAAAATAGGTTGAACTTCAAACAGTAATAGAAGATGATTAATTTCAAAGGAAACAAGTCAGATATGAATTCTCTGAAGGGTGATTTTTTAGTGTAGCCAATTATTGCACGTGAATGACCAAATTCAATCCTGAATTTTAATCCAGAGTATAAAAGCAGTCCTTAAAATTCTTAAAGAAAAGAAAGAAACCTTTTTATGAATTAGAATAGATCAAAACGACTGCTACTAAAGTAAAAAGATTTTAAAGTTCATTTCAAACTGAAAAATCAACTGAATCGTAACTATTCTTAACAAAGTAGAACGAAATTACAATCAAAATGCTTTTGATGATTCTTTTTAGATTGACATGAAACAATTGCAAATCAGAATGAGACACTCGTTAGACATTGAACAACAAATGACTCTCTAAAATGGGACAGATATTATTTTTGAAAAGAAGGAAATCATACAACTTGTATGTTAGAATGATCTATACCTAACCTAAGTTTTCATTTTAAAATGTTTAAATGCTAAAAAGAAGGCCAGACATGCTTATGTCAATGATGACTAAGATATTTTTAATCAAAGTCCTTTTTACTCCAGACTAAGTATACAAAACACATCAAATATGGTAATTTTAATGGCTTTCCTGCAACAGTGAGTGGTGAACAATTGCTGACAAAGCAGAATATAAGCAAGTTTAATCAAATAATCAAGAGCATTGCGTTGTTAGCTTTGTTCATGCACTCTTGGGCATGAAGTGGTCTCCGATACATACAATGATCAGAAATTGTAGAATGTATTATTAACAGAAGACTATCACCTATAAGGTCACAAAACAACATCATGCTGTTATTTTCCCCGAATTCACCACAAAACTTCTCCTAATAAACAAACTTTGTAAAGTCTCTCGTCCTTCACTATAAACACATGATGTAAATACTCTCTATTCTAGAAATGACAAACATGTAGCTGTGGCAACACTAAAACAATGTAAATATGCAACATGAGCAGCACCAATAAAAGGCTGTCAGGACAGCTAGAGCTTGTTTGTATATGACAACACTTGTTGTAGAAGGTATAGTATATGACACTTTACAAATCATCATCAAGACTTGTCCAAATAGCCTGGCTGATAGTTCTACTGCGGGGAGTGTGAGCAATGTCATTGTGCAGTACTTGAAAGTAGATGGGCTCTGTTGATGGCCCTCTCTAGTGCCAGAAAATTGATTTTCCTTGTAAATTCCTCATATTTCTCACCATAATTCTGTTTCCCCTGACATCAACTGTGTTTTAACCAATACTGCCCCCTCGTTCATTGACTAAGCCATTAAGAACAGAATATATCCCCAGAAATGATTCCTTTTTAACACAAGTAATCTTTGTGACAAATCCATCCTGTACTGCTAGCCCGACAGACACATTTACACATGTTATTGACAACTCACCACAGATCACTTCAGTCGACATCTCCATTCCACTTGAATTACACAAAATGTAAAAGATGGACTCATACTTTTAAGGGATAATGAATGTAAATGATGAATATCATTTAGAAAAGAAGTGATAGACAGATGAATAATTTTTATATGTTTTATAATATTAATCATACGGAAAACAATAATGGTTCATGAGTAAAAAAAGGTATAATTTTGGTGGGTTTTTTTTTCAAACTATTAATTAAGTGGCACAACCATTTCCTCCCTCTCGCCAAAAATGAAATAATCAAATCTTGTAAATCAATCCATTATTCAACCTACTAACATTTTGTTGACCAGTTTTTCTAGGAACTGTCCTGTCAAAGTTGACAATATGGAATCTAAGGAAGGAAACAGTAGGCAGGAGCTAGAAGGAGAAAAATGCATTAGGGCTGATACCGATAGGCTAAAACTTCACAATATGAAAGCTTTCTGACACTCAGACCTCATGAAAAAGGAAGAAAAAGAAATTGTAAGCCCATTATTTAGGTTTCATTTCATTTTTTTGCATAAAAGTAAAAATTTCGTTTAGAATATAAGACATATTTTGTCTTAAAATTGATTCTTATGACATTCCTGCTTTACTTGACTTTTAAAGTCTTTAAACTTTTTCATAAAGTTACTGGTTTCTCAACTGCTTCACAAATAGTACATGAATAATGTTTTAAATACACTCCATGAATGCAATACTTATACTCATTTTCATCTTGTCCTTAATTAGAATTGAAGCAATTTTCCTGCTATTAATCGTTGACATGTAAATTCATCAAGACAATGAGACGTATCATGCAATCAATCAACAAAACATGAAGAGGATCCCTTGAGTTATCAACAGGAAATGAGCAACCATTCTATTGAAATGTGCAACACACTCGGGAAATGTAGAAGTGTAAGCTAGCCAAGTCTCAAAGCCAAGTCTCAATGGCTGTACATTAGAAATCTGACACATTTTTTACAGTCCAGCTCATTGCATGCCATCCAGTCATCCCCAGAGGTTGCTTGTTCAACTGTATATTACTCACATACCCTAGAATCATGCTCCACCATTGTCCAAATGGCCGAGGGGAGATCTACAGTGACAAACAGGTGGTAGAGATGTGCTAGTGTGTTAGTCCACAGTACACTGATGATCTATTGGTGCTCTATTGTTTTTTCTTCTGCAGACTCCCAAAGGATCCTTGGTGACATGTCAAACTTAGGGTGTCATTGCGAGGTAAGGTAATGCTGCACAAAGGCTTGGGTAACATTTGTGCAAACTTAACCTTTATATTCAAGGTACCTGGAATGTCTTAAATCAGCGACTGGTTTCCATTTTGTATGAAATATGTGTGCATTGCACAGATGAAGGAGTTCTGGTTACGGGAAGAAACAAAATAAGCAATGTGAAACAATGTTGCTGACTGCTCAACTAACTTTGAGTGCAACCAATCAGATAGCTAGTCAAGAAAACTTCACTTTCACTTGTAACAGGAGTTATGTAGAAACAAATTACTTGGTTAAAACCTCTGTTGGGAGAGAAAGAGAGGCAAGTTACACTTTAGACATAACGACTTAATGGCATCAATAGCATCAATGTACAAAGCTGAATATAACATGGACTTACACTGTCATACAAAATATGGCCCCTGGGACTGTCCATATACAAAATTACACCTGCTGGCAACATCGGAGGTTGCATAATATTGAAAGGCTGTAATGATGGTGAGAGAAGTTATCAAAATGAAATTATTCTTATGGTGTAGATTGCACATTTAGCCTAAAACAAGTCATGCACAGCTTCTCAATCATCCATATTTTTAACAATTTAACATTCCAATATTAAACACTTAAAATATGGTCCCTTGGTGATTGCTATTTTTATTCATAGAAGTTCTTTCATTTATGAAAAGATATAAAATCAAAAAGCATTCTGCTATTGAATTGTGAACTGGTGCCGACACAAAGACTGAGTGTAGAGTTAAGTGATGACATGAAACCACGCTAACCTTTCTCACAAATATGTCCGTAAATTCTTAGAAGTCACAAGCAACAACAACTCAAAGACGAAACATCAAAACTTCACTTTTTAGAGGAAGTCTATGTAATTATCAGTCAATCCTTCAAACAATTTCTATTCCTGAAAATATTTTATTTTCAGACATGTTTGACAGTGCTCATTGTCTAGGGACAAGTTCAAAGCAATGTCTTATTGATAATTGTTTCCATGGATTCCCAAGGGTGTTAGTGGAGATAACATGAAGTCCGTTGAAACACATGTTCTCCCACATCTACTACACCAGTCGACAGAAGGATGCGAGAGACATATTCCGTATGTGAAGTTACATATAATATTAGAAACGTTTGAAGAATCAAACATAGAAAACAATTGATCGATAGCCGAGTCAACTTTGTATTTATTTGATATAATAATCAAATCTATATGCATTGTTCAAACTTTAGTCTTCTCTCCAGGGATGACCTTCTGTTCTTGGTCTCATCAAGGATTACACAATACAAACATCTATTGGTCAGTATGAACAAATTTGAGTTGTATACCCTGAACAATATACTCAAAGTTTAATAAAATGGATATTGTAAAATTTCATTTCGTGATCACAATTTTAAACTACTTAGAACCATTTATAGAGATAATCTTCCGAGCAGGTTATCGCACACAAATCAAAGCAATAAAGGAAGATATCGCCGTCTTGTTGATCTTCACTTACACCATAATCATCAAGGAGAGAAGCTAATTTCCAGTTGAAACTAATTTTCAGGAAGAATGGTGTCATCGAGATGTCTTTATGTCTTGCAGATAATCAAACTTGTTTTGCTGATCCATGAAGGACAAGTTTATTACATGAAGTGGAATTGGTCGTAAAATGCATGGGTAGTCTCACGTGGATAGTGATCGATATAAAACAGCACAAGTTGACAAACTTCAAAGGATAACTTGCTAGAAACTGATATATTGTTGATAAGTATGGTGTTTGTTCCATACATTCACAGCTCTTGATCTCATTATATGATCACTTATAACCACAAAAGCTCCATAAAGTCAGATGATACACAAAGGAAACACTAAACATAATCATTATGTCCCATTATGAATCCTTGAAACTGATTCATCTGATATGCTTCAGTACAGATTCAACAAAACTATATAAAGACAGCCATGAAGCTTCTCCGTAGAGATGGACCAAGCAAGGACGGAGATACACCTTGTCACAAAAATATGCTATTGCTGAAAACCTAGTTGCATACTTAATTACAAAATGTTATAAAGTAGTTAATTTGAGCTGAACTGAGGTTTACAGGAATTCTGTTTAATATTTGAATATTAACCTCCATCAAAGGTTTGCGAATTGAGATATTATTCTGAGAATCCAGATTAAAATGAAACAGTAAGTGTTATTCCCATGAAAAATTAATATGATATTTGCATACTCGTGATAGAAGAGCTGAATTGGGGTCGATACTACCAATTAGCTGCTGTGAATCTATTTACACAAAGTTCAACCAACAAATGAAACAGGGAACATAACTACCGGTAAGTTGAACTGGAGACAGTATTGAATCTTCTATATGTGTTCTATTCAATGTCATAACTGTAAAATGTGCTTTCGTTCCGTCTATCTTTTAATCATATCCATGTTTCCCTTTAACTGGCACATATGTCAAAGAATTTCTAATAAATACAAAATGTTTGGAATCATGCAAGGGACTTGACTCGAAAAAGTACAAGATTTTGTACTATTGAAGATGATGGTATCCCTAAGATAACAATGTTACATTTACTTTTTATGTATTTATGCAAGAAAACTGAACAGTCATAATAAGGGTTGAATGTTTATAAAGCTGGCTAGTATATGTTGATAACCTGAACTACCTCCATCTCCATCAAGTAACAATGTTACAGTAGTAGTTACCTGAAAACAGAGTGCATGCAAATTGCTAGTTCTTCTACACCAGTGGCCATAGCTTTCACAAAGGCTGTCAAATGATCTTAACTTTCAGTTGGATTAACTTGTGGTCAAATCAGGAGATCAGGCATCAGATGATGGACTTTTCATATGCAACGAGGGAGTGAGAAGGGATATGATATCAATCTCTTAACGACAAGTCGATTAGATATAGTGTTCATACCAGCAATGGCCTGTGATGGTTATTGCCAAATGGACAATCAACTTCAAGCATAAATTCATAAAAAGCCCATATTTCTTTTCCTATGTTTCCCAATTTCACAGCATGGATAATAAGGATCATGGCTTATTACAAATGGACGACCAGATATGAAAGATTGTCAAGATTACTCAGCCAAAAAGAAAACTGTTGACATGCAATTGATTATTATTGTATGTCTTAAAGATTGATGATTCTTCATTAAATTGCACAGAGTAACCAAATTATAATTTGAAAATGTATAAACCTGGAAAATTCACAAAATGTCATCAATAGATCTTCAATTGTTTTTATTTTAACATAAACTGAGCAACATGAACCAAATTCACATTGCAATTGGTAATTGTGTGTAACCTCGGCAAGGACAATCTCTTATAATATGCATGTACACCCATTAGGATTTATTGGTTAATACAACACTATGGGCTGTAATCGGCTAGTTTTTAAGTTGGAATGATGTAATAGCGAAAAAAGCAAGGTCTTTAAAGGGCATTTAGAAGTGGCATACATACAGCCATACAAGATTTTCTGGATAACAACTTCTTTGATGTGAAAATACTGTATTGCAATTACTTCTTAATTTTTGCAACAACGAAAACCTGTCTGTGTTGAAATGAAAAAAGAAATTGCTAATTACATATTTCATTCCATTCTTGTTAGATTTTATTTTAGTACATCCATTTAGTTAAGTTGACAAGTTATCGGATCATTGAGAGATAGATGGCAAACTTCATCTGAGACTGTGAATCAAAATCTACAAGGGAGGAAAAAGCAAATAAGTTCATTTTTTATCAATAAGAAAGAATTACATAAAAGATTTTACTTTATATAATGGCACCTCAGGAAGAAAATTTGAAGTTTAAAAACAGTTTTAAAAAATAACATCATAACTTAAAACAACAATTAACAAAACCATAAATCATCTTAACGATAAACAATGTGCACCAACATCACTCAGATTAAACCTAGAATTACAGTCAACCTCAAGCAATGAAAAACATTTGAATTAAAACCACTTCATAACTTCCTGAAAACTCGACCTGGCTTACAATGTCCCATGATTCATCTCAATTCAATTTATTTTAGCTTGCAACTAGCTGGGAGCATGAACCAGAAACCATTGCATTCCATCTCACTGATTACTGCGAACTACATGACCTTTACAATCATAAAAACTTGCAAAACTATCCCAACAATTGCACAGAATGACCCAAAAATCATGAATTGCAGGACAGAGAGATTCTGAAGGTAATTTCCATGCAAGGTCAACTGAAATGGACTACTAATGCTTCAGGAAGTATGTTCTGGTGAACCTAATGTCAAACAATGTCCATTTCACATCGATCAGGCCTTTGAATTCATAGTCTACATTCATATGTAATGACATTGTTGCATGCTAGTTTTAATATATTGCATGTCAGCATCAAATCAACTCACATGTACAAAACGCTTTCCCATCTCTTGCTTTCAGAAAAAATGAAATGATTTGTGTATTTTTTTCATTACTGAAAAACTAAACAGCATTTGATCAGACAAAATCTTCAGGATCAATGGTAGCTGGGAGAAATGATTAAATCAAAAAGATCTTTGATAGAGGGAAGGTAAATACAGCCAATAGAATTAACTCAGGTCTCTGGTGAACTTATATATTTAATACTTTATATTGAAAACCACTTGATTGCTTTATTTGTCTATTCATGCACAGATAAAAGAAATATTTCAATGAGTGAAGCTATGTGATTGATTTACACTTAACTCTATCCATTAGATCAGATTGATGCTTTTCACTTAGACAGTGGCATGATTTTCCAATAATTGGAAATAATCATCACAATCTTTAATGACAATAAAAATTCTCTAACTGAAATTTGATGATGCTTAAATTCTAACTATTTATCACACTGACAAGATAATTGGTGTCTGTAAATTACTAACAGTTCAAATCATAATCTATCTATTTTGTGACTTTGATTTACTTTCCTTGTAAATGTTGATGCCTAAATGTCTTACTATCTGACAAGCCAGTATGGTACATACTTTACTGTGATATATTTCAAGAATAATATTGTCATCCAATAATTTTAATACCAATGCTTCAATTTAGAAGATTCAGGAATCCTTAAGTGAATAAATGTTAGGAATAAAAGGGTGCTTGTTCCTACAAACATATTTTCCGAAAGGAATAACAGTTTATGAATATTTCAGTTTACTATGCATCATCTGAAATTCAAATTAAATCAACTCTTTCGTGTGCCATTTTCCTGTCAAATTACAGAAAAAGCTCAACACTTTATATTCAAATATCATAGTAAAGTAAGACACAGCAGGATATGCTGATTTCATGCCATTCAAAAATACTTTTTCTGAGAAAACTTGAAACCAAATTGATTGTTAAATTAATAACATTTCATTCTTTCTTCAACTGTTCAATGATTATTATTCAGGCAACTACAAATCATAACATGTCCAAACATTCATATGACAGACACATTACAGAACATTTCATGTCAATGGTTTTTCCTTTGAAATGTTAAGTGAGCTTAAGTGAGCCATGATTCTCATTTGAAAATGTGAATTTATTATTCAATTGAAAAGCTCTACAACTGAGTACTGCATGTCTTCAGGAGTCATACAACCAGATAAAGAAGCTTGATGTCATATTTTACTTTCTGTGACTTCAATAAAAAATTATAATAACTAGATGAGCATTTGCGGGACACCGCAAAAGCAGAGCAGCCCCGAAACTTTGGGTCTCGCCTTTCCCTGTTCTGCCTTCTCGTCAGCATCAATAAAATGGGAATTATTTTTAAAATTTTTTTTTCATTGTTCAAGTTATTCTTACAAGTTGAATCATCACTGGGGTCACTTTTCACAAGTTTGTTCTTAAAACCTATTTCTGATTTCAAAATTGGACCAAATAATTAACATGACCTTAACCTTTGACCTTCAAGGTCACACCATCAATGATTACTTTTCATTGTGTATAACAATCATGCAATGACTCAAAGTGTTCATAGTTAACCCTTACGTTGCGTATATATATTTTACCATTTTTAGCCCCTGTGGCAGAATTTACAGGCTCGCAGCTCGCAGCAGTAGTTTGAGCTTAGGCACTAACGAGCTCTGCTGGCGGAATTTCCAGGCGGCGATTCCGGTACCGTTTTTACGAAATATACCGCATCTACATGGCGAATAAGGACTATATACGGGCGTTCAATACAAATTCAAGTAGCGACACCCGTACACAAATGGCTAATTCACACCCGAAACTTTGAATGAATTTTCTATGATTTTTCGTTTTTATTCTATTACTTTCGAAAGATTGTCTTTAATTCGGGCCTCGTAACATCATAAATACCAAACGAAAAAAATCCATTTATGTACGGAATTGAAGACAAGATGTCTAGCTTCACAATGATATAAAAATTATTAGAATGCAACCTTTGGTTATAATTCTATAGCTATGTAAAGTTTGTCTTTATTTCCACCTATAAAATCGTCAATACTTACAACATGTATGCGGCATTGCAAACGGTCGTTCATCGCACTTTTCCAAGAAATCATAATCTCGAACCAGTTGACAAATAAGCACATGTCAACCCAAATATGGTTATGTTGTTTGACTTTTCAAATAAACGCTAACCTCGAACCATAACTGATGAAAATATGTTGATTAGTTTGTGTGCCGTTTTGTTTCACATGCCTCTCAGAAAGGTAAAATTGTATCTTTATTCCTGTGAATAAATCTGCGCATTTTATATAGAATAAAAGATTATTCTTTTCGGTTTATTGTGATATAAAAATTATGAAAATGCATTCAGTATTTTAGCCGTGATAAATGTGATAAATCGCCGATTGTTTCAAAATTTATGAAGTGTAAACATGACCTTTTTCACGGCGCTTGCTGTGTCTTTATTATTTTTTTGAGATTTTCTAATTTTATATGGGAATGTAGTCCATTGTTTCCCCTTTATTTTGCCGTATTGTTTTTTGAAAACAAACAATTCGCTCACATGATATGAAGTGCGGGAGTAAGGCGATTTGCCGATTTTTTCCCCGTCTCGCTAGATGCGAGGCAGATAAGCAGGTACGGGCGAGACAAACCCGAGGCAATAAAAACACGTGGGTGAAAATAGCCCCAAGCGAAATAAGGCTTCGGAGCGGAGCACGACACAATTGGCCTTTTGTAAAGCTAACTATCGATGCGTTACGGGTCAACAATGCACACGCAATTTGGTGTGAATTTTACTTGATATTTCGACCGGACATTCACACAGACTCGTTATCGTGGCTATCTGCGAGATGTATGTAAACAAGTTTTCATGTGGGGATATACGGACACACTTCGTCTCGCATTTCGCCTGGGGGGCAAATATAATTATTACTGACCCGGTAAATGCACTAAGTCCAACGTACGGGTCTCGCCAAGGGTTCTAACATTTTTCTCTATGAGCCTCCCGGATAATTACGGGACCCGCAAGTTAAGGGTTAACATAAGGCATATTCACAAAAGCATGCTTAAGCTGTGACCTCACTGTGACCTTGACCGTTGACAGATTTTAGCGAAAACGTTTTCAAATCTTGGTCTTTCTCCATAGTTGATATATACCAAATAAGAGCCTGACAGCCCAAAAAATATTTGAAGTTATCGTGTTTACAAGGATTGTTGTAGTGATTTCAGAACTCATGACCTTGACCTTTGACCTTGAATGTGAACATCTCGCTGTGACCTTGACCTTTGACGGATGTTAGCGAAAAACTTTTCAAATTTTGGTCTTTGTCCATAGTTAACCCTTAAGTTGCTTATTTCTATTTTAGCCCCTGTGGCGGAATTTACAGACCCTCCAGCTCCAGCAGTATTTTGGCTTAGGCACCAATTAACTCTGCTGGCGGAATTTCCAGGCAGTGTTTCCGGTACCATTTTTACGAAATATACCGCATCAACATGGTGAATACAGACTATATACAAATACAAATTCAAGTCGTGGAACCCATACACAAATGGTTAATTCAAACCCGCGACTTTGAATGAATTTTCTACGATTTTACTAATGCAATTTATATATGGACTTGAAGACCAGATGTTTGTCTTTACAATGATATAAAAATTATTAGAATGCGACCTTTGGTTATAATTCTATTGTCATCTAAAGTTTGTCTTTATATATATATCTTTTATATGTACTTGTAGACAATTTATTCCTCTTTACAATGACATAAAATTATTAGAATATGACCTATGGTTCAGAAAATATAACCAACGAAAGGAGAGTGACGCACACAAAGTTACTGGCACCGCTTGGTCCCCCCGGGACTGGGCTAATTACAGTACCGTTACCTCCTTGAGGGTACCAGAGCCGAGCACGCGTGGAACTAATGAGTACTAATGAGCACTGCATACACTTATCACCACGGCGAACGCAATACATGTTGCGCGGTGTAAAGTTTGTCTTTTTTTCCAGCTTTATAAAATCATCAATCCTTTGCGTGCGCATGCGAAACACGTATGTTTTTGAAGACAATTTATTCCTCTTTACAATGATACAAAAATTATTGGAATACGTCAAATGATTCACAATATATGGAGAGCTTAAGGAAGGCACCCCCAGTACTTAAAGAATTGATTTTTGAAAAACTAAATTTTTGCGACACCTGGCGCATCACTTGCCGCATGTTTTTTTTTTCATATACAAATGATACAGGGAATTAAAGACAATTTATTTCTCTTTACGATGATGTAAAAGAAAAAAATGTGCAACTTAATTTGGAAGATATAGCGTGCAAAAAGAAGGTATCCTCGGTACTTTGAGGCAATTTTTTGAGTATCGCGCATCTTAAGGCACGTGCTGTAACTTTAGTTTTTCGTGCGCATGTGTAAATTTTATATGGAATCAAAGCCAAATCTTTCCTCTTTACCCCATGTAAGTTTTATGAAAATCGGCCACCCATTTCAGCATTTATGGGTGGTGTTTATGATGACGTTCTGGCTGAACTTCGAATGAAAGCTCGCATTCACTTTCTCTGTCTCTTTGACAAAATAACAAATATTTTATTTGCAATGACATATATCACAATAAAATTACATTGCATTTATGTACAAACATACACACATATTTACCTGCGGTAGTGCACAGAACAGCTGTAGGGACCTAACAAGGTCTGTATATAATGTCCATACTTCGGCTCTCATTACTTTCAATTTTCCACTTCTTCATTTCTTTCTTTGACTGCGGCAGTGATGGAAGCCCTGGTGTAGTCAGTGGCGTTGTGTTACAGTTTGAAGCATGGTGCGGCACACAGAGCAACATTACAATCTGTACATTCATAAGAAGACTCTCTGCCTACTCGTTTTCTCTTCCTTGCTGGCGCATTGCCTTCTTCTGTTTTGCGAGGACCGCACGTTTTACCTTAGAGCATACCACACACATCCTTGTGATATTTTTCTTATTTCAGACCGGCGAATCTTCGTCGGAAAGTGACGTCCATGAAGACGAATGACATTCTCGTCGCTCATGCTAGGCCGACCACAAGGACGTCTGCACAGCGATGGCTCTTGTTCCCTGTCCGCAGATGTTACTATATGTTCCCACAAGTTTATGTACAGATTTGTGGACGAATAATAGTTGTTCATAAAGATGTGATGCCCCTGTCCAACGTAGTCGTTCACCAAGTCCATGACTACATCATAAGTTTTGCCACCTTCAGAAACCGGTTCATTCGTTTTTCCAGTGTAGAGTTTGAACATGCAAACGTAACCATTGTGCGAGTCACGCAACATGAAAGCCTTTATCCCATACTTCTTAGGCTTGTCAGGAAGATAATCTTTGAAAGATAAGTTGCCTTTCCAGGGCACCATGCCCTCGTCGACTGAAATGTTTTGCTGCGGTTTATACACTCTTGAAAAACGGTGAACTATCCGGTTATACAAGTGTCCCAGTTCGTTTATTGGTGAAAAGTTTGGGGTGTTGCGACCCGGCATCTTCTTGTTGTCAGACGAATGTAGGTAGGTGATAAGAAGCCAAAACCTGTCTCGGGGCATTCACTTGGCGAAGAAAGGCGTTGAGGTAACGTCATTTGTTGACCAGTACTCAGCAAAGTTTCTCTGCACATCTAATGACATGGCTATTGTCATGGCTACAAATACCTTCATCTCTTCTGCATTTGTGTCTTTCTACAGTTGCATTCTTGAACGAGGTCTTGGAATTTTGTCTTCAGTTGCTTGTTTGAAATATCTATTGGTTTCCGTTGCCATATCCTGATAGTCATCTTCATGTAAAAACAAATCGAAAAAGTCAATAGGTTGAGGGTTCTCAGGAAGTTCTATGATCTGGCGCAACCCAGTTTGACCAGTGAAAGGCAAATTTACACGTGGCTGCGGACCATCCACCCACTCATCAAACATCTGTGTATCATCTTGATTATATTTTGGTATGTCGGCAAACTCCTCCTCAAAACCACTAAAGTATTCTTCGGTGAAATTACCGGCGGTTAGAATGTTTCTGGCAATCTCTGTCTCTATATCAATCAGACCATCTGTGACTGTTCCATTGTCACTCCCGTCACCATGTTCAGTATATATGACAGTGTCCCGATCATATGCATCATCACTGTCTAAATCACTGCGTCCACGCAGCATCCTTCAAGCTGCAAATTATTGAAAATGCGTTAAATGTATGCAAGATATAACGTGATTAGACACAGTAACATACAGAGATAATGAATGTAAGCTTCATGGACGTTCATTTGCCAGTTTCAGAAACTCCTGGAGAATCTAGGACGACCGCGCCGCAAGCGCCGACGGCTTCTGACATCGCCGACGCATATGTCAAACGGACCATTTTCTGATTTCCTTGGCGATGTGTAGCACTGGCCGCGAGGGGCGGAAAATATACTACTACATCAGGGAAGCTCGGGTTGTCAGTTGCCGAATGACTTCTCTTTTCGAGAAGCAGAGCATCCACGGAGCAGTCTCTTGAGGCGGAGCCTGGACCCATGGGAACATGCTCCCGTGCTCTCTGGGAATTTGCGGACCCCGGATTCAACACGGGACAGGTTTCCCATGTTTTCTTTTGAGAACGAGAGGCTCCAAGGAACAATCCTGTGGGACGAAGCCCGGATTCTATTGGGAATGGGTTCCCATGCCCTCTTGACATGTATAGCAGAAACCTTGGTACGTCGGATTGACACGAACCTTATTTTCAAAGTAAAAAAAAAATTAATTTGTACAAAAAGGTTGGGGTGAGGCGACCAAAAGCGGAAGGATCTGCGGCCCTCCCGGTAGACATTTATAGTTTGGGGTCGGTCCCGAAGATGACGGACAACGCCCACGAGAATTTTTTCCCATTATGTCATGGCGAATCCCGTCAGAAATTCACCTGCTCACGAAAAAACTAATACCTAAAAAAGTAATTGCGATACAAAAAAACTTTGGTAATAAAAGTGGTGAGGAATCAAATTCTCCATCTGCTCAGTTCAGTCTGCTTCACTTATAAATAATTGTTCAAATCTTATTGACTGAAACCTCTTTTATTCAATAATGTAAAAAATAAAATAATAAATTCAATTCAATTTTTATATAGGAATAAAGGCCATTCTTTCCTCTTTATTTTGGCATTAAAAAAATTGTGCGGGAGAAGGGTAGCTTATCGCAATATGTTCCCATAATAAGAGACTATATGGTCATGTGGCGGGACACAAGACAGATAAGCATGTAAGGTCCTATCTCACCCCTATAGCATACAAGTTATCGTGTTTACAAGGATCTTTTTTAGCGATTTCAGAACTCATGACGTTGACCTTTGACCTTGAATGTGAACAGGTCAAAAAAAATCCCCAGGGGTATAAGTAAGAAGTTATGTATATGAGTTCTCAAAACCTTTTAGGAATAAGATGTGTTTGTTAAACATGGATGCCCCCGGATATACCAAAGTTATGGCCAAGGTTAAAGTTTTCTGAAGATGTCTACTGCGGCAAGGTCAAATATGATGACCTCATCTGAAAGGTCTCATCACAAGGTATGCACATGCCAAGTATGAAAGCCCTAGCTCTGAGCAATCTAAAGTTATGGCCAAGTTTTAAGTTTACTGAAGATGTCCACTGCGGCACGGTCAAGGTCCCAAGGTCAAATATGATGACCTCATCTGAAGGTCTCATCACAAGGTATGCACATGCCAAGTATGAAAGCCGTAGCTCTGAGCAATCCAAAGTTATGGCCAAGGTTAAAGTTTTTGTGGACAAACATACAGACAGACAGACAGACGGACAGGTGAAAAACAATATACCCCCGGAATCTCCGATTCGGGGGCATAAAAAAGTTATAGCCAATACAAAATGTGGCAGCGACTGAAACTGCACAAAAACTGGGCTGCTAAATCTACCATGAGTCATGTTAAAGAAGAACTTCAAACTTACTGCTTTTACCCAAATGGTAGGTACTGATTTTCAAACAGTTGTAACATATAGTGGGGAAGAAGCAACAACCTTCATGATTCCTGAGACTCAACTCTTCTGAGGGGTTTCATTGCTTTGGGTGGTTTCCATACCGTTGTTTGGTGTTCACTTTAACTGGTTTATTCACTAATAAATTGAAGCAGTTTATGGTTGTCTTAGTTCAATAAGACCTGGCGCCACTTTCTAATTGGTTTCTCAATGCAATCGGAGAACATCTTTGATATTTGCTTCATCCTAGAACAGTTTCCTACGTTGGTCTATAAAAAAAACTCATATGAAAAAAGCCTAACATAAATTGTCTCTAAGCAAATTATTTTCAAGCAGTTAAGGGAAATTGTGAGTATATTAGGCTAAAGACTTATTGATTCATCCCAGGACAGGAGCCGTTTTATGTTAAAAATCAATAGATTTGGTGCAATACTTTAAGCCTGGCTCCCTCTTCTCATAATTCACATTACACTTATAGATCTGAGCAGGACTCCACCTATATCATCCCCTGCAAGTTAAACATGGTGTCACAACCCGCACAGCCATAAATTAGTTCAATATTGACAGAATCTAGACAATTAACACTCTTTGCACATTACACACTCACTTAGAGGCAAAAACCTAAGTCTCCAAGATTCCAGATTTCAGACAAAATTCTTTGAAAATCATTGAAAGACTTTGGGGCAAAATATGCAGCATAAGCAGATCATGAAGAAATGAATGTAAGTATATGTACTTGTACTTACTGTCATATGAATCCTTTTTGTATCATTGTCTTTATAACAGTGAAATGAGACGAATAGAAACTGAATTGTTTGATAAGGTTATGACTAATTGGGCTGTTGTGTCAACTTCCACTGCTCACAGAACTGTAGATTAGGTATGGTTTAAACATATTTTATTCATGTAATGAATTGGGATTGGTGAACAAGCTTAGGTATGAAATATAAGGTCAAAGTATTAAGTATCCAGTTCAAACACATACATTTACTATACTATTTCAAATGGGGCTTAATTTCATGAATATGTATATCATTTTGAAATAACCTAAACTATTTAAATGACAACCCATGGGGGAAAAGGCATAAGCAGTCCCCAAATATGTCTGTTTAATTGAGCTAGTGATAGTTTCGTCAACTTTATCTTGATAAAAAGAAAAAGAAGTAGTAATGTGAACATTCACCTTAATGTATTAATGATAATAAGAGATGATTTGGAACATGAAAGAGAGAAATTCAATTGATGAATTATATTAGCTTGTTATTTGATTGACCAATTATAAAACAATGAAATGCTGAACTGACAAAAACAATCACTCGGCTACCCTCAATCAAAAATTAGTTCTTCTTTCTCCATTTCTCTTGATTAAAATGAAAACTCGAATCTTTCAAGTTAAAAGTTCAGCTGCATCTCCATCATGGCATTTAAGTAAAGTAAAATTTGTAGAGACAGTAGTCTTTCAAGTCTTGATTCAATGGCTTAAAGTAAGTGAACATGCAGACCATGTCAAGACCCAAGGAGTCACTTGTCTTTGATCATCAGAAAATGGTAATGGATTTCAGAGTAATCATTTACACATATATAACAGCAGAGGTAGATGAAATGCAAGACGATGACAGTCACTGATCTTAAAGTACTCTACAAGAAAGGTAGGATGTTATTTTAGAACGTATTTCATGTCTGGTTGGGTGGAAGTGGCCTACAAGTGATTTTAAAATGCACTATAGACATGCTCATCAATATACCTATCATGTACATTAAATGACCCCAAAACATTGCTGTAAAATACAAATGAAATAAAATGGGGGAAAATATGATTACGTAAATTGACTGTTGTTTAAAGAGACTAATGAAACATATCAATTTCTCTTCTTTCATAATTTGAAAGAAAAACAAACTTTCACCATTTAATTCAAAAGTCAAACTGTAAGCCAAAAGTCAGTCTGAACTTTGTACTCAATTGACACCCTGATTTTATACAGATCCATGCAATTTCCTCATTCCTAATAATTACAATTGCCCAGAATTTAAATCTTTCATATTAACAAAATACTAAACATAAACAATTTGAATTACTCAGAATTGCTGTCTAAACCTCTCTGACAAATTGCTGGCACAGCAACTTTGTCAGCAGTAGAGAACTGTTCTACAAGCAGTAAGGTTTGGGTGCAATGCTACATTGAATTTCAGCATAGTACCACCTATGGTTTGCTATTTCCAGCTGCGCTCACAGGTATCACCACAATGCATAACCACATGGCCTTGCAGGCTTTTTCCCTGCCACTAGTAGCCGTGATAAAAGTGAAATACTCTTAAAAGCGGTGTTAAAACCCCAAATCAACACACCCAACTCAAATCATTTCAAAGTATGTCTGAATCAATTTTCTGTACTTGAACAAATGAAGTGAAAAGGAAAAAAAACAAGCAGGCAGAGTCTACTATATCCCCCGCCAAGTGGAAAAAGTTGTAAATATATTGAACAATGATTATTTAGCTTTATGCTATAATAAATCCTTAATCACTAATTAGTAATACATTCATGCTACAGAAGAAAACATACTTCCCACAATGTGTTACTCTCTGTCTAACAATATTCAAGTTCTGTTCTGGAAGTGAAATTGTAAAAAGCCTTTCGAGATTTGCTCAAAACAAAATGTTAAGTTGTGTTTCCATGGAAACGGATAATAAACAAAATCCAAAGAAGTCGAAAACCCCAAAAGGCACATCTACACATGACGACCATTCCATTTATCGAGTTTCATTGAGCCATGCCTTACGGTTATTGAGTTCTGGTCTGAAACGACGGGCCGACGTCATTTCAATATACCCCGACAACTTGGTTGTGGCAGGGGATAACAAGTGACCTTGACTGCAAGATACTTCTTCAATTGGTTTGGTACATACACCTCGAAGATTGACCTTTTGCTTCCAGGCAGACCATGGCAATAGCCCTCAACATCAAGAAAACCTTTATGTCAAAGATTCCTTTTCCAACATAACCAGTATTGGTGCGATATTATCCGTCATAAGACTTTCAGATACACATCAGTACATATAGTTCAATGATAAACGTAGGTTGTGACATTTTATGTGTAATGATTTGTAATGTAATGCCATGTTGTATCCTATAACTATTTTAAAACTTTAATGCAATGCATCAATCTGGTATAATGTGTCCATTTTGAATTATTTACACCAGGAATTAAACTAGAACTATGCTAATCTAATCATTTAGTCATCACATTGTTGGCAGTATGGAAGGTATCTGAGCAAGAATTACCATCAGAATAGCAGGAAGCCCTTCCTTCATACTTTAAGTTGATTGTCAGCATAACATTATTATAAATTCTACAGTGAATGAAAACTCTTGATAAATAGACCTGACATTAATTTTACTTTTGAATCTATCACCAAATAGCATCAGAATTTTTCTTTTCTTCTCATTTCTTGAGTAACCATTATGCTATATTTCAACTGTGAAAAAACACATAAACATTTGGAATGCATTAACACGACCATTGGATACCCAATATCATTAAATTAGTACCATCAAATATTTCATTAGCAGTATATACTTCTATCTAAATGTGATATTGTACATGCTTTGATATTGCAAAATATATGAACAATTTTATCAGAAGATTACGTCTCACTAAAGTCAAATCTTCCCATGTTACCCCTGTTACAATTGAATAGTTTTCTTTTTCAAATGATAGATAACCCTGACATGTAGAAATCAAATTAAGTTCTCTCATCTGAGATTTTGTCTTAAACTGAGCTTTCGGTTTGTTCTGATAACCAGAGAAGAGCGGAGTTCCTTCACCTGTAGTGGTCAGCACAAACAATTGTCTACAAGGCAGCAGGCAGTGGAGAATACACGACAATTTCTGTTGTGTAGAAGGACAGTAACCTGCTTCACAATTTGTCACTGCTGGGGTGTATTTGAGAAACAATGTAAGTCAGGTATAAGTGAATTGCAGTGGTACATTCAAGATGGACATTTGTGCCATACTATATACACAAGTACTGCAGGAAGGTGATTCAGAAAGTGGGGAGAGAATGTTCATTTACAGAAAAACAATGCAATGGTTTAGCAACACTGAGCCAACATTCTGGGACAGTATTAACTCATGATGTACATGCTAATAAGGTTAGGTGAGGTGAGTTAGGGTTTAACGCCGCTTTCAAGAGTATTTCACTTATATCACGGCTGCTAGTATTACGGCAGGGAGAAAGCCCGCAACGCCATGTGGCTATGCATTGCGGTGAAACCTGCGAGCAACGGCTGGAACTAGCGAACCATGGGTGGTACTGCACTGAAATTCAGTGTAGCATTGCACCCAAACCTGACTGCGTGTAGAACAGTTCTCTACTGCAGACAAAGTTGCCGTGCCCCTGGCGGGATTCGAACCCCGGACCTCTTGATCCGAAGCCGAACGCACATGCTAATAACATGACATATTTAATTGTCAGAATTTATGAGTGCCAAATCACAACATTTTGATTAAATAAATAAATCTTGACTGGCCACCGGCTACATGCAGGATATCCCATAATTTCAAATATTCATATTCAGATGAATGATATACTATCGTTATATTAAATAATAGTCTTCATCTTATTCGTCACCAAGAGAGAGTAATTAACACCAACAGAAATCACTTTTTTATAGAGCACAAGAGATCAAAATCTTACACATCAATTACAAATTTCCAACAAAGTTTCAGCAACATTGCTCAAACAAGGATACAACGAACAAAGGGACAGGACATTCAGATTCTCTCAATGATCTGTTATGCACTATTGGAGATCAGATTTAAACACATTATGATTCACTCATATAAGTTTCAGCTTCATTACACAAACAAAAGATACTCATCACAACTGATAAGACTACAACTCACGGATGAGCATGACATGTCAAAAGTCTGTTTGGCAGGCAGCCAAGTGGGTAGTAAGTCTCATAAATCACGCTCTCAGCGTCTCTGATTCAATGTTTTTTCATCAATCCACAGTGTAACAGGTACTATCCTCTAACTGACACATTTTCCTTTCATCTGCATCACTTCCAACTTATCTTGCTGGAAAAATAATTTCTACTCAATCTTACAGAGCAATTTCTATCAGACATCAATTGATACACTCATCAAATCAACTATTTCAAGTGCACCCTTGGGAGAGACATAGGTATTTGGCCAGCTAGTACAGAGAAATTCATTTCTCCTCACTGTCTCATCTTGCTGCTTCAGCAATTCAATAATACAATATTCAAGCCAAAAATAACAAAAGCTAGAAAATATTGTCTAGAGAAACATACTCAAGTGGCTTACCTTAATCTTGAAGCAGACAAGTATTCCAATGTATAAACAGCATATTTCCCTGAAACAGAAAAACACTGGTTAGGCTAGCAGACTCAGAACTTGCATTGGGCATGTACACTTGCAGACCTACACGTTATCTCACTGTTATAACAAGCTATAAACACGGGATATATTTCACTTATCAGTGATGTGGATAGACGCCTAGAAATGATTCACGACTCTACTTCCTTAAACTTTAACAGTCTTCTTACAGTCTTGAATTTGTGCTACAATGGCCACACAATAAGTCAATTATTTATGCATCACACCACTGCCGCAGCCCATGATGCCAGTCATCCCCAAATGAAAGACAACTGATTACATCCTGCTCTAAATTTATCCATGGGAGAATTAATATGAAACGTACAATGACGTATTTGAAATAAACAAGAGGAAAGACAGAGAGTAATTCATCTATGATGATATGAATCTGATATTGACATTGTATGTTACATGGTGCGCTGAAGATAAAGAGGGAATCAGAGCCTGCTTCACCCATGAAATCATCATATGTTTACATAAGGTATTACAGATAACTGACTCAGTAGCTTTTGGAACACTAACTGATGAGAACGTCCACGATGGGAGCATGTATCTTCTGATTGGTAATTTCAATGTAGGCACAGACAACAGGTTAAAGAGAAAATGGTGATTCATTGAAACTGTATTCAACCACCTAATTCTGATCTTTGATCTGTTGACTTGGTTTGGCATGAATCATAGTGCTGGGATTGCAAAACTCCTTGTTTTTTTTACATGTAAACACTGATGTCATTGTAAGACTAACTTAACTTGGCAGTTAACGTCAGTGAGGTATTCCACAGAGACATAAAATAGACTAATAAAACCATCATTATCAAATAGAACGAGCCATTGGCTCTGTAGCTCATCATCTCTTATATACAATAGTTAAGGTAAAATGAACAAGCAGACAGAGTCGGCCATATCCCCCGCCATGTAGGAATTTTGAATATATTTATGCATTTTGAATATAAAATGTATTTACTTTCTACATAGCAAAAGGCACATCTAGACTACTTGGTTGATACCTGTACAAAGTTTCAGCAAAATATATTGAATAGTTTTGAAGTTTGAGGCCGGAGTATAGTTTTCCCTCTTCTTGGTTCTAAGTCCGGACTGTTTGCATTCGTAAAAAAATATTCTCAAATTTCTATATAGCAAAAGGCACATCTAGACCACTTGGTTGATACCTGTACAAAGTTTCAGCAAAATATATTGAATAGTTTTTAAGTTTGAGGCCGGAATGGAAAAGCCCGGATGCACAGACGGACAGACAGACGGACGGAGCTCATTTCTATATCCCCCGCCAACTTCGTTGTGGCGGGGGATAATAAAAAGAAAATATTTCAGAAGCATTTATCAAAGGTTTTACAATCTACAGTTTGTGTTGACCAAATATCAACTAACAATGACCAAGGAGTATGCACATAATATTACAGCTTGCCTGAGCATTTGGTCCTGGAGAAGAAGATGAAAATACAATTTTATTGTGTGACTCTAGTGGCCCTTAAAATGGGTAAACTATTCAACAAATCTTGATTTGATGATTCCCATTGGCAAAACTATGTGCATGAAAGATTTCAGACCTATAGGGCAAGTGGTTCTTGACAGGAGGAGAAGTAAAAAATGCCAAAAGTTTATGGATGGACGCTATGCCATGCAAGTAGTTCGTCGACTTTTGATGAGCCAAAAACGTACTTCTTCTTACACTGAAAGAGTCATTAAACTATTTTGACTAGTGTAGTGAATACTGATTTAAATATCCTGTTATTTAGAAGGAGAAACAAGAATCTTTAATTCCAAAGATGAGAGAGAAAGAGAGAGAGAGAGAGAGAGAGAGAGAGAGAGAGAGAGAGAGAGAGAGAGAGAGAGAGAGAGAGAGAGAGAGAGAGAGAGAGAGAGAGAGAGACAGACAGACAGACAGACAGACAGAGACAGACAGAGACAGACAGACAGACAGACAGAGAGAGAGACAGACAGACAGACAGAGACAGAGAGAGACAGAGAGAGACAGAGAGAAAGAGAGAATCACTTATATCTACTGCAATAGGAAGGAAAGTACTCAATTCTAAAATTACAGATAATTTAATGAAATATGACCTGTACCAATGTGGATTGTACCATACAGAATATAATAAAAAGACTTTCTTTTCATGCTGGAAACACCAATCATATGTACTATGGTTCAAATTACCATTATTACCCATTGTAACCACAGAATAACCAGACATGCAAGTTAGGCACCAAGCGCCAAAATGAAATCCCACCAACGTCATAACAACTGTCTCGCTTGGTGATAAAACTATGGATTCTTATTATTCCAGGAAAGATTAAGAATTGGCAATAGGGCTGTAGAGAAGTACACTCCACTCAGTGTCAGTGATATCAACGACTCATCTGAACCACAAGACCACATCACACTTGGACACCGATGGATCCAATATGCTACAGATGGTCTTGGAGGAGAGTTCTCCACTCTTAGAGGAACAAACAGCAGTGTGAAGTACAGAGTGTTTGAAGAGTGAGAGGACAGGTCCAAGAGGAGTTCAACACTGGGACTACCACTGCTACTCCTCCGAGGTTGTAATCTGCCACAACAGTTTTAATTTGACAACTAGGTCAATTATGTGCACTCCGCTGAGATGCAGTTTGACAAAAACTGTTTGATTTTTGACAGTTGAACCAAAAGGTTATTCCTCACAAAAGAATTTGCATAAACTGGTTTTCTAGAATATTGCTTTCTGTCTGTGGTACCAGTCTGCTGATGTGCACAGTGAAGATGATCATGTTGAATGATAGATGAAAGATTATCATGCAGATAAAAAGTCATAGTTGTTGTGAAAGTATCACAATGAAGACAAACTAAATAATAACGCTGCTCAAGATTATACCGAGATGAAGATTAAGGTTGGGTGTGTTTTTGATGCTGACACAGCAGATATCAAAGATGAATGAAGACATATTAAAATCTATAAGTTTCCTTTGATTCAAGCCAGGCACGTATTTGCATATTCACTACACCTACCGTCAGGTTTACATACATTCATGATAGCTAGAAGAGATAATAATTGCAATCTACTGAAGCTATGACCCTCCCGTCCTGTCTTGACAAGTGCCAGACAGTGTGTATTGGTGTTCCCAATGTGTAACAACTTATAACAAGCACATCAAGTGTTCATGCCTTATATCTGCAATTGTGATAACGAATCAATGGATTGGAGACAAATTTCCATTAAAACAATCTATTATATAATTTCTTCATTTTTTCAATGTTGTAAATATATGTAATACTAACACTCTAACATGAACTCACAAACCTAAACAGAATATAGGAGATCAATACCAATAATTTTGTAGAAATACAAGGTAAAAGTGGATTGTCCAACTTACAATTACAATGAACACATAGGCACAAGATCCTATAAATATACATTTACGTATACCTACCTACCTATATAACATAAAGAAGGTAAGATACTGTCCACCATCTTGGATCCTGCCATGGGACCGGAATGGAAACATGAATCAGTCTACAAATGTTACAAAGCGTATTTAAGTCAGCAAACCAGTTTATCCATTTCTGGATCCTATGTCAGGATCCAAGATGGCGGACAGTGTCTCACCTTCTTTATATGTTATATAGGTGGGTATGTATACATATATATTTAGGGTCTGGCGCCAATGAACGAAAATTAAAAAAAGTTTTTTTAATATTACTACAGGTCTCATAAGATGTTCTGATGTATGCGGACAGTATACCCAATACCATAGTGTTCACCTATCACAGCCCTATACTAAACATGACATTGTCTTCTTGACAACGTGAAATGATGCAACATGTATTGATCTTGAACAGTGTGTGACATATCCACTGATAAAGTTTATTGAGACTATGAAATAAATCACATTTTTAGTTCAAACATAATCAAACCCACCCATCCATAACAACATGCATATTCACAAAAGCACTGAAATATCATTAAATAGCAAGTACTAATTAAATAATACATGGGTAATAAAAATCTTAAACATGCAAATGATTTCATTCAATTAAACAATAAGAAGGGAACTTAGGGACTGTTCAAACGGGTGGACTGATAATGGCCCGAACACATAAAATATGACTGAGTGAACACGAAATGAACAAGAGACAAGAGACAAGAGACTAGGTGAACCGTGACCAGGTGAAACAGGTGGCCTTCACGTGACCTTGTTTCTTGATTAGTTACAGGTCATCCTCCAAGTTATTATCAATAATTAATTACCATCTTTTTTATTTGTTTATGTCAGGAAGCTTTGTCTTGAATCATAACATGATTTTCTTGATTCAACTAAATTCATTTACATAACCTTGACAAAATGTTATTTTTAAATGAGAAATTTGTGTGTACAATACATTATTCATTAGAATTACATGTTAAGAAATATTTATGATTGAAGTAAATTGGAAAGATATTTCTTTGTTTAATCCATTTCTGCATTTCTGACAGACTGTAACCAAATAGATTATCTGCTGAAGATAAGTTTGATAGCACATTGCAATGCATTCAGAATGTCGATTCACATTTTTTATTATCTCTTTATTTTTTGTATTTGTCAGAGAATATACAATGAAACTTTTTTTAACAGAATGCAAACCCGCATTTCAAAAACCTATTTGACAAAGTTCATATTAGTCTGGGGATCAATTACAATAGATTGAAATTTCCTGTACAAACCATAAAATGAGATAAAGGTTTACTCATTTGTCAACAGACAGTTCCCATAAGGATCCTCCTCTTTCTGTTTGTGTTTGCCAGTTCCGGTCATGCAGAACACGATCTGTTGTTAGTGCACATATCACGCTGATCAAACTTCTTTTGAAATCGGCACAAATCCATTGCAGAACGAATTAAAAAACACTTTGAATCTCATTGAAACTTCCTATCTGACAAATAAAGAGACAGCGATGATCTCAAGGGACTATACCAGGACAATTATTTTACAAATGTAGCAAGGGAAGGCAGTTTATCAAAACAAGACAATTTCTATACATTATTGCTGCTTCATCAGATGACATTTTGCAGTCTTTCTAGATACGCTTTTAACTCTTTTAATAAGCAAATTGGATCAACAATACTTAACATGACAATATTTTGTGTCAAACATTTTAATTCAAAATCTCTTGAGTTAAACATTAAAACTTTACAAAGTTTGAAAATTAAAAATACTACAGAATACAATGGAGTTTTAGATAATTGACGGAAACCTTTCACAATTTCTAGAAGTGTTTTACTCCTAAAAACAGTTGTCTCTCCCTTCCCATAATTCACCTCAGAAACAATTTTTGATTACTTTACTACCCTTTAAAAAAAGCAAAGTTCAAATTATTGCAACAGAAACAGAACAAAAATAAATTTAAGAAAGCTGAAACCCCAAAAGGCACATCTATATGATATGGAGAGGCAATATAGCACATTTGGTGAAGAAAGCTCAAGTTTTTTAAGTTATGCTTCAGATTCAAACTGTATGTTCCTATAAAACTACAAAGTACACATTGTTATCATGGAAACAGAAAAACAGTTTGTTAAACAGCTCAAGCCCAAAAAGGTTTATCTACATGATATGGGGAGGGGGTATACAAATTTGGTAAAGATCGGTTTCATAGTTTTTGAGTTATGCTCAGGAAAAGATGGGAACACTGACATCAACCTCAATGAAAAATCAACCAAAAACAATATGTCTCGGAATCCATCAAGGAAGGAAAGATAATTTATTTCTTCCTTTTCTTTTCCATTATTTATGTAAATGAAGCATAATATGCTACAATTAAAAATAATTATATTACAAAACAAAAGATTAAGTTTAATACAAAAGAGGATTCATTATTTTCCAATAAATGTACTAATGATGGAGACAAACATAATTATTACGTCTAGTATCTATAAGTTTTCTTCTGATCAACTGCGCCCACACTTATCACTTATCACTTATCACTTCCCCAATTTCCCTTTGGTCATGACAGAGATTCTACAGAAATTATCTCACTGAATGATTTAAGCAAAAGGAAACTTCTATTTTTGGCCAAATTATCTTCAATAGGTCATTCAGTTCTTGCCAGAGGCAATTTGTTACAGGTGTGAAATTTACTAATTTACTTTCAAGATACCTCCCCTAGTTGAAGTAGAAAAAATACTGCCATGTTCAACCTTTCGAGCCAGAAATGCAACATTCGACACCTGTGAGGACACATGACACTTATCCAGGCCAAGGGACACGTCCTCTCTATGTACAAGTTACCCTAATTAGGAAATCAGATGGACATGGATTGTCACTTGGGAGCAGCATTTCTTCACCTTTCTGACCAGCAAGTCAGCTCCACACAGTGTTTGACTGCGGTGCCCAGTGGGAGTTTAACAAGCAGTAAAGGTCACGATCTTGGTTGTCTAAAAACATAACACCTGGTGAATCACCTTTGCCCTCAGGAAAACTCTGCACACTGTCATGTCTTAGTTATTCTAAACCTTTGATACGCTGTGGGATTAAAGTCATGCATTCATCTTTGATAAGGAGATCAAAAAAAAAATGTTGATTAAGGTAATTATCCTATCATGAAACATTTTTTGTGAAATCATTGTTTTAGGATAATGCGCCATAGAATATTTCCCTTTTTATATTCTTGTCTTACCGTAAATTCCAATCTCTTTGAAAATTCAACTTGCAAGTTGAAAGGGGGGTCTGTTTTTGAGAAACTTAACTTAACTTGATTAACTTTAAGCACTGTTTTAGATAAGAGTACTGTTATCTTTTAAACTGTTGTCTGTGAGACTGTGGTAAATCTTTTTTTTTAAATAGTTTTAGATTCACTCTCTTCCCCCAGTAAAGATCATTTTAAATATATCACTTTCTCTTCCAGAAATGTAACAAAGAAATATCCATCCGATAGAAAGTATTCATTAAGAAATTAAAAAGCAATTGTTCTGATTGAAGATCAAGTCTCTGGGATTCAATTCATCATATATCAGTGTGTCGATCCACATCAAAACATCAATCTGAAACTTTCTGAGGACACTCTACTTACACTGACATCCAACAGAGGACAAAGTTCACACATCAAATATAGATTTTTCCTTCAAGTTCTTTTCAACATCAAAGATTATAACATGGACATTCTTAAAATTTAAATATTTGTGCAAGATAAACTTGTGTTTCCATAGAAACATGATTTTCAAGAACATAAATCATAAACTATTAAGCTAACAAGTGCCCTTTTGATTAAAGTAACACCCCTCCCCAACAGCAATGAGAGCAAGTGTTGATGGTCTTATTTACAGATTCCCTAATGGACTCTTCTGCCCACAGGGGTTTATGTACCAGGAGCTGTTGATATCAAAGTGTTGTGGAGTTGTGGTATTTAACTTGATACTCTTTATGAGCCACCTTATAGCTGCTTCTTGCTGTAAACACTAAGACAGGAACCATGTAATGTCAGAGGTTACCACAACACGGTTTGGGTCTGACATTTATTGTAATCGTTGACTGTGTGGCCCTCAGACCATCTTTATTGTCATAATACAGAAGTCCTTCATCAATTTGAACAGATCAAGATAAAAATCAAATCTGAAATATTGTATGTCAATTCACAAATTATCAATGTTATAAGTCATCAGACATTATTGCTTTTCTTGCTGTATTATTCAAGCAGTTTCAACTTTCTCCTATTCCAGAAAAAGTAATCAAATATGAAAGGCACAGTATTTTACAAAATACTACCCTAGTGCGAAGTGTGCAATACAACAATTGCTCCACATTTTAATTTAGTAATATATGCATCAAATATTTCAAACTGAAATATATATATCAAATTTGCTCTTGGTGCAATGCCACCTTCTGTTTAAGTACCTTTAAGTGACACATTACTAAATTTCAATTTTTACTGATGCTTTTCATTTTGAAAGAAAAAAGATTGGCAATTGTGCAAATTAAATGTAGAAGCAATATATTGAAATAATATCACAGTTTATAGTAGATCTAGATGAGTATGAATATCAAAATAGTTCAATTGTAAAGTATTTTTCAATAATGGGCACAACAAAATTGAAGAGGTGTAGAGTGCACTTAAGAAGGGCACCTGTTCTATCTGCCCTCTTGGATGCATCCCTTAATATGAGGTTAACCAATAAAGAAGATAACATCAATAAATCTTGTCTCCCTCAGATATTACCACTCCAAAAAGACCTTCAAAGATTTGACACCAAATATAGTGCAATTCTAAAATGGACAATTTGGCTTTTCACAACTAATATGCTATATATAACTATTCTAACCATGAGTATCCTGATAATGTTGATATAAGGAGACTTCCATACCACCTTTAAAGCTATACATAACCTTAATAGCAATGTAATATCAAATAATATCTTTAACTCTGCATGCTCACACACTGATGTTTACACAGACAAGTCAACAACATTATTTCTGTTTTCACAACAAGCTTTCAAAATGACCATAATTAGTCTAACTTTGTATGGAAACATCATAGCTGTTAATAAACAGAGCCACAATAAACAGCAAATTACCAGTAGACCAATTTGTCAGTGCTAATGGATCGTGAATACAACCTTCTGCACTGTCCATTGACAAAGACTCATACTTGTCAATTTCAGGCAATAACAATTTTCAGTGAAATTAAATTAATTGCAAAAAAGTATTGATGAAACCGAATCTAATGTTTAACAGAATGTTTTCAGATTAAATGTCTTAAGTTTTGGTGGTACTTAATCTAAAATAACATTTTATACTCATCACTATAATGATAAGAAAAAGTAATTCTATTTCAGTTATGTATCTTTCTATTTCTTAATATGTTGTATTTGTTCTAAAAATATTGGGACTGCTATTTGTAACGTTTCCATTAGTTTCCAACCTCGCAATATTCTCCTCTTACATTAAATATTAAAGTTTTTGTATTTCTTCTGCATTATTAGCAATCTGCACGCTGCCGGGTCCTGGTAGCATTGGTGTCATGCTGTTAGGAACAAAACTTATGAACCAGTTCGAAGAACTAAAAACCAAATCTTAACACATTTAATTTGAAAAAAGTTATGTTTAATTTCGCTCGATTTGATCCATACCTTTTTGCAATTCATTTAATTCCACTTCCACAAAGAATCAGGATATTCTAGAAATATTGGACCAGGCAAACAACAGAAAGAGAGACAGTCAAGCAAATACTGTCCAGAAATTGTCTTAAACTCATTTCACTCAATCAGACATGCCAATTTATCAGAGTTCCTTGGTAATCTACCACATTTCAGGACATTCTACTGACCTAACGAGACCAAGATATTTTCTTCCAAGTTTTTTAAAATCCACAGAGAGAAAATAACAAATAGTGTCAGAATTTAAATGAAATATATGATCAATAGTAATATTGCAGTTCAAAAGAATATCTCAACTAAAAAAGTCTTTGATTGACATTGAGAGTGGAATACAAAAGAAGAGCATGATGTTCATAATTCCTCAACATTTTTTAAGGATGTCCGCTCCTTCCTGTTGAACTTAAAAAATGAAATATGATTAAGTAAAGATTTTTTTCTCATCTTTATTTACTACATGATATTCTCCATCATCTACATTCTTTTAAAAAACATATGAAGTAAAGAAAATGTGACTTTAGAACCTCTAAAAAGTGCTTAAACAGCATAAATGGCCTAAATTTGACTAAAAAGGGGGGTTTTCAGGTACATTTTGTGTCAAAGCTTAAAAAAAACCACACTACCATATATATTTTTTCATCGATTTCGGTAGGGTAACATGAACTTTGTAACATATCAAAAAAGGAAAAAAAGGTTTAATACTAGAAATGTAGTATTTTAAAGTTTTTAGAAGTTTTTTTCTCATTTCCCATAGACTCCCATGTTAAAATTGTACTTCACCCCACTATCTTACAGGCGTCATATCTCCAAAAAAACCAACACTACCCCCTATTTTTTTATGCTGTTTTTCCAACCATATACTTTGATCTTTTAAAAAATAGAAGTTAGAAAAAAAGTTTAATACTATAAATTTGAGGAGCGAACATCCTTAATATGGTTTCTTTGCAATACATTAATGTATAAATGTATCCCATTTTGAGAGCATGTTGCAGACCTAAATATGTATGTGCTATGAATGAACAATAATGATTGTACTCTCATTTTCAAACTCTATCCAGCTATTTGTGTCACAAGCCTCTCTGCAAATTTGGTGGTTATCCTGTCGTGAACAGTTTCTGAGAAAAGCTGTCACCTTTGGAGATACCATGAACAGAGTCTTAAAAACAAAACAAGGGCAACCAGTTCAGAAATTATTATAATCACTTGCCTCTCATTTCAAATTTCATCAAGGTATTTATATCCTTAATCGTCACGTCAAAATTCTCTAAAACTTTCTGAGTCAAGTTGTCCCCACAAACAATACTTAGTATGGTGAAGTCTTGGATGTGTGTAACAAACAATACTTAGTTCAGTGAACTCCTCCTGGATATGTGTGTAACAAACAATACTTACTGTGGTGAAGTCCTGAATATGTGTGTAATGAACAATACTTAGTATGGTAAAGTCTTGGATGTGTGTAACAAACAATACTTAGTATAGTGAACTCCTGGATATGTGTGTAACAAACAATACTTAGTGCAGTGAAGTCCTCAATATGTGTGTGTAATAAACAATACTTAGTATAGTGAACTCCTGGATATGTGTGTAACAAACAATACTTACTATCGTGAAGTCCTGAATGTGTGTGTGTAATGAACAATTGTGAGTCAGTTTTGTACCGTTTAAAAGAGACAATTATCTTGTATTATCTACTTCACATTTGTCTTTAATGAAAACTGTTTTACAATCCAATTAAAAATAAAATAAAATTCTTTATTGCTGCAATGTTCAAATGAAGCAACGTCGCCCCGGGATACTAATCTTCAATATTGACTAAGAACGGACAATAAACATGACAAAACTTTCCTATCAGATTCATGTTTCAAACACATTTTAAAAGCCAGGAGGCATAATATTGGGAATATCACTTACTCATTCAGCTGTCTCACATTGACTTCCTTCACTTGATCTCAGGAAGAGGAAAACACAACAAAAACATCAGGAAATTCAATAATATTTTTCCTGCATCACACATCTTAAACAAATGCAAGGATGATATTTTAGATTTCTTATCAAATATCGTGCACATCTCATCTCGTGAAGTATAAATTCAAAACATTTCATGATTAAGATTATTGAGATTTATATGAATCATCTGACATATTACTTTACCCTAATTACCAGGACCCAGAAGAAAATCACTTAATTTTTAACCTAGATTCCTTCCTTACATATTCATATTCCCATATTAGTATTAAATCAAACCATATAACCTTCATAGTGATAGAGAATCATGGACAACTCAAACAAAGTCACATGACATCACAAGTACGATTTAAACTCAGTTCTCGTCTACAGGATTCCCAGGTTCTATATTGAACATGCAGCCAAGTTGAATATAAATCATGGCAGCCAAGTTGAATATAAATCATGACTCAAGAATCACAAAGTGGAGTGTGACCACACGCCAGAACAAGACTGAATCTACTATAAATATGCTTCTTGTAGGCTCCTGCCTGCAGTGTTGACATCCTGTAGGCAGATTAGTGTCACACTGTGCTAGGTTTCTCTTCAGAAGGAGATGCAACTTATATTCTATTTATTAATACAATTTGACTGAAATATCTCCTTGTTAATTCAATTTTGTGATGAAACTTATTTTTGCTAGTATGCACATAATGATGTGTACTTATACCACAGTGAACTGATATAAAAATGTATATTCAAAGCACTAAATAAATATGGAAATGTATTTTACACGAGGAAAGGAAGAACTTTTATACAGGTTGTAAATTGAAAGGATATATTGATTTGATAATATATGAACATTTTCTGAAGAGGAATATTTGAAATTTTTGTAATGAATCATCATAAAAGTTTTCAATTTTTAACAAATACAACAATAATCCAACAAAAGACATTCTACAAAACCTTTATCAATAACAAAATCCCTTAAAGCATGTAACCTACCTTTCTGTTAATTGTTTTAGCAAAATTCTTCTGGTAAGTTCTTATTCATGACACTAATACAGCACAGGCTGTCATGACCAAAGTGATTGTCTATGAATACTGATCTAACACAGTTAACTACGTAAATGGAAGATAACCGAGCGTAGCACCTGCGTAATATCACTTCTCAATTACAGCCGACACTCTCACTTATTCGACTATTAAATCTAGTGAAAATAGATTCCCTTTTTCAACAAAAATACATATTTTAACATGTGTTAATCGACCGATGCTAATCTCGTGACAAGTGTGCAAGTATAATTGAGATAAAGTTAATCATTGATCTGGTATCTATCATATCTCATTACCCAGAAACACACACCTCCAGCACATATTGTATCCAGCAGGCAGCTATAGCTATTATACATACATAATTAACAGTAATTTCAGGTAAATCAGCGCTATAGGCATATTCTTTTACCATAAATGTTTCAGAAATAAGTATCATCTGACATGATAGCTCTCCAAGTGCTTGACATCAATCACTGAAAACACAGCATTTGATATCTACACATTGGTTGTCAATTACCATCAATCAATCTATGTATAACTAATGCAGCATTGCAGCTCATAATAGGGAAATCAAACGGGGAAAAAAGCTTTAAAATGATCACACTTTTAATAACATGATATATAACTATATATACTGAAACATATTAATAAAAAATATGTACTGGACAAAATAAGTTAGGGATATTTAACTTTTTATGATTGCTCTCACGCCAGTTTGTCAATCAATGAATATATCTGTTTTTCTAATTTCAAAATATACATATATATACAGTCAGGCCTCAATAATCCGAACGATTCCGTTTTTCATCAAAAACGTTCGGATAGTGAAATGTTCGGACTACTGAGTACTGAGGACTACTAAAGAGATTAGTTTGGTTACATCTTCTACCGTTCGGAAACTGCGAGATTCGGATTATTGGAGGCCGGATTATTGCGGCTTGACTGTATATCCCTAACTTTGTTTGTCCAGTATTCGAAACATATATTAGATGAAAGCAGAGAACCTTTTTAAATATTTGAACAGAAGACAACAAAAATAAAATAAAATTTGAATAGGTAATCTTATCTAAGTCCACTTTTAAAATTGTTTACCGGCGATATTAACACTTTACCTGTTGCAGTAAGAACTACTCAACAATCTGAGTGATTAATTTACATGACTCCCCAATGATCAAAAAAGGAAATTACTGAAAAGCTAAATACAGGCTACAGCAAAGGCAGAGACCTGAGAGTCAAGGAAACTGTTACAAATTCCCTTAGGGTAAGAGAGATGAAGAGAGTTACAACTATTAAAACAATAGTGGGTTTTGTTATCTAACAATATTCTTAACTTCATGATATTGAAAATTTTCCTTTTTTTGGAGAGGAAGCAGTTATCAATTCAAAACTATTTAAATATTTTATTTAACTCGATCATATCAAATTGTTGAATTTAATGAAACTCAACAACCTGAATTAAATGATTAAATGATTAAATGATTTGCTGTAAAGTAACGTGTGGGAGAGCATACAATCAGGAAATTGTTACTCTTGCACTTCGGGACAAAAACATCAATCTCAAAGGTCAACTTTGAATAGGACCATTTAACTTGCTCTGTGGTGCTTTTGGATGCATGTGTTGATGCAATTGACCTGAATATTGATGTATTTCTGTTCATTTGCAGTGTCAGAATCTAGTTCATTATTCACATATATAGTGGAATAAGTACTATTGATTCATGCAAATATACACAGGCAACAGAGAAGTCCCATTCCGCGTCAAACAAGCAGGAAGTATAGAGGCAATTGATCCTTGGGGTCTTAATGAAATTGAAGGCAGTTCCATAATACAATGTATTTTCACACAATCATATCACGCCGTTAAAAGTTCTCATAAAAGTTGTACTTGTGCAGAGACACTAAATATAAGTGCGATGTGTGCGTATGCATCATTCATAAGTTCTTTTGGGAAAGAAATGAAACTAGAAAAAATATCATCTGAAATTGCTTTTGGTCAACTTAAATCAATCCTTCAATGATTCATCATAGCGGTGTCACTGTTAGGCCATATACATTCACATTCATGACAAATATTGAATAGTTTTGAATCCTCCAAATATATACTGGAAACCCTCATAAAAATGATAACTAAATTCTTAGAAATGCTCTTTTCTACAAGACTTATTTGATTTGTGCTGAGAAAAGCAAGATTTTCGGGATAAGAACTTCTTACTTGTGAGCATAGACAATGCTTCAGAGTATTTATACTCTTGTACTCCTTCGTCAGGTGGAGTATGACGAACAACTCTATGGTATGTTCACAGTGTAAAAGTTGTTATCTAGAAATTTTGCTTTTTTAGATTTAAATACAACTTATAAATGCCCTTCAAAAGACATGATGTACGCAAAGGTTTCCTTCTCTGCAAAAACAATGAATCTTTTTCTCAACAAATTGCATGATTTTATGTCATATTCATTATGTATGTACACAGAGATTGCAGAAATCATGTTATGATGATAATAAAGTTCACAACAATACAATTACATTCGTGGAAAAGGGAAAGCAAAGGTAAACCAATACCAACACTTCAAAGCTTTCCACTTTGTCTAACTTAAACCCAAGGGATGCTGTCTCGTCACTTCATCTTAGCTAAAACTCTTTCCTCTCGACATTTACAACAATCCAAACTAACTCATCAAATTAGATCAGAACGGAAACCTCATCCAATGTACCTAGTCAAACCAGAAAGCAGAGAACACTAAGTACCATTGGAAAGAAATACACCATTCTTAGTTGTGATCTTCCCTGTTTTCCAGTGACTATTTGGCAGAGGTTTGTGTCTAGAAACTTCAGTCTGGCACATCCTGAAGGACAGAGAGCTCAAGTTTACGAAGATTGTGCAAGTTTGGAGGGACGAGATTACTGATATCAGCGAATTAGTCTTGTTATCTGCCGAGTGGACTCTGGAAGGTATTTCACAACATGCCTGCTTCCTGATCCCAACCCTGAATCAGTTTCAAGCCGATGTGACCTACCAAAGTAAATCTTTATCATTAAGACATCAATGCAATTCTGGGCCTATTCCGAGTAAAGGGCATGTAGTCTTCCATTAATCTGTATTAAACGTCTAGAGAGCAGCCTGGGATGATGGAGTGCTTGTCCAGGACCCAGTTTCTTTGATAACTCAGGCTTCCTTTGATTTGGGGCGAAATGTGGAGAATATGATACTCATCCTTGAGAGAATGACTTGGCTTAGATCTTGACTGTTCTCCCTGTTTACATTGGCACTTGATTATTAGTGGGCAGGAGGTAACCCAGCAACTCTTGTACATGAGACTGTGAAGTGAAAGTTTGAGAGAAATTTTGATTCATTATAGTTGTATAGGTGAAAAGGTAGTTTTAAGGAGTGGGGGATTCAGATATTGAAAGGGGAAGAACCCCTATAAACACCCCTCTGGAACAGCCATTGTTTAAATTGACTCTTAACTGCATGCAATATTTTAATTATGTGCATCCTTTTTTAATTCTCTCCTGGTCTCAAAACAGCTGACATTGTACAAAATACATACACTTTTTTCTGAAAGCTGCATGTTTCCTCTCCAAACTATCTCAGCTTCAGGGCGAACTTGTTTTCAGAGAGCAGAAACTGGAAGTTTACAGACAACAGACAATGTTCTGACTCCAAATAATTTCTTATAGTCCTGAGGTTGTCACATATGTATGATTTTCTTATCAGTTATCAATGATTGTCAAACACAATTATAAAAACAAGTTTTGATGAGTTTATTTATCAAGAGGAGAATAATATCAAATATGGAAACAAATTTGAAAGATTTTGCAATTGATGTTTCAGTTGGACAATTAATGAACAAAGGAAAACTGTATTTCAAAACAAAACCAGACATAAACAAAGATCTATCTGTGGAAGCTTTTGTAAAACAAAGACTTAGTGTTTCATACGGGTCAGAGAAAGCAGCCTTTGTTCAAAAGAAAAGTGAGTAATTGACATAACCCTATCACCACTTCAATTTCCAAAAGACCAAATGGAATTTGATCGTAGTAAAAATCATTTACCCAAAATTGACAATGTCTAGCCAGAAACTGATAAGATCTCTCAAATGAGTGAACAACCAATTTCACACAAAGTGACTCAAAATGACTAATAAAATACTTCATTTCCATTCTTGAGGGACATACATTCCATGACCGAAGAAACTGGATATAACAGTAAATCTGATTTCAAGTGGTGACACTTCATGAGCATGGACTAGTTGTAATTTAACCCTCAATACAGAATCTCATATTTGTGACTAATATCTATCTATCATTCACAAGGACAAAACACTGTTGTTACAGGATACGAAATACAACGAGAACAAGTAACTTTATAAGACACGAAAATAAGTTTTACATTAAACAATTTTATTATTAACTAAGTGTATGAAACAAAACTTTAATTGGAAGGGAATGCCTCAGATAATTCCATTAAATATTAAGTTTTGTCTAATCTTTTTCTTTGCTAAAATTCCTCAGTAAAGTGAGGTGAGGTGAGTTGGGGTTTAACGCCGCTTTCAAGAGTATTTCACTTATATCGCGGCTGCTAGTATTATGGCAGGGAGAAAGCCCACAACGCTATGTGGCTATGCACTGTGGTGAAACCTGCGAGCAGCGACTGGAACTAGCGAACCATGGGTGGTACTACGCTGAAATTCAGTGTAGCATTGCACTCAAACCTTACTGAGTGTAGAACAGTTCTCTACTGCAGACAAAGTTGCCGTGCCCCTGGAGGGATTCAAACCCCGGACCTCTTGATCCAAAGCCGAATGCACTATAACCACTGCGCTCCTGCCACAAATTCCTCAGTGTAATTGCATTAATATTACTTTTTAAACTTATAATTAATTTAATATGTCCATGGAAACAAAGTGACCAAAATTAAGCTAAAAAGACCAATCTCCTACCATTTGGTTAAAAACATATGAGCATTTGTGGGACACCGCAAAAGCAGAGCAGCTCCGAAACTTTAGGTCTCGCCTTTCCCTGTTCCGCCTTCTCCTCAGCATAAATAAAATGGGATTTTTTTTTTTTTTTTTTTTTTTCATTATTCAAGTTATTCTAACAAGATGAATCATCACTGGGGTCACTTTTCACAAGTTTGTTCTTAAAACCTATTTCTGATTTCAAAATTGGATCAAAGGATTAACATGGCCTTAACCAATATCTCATGACCTTGACCTTTGACCTTCAAGGTCACACCATCAATGATTACTTTTCATTGTGTATAACAACCATGCAATGACTCAAAGTGTTAATAGTTAAAATAAGGCATGTTTGCAACTGCATGCTTAAGTTGTGACCTCGCTGTGACCTTGACCTAGCTTGGACAGACTTGAGCGAAAACCTTTTCAAATCTCAGTCTTTCTCTATAGTTGATATATACCAAGTAAGAAGTTGTTGAAGTTATCGTTTTTACACAGATTTTTGTAGTGATTTCAGAATTCATGACCTTGACCTTTGACCTTGAATGTGAGCATGTCAAAATAATTCCCCAGGGGCATAAGAAAGAAGTTATGTATATGAGTTCTCAAAACCTATCAGGAAAAAAGTTATAGTGAATACAAAACGCGCCAGCGCCAGCGGCGACAGAAATTGCACAAAAACTGATAGCAGCTCTGACTAAGTCGGAGCTGCTAAATATACTTACTGACTGCATGATACAATACAAGAGATAACAAGCAGACAGAGTCTGCCATATCCCCCGCCATGTAGGAATGTTGAATATATTTATGCATTTACTTTCTATATAGCAAAAGGCACATCTAGACTACTTGGTTGATACCTGTACAAAGTTTCAGCAAAATATATTGAATAGTTTTGGAAGTTTGAGGCCGGAATGGAAAAGCCCGGACGCACAGACGGACAGAGCTCATTTCTATATCCCCCGCCAACTTCGTTGTGGCGGGGGATAATTATTGATCCTTATTATGTACAATGTTTTGATTATTTTCAAAATAAAAGTAACATTCATTCTATGCCACATAGGTAATTTCATATAAATGGAATTTCTGAAAATTATTTTTTCTCCAAATCAATTCAATATTTATCCTGTATTTTACACTATCATTGCAGCCCTACAGCAACAGTAAGCAGACTTCAGCAAATGAACCTTACATCTTTATCACACTGCCATGTGTTGGGCACTTCTAAACTTGACATACAAACGTTCTGTGTCCTTTTGCTCTCTATGGTGACATTGCTTCCAAACATTGGGAATGCAATTGTACACTAATTTGATGTTATCTAGTTAAAGAATATACCACAGTTGATTCACCAAGTGGAATCCCCAATGTTAACTCAATAACGACTAATTTGCAGTATACAAGGAGAAATTTCAATCAGGAAAGCTGGACTTACATCGTAAATAAATTATTTTTTTCACTCAGACAAACACATCAAAGGCAAATGACTACAACTGTCTTATCTGAGCATCTGCAATTGACGTAACAGGGTTTCTACTGACAGGCTGCCAAGATAAATGTGTTTCCTCAGATATATCTATGCTCAATTCAAGTTGCTAACTTCATCTAGGTGGTCCTAAATCTTGGTAATAAACACAGAAGAAACCATTTAGGTATCATTTTCATGAACTTGAATTCAATATGTTGACTTTTTCCAATAATCACGTTTTGCGTAAAGTCAAAGACCAATAACATAAAATTATGGAAAGGCTGAAAAAAGTTGATTGAGGTCTACATATTCCCTTTAGAGGCTTTGATTGTTACTGACAGTAAGTTGTCCACATCAGATGTGGACCAGATCCTCCTGTTACTTGAAGCAGATGCAGTAAGTTGATCAGAAACCATGTGTAAGGAGCTCTGCATCTATATCATCAGTTGAGGTGACAGCGACCAGTTGAAGAGAAGTGCTCAGATCCTTGGCCCATATTTTCAAAGATGTCTTAGTGCTAAGATAGTTGTAAGTCAATATTAATGTATGACACTTACGACTATCTTAGCGCCAAGAGAGCTTCGGAAATATGGGTCCTGGTTTCTACTGAGCGCAACCAGTTTACGGTTTTGCCAACAGATGATTATGACAAAATATTGATTTGTCCAGCTGCATGCATAACTTACTTGTTTTCAATATACATGAATTTAAGGTATACATTACCTATCTAATTAAACCAATTTTTTTAGCTGCATGAATTACTCTTACATATTGATGCTTTCTATATTATGTTGTCATATTTGTTTAGTTTAATTCTGTTTACATGACCAATATTTTCATTTTAGTAAGTTATATATATGTAAATATAGGATATTCATTATGCTGTTTTATATACTTATATAATCCTCAAGAGTTTGGAAGATTTAATGTACAATTGTTTCAATATTACATTTAAAAAGGTGAAATATAGATATTAATTTTGAATTTTTTGACCATTCAAATTGAAAGAAGTTACTACTTTCAAAACTTCTAATCACAAGAAAAATATGGACATCGTGTACCCTTTGAGCATGCCCTCGCAGCGTGGAGTTCAGCGCGGTATCAGTATCCAAATTAAGATTATTACATTGTATTTTTTCAAAATCATATCACAACTGACCAGCACCTTGTCCTACAAGATTCATTCAAAACTTTTTAAAACTTCCTCAGGACAATTTCACAAATGTTTACATGATATGTTGGAAATAGACGTAAATTGTACGGAAACTGTCAAGGGATCAGATGCAATGTATGCTGTAAATTGTACGGGAACTATCAAGGGACCAGATGCAATGTATGCTGTAGTAATACATACCATTACCCTACCTCCGGGAGTCGCGATCAGATCTTTCTTTTCACAGAAAGCAAAGAAAACAAGTTGTCAGTGAGGCCTTAAGCAACATATCTTCTCACCAAACCTCATCATATTCAGCCAAAGCAAGCCCCTAGAGCATTCGGTGACATTTTCTCATTTTGCTTTTCATTTTAGTGTTACAAGCAGTCAACTCATGGTGAAATCCTTGAAAACTGTCTTCCTTTTAACCAGATATTCTGATTTACAATTAAAGCACCATTCAAGATGTTAGCCATGACAGAGCGTAACTTTACGAATAGAATGTCAATAAAGTAAGATTACACTGAGTTGACTCCCCTCACTCAACCCATGTGCAACCATCGTTCCAAAAATAATCAAACATTCTGCCATAACCAATCGTGCGATTTACATTGAGAAAAGCTTCTTACAACAGCCTTGAGATCAATTTTTGCTCTAACTAGATTTTATGTACCCCCTCAATGGGATAAGAAAGAAGAATGGATTTTTCATTATTGAACTCATATGTCGCTGGATACTTTTAGCAGTAGAGCTGGTTGGTATTGGAAGTAAATCATGGCTTCCATTGGGGCTGATGTTAACCCCTTGACGATGTGATCTAACCAGGCGTCAGATTCAATAGACAATAAAATGGCAGAAGACTACTAAAAGCCATTGGAAATTGGAAATCTACACTAGGTTTACCTCTGGGTAAAAATATAGTCTGGCATTAAATGTAAATGTGCGTCTTACTCTATTTAAAGAATGACATATCTGACAGACAAACCTCCTGAACTGATGACATTTGGAAGTGGTATCTGAATTACAGTGAATATTCAATTCATTTGATTTTATTGAGGGAAGTAATAGAAGTTTCATTCAGCAACAAATTGCATGAAAAATGATGATACAATTCCACAATGAGATTATATTTATACATCTACCATCTAGATAAAGAGGTACTTGAGACGAGATGAAGTCATTATGGGTGTAATACCTCTTTCTAGGGGAATTCAATTATATCACAGCTGTTAGTGTTGTTGCAGGGAGAAAGCCAGCAACTCCATTGTGGCTATGCAGTGTGGTGTGGTGAAACCTGTGAGCATTGCCTGGACCTAGCGAACCATAGGTGGTACTGCGTACTGAAATTCAATGCACCCAAACCTTACTGCATATAGAACAGTTCCCCACAGCAGACAAAGCTTGTTGTCAAACTCCAGACCTCTTGATCCAAAGCCGAACATATTGACTACTGGGCTATCCAAACTTGAAGAGGTTTGTTGAAGTAAGATTTTGATTTAACATACAACACAGACATGATTAATTCTATCATTTTTACAACTTCCAAATGCAAGGCATAATTCTTGCCAATTTTCAGGCCCACTATGCATTTCTGGTGCAGCGATTCACTATCTAGGCACAACAAAGTGAGGGAAATAGCGCAAGACTTAAAGCAGCAAGTCATGGAGACTGGCAAGAGTTACGGCTTGCGTTTGGAAGTTGTCATTTTTACAGCTGATGGACAATTTCATCAAAGAGTCTGCAGTAGACTGTTAATGCAAATTCATTTAGTCAGTATTTATAAAATCTAATTCTGCCTCATTTCTAAAACGTCACAAATGTTTTTTCACATTAAGATTGCAGCCTCAATTTGATTTACAAGACATGATGTTTTCTGACATACCATCACTGTTTAATTTTAATCTGTAAACTTTATATTTCAGCACTAACGACACTGAAGTCAGTGAACTTTATAAAAACAAACGCTGACAATACCTGCATTGCTGTTTTCCAATGAAGTAATAACATGAACAAGAAATTCCAAATTAGTTGCAGGAAGTAATAAGTTCAACAAGAAATTCCAAATTCTGTTGCAGAAAATTGAGTTTCTTTCCCATCTCCTTAAAAAATGTCCCTGGTTGACTATTGCCATTTGAAGAAAAGACGCACGTAGTGTGGTGGCACATAACTGGGCTGGTAATGGAAATAAGTGAGGTGAGAAGCGTCTCCTGCAATCAGATTACACTACACAATGAATTGGTCTATACGTGTCCGACTTTTTACGTCTGAATAAAATTTAAAACTTTCGTGTACAGAAACTAGTATTTCAAAACTTTGTAAGTAAATAGCATGGAAGTTAACATTGATTCTGACTTTCATGAAAAAAAAGAATGCACTAAGTAACCAAACGAAAATGTGTCGCAAACAACCTTAATAAAATGGAGACAAAAATTTGATAATGTGTTGCTAATGAGAGTATTTGATTCACTAATGTAATGCATTAGATTCATAAAACATGACTTCATTGCTTCGATCTCCATTATTAGCATTGCATAAGTGAATTGATTTCAGTGTACAACTCCTGACTATTTGAATAAATTGAACCTCCAGGTCTTTCCAGTTTTCTTCAAAATCAACCATAGATTTATTCCAATTCCATTTTTCTAACAAAAGAGCAAGAAATTCACTGGAAGAAATTGGTTCAATCTTGCCCCGGCCCCTCCATCAATATGTCTGCCCCTGCAGCACTGACAACAACAGTCAATGTCTATATCACAAAAGTGAGTCCAGACTCAGAATTAGTAGAGAACATCCTTGTTCAGTCCTCTCTTGTTACTGTCCTCACCTTGTAAATAACATTGGCTACCTTACCATTTAGCTGTAATAACGCACTTCCAGCATCTAATTTCCTTGTCCATCAATCTTTGCATCAATCAATAGGAGCGTTTGTACACCTAATGATTCGCTGGAAACTAAACGCGCTAATCCAATATGAAAACGTGGATCAACAGCAGGTGATTACGTTAAGAGCACAATCAGCGTATTTTAGTTCCTATTTATACGTGAATGGTTGACGCCAGTGTGCGATAACATTAGCAGGACATTTGATGAAATCATCAAAGTACTGCTCCCTTGCTGTGGAAAGATGTTCTAAATTCCTTTAATGTACAATACCAATTATTGTTATATTGAAAGCAGGGAAGAAGCCACAATATTTTAAGTATTTTCTGAATAAAGTTGCAACATTGCATGATGCAAGAATCGATCTATTGATGTCCTTCAATTTGTCAAGTGCAATTGTTCTGTGTAATTGTGATACCATGTTGTACTTTCAGGAGAGTGTCAGCTCAATTTAATGTCGACCATTTCAGGGGAATATTTCCCTCAAATTATTTTATCACTTAATGGATTACATCCTGATACTCGGCCATTAACATCAAGATTGAGGTCTGCCCACATGAATCACTGTAAAGCAATTAATATTTCGTGATTCATGCTCAATGACTGTGTCAATATTTTGCCAATCAATTATTATTGAAACACAATATTAGATGTCTCTGTCAACCCCTGAGGCTAACAACACAATCATTCCCAAACACAGATAAATATATGGAGTAACTTACGAAATTGGACCTGGAAGAAGAATAGTTTGAAGTTTTTAACAAGGTACTGACATGCAAATAAAAATATTCACTAATCGGAATGAAATATAATGTTAAATATCAATTAATTTCTTATAGATCCCCGGTAGCCGGTGTCAAGTTCTGACAAGATAATGGGAAGATGTAACCAAGGGATTTATAAGAAAACAAGTTGGGATAACTTCATTGTGCAGATACACAATGTTTCGGAGTAAACTCTAAAGATGAGTTAATTTCCAGAAAATCCTCCTTCTTATGTATTTCTCAAAGACTCAATGGAATAAGATTCTTTCTTTCATTAATCTCAGGTGAAACTGAATACTGAAGATGAATGTAATACTATTGGTTACACAATGGAAGTACTAAATGTTTAATGATTGGATTAAATAGATCATCTCAACTCATTTAACACTGACTCTTTTTTACTTCAAATATTATATTCTCTTCCTGTCAATTTCTAAACATTCAGATGCGCCATATTAAAATGTCTATGAACACCAGTTTCATTGGGTTTCTTTAACTAAAGCAAACTTAATCTAAATGTCATAGATACTCGCAGGTTTCACAGCAAAGCATAGCCACATGGCGTTGCGGGCTTTCTCCCTGCCATAATACTAGCAGCCGCGATATAAGTGAAATACTCTTGAAAGCGGCGTTAAACCCCAACTCACCTCACCTCACCTCTAAATGTCACAGACATTAGCGGTGATCTAAATGTTGAATAATAATCTTGAAATCAACAACTGAATATCTCATACAACCAGATTTCAGTCCCAAGAGCAACATTGACTCCAACATCTCAGTGCAAAGACAAATTAAATATCACTTAAACTCTCATCCCAGTGAGTAATAGTTGCAATGTGAAATCTAACGGGCATTAATAGCACTTACATAATCATTCCAAAGCCTATCAACTGTACAGTGAAGACGTTTATTCAATAATCTCATATATGAGGCCCAGTTGGCAAAGTACGTGATTCAAATAACCAATAGTTTCAGGTTTGAATCAACATTATCTCATATGTAAAACTTGTTCAATCTTCTTATATTTTTTTAAATGTTATAGATAAGAGCGAGGAGGGTAATAAAGTATTACCAATAAGAGATTTTAATTTCAAATCATTTCATTCATTGGCATTTATTTAATTTTCTCTGAATTTGCAAAGCCAGCAGATTTATTACATTACACTGACTAACAGCCTTCAACTGCTTCACTCTAGACTCTTCACTCTGATACCATTGCTCCATAACAGTTAACAGAAACCATTTTCAAACAGACTATGGAGTGATCAATAATCAATATAGAATCAATGACAGAGAAGTAAAGATGATAAAACACTTACCACCATCTATCTATCTATCTATCTATGTATAGGGTTCCTGTGTGTAAGAGTGAGCTGACTACAGACATCAATGCATCACTATATGTCAACACTAGCCTTTGGTCTCCTCTTCCTATCTATAAGAAGAACACAGCAACAGTGGTGACTACAACATCAAAAACTGTACTGACACCCATATCACTGAATATCAAATCATTAGATCAGCAGTCCTCAATAACTTTGACCTTCCGTCGAAATAACAATGACATACCATAACAGGGGCTAACATGATTTCAATATGATGTTATTTATACATCTAATATGATATTGTGTGATGTTCATATTTACTAAAAAGACATCAAAGCAAACGTAAGCTGATGTCAAAAGGCTGCATGGTGCACCCAGATTTACAGATCAAACAATCAACACAATTTAACTTGTAAATTTTATTCATAAAATAATTTTAAATAAACACAGCATTTTTAGATTAAATCACCATCCTTTCCTTGAACAAAATGAAAATAGAATGCATAATGTATATTTAATATTATTACATCTGTGAGAGAGCTTCCATTTCTATTAAAATCCTGTATTGGTTGTTAATACAAATGTTTTGTAAGTTTTAGTTTCTTGATTTGTCAGATGTCCGAGCTATCTACCAAATGATTTTCTTCAAATACCTTTATTAAAAAACAAAGAGTGCATATTCAACCTGTAAATCTAACATCCATCAAACACATGCCGCAAGCAAGAGGATGCATATCTTATAATATGAACCATAATTATAACTTCATCTGCAAAGAATAGATCCTTAAACCACGGTTAGATCAAAGGTAACCATATATTTCCAAGCAGTATCCAGCACATTGTCCCTGCATACCATCTGTAGAACCTCTCAGTGTCATAATTTGCCATACACTGGCAATTCCCAATATAGCCTAATAGTCAATACAAATTAACACTTCTCTCCGTCATGAGGCCTAGTAAAGTATTAGCCAGACCGTGGCAACCCACACAAGACAGGAGGGTGTCATAAGTGTAAATAAAGGGAAATCCAAGCCCCATTTCAGCAATAATACGAAAACCCATGGCGACAATCAGGCCAAATTAGTTCTGCATGAGGGAGATCTGTTTTACACCATTCTTGGTGAGATCCTTATGGCTAATGCATCTTGTGACAGCTCAAACTGTTAGTAATTTGCTAATTAGTCGACTGAATTCAATTAACTTATAAAATGGTGAATTTGATTATATTCTTGTAGTAAAACATAACAATATTTACCTATTTAGAAATTACAAAAGATTCATAGATTTAAAATATGAACCATCCTCATAACACGCTTGAAAGTATTTTCTCGTACATGTACAAATATACCATTAAACACTACAAAATCAATAATGAACAGTGAAACATAAAGAAAACTTGTGTACAGTGTGCTTTTAATTTTGTTTAAATTGCTCAGATGGACTATTCACTCATGCTGCATATATTCTTCTAATTGATAGATCTTTGTTAGATGAATTAGATTATCTGAAAGGTTTCAGCTTCTCAGCTTCACATGACCCACATCCATTGTTCAAGTGAATAAAGAACTTTCTAGCTTCTAGCAGATATCTGCTTAAATTCTTGGAGAAATTTACTAATCATCTACCGGTATGCTTCTAGTAGGCCTATGCTTGTAAGTATTAATTGCTAAAATGTTTGAACATATATATGAATTAAAGGGTATAAGAGTAGCTACAGCACACTTCCACCAAACTAAAATGTATACCGGTAATCTTCATTAGTTATAGCTAAGGACGTTGTTCTGGATGCAAGATGCAAACAATATTTTTTGGGCATAACCTAGCTATCCTTACAAGGATATACAGACAAAAATCTAAAATTCATCATCCCCATTAGATATGAGTCTTTAAACAAGGTTTCAACTTTCTGGGGTATTTGGTTCTTGAGAAGAAGTAAAAGAAGCGAATTGTTTGCGGATGGTCTAATGGATGCCAGGCATGATGCCTGAACAGCTAAAAGAGCAGATTTCTAAAAGTAATATGGAGGCCTTCCTGACCAGTTCTCTTTTGTTTAAAGGGACATTGGGAGTCACATTATGTCAAATGTTATAAATTGTGTTATTTTATCGAAAAGTGCTGAATTTTGCTGACAATTATCAATTTAATGCTTCTTCATTCAGGATAGTGATAATATAAAGGTAAAAGTTGTCATTTAAGATTGAAAACCGGACAATAACAGGTGTCAATTGTTAAAAAATATTGTATTTTGAAAAATACTCAATGGCTCATTAAAGGCGCTGTAGCACGTTTTTTCCATATGATGTTTTCTCAAATTTGCTATAGTATATTGCTATGTTAATGGTTAAAACAACTCTTTACACCGCCCGATGAGCGGTATCCATAGAAAACGGTTATCCATATTCGAAGAGAATGGTGGGACATATAAAACGACAGGTGTATGGAACATTGTGAGAGATAAACTTGTATGTCTCAGGAGAATTTGAGAGTTTCTGAGAGCAAGATAGTTGACATTCCATCAATGTACCATATTTAAAACTCTACTCTGAGTGCCTAGGTATTTCTACATCAGTCAAACTTTTTATATATCTTTGAGCGGCCCCTTAAATTGCATATATTTTACCATTTTTAGCCCCTGTGGCGGAATTTACAGGCTCGCAGCTCGCAGCAGTAGTTTTAGCTTAGGCACTAACGAGCTCTGCTGGCGGAATTTCCAGGCGGCGATTCCGGTACCGTTTTTACGAAATATACCGCATCTACATGGCGAATAAGGATTATATACGGGCGTTCAATACAAATTCAAGTAGCGACACCCGTACACAAATGGCTAATTCACACCCGAAACTTTGAATGAATTTTCTATGATTTTTCGTTTTTATTCTATTACTTTCGAAAGATTGTCTTTAATTCGGGCCTCGTAACATCATAAATACCAAACGAAAAAAAATCCATTTATATACAGATTTGAAGACAAGATGTCTAGCTTCACAATGATATAAAAATTATTAGAATGCGACCTTTGGTTATAATTCTATAGCTATGTAAAGTTTGTCTTTATTTCCACCTATAAAATCGTCAATACTTACAACATGTATGCGGCATTGCAAACGGTCGTTCATCGCACTTTTCCAAGAAATCATAATCTCGAACCAGTTGACAAATAAGCACATGTCAACCCAAATATGGTTATGTTGTTTGACTTTTCAAATAAACGCTAACCTCGAACCATAACTGATGAAAATATGTTGATTAGTTTGTGTGCCGTTTGGTTTCACATGCCTCTCAGAAAGGTAAAATTGTATCTTTATTTCTGTGAATAAATATGCGCATTTTATATAGAATAAAAGATTATTCTTTTCGGTTTATTGTGATATAAAAATTATGAAAATACATTCAGTATTTTAGCCGTGATAAATGTTTTAGAAGTTGTGAAAATCGCCGATTGTTTCAAAATTTATGAAGTGTAAACATGACCTTTTTCACGGCGCTTGCTGTGTCTTTATTATTTTTTTGAGATTTTCTAATTTTATATGGGAATGTAGTCCATTGTTTCCCCTTTATTTTGCCGTATTTTTTTTGGAAAACAAACAATTCGCTTACATGATATGAAGTGCGGGAGTAAGGCGAGTTAGCGATTTTTTTCCCCGTCTCGCGAGATGCGAGGCAGATAGCAGTCTCGGGCGAGGCAAACCCGAGGCAATACAAACACGTGGGTGAAAATAGCCTCAAGCGAATTAATGCTTCGGGGGCTAAGCCCGACAAAATTGGCCTTTTGTAAAGCTAATTATCAATGCGTTACGGGTCAACAATGCACACGCAATTTGGTGTGAATTTTACTTGATATTTCGACTTGATATTTCGACCGGACATTCACACAGACTCGTTATTGTGGCTATCTGCGAGATGTATGTAAACTACTTTTCATGTGGCGATATACGGACACACTTCGTCTCGTATTTCGCCTGGGGGGCAAATATTATTATTACTGACCCGGTAAATGCACTAAGTCCAACGTACGGGTCTCGCCAAGGGTTCTAACATTTTTCTCTATGAGCCTCCCGGATAATTACGGGACCCGCAAGTTAAGGGTTAATGTGAACACATTAAAAATGCCCTCTCCATTAACTGAAACCATGTACATATACAAATTGTTTTCCATTATCTTTGCAATAATAACAAAAGATGTATCTTGATATATTACCTAATTATTTGAAGTGGTCATTTTTGCTCTCAAAAGAATTTCACTGATATCTTGGTTGCTAGTATTATTGAAGGTAGAAAGCCCATAACACCGTTTTGGCTATGCATTGCGATGAAAACTGTGAGAATAGACTGTAACTAGGAAACATTGGGTGATACTACGCTGAAATTCAGTGTAGCATTGCACCAAAGCCATACTGCATGTAGAACAGTTCTCCAAAGCAGACTGGCAGGGTTTGAACCCCAGACCTCTTGATCCAAAACCGAACGCGGTGACCACTGTGCTATCCGGCCCCTGTAATATTGAGATGTTGCAAAAAGTATCTGAGAGGAATGCAATCATGACATCATGACACATAATCCAATAAGAAGTAGGTTCTTACATTTCTGGTGAATTGATATAAATAGTTATGATGTAAACTTTGTATTGCATTTGTAAAAATATTTGTAAATGCCTTGTTACAAATAATCTCCTAATCCTGAATATCTCAAAATTCAAGATGTTGTGGCACCAACATCTTAAATACAAAAAACGCAACTAAGGAATCAGATTGATACATGAACATTAGGGTTCAAGTTGCTGACCTTACAACTCCATACAGACAGGCTGGCTACTCCAAGAGACTGGGTGTTGGTGAGGGGAGGAGTCAGCAAACATGCATTCATTTCAACTTTATTATTTCATATATCAAAGCAGGAAGGACAAGCTTGGAATGCTAGTCTCATCTAGACACAGCATAGAAGGGCAGGTCAACATTAACTATTTGTAAGCTGTATGTACTTTTGCATATTAACACCACTTATCATACGTTTAACTCGTAACTATAAAATAAATATGTATAAATCGTAACTATAAAGAGAAGGGGCTTCCTGAAACTGTTAATCATTCAAATATAATAATAGAATAAGAGAATAACCTATTTCTAACTTGAAATACAGCTTTAGCTGCAGGATGGAAATATTGGCGTGAAAAATATAAATTCCCTTACAAAATTTTAGTTTTAAAAATATTAAAATACGAAAATTGTCCTACAGCAGGAATAATATTTACTTTAGAATGATGAGTCGGATGATAATGAAACATAACTTGGCTCCGAACGTCTGAGACATAAACATTGATTATTACTGATATTCATCTCTGCATGCTGAATTGTCTATTTCAAACAAGGCATGCTCAGATAGGTCTCATAAGCACGCCAATTTCATGTAAATCAAACTGACAGGTGTGATCAATGTCAAACATCACTTACCTCAATAGATGAAATGTCAAATACCATAAAAGGGCATCTGCTACTTTCAGTAATTCCTCTTAGCATGTCCAAAAGGACATGGCTCAATTATCTTCCATTGGTTGAATCTTACTACACGGTGCTATATTGATTGTAGGTACTTCTCCCTATTCATGGGACCCCCAGGATCAGCACAAAACATGTGGCCTGACCATTCAAACACCGCCAGCTGCTGAGAGAGAAATCATTCACAGTTGGAATGGATTTGCTGATCGATCAAATATTTGGTCAAGCAGAGAAGGGTTTCCACCATTTAGCACAAAAATTGTCTTTATTGAAAATTGTCACTTAGACAAAACAAACTAATTTTTGGAAAGTCATTTTTAGGATAAAATGTTTTTATCTACAGAAATGTTTGTTGTATGGCAGACAAGATTTATATTCAAATTTTAGTTATAAGAGAGTCTACTCCGGCAGTCTGCATTCATATGCTTCAAGCTGACAGACAAATCCTAACTTTCAGTGGAAAAACATTGATCCGATACAATGTAGACACAAATCTATCTGTTTGTATTATACTGAGGTTATATGTAAAGAATAGACTGATAAAATAGCAAGCATTGCCTCTGCTACTAGTTATTCACTTTGCTACCAACTGAGGCAAGTGCTGAAAGGATTTGGCTAACTCTTCAAACTGTAGCAATATTGCACAAATTCTGATTTAATCTATGATGATTGGGTACTCGGTCATGGATTATACAAATAGAAAGATCTCCGGCTCCATAGAATAAAGCTACATCCAATTCCCATTTTCATAATGAAAGGAAACACAGCCAAGCAAAGACTGGCAGTCCTTCTGATCGTTCAATGTTTTCTCGATTTGTGTAACTGCTGTTTTTTAATGCAATATTCAACGTGCAATCAACTTCAAATTGTCTTTGGCATTTGCAAATTATTTTTATAAAAAAAATCAAATTGTATTATTTGTATTCAACAATTCATTGAATCAAATAAGGAAATTATTTGATAAATCTCATTTTTAAATTGTAACTTGTCAAAGATGCAGAGAGAAATGCTGAAATTTGCAAGAAGTATAACATTAAATTGATTTACGCATTTCAAAAAGTTTGATAGGAAACAGGCTCAACGGAATGCATGTAAATCAGTCTAAATCCTTAAAAATACAAGTAATCGATACTCAAAAGTCCTTTTTGAAATGTCAGTGCAACAGTTAAAGAAATGTAATAAGTTGATTGTCAAACAAAAATCCACAATGTAACAAAATGCAGTTTCAAATTAAATAAAATGCAACATTCACAATATTTCATAAAATTTTTTCAAGTCTTGATAATCCAACAAAAGTCACAGAGATCAGATTTCTAACATCTGAACATGGATTTTCTACAAGCTTAACAGAACTGTAAACAAGAATGATTGAAAATGGACCACTTCACAATGCTAGATTCAAGCGATTGATTAGGGTTGTCAACAGGTCACTTGGGAATGACAGGTGCTGACTGCACTAACAGTGCCAACAATGGCCATATTCCTGGAAGTAGAGATACTCAAACAAAGACAGAAATGACAAGACAAACTGTTGCAAAGGATAAATAGGTTTGACTACTGGTACTGGTGCCAGTTAGCGGTTGAAGTCTGGTACTGAGATACAGATTTCAGTAAAAACTCTACATCCAAATTTTATCTTTTCAACAATGATTATCACAGACATAAAAATCTGTACTGTTTTTAATATGATGAGGGAACATAGATTGAAACAAACAATATACGATCAATAAGTATTATATATTTTTTAATTTGATGTAAAGAACAATGTCAATAAATAGAAAATAGTATATTTTGTAATCGTCAATTTGGAAGGTAACTTCACAAATAAAATTTGCAAAACAATTTTTTTTTTTAAAAACATCAATTCAATCAATCAAATTGAAATTGACCCATTATTGAAAAAATAACAAATTAAATAGATTAAATCAAGGTGATACTTTGTGTGGATTTTATTTTTCCAAAAACAAAAATTTAGGCAACACCTCAAAGTAAATAAGAGAAAAGCAAAAATTTAAACTGTGTGACAAGAACTGAAAGAAAGTTCACAAGGATGTTATAGATCCCTACTGCTCAGTTGACCTCATTCTCCGTCTTTCTAAAAGCATCAGAAATTTTTATTTCAAACAATTTGGCCCGAAGAGAACATTTCTGAGACATAACAAACAAAGCAAGACTTTCAAACAATTTGACCCCAAAAAGTAAATTTCTGACGATCAACAAACACAACAAGACTTTCAAATAATTCTTTTATCACTCTTCCAGCACAGGACTGTTATGGGAGCATGTGAAAGATGAACCGTGGTGGGCTCAATAACCCTGAATCTTCACATTTGCTGCTTGCATAAAGTTTTCACACTTAGTTCCCATTAACCTCCGAGGTGTCCAGACACGGAAATCCCCCCAAATGTGTTTATTTTTCGGGGCAAAGCGAACTTGGAAAGATCAATACAACCAACGGTGACATTGTAACAGGGGATGCTTGACCAAACTCAAGTCAAACATTTGCTGTCTCCCAAATCGAAGATGCTCAGTTCCTAATGGATGTTAAACTGCTTCCAGAGCTGGAAAAAAACTTGAGTCCCACACGTGAACTGCATATTGGCAAATACTTCCTAGTTTGAGCAAGGTCTTTGTGGATGGGAAATACATCTATCAACAAAACACTGATTTGAGCATATTTGAGATGGCGACACACTATCTCCCAGGTATTATATTAACAATAGGTGATGCACACTTAGATGATACTTTAGATGTTACTTAGAATATCATATTCAAAATCTGAATTTATTAACATAAATTTCATATCTGGAATGTAAAGGATATATAAGGACATGCTCTGCACACATATATCCAGTACTGACAGTTTAAGCATTTCTTACCTCAGAATAATTTAGCAGAATAATTTCATTACACAAAAGTTGATCATTTAATGAATCCTGTTTCTACTCTTCACAACAATTAAACTTTACGTTTGTTCAACTTTACTGTAAGTTTGAAACCCCTCAGAAGTCTATGTACTCTGATTCCCACCAGTGAGTGTTCTTTTCCTGACTAGAAGATTGTGTGATGTTCAAAATGTTTTTTGGTCAATTTCATTACTTTTTGCATGACATGTGACCTTTCTGAATATGACACCATCTCCAAGTGTAAGAGCTCTTTATTGAATTTGTGAGGTTAGTTGTTAAAACAATCATGGAGGTAATTTATTGACCCATGTTTGTAACCTTGCAAAGATATCATGGCAGCAGAAGTTATATACCAGTTAACCCTAGGACTAAATTTGAAAACATCAACTAACAAACAATAGGTCATCAATTCCCCATCCTAAAACATGTTAATTCAATTTGGCGTGTTGAGACGGATGAATATTGCTTTTGTTTTTCAAGAAAAGAGAAATATTGATTTTTACACCCAGGAAGACAAAAGAAGAAAAACTTTCACAGTAAGTTAAATAGCTTTTTCAAGCAGAATTTGCACTGATCTCATTACCCTCTCACCACGTTAGCCTTTTCTTTACAAATTGTGCTTGCAAACAATATTTTTTCATCATCTTAACTGTAAAAGAAATTGGCTACTTTACTCAAATATGAAGAAGTGGACGGTTTAAAGAAACAAGATGAATGATTCATATTATATGCATTTTCTTACTTCAGTTTTAAGAACAATTAGATTATTAGCTCATAACTCAGAAAAAGATATAAACATCAAACAGTTGTAATTGAAATAAAGAATATCAAACATAAAAATAACAAAACATTTTCACTAAGGTGACAATATCGACACTGCAAATAATCAATTCCAAATTAAAGAGAAGAAGAGGCAACTATACAACTCCACGATACAAAGGTGAAAATGAAATTTGTTTTGTGCATTTTTCAACCGGCAGCCACAGTGCAACGCCAGTTAAAGCATTGTTCTGTCCTTTACTCCTGATTGTAAAGCAAGGAAGCAACAACTCCCATCTTTTAATGTGTTTTGGTATGGATTGACCAGGAATTGCACACTCTACCAACTACATAAAAAAGAGAATCACGTAAATGGTTCTTGAGATATCCAACTAACAAGTTTGAATCATGCAGGTTTCTATGTTGTAAAATTAACATCTTCTATGTGACATTGAATATAATGTTATGGTCACTGAAATCGTATCAGCCCTTTGTCTTGTCTCAGATAAGCAAACGGTTATTGAAATATCCCACTAACAAGGTTAAAATGTCAATGACTGATTGTAACATTGAAATGAAGGTCAAGATCACACAACGTGTATGTACGGATATACGCATGATGCGGGGGCTAATCATTCAAGCAATACTGAGCAAGTTAACACTGCCTAAGAAAATTTCCAGCAATCAATAGCAAAAATTCTTCAAAGCAAAACATATTTGATTTCAGTAAAAATAGCTAACAAAATACAAAAGTTTTAAGTTAGGTTAGCTGAAAATGTTAAATTGGAGTTTTACTTGCACCCAAATGGCACAGTCACTTTGAAGAAATCAAAACCCTAAAAATAGTTTAAGAGTTTAAAAAATCATCATGGAATGGAGAATGTTGAATGTGCATGTTTCTTTTACAGAATGTGAGTTTTTGTAACGAATTGCTTGTAATTAACTGGGAGACTGGTGTGGGGTTTCCTCCGACTGCAGTATCACTGATGAAGCTTTCAGAATATTATATTCCAAGAGGGCCGTCTTGATTCTGATCTCCCTGAAAGTCTCTTCTTGGCAAAGGTCCACAGATTAATCTTGCCGTGCCGCATCACTTTACCTGATTGAGTGCCCTAACAGCATTAAATGTGCAAGTTTATACTGATCTATAACAGGACACATTAATTGAACACACAAAACTCTCCTCCCAGTAATCATCCATATTGATTCCAGTTGCAATGTCATTTGTAAACAGGTTTGTCTGTGTTTGTACTTTTGTCAAATTCTTCATTTCAAATACTATATTTAGGACAAGAATTCATTACTGAAAGATATATCAGGAACCAAATAAATATAATTAAAGATTCCCAGGAAGTAAAGAGAAACTAATTAGCTAAAATGGTTCTGAAAAGTGATATATAATTGCCAGTGTCAGATCTCCAGTTAATTACACGGAAGCTCAAGTACATAATTTCATATTCAATGTAGATTTGAATCTGATGATTCCAAACTAAAGGAGTTACATGGGAAAAGAACAGTATAGAATGAAACATTTGATTTGATCGCTATCAGATAAATGTCTACATCAATAATACAATTATAATGATAGCATTGTGGTGAGTTATGTTTTGAGTTTAGTTTAATATACCAGAGATGAAATTTAGTACTTTAACACATCAAGAATTCAGCAGGTCAATGTCAACTTCCCCGGCAAGTCATAGCTTGCACCAGTCTCACTGACTTATTTACACCTTGCTACATAGCATTAACCGTTCTGTGCTACGAGCAGCACACTGCCACTACATTGAACTGCTACACTAGCACAAAAAGTTAACAAAATGCAGCAAGGCTGGTGTGAGTTATGACTTGCAGGGGAAGTTGGTAGTGTCACAAGACGCATTCATATAGAGGTATGATTAGGCAATATCAGCATAATTATTTCCTCTGCAGTACATCATAAAAACATCTTTCAAATAAGTTATGTTTAACACTACTGTATGTTAAATATTGCCGTAATGGTTTCTCTAATGCTTAGCCAATATTTAGGGTACACAAATCATACCGGTACACAAATCTCAGTTTACAGATTGTATAAAGTTCCTCAGAGACAGAAAATGAATCTAGAGAAGACAATGGGCCACCTACTGACATTGTCAACCTTGGGCTAAGACAAAGAAACTAACACATCCTCTGGGAGAGGTGTATGGTATTTCAACAGGTTAATTACTGCTTCCAACATTTTCACAAAGCCTCCTGGCTTGTAAGTCAGGCCATACTGTTGGTGCCAGAATGCCAGGAATTCCCTCAAGTCTTTCTTCAGTCACAGCACCAATCATGTCCATCTTTTCTTCAGTATATTACCAATCCTCATGGGTGTCCGAGATTTGCAGATTTCTACAAGTTCAATGGCTAATTTCCGAGCACAGAGAGTAGGTCCAGGTGTAGCATAAGCTTGCAGCTTTGTAGTGATGATTACTCTCTCATACAAGTCTGGCAAATCTGACAACTATGATTTCTATAATTATTAAGGTAATGACTTCTTTGATTGGCATTCTAAATGTTGAGGTGATGAAGAATTTAACTAAACATCTGAAAGAGAAAGATGTACAACAATAACATTGTCTTCATTCTTCAAAGGTAAAATGTTGAAAAAATTATTGATTTCATATTAATAGAAATATGTACCAAAACAATTTTGTCAAAAGGGATATCACTGAAGTATTCAGGTCTCAGTCTGGTAAAACAATATTTAAGTTTTGGACACGAACACTTGAATTACATTGATCCCTACAGTTCAACTTCTTATTTATATTTTTTTTTATATTGTGTCTTTCTCTAATGAGGTATTGTTCACCAAAATTGATCTTAATGTTTTCCATTTGTCACTGCATAGATCTCTTTTAACACAGTTTTTCAAAACTAAGTATCATAAATAAAAAACCCAACTTTTGTCCAAGTTTGGTAACAACCCTACGGTATTTGAGTCTAGATTTTGACCTCCTCCGGACCCCCTGGACCCCCTGGACCCCCTGGACCCCCTGCACCCCCGGCCACCGGATCCGCCACTGATATGGCTCAATATTGACCTTCCATTGTAGGGTGTGTTTTTAAAATTGTGGCTAACTTATGATGATATGTAGAAATAACTTTGATAACTTACACATTTTTCAAAATATTTCAGTTACTGAGGCTAACCTGTCTAGTGACATCATTGAGGTTATTGGAATCATAGAAGAGCTCTCACTGTAAGAATTCTTCATCAAGAACTGTTGTTCTGAATCCTATCAATGAGTTTACAGCATGAAAACAAATGCATATTTTAGACTGTTTTATTTAATTTAACGGTCATGATCTCATGCATATATAGTGAGTGAGTGAGTTATTGTTTAACGCCGCTTCGGCAGTATTGCAGCCATTAGCGGCGATCATGCATATATAGATGGTCATCACAGGATATATCAATGTTTGGTTACAAGTGCATATTCCTATCTTGACAATCATCAAATCATATTTCATTGGCCATAACATTGATTTCCAATAGACGTTTTCTATTAATGATCAATTATGTTGAGTTTATTTGCTAACATTGTTGACACATATTCATACCGCGGTGTCCAAAGTAATTTTCTTTGGCAGGTTTGTAGGATTGAACAAATTGATGAAATTGATGTTGTGTAAGTAAGCCTGTTTGATATCATATTGAATTAACAAAAGTAAAAAAGCAATGCCGTATTGACAAATAAAACATGCCAATGAAAGATCAAAGTCATCAAATAAGCTAATGAAATTTGTCACGATTGAATGAAAATTATGATCAATTGTCATTTCATTATAAGTAAAGCAGGAGCCATAAGAGATTATTCCTTCCTGGCTCTTATCAGCTTCATTTCTCCCTCTTCAGACATAAAACTCCAAGCTTCTCATTTTCCCCATCTTTCATTTGATTCCAATATCAGTGGTATGATATCACGATACAACTCGCTAATAACAGGCTAACAATACTTCAATATGAAATAAAACCCATTCATTGCTGTCAAATCAAATTGTGCTAATAAAAACTGTCCATTTAAATCTAATGCTGACAACAAACTCATTGCTTGGAGGAAATAACTTTCTTTCTGTTCAGATAAAGATCGCTATGTAAATAACAACATCTCAATATCAATGAAAGACCATAAAGACTTTTGGGTCTCCATCAACGTAGGGCGGACATGACTGTAAAATTTGCATAAAGTGATTGTCTCATTTTGGCTCTCTGATATATTTAATTTGTAATGTTGCAAACATCATCATATGTAAATGTAGAAAATATATTTTTTATAATTTCTCTAACGATAAACGGCCAGTTTTAGTCAGTGCTGGTGATTGTTGCCTGATTCTGAGTGTGTGGGTTCAAATCCCCCAATGGATTCAACCTGATAAGAATTACTACTATTGCAGACAGTGTGATCCCAAACATAACAAAGTTACAAATACACTGATATCATAATTATGTTATGAGAAAACTATGAAGAAGAACTATATTGACTCTCCAAGACTCTAAGGTGATCAATTTGTCACTTCAAATCCATTTATTTTTCATCAGATTAATTTATCTTTTTTTTTCAACCTAAATTAATAATATCATATATGTTCATACTTTAGGTAAACTATTTCAGTGACTGAATGTCAGGCTATGTTGTGATCATCGATCATCAAAAGATCACAAACAAAAGGTAAATTTGTCTTTTAAGTTTTGCCTCACCCTTAAAAATAAATAAACTGGCTCCACTGTCAAACTTTCAACCTTCTGAACCTGACAATGTGATCCAATCAATTTCATGTTTACAGTTTCATTCCGTGATATAACATAGGGCTCTGATAGAGTGACATTGAAACTACAAACTAAATATATCAGGACAACAGAATGTTTGTAAGATGAAGTGCTCAGACCATGTCATCATGACACAGTGGACAGCGATTACATGACAACAAACTACCATGCTGAACTTCAAATAGTCTTACACTCAGACTCTGAAAAAAGTATTTATTTGTATAATATCACCATTTTATTAAGTATAGAAGAGAAGACATTGAGAAATGAAAACAAAAAACAGAGGAACCTTTTCGATATTTTTTTCTTAGTGTCAGACTTAACTTCAAACTCATCTTCATGGATTAGTGAGCAAAGTTATAGATAGAGAGAATGGTGACGATTTGTCTGAGACAGCCAACAATATCTGTATTTGTTCAGCCATATACTAGCCATGTTCTGTATTATTGCTCAGGTCAAGTAAACAAATGTAGAGCTTACTAGGTCAGGGATTGTATCAAAATTATTTCTCACAGAAATTTCTTTATCCCTTACTATCGTAATAGGTTCAAATACAAATATAATACAAGACATTTTTGTTTACCTTTTCCAATAAAATAAACTGATTATAGGACAATTATGCATTATACTGGTCACTTACAGTAGCCATATCTGAACCATGATATTGTCACAGCGATTTCATTCTCTCAAAATAGTTTGTCTACAATCATCATAGGTTAACACAGATCTAAGACCTTTGGATTTATTTACATGTTTTATTACTTTAAAATTGTATCTTTTATAGTATTATATCAATAAGAAAAATATACACCATACTGATTACTTCCAGTCATAACTGAACTATGAGATTATCCTACCACAACTCCACTTTTCTTAAATGTTGCATCTTCATCACCCTATTCCTCTGTGAGCAAATGAAAGTGTACCATTTCAGCAGTTATCTTATTTTAGCCCAGAAGTTTCAGCGTTCATTTATTTTATGTAGATTTCCACCAAAGAAGTATAGCCCCTGGAGTAGGACAATAAATGATGTGTCAGCAGAATGGTTTTATTCAGCACCAGCCCCCACACTGGGTTCCACACACACACACACAGGTGTATGCATGACATTCTACCAGTACAACACAGCATTATCAGTGTCTTCCCTTACTCAGGCAGGACTTCAAAGCTTTTTATCTTGTTACATATATGGACTTTCTAAATATTTCACTCTTTAAAGTTTTAACAGCACCCAGTTTTGGGAATATTGTTTTATTATAGGTAATTTCTACATTCATTGTGTCATTCCTTCTTGGCCAGCAGAACACTTTTTCCAATTCTAAACAAATGAGGCCCTTTGGGCTTTGCAAATGGTACCAAACTTTATAGGGCACTAAGCCAGAAGGTTGGGCAGATGTAAGCAGATCCCCTCTATGAACAACTCTGCACTGCATCTGTGAGGTGATTTCGCATCTAGAAGCACTATAATGAATAGTTTATTTTTACTGGCAAAAAGCCTGCAACATCCCAAACATGTGTATTGTAATGAAACCTGAAACGAGTGACTATATCCTGCAAACCATGGGTGGTTACGTTCTCATGAAGCAGTCTTCTGTATCACTATTCTGGGTTTCACACAGGAGAGTGGCAATCATTTTCACCAGTGTAATCACAGGGTAATATTACAGCATTCTCCTCTCCAGATTGCATGGTTTCAAACTTCCTCTGTAAAAAGCACTAACCACTGTGTTACCCTGCCCCATGGAGGGGGGAAGCAAGTTAATGAAATAATGTTTATTTCCTAGACAGTGTCTAAAGGTTTTGACATAAATCAAAATGAAACATTTTCAAATTACAGAATTCTCATTAGATTATTTATGTAAAATATCTATCATCTTGTATTTCAAAGCTACTAGATATAGTTATAGCTAAGTAGGGAATAATAATTTCCTTTCTGCAGACTAGATGTAAGTCCATGCAGTGTGTAAATGTTATTAACAAAGAGAAAGCAATACCTGGCGATACTCTATATGTGGTCTACATTCAGGACAGCAAGCACGGACTCTTCTGTCAATAAAACATATGGTAGATGCAGAATATATGGATGTACGTCACTGTGTGAACAATTAACGTTTCAACATAAACAGACAGGTGCTAACTATATCATACATTTATCATAAACTTCTCTCTCAAGTGGATGGTTAAGAAAAAACATCTTCAGGGTGAAATTGTTTCATTGGTGTAACATTTTTAAGAATACTAAGAAATATATGTAAACTGGGATTTTTATATTGAATTTTTAAAGTGATTTGATTCATAATTTATTAGTTAATATGCATCTGTTCATATATGGCAATGCAACATGCCCTAAAAATCAAGGAAACATTCAAAATATTATTTGACATTCCTAACTTAAGAGCATAGAGATGCATACTATTTTATCTATTATGAGGAATTTCTTTCAAGTCTTTATCTGACTACATATGGCGAAAGGAATCCTACAAGCAATAGATAACATCATAAAAGCACCAGCAATCAATGTCTGTTTACAGTAGAAATTACATAAGCAAATGTCTTCCAATTTTGCAGCATCAAATCGAGCCAGAATCTCAGTGGTAGAGACGGAAATAAAGTGACACTTTGATATTTTCATATAAACATGTCTACATAGTTGATTCCACTCCAGAAGCCGATCGTTCATTTCACATCTACCTCACAGGCAGGCTTTGTTTTCTAAAACACAAGATATCTCTACTTCATAGTCTACCTAAAACAGTGGGCCCATAAATCATGCCAGGAGGGTTTCCATATCCCCCACATTGGTTCCACAGTATCAACACCTTAACTGGTGGAACAATCAGCTGCAAATAGCCCATGTCTATATTGGTTACAAGACAAGATTCCTGCTCCATCCTGTACTGACTGGTGCTGTCTCAGTGCAGGTGCTTGTAGATTTCCATCAGTTCCCTGCAGACCGTGTTGACACACTGAGACTGGTAGGCCTGCACTATCTTCCTCTAACTTTCAGGAGGAACACCACACCATGTAGTAAACACTGCACCTGATTCCTTCAACTTATACATACACTTTCAAGAAATCATCTTCTTTTCTGTTAGTTGGTTTAACATGCACATGTCTACTCAACTGAAGTAGGATTAATTTGCACTTACATGATGGCATTTTATTTATGAGCATGGCTTTGCATATTTAACACATTTACTTTATTATATGGTAATGTCTATGTAATTATAATACCATTTTGCATTTTTATTTGTCTCAGCATGTGTCTAAAATGTCCTTTGAGACAGAAATAGATCTCAACATGAATGAATGTATATATCTATATAAATAAATGTATTTCTATAACAATTTTGACATTTAAGATTTGCTTTATTTGACTCAGTCAAATTGATGATACTCTGATAAAATATGAAAGAGAAAAAAATCATATTTAATATTTGTGAATTCACCCAAGGCAGTAGTCTCTCATCCAAACCCAACAGCAAAAACTTAAAGGAGTCTTCTTAATTTAAGAACTTTTGGGCGACCCTTTTCATACATTTTATTGCATTTCCAATATCAAATTCCAACAAAAACAACAAAGAAACCTTTATTGAACTCAAGTTCTATAAAACACATTGAGGCTTAATTCAAATCCCTTAATCACATATACAATTCAGTTTGATCTAGCCTCAATAATGTACCTAAGGGCAATCCATTCTATTCAGGAATCAATTACACATGACATTGGCAGATGACTGGTAAACATGGAGGCCAGGTTCCATTTATAGTATATACATGCTGTAGATAAGACTGTGCCACTCTATCATTCACTAACTAGCTGTAATTCTCCAGCACCTCCTGGCCGCTAACTGTGTTACAGTCACACCTCAGGTTAACGATGCTATTCACCTTTAATGACCCGTGAATAAATCCAATTAGAAGGCCCTTCTGATTAATACTCTAAGGAGAATCTAAATTACAAACAAGCCCCAGAATTGATTGGCAAATAATTATGTATTCTGCAGTATACAAATCAGCCTTTCAGCTACCATCTCACTTTGAGGATCTGAATGTGTTGCAGTATCCATGTTATAACTTCATATTGATATGTTACTGATATCTAAAGATTAAGTAACAATGTAGAAATTAGTACTACAATGTTCAATTAATTAATTGGCATTGAACCATCAGGTTTTCCATTTCAATCTCACTTGTATGTACTTGATGTGATACAGTATTTATCTTTGCTTCATATAGAAATAGTACTTGAATCACATTGATCAAAAATGGATAAGGGCTTGGACAGGTACATATTTTATTTTTGCTACCCTGGTATCTCAAGCCCTATTACCTAACCCTACTCAGACACCTGTTAAGTTGTACAACAACATCAAGTTTGTAAGATATTGAAATAATTCATTGAATTTTAGTATCGACACTAGAAAGCTAAAACAAAGACATCTTATTTATATCAATCAATTTTTATTATAAAAAATTATACTCAACATACAAATTGGCGGTAAACAGTCAGGATTTCAGCTCCAAACTCACTTGTATAAACAAACACTGTTACATTATTTATGTTACTGAACACTGAAATATTTATCATATTATATCTGAGATAATTACAATGTAACAATTAGTTATACAGTGTTCAAAATTCAAATTTGCGGAAAATTTACATTTCAAATGTATTAAGCATTTAATGTTCACTATGTTTATGTACATCTGTAAATACCTCTACAAGAATGTTGTCAGTTACGGCTCGCCACAACCAGTGACCCGTTACGACTCAAGTACTCGCTCACAAACATACACAATATATTGAAATTATGTGGGAAGAAAGCTCATACAGACTAATATGAGTAATATACTTCACTGACCACAGCACAGTGGACTGGATGTAGCCAATATAAGAATAACAGTGTCCAGTGTGTCTGTATATAGGTCAGTTTATAATCTACACTACCTACCTAGCAGAGGTACCGGATTTATGGGCGTACCTGCTGAATACCTCGCGCATTCCTCTAAACATGGAATCGACACCTCGGTCTAAATAAACTACTTTACAGTCAACGACAACTGCTATTTAACAGTATGGACAAGGACGTATTTTGTTTAGATAAAGTGTGGGATCCACTGGTTATAGTAGCTCAGGAGTCACAGACTTCAACTTTCTTCCTGGCGTGAGACTCGAAACTGATAGTGAGACTTATCAGTCCGATAAACATGACAGGTGTCCAGCGGACGGAGAAACAAGTACGTGCCTCATGATCATGTAACAGACAGGACATGTGATATAGATACTGCAAATATATGCGCACATTGCTATCATTTTAAAATCAAAATATGATCAAACACACATCAACACGTTAAGCATGTACAATACTGTCGTTTAATCTTCTGGTTCAAGTTCAGTGCGTTTGATTGACAAGCCGGGTCGTTGGCAATGGTACATGCCTTGTGCAAAGTGCACAAAATAAACACTCACCTTTCAACTTTGTATATTTCCCTCTGCATTCATTCCAAAGGCTTCTGAAACATCGTAGTTTTCAATTGAAATACCGCACATCAGATTTCACGTATATACTCCACACACAACTTTAGCTGTAGTGATATCGGTCCCTTACTTGTGCCAAGGGAAGTAACTTGTGCAGGACCACCTGGCAGGTGGCAATACAGCCCACTTGCTCCCCAGATCATGAATGAAGTATGGGCCATGTTAGTATATTCGCGTAGGAGACGGAGTTCATGCTTTAGTTCAGTGGTATTGTATTAGTCACTGACGAATAGCCCACATCGTATTGTCATTTCCTTATAAACCAAATAAACACAGATCATATTTTCTAGACATGATGTGTATTTATATGTATTAGTTGTTATGTCATGTAAGTAAGGTAATTAAGATAAAACAGAGAGGTAAAATATAATGTAGTTAAAACTTTCAACAACATTCATTTAGGAGATATAGTAGGCCTTATGATATTCCTCTCAGGAATGTGTGATGTAGGGTGTGCAGGTAGGTGTGCATACGTCAACACTTACAAGTCTCGACACCGTTCTCGTCTCTCAACGAATGTATGATACGACGGAATATATTATTTTGTACTGATTACAAAGTGAGTTTTCTGACCATCACAATAATTTATATCATTTGTTCGATAAACACCGAGATAAAGGCTTGTAAAAAACTAAATGCATGTTATTGCTACACGAGTTTCATGACAATTCAACGTACTATTTGATTACAAACCTTTCACGGGGTGTGAAACACACGTTAAATCTTTCAGTTGACCTGTCATTAATGTAATGCTACACGACTCAGTAAAGCTTCTTGTTTTACATTTAATTCCATCGAGGAGAGATTCACTACGTAATGTGTGACTGCACAACAGTTCTACCAGCTTATTACACATACATGTACCGGTATGTTAAATTAAGAAATAGAAGACGAGAAGACATAGCAGGGGGCATAAAACACGAAGGGTGCAGCCCTGAGTGTTTTATGCTCTCTGCTATGTTTTATTCTACGATAAATCACAACAACGAGTCTTCTATTTCCTATATGAGATACCCTTAAATAGTTACTGTTTTTTCTATAAAAACCTTGGAGATATAATGTTGTTTGTATCAACTATAGTTTGAAAATATTAATGCCTCCCGCCGTTGAACACATTCTCTACCATTGAACAATCAAAATATGACGAAGAAGAAGAAGAAAAATAATTTATTCAGGTGTCTAGCGATACATGTACATATTCACACAAACATCACACATGGCTCAATCGCCCGGCCATCTTGGGCCTATTAGCAAATGTCATACGATGTTAAAAGCACTAGAAGTGCTAAAATATATATTTATAAAAGACTGGTATATACATTTTCTAAAAGTGAGTGATAAAATATTATACTAAAATATCACTAGAGGCGGGAGTGAATAGTCTACGTTTAAACATGTTGGTAATGAGTGCAGCTATTCATTTGCTAGTCATTTGCTAAGCGACGCTCTAACTGACGTCTAAAATCACGAGCATGTTTTATTGTATCATAAAGAACGCTGTCGGTCCCATTGACCGTCTGTGTTTTATTGCCGTAGGTATCTTATATTTATCTATATAAGCATATAAGCTTGATAACGGTATAAGGATCTATACCGAAACGTCGCTATTGTTAATAAAGAAGTTGATCATCAATAAATATTTGTCTTCTTCTTTATATAAGCATATGCATGTCATACATAAGCACACGGTATAATGAGAGCGATCGCCCATGTAGGCGTGCTGAATGTTTCTACCAGTGGGAAACATAATGTTGATCCTTTTCACATCAGGCGAATGAATGAAATTCCACCTATATATAGCGGGCTCAATATAGATACACGTGGTCTCACATACATTGGTGATAAGGCGTGGCGCAGTCCGATAATGTATACAGGGCTTTCCTTAATTTAAAATACACGATTTCGTGGATGTTTTATATTTGAATTTAATTTAGGAAACAATATATAGGCACGTATGGTAGGGTGCTATCGTCATCTCAAGTTACATGTATATATTCCCCTCTGTTTATGATAAATGACGTTTTATTATCGGATATAGCGCTATGTGTGCCAAATGGATCAAGCACGATGTATTCAGTACTAAGAAAATCACATGGTGTACTAACATCGGGTTTAACGCATTTTTAATGTGCATGTACGAAAACAGACATATAGACAGAAGCTTTATTCAGTAATTTGGGCCATAAGACCTATAATAAAGTGGGGTGTTTTTTTGAAAATGTACGAAAACATTACGATGTAATAACAATGAAAATCAAATGCATTATGCACTACGATTCCGTTAAACATGTAAAATGCACCTACTTGCATAAGCCAAATGAAATACATTTATGGTACACTTACAGTGTAGTAAAACATGTAAATCAATGATAAATCAATGATAAGTACAAAGTAATAACCCAGATTCCGGTTCGAAGAAGCCAACACGTGAGCATGACTCACTAATACCCCGATCCGTCATGTGCAACCACTTTTATATACCACCTAGCCTATGGATCATCTCAAAATACGTTTGATGTGATTTTATAAAGCTTCATCAGATTAATACACTTGTGTAATATATTAGTTGTACAGATTTTTACAGATTCACAAAATTGCTGATAATTCGACACTGCACCTCTCCTAGAAGTAAAGAAGATTAGTGTAAAGTTTTTAAAAAATCCGATGAATAGCGTGTCTGCAATCGGTCGGACAAATTTAGATCTCATAACATGACTGAGTCAAAAATACAGAATATCACAAAATCACAAAATAGCTTGTAATTCGGCGCTGTAATCTCCTAGTCGTAGATATGGTTTGAATAGAATCGGTTGAATAGTTTTTCTGTAATCGGTCGGACAAAATGACTAAATATAGAATACAGAAATCCGTTAAAACAATAAGAAAAAGTCACAAAATTATTGTTGTTCTGCACTGCAATTCTCCTGGTGGTGTAGAAGATTTGTGCAAATTTGAAAAGAATAGGATGCATAGTTTTTCTGTAATCGATCGGAAAAAAGTATCTTTGGACGGAAGGACGGTCGGACGGAATCCTTCGTTTTACTATATACCCCGAACCGTTGGTCAGGGGTATAATAACCAATGTTCCCGTTCGTACAATCTTGTGATGATATATTAAATTGATCCAGACTGATTATTGTTATTATTTTAAGTTGAGTGACCGATAACTATATATCCTTAGTGCAATAGTGTCAGTCACCTGTTGGCTGGGAACTAGTTAAACTGTAGTATATCATAAACGGATTGTTATGCACTTGCTATACACATTGTATTTATTATTATATATGTGAAAAAAGGCACGTTTCACGTCATTGGACAACTTGTCACAAGTGCATGCAATGGGAGTAATGTTCACGTTTAACCCGGGTTGCTGTCCTAATCGATGGTGAAACTATCTGCGTCATTGCACTATTACACAGAACTAGTTCATGGTGTAAACTGATATCTGTCTCCTCTATACACATCTGTTCTCTTACATCAATTCAAAATGTATCCTGATGTTCTTGATGTTATGTGGATCTATTATTATTATCTATTATCTATTATACCTAACCTAAGCTTTCATTTCCCTCAATCGTCATTCGTAAATGCAAAAGGTTCACATTTGATTAACTATAAGTAAACAAACGTGAAATTATTGACAAAGTGTATAGTTTTATGCTGACCTGAAATGCACCAATATACACCCCCTGACTTCGTTTACCGGTGTTGAAAGCTGTTACCACACTGCATAAACAACAAGACGTGATGAAGCGCTTCCAGTAATGGCGTGTTACAATACCCGTGTATCATCACCACTGATATCGGGTTTTGTCATACAATTTGTTACTGAACATATGTTGAGATAGGTTGTCCTGAATAAGGCATAATATTGACAGATATATATTCCTTTTTATATACTAAATCAATTTATTTCCGGTACTGAAAGGCTAATGTATATATATGAATACAGGATATTGCTTGCAACTTGTAACTTTTATTTAAGGGAACAATGTCCGAAATATTAAAGATAACGCTCCCAACTGTAACCTTAGTTAACATGTAATGAACATATTGATATCATGAATACAAGTTTTGGGGTAATTTTCCATATCTTTGGGACTGTTAAGAACTTTTAATTTTTTTTTACACATTACACAGTCAGTTATTCGTTATTAGAAAACAGAAAAAACAGTGCTTATTGAATGTTAGGAACGTGTGATTGACGATCGTTTTTCTCGAAACCGATATTGTCAATTTGCCAACCTTGATATGTATATATATACTTTGAATATCGAATACGTAGCAATTCCCTTATTCGAAAAAAAACGAATAACTAGCCAGTAAGTTATTCAAAAACTTACTTCAGTCAGACCCCGTTTGCACGACTCCGTATATCGGAAAACTCCGCTCCTCACAATATCGAAGGTTGACCGCCACGACAAGAACGTACGCAACGGCAGAGCGTATGCAAATGCATGTTGCATGGAACATGTTAATGTCACCTTTTATCAACTACATTGGCACTTTTCACAAACGTTAAACGACATAGTTAAAACTTAACTTTACGTTATTAATCTCAGATTTGATGAAGGATATGTCTATATATTCAATCCACCAGTTATCGATTACTGTGGCTGCAATCTTGAACACATTACCCATGACAATATAATGACAGGAATTTCCTCCATTCGCTCGTTGGATAAAACCTAACGCGCTGACGTGCTTTTAAATTGTTTATTCAAAAACCAAATACGGTTGTATAATTTTGAAACCATGTGTCATTTGACTTCTTATGAGTGCATACAATCTGGATGACAGACGCGAGGAGATATAGAAGCTGTTGCAACAATCTATTATCACGTCATATTTCATGTAAATGTTGTTTTCACATAATTCGGGCTTTTTGAAGTGTCCAAACTTGCTATGTATGAAATTCAAATATGACAATGTTTACAGACCAATTTTGATAGCCATACTGCCCCTGTCATATATCTTGATATAGGCCGACAAGGAAATAATGACGAAACTATTGCTTATTACCATGCTAATATTATGATATATACACTTATGTATAACCTCCCTCCCCTCCCACCTGAATATATATTTTACATTGTTTAGCCCTATATCATTTGTTAATCTGCAAGATCATTTTATGTATTCTTATATTTTCAACATATTTGAATTTAGTACTGATGTAATAAGCTCATTCTACAATTTATTAAAATCCCTTTTAATTTATAATTTTTTTGTGTGATATCTTTTTAAATTCTTGTTATGTGGTAGATTGGGGGTATTGCCCATTATACCTTCTATCTGACACATAACAACAGTTAAAAACACATGTTAATACATTGCTGGATTGTTGTATCTATGTAGCAGGAGACTGTGCTGTCTAGATCCTCGGTTTGCAGTCAATTCATTCAACTCAATCCAGACTGAGTGAACCGTCCGTATTGGTTAACCATGTCTGTGTATCCCAAACATCTTTGTGTAGAATATATTGATGTTTTAAAGGTACCTTGATGCTCTAGTTGTGCCTTTTATAAAGTCATGTATGATCTTTGGTTTAATTTGAATTCTCGAATTTTATAAATGCATATATGCATATTGCATATTTCAAGACAACTACTGTTACCCATTCAATGTATTCCAAGATTGTCTCAACAGTCTCTTTAGACTCAACATGTAATCACATTCAATCAATCTTTATTCAATTATACTTAAAGGCCACAGGTCTGAAGTATATATGGTGAATGCTATATTTACATATTTGTACAAAGCCGAAACGTATAACACATCACGTCACATCGTATCATATCATATCATATCTAATAACATCTTATAACATCTATTCACGTCATATCACAGCACAACATACCTTATACCCCACTTCCGGTCTCGTTGCTATGGTTTCTTTTGTTTCAAGTATAGGTGTATTAGCCGATACACCTACACTTTTTCTGATATACCTATACTATACCTACACTTTTTCTGATATACCTACACTTTTCTAATATACCTAAACTTTTTAACAACTGAGAAAGAATGTAGTCAATTTTCTAACTTTCCAAATTCTAAGTGATGATACTTTATAAAATGTCAGATTATAAATGAACATATAAGGAACCTGAGATCGAACCCGTGTCCTGTGGCTTTCTGGCCGAACGACCTAACCATTACACCACGAAGCCAGTTGAAACTCTGAACATTTGTTCATGACCAAATGAATAAGGTTCTTATAATGCGTGAAATAATACCACATATTTATGTTTTTCTTTTTATATAAGAATGTAATGTAATTTTGGGTGCAACATGTCTTAACATACTGAAAGTTGTTTCTGTTTTCTCTAAACTTTGGCCGCGTTGACATAAGCCATGCTGTTTATAGCGTTAGCTGTACATTTCAGCAAGATGCACGTGCATCTGCGTTGACAATGCCGTCATTGGACCATATCAATTAGATTTCGAGCCCAAAACATGGGTAACAATACAACGCAGCACGGACTGCGTTGTCACAGACGAGGCCGTATTTTGGTTGTGCGTTTCATGCAAAAGCTTGTTTAAAGCTGTATTTGTTTAGAAATATTATGAAATAGTATCCGCTTACACTCGGCCGTAAATGGGGTATAAGACAGATATACTCATACTTTTCCTCGTGTATCGAATGATACCCTACACTTTTCCCCGTCGGAGCCATACTCGGCTCCGCCTCGTAAGGGCCCCACGGGGAAAAGTTTAGGGTATCATTCGATACACTCGGAAAAGTATGGGTATATCTCTCCCATATTTTACATGCTATCCTATAGCACATCTCATTATTATTTATAAAAATACCCCCATGTTGCATCATATCATATCATATCATGCCACACCTCATCTGACCATACAATATCACATGGTAGCATATCATACCATATCACACATTTTCAGATCACAGCGTAAAACATATACAACCATATCCTACATTTGATTTTTTTCTATATCAATGAATAAATGGGCACCTGCATTATGTATATACACAATGCATTTCTTAGCGCTAATCATCTCATGATTCTATACTTTCAGTATATTGTGTCTGTACAAGGAGGCACAGTATATGTACATGGACGCATATTTGTAGAAGATTGCTATTTTAGTTTGATAGCAGGGCGGAGAATTTCATGATATATAGTATCGATAATAATATGCTTGCAGATATTGTTCCATACGACATCAGTACACAGGACAATTTAATAAAATGGTATTCGTCTTCTATCAAACTTAATCGACAAAGATTACAGATTCTTTCTTCATGAGTAATGATTATATAGCGCCCAGCTAAAAAGGCCATGAGATGAACATCTAAGACATGAAAGAGCCATTTGGAATTTTTAACACTCACCTTTGATAAGTAATCTTCTATGATTATTTCAGGTTTAATCATTTTGTAATAGAAACACTTGTTTGACATCAATGGTGAACATGTTTTAATCTCTGGGTTGATGAAAGTATACAACGCGATTTTGAATGATCATTGTGTTTTTTGCCAAATATGGACAAAACCACAATTGAAGAGTAGTTTTCTTACACCGATCACCCAATTTCTTTACCATTCTTGTCATACACTATCATCAAGTCGTAAACTTGTTTTTGGTAATCTGTATGTCAAAAGTATCGGCCAATATTTAATAACTTTTATATTCGAACATGCATAATGATGAAATCTTTGCGACATTCTCCATACACCATCAGACTAGACGTGTTTATCTTAACACCAAAACACTTCTTTTGCACGCAAATAAAAACATGAATAGGTTCTATGGAATCAAATTGGTGTAAATCCCATACTTCTGACCCATATGATACAATTGGCAATGTCTTTACGTCAAATATGTACAAAAAAGGTTGGTATGAAATGTTTCCTAAAACTATCAGGTTTTTATATATACACATAAACAAATTCTTTGGTTGTACAGCAGCTTGATTTGAATGGGTAGGCCATGATATATTTCTGCTGAAGTGAACAGCAAGGATATTTTAGCATCTTGTAGTTTATGTTTGTCTCCTTCAAGATGCCAATATTCATTACGTGATAACCGGCTTCCATTTTAAACGCAAGAACGTTTGTTTTATTCACGTTTACGGTTAACTTCCATTTATCATAATACAATTCAAATTCAATAATTTGACTCTGAAAGCCTTTCGTTGTTGATGAGAAAAGGATAATTACAACTGAAAACAATAGAACAAACAATGATGAAGCTAAGTGTCATAATCTCAGTAGATATTTATTTGTGCAGCTTCTTCATTTATGAAAAGAGTAAAGAGATATGTTTTGCATCTTTTCGTTTTTAAATCTTCAGATTCCGTATCAAACGAGATGTGTCCCAAATCTTTCTGGCCCGAATATGAACAAATGTCTGAAACGAAACATTATTGTACATTCATGAAGAACATTCCAATGGAGTGAAAATGGTTACGAAATCACGAGATGCATACACTTCGATAATTCCGCCCCATGGCTGTGTAAAACAAGAGCCTTTAATAGCCTATAGATACGTCTTCATCAAGTCTGGATCAACTGAATACCTTGGAACTGGTAGTATTAATCATAAGGATGAACGTATAGTAATTTAAAAATAAATTTTAGTTTAACACTTCGGTTACCTGTAATAACCTATTCTTCAATGGTTCTCCAACCTGGTTTACCACAATAGACAGAACTGAATGTAGAGCTACGTTTATAAATATGTAAAAAAAAATACATCCCAAAGGAAATTTATGAGAATATATCACACACATTAATATAACTATTTCATCATATAGCTCCGTTAAACAGTTGTGTGCTGAATTTACTAGGGTTAGGTATGCACCGAAGACGAACCACTCCCTGGACGTCCATCTGATGTCACTACAGAGGGATTGCTTGATTGGTACTACGCTGTTGCTCACCACATAAATACAACATCCGTTGAACGAATTATACATGAGCTTTTACATATGAATAATGTATCGGAGTGAAACATGCCTCTTAAGAATGTTATCTGAAAACCAAAAACGAAAACGTGTCGTTGTAAGCCAGTAACTTCTTGATCTCGCAGACCCATAATCAGGTTTGGCCAATGCCGTTACTCGGGATGAAACCTCGGTTCGCCATTTATTCTGAGACAAAACGTCAAAGCATATAGTGGAAACACTTTACGTCATCCACCCCTACAACAGTTCCTCCAATGGTAAGGTCATGTCATTCCTTTACTGGGACTCAAAGGGGAAATAATGATTGATTATGTGAAGAAATATTCTGCAATCAATGGCGTGTATTATGTAAATGAACTTCGGCAATTACAGGAACAGATCAAAGAGAAACGAAGGGGGTAAACTGCGCAAAGGTAAGTGTTTGCTTCAAGACTGTGCTCCTGTGCACACCGCCCAGTTGCAGTCAGTGTGGATCCAAGATTCTTTCCCACCCTACTTTTTCTCGAGATCTAGCCCCCTTTTCTCTTCTCTCGAGTGAAAGCAGCTTCTTGGTCATAATTTTGAGACCAACGGGAACATCATTGCGACAGAAGACCAGTTTTAGGGTCACATGACAAATAGCTGGTTGTCTGATGGATTGAAGATGTGAGACAAACCCTGGTCCAAATATATATTGAGGTCAGGGGTATTATATCGAAACGTATATATATATAAGTACTAACATAAAGTTCTTCAGTTTTCATGGTCAGGTCAGAAACTTTTGGGACCATTTACCTTAGTCTAACACGTCGACTCTCAAAAGAGTATTTATTCTGTAAATATCACCATTTTAATAAATACTGAAAAGGAACCCCTAATGTTTTAAAAATCCATATATCATACGCTCCTTTTCAATATTTAATATAATGATGATATTTAACGAATAAATAGTTTTTCAGAGTCTGTGTGTACGACTACATTTACTTCTATTTACTTCTATTTACTTCTATTTACTTCCTTTTGCATGTTTGAACCAGCTAATTTCACCAATATTTGACAATGCTGTATTAACTGATTTGGCAAGTAAATCCTGGACTTGGTCGTACAATCGATCTCTAAAAGCATGTGCCTTTTTCTTCATCCCATACAAACATGAATGATTTATTAGCCTGACCATTCCTCAGTTTTGGAGGCTGGTGTTTCATATGCTCTTAATTTCAAAGTTGATTCTGTGCGCGATTCTATAAAAATAATCTGCGAATTTGTAAAATAATTGTGAAGAAGGTATATAGTAGTCGGTAACACCAGTACCGTTAAGCAAAATAAAAGTAAAATCCCCAACATTTTGATCTCTACCACATCATCCATTCATAATATGAATATTCAGAACTGAACATACATCCGTTAAACATGTTCAAAAGCTGTTTACAAGTTTGTCAAGTGAAAAGCGTTTAAGATTGAACTGATCAGATATGAAATCTGACATGACTTTATTATGAGTTTTGTCAGTGTACTCTATTATATGTCATCTTTCACAAACTCAGATCACCCTTTTCTGCTAATATTAAAAACAATTTCTCTTGAACAAGAGAAATGCTTTTTTACAATTTAAGCTGAATTTAACATACCATTTCTGTTTTAGTACACAGTGCCATTTATCCTTCCAATGGCACATACGCAAGATTACATACATACATACATACATACATAATACATACATACATACATAATACATACATACATACAATCATACATACATACATACATACATACATACATACATATACTTGTATAGCGCCAATATTCGTAGAACGCTCAAAGGCGCTTGGGGTCTGAGATTGTAAATTCATCAAATAATGTCAAAAGGCCTCGGAAGTAGACAAGTCTTTGGATCGGATTTAAAGCACAAAGATCAGGTTGTGTTCTGAGGTGATATGGAAGATTGTTCCACAAATGTTGGCCAGCAGTTTTGGGATTGGTTTTATTGGGAGTTTTGGAGGTAATACGACGGGCCCTATAATGACATTACAGAGTAGATGTAGATGTGAATTTGCAAATGTTGTATTATTTTTGTTTTACATACCAAGTTGCACCTTTCATCATCATGTATCCAACGATTTCCCTCTTCTGCAGTCATTTAGGTTAGGCTAAGCATGAGTAATATATATATATATCATTTTATAGCTCATACTATATATTTTAAATGTACATCATCCTTTCTATGTCATATGTGTATTTTATGTATGTTTTGTTCTTCACTGATCGTATATTGTTAACCTACTCTGTTAATGTAAAAGAATTCCATTTCGGCTAATAAAGTATTATCTCATCTCTCTATAGTGTGGTTACATTGCTAAAATGATTCACAATGATGGGTTCCTACTCCGACCAACGAACTAGCTATGGCGGTTATCCTGTATGTGAGTTAATACACATGCATTTGTCTTTTAATATTCAATTGGTAAGAACGTCAATCTCTTTTATCTGTTTTTGTGTTTGTTTGATTTTAAACTATTTTCGGATAAAAAATAAGAAGTAAAATAGGTATAAAGTTTGATATTCATCTTCTTCCTTCATAGGTTACTCCCTTCTCATTTCCGATTGTAAGTTATGTTCTATTAGGTATCGCGGTCGATGTAGCCGATGTAAGATCATATTTAATTAAAAACCGGGATGTAATATGTGATACCCTTTCTCGCCGCTAAGGTATTTGCTAGAAACGAGAAATATGATCCTAATAGAACAGAGGTTACGATCGAAAACTGAAGGGAGTAATATGTATTAGAAGAGAATGAATATTTATATGCAGCACATATTTCTAAAAGTGCACCTGTAAAGATAGAAGATGTACATACAGTGTATTGAAGAGGTGTACAAATTACATTTCCTCAACAAGATTACAACACATCACGCTCTTACATCAGATGTCTCACGTGTCGACGGGTGTAGTCTGGGCCATGCATCAACATTCAACAAGAGACGGATCTATGAATTGCACGACACATAAGACGGTAAATTAGCGCATATATACCAAACATCATGTCTCCTCTACAAATAAGTCTCAAAGGTTACAGTAAGTTATAGGACCCATTCTCAGTTCAGGCGACCCGCCATAGGGTATATCTGTCTGGGTCACTCTGCTACATTATATTGAAGATCAATCAGATTGTATGTAAGTCGCCAAGGGATGACAGTATCTGAGTCAGCAATATTGTTAAACTTGAATGATATGACCTTCCACTCAAGAGCTTTGAAAGACAAAGGCGTCCGCATTCTCAAGCCTTATATCTGTTTCAATATTAAAAGCGTCATTTGTTTATGTTTCAAGATAGTTTCTCAGGGGATTCAATCGTCGACACAGACAAAGGAACATTGGACATCAGACCGTCTTGGAGCACATAGGAGCCGTCACTTCCAATGATTACTCTCATGTTCCCCTCCAGCTTTACATATCTAATATGGAAGATCAGTAGGACTACATTAAGAAGTTCAATGTTTCTCGGGCACATTTATTTCGAGTGACGAGGGAGGTTGGACTTTATTTTTATCTTTTGTTGGAAGAAATAGTGACGAGAAAGAAGTACATCTTACTTTTTCCCATCAAAATATAGCTTGGAAGTGGTAGGAGACGGAATCACGCGTATTCCTGCAGAGCCATACATTGGATGGACAAATGAATTTTGGGGTTCAGCAAAAATGGAAATCTTGATAAATTTCTTTTAATGACAATAAGAAGCTGTGACGAGCACACATATAAGTGATGCGCCGATGCTCGAGAAACATTTCATTCTTTCATTTAACCTTAAGTCGATGCGGATATACTCTACACTCATAGAGGCAATGTGGTCGATGTCCATTTGCTTCATGTGTGTACACTAGATTAAGGCGTTTAGATCTAGAGCGTCACTCTGCTACATTATATTGAAGATCAATCAGATTGTATATAAGTCGCCAAGGGATGACAGTATCTTAGTCAGCAATATTGTGAAGAGAAGCGGTGCGTTGGTTGAAAAAACTCTTTAATCGTTTCCATGTAATATTGTTTTTATTTGGGGTCACACTATCTTTAATAGTAATTTGTACTTTTCGGATCGAGTCCATTGATACAAATATTGATACAATTTGATAATTTGGTCTCTATCTAAATGACATGCATTTCCAATGTTTAAAATGGCATTATTGCATGTTCGCACTGAACATGTGACAGCTTCCTTTCAATAGTTGGGGAACATCCTTATCTTTTGCCTTTATGTTTTTATTATATACGTAAACATTATCACAAAGTCCTATTTCAGTCTTATTTAAGTAGAATGTTTAGGAAAACTTGAGGAATAGCTAAATTTATGTCTTCCTTCACTCTAAGGTTCGAAATGAAAGTATCAAACTCATCCTTCATTGTAATTCTTTACCAATTTACTCTTTGGCGGAGGCACTCTTTATGGACAAGGGTGTCCATGGTTATTTCTTATTCTTTTATGTGCGCTTGTTAAACTTAATTGTACATGTATATATTTTTAGTTATCTGTTTTGTAGTCACTCCCATAGTAATCAATAGAAGTTTCTTTTGTAAGAAAATGACGGTTTAATTTCCATCGTATTATAATTACATCTGTATCTATCTATATATATGGAAGCCTTTTCCTATGTGAAGGTTGAAAGAGACTGTACAGATCGATGCGCGCCATGAAGATGTAATGGGAAGTTTTAGAAAGGCAGTAAGGTGCAATAAAACAGAGCTTTGTTAGAATGAAAGGGGTTTTCATTTTGTTTAATGGCATTTAACGTCCATAATGCAGTAAAGTAAACGTTTGCAATAGATAATACTGCCCACAGAGACTGTCCATTTGCCTTTATGTGTTTAATAAAGTGACTTTATTGCACAAGTTCTTTAAATATATTTAAGGTTTTTGTAATGCTGTCTGTATACTGAAATAGATGATTACATAGCGATTTCATCGTCGCTAACAAAGAGAGACTAACACACTTAAATTACAACGCATGTTGTGAATGGAGCAAGTTGCAGAGTCACCTGGCACATTGCTAACAATTTTATTATTTTGACATGTTCGTGACTATTTTAAAGCAAGAGTCAAAATGCAATTCGATGATCATTTGACATGTTGTAGCACCAGCTGGATATTACCTCGTTATATTTACACTGCTTCGTAAATATATTTGTGGGAAATGCAAACAGGAAGAATCTCGATCACAGTTTTGACAGAGCATGATATATATTGCTTTGAAGTTGTCCCTATAGAAAAGATAATGGTAGTCTTATGAACTCATGCATTTCATCTGAATAACAAAAAATACATGTGTACTTTCATGCTTGTACTTTCAGCTATTTAGTTTGGTTTTTATTTTGATCTTAATAAACAATATCATCCTAAATATTTCAACAATACTCCATAGAAGAGAGTCGACAACCGTTTGGCATCATTTGATATATTTGCGATGATGACAATTCCATGCCTGGTAATGCTAGAGAATCACCCTAGTGCACTGTGTGACACAAATAACTCATCTCACTCAAGGTTGAGGGATTAACGTACCGACTTTTTCTAGACTATTTCAACAATGAAATCGAATAGACACCAATGGGTTAATGGAATTTTAAGCGAAACCGTTGTACCACTGATCATGAAGGTCAGCATTATCATTAAAGCGTATTGACCACATTATGAATATTTTAATGGACACATGTGCGTGTTCTAACGGGTCAATACAAACCATTATACCACAGATAAACAAAATCATTTCTTGTTTATTTAATAGGTAATGATTGTTCAAGTTTATATAAAATCTGCACTGACAGAATATAAAACATCACATCTAACATCCAAGGAAAACCTGAGACAAATGTGGAGTTGACGAGCTTTCCATGAAACCAGTGTTTATTACCCTGGATTAACGTATGACTTCATCAGATCTATAAACATGATCTTACAGCATATCAGAATTATTACGCTTTATTAAATTAACGACACTGTTTCATAACATTAACCTAGTACTTTTAGCAATGTAACATTGCTTTTCACCATGTTACCTCCTATTTCAACCAATGTTCATTTGTCTTTTCATATAGTTGTTTAATAAATGAAACAATAACCAAAATGTGGATAAACTCCTCAAATTAGTAGAACAGCAAAATGGTTTTGTAAAGAATAGCCGTTTTATGTAAAGTTTGTACAGAATCGTCAAACGCAGGCGTGACAGCAACTGCAGATCAAAAAGAGCATTCGACATCGTGGGCCTATTTTCCCGATAAGACTATAATAAAATGTTCAACACTTTCAAATATCTGCACGAAAATAAGTTATGTGCTGTTCAAGTGAATGATTTAATAACATAATGCTTCACATTGAAAAGTGTAGAATTATAGTATAACAGTGATATGTACTGTTCACTGTACATCAACGATGTAGATGAGGAGATTCAAGATATTGAAAATGGTTTGTGGATATATAACAGATGTGGTACTATTTTGCAATACGTTGATGATAACTCCTGCAGAAACTTAACTGCAACAATAATGTGTTAAATTTGTGATCACATTAACAGCAATAGCAGAAATTCGTGTACGTTTTGTGGACAAGTCTCTTTCGGGATTCGAACCCAAATCCCCAGAGTAAGGTCACAATAGCCAACAATGACTGTCTCAAACACTCGTGACAGGACATCAATATACTCATGAATATCAATTTTGTGTAGACTTTCCCCCGCTTTTCTCTTCTGTAATTATACCTTTTCGAGTTATTTACGAAGAATTTTAACAATAGCTGGTAAAACTGTACTCATGAGTACACAAGACAACATCTTTTTCTTTAAACAATAGAACATCAACGAACAATTATTTCATTTCTATTTCCGTCAAAGCTGCTAAAGTTAAGTTCCAATTTGAGGGAACGTCGGGTGTTCGTGGTTTTGTGTGTTGAATTCAAAGAAGACGCTCGAAATGTCCTTTGAAGTGATAGCCACGTAGACACTCTGGCTATAGGCAAGAGTCCTCACTTGCATCATTGACTGCAATTGTTTGTTAAAAAATGTTAAAGGAAGGTCGTCCTAATGAACCTTATTGGAATTATTACAATGAATGTCATTTGCTACTCACCTTTTATGTATTTATGTTTCACGATAGCCATTCAGAGAATATTTTGTAATCTAAATTTGTTGGAAAAGAAAGAATATGATAAAATATGAAATATATATAAAATATTACAAATATGGGCTGTTTGCGCATGATTGATGTAAATTGTTAATGCCATGAAATTATTTACACTTACACTATATATTTTGAAAGAACAAAATAAAAATGAGGGTAGCTTTCCATTTATCAATATCACTTTATTAATATGGACGCTATTCCCCTCAAAAACTGCAGTTGATTATTCCTTTTGAAATGTAATATAACTGCATCGATTATACCAACTATATTGACGCAGAACATATTACTGCAGTTTTATTGCAACACTAGGCGAATTTATTTTGATATACACTTTGAACATTTGAATCAATGTCTAATGTACCAAATTGTTTATACTAAATATTAAATGAAATTAAGGTAATTCAATAGTTCCCTTTTTACTTTTTCTAATCGGAATTTGTGTAATGCATACAGATGACACTAACATTTCATCAAAAACTAGAATATTGGATTATTGAATATATTTTCAGGAAGTGAATTTTAAAGTGGTATGATATTTTAGGCAGGAATCTATCACATACAATTTTCTATTAGGGTGTATACTTATACTTACACATAATACTTACAAATAATAATTCAAAACCTTGAATATAAATTTAGGATATTGGCAGACATGTCATTGAAGAGCATTTAGAAGTAGAATAAAAGTATTTTCTGGATATCATTTATTTTATTGTTCATAACAAAGGGTTTATTATCCATTAGCTATTGTTTTCTTATTGAAAGTCATTCCATCCATAAAAAACTTCGTTTTCCGAATAGGTAATAACGTAAAATGGTGTCATTTGATTTTATTGAATCTACAAAATGAAAGATGTTTCTCCTTAGCAGGAAGCGTTTTGTTATGGTTGATTGTTCTTGTTATGTTATCACCAATAGTTTTGAGACATTTAATATCAGAGAAGAACAAGAAACTTTCATCCTGTCCTTTAATGTGAGATTGTCCATCTCCAAGACTACTGGTTCATCTGAGTGAATAGATAGTGAGTGTCCTGTTTACTTTGACTTAAATAACATCTGAACATGAACGGGTTATAGTGACACAGGTTACATCTCATTGATTGTTGTACATCTCCACAAGAGCAACTATCAATTTTTCATTAAAATAACTTTGGAAAACCCTCCCGAGTATTCTCAAATTTAAAGCGAGATTAATTCTCAAGTGTTGAACACATCGGGGATTCCTCGTCCGATCTGAAACCCTGACATAGAGGACAGCAATGATTTGATTACACAAACACGTGTACATTTTGATCAACGTTACAGCATGATTACCACCTCTGGGATTCCTTGTCTGATCTGCAACTTCAGAAAGAGGACAGCAACGACTTGATTACTCAACAACACTCCGGACTGTAACGTGTACATTTGGAAAGGGAGAGATGAAAACAAATATTTTAGAATAAAGTATTCTGAAAAAGGACAGAAACCATCAGCGTGTGTATTCATCCTTCAAGTCAGACTCAGTATGATATATTAACGAATACTGAAATTAACAGGTTCACTAGTTAACACTGGCCAAGGAATAGGAAAATATTGAAATATAACAAATAAATGTTCTCTTCAGTAACAGTATCTTCAGTATTTCATCCCCAATTTGTCCAAGGTTTTTGTCATGCCACCATACTTCTGGTTAAATTCACTATCTGTAGGGTTTTTGTAGATAATAATATTTATCGGAATTGTAATGTAAACGGTTTCTTTTATGTTTGACTTTATATAAATAGTTTTTTCAGATACAGACATTTATTTGCGCTGTAATGTATGTTTATTAATTTATAGAATGTATACTCATTTAGTAATCAACTAACAGTCTATCTATTGTTCCAAATGTCATTTTTCAAATTCATCCATTTCAAAACAGTGATTATTCCAATATCGTATTTTCTTGATGATAGTGAACAGGAGAACTATATCAATGAGCTCCAGAGAGAAGGAGAATATTATAACGAGTTTTCATCTTCAAAGCTATAGATCTGTGTGTACGCAACCTCATTCTCAATCTCTGGTTTGCTGGATGGTAGGATGGTAGGATGGGAGGATTGGAGGAAGGAATGTGTATCAACATGATGAGCATACTGATTCCTCAATGTGTACCATTCATTTTCTCCTTTATATGTTCCTTCAATAGGTTATACTATCTTTTGCAAACAAGATATCAAAACGTATTTTGAAACTCATACAAGGTACAACATTGACAGACGGCTTAATCATAAGCATGTTCCTTGTTGAGATATGTTGTACTGTTGTACTGCTGTCACATTGTCCTCACTCACAGACATGATGGTTTGTTTGAGTGTCAGTTATTGTTTAACAGTGCTTGCTAGAGCTATTACTTGTGATACATTTAAACTTATTGAGTAATGTAAAATAATACAATTAATTGGAAAACGCATAGAGGAAACGGTACTCAACCCAAAAAACGTCAGCAAATCACCAAGGTCATATCAAGGTTAAGATAAGACTGGTTTATAAAAGTTAAATTAAGATATATCAACAAGAATTATTGCTTTTAATAATATAAAATGCAATGCTCAACGGGGTGGCAAAAATAGTGAGCAATTGGATGTTAAGATAAAAACCACCCTAATTTATGCCGATTGTTTCCTTTTAAAACAAAAATGAATGCTATGAGAGTGTCCAATACGACTTCGTCAAATGACACATGCTATCTGTCAGTGATGGAACCGATTAAAATACCTGTGAAATGATAACAGGAGTTCATGTCATTTAGATAGTGGACACATACGCTACACATGTAGGTGGTGCAATTTTGTACCGTTTATGTTAAAAGAAAACTAAACTGCAACAGTAACAGTATTATATTTCGGATCGCATTATCTTCACCAGTACAAATTGCCCTCACCCTCACTAACTTCGTCAGCTGATCAAGGCACACCATGGCGATTTATGAGTGATCAGGGCCTAGTGACACCTTGTAGAGACTCCACTTCTATTATGGAGGACTCTCTATTACTTGTTAGATATTAAGTTTGTGTGGGCGCAGGACCACAACGTCACCTTTTTCTTTGTTTTTATTCTTGTTCTGTTTTTCTTTCTTTTTCATTTTTGAAAAACATTTACGAGTATATATATGAGTATACAGCTGATACAAATTTATCTCATCTGATTGTAATGCCAGAACCATCTACAATGATATTTGCAAGACATCCATATACCAAAGGAATAATGAAAAATGATTGGGGTTTACAAAGTATAATCGCACCTTTTAGATGAAACTCAAGAGGAGTAGCTATTCTTTTTAACAATGATGTTGATCTAACTATACATGGAACATTAGAAAATAAGAGTGGTAATTATATAATTGCTGACATAACCGTTGACGAAAACAGATTTACACTTACACATGTATATGGACCAAACACAACTTTTTGAAAGTATTTGTAATTTTGACAATGAATCAATAGCTATAGTTGGAGAATTGAAGTTAGTTATTGATCCTGCAGTTGATTTGGAAAACGATGAAAATATTAACAATCCTAAGGCCAGAAATATTGTTTTAGGTAAGATTGAATCACTTGATCCTGTAGATGTTTGGAGAGAGCTAAATCAAGGTATTAGAAAATTTACATGGTGACAAAAATCAAAGACAACAAGCAAGATTGGATTTGTTTTTCATATCTCAAGATTTGTCAAATCTTACAATTGATTCTGATATTATATCTGGATATAAAACATTCACTTTCTCCAATACCATTAACACAGAAAGAGGGAGGAGTTATTGGAAATTTAAAACTTCCTTATTATTACATACTAATTGTGCCGATTTGGTTAGATCAATCCTAAATGAAACTATACAAGAATATTCTGATTTTAAATTAAGATATTGATGACCCTGACGTTAAACTTCAAATTAATGATAGTTTATTCTTTGAAACATTTTTGATGAACGTAAAGAGGTAAATCTATTTCCATTTTCATCCTTTCTCAAGAATAAAACAAAAGATAAAACCTGTGAATTAGAATTTTTTTTAACGACTTTGAGGATAGAATTAGAAAAGACTTTCAAAATATTGATGAATCATTACTTTCCAAACTTACACAAGCAAAATCAGAATTGCAACAAATAAAAGAGGAAGAGATAAGAAGAATTCAGATTAGAAACAGAATACTATGGTATGAAGAAGGTGAGAAACAAAAAACATATTTTCATATTTAACATATTAACATATTTAGAAAATAGAAATTATGTAAACAAATGAATAAATAAAATTATTACGGACAAGGATGAAGAAATTACTGACATCAACTTAATCTTAAATGAAGTAAAGAACTTTTATAAAGAAAAATCTCTACTCTTCGGATAAAATACATAAAACTGATTCCCATTTAGACAATGTGATAACTCCAACCTTGAGTGAACAACTAAGGGACAAATTAGAAAAGGATATAGTATTAGATGAAATCTCATTTGCAGTCAGAAAGTCCTGGAATTGATGGATTTCCAATTGATTTCTTTAAGTTCTTTTGGAAAGAACTTAAGGTTTGGGTTTCATTAAAGATGTTTCTAAAAGAAATAAGCTATCTCTTACCACGAAGAGAGGAGTTATCACTTCTATTCCTAAATGTAACTAAAAAAGATCCAAATCAAAGGACTGGAGGCCAATTACTCTTTTAAATGCTCTGTATAAAGTTACATGTATCGCTAACAGATTGAAAAGTACCTTAGACCATTTAATACATGATAATCAGACAGGATTGATGCCAGGTAGAACACTAAGTGAGAATACTAGACTTTTGTATGATCTTATGTTTGAAACCAAGGAAAGAAATATGCAAGGTTTGTTAATTCTAATTGATTTTGAAAAAGCTTTTAATACGGTTTCAAAGGATTTCATCAATGCTGTTTTATTAAAATTTGGATTCGGTCCAGAGATTACCAGTTGGGTTAATCTACTTACTTATAATACAACTTCATGTGTTATTCAAAATGGACATTTATCAAATTTCTTCCAAAATGAACGGGGTCGTAGGCAAGGCGATCCATTATCGCCTTTTTTATTTTTATTTGTAGCTGAAATCCTGGGATGCATGATAAGACAATATGCTAATATAACAGGTATTGTGATTGATGATCAAGAATACAAATTAGGCCAATATGCGGATGAAACTGAACTATTTTTAGGTGGATCAGAAGATAGTCTCTATGCTGCTATTGATGTAATAAATACTTTTTATAATATGTCAGGGTTGAAAATAAATATAGGTAAGACTAAGGCTATTTGGATAGGCTCAAAAGCAGGTTGCAGAGATACACTCTGTGAGGATTTGAATTTTTTTCAGTAGAATGATGGGAAAGAAATGAATTTGAAGTTTTAGGAATTAAATTTACTCCACATTTGAATGATGTGTGGGCTATCAACACTAGAAAAGGGTTAGAGGACATTAAAAGATTACTAGGAACGTGGACAAAAAAACATTTAACATTGATGGGTAAAATTACTGTTATCAAAACATTAGCTCTTTCAATATTGGTACATGTTTTTAATAGTTTACCTAACACGTCGGATGAATTTATCACTTCTTTAGAAAGAATATTTTACAGATTTATTTGGAATGAAAAAATTGACAAAATTAAACATAGCGTTTTGAAAAAAAGATTTTGCACAAGGGGGTTTACGCATGATTAATATAAAGATTTTTGTCAAAACCACAAAATTATCTATGCTCATTATATGAGAAAAACTAATATGAGCAATCCATGCAATTTCCCAGTAAAATATATTACAATACGGGGCAAATTTTCAGGATATTGTCGAAACCAAAAAAGAGAGATGCTCTGAAAGCATGGAAAGCCTATAGTGGAAAAAACATAACTGAAAATAATGTAAATGAAATTTTATCTCAACCAATATGACTTAATCATAACTTAAAAACCCAAACCACTTTATCATGCACTGGGCAAATAAAGAACTTTTAAGCATTAGGGATTTATATGATAAACAGGGTTGGATCAGTTTTGAGGATTTGAAAACTAAATATAGGATTAGGGCTACACATATGGATCTTGATTATCTATTTTTTTTATTTTACCTGATTCATGGAAAAACACCGGTACCCTTTAATAATACAGACATGTAATGCACCGCCATACCAACTTACATAAAGGCTTCATGGCCTCAATATAAGGTTCAAGGACAGTTTATGATAAATTACTGTCTTACAGTATTACACCTTCTATTTGCCTCAATTGGGAAAGTATGTTTGAAGATACTGCTTTTGAATGGCATTTCATTTTAATATCTATAGAAAAAATGTAAAGGATGTTAAACTATTAGATTTTCAATTCAAATTTGTACATGGAATCATATATACAAAAAAGAACTTGAAATGAAAATGAAATGAAATTAGTTGACAATATACTGTGTTCTTTCTGTAATGATGATGATGAAAGTTTATGTCATGTATATTGGGAATGCGAGGAAACACAATTATTTGGAACGAACTTCAAAATTGGATTAATCAAAACATACAGATATTAAATTTCACAACATGTATTGTTTGGTTTGGTACTTCAAGGGCTGACCCACTACTTAATCACATAATCTATGCCGCCAAAAGACACATTTATATTTGAAGCTTAAAATCTATTATGCTAGAATTAAAAACATTTGTCAAAATGTTATAAGACATACACTTGAAAATTCATATCCAAACGATCTCATGAGTTTGAAAGTTTCTCAAAAAATGGCTTCCTCTATTCCCAATCTTTAACCCAGAATGACTGTTTATGTTTGCTGTTTAGACTCTGGAATCTGATATGAATACATTTGTAGTACACTTATACTTGTATTACCTTTGGCTATCTTGAAACATACATGTACCACTGGGTACAACTCCAAAAACAGCTTACACATTCGGACAGCCTGACCCTGACTCCTTTTCTGATTACATGTATTGTTGTAACCATACTTTTATAATGAAACTTTTTAAATATTTGAGTTTAATTAAATATCTGTCTTGAAGTTAACATGTATCACCTACAGATTGTATATGCTGATAATGAATATCGATATTGATTATCTTTGTCACCTTATTCGCTCAACAACTCCCCATTCCAGACAGTCTGTATTTGATATTGAATCATCTTAGATCTATACATTTACGAATTGAATTTGTTTGTGTTTGTGCGAGTTTTAGCTTGGCATATTGGTTACTGTATGTGTATGAGGTTCCTTTTCTTTCTCAACGTATAGCCAACTAACATCGGTGAATAAGTACGTACCTGTCTTTATCATATAATGGAGGGTGTTATCGATACAATAAAGCAATCTGGTACACTTGCTATCCAAATCTGACAAATATGCAAAACAGGTCAAATACACGAAGGTCTTTTGCAAAATTCCACTCTTTTCATGAGAATTAAAAACTCTTTACGAATCATTAAAAAGCGTAACCGGGAGTTTACCCGAGTATTTCCGCCTGAATGAATGGATATTAGAAAACCCAAAACCATCTGATATTGTTCAGTGCAGTATAGTTTTAACAAAGTCAAGATTATTGTAGAGGTATGTTAAAAATCATTCAAAACTTGACCAAGGGCATCAGCAAGTAGCTCCAATGTCCTGTGGCTGTGTACAAAATGAATCTTGATGTGTCACTGTGTAGCCTACCGACGCGCCTAGTCGTTCGCACTGACATTTTGGTAGTCCTCGAGGGTTGCGCATACGGTATTAGGTAGATTAATAGGTAAATTTGTAAATTGACATAAACAAAGGAAAGAAACCCCCCTTACACATACTTACAGTTTAAGTGTGAAATATAATATTATGCAGAGAACCCTGCAACGCAGCTTTATATTAGAAGAATTATTACTAGAATTACTTCCCTTGTTCTAGTAACGTGACCAAGTGATTTACGAGTGCTTTTTAATTATTAGATAGATACTTATGAACTGATTGAAAATATATTCATGCACAGGGACAAATTGTCGATTATTTTAAAGAATCGCGCACATCATGTTTTTAAAATGTTTTAATGAAGGACTATTCCAGGCACTTCGCCGATATCGTGACCATCACTTTGATGTACCATCTATGTCATTACTCCGCTTAAACTGGGTCAATTCTCTTACCGTGCACTTTTAACACATCAAAACTATTTTTTTAATAATGACATTATATGTTAAAGAGATTATTAACCTCGTGTGTTTACGTATCATTAATATCATATTTTTGGAATAAAACATAAGCCAAAGGCTCGCTTGATACAATTTGTATTCCAAACAAATTAGAACACACACTTGGTTAATAATCTCTATTTATTACACACGTGGTAAACGTACAACTAATGCCATACTAATCTCGTACGTCACACGTGTGTCGTATCACGTTGACCCGTGTCGTAACAACGTGCACTCAAATTCCAAAGATATGATTGGATAAACAATGACCTTTCAGTTAGGGTCACGTTGAAACGGAACTACTTTTGAATTCAAAACAAACACGTTACATTTCATTTTCACTTAAATGCTAGATATATATGTCAACATAAATTGACAATGCTTATGAAAGTTCGACATTTGATCAGTATGCAACATTGATATCATGATGAGCTGTAACATGCGGCGAACGCACCATATAATTTACTTATAGTTCAAGGGTTGTATAAAAATCCGGACACATCTCACATTCCTTGTCGACTCGGTGTCAAATGGTTTCCGAATTGTAATGCAAACACCAAGTAACCATCATCAAGATAGTAATGAACAGCTTGCAATATAAAGATAGCCAATTCTATTCAAACACATTCACTCTGCGTTGATCTTGGCCTTCTCTCTCTGTTCTCTCTACCGTAGGCCACGATTACATTCATAATTCGTGACATGCGTCATTCGAACTTACAACCTTAGCACTGTTGCTTCATTCTCTCTTTAGAATGTACATAAAACTTGCAACTGGTAATATCCAGGCCTAATGACATTCAGTCAAAAAAAAAAACAACGTCAGCTGTCGCTAGCCTCCACTCCACTAGCACAACAGCCTTGATTATTTTGAATGCTTGCATTAAAATAAAAACCCTGCACAACATATGCAGTTCATTTGCATAAACCGCTTTGTCCATTTTACAGTCCACGTTTGATTTATTCAACATAATTTCTTCCAAGGTATACGCAATATAAGAATCAAATGAGTATTCGGGCCAGTTTACGTTAATTATTACGCACTCGGTTATTGAAACGGGTAGAATTATTTCCCTAATCCCAAGTAATAAAATTAAGCTCTCTGACGAATCTGCGTATGAAAAATGTGTAATAAATAAAATGCCACACTCGGTCTCATTAGATACGAATTATACCAAACTCGTGACCTTTCTATGCCTTCGCTTTCGCTCGGTCAGATACCGTCGGAAGGACACTAGTTTCGTATCTAATGAGACCTCGTGTGGTATTCTCTATTTACGTGAGCAGTTATCAACTGTGAATATCGTGTGATCATGTGTTGCCATTCACTCAACAACTTTCCCAAGCCAATTAGCCTAAACATGAAATTGGTTTAGATGTCTTCACTCAGACATGGAAATATATTCCTGTCTTGTTCTGTTAATCACCTGACATATTGATAATAAGAAGATACAGAGTGTTGTATATTTGTATACTGATAGCTGTCTAGGACGCTCTCATTATTTTCAGTAAATCATACAATTATGGATCAAAGACCAAATGAGAATGAAAATGTATTCACTGAGTGGCAAACGCAGTTGCCCAAACTGTTTCGATATCAAACATATCTGTCAATGATTTTCAATTAATGTGACACCAAAGGGCACGTGTTTGACAACAGTATGCAGTGAATATGTATGTACATGTATGTGTTCCTTATTTGTCAAAACGACAGTCTCATTAAATAATAACTGCTGTCCATGCAGTTTTCAATTATGTCGGCTCATGAGAAACAAAGACCATTAACCAGACACTCTGATATTTGACATTCCTAACAAGCTATCAGTGTTGTACAACTGAAACGTCTATGTACAGTTTGTATCTAGTCAGACAGCCAATACTAGTTTGATCTTTCTACACACCTGCAGGCAATGTATGACATTTCTTTGATATTGTTGATTCATGTAACCCCAAATTAATTAAACAGGAGTTGATGCCAATTAGTAGCCCACCATTCGTTTGAAGTTAATGTTTATAATAAGTAATAATTTAAGATTCAGTTGCGCAACGATTTGATGCACCATAATCAGTTTAATCAGTCTTTCATATTTCATAGATACATCTTTTTTTGTCAATGCCATGTGAATCATATCTGAGTCGTCCTCAAAAAAGGGATAACTTCGGGACTAAAAGGAATACAAATGTTGTCAATGTCAACGTCCATCCATTATCCAAATATGTAACTTTCTCCACAATAATCTCCTATAGGAGGAAATAAAGATGTTGATGACGGACAGACAAACAAAGAAAGTATTTCGATTTTTTTTCTGATATCAGAAGACATTGCGTAATTGTATTGGTTGAGACACATATTATTGAAAAATGATTCACAATACTACTTTAAGTAATGTGACTTTACCGATCAATAATTTGTTACAGACAATACATCAGTTGTTGTGCACAAGACAATTCAAAAACGTTTAGTCAACGTTACTGGATTAGATTGGTCGTTGAGATCAAGCCAAGCAAAAAACTATAAACCTTCAATCAAAGCTCCACATCTCCTCTGAACTAGTTTATGACATGTTGTATTTATTTTAAGTATTAATTACATATCAATATGTTGTTACTGTAAAGAACAAACCGTGTTACTTGAAATACATTAAGGAACAAGTTTGAAAACTATCTGTGGAAAGAATGACTAGAAGTTTAAATGAAACTATGGTTCAAATGACATCTGGATAACGTCTTCCTTTGCCATCTACATAGTTTGTGGCAAAATAAAATGAATACATTATTTCAAATCTGTATATTATTATCTTGAAACACAGATGGATTATATACAAAGTTACACCAACGCATATTCATTAGATAATGCAGGGACTAAGTGATTGAGCAATTTACTTTGATGAACACTTTGAAAAAAGAAACTCTGCCAGGTGCATAATGAAACTCTATTTTAATAGTTAAACCAACATTTTCTGCCATTGTAATTTCCAGTAACCTGTTTCCGAAGCAATCAGGATCATCATGCTATATATCCCAAATGCCATAGTCGGAGAGGGGTGTGCATACGTTCATATACGTAAGATATTTGGTATCACTAATTTCCTAAGGAAGGTACTGATCCACGAGATGAATCAGTAGTATTAGAATTAACCTTTCACAGCATGAATTCTCTCTTGAAATCCAACGAACATGAATGAACTATTTTTCTTGGGGAGTACTTGCAGGTTCTTTTGTCTAGTTCACGTTAGACAACATAATAATATAATAATAATAATTATTATTATTCTACATACACCAATGTTATATTATTTCATTAAGCTTTAGTTTCTGTATATTCAGTTTGTGAAGATTTGCTAAACAAAGACCTGCACTGCATTATAGGCTCTTTTTTACACAGACATTGGGAAGCATAGACGTCTTATCCATTGCAAAAGATTCATTTACAAGGGCAGGCCTTTACTGTAACAATGCAAGTATTTGTATTTGTATTTTATAAAATGCGTTGCTGCTTTTAGATGATACAAGATAATGCACTTGGGTTGCTTCTACTTCCAATAACAAGATTCATAATTTGAATATGTAATTTCTTTGTCTTTTATTTGTGAAATGATCTTCCGCAGATTCTATGCTGTAACAAAATCATGTATTTACAGTAACAATTCCACATGCTGTTTTGATCTTTGTAGATTCCCCTAGAACTAGAAGATTTGCACAAGAAGACGATGCATTACGTTTCAGAAACCTTTCATATAAATATAAAATTCTTGGATTTAAATAAACACAAACTAATGTACTATCTAAATTCATACCTTTAACTTCACAAAACATACCTGTCTGAATTCCAGAGCACATGGCTAGTTTTGTGAAGCAAAAGATAGCACTGAGCATAACAGTACGTTTTCCTGGCCGAAACTTAGGGCTACTCTATTATTTCAAGATTACATAGCAACGTTGCAAGAAAGATTTTCTTGTGACAAATTTAAACATAGTTAAAATACTATGAAACCTAATTTTAGATTGAACTGATACACATTTAAAATGCTGAAATTGTTTTTACTTTCAACCACCTGTGAAAATAATAATATTAACACATTTATTCAGAAATGAGATAAGTTTGGAGTTGCATTTTCTTCAAGAGGACATGGAAAAACAACCTAAAAATGTCAGTATTCAACTTAAAAGCAATAGTGTATATATTTACAGATTTATAGATTGAACTGATACACATTTAAAATGCTGAAATTGTTGTTACTTTCAACCACCTGTGAAAATAATAATTTTACACATTTATTCAGAAATGAGAGAAGTATGGAGTTGCATTTTCTTCAAGAGGACATTGAAAAACAACCTTAAAATGTCATTATTCAACTTAAAAGCAATAGTGTATATATATTTACAAATGAAAGATTAAACACAAAGACAGATCAATTCCAACCGTTCTCGCTGATATAGACACCTCGGATATGGAGTGCATCTTTTAGAATGACTTATTTACATTCGAAGAGTATCTTTGAGTGAGATTTTCGAATTTGGAAGAAAGATAAGGGCATTGGTATTGGATCAAGCCTTCAGGGTATGACGTTTCTGTACATAGTCTGCATTCACGTGTTTATATCCTACGCAAGTGTGAATATCCTGATAGAGTGTAAATGAGACTAGAATTCAACCACAAGTAAATTAAAACTTTCTAGAATGCCCAACCTAACAGAGGGCACAGATTCGCTGACACATGATTCACCAGCATCAAGCTGCACACTGTATTTAATGCTCCAAGGCATCACAACATCAGCGTTATGAAGTTACATAAAACTATCCATCTTTCATCTTAACTGTATGGAAGAAATTAACTTTATTTGGAAACAAGTTTGCATGTGAATATTATTGATTTAGCCTCCGTCCTCTTTGATGGTTGATGCTCCATCACTGTCTGTTGTGTTGGTGTCTTTTTTCGTCTGTTAAATCAACACGTTCGTGAAGGCAAGTGATAAAAATACAAACTCGTAGCAGGTTAGCCTTGGTGCAATGAGTTGTGCTCTTAAAAATTTTGACAACATTGATGGATGATGCATGTCAAACGGGAAATGATCATATGTGACGTAAAACCAAAGGAAGCAAGCCTTAATTTAAAAACGCAATGAGATTGGTGAGAAATATCTTTTTTGAATTTTGAAAACACGTAGGGCAATCGACTCCCCTTTAATTTCAAAACAGTAACATCATATCATTTATTTAAAGACAGGATTTTGTTTTTCAACAAAAAACTGATATGATCGAAGGGGAGACTGTTTGCAAGATCCCTATAAATTAGTAAAGGTAAATGCTGATATTTGTGACATTCGGATGTTGAATGTTCATTGAGCAAAAGCAGTTAATTCTAGATGTATTACTTTTAACATACTTTTACAATTGTATCTAAAAGTAAGATTTAGCAGTTCTATTTTTATAATTTTGTAACATATATATTTATTCAAAAGAATAGATTGAGTCAAGTTATCCAACTTAGAAAAAACCTCTCCTGCTGACATATAACAATGAAACGTAGAACATATATATATATATATATATATATATATATATATATATATATATAGATAATGATCTCCAGTAAATATATATATATCATTATATATTATAATATTTATATAGAAAACATAAAATGTACCAAGAAATTACGATGATTTAATCAGATTCCTATATGTATATATATATATATATATATATGAATCTGATTAAATATGATAAATATAATATATATATTTATATATATGAATCTGATTAAATCATCGTATTTTCTTCGGACATCTTATTATATCTTTAAATATATAACAACTTTCTTTATTTAAATGCCTTACATAAGTTCTTTCGAAATTTTTAGGTTAAAATTATATTTTTCAAGTTTTGACTTTTTGACTTGCGCCGTCGCTGCATGCGAAATAAACTTGTACTTCACTCGATCAGATAACCATGGTATTAGTCAAGAAAGTCAGATAGACAAGAAAGACAGATATCCTCTATACATTTATGTTTATATTAAATTGTATTGTGCTGTATCTCATGAGGTCATGGATAGACGTGTAGGATATTCGTTCTCAGAGATAGACCACATTTGCTTTTCGTTTGATTTATGAAAAACATTAACAATTTAACAATAAAAACTTTGATTAAACATCGTTTTTATCATAAAATATATCTTGCCATCACAAATCGAACATAAGCCATTTAATTTGTTGTACATTTAAATATATTCTGCACTGTAAAGTATATAAATGAATAGTCAAAATAAAGTACACCTATTGTATAATATTTAAAAATCGACGGAATACTTAATTATCATATTCTATAAACATGAAGACACAATATGGAAATGGGAGAGTCGGACATGGATTTTGATGTCTCGGTATTGTATAATAAATGTGTTGTATGATAACTTGATAAGATACATACTTTCAAATCATTTATTACAATCCGAATACGAAATACAAATGTATAGCATATACTGTTTATATAACTGCATGAACATTTAAATATTAATATATTCTGACGCTTACAACAACCGTACACAATATTTGAAACGTAATATATGTTGGTAACTGTTAAATGTAATAAATAAAGTCATGACATCTGCCTCTCTATAATAATTTGAATTTCAAACTGTCTTGCAGCAAACATAATAAACTATTTCCGTGCTGTAGTAACACTTATATTTGGCAACATTGTCAAATTCATAATACAAAAAGAAATACATGTAAATTATTCATTAAGCTCTCCAATTTTTTTTAATGAACCAGTGTGTATACACTACAGTATTGTAGTATCTAATTACACTCACTAGTCATCCTGTGAGGAGCCAAGTCGCGCTCGTAAGGAGTTAATTAGAATATGCAAGCCTGGATATACTGGGATATGTGTGCAAGGGGATAGTCAGTCTGGGTATTACCATAAACCAATCTAAAAATACGTACGGATGTGTATTGTCGCCAATACTGTTATTTCAATCTGAGTACTTTGACACGTCTTAAGTTGACTTAGAGATACACACAAGGATGTTTAAGAGATACGGTTCACCGACTTGATGAATAAACGCTAAAGACTTTTCTGAGATTTAAGAAACAGTTGTATATTCATTTTGGATTTCATGTGAATGCAAACCGGAAAGTATATTGTGGAAACGTCTATTTTTAAAAATACTACATACTACATAATACGTCTTGTATGACGCTTGTGTGAAAAGGCTATTCATTAATAATACCTGTCAAAATCGTAAGATGTCTTGGATAAACAGTGTATTGTATTGAGAGAGCGGCCGAAATTGTAAAGAAATCAAAAGATTAAGAAAATGTTTAATGTAGATTTTGCATGCACCCCTTCACTGCTGTCAACAATCTAACAGTGAGTGGGTCAACACAAGATCTAAATTTGAGACTAATTTCAAGAGTTTGAATTAATTTAACTTTGTACGTTACTGGCGAATTGGATAACGCAACAAATAAAGACATTCTGCATTCATAACATCACTACATTTCTAAAATTAAAAATGTCTGCTGATTATTGATACAAAACAATCAACAATTATGGTTAAATTAAAAGTTACAATGAGTCTGAAATCGGAAATCTGAGTCAAGGGCCATAACTCTGGAAATATTAATCCGATCGACCCCAAAGAAGTACATACGTATCACCGATGTATATCCAAACCATGTGCAAAGTTTCATAAAGATTGGTCAAAATCTGTGGGAGTAGTTGATTTCAGAACACATGTACCCCGGGGTTAACAAGTGAAGTATCAAATGGACTGTTTCATTTTTGTAACTGATAACGACCGTGTGCTTTTTGTTCACTCATCCATGTAATACATGCTTTTAATGTCTAAATAGTGGGGCGTCTGACTATATTGGCGTTCTGGTTACACCCAGGTGCTAGAATCGGTAATTAAATACCTGTCGGCCTTAATGAGTTGAGACTTCTGTGATAGGCTAGTTGACATGTTACGTAATACCACGGCATGCTCGTTTAAAAGTGCATCAATTGTGTTTCATAAAATTGTTTCTGACTTTAATACATGCCAACATGTGTTGATATCAGTTCAAATAATTTCACTCAACTTGCATATTCATCCCCAATCGCCAAATATATAATAATTACTGGTTTCCAATTAAAATCTAGCAACATCATTATACTTGGTAACCTGCCAAAACTTAGACAGCTTAAAACAACAACATTTATGGTCAAGTGCACAACTAATCCTCAACCTGTTACCTACATTTGATAATGGAATAATTGATTGCACTGTCTAAGTTATGGCTGTCTAAGTTATGGCTGTCTAAGTTTTGGGACATAATCTTATACTTGTGCAGAAACCGAAACTACTTGTTCCATTTACATGCACAGTAGTTATAAGACCTATTAAACATTAAACATTAAACATTAAACATTTAACATTAACTTAAAGTTTTCTTTTAGTCTGTTGTAAATAAGTTTCAAAATTACGTTTGATTAATTGACGCGCGCCACACGCAGTTCATTGTCCGTTTCTTGATCAGAAATCGGTACTTTTACCTTTGTATCATCAGTATACTGAGCCGACTAAGATCAAAATGGCAATTTTCAGCAACAGTCAGTACTTCTCGATAAAATAACGCAATTTATAACGTTTAGCATATGTGACCCCAAACCACACAATGGATGTACCTTTAACAGACAGGATGTTCTGATTGGAAATACACAAATCTGATATATCATATATCTGTAATCTGCAATCAGTTGTGTATTAATCATCAGTCTTGGTGACTGGTGTATTGTGGGCAATATCGTAGTCAAATGATCAAACACTTACTGTCTGAAACACGCTCCTTTAGCCAGACATTAGTGTTTTCAAAATGTCATTAAATTTAACCTTAAACAACGACAATAAAAATTTCAAAGTCAACATTTCACCAAAGTTAATTTTTTAAAAGTCAACAATTCACTAAACTCAAAATATCTTCTCAAAGTCAATATGTCACCAAAGTCAATATTTTATTAAAGTACAACTTCCAGCAAAGTCAATAAATATTTCAAAATCATCGCTTCACCAAACTCAATATATATTATCAAAGTCAACGTTTCAAACTTCACCAAAGTCAGTAAAATAGAAATATCAATAATATTTGATATAAGCAAACAAGTCACCTGTCAAAGTCAACATAAGTCAACAAACTCAACCGAAGTTAATAAATATTTCCAAAGTCAATAAAAGTCAACAATTCAATAGTCATTATTTAACTAAATTCAAGATATCTTTTTCAAAATCAACATGTCACCAAAGTCAACATTTCATATAAGTTGAACTTTCACAAAGTTCAATAAATATTTTCAAAGTCAACATTACACCAAAGTCAATACTTGATCAAAGTCAACATTTCACTTAATTCAAAATTTCTTTTTTAAAGACAACATTTTATTTAAGTTAAACTTTCACAAAAGTCAATAACTATTTTCAAAGACAACATTACACCAAAGTCAATACGTGATCAAAGTCAATAGTTCACTCAAATTTAAAATATCTTTTTCAAGGTCAACATTTCACCAAAGACAACATTCTTAATAAAAACTTTCACAAAAGTCAATAAATATTTCAACATTTCAAATTTTTTATATTTTGTCCAAAGTAAACATTTCAAACTCACTATGTATTATCAAAATCAACATTTCATTTTAAAACTACACCAAAGTCAATAATATATATACACAATATTAATATTTCAAAAAATCATTATAAGCAAAACTGCCTCCAATGACTTATGCTACCACACACATCCACATATATTGGAAAAATACATTCCATTGGAACAATTATAAAATTCCATTTGGAAAATTCCAAATTTTAACCTAAAAATGTCCAAAGAACTTATGTAAGGCATTTTAATAATGAAATTTGTGTGTATTGTTGAGAGAGCGAGAAACATTAGATTTCAATTTTCAAAAGGAAATACATAGCAGTTCTGTTGTATCCATTACTGTTCCAGATAGGACAAGACAGAAATCGATCTATCTTCATCCTCTCTGGTCTCTGTTCTGAGTAAGTGGCATTGGTTGTCTTAATCATTTCCTCCTCTAAATTTAACGTTCACCGATTCGTGACTCGAGACCAAGGTTTCCCTTCCCTTAATGACCTGTCTGGACATTTATTGCACAACAGAATATATACCTCTCAAACACTCCATCTCATAACATGAAGTGAACATTGCCCTGCTTAAACAGTGCAGGTTTTGGCTACAGAAGGTTTCTGGTCCTCTTCAAATTAATCTATTCAATTATTTTCAAATAACGCAATCTTGTCTTTCCTTACACAATTAGATTTTATGTCGTGTGATCAATTGGTGAATGGCACAAAATGGATTCTATAGAAGACTAGAGAACTTGTATGAGTTTTCCACCACGACACCAAAACCGACAAGTTCTGTTCAAATATATGTGCATATATTGTTCAATAGATGTACTTTATATTGCCACCATTGTAGATAATTAAGAACAGATTTCACATTTGTGCTACACGATAACGAGGGTATAGTTTATTAACATGTATGTTTCCTATTCCTTAGAAGATCAGGTGTTAAGGTTTCTTAATTAGTATTCTAGATGCATCAGTATCATAACACAGTTCGTCAAGTTTCAGTTTAAGTTTTAGTTTCGCTGAATTAAGTTTATTTAAGGCCTTAAAAACCTGTCTTTGAGAGTTCTCAATCAATCTCAATTCACGAAGTCGAAGCTGTCACAGGGTTTGTCTTTCGTGATATTCTGAAGTTGTGTCTTGGTTAGTCTTACAGTTTCATTTGGCATACTGCAAAGTTGAGACTAAAACGACAGATATTTAATGATCAATACTCAAGACATCTTTCAATGGCATATTTCAAGTTGAAGAACTGACGTTTCCTCACTAATGATCATATCGTTAATTTTGAAGATATCCGTTGAATGTTAATCATCATTCTCTCCTTGATACTCAAGTAGATGGGATTGTATTAAAAATAAAATACAATTGACAGAGTGAAAGTCTGATATACCGGGGGACAAGTTTACACTGCTTTGTTGGCGAGCAGTGAGAGAACCTTGGTCATATCAAACTCTAAGCAAACAACAACGAACATACAACAAAAGCAATTTCTCATAAATATTAGTTACAGCTGTCACAGCCACAAGTTTGGATAAAATTACACACTTAACTCACGAAAAAAGTTGATAATTTGAAAAGAATAACTGATAAGTTACACAAATGAATGCAATTACATTGTTGACAGAAGAGCTATCCTTTTGTTTATTTCTTATGCTTTGCATGTTAGTTAGGTCGAGTGGTCACGCAACCCTGTAATACCAGCTTTCATGTTTACTGAATGTTACGCCTTTATAAGGATTACAAAAGGATTCAGTCATAATGCGATTCTAAGTAATTCTTTGAGATAGGGAACTCACTAATTTCGTTTTTCATTAAGGGATGGTAAGTCCAAAAATTAACCCTATGTATTGAAAATGAAAACATAACTGAACAGAGTAGGAGTTCCATTAATTGTTTAGAGAATACTTTATTTTGAATATCATTTGATAGCTTCCTCATAAAATTATGTGCGTATAAGATGAAACAATAATCAGAGAAGCTGTCCCCAAGTATAAGTATACACATCATGCATATGCATTTACTATTCCTCTTGACTAATTTATTTGACATTTACATGTTCAGAACTAATGTGTATTTTATTTAAAGTTCACTCTTTAAGTTTGTATTTACAATTCAAATACATGTTTGTATGTAAATAAGGGACATCAAACTGATCATAAAGATAGACGTTATTTGTTAAAATTAAATAAAATATGTATGTTGATTTTCTTCATATTTGAAAAATATTTTGAAACATCCTTTGTCAGAAATCTTTTCTTCGTAAAAGATAACACATTTATAGTCTATATTGTGGATTTCATAATCAGTGCTTTTAAGTTCTTGTTAGTGGATTTATAGCATTGTCATGCTTCTCCAAATTCGTTCGCAAATGGAATGAAGAGCTGATTTATCAAAACTTGCATTCGATTCATATAAAATCAAACATATTAAAACATTTACCCCTTTAAGCTGTCATCCTTCTCTGTGTACGTTACATATTCTTTCAAGGAATGATCTATACATTACGGACAGTGATACAATATTAATTACTTAATAAGCGGTGTTCAGATTGATGTATTGTTTTAAATACGAACTTTGTTTTTAGAATTTATTTCATCTAACACTTTATAGACTGATCACAGCAGTAACACACTAACTAGTTCAAATTAATTTCCAAGATATCGAGGATACGAATTTTAAAATGTAATTGAATGCATGTTTTCAATATTTTACATGGTATTGTATTGAATCGTCATTTCATTATTTTTAAGAATACTATCAGCTTTGGAAAGGGTATTAAACATTTTGATTACAGTTGATTCACAGAATTTCACAACGAATTTCACAAACAAAATACCAGTTAATGTTCACTGTTAAACTGAAAGAGACTCCTGGTGTATCTAAACAGCGTTTAATTGACTAATTTGCAAAATTGAACGGTGAGAAGATAATCTGTAAATGACCAAGTATACTGTTACATGGTCCCTACATATAAACTACAGACATGTGAATAATGTGAACTGAATAATGTGATGCACCTTACACAAGTACATTTTGATAAGAAAAGTATGAAACATATCATTTTGAAAACTGATTTTCAAAAAGGAACGACACCTTTCTTGAAAGTGTTTTATCATATTGGCGAAAATAAAATTGAACATAACTTTGATCTTTTTACCATTTGAAGATTTACCTATTCATAGTCATTCCTGTCACGGTTTTGTCAACTCAGGTATTAATGGTTGGTTTTTAGTCAACACAGGTCAGAGTCCAATACTTTGGTTATTCATGTCAGAGAAACTAGTTAAAGGTGATAGTTTGTGTTGAACAGACTGGAGAATCGTGGAATTGAACCTTGGATGGTACAGTGTTGTGACAGCCAGTTCCCAACAAGATGCTGCAGCTGGATACATAGAATGTAGGTTATTATGACATCGCGTCCTGTCCACACACGAAGATGACAAAGTTCATTTGGCACCTCTACTAACCTGCCCCTGACATTCGCTAACCTGCCGATAATGAATGTCTAGGAATATTAAGGCATGTAATACGTAGAAATTGCAGATCATTTTAATTTAATTTTTTTACATATCCTACATGTATTTTGAAGGAATATTTGTGATTCATACTTAAGATATATGGATAAGGCATGTACTGATGTGTATGTCTTAAGATTTTAACCTTATTAGTAAAATACAGTTTCTATTAACTAAAAACTTTAAACGTTCTTGCAACTTTCTCTGTAAGCTTTATCTCATAAAGGTATCTTGGAGAACAAAAGATGTATGAATCAATACACTTATAGCATTGCTAATAAATTAAAGGTAGCAAGATTTTAATTGGTATTTTCAGCAATTTTTTAAAAATGTGTTCTTTTTTGAGCATCATGCAACCTGTTTCCTAATGGCTGCAATGTTGCTTGGGTGGCGTTAAATACATTGTGTATTTAAATAATCTGAAATGAATTACTTTGGTAATGGAGATGAACTATGTACAATGTATAGGCAGTCATCTCTGATACATCTAATATAAATAAAAACAGAGATGTCAGACCAAATTATATAAATCATATAGTTATCAAGTTACATTTACATACCAGCAATGACACCTTCGGGAATTGTTTAACTGTAAAGTCGAATTATTACATAGGCAATAGATTTAAATACATACATATAGTTTACTACTGACCGAAACTTACACATCTCAAAGAAATTATATGTTGTCGTGACCTAATTTAATAATGGTGCATACTAATAAAATAGCCGTTTGGACCTTTATTATAAATTGTGACATTGAATATGATGATTCCGCAAAATAAATCTAAGAAGGAAAAAAATAGAACATAAAGCAGAAAATATATATAAAACCCATGTCAACGCAAAGGGATTTGATCTTTGCCTTTGGGGCAAATAGCTGTCACGTAGACGCGGAGGACTGCCTCATTATATACAGTAAATGGTATATTGATAGATCAATTGGAATGAAAAAAGTCCCCAATGAAAGATAAATGGAAATAATTGTCCAAAGTTTAATTGGAAAGTTGTCATATTCACATTCAAATATCATTTCAGTGTCAAGTAGAGCATATCTTGTTCTAAATAATCAAACTATTTGTATCATTATATATATAATTACTATCATCACATTAATATACTTTGTGAAATGTGAAAAGTGATATTAAATCAATAAACGACAGCCTCATTAAATTATTAGTGCTGTTCGTGCAGTTTTAAATTACGTATACTATTGGTTGTACACAGACACTATTTGATTGTCAAGGGATAAATATCCATATTAAATATTCTTAACAAGTTATGAGTTGACAACTTAAACGCCCACGATTAGTTTGCATCGAGTCAGACAATCAAGAATTGTCTGATGTTTCTTCACTTCCTCAGGCAATGTCTGACATTTCTTTGATGTCGGGAATTCGTTTGACCCAAAATTAATTAAACCAGAAGATGATACCAATTAGTAGCCCGTCAGTATTTGTTCAAAGCTAGATTCCTTATACAAGTAATAATTAATGCTTCAGTTGAACTGGTGTGCAACAGTTTGAAGCATTCTGTGTGTTCCATTGTGTCCCGTCAATAATGCAATTATCTTACGAAATATCACTATTTCTACTATACTTACCTGTTGGTCAAACGACATGAGTAACACCATCTGTGAGTGGGAGTTAAGGATGTTTAAGAGAGATAAGGACAATATAAATGCATCAAACTTTCCAACGTTTCGAAACATATTCTTCAATCAAGTTTGAATATCCCTTAGAAGTGTGGTTAAAAGTAGAATTCATCCATAATACTCATATCTAATATCTTCGAATAATGAACCTAATGGAGGCATCAGGCCTTAGAGGCGTTAACACATGATTCACTGGCTTCAAGTTCGCACTGTATTTAATGCTGCTAATGTATCAACACATCGAAATAATGTGAAATCATCCCTCGTTTATCCTAACAGTTTGACATGAAATTAACTTTATTTGGAAACCAAGTTACATGTGAATATTATTGATTTGATCTACATCCTCTTTTGATCGTTGATCGTGAACAGATGCTTCGTCACTGTCTCTTGTATTGTTGTCTCTTCCATCAGTTAAATCAACATTTTCATGAAGGCAAGTGACAACTTAAACACATGTTCCAGGTTAGCCTTATTGCAATGGGATTCCTCTTTAAAAATGATGGATGATGAATGTCAAAGAAGACTGATCATCTGTGAATGATAAATTACGTATTGAACATTTTAAATCAATGTGTTCATATAATGTGCGAACAAACTCATATGACAGTCGCTCAGGTTCAAATACAATACAATGACATGTATTTGTCAACAAGGAATACTAACAGAGGGTGTTATGAAACACTAAATGATATCGTCCTGCAAATTGATTACATTCATTTACAAAAGTCCTATTTGTAAACTCTGCTTGTGAATGATAAATTACGTATTGAACATGTAATGTGAGAAAAACTCACATGACAGTCACACAGTTGAAATACAAAACAGTGACATGAGTCTGTCAAAAAGGAATATTAACGTTATGAAACACTAGTACCTAAAGTCCTATTTGTGAACTCTTTCTGCGTCATTGATTCTAATGTTGACTGTTTATTAAGATGTAAAACTATAATATGCCTATGTCGTTTTGTTATTGATATATTGGTTAGCTTACTTATAGTCACATTAACAGCAAACTCATAATATATATGCCGAGTATTGCCGTATGAATGTAAAACCTTTACCCAAAAGCTAACAATATTTCAAACCTGTAAGATTTCATTCTAGGTTTATTACATAAAACTTTGACATCTAATATCAAAATTCAAAACTTTCACTCATTTCTGTTCCCAGATAGGACTTGATATTAATCGAACTGATCTGTAACCACTTTAGTTTTTCGTTTGAGTACTTGTTGTTACACTTGTAGATATTCAGGTATACCAATAAGAACAGCACACCTCAGTTATGCAACAGTAATAGCGTATAGAAATAATTACGTTTTCTTCGTCTCTGTCCTGGTAACAGGAAGTACCTAAAACCATGCTATTATAAACATCCAAATTAAAGTTAGTTTGTATCATTGTTTAGTGACACTAACAGATGAAATATCCGGTAATGTGCACATATTATTTCATTGCCTTTAGGAAAGAGGATTAATGCTTGTAAATTACAAACTGCTCACTTGAAGTTGTCTAGAGCACTTTCAGCACTGAATAAACATTGATATGAAATTCATTAACCAACCCACACTTTTAATATCTGTTAATTGGAATATGAAGCGGAAATAAAACCAATATTAACTAAGGACACGAAACTATTCTTTTTAGAAAAAATGTTTAAGAAAAGGATACAGATTCGATTGATTGTAAACCGATGCTCGCAGGTTTCGCCACAATGCATAGCCACACAAGTGTCACGGGCTTCCTCCCTGCAATATGGTAAATATTCCTGAAAGCGGCATTAAACCCGAAATCAGGTCACCATCCCTCTATTGATTATTTCATGGTGAGGTCAAGACCATATCTGATCAAGTCCAGACTAACAATTGGTGACCTGAAGAGTGTGTAGACAAAAACGTCTATCAACACTGACGTTGAGATATGTATGTCTGTTGTGACTTGGTAAAACTTTTGCTTTTGATGTATAACATAGGACTGGTTCCATAGTTTTATGTCAATACTCAATATTAAGCTTGATTATTAGATAGCCACCATTTAATGAAACATGCTTAAAATCTTAAACAGTGATTATGAAAAATAAAACCGTGCAGTAGCAATAGTTTGTGTTAATGGTTAACAATGTTAACAAACATTATAGATATAAGAAGACACTTATTATGAGACTTACTGCCGATTTGGAAGTGAGAAAACGAATAGCTTAAAGTCACTGCTATCTTTGTTATTGATTGGTTCATTCAGGTTAACGCTGATCTGTGACCTAGTCCAGACACTCAACTACTGTAAGGGGTTATCTGTATACAGTAAGAATACTATCAGCTTTGGAAACGGTATTAAACTATTTGATTACAGTTTGATTACTCCCAGAATTTCACAACGAATATCACAAATAAAATATCAGTTAATGTTCACTGTTAAACTGAAAGAGACTCCTGGTGTATCTAAACAGCGTTTACTTGACTAATTTGCAAAAAATGGAACGGTGAGAAGATAATCTGTAAGTGACCAAGTATACTGTTACATGGTCCCTACATATAAACAACAGACATGTGAATAATGTGAACTGAATAAAGTGATGCACCTAACACCAGTACATTTTGATAAGAAAAGTATGAAACATATCATTTTGACAAATGATTTTCAAAAAGGAACGACACCTTTCTTGAAAGTGTTTTATCATATTGGCGAAAATAAAGTTGAACATAACTTTGATCTTTTTACCATTTGAAGATTTACCTATTCATAGTCATTCTTGTCACGGTTTTGTCAACTCAGGTATTAATGGTTAGTTTTTAGTCAACACAGGTCAGAGTCCAATACTTTGGTTATTCATGTCAGAGAAACTAGTTAAAAGTGATAGTTTGTGTTGAACAGTCTGGAGAATCGTGGAATTGAACCTTGGATGGTACAGTGTTGTGACAGCCAGTTCCCAACAAGATGCTGCAGCTGGATACATAGAATGTAGGTTATTATGACATCGCGTCCTGTCCACACACGAAGATGACAAGTTCATTTGGCACCTCTACTAACCTGCCCCTGACATTCGCTAACCTGCCGATAATGAATGTCTAGGAATATTAAGGCATGTAATACGTAGAAATTGCAGATCATTTTAATTTTTTTTTACATATCTTACATGTATTTTGAAGGAATATATGTGATTCATACTTGAGATATATGGATGAGGCATGTACTGTTTGTCTTATGATTTAAACCTTATTAGGAAAATACAGTTTCTATTAACTAAAAACTTTAAATGTTATTGCAACTTTCTCTGTAAGCTTTATATCACAAAGGTATCTTGGAGAACAAAATATGTATGAATCAATACACTTTTAGCATTGCTAATAAATTAAAGGTAGCAAGATTTTAATTGGTATTTTCAGCAATTTTTTAAAAATGTGTTCTTTTTTTGAGCATCATGCAACCTGTTTCCTTTTAAAGATTCACCGCTAATGGCTGCAATGTTGCTTGGGTGGCGTTAAATACATTGTGTATTTAAATAATCTTAAATGAATTACTTTGGTAATGGAGATGAACTATGTACAATGTATAGGCAGTCATCTCTGATACATCTAATATAAATAAGATGTCAGACCAAATTATATAAATCATATAGTTATCAAGTTACATTTACATACCAGCAATGAAACCTTCGGGAATTGTTTAACTGTAAAGTCGAATTATTACATAGGCAATAGATTTAGATACATACATATAGTTTACTACTGACCGAAACTTACACATCTCAAAGAAATTATATGTTGTCGTGACCTAATTTAATAATTGTGCATACTAATAAAATAGCCGTTTGGACCTTTATTATAAATTGTGACATTGAATATGATGATTCCGCAAAATAAATCTAAGAAGGAAATAAATAGAACATAAAGCAGAAAATATATATAAAACCCATGTCAACGCAAAGGGATTTGATCTTTGCCTTGGGGGCAAATAGCTGTCATGTTGACGCGGAGGACGGCCTCATTATATACAGTAAATGGTATATTGATAGATCAATTGGAATGAAAAAAGTCCCCAATGAAAGATAAATGGAAATAATTGTCCAAAGTTTAATTGGAAAGTTGTCATATTTACATTCAAATATAATTTCAGTGTCAAGTAGAGCATATCTTGTTCTAAATAATCAAACTATTTGTATCATTATGTATATAATTACTATCATCACATTAATATACCTTCAATGTGAAAAGTGATATTAACTGTATTAAATCAATAAACGACAGCCTCATTAAATTATTAGTGCTGTCCGTGCAGTTTTAAATTACGTATACTATTGGTTGTACACAGACACTATTTGATTGTCAAGGGATAAATATCCATATTAAATATTCTTAACAAGTTATGAGTTGACAACTTAAACGCCCACGATTAGTTTGCATCGAGTCAGACAATCAAGAATTGTCTGATGTTTCTTCACTTCCTCAGGCAATGTCTGACATTTCTTTGATGTCGTGAATTCGTTTGACCCAAAATTAATTAAACCAGAAGATGATACCAATTAGTAGCCCGTCAGTATTTGTTCAAAGCTAGATTCCTTATACAAGTAATAATTAATGCTTCAGTTGAACTGGTGTGCAACAGTTTGAAGCATTATGTGTGTTCCATTGTGTTCCGTCAATAATGCAATTGTCTTACGAAATATCACTATTTCTACTATACTTACCTGTTGGTCAAACGACATGAGTAACACCATCTGTGAGTGGGAGTTAAGGATGTTTAAGAGAGATAAGGACAATATAAATGCATCAAACTTTCCAACGTTTCGAAACATATTCTTCAATCAAGTTTGAATATCCCTTAGAAGTGTGGTTAAAAGTAGAATTCATCCATAATACTCATATCTAATATCTTCGAATAATGAACCTAATGGAGGCATCAGGCCTTAGAGGCGTTAACACATGATTCACTGGCTTCGAGTTCGCACTGTATTTAATGCTGCTAATGTATCAACACATCGAAATAATGTGAAATCATCCCTCGTTTATCCTAACAGTTTGACATGAAATTAACTTTATTTGGAAACCAAGTTACATGTGAATATTATTGATTTGATCTACATCCTCTTTTGATCGTTGATCGTGAACAGATGCTTCGTCACTGTCTCTTGTATTGTTGTCTCTTCCATCAGTTAAATCAACATTTTCATGAAGGCAAGTGACAACTTAAACACATGTTCCAGGTTAGCCTTATTGCAATGGGATTCCTCTTTAAAAATGATGGATGATGAATGTCAAAGAAGACTGATCATCTGTGAATGATAAATTACGTATTGAACATTTTAAATCAATGTGTTCATATAATGTGCGAACAAACTCATATGACAGTCGCTCAGGTTCAAATACAATACAATGACATGTATTTGTCAACAAGGAATACTAACAGAGGGTGTTATGAAACACTAAATGATATCGTCCTGCAAATTGATTACATTCATTTACAAAAGTCCTATTTGTAAACTCTGCTTGTGAATGATAAATTACGTATTGAACATGTAATGTGAGAAAAACTCACATGACAGTCACACAGTTGAAATACAAAACAGTGACATGAGTCTGTCAAAAAGGAATATTAACGTTATGAAACACTAGTACCTAAAGTCCTATTTGTGAACTCTTTCTGCGTCATTGATTCTAATGTTGACTGTTTATTAAGATGTAAAACTATAATATGCCTATGTCGTTTTGTTATTGATATATTGGTTAGCTTACTTATAGTCACATTAACAGCAAACTCATAATATATATGCCGAGTATTGCCGTATGAATGTAAAACCTTTACCCAAAAGCTAACAATATTTCAAACCTGTAAGATTTCATTCTAGGTTTATTACATAAAACTTTGACATCTAATATCAAAATTCAAAAGTTTCACTCATTTCTGTCCCCAGATAGGACTTGATATTAATCGAACTGATCTGTAACCACTTTAGTTTTTCGTTTGAGTACTTGTTGTTACACTTGTAGATATTCAGGTATACCAATAAGAACAGCACACCTCAATTATGCAACAGTAATAGCGTATAGAAATAATTACGTTTTCTTCGTCTCTGTCCTGGTAACAGGAAGTACCTAAAACCATGCTATTATAAACATCCAAATTAAAGTTAGTTTGTATCATTGTTTAGTGACACTAACAGATGAAATATCCGGTAATGTGCACATATTATTTCATTGCCTTTAGGAAAGAGGATTAATGCTTGTAAATTACAAACTGCTCACTTGAAGTTGTCTAGAGCACTTTCAGCACTGAATAAACATTGATATGAAATTCATTAACCAACCCACACTTTTAATATCTGTTAATTGGAATATGAAGCGGAAATAAAACCAATATTAACTAAGGACACGAAACTATTCTTTTTAGAAAAAATGTTTAAGAAAAGGATACAGATTCGATTGATTGTAAACCGATGCTCGCAGGTTTCGCCACAATGCATAGCCACACAAGTGTCACGGGCTTCCTCCCTGCAATATGGTAAATATTCCTGAAAGCGGCATTAAACCCGAAATCAGGTCACCATCCCTCTATTGATTATTTCATGGTGAGGTCAAGACCATATCTGATCAAGTCCAGACTAACAATTGGTGACCTGAAGAGTGTGTAGACAAAAACGTCTATCAACACTGACGTTGAGATATGTATGTCTGTTGTGACTTGGTAAAACTTTTGCTTTTGATGTATAACATAGGACTGGTTCCATAGTTTTATGTCAATACTCAATATTAAGCTTGATTATTAGATAGCCACCATTTAATGAAACATGCTTAAAATCTTAAACAGTGATTATGAAAAATAAAACCGTGCAGTAGCAATAGTTTGTGTTAATGGTTAACAATGTTAACAAACATTATAGATATAAGAAGACACTTATTATGAGACTTACTGCCGATTTGGAAGTGAGAAAACGAATAGCTTAAAGTCACTGCTATCTTTGTTATTGATTGGTTCATTCAGGTTAACGCTGATCTGTGACCTAGTCCAGACACTCAACTACTGTAAGGGGTTATCTGTATACAGTAAACAAGTGAGTGTTTATTCAGACTTAAACTGGATGAATTATATGACAAGAGAGGTGCCAGATAGATTGATAGATAGATAGATGGAATAGAAGCTATGCATCTTCATCTTCATCTGGTGATATTTTACAATAAATGTGACGTGTTCTTTGTCTTTAATAACTTAATCAGCATTGATAATAGATTTCATCAAATACATATAAATTGAATAACATGCATTTACACCAATCCAGCACAGATGAATATTATTGACACATATTACAAATGCTCATTTGGTCTACTCCATTGTCCACCACATATTCATTACGTCGGATTTATCAACATTTAAGAGTTAACAGGTATGTTTATACTCGTGGATATGACATTGAAACTTCTTTGTACAGTATTGGCGCTTTGGATAACTCAACAAATAAAGACAGTCTGAACTCAATACACCAGGTCATTTCCAAAAGTAACAGATTCCTTTGATTGCTACAAAAGAATATATTCAACTACTTGAGAATGTTAGAATCCTTAAATAGTTAATGCTGAACATTATTTTTAATACTGAGCCTTTGTTTCGATTGAAATGGCACCAAATAAATCATTTTAAAAAATGAATTCAGAACTTGATCAATTAAGTTGTAGATTTATCTTTTAACAAAATGTTATTTGAGAAAAGGTGTTGAAAAAGTTTAAACATGCGAAAAATAATAGGATAATTTAGTTTGCAAAATATCGAGCAGTTGAAAGAGCTGCTCTCTCAAAAGTTTGAAAAGTGAGTGTTAAACTGAACGAAAGTGACTCTTTTGAAGTTGATATATGCTGTGTGAACATGAGTAACGTCCAGAAAAGAAAATTGGATGGAAATTACAACCCTGATAAAAAGAAAGCAAGGGAAGAACTTGAAGACCCAAGTCACTTCGTCGAGACCGTAATGGCGACGGGTACAAGCGCACAGCCTGTCAACTGTGAAGAAAGCAATCAATCAGCTCCAAGTTCAACAAATGGTGAGACACAAAGTCAAAATATGAACATTGTATGAGTCACCTCTAGTATTAACTGCATGTTTAACGCAAATGAGGTGCATGTGGTCTCACAAAACGTATGGATGACCTTGAAGTGTCACTAGAAATGAAGATAATAGATAAATTCAAGGAGTTTACCCGTCAAGTGATTGATGAAGAAATGAAGATGGTTCTAGACGAGTTTAATACCAAATATATGAACCGAAAATCTGGCTAATGAATACAAACAATTAAAGAAGAGTTACAGTGAATCTGTCAAAAAAAACATCTCACTTAATGTTGTGATTAAGAATTTGTCATTCTCACATGACGAAATCAGTGAGCCAAAAGTGACCCTGCACAAAGTTAACACGCCTCTCTGTGGTGGTTTGAAGCTATGGAATGTCTGTGCAGTGCGGGTAGTGAGAAAGCAAGGACACGAGGACCCGGGATCGTGATCACAACGATGGCGAACATGGACTACAAAAAAGCAGCGTTCAAGGCAAAGCATGGGCTGACGACTAACGGTACCCATGAGAAGGTGTACATCGAGGAGGAGATATCACGGGAGGCCCGTGACACCGAGGCGTCACTGAGAACTCTCATGAAACAGTTAGGCAAGGACAAGTCCTGAGTTTCACCTGAGGGGGACACGGCTTGTTCACAACAGAACGAAATAGGATGTATGGTTGGTTTGCAGCTGGAATTGCAGAGGTTTGTCTACCAAGAACAATGAGAACTCTAAATTCAGAGAATATGCAGTGTTATCCGGTAATTTTGATGTAATCGCTTAAAGTGAAACTTTTAAAAAGTGTGATGAACAATTGACATTAAGTGGTTATGCTTGGCTTGGGCATAACAGAAGAGCTTTGCATAAGAAAGCAATGCGTGGCTCGGGCGGAATGGGTATTTGAATAAATCAATCTATTTAAGAAGAAGTCTATGTTACTGCTGTTATGATATTGCATGGTATTAGTTCTGTCATAAGAAAACCCGTTTGAATGTATTCCTATGTGTGTGTTATCTTAGTCCCAATGGCTCATCTTATTTCAGGTGTGTTTATGAATTCTATGAAACGCTTCTCAATGAGTATGAGTTTCAGTGTCAGGGCATAGTACAGGTGTGTGGAGACTTCAACAGTAGGGTGAGTGATCAGGCTTACTATGTACAAGGTGTGGATTCAGTGCCGGAATGTCACGTGATCGACTTCACTGACAATACATATTGTGAAAAACTATTTGGCTTTCTAGTGGATACTAACTCGTTATGCTGAACGGTCGGAACAATAAGAAGAAGAATTTCACGTGCATAAGTCAAAATGGTCGGTCAGTTGTCGATTATGTTCTAAAGCCACATGAACAACTCCCTCTATACAGTGACTTCGAAGTAATCACGATGACATCAGTCATTGAACATTTTAGTGCACACGTCCAGGAACAAAGAAAACGCAACCTCCTCTTCAACAGCATTTAGAAGATGTCCGACAAAACATAAAACATCGATTATTACCTCTGTAATTCCCATGGAATCTGAAACTATCGTTAAGCTACTGGACACTATAGTTAGGTTAGAAGCTGGACTTATACCATCTTATGATATCGATAGCATCTATAGTGATTTTGTTACCTTTCTGCTTTCTGAACTTGATTCTATTTGTGGTGAAAAAAGGTTACATTAGCAGTCGAGTGGGAAGAAATCTTGTTTCAGAGTGTGAACGGAACTGGTTGAGATGTCATGGTAGTGCCAGAGAGAAATCTATTCTGAAACAGAAGTATTGTCTTGAAAGGAAAGTGTTTGACAGAATGAACCGGAAGTATAAGCGTCAACATCAGGCTATGAAACAGGAAACCGCCTTGAGAAGCTAAACGATGCCGAGACCGACTTCTGGAAGGTAATTGGTAAGCCCGGAATTGCCAATGAGAGGAACATCACGCACATCGATGAAAGTTAGACTAAATGATGACGTCATTGCTAACGACACTCAGTATGTGATGAACAAATGGAGGACTGACTTCTGACTGACTGAATCTATAATGAAAAAAATTATCACAGTGAATTTGACGACACACACTATGACAATGTGAAAATGTAGCTTATTAAGTTGTTAGATTGTGAGGAAAATGTTATTCTGAACTGTAGTATCACGAAAGACGAAGTTCAGTTTGCTGTGGATAAAGCAAAGATTAGAAAATCAACCGGACTAGACAACATTCCTGCTGAAGCTTTGACAAACGCTCACTGTGTAGAGATTTTATATAAGCTTTTAGCACACGTTTTGAGAAGAATGTTATCCCCAGTGCATGGAAAGAGACTGTTATAATTCCAATACTTAAGACCACAACTGACACACATGCGAAAAATAATAGGATAATTTGGTTTACAAAATATCTAATTACCAAGTCATCTTGTCACTCTGTTTTCATGTAAACTATTTGTATATAAGGCACGAGTCTGCAAGGGCTAGCGTCCTTTGGGATGTACTCCAACTGACTACAGTTAATTAAGCTCAAAGTTCGATCATAATATCGCTTGATGACTGTTCTTGTCCGTGGTTGTCGCTAGTTTTGCCTGTAAGCTGTATCTAATTGTTTTTTCGTGAAAAGAAAATCCTATACTGTGACATCAACGGGAGCATAGCTAATGGTTCTGGCATAACACGTATCCTTATCTTGTACATTTTTCTTTCTAAAATTGACAAATATTAAATTATATTATGATATTCGGTATTTTAAAAAGAATATGTTTATTTAGTTCAGTTAAATATTTCTCAGGGAGAAGGAACGATTTCATACTTGAGTAATAGCACAACAACTTTGATTGATGATGAGTTTTGAGAACGGAACAGAATAATCAAAATTCGAAAATATGTGTTCATTATTGAAATGGTATGTAGGAAAAATCGACCTATCACTGACTGAAAGTGTTGACCCTAGGTATTTGGGAAACTCATTTGAAATAATACTAGCTATCCTTTTTGTAAACATGTTGAAATCCGTGAGAAACTTTCTCCAAGTAGTTGAATTGTGTTTAACAGACATTGTGATAACGGTGATATGCTTTTGTGTACAGGCAATACGTGATGGACATTTCTTAGACTTAGACGTTGTATTCTTTGGAAAGTAGCTACTCCTAGTACAAGGGAGGAGTGAATGTAAACATATTACAGTACAATATATTTCAAACACAAAGAACCTCAATACATGTATATGATACACACTGAAGAACAAATATGTTGGTTATAAAAGGAAACTGGTAAATACCTTAATTCTAACCTCCACTTCGGTTTATACGGATAATGAAACTTTATTAGACTTGGGTTTTACTGAAGCCCTAGCGGAGACAGGTCCTAATCTACTTCTGCTCAGTTGACCCCAATAGTGTTAGTGATTGATGTCTCACGTCACAGCCTCTTATATATACAATGATTTAATGTAGTTTAGAACGAGCTATAAAGGGTTTTCCGGTCGATTCTTTGAACATTTACCGCTTCATTTGTTAGAACAAAACTATCTGTACGTAATGACTTGATGAATGCATCTAACTACATAATCAAAAGTTAATGTAACAATGAAGAAGTGGGCAAAACTGCTTTTAACGGTTTATAGGTTTAACTGGAGCATATATTTTTTATTTCTATCACTTGCAAAAATGCTTTCTCCTTTTGACATGTTAAACATCACAAGTTATAAGCTTACTTTATCTGATAAATTATTTTTAAATATTCACCACCAGCCAAACCGAGTCAATCAATCTTATTTCGTCTGCAGAGGAGGCCAATGGCCCAGGCTAAATTTCAGCTTTACATTGCAATATATACAGTTATATATGTCTCATAAGGTAATGTACAATACGTTATGTTATATAATATATAGATACATGATCTGATATTATCGAAGTAAATCTCCAAGATTCATTGCATTGTGTATATAACTGGCTGTAGGATTGTTAACGTCTTGATTTTCAATTGGCATGAATGTATCGAATTATTATTTACATACCACCAATAAGGTTACAATGTACCTTTGCATACACAACTTGATTAGTTATATCGACAGCTTTCAGTTTGAATTTAGCAAGGACTGAATGAATCCTTTAAATTGATAACTTGTAATGTAAAATAGAGTATCAAATGTGATGAAGATAAAACAATGATGAAATCTCTTCTTCATATATGTCGTTTGTACTGGCAATTATTTACGTCATTACAAATACTCATTTTCTCTGTTAATTCAAGAACAGGAAGGTTTTCTGAATAGCAACTTCTTTAATGTGAACATACATGACGTTTCGGAGTATATGCTCACTCCTTCTTCAGGTGGAATGTAAGGAAATAACAAAATGTGATACATATGTATAGCAAACAAAACAATGGTTGTTAATTCAACCAATCAGGGAGCGATGCTTCAACACAACACTATTCTAAACTGAACCGATCACATTTGTATAAACCAGCCTGTTGTTCTAGTAACTTATCAAACTAATTTCCAAAAGATTATAGAAATTATCTTAACCTATGATTACAATTTCGTTACCTGCGAAATATAATTCACTGATTTACAGCTGAATTACTCGAATTCCCATTTCAAGAATATTCTATAGTATACGTTTTTACTGAAATAGACATGAATGTGATTCCTGTTATAAAGATAGATATATATTATACATAATATAAATATATATCTATGCACAACTTTCTAAGAAATAAGTGTAAATATTGGAATGAATTGAATAAGTTTTCGAATGTTTACTGATCAAGTTTAGTATATGTGTTTAACTGGGTATATTGGTATGCTATGATTAGATCTTGATTATTGAACAACTAACCTGATTAGAACATAAATCAGTTAACCAAGCCGATTACTACTATTACTATCTGAATTTGAAAATACATTTAAGAAATAATTATTTAAACAGCACACTGAAGGAAAATGCCTCCTGATTCCGATTGTTTTTCCAGTATTTCCGGGTGTTAAATAAAGTGAAAAGTGTAGCTGCAGTGGAAACAAGTGCTCCCTTGAAACTGTGAGGCAAAAGTAGAGTAGAGTCTGGCAAATATAGATTTGCTTTTAGATCAGGTTATTGATTGGAAACTATTCGAGAAACCAATTTGCCAAGGAAATAACGTTTATCTCAGAACAGCAGTTGCAGAATGATCTGCTACAGGAGGTCAAGGTTTCAATAAATGTTCTTATGTAGATCCAAAGCGATGCCATTTAACTAATCTTGAGTCTTTGTTATTGTGTAACTCCAGTTGCCACAACAGTCTTATATAAAGCAAAAAACCAACTAAGGCATATATAAACTTCTAACATACCCACACTGTACAGACGTATTGATAATTTAATCATGATTTTCTATACCATTTACAGTTTAATGCATTATATACTGGAGTCATGTGGCTAATCAGTATGACCTGAATAGGAATAATGATTATGACAAATATCAATAAAGCGAACAAATCTAAGGTAAATTCAAATACAACTGTGTCAAAATGATATCAAATGTAGGCAAGACAAATTAAAGAAATTGACATGTCAGATGGTGGTAAAAGTTTGTGTATTGGGGGGTTTGATATACATGGAATACATTTTATAAACGATTTAATTTTGATATGCATTCAATGTTCAGCTGGTGTCTGACACCTTTCCTTTGACTAACATATAGCATTAAATAGACAGCCACCCTTTCATTACATCCTAAAGCAATCGTGCGTCAACGAATTAAAGTCAAAGAAGGCACATTGTGTCTTAACTTAATCTTCTTATTTTAGAAATGTTCACTTATATATGCCAAACATTATGTCGATTATATTGCAACAACTCTTTCAGCACCCCATGTATGTTTGTACTGGCATAAATGCTTACAACTATCATACCCGTATGACTGAACTTGTGTTTATGTATATGCCTCTTTAAAAATACATTGCTTATCAAAAACGAAACAACAAATTGACTGATATACAAGCAAAAATAAATATTTACAAACCACCTCTAATACAGACCCTCATCAGTTCCAGCAAGCCATCTTGTCTGTAAGAGTTGACATCGTGACAGCAGTACAAGACATCCTGCCAAAGTACATATTTCTGAGTTGATGATATACTTTCTTAGAGTCGCCTGGTCCTTATCTCAGAGATTCGGGATACCATTGACTATTTGAATTATTCCTATTTTCAATCACCATTTCATTGAACAGAACACAGGAATATACATATGATTTATCAGATAAGTGGGAGCAGTCAGTATTGTATGAGATGTTCAGGCATACATATTCCAGGCATTTCAGGCATACCTACATTTGTATCTGTGGACAAAGCGTGATATGTATATTCAATAGTTGTCCCGTTGTAAAAGTGGATTGACATATTGGTCTTTCACTGTCAAAGCACTTTACATTTCTGTCTCCAGTTGCATTAAGCTTCAGACTTATATTGCTATCCTTATACATATCTTGATGTTCGAACAGATGACACCATCGTCACTTCAAGTGCCATAATTATATTGTCTATTCGTTTGATAAGCAAGCTTTACAGAACATAGGATAAACTAATATTTATAATTAATCGTTATACACCATCAAGTTGTTTCCTCTCTTCTGTTCGTGCTACTACATTTTATACACTTAGGCTATTGAGAACTAACATATCCTATTTTCCCTTTTGTTGTTGTATTATCAAGTCATCAATCTATTTCAGGTTAAGAGATCAAAGGATATTTCCCACTAGGGTTAATCATGCTAGCGCATGGATCAAAACCTGATTTAAAACTTAAATTTTATTGTGTATTCAAATCAACGCTGTCCTCAAGCGAGGAATTCAGGAAGTGTTAAACACTGGAGAATCGATCATTAATAACCTTACTTTACATTGGAGGACACTCGGGGGATTGATCAAAGTGATTGTAATGAAACATTGATAGTTGTTCTCGTACAGCTTACAATAATCAACGAGATGCACATCATGTCAAGGAGACCTGTGCAGGTTATCTGTAATTCTGACTGGGTATTTGTAATGTTCAGAGAAAGACGAAGCATGTTCCTGTAATTAACCTTTATCAGAATTTCATTGATGCACCCCTTTCGAATTGAAAATTAAATATAATCATTTTGCACTTAAAGTGTTGTGTTTTCTGTTTGTAAAGAAAGATTGAATTGATAATACCAATCTACATTCTTTTCGATGATTAATGTTTCCTGTGTACTCTTAAATTATGAAGCTTGTTTATGAACGAAATGACAGTTCTCCATTTCGGTTGCAAGGATACTAGTGAATTGTACACCTTAACACTACTTTTACATGTTTTAAAATAAAACTGAAATTGTCATCTGTATCTGTATTTAAAACAGATATTGATGAGGCTGTAGTTGATATTCCAAATGCGAATCTTCTTCAACTACTTTTCTCTTTACAATTACATTACGAACATACTTATAATATTTACATTTACAGAGAAGGAGATACGATTTTTTGAAGAATTTCTGAAGAATTCAGTTGTTGAGGCAGTATTCGAGGCTTCTGGTGATGTAGATGCAGATTAACTTTAAACGTAGATTGATGTCACCTTGGGAGGCAAACCAAAACGAGAACGAAGATGAGATGGTCCTCCAAGAGTTACGAAGCGGCAGATCAGGAGACATATTGGAAATTGAAACAGAGAAGCTTTTAGTAAATCCTGTACTAATTCGTTGGTAAGTGTACGGATAATAGTATAAATTGTTGTTCTTTTTCGGGGTGAACCCTCACCATCAGAGCATAACAACCATTAACTTACTTACAGCTTACCGATTCGGCCATCCTGACCTCGACTTCTTTTATGATAATTGTTACAACAATTGTTTGATGACACTTTTTTTTTTATCTTTGTTTAATATAATTATATACTTGAAGTTGACATGTATCAACTTAAAATTGATATGCTCATATTAGATATCGATTGATCATCTTTATCACCATACAAATTCCCCCAAGTCAGAAAATCCTACTCACAAGTGAGAATGTGTATATGTTTTAGGAGTTTTATCTTGGCATATTTGTAACTGTATGTTTAGGAGGTTCTCATTCTTTCTCAACATATAGTCAACTAACACTTATGACTAAATACGTACTGTCTTTGGGTTAACAGTTATCAACGGTGGATCATATGTGTTGCAAAATACTTGCTCAACAACTTTCCGAAGCCAATTAGCCTAAACATGAAATTGGTTCAGATTTCTTCACTCAGACATGGAAATATATTCTTGTCTTGTTCTGTTAATCACCTGACATGCAACTACATATTGATGCGAGGAAGAGATAGAGAGTTGTATATTTGCATATTGATATCAGTCTAGGACATTCTCATTATTTGCAGTATATCATGCAATTATGGATCAAAGACCAAATGAGATTGAAAATGTTGTCACTGACAGGCAAACGTAATTGCCCAAAAGTGTTTCGATATTAAAGATAATTTTCAATCAATGAGAAACCTAGCGTTTTGCAACAGTATGCAATAGATTTGTATGTATATGTTCCATATTTGTCATTTTGTTCTTGAATTAGGTAAAACAAATTTAAACAAAATCATTACTATCATCACATGACGATACTATAAATGGGACAAAATGCCGTAAAATATGTTAAAGCAATAAACAAGAGCCTCATTAAATCATTTACACATTTACATTTGACATTACTCCTAACAAGTTTTTGGTGTTGTACAACTGAAACGTTTACATTGATTTAACAGGAGTTTTTACCAATTAGTAACCCTTCAGTTATTCAAAGTTTAGTTGACCCAACCATTTGAAGCACTCTTATAATTGCATTCCAGTCACACTATAATGTATGTAACTACTTTGAAATATCAGCATTAATAGTATAAATACACATGTTTGTAAAATGCATTCAATCAGTATGATTTTGAATCAAGCCTTCCAACCTTCAATGTATGCGGTTAATACATACTCTTCATTGACGTGTGGATATCCTACTCAAATGAAAATACCTTTATGGAGTTTAAATGGAACTAGAATTCAACCATAGTTTTGATATCTAATTACAAAACACGTTTCTAGAATGATGAACCCAATAGAGGCATACAGCATTAGATTCGCTAGTATATGATTCACCAGCACGAGCTGCACACTGTATTTAACGCTCCAAAGGCATCACAACATCAGCATTATGAAGTTACATAAAACTATCCATCTTTCATCTTAACTGTTTGTCAAAAATTAACTCTATTTGGGAACAAGTTGCATGTGAATATTATTGATTCAGCCTCCGTCCTCTTTGATCGTTGATGCTCCATCACAGTCTGTTGTGTTGTGTTGTCTCTTTCGTCTGTTAAATCAACAGTTTCGTGAAGGCAGGTGATAAAAATACAAACTCGTAGCATGTTAACTTGGTTCTCTTAAATATTTTGACAACATTGATGGATGAAGCATGTCAACCGGTACTTGATCATAGGTGACGCAAAACCAAAGTAAGCACAGTGAGATTGGTGAGTACATAGGGCAAGCGCCTCCCCTTCAATTACAAAACAGTAACATCATATCATATATCTAAAGATATGCATTTCACCAAAAACATGGTATCATGGTAACATGGGGAAACTGTTTGCAAGATCCCTATAAGTAAGTTAAATGCCCATATTTGAGACATTCTCATGTTGAATGTTCATTCAGCATTATCATGTTGTGGTAAAGTAAATGGCCAAAATCTGTGTAATACATTAACAACAAGTTGAAAGTATCACATGTCATGTCCCGTTGCCGAATGTATCTTAAACACTTTACCCTTAGTGTATTTTCCAACCAGTAATAGTATTCTAGATTTACTACTTTTAACATACTTTGACAAGTGTACATCTAGAGGAAAGATTCAGCAGCCGCCAGTTCAATTTTAGTATTTGATTGATACATATATTCATTCACAAGAATGGATTGGGTCAAGTTATCCAACTTAGAGAAACCCTCTCCTGTTCACAATGAAATAAAATATTCTAATTTACAAAAGGAAATACATAGCAGATATGTTGTATCCATTAATGTTCCAGATAGGACAAGACAGAAAGCGATCTATCTTCATCCTCTCTGGTCTCTGTTCTGAGTAAGTGGCATTGGTTGTCTTAGTCATTTCCTCCTCTTCAAAGACCAATGGTTTTCCTTCCCTTAATGACCTGTCTGGACATTTGTTGCACAACAGAATGGATACCTCTCAAACACTCCATCTCACAACATGAAGTGGACATTGTCTTACTTAAACAGTAAAGGTTTCGGTAAAACTGGCTGCAGAAGGTTTGGAATCAAAGTTGGGATTAAATCAAAGTAAAATAAAATTAATAGAGTGGCGCTCTAATATTCCACATTATCTGGCGGACAAGTTTATACTACTTACTGTATATTATTATACTGCACCTCATACACGAACAAATCAAAGAAAGCTATTTCACAAGAATAAAATTTAAATCTGTCATAGCCACAAAGTTCGGAGAAAATTACACTTTACAAATGCTGCATACTGCTAAGTAAAAACCCACATGCCACTGTTCAGAAACATGGCCAGATGTTTAATGATCAATATATACTCAAGACATCAACACGTCTTTCAGTGGCTTATTTATTTGCTAGTTTATCACTAATGATCATAGCATCAATTTTGAAGATATCTGTTGAATGTAAATCAAAATACTCTCCTTAATAGGTATATGGAATTGGATAGTTAATAAAATGAAATTTATAGAGTGGAACTCTGATACACCGTGGTTTCTGGGGGACAAGTATATGCTTTGCTTTGTGGGCGAGCAGTGATAGAACCTTGGTCACGTCAACCAGTAAACAGACACGAACATACCAAAAATGTAATTCCATATGAATATCAGTTAAATCTATCACAGCCACAAAGTTTGAATAAAATTACAGACATAACTCACGAAACATTTTTAATAATTTGAAAAGACTATAACTGATTTGTTTTAATTATAAGCGGTAATTTAATTATAACCTTTGACATAACTATTTTATTCAATATTTGTGAAAAATTATGTGCATGTAAGATAAACAAATATTCAGTGTTACCCAGTTAGTTTTACCGTGGCTATCATAAAGTAACATCATATCATAACATTTTCTTGGTATTCTATATGAAGGCATTTTTAATAACCTTAACCAGTATCTAATTATTTCTATATTTAAATGTCATTTCAGTGTCAAGTAGAGAATCGTTTGTTCTTAATAATCAAACTATTTGTATCATTACTATCATCACATTAATAGTATGTTTATGAGTAAACGTCATTATTTATACTCACCGTTGATAACTCACCGTAGCCATTAAGTTCCTCTCAATTTAATGACTCGACCAGATATAACACTGATAAATAAAATAGAGTTACCTCCCCCAACCCCTGTCACAGCTAGGTGGCTTAACCCTGTGACGTCATTCCTTCTTCCTGGAGCCAGGTGGGAGGGAAATAAAGACCGGTGAGTTATCAATGGTGAGTATAAATAATGACATTTACTCAAAAACTTACTATTATTTGCATAACCTAGTTGATAACTAAATAAGTAGCCAGCATGTGCGAGGCAAACCAAGAGTGGGAAGGCAACACGACCCCTCCAACAGCCAGACCGTATGGGTCGCCAACTAAACACTTAACTGGACGAAGGGAACCCCCTGGACGGAGGAGGTACTGTACGCTGTTGATCAAACACTTTAGGCCCTGGCCTCGCCACGCCTTCCAAATCTTCGGTTGATACGTCACGTAAATAGTGAACACCATGCCAGACTTAAAAAAACAGCCCGCCATGATGTCCGATACCAGGATGTTGCTATGAAGAGCCATAGTCTCTGAAATCGCTCAGATCTCATGAGCGTTAGCACGATCAGTCGGAGGGAGGTCAGCCGCCTTGTAGACTTTCAACACCGCTGACCTGAGATACACCCCTAGTAGTCTCTTGTCTACTTCACAATTGTCTGCGAAAGAGGCAAGAATAGCCTGCGCCTCCTCTGGCGTAAGGACCGAGTTCGCTCCACGTATATACGTAAAGCCCGAACCGGATAGAGGAGGCGGTTCTCCTCAACCGAAAGGTCAATAATTGGAGGAGATAGACGGAATGTTGAACGTTCTGCCGCGCTCGTCGGCAGCCTGGTTCTTACATAAGAAATCGGGAGCTAGCCCTAGCGTGGCTACGCCTGTGTCCCTAACGTCAAACCATAGGAGATCCGCCTGCAAGTCATAGAGCTTCCTCGTAGAGCTGGGCGGTGACCACCGTTTTGGCCAGTGTATGACAATAACTGGCGCGTTTCAATCCCTTTTGGAGACAAGCCAGGCCTGTAGATGAAAGACCTGCTGGTTTTCATGTACGCGGCCGATTGGCTTGCTCGTAAGGAGTTCCCACCTGAGAGGAAGAGGAACTTGGTCCTGCGTGCACAGGCTTCTGAGAGGTACGTACCATGCCTTTACAGGCCAGTCTGGGGCTTTGAGTAGCAGCAAAAGAATTCGAGTGGTCTGAATATTGGCCACTACTTGCGTCATTATTGCCGGAGGGGGAAAAGCGTAAGCATCCATCCCCTCCCATCCTAATGAAAGCGTGTCTAGGGTCCAAGCCCTTGGGTCGGGTACTTGAGACACGTAAGTCGGCAACTGGTGATTGAGCAAAGAGGTCTATGTGGGGCCTCCCAAACTGAAGGTATAGACTCTCGAACAATCTCGAGCGCAATATCAACTCTGTGGACGAAGGTTTGTCCAGGTGAGAAAAAGCGTCTGCAAAGGGAGGACCCTGACCATTGCACGATGGCCACTAGCTGTTGCGTCGTGTCCAGAGACCTGGAGTGGTCAATGAAATCGTCAGAGTTGACAGTAGGCGTGAGGGTAGTAGAGGGAAGACTTCTTGTTACCGCAGCGACCGCAGAAACCGAGTAGGGCGAAGCGATAATGAACCAAGTTGAAGAAGTCAAATAGCAACAGACCAGACGACGGTCTAAGTCAGATAAGTCGGAAGCGGAAGTTCAATCAAGTGCACCAAGAGTCTAGCACCCACGACTGACGGAGCTTAGTCAATAACCTGCAGGTACACGCGACTAACGGACAGGTGACAATAGCCTAGCACTCAGCACCCAACGACTCAAACGACGTCGTCGCAAGAGGGTGTCGTTTCGAAACAATGAAGGCGGAGGCCTACACTGAGCAGAAGGTGTCGTTTCAAAACGTCGTCGTGGCGAGAGAAGCTACAACAGTAGGAGGCGCAAATTACCGTCGGAGGAGCATGGAGACGCCAGACGAACGACAAACCGATGATGAAGGAAGGTAATCAAGACGACTGCCAAGGCAACGACCCTACCAAGCGGGTAGAGACAGACTCCCTAACCCTGCCAGTAGCCCGCACACAGAGTGAACGTGCAGCCCGGGTGAAATAAACACGTTACTCGGTCCCTACAGCTGATGTGTTGACCTAGATCAGCTCACTGCAGTGAACTCATACACTCAGGAGACAGCGATATAAAAACTCTCTCTAACTCATACCACGGTAAGAGAGGTTAATTACCAAGATGATTCTAATTAATCTGAATATAAATACTGAAATAACCCGCTCGAGGGTGAATAAATATCGTACAAAGTGGATGCGTCCACCCTGCTCGGCGACAAAGGAAGGAATGACGTCACAGGGTTAAACCACCAAGCGGGGACAGTGGTTCGGGGAGGTAACTCTCTTTCATTTTTTAGTGTTATATCTAGTCGAGTGATTAAATTGAGAGGAACTCAATGGCTACGGTAAGTTCTCAACTAGAGTATGTACATAATATACTTTGAATGTGTTATTAACTATATTAAATCAATAAACAAAAGCCTCATTAAATTATTGGTGCTGTCCATGCAGTTTTAAATTACGTATTCTATTGGTTGTACACAGACACCATTTGATTGTTAAGTGATAAATATCCATATTTAACATTCTTAACAAGTTATGAGTTTACAACTTATAAGCGCCCGCGAATAGGTTGCATTGAGTCAAAAGATTGTCTGATCTTTCTACAGTTCTTCAGGCAATGTCTGACATTTTTTTTATGTTGCTAATTCGTTTGACCCAAAATAAATTAAACCAGGAGATGATACCAATTAGTAGCCCGTCAGTTGTTCAAAGCTAGATTCCATATACAAGTACAATTAACGCTTCAGTTGAACTGCTGTGCAACAGTTTGAAGCACCCTTTCTGTTCCTATGTATCCTACGAAATATCAGCATTAATAGTACTTACCTGTTGGTCAAACGACATTAGGAGCATATTGGAAACCACAATTTTAGAATTTATAAGAGATATTAAGACAATGATAATGCATTTAACCTTCCAACGTTTAGGGTATGATTTTTCCTACATACATGTATACTTCCACCATGTTTGAATATCCTATATATTGGAAGTTTGGTTGAAACTAGATTTTATCCACAATGTTTATTAAAAAGCAATTTCGTAGAATAATAAATCCACTGAAAGCATAAGATGTGTAAACACATGATTCACTGACTTCCAGCTTTATACTGTATTTAATGCCGCCAGCGTATCAAAACATCGAAATAATGTGAAATCATTCCTCCTTTATCTTAACGGTTTGACATGAAATTAACTTTATTTGGAAACCAAGTTACATGTTAATATTATTGATTTGGTCTCTATCCTCTTTTGATCGTTGATCGAGAAAAGATGCTTCATCACTGTCTCTTGTATTGGTGTCTCTTCCATCAGTTAAATCAACATTTTCATGAAGGCAAGTGACAACTCAGACACTTGTTCCAGGTTATCATTACTGCAATGGGATTCCTCATAAAAAATGATGAATGATGAATGTCAAAGAAGACTCATTATCTGTGAATGATAAATTACGTATTGAACATGTAATGTGAGAAAAACTCACATGACAGTCACACAGTTCAAATACAAAACAGTGACATGAGTCTGTCAAAAAGGAATATTAACGTTATGAAACACTAGTACCTAAAGTCCTATTTGTGAACTCTTTCTGCGTCATTGATTCTAATGTTGATGTTTATTGAGATGTTAAACTACAATATGCCTACGTCGGTTTGTTATTGATATAATGGTTAGATTACCTATATTGACATTAACAGCAAACACATAATATATATGTACATCACAATTCATGAACCTTTGCCACATATATCTGATCACAGATATAAAGATGTAAGAAGACATTGATATGTGATTTATTGAAGATTTGGAAGTGAGAAAACGAAAAGCTTAAAGTCACTGCTATCTTTGTTATTGATTGGTTCATTCAGGTTAACGCTGATCTGTGACCTAGTCAGACACTCAACTACTGCAAGGGGTTATCTGTATACAGTAAACAAGTGAGTGTTTATTCAGACTTAAACTGGATGAATTATATGATTGATAGATAAATGGGATAGAAGCTATGCACCTTCATCTGGTGATATTTTATAATAAGTTTGATGAATGTTTTGTCTTTGATAAATAAATCAACATTGATTATATATTTCATCAACTATATACAACTTGAAATGTGAAACGATGACTATGTATAGGGCAATAATAACATGCATTGCACCATTAAACCATAACTTTAATATATTTAGTAGTTTCTTTCCTTATAGTAAAATACTCGTTTCTGATTGGCTAACGGTTGTAGTAACAGCTCCTAGCTAAAAGTAGGTATCGCATTATGGTCAGATGATGTTATAAAATGAAACACGTGTTGTACAGAGTTTTGAACAGTTCGATCGGGTGTTAATGAGTCTATTAATTACAAACTTATCTTCGCCTTATTTGCTTCTTGGTTTGGAAACAAGTCTTATTTTGCATTGCTTGCACACTCAATTAAACTAACATGAACTCGTATTAAAGCATTTAAAAGCTTGTAGTAAAACGTTGAACGACTTTAAACATTTCAGTCGAAACGGATGACGCCATTTTGTTTATGTTTATGGTCAAGGTCATTCAAGTGATATCAGTCGTATTATCCTCATGGGAAGCATACAACTTATGATGTGGTCGGCTCCTGTGAAAATCGGAGATGGTATAATTTGATTAAATTGTGATATGTTTATTTAGACTAAGACACAAAGATGTTATGGTAAAAACAAACAGGTATCGAAAGCTTGCTGTCGACATGGAATACAAACACAACAGGAAAATTTCATTTCCAAAATAACTTATTACTACACCAAGTCATCTTGTCAGTCTGTTTTCATGGAAACTATTCACTGGTAAGGCACGGATCAGCCTCTGTAAGGGCCAGGGTCCCTTGAGATGTAAGACAATTGATTACAGCTAATAAGGCTCAACGTTTGATCCTAATTTCGCTTGATGACTGTTCATGGTCGTGGTTGTCGGTTGTTTTGCGCGTAACTTGTGTTAAATTGTATTTACCGTGAAAATATCAACAACAACGTGAGCATTGCTGATACTGCTGGCATATACTCTTTTCTTTATCTTACAAGTTTTTGTTCCGTTATTATAATTATAATAGCGTGCTTATATTGCACCTTTTGCACACCCTAAGCTATGCTCAAAGCGCTACAATTATTACCCTGAAGGAATTGTACTTTCAGAGCTGCTACTAAGCGCTTCATCAGTACTTCCCGTATTCAGGTACCCATTTATACAGCTGAGTAGACTGAGTGAAATGTGGATTGAGTGCCTTGCCCAAGGACACAACACATTATTCGACCCAAGTAACAAATCTTTGGTGTCTCCAGCGGGATTCGAACCCGTGTTGTCGGCGTGAGAGGCAAGCATGCTAACCACTACATCACCGTGCTCCACGGTTTTTCAACATAATATGATATATAGAGAATCTCACCCAAGTGTCTTCTAATATCAAATATATCAACACGAGTTGATAAAAGTTACAAATATCCGAGGCTTGTCGAGGATATTTTGACTTTTATCAACGAGTGTTGATATTTAATATCAGAAGATTCGAGGGTGAGATTCTATTTGTCGTCCAAACTCATTCTTCATTAATTTTAAACTGCCATTTGGCTTCCAGTGCTGTGATGTCATAGCATTGTGACGTCATTGCGGTTATGACGTCATATCATTGTGATGTCATTACTTGATGATGCAAAATCATTGTGATGTCATGTAGCTAGCGCCAACAGGGCATTGTTCAAAATCTACTGTCAAAACGATATCTCCTAGGAGATATCGCTTGATCTCATACAAGCGATATATCCTGTGAAACCCAGTTTTGGATGATAAATTATGATACTAATAGCTACAAACGACATTTCTTAAATGTACTTCAGTTAAGTAAAGAACGATTTTATAATGACACCGAAACCTTGAGTGATGGTGATTTTTAAGATTGTTCTGGTAAAATATATCATGCAATCCTTGCTTTAGAAAAGAAGTAGATTATTTATCATTTCCAACCTTTTGAGATAATCAATATAAATTGATTCTGAAAAGACCTATATACATATTTGTAATAGTGTGATTATGAATACTAGCAAACATCATCATCCATGCATTCACAAGGTTAAACCCTTAAAACCTTAAACAGACATGGTGATAACAGTTTTAATGTGTTCAGGCAATAAGTGATGGATACTTCTTTGTCTTAGACATTTATGAAACTTTATAAAAAATAGTTATAAGCTTACTTTATCTGATAAAATATTTGTAAATATTCCCCATCAATCAATCTTATTTTGTCTGCAGAAGAAGCAATTGGCCCACGCTATTGTTCATAGCTGCTTTACATTGTATTACACACGGTTATATATGACTCATAAGGGAATGTACAATATGTTATGTTACATAATATACAGATTCATGATCTGATATTAAATAGTTAATTTCCGAGATTCATTGCATTGCGTATATACATAGCTATATTCTTAAACATTTTTAATTTCAATGGGCATGCGCGTATCAAATTTATGAATAATGGGATTTTAATAAACTGTATATAGTAACGTCAAGCATATTCAATTTTAACATATCAACATACTACAATAACATGAAATTAATGTTCAATAAGGTTACCTTTGCAGTCAAAACTGGATTGGTTACATCTACCGGTTTCACTTTGGAGACGGTGTGAAGGACATTTGAATTAAGAAGGAATGATTGATTTTTATAAATTGATACATATTTAAAAGTAAAATAGAACATCAAATGGGATGAAGATACAAAATGAAAGTCAATAACAAAGATGAAATCTCTGACACAATCTCCATTTAATTGATATAGAAAATCTCACCAAAGTGAAAAATATAAAATATATCAACCCGAGGCTTGCCGAGGATATTTTCACTTTAATCAAGGAGTGTTGTTACTTGATATCAGAAGACACGAGGGTAAGATTTCATTTATCATTCAAAAACATTCTTCAACAATTATAAGCAAAAGAATGAACATATCTGAAACACAGAACTGACATTTAGCTTCTTCAGCAGTGATCTCAGTGAGGTCAGGATTGGGAGCATTGTTATGTCGTCTACAAGTTGACGTCATAGCACTGTCAGCAGTGTTCTAACTTCTCAGTGATTCTAAAGCTTTATGATGTCATTAACTGATGATGTAATGGGTTTTATGACGATTTGATTACCGCAACATCTACAATGTATATATCGCTTGTAGATATCGCTTGATCTCACACGATCACAGCGATATCTACTGTGGGAGCCAGTTTGGATGATGCATGTTGTTTGTACTGGTAATTATTTTTCTCATAACAAATCATTTTTTTTCTGTTAATTTAGTAACTTATAAAATCAATTTCCCATAAATTACGGACGCTATCTTAATATATGAATACATTTTCGTTTTCTCCAAATATAATTATGTCTCCCCGGAAAGGGCGTGAGACATATTGTTTTGATTTCCCATCGGTGTTGTTAGCGTTGGCATTGGAGTTCGCGTTAACGTCGATATACCTCTTTTACTACTTTTCCAATCTTCACCACATTTGGTGTACAACCTCCTCATATTATGCAGATGTGCCTTTTGGGGGTTTCTGTTTTTACGAGTATAAACACCTTCTAGTTCACAGCTAAATTACTCGAATTCCTAGTTCTTGGCTTGAATATATGTAACAGTTAATCTGTGAAATCAGTAAATATACATGTTTACAGATACGTTTAGTACATGCATGTAATTCCTATTTCAACCAGTAAATACATGTATATATCTAAACACAACCTGAATATGTTTTCGAACATTTACTGATCAAGTTGAGTAAATGTGCTAAACTGGTTATATTGGCATGCTATGATAAGATCTTGATTATTGAACGACTAACCTGATTAGAACATAAATCAAATAATCCAACCGACTTATACCATTGTTCACATTCTGACTTTCTGGCAGACATTGTTAATGTCTGAATTTGAAAAATACATTTAATAAAGAATTATTCAAACAGCAAGCTGAAGTAAAATCCCCAATGTTGAGTATTTCCAGTGTAGCTGCAGTGGGAGAAAGTGCTCCCTTTAAACTGTAATGTTTGGTTGTAAGGCCAAAGTAGAGAAAAGTCTCGCCAATATTGAATTGCTGTTAAATTAGGTGTATTGAATAAATGAAATTTTAAGCCAATAACGCAGCAGTTGCAGAAGAATCTGCTAGGGGAGGTCAGGGTTTCACTAAATGTTAGTATTCAGATCCAAAGTGATGCCAGTCCAACCGATGTTTTGAGTCATTGTTATTGTGTTACTCTTAGTGCCATAACAATCTTACTTTAAACGAAACACTAAGGTACATGTCAAAAACTAAAATACCCATACTGTACAAACGTTTTGATAATTTAATCATGATTTTCTATACCATTTACAGTTTAATGCATTATATACTGGAGTCATGTGGATAATCGGTATCACATGAATAGGAATTATGATTATATATAAAAAATATCAATAAAGCTAGCAAATCTAGGGTTAATTCAAATAGAACTGCGTGGCAAAATGATATCAAATGTAGGCAAGACAAATTGAAAAATATTGACATGTAAGATCATAAAAGTATGTGTATCGGGGTGTTTGATATACATGGAATAAATTTCATAAACGTTTTAATTTTGATGTACTAGTACATACAATATTTAGCTGGTGTCTGACATTATTGCTTAGAGTAACATATATAGTGAAATAGACAGTCGCCCTTTTGACATGTTTTATAACATCCTATAGCAATGATTGGTCAACGAATTAAAGTCAAAGAAGGGACATTGTGTCTTGACTTAGTTTTCTTATTTTATAGGTGTTCACTAACATGTACATATATATGTCAAAAGATTAATTGAAAGAACGATATGATTTAACACCCCATGTGTGTTTTAACTGGCATTATCTTAAATTCATCATACCCTGTGAAAGTGTGTTAACTTCTTTAACATACAACTGATTATCAAAGTATTCAACAAGACAGAAATGCAAGCAAAACCAACTATTTACAAACTAACTGACCGTTATTGTAGACCCTGTCTGTCCTTAATTAGTTCAAGCAAACCATCTTGTCTGTAAGAGCGGACATCGTGACAGCAGTACAGGACATCCTGACAAGGTACATTTTTCTGAGTTGATGACGTACTTTCTTATTCTATAGGTGTTTACCGGTGCTTATGTCAGAGTTTCGGATACCTTTAGATTAAAAAAAATCTCCATTAAGTAAATCATTGAATATTTTAAGTATTCCTATTTTCAATCAACATGGTTTAAACATGTTTTTATTACAATGAATTGAAATTGGGATTGGCAAACAAGCAAACTTTGCTTATCTGAATTCCGCTCCCGATGTCCTCATCCTATCAATAAGATAATTTCATTTAACAGAACAAAGAAACATATGTATGATTTATAAGGTTATTGGGCCAGTCAGTATTGTATGAGATGTTCAGGTAATTATATTCCAATGTGGACAAAGCATGATAGGTATATCCAGGAGCTGCCTTGTGGTAAAAGCCACTTGACATATTGGTCTTTCACTGTCAAAGCACTTATCATTTATGTCAGTTGCATTATGCTTCCGACTGTTTCAGACAACTATATGACTATGGTTATACATATCTGAATATTCGAACTGAAGACACAAACGAACAATTCAATTCTTTATTCAGATTTCTAAGATGCCTAGCGGCTAGAACAATCGAAATAAAAGTACATTATCAGACGATAAAGGTATAGTTTTTGTGATGACGTAACAATTGAATGACGTTTCCGCTCCCCTCGTAGTCACGTGTGCCCATGGTAACCCAACGAAAGAGGGCAGTTGAAAAGACCGTGTTTTTCTGCAAATGATAATGTCCTAAAACAACGGTAGCGTTGTTATAACAATTATTGAAGGAATGTGTTCTTTTGTATCCGAATTAGTCTTAAATTTTAAGCTACATTTGTACTTGAACCAAAACGACGAAATCCGCATTAGGCAACCGCAGGAACCACTATGACGTCACAACAGAACAATGACGTCATAGTCGCTGTTGTCGCACGGCTCGTCAGTTGGCCCTGATCATGGATTATTAATATTAAGGAAGTAAACTCTATTTTTCTTGCAAAATTACTCAAAGCAGAATGTTGTGTTATGGGTTATCTTAGAAAAGAAATAAAGTTCGCTGTACCCCAATGTGTTTTGTAATAAAGTATAGTTTTGCCCTGAACTATTATAGCGTCAAAGTACTCGGACTACCGTCCTCGTACTTTAACTATAATAGTTCAGGGCAAAACTATACTTTATTACAAAACACATTGGGGTACAGCGAACTTTATTTCTTAAGTAGTAGGCCATCGGCCCATAATACAATGTATTTATTCTACAGCCACCAAGAGGCTTCTTCGAAGCATATTTGCAAGGTAAACATACATAGCCAAATTTCGTAATACATGTATGTTGTCAACAGACATCAAATTATTAAATTTATACAATGGGGGATGAGTGTAATAATGATTCAAGTGCAATAATTATATTGTCTATTTAAAAAAAAAATCATCAGATAAGTTAGCATTCCAGTGCACAGTATTTATTGATATTGATAATTAATCGTTATACACCATCAAGCTGTTCCCTCTCTTCTGTTCGTGCTACTAGATGTTATACACTGAGGCTATTAAGAACTAACATATCCTACTATCATTTTTGTTGTTGTATAATCAAGTCATCAATCTATATCAGGTTAAGAGATCAAAGGATATTTCCCAGAAGTGTTAATCATGCTCGCGCACGGATCACAACCTGATTTACAACTTAAAGTTTATTGTGTTTTCAAATCATCGGTGTCCTCTGACGAGGAATTCGAGAAGTGTTAAACATCGGAGAATCGATCATTGATAACCTTACTTTATACTGGAGGACACTCGGGGGATTTATCAAAGTGATTGTAATGAAACATTGATAGTTGTTCTCGTACAGCTTACAACAATCAACGAGATGCACATCGTGTCACAGCGACCTGTTCATGTTATCTGTTATTCTGACTGGACATTTGTCATGTTAAGTGAAAAACGCAGTAGTGTCTGCAATTTAACTTTATTGGAATTTCATTGATGCAGTTTAAAATTAAAAAATTAATGTACTGCTTTCTCACTTTAAGTGTTCTGTTGTCTGTTTGTCAAAAAGTTTGATTGAATAAATAATACCAATCTACATTCATTTCAATGACCAATGTTTTCCTCTTTTAAAAAAATGCGTCAAAATTGTCCACAAACCTCAGAAAATATTTCCAGTGGCTAAGGCTTTTTTAAAGCACTTAGTGCTAAAGAAAACGATAGAATTGCAGCCACGAGTGAAAATATATAACTTTTCTACCTCACGAGATGAGATAAACAAGGTATTTGTCAAGATTTGACGAATATTCTATTCATTATATGAGGTTGTCATTGTAATTACGTCCGAAAAGGGTTGTTTTCCAGCCGAACGGCCGCTGGGAACAGCCCGTCACCACAGAAACACTGTGACGTCATAAACAATTGAGACCATCGTTTTATGACGTCAAATTATATCAGTCACTGTGAAAATATGAGTTACTTTCATTGTAGCTTGATAGAAAATTTATTTCACTGATTAAATCCTAGTATGCCATTGCTCGTCATATAATAAACATGTTTAAGTTTTAACAGATGAAGAAAAGAATGAATATAAACAATTATTTTACTTTTACAGAATGTCCTTGGTGATTCCAATACTTGATGTTAACTTCATCAATAGTTATTGAAGAGGAACGCAGTACACATACCACTTATCTACCTGTGATATTGGGCCTTTATTTGCCTGTGCCCTAAATTGTAGTTTGAAATTAAGAGCTCGTTTGGAAAGCATTGCACGTGTAGTTTGCTGACACTAACATGGTGAAATGACAAAAACAAGATCAGGGCAATTTGGGGGTATCAACCACTGGGTACAAACTTATTAAGAAAGATGAAAACAAATTTCGTTTCTTTGTCAGTTTTGCATTTATGTATCCCTTTCAAAATTAACGGCACAAGAGTGGGTTACAAGTAAAGTATTAATTGTACCCACATTTCAGGGCACATCATTCAAATATTCCTACTGTTTCAGAACGGAAGGTTCAGTCGTGATTGAAACTTGCTGTGGAACATTTTCCCGCTGAAATGTGTAATCTTTAATTATGAAGCTTGTGTATCAAAGACTTGACAGTTTTTTCACTTTCTGTTACAAGAATACTAGTGAATTGCCCACATTAACACTCTTAATATTTTTCAATACAACGAAAATTAACATTATTTTAAAAATATGTATTGATTAGGTTCTAAATGCGAAGCTTTTAAAATTGATTTTCTCCTCACGATTAAATTATGAACATCTTTATAATATTTACATGCTCCAAGGGGGAAAGAAGGGAGAAGAGAATTTGAAGAGTTTCTGAAGAATTCAGATGTAGAGGCAATTTATTCCAGGCTAATGGTGACGTAGAATCAGCCGGATGTGAAGGGACAGATCCAGAGACACATTGGAAAGTAAGGCAGAGAAGCTTTGTAGTGTATCCTTTACTAAATCGGTGGTAAGTGTAAGGATTGAGGAGACAATGCTGGCTGCAACATTTTGATTGCGCTGGAACTCAAAAGTGTGAGCTAATATATAACAAAGACCTAGTCAGTTGTCTCAAACTGTTAATACAGATTCTCTAAAGTGTTGATGGGATTTTGACACACTAACATTTATACATCCTATACATTTTATAAATTAATTCATTCGTTTCAATAACCTATGGAAGAACAACGAGCTTGTTGAACTGAACTATTTGAACTAGTGTCTCCATCAGTTCTACAGATACTTGACAGGAGTACTTGACACTACGTACTTACTCTGAGGAGCGTCAGGTGCACTTTCAAACGGTTTCACGACAATGATGGGCATAATTGTGTTTGAAGGGCACATGGAATTTCAATTAATTAAATTATCAGGAAGTTATTTATTGTATGGCGCTTTTTTGAAGCGTGGCCGTTGTACCAAAGTTTCAATGGTATATGCAAAATGTAACATGGTTAGACATAAGACCAACAATACATTACCAAATATTGAATTTAAGTTAAAGGCATACGTGAGAACGACCAATACGTAAATTGTCTCATTTAATTGTCTCTATTACAAGTGCTAAATGGTTTTTTTTTCAGAAAACTATATGATTCGTTAAGTACATTAAAAGGAAACGAAGACCACATAATGAATACTAAACAATTATGGACTCTTGTAGAAGTCAATATTGTTTTATTCAGGTCAATGAAAACCGATATTGACCTCAACAAGAGTCCATAATTGTTTTATTACATGGCTAAAAAATATAATCTAGAAGGAATCGAGCTTCTTTACGACTTGCAACAATTATAAATGTGACGTCACAGAACACACGTATCACTGACCTCACTAAAAATCTATAAATGTTCTGATGTATGATTTTTAGACGAAACGATCAGAACATACGAGTTCTAAATATTACCTTTTGTTCAACATTCACGTCGGCAAAACGATTCATTTTCAGCGCGAAACGCCGACATCGAAGGTGACGTGAACGTTGTTATGCATTACGTAACAATTGTTGCCGTGACGTCACAAATATATTACGTCAACAATGGGTCAATATCAGAGTTGATTGATGCGTCAATTGTTCCCAAGTCAATATCGTTTTCTATGGACTGTCATGTGACCGTCTTTGGACCAATCAGACCTTCGATCATATGATAAATAAAGTTATGAGCAAGTGCATGTAATGATACTGGTAATACGACTATGAAATACGTCATACGATGCAGTTGACTTTTGACTCTAATAATAATTTCACACCTATGCAATTCATTTCCCATCGTTATATTTATTCACACTGTACGGTACATGCTTCAAAGATATAAACTTGTACGTTTCCATTTTGATCATTAGAGAGTGTATAGCGTGTATAGCCATTGATTCTATATATTTTCAATTCAATGGACTTGTTAAGGTAACAACGGGTTTGCATATTGTTGAGAGAATTATCAGTTTGGTAAAGGTAAGAGGTTTGAATGATAAATACTCAGTTTTACCACTGCAATTGAATTAAAACAACTTCCTTGTAGTGATGTCTCCTCATTATATATATATATATATATATATATATATATATATATATATATATATATATATATATATATATATATATATATGTATATATATATATATATATAAGATGAGTTGCTTCTCACGTGAAGTAAGGTTATATATAGAAAATAGTAAACATCAGAAAAGACCGATATACTGGTCGAAATGAGCTCATCGTATAGTATTAAAGAAGATTGATCCAGTCAAAACCATCTGATGTTTACTATTTTATATATATATATATATATATATATATATATATATATATATATATATATATATATATATATATATATATATATATATATATATATATAAATATATATATATATACGTATATATACAGTTCTTCATGTGAAGTAACTTGCATATGTGACTTATACTTATTTGCATGGACTTTCAAATTACTTAAAGCTACCAGTAGTATACTATTACAAATGTTAATACTTGGAGACACATATCATGCATAGATTAAATAGTCCTATTGGTAGTGTCTAATACTTTTTTGACGACCAAAAATGTCAAGTAGAAGAACAACTGTTCATTGTTCTAACTGTTGTCAACTTAAATATGGTTCTTTAATTGATGATATGATAATATTCAGTTCTAGAATAGATATATAGCTTATGTTCCTTACAATAAGAATATTCATAATGGAGTACATATTGTACTTACTTCGCATTGCCTTGGATATGAAACAGTGGTACATCAACAAGAAGTTGATATAATCAAATTCAATGCTCAAAGGATAATTAAATCTTGTGATGACATTTCTACGTACGTAGAGAGGAAGGACTACTAGACATAGCTTCAGGGTGACCAAGTACAGACAAGTAAAATGATTTGCATAGCTGATACTACAACAGAGTAATACACAGAATACTAAACCCCCTAAATATAATACCATTATTATTAAACGCTTGAATGATTTGGCATGAATCTCACTTTCTCTTGTTTTATACCAAATCATGTATGTACACGTTTAATAAAGATTGTACAACATGGAAGATCGGTTAGTATGTTCTATATAAGTGTAAATTGGCGAGCTATGCTACTGTACTGCTTCAGTATGAAATGTTTACAAATATGATTTTCAATATATATGCGTTTGACTTCATAACACTTTTGAAGGATGTTGTTCAATGCAGTTTTCATCAGGTCATTTCAGAATTTTCTTCTGACTTATGATCAATAAACATAAAATATTTATAAAATTTCTTCATCCCTCAAAATGCACAGTGTACAGACTGCTGTATTAGGAATCATTACATGATTTGATAATTATTATTTCTATGGTGTGATTTTAACCTTTTCTTTGATTTAATATTCTATTAACTACAAATTGTTAATCTCAAACAGTAAGAGATTTTAGCTTCAAAGAGACAAAACTAGTGTGTTCACATCTATCAAAACCAATTTGTAATTCAAATGACTTATCAAAATCAATTCCCTAGAGACGGAAATTGTGGAATACATTTCAACAAGTAATTTTCTGTTCTAAAAACATCGTTGTGTGCTTTACACATTAATGTTATGAATCCGAAATCGCATCTCTTATGAACAGCTACAGCACACTTTGAAGAGGATTAACAATTATAACTACATAATCACATTACAGCGCAGTGATGATGTTGTTTGTAGAAAGTAACTTCTAACCGAGACTTTTTAAGCAGAAATCAAAATTATAACTCCCCAAGTTGTAAATCATGTTTATCATTCAATGGATGGTGTTCTTGGCAGGATAAAGGCAACGGATATTTTCCACATTCGTTTGGGTCATATGCGGATGAAGATGCAAATTATAGAGATCATTAAAACGACGTCACACACGTTTAAATTCCGAACGCCCGTAATAACACAGAGCGTTCCATGTGAATATACATGCTTTATTTAATAAACATTATATTGAGATATGACCAATCAAACAATGCATAGTGCGGCAAAATTTATTACTGCCAACACATGTTAAGGCCAAACCTACTTTACTTTACACTTTACTCACAGGTGGCAAAGGCACCTTGAGTATCATCTTCATTTTCCTGCCGAACTCTTCAGTCTTCCATGTGACTTGTTTCAGGAGGATTTGAGAATTAGCAACTTAGCTCTCCGTGTATTCTAGTCACTATTTACAACTGAGCGGAAGTGAGAAAGACTCGCCCACATAATTATAGGAAAGCGACAGGGCGCGAGTTCGAATTTTCCGTCCTAACGTAAAATATTTTATATTTGAAATTACAACTATTTTAACTAAAAGCATCACATAGGAGCCATTTTTTCTGTCGTTAGAAAAACACACTGTTCATTTGCATATATCAATACGCGTAGTTGAAGAAAAGTGCAACTTTGAAATTAATGTTGTCAAGCCGTTTTGTTCAAATTGAACGACGAAAGGCATTGTATGATAAGATGCTATCATGCTCGAGTGTTTTGGGATGGTATAGATCCTGCATTAGGAATAAACATTATGTATTTTTGCCAAGGCTCGCAAATTACAACGTGTATTCATTATGCATTCTCATGATATCACTAATTACAAGTACACATATCGTCATTTACGACTAAAATGTTGTGATTACTTCTGTTTATGTCTTCTATTCAATATATTCATGGATACAAGCTAATGGAAAAAGCAGAATAGAAAGGTTATGAATTGCACCTTGGTTGCTGTTTACCCTTCTCAAACTCTACAGTTGCGTGTCATTGTAGTTTTGAATACGAACACTGCCTCAGAAAACAACTCTCTTCAATAAATGTCACTGTTAGTTACTTTGTTGAAATCTAGTTTTCGAACGGATTTAAGACATTACATAAATCTTGAACTGTACTGACAGTAATGGATTGACTGCTCTATATCATTGTTTTCAAAAGTCTACTTCGCGAGAGATCGTTTCTGGAGAACTTAACTTGATCATTATAATCACATTTTCAAAAATCTGTTTACAAAATCACGCCTTATATTCAATATAATGAAAGAAAAGTTTATAGGTTAGTTTATAGTTTATAGATTAGATACATTTGTCTTTAACCAGAAAAGGAACGAAGAGTTTCGAAATGTGAAAAGAAACATTGGATCTCTCGTTTATGCTAATTCAGAGAATTACATCACATTGAATTTACAAATTCCGATGCAGTACAAGGTGATGTTTGTTGGGGGGTTGGGTTTTGGGATGAGGGGGTAACATTGTTAAGTTACTTTAGTCAGAGATGTGTTCCTAAGTATGAAAATTGTATTATAAGCGACGAATGTCTGGGGTGACAAATACCTTACTGCAAAGCATATTGCACATAGGATAATGAACGAAAAACACAGCGTATGAGTTTAGAGTTAAGTTAACGAGTTATGAATACGGTTACAGCACTATGTAACTGTTTTCCCCACAAGTTCTCTTTTATTATAGCGAGTGGTACAAAATCTTCTTTTTTTTAAATGTCATGCAAATTATTGGTAAACAAGGTAATGCTCCTGATATGTACTTGTACTTAACCATCGGTAAACATATGTGAAAATGTAGAAATACATCACTGATCAACATGACAACATTTTAAAGGTAATGTCGTATCATCTTACTTTAAAAGTTATTTTAATCAAACTATCTCCAAGGACCCCAAATCATTAACCTAAGTATATATGTACACAGTTACACAACTTATACTATTGGTTATTATCTGATTGGATAAGTTTCCGACAACATTTATGGAAATCAAATTTCGTCTATTGATATAAGTAGACTGAGACACATTGAGAAATTGATATTCAAGTGAGACACGCGTTTTTTAGATAGTAATTGTAACTTTATTGGCATTCAATAAGGAGAATTCGTTATCCATATGATGCTACTACGAGTTGTTATACAAGACTGAAGTTTATATTACATCGTACAATTATTTAACATGTTTGAGCAGTTGATTAATCATGTCATCCATACTCAAAGGAGCCAAAGGATTTCCATTAAGAATTATAAGTTCCCTATTGTCATTTTGTCCATCTGATCAAAGGCTATGGATGGTGTCAGTCTGACAGTCTAATGCATATCCTGCCTGCTCTGCCACAGTTTAATCAGTTCCAACAAACCATCTCGTCTGTGAGTGTGGCCATCCCGACAGCAGAACAGCACATCTCGACAAGGAACAGCACATCTCGACAAGGAACATGCTTAGGATTGATGACACACGTTCCGCAAGCAGCCTGATCCGTACATGGCTGATATCACCTTCCTAATGTACTGTGAGTGTACTTTAGTTTATCCAAATATGAATGGATATTTATCTTTGAATACTTTTTTGTGAATTCCTACCAACTACAACGTATACACACTGTATTGTTGATGTAAATACATCTCTAGTTAACACTTTCATTACTTCATATTTGCTGTTCGTATGTATCTGAAATGACACACACCTGGTCAGCTTTAATCAGTTCTAACAAACCGTCTCGTCTGTGAATGTGGACAGTCTGACAGCAGTACATCATATCTCGACAGGGAACATGCTTATGATTGATGACCTATTTTCCTCAGACTCATTTAATGTGCAGAAGACTTGATAAATACTCTTATATGTAGGTTTCAGAGACCTCATTTCACACAGCACTAAGACGTACGTTAGTTATTCCTTGTGTACATGTGTAAATGTGTATGACATGACCTCACTAAAGTTGGATAAGTGCCAGAAGCCCATGGTTTGTAGATGTAGGATTGTCCCTGAATAAGCCTTAATTTGTATGGCATGTAGTGTTAACTTTAAAATCTGCAACGAAATCATGTAGATATCTGTAAATTAATACACGATCACAGAATAACAATTTTACATTTTCCAATAATAATTATTCAAACATTTTTTAAAACCAATTTTCAATGATAAACAATAATAATAATAATAATAATAATAATAATAATAATAATAATAACAACAATAACAATAATAATAATAATAATGAAGAAAACAAATTATTATGGATGATCAACTTCTTTATTAACAATAGCGACGTTTCGGTATAGATCCTTATACCGTTATCAAGCATGTGGAGGAGATGGTGAAACAGCAGGTTATATACAGGATACGTGTTGGTATGATAAAGAGATAACAAATACAACAAGATGAGGTAACAATGACATAAATGGTTGAACAAGTGAAGTTGTGATAACAAGGAAACCAGAGAGTAGTAAGTTAATTAGCCAGGGGGCGGATGAGAGGACAAAGGCAGGGAGAGGTACCAATTTGTGGTGGAGGTGGAAGCCAGAGTGAGTAGATTGGATTAATCATTTGTGGATTAAGCGGTTGTAAGCTGATGGGATGAAATAGCCTTGATCCCTATTCATAGAGGGCTTATGTCTAACAATATGCACAGACGTTGATGGCCTAACAACACCAAAATGGGTTCATTGAGAAGTAACAATAAGTAAAATAGTTTCCTGCTATGATTTGATATCAGTTAATCAGTTAATTCTCTTGTGTTTTTGATTATAACAACAGTCATGAACTATTCTTTGAATAACATTTTTCAGTCTTGGTTTATTTTCCTCAGATCTGAAACTTTTCTCGTTAAAATAAAACACTTATTTGAAAATGTCTATACAGGTTATCGGGCGAATAACAACACATGTTCGTCTCTTATCTATAGTTTTAACATGAAAATGAATGCAAGGATTATGATTTAAGGCATTTATGACTTGGGTTGGAGTGAAACTGAAAAAAACCCTCAAAAACAATTTGGATATACATCAGGCGCCATAAAAGACAATAGACTATTGTTATTTCTGCACAAAATCGATATAATTCAGGCGAAATGTCTACCTGTCTTGCATATCAACAGATTACTGTCAATGTGAGATACAAGAAAATTCCGACGGACATTTAAAAAGTCCAACAATGTAGTACAATCTCATCAAAAAGAAAAATTGTTGCAAAATCGGTTATTCGAACTTACAGTATGATAGCCATAAGTATTTCGCCTCTCAAAAAATATTAATATGTGTAATATTTAAAAAAACGTAAAACACGAGGTTATTTTTAAAAACGGATCACAAGATAAATGTTTATTTATGAATTATCATTATCATTATGATTTAAAAAACTACACATGTTAGACAATAGAACATTCCCCTAAACTGCAGCATACAAATGGAATACTTTCAACTGTTAAACCTACGTTTAAGTTATCGCTTGTTTTCCTTTAGTAGGGACAGCACATCTAATTTGTGAACTTACCAGCTCTATATATCCATACACTTATAACTTTAAAAGGATTTTTTTAGTAACTTTAAAATATATATACAACTATACAACTTAACATTTTCTAGATTATACCTTGACATAGCTCGACAGTTGAAAGAGCTAGTGATCGACAGTGAGTCCATATGAGGTGATAACAATCTGTGACAATCTGAAATTTTATGCACTCTATTTTTTCCTTCAGTACGTCATAGCTAAGTTTAATTACATGATTATATAGCTATGTATTTAAAGGGGCAGAAGCAAGTTTTGTTTTTTTTTAAATTCAAATTTCCTAATGATGGTTTACATCATTTATAGTTACTTTAGAGGGTAAAACATCACAAAACTTTACACAGACCAATTATCTGTAATGGTAAAAACGGTGTTGCGTATAAAGCAAACATTGCATTGCGGCCATTATATTGTGAACACATTTCATTATCTCGAATGACAAACAAAATTCCCATGGCTTTACGGAACCATGTACACTCATTTTTTAACTTGATCTTCTGGAGAGTGAAGGGTGTTTTACTATTGGTGACGGTATTTTCAAATACATTTCATCGACTTATTTCAACGTAAAAACGTGCTACTGCCCCTTTAAAGTCTCACAATAGGAGTGTCTGATATTGAATGTTTGGCAATGATCTGATTCTGGGATATTTGCAAATTTAATCAACTCATGTTGATATATTTGTTGTAGCGTCTCTTTCTATATGGGTTCTATCGTTTATTTCTCTTCGCTAAATATATATTCGTGGTGCGAATGCGGTTGTTAAATGACAAAAATAACATTGGTAGTGTAAGTGATCCAACATGCTCTGTTTTCATAGTTATAAAGTATTCGTAAGAATGGTATTCTGAGGACGCAGTATGTTAATTATTCAGTTGATAAATATATTTTTAATAGACAAAGTCCATCTTATTCTTAACAAGAGTTATTTGACTTCCTAATAATTTTGACGTATTTCACTGCAACATATATCATAACAAATAATTCTATGTACATTTAGATAATCAATATGGGCCTTTTTCAATAGTCAAGGAAAAAGAAAAGATGCATTTATTGATATAAGGAAACGGAACAGCCTATAGCATCAATTGTGACAGTAGAATCGACAATATATGATAGTGTACATGTAATATTAACAGTTGTTGGTTACCAAAGCATCTACCAGCTCATTTTATGATATATGTGGTGTGGTGTTATATGCACGTAGCTTCTCGATTGAAGTAGAGATTCGAAGCACAGAAACACAAAAGTTACGTTTCCAAACTGTTTGATGTATGTTTAATAAACATTTATGATTTTCTCGTAACTTATCGATAAACGTATCTTGCAAGAGCTGATCGACAAAAATCCAACATTTTGTCTTATAAATCAAGGCAGAGCATGCTAATCTACATCTACATTATGTTTGATGTTTGGTTTTTATACTGGCATTATGTCATACACTGTCATATATTTTTTTGCAGGTTGTTTAAGAAACACTTTACATTAACCATATTTAACCAATTTATGTCATGAATAAACAACAGACACTTTCAAGCAATATCGCCGTTGTTTAAAACAAAATGTTTTAAACTTCCAATGGCTGCAATTACTAACTTTCACTTTTATTTTGTGGAATTCTAAAACAACATTTGTCTTACACTTGAAATTTCTGTGGAAAAAAAGAAACTCGAGCTTCATCCAATCATTGAAGACATCAAAGTCTTTTGAAACATATCGTTCAGGGTATTATATTTTGATGGTCTTCAATAGCAAAAAAACAGAAATGGCCTGTTCCAGAGGCGATTGGAATTGCTGCGAAATAACTCAGTTTCTCTATTTTTGTTCGTCCTCTATTGTAAGGTTCGATGTGGACTTCCAATAAATGGTTAGGCGCTGGAGTTGTCATCAAAGGTCATATCACTTTATACCCGAGAACTGCTCAAAGGAAGGTACGAAAACATTGTTAGTTGTTCTCGAAAATCTGAACTACAGTCTACGAGACCATTTTGATGCTGTGACATCTATTTTTTTTTTAATAAACTCTGTAAACACTTTCCAGATAAGGCATCATTATTACATGTTTTTCCGATGGAAGTTGAAACACATACTTTTTTCATGCATAATTATAAATTCGAAGCATGTTTCCTCTGTAACGTTACATATCTTCGTTTTAAACGATCCGTACTATGTTGTGAGAATCTGTCAACATGTTGGTTTAATGATGGTCATGTACAACCCATGTAACGTAACCAGTGGGTTTTAACTTACAAGCCACCTGACACGATGTTAAACTTTACTTTACTTGTATCTATCGATCTTTAAGTGAAAGCAACATCTCACAGTAATGACAGTTTAGTTGAAGAGTCTGGGTAATAGTACATGTAAGTCACGTTTCTAATTCCAGGCGTTAGTAAAAGTATCCTCGGCAAGCCTCGGATATTAGTAACTTTAATCAACTCGTGTTGATATATTTGATATCAGAAGACACATTGGTGAGATGAGATACACCTACGTGTTAGAACACAGTGTGGGATGATGGTTATAGGTTTCTTCAGGTGAAAACAAACACCTAGACGTGACACTACATAATGCGTATTTTCATCAATGTTGTAATTCTGCTGACTTAGTTACTGCTCCGTTACACTAGATCTGTCAGTTAGTTCTTTAAACAATCCTAATCATGAAGTTATTGTAGCCACACAGAACACATATATTGTTAACACCATTATAACAGAACTATATCGGTGTCATGTTGGATTTTACAGCGGTGCATGAAGACAAATGGTGACAGTTTGGTGATAATTTTTTTCTTAGCAAAATACTGTTTTTAATGATTTTCAATAACTTGATTTTCGCACCCCGACAGATACAAAACTTCCACTAACATTTCAAATATCTTTACTGGTCTGTATGGACAATATCATTCATCAACTGGTCATTAACAAACAATACTGGCTAAAATGTCTTTTGGCATAGTTGAACAAATAGTTTTACAAGGACACAAATGACGTTTTATTTTTTCGAATTAACGTATTTATCACTCGGTTCTTGATTCTATAGCATAAACAATAAACAAGTTGGTGTACAGAAGTGTATAAAACATATCTGCAAATGAAACAATACTGATTAATTTATAATAGTTTGGTCATTTAGATACATTAGTTAAAGCATAGTTATACATTTAGTTGCAGTAACATGTAACAGTTTTGTCTGCATGCAAAACAAAAAATAAAAAAATAATGTTATGCAATATTAACAATGTAACTATTAATTACGTAACTTTTCCAACTTGGATGCAAACGTTTGTTAAAACCTCAAGTTAATTGAAGTATCCATAACTTTCAGGAAAGCGCTTGACAACCCACGTAGCTTCTAGAAATAGGCTTCTATAATTCACATTTGTAAGGAACTAATATGATGATTTTCATTTATTATCTTCACTAGAAATTAATATATATACAAACTTTCGTTCCCCTGTGATATCAAATAGCACTAGATGTGTATGATATAAGCATATTCAATTGGTTGAACTGGATATAAGTATAGGCTTATTTGAATATCATTCAACCATATATTTATATGATTGGTTTACACTCACCATTGAATGGTAATTAAAGCATAATTCATAACAGATTATATAGTATCGGGCCAAACAAAATGAGACAACTTTGAATTCAACTCCTTAATTGAATTTTTGACATAGGTTAATGAAAATTGGCACACATGTAGATAATGTATGTACAAATTGTTTAAAATAGGACAATAGCCAGTCAGGCCGCCGTTTCGCTTCAAACACTATTTTAACTTTCAAGACATGGAATAAACCAGATCGTCTTTGAGTTCCTCAGATAGCTTGATCCACTTTACATGACTGATTCGTTTTTAATCTGCAATATATTTTGCTTCTAACTAATCAAGCGTGTCCTTGAAGATTTGCCAAACATTTTCAGTGTGGTTCAGATCTGGTGAAACAGCAAAAAAAAATTATACTCTGCAAGTCATTTCACAAAATTCATGTTTTGGTGTGCGCGTAAGTGCAAACACAGTCATAGTCTTGTTGTTTAACAAACAAATGTCCACTTTATTCAGTATCTAAATCCGGCACACCCATTTGTAAAAGTTTATAGTACTTCCTCTAATCAATGCGACCTGTAATTTTAAAGAACGGCATTAAACCTAATTTTCCAATCTCATCCACGCCATCTGAGACAGCGAAAACTTTGATTCCGGCTTGCGCTGGAAACTCACTGCAACTTGAAATCTGACAATAAGTCTATATGATGATTCTCTGAGATAACCCCGATGTTTTCTGATACATTCTAACTGATATCAACATGGTTTCATAAAAAGCCTGGAGTCCATATTTTGCCCCCGTTTTCAACATCTTCAGCGTCGTCACGTGACACAATCAAACAACAGGGGAGGTAATGCTGAGAACATCATACCAATGTCAGAAATGCAGAGTATTAACAAATCATGTTCGAAAACACTGAGCGGCAACACAAAAACTACTTTTGAAATTAGTCTCACTATACAATGAATAGAAATGTAATTTAAGAAATGTTCATTAATAACAACATATGAAAATGTCAACGTTTCGGAAATAATCATTCGTCATCAGATGAATGTCGAAGAAGTAGGCACATATTCAGTAAAGTCACTGTGTTCACTATAGAAGTTTTTGCTCTGAATAAAAATTTTATGTAGTCACTTATAAACTGAAATACCCTTTATAGATTAAATATTTTCCATATTAGACTGTGTAATGCCAACCAGGCATCTTATTGTCATTATCTGATGATCATGCTATCTGACTTTCTTCACTATTTTTTCCTTGCGTGTTTCATACAGTAATTTCCGTAATTAACAGGAAATAGCATTTCCCCAATTTACCTTATAATTACCGGTCACTGAAATGAAATATGTTCAGTCGAGGATTATTTAACTGTATGGCAGCTTTTGATATTAATTATCGTCCGCAAAACGAGGTTGGAGAAGGGTCGACGATCCCGGTTTTCCTCCCTAATTTCAACATCCATCCAACCTATCAGCATGATATAATCAACTGTAGATATGCCTTTTGCTTTTACAGATTTATGAAAGCATTAGGTTGTTATGAATCCATGGCTAAAATACTGATTTATAGACAAAAAAGGTAAAGCTTTTATGGAAGGTTGTAACGTTTCATTGTCGATTGAAACATGTGGCCTTTACTATCAATGCCTTTCAATCAATGCCTTAGATAATCATTCATGAAACCAAATTTATGGTTTGACCCAAGAAAAGGTCTTGAATTCCTCTTCTGTCCAGTGTCCAATATAAAACAATATCATACAGAACACATACATAGAAAATTGGTTTCTTTGAAAAGTTCTCTTCATATCCCATTTACGTGCGGATTGTATCATATTAAGGTGGTTGTGGTTGTTATCAAAAAGACAATAAATTTAATATCAAGTGACAACTAAAACAAGAAAGGCCCTTTTCGTCAGGAAAGATAATATCCTATCAGAGATCATTGTTGTGGGTTTGAAAGTGTCATGGTATCGGTTTATCGGCCCTTAATAGGAGGTTGGTATTCCTGTTTTTGCATTTATTGTATCAATGCGTTCTGGAAAACGGTCCATTGGATAATTTGCTGATATGTTATGTTTACGAGGAATTATGGCATCATTTTAAAAACTGAAAAGGTCTCTAAAATGTTGTTTTCGTATAAATACCCAGGTCATGCTGTCCATTTAAAGAAGTTACTTCGAGAGACAGCTAACATGACACATGTCAGAAGCTAAATACATTTATTTCTCTCACAGTTTTCAGTTTCCTGTTTATCGTGGAAAGAAACCGGCAGTAATATATTAATGGCCTTTAAACACTCATCATCTTCCTGCTGTTTTGTGATAGTTTACAACGCAGAATTGACGTTTCCCAAGGACATCGATTTGAAGTGATATCTTGATGCTTCTTCTGAATGAAATTACATAACATGCAAGTAGTTGTTTGTTACAAACCAATAGATAATAATTGTAATCAAAATAAATCACAAACATCGTTTAACTATTTGAGGTCAAGTATAACATTTAGTGCTCTTGAATAAAATAGTAATACCTCAATTCAAACTTCTTTATCTAAGACAATAGTCACTTGGAGTTTCCTTTATGGACGATGTGAAAGGTTCGCATATCCAAGTATGCTCAAATTGCAAATATTGTACTTCATGTTAAGACATTCAGACAATCGCGGAGCCCTGTGCAAACTTGTTCAAATGATATTAATTTAACTGTTTTAGAGGATTATTACCGGGAGCATAGACGCCCCCTCCCCATCAAAGATACCAAGGAAAAGCTTCAACAACATTTTTGATAATTTTATGTTAGATCCAGTTAGATCAGATTCAATTGCAATACTTTCCCACCTCAACAGACCTGAATCATACTCATTCTCCTTAGTTTTATCTCTTATTATTTATGGTCTAACCGAAATATGTAACCCCAACATATATTTTGATGAGAGAATACCTTATGTTATAGTTAGACCAGTAATCTATTTTGATAGCCTTAAAACTAATATAAGAGATATGTCGTATCTCCCATATTCGTCACACGCATTGTCGTGTTCTCGTTGTCATATCGGGCACTTTCTAAAGAAAATCGAATGATCGGGTTAAGTTACTTTTTATATAACGTAGAAGGTCATATGTGGTCGCTATTTCATAACATAACATATTTCATCGATTACATACGACTGTGTCAAAGCAGTTTCCTCAGTAGATTATTGTTTTATAAATTCTTACATGCAAGACACCTAGTTATTTATTAAGTACAGCCGTATCTAATTATCCAGTGCAACACCTCAGTGACCCTGTAAGCTGTATTAGTCCTCGGAGCGGCGTCACAATATCATCAAGTCCACAGGCATGTTCATTATATAAATCATATATACCTCAAGGCCTATTTAACACTCTTTGAATTCAGTTGTTTTTCCGGGAGAACTTCCCTACGAAGGGAACTAGGGCCTTTCATTTCCTTTTGAGAAGGCCTTTTACTTGGTAATACTCCGCTGGGAGGGCCTTGAACAGAATATTAACCTTCCAAGAGGGCGTTATCTAGTATAAGGCCCTCCAAGTACAATATTTTGAAACCAATAAATTCTAAGTCCCATTTAGTAAGATGATCAATCCATAAAATTGCCAAGTTAAAAATGTTCATAGACGATAATGCGGGATTCGAACCTGCAACCCTTCACAGCCCAAGGCTCTACCACTAGGCCACGAGGGATTGTGACTGAGAAGGGTTGATTGTTGATAAATATTCTGCTGTCAGAGACTTTCCGTGATATTTTATGTATGCTTTGTTTTACTTGGACCACCTGCAGTAAAACATTTAGACAACTGCACTTAGTTTTTTTTCTTCTTCTGTTTTCGGTTTATAAAATAGATAACACCCTCATCCTCGGGCGTTCTAGCAAAGAGAGGCCTTTCCCTACGGGAAGAACCGCGGGCGCTTACGCGCCCTCTGGCCTTCTCTTTGGCAAAGGCCTCTCTTTCCTAGAACGCCCTCGCATTCAGGTGTTACCCATTACATATACTTTAGCAATATCTGACTGTAATGGAAGTTAACTGAACATCCAGATGATGCAAGGTAACTTAAGGTGTTATGGATTATCCCCCAAAACATTCTAAAAATACACACCTTTAACATTTAGTAGACAGTAGACCCATATTGACGTGTAACTTTGATAGCATATCAGATAAGTAATATAAGTAAGTAATGATTATGTTTTCTATTTGAATACACTATAATGAGAAGCCCATAAATCTGGTGAAATATATAATTGATTAAATGGAAAAAGTATTAGATTAGTGGTGGAAACATAGCACCAAAAGGAAAAATATAAAAATGGTTTATAAAAACCATTTCCAGAAATCTTTGAAGCCTGCAATGTTTAAGCAGAGCTCTGTTGCGTCCATGCTGTGAAATGGACTGTTTAAGAGGCCTGCATGCTGTTGTACAATAAATGTCCAGACAGGCCATTAAGGGAAGGAAAACGTTGGTCTCGAGTCACGAATCAGTAACGGATAACCGTAAGCTGATAAGAAGTCACGGAACTATTGGGTCAAACAATTCGCACACAGAAAGGGAAACGGTTTTTCAAATAGGTCAGTGTCATTGCTACCTACTTGTCAACAGATGTCAATTAGTTGAAGTGCGTATGAAAAGACTGTTATAACTACTGACACATAATGTTAGAATGTATTTTTTCTCATCATGTTTCCACGATATGTTAGGCTTCTTCTCCACCTTATGTGCAATACATACATTTTTAAATAGTAAACGTCTTGTAATGCCATAATCAAATACCTAAAAACAAGCGTATTTTAATTAAGATTACATTACAGATTACATTATGTTAATACAATTGTTTTCTGGTAACAATCGTCATTCACATTTGTTTATCACAGTCACAACCACTATTTGCAAATAGCTTCACTTTTCAATCAGCATTAGATAAAATATAACAACAGGTTAAAAATGATTCGTTTCTGAATATGCCCTAGTGAATACCAACAAATGAACACCAGATATTGAATTCACATTATCGTTCAGTTTTGACATATTTATGTTAGTGTAGAGTAGATAGAAACAGCTTGGCACATGTATTCCCACACGATTGCTACACGGTGTTGAGTTATCCATCATTTGTGCTGTTTTATCAAATAGCTTCATTATTGTGTTTTGTTTTAACTGGAGATGAGGAAGCTATAACACTAACAGTTACGAACAAACTGCTCATAAACAAAAGGATAAAGACCAAATCGATAATACAGACATGCAACCTCGAATTATTTTGGCCAAATGTCTGTTCCTGTCATGACTGGTTTCTGTTCCTACTAGAGATTGGTTAGCCATAGTTTTCCATTAAAGATTCAATCTACACGAATACCAACCATGTTGTCGACTATTACTAGTACTATGATGAAAATTTGACATGAATTCTTTCATCTTTGCTTTGCTTTATTAACGTCTTATGAAGACAGAATAAAAGGCGGTTATAAAGCACTCGACCATAATGGTGTTCAAATGGCTGCGTGCTGACATGGGTTGTAATGCTTTATATTTATATACAATATCCTGATTACATTGACGCCGATCGATCCTAGCACTTTATGTCACAAGAATGTTTAATGTGCGAAATGGAAATATTGCGCTTGTATAACAACCTAAAAATATGAATATGAGAGAGAGAGAGAGAGAGAGAGAGAGAGAGAGAGAGAGAGAGAGAGAGAGAGAGAGAGAGAGAGAGAGAGAGAGAGAGAGAGAGAGAGAGAGAGAGAGAGAGAGCTATTTATTCATGTGTCACGTGCTTGGTTACATAGTACATACACACAAAGATAAAAACAGATTATAACAGCACCCGGTCATTATGCCTATGAGACAATGAATGAATGAATATGTCTAATTGAACTAATGACCTCACGTCTACACGTACTAGAGAGCCTGGTTTCGGTAGAAATAGAGAGGGAACTTCAGTTTGAATGAAGATTTCCATCTCTGCCCTCCAATGATTGGAGTGGTTGAAGCCACACACTCTAAATGAATTATTCCGGATGTGTAGTTTTCTTCATCGTCATACCTAATTGCAGGGTCACAGACTCAATATCAGCCAATGAGGCGAGGTAAGGGAGTTACCTTCATATTGCAGAGATATTTCCTCGAAGAAACCTTTGTTCAAATAAGATGAAGATTTAAATCCCCTAAATGGTTTGAATTGACTATGTTAGATCTTATAATGATATTAACAACACGATTGAAGATAATATCTCTTTGCTTCAGCTGTTGACAATATTCCAATGTTCCAACAATGGAATCATACTTGTAAATTTAAAAATGATGGTTAGTCGCAGGCAAAACTGATAACGTTTTATCTGCCTGGACAAAATGAAATTATCTTTAAAAAATATCATAATAACATTAAAAGTTTTAAAGTAAACTACATGCATTGTTATCTTGTTAAGCGTGTTTTTAAACCTCAAATAATTTGACACCATCAAGGTCTACAGGAGAACAGAACAACATATTTCTAAGTCAAATCTGTCTCTAATTACTCTGGTAAACTTTGATGATATAATATTTTATTATTTTATTAATTTCTTTCCGTTTTGATATCAAATAGCACCAAATTTATACCATAGGTTTGAACGTATTTCTGATCTGCAGCACAGTTCATAACATACTGTATAAGGCTAGACTGTGACGAACATGCTATCTGACATCCTTCTTGGATGACATATATATTTCTATAGCGCCTAACAATCATATACAGGTTGTTGAGTGACCCTCTTGGTAAACTAGCATCCAACTGGAGCACCACATTTTCATCACTCGCTTTTGAATATCTTTGATAAGTATGTTTTTCCTAATTCTAGAAAAAACATTTCACTCATGACGATATTATAGTTTTATGTGTACTCACCGATTGGTTGCTGATATCACTATTCTTTAAAACAAAAACGGGTTTACATTTAAGTTTTATTTTTATATAATATGGAATTAAGTAAATAACATGTTGTTGACATAATGTACCTTCTTGAACTTTAATTCGTAGACGCACCTGTACTGTAGGAAGTCGAAAACAAGCAAAAAAGTCCCATATTTATTCTCATATTACGCCTAGTTAAGGGGATTCCAAAAATATGTTTTTTTAAAGGTGTGGTTTTTCAGAAACATTAGATAATAGGGAAAATATAGATTAGTTGGCTTCTCGCCAAAACATGTAACAATGTTTCAGTCATATTTAACATTCGTTGATTAAACTTTCTTTGATTTTTGCTGGTAGCGTTTCTTTTGAACGCTAGTTTATGCCCTTGCGTGTTTACAGTAATCATGGGTAACTAACAGGAAACAACATTTTCCTCTATTTACAATATAGTTACCGGTTACTGAAATTAAACTCGGCCAGTTCATGAATATTGAACTTATCATGGCCTTTTATGTTTCATTCATTTATTTTTCTTCTTGATGTTACCTAAATGTACAAGCATCAAGTGAGACATGAGCTCGGACAGAATAGCTTTTGTTGTCAGCATTCATTCAGCACATTCATTCATTGATCATTGATAGGAAATAGGATTCCATTCAATACTAATTCCACTAATCATTTCATGTGCATGTGTACGGTATTTGAGATACATGAGTGTGCTTCATTTTGCATAAGACAATTTCATAGTCGTCAAATAGTGCACTTTTTTGCAAAAATTGCAAACGATGTCGCCCACTTGGCCTTGAAAGTAACGTATTACATGTGAGAATACATATTGAAAAACTGGAAAACTGGAAACAAAGATTTCATTGAGAGTCAATCCCTCGTATGCATCTAAAATCTCTGTTTGGCTTGCTTCATCTTTAAGCGAATATACTTTTTAAAAAAATGACACTCTTTGTACATGAACATGCGTAAAACACTTTATTACCAATATTTGTTAAACACAACCGAGTATATAATTTCAATAGGTTCATGTGTACTGATCTCGTTTGCCTGGCAACCATTCTTTCAGCGCGAAATTCATTCGTGATGTCGTAGCTTTTCTTGCAACAGAAGTGGCTAAGAAGTGACCATTACGAAACTCTTGGTAATTCGTGTATCAACCTCATTTTTGTTCGATATTCAATAATCATAGCTTTTTAGATAATAGATAACAGCAGAGACATTTGTAAGTAACAGTTTGGACAAGGACAGTAACAGAATGGAAAATCTATACTGTATTTGCATGAAATTACATAAATGAGTTATCAAATAATTCCTGATGTCGTTTAACTATTTATCCTCGAATGTTTAATCATGAATTACTCATTCTATATGCATTACTGTGTTTATAGTTAGAGATGTGGGTATGTAACCTTGTTGTAATAACCAAAATTAATGGCAAAGGTTGGAAGGAAGGATAAACAATTGGGTTTAATTATGAAAATAATTATGTCTCCCCCGAAGAGTCGGGAGACACATTGTTTTAGGTTGAGTTTCCGTCGGTGTTGGCGTTGGCGTTGGCGTTGGTGTCGGCCTCGACCTCGGTGTTCCGAAGCACCAAAAACTACTTGACCAATCTTCACCAAATTTGGTATTCTGCCTCTCCATATCATGTAGATGTGTCTTTTGGGGGGTTCAGCTTTTTGAAATGTAATTCGTTTCCATGGTAACAATTTGGACTTTGTAAATTTGAAGGGTAGGGTTTGTTTCCGGAGCAGATCTCTAAAACTATGGCCTATCCTCACCAAATTTGGTACACTACAGTGTTTGATTCTAGAAGAAAAGTCCTTTGAAGTTTTACACCGAGACAGGTTATGTTAAGCAGTGTACTGTTTAAATCAAGTTGTGAGATGGGCAGTTTGGGAGGTCTACATGCAGTTGAGCAATAAATGTCCAGACAGGTCATTAAGGGAGAGAAAACGTTGCTCTCAAGTCACGAATCAGTAATGGTTTACTTTACCCTAATTAGAGGTGGCGGAAATCATTGGGTAAACCAATTCCTCGACAGAAAGATCAAAGACGCTACACATGGTTAAATGTAATTCCTCTCCAATCCCGGCCCATCTTCTATCTAGAACATTCAAAAGGACAGATGTTTAAAACATGTTTAATGTTGTGACAATCCGAAATAATCTCGTAAAATAAATGGGGTTTTTCTTTTATTATGTCTTCAATATAATTTTTACTTAACGCTTCGAGGGCTGATTTGGCACATATGATTTGCATTAATTGGGTTGTCAACGGTATTTATCAACTGTCATATTCTGAGATGCTCATCAACTACTATGTTGGTATTTTATATTCAATTGGTATTGATATTGGTGTAAATTATATGTACATATAAAATGATTGAAGGTGTATAATCACTCTTTTGACATGCACCATTCATCATATAGTCACTGTGCTTTTTAATTACGATTTCCCCGCTGAGATTTACAGTCAATGGTATTACTACGGGACAACCGAGTTCACGTTTGTGTTTTATCTAATACCTTTGTAAATGTCATGTTCTAAATGTGGGATCGAAGAGCTTTCTGTAAAGTTGTCCCTGCCACATTAAACTCTTGACCCTCCAATGGTCCTAATTAGATACACACTTTTGTTTTTAATGGTAATATTGTGTTACAGATACAATCTATTATATCAAACCAATCACCTTCTTAAAAAGTCTGTTACTGGTGAAAATCATAAATGTGTTTATATTTGGTCTAATTATTTTCCTGTGTCATAATAAACACAAAAGATTAAATTTTATAATATAAAAGGCGCATAATGTCAACTGTTCGTAATTTGGGTGATTTTGTTTTATATACAGTAAAATGCTGTTTTTAAATAAAGTGTGCATAACATATGTTCAGGCATTAGAACAACAAAGGAACATTTTGAATTAAATGGAAGATTAAAAAATGGACATGGTCTCTGCGTTCCGCCTGTCAATGTGTGGATTGGACAAACAATCCATATAACTGACAACATATGTGTCATTGTTTTCATTATCATACCTAATCTTATGGACTCTATTTCAGTGGAGCCAATGAGGCTTGCTAAGATTGCTGTTGTATTATAAAGTGTTTCAAAGTGTCATTTTGTCGTTTAAACATATACTTGTACAAACATTTGACAGTTTTGAACCATGGCTTGATTTACACATTAGTATGTTTATGCTTGCACAATGGTAACTGTATAGAACAGAAGGTGGTTTTAATGGAAACCAAGCACTTGCGAATAGGTTTGCGCGTAAACAAATTCAAAGCATATATCGTGTCAATTGCATATAACACAAACTATTTGTATTTATGACAAATGCACTTCCAAGTCACGACAGACAAACACTTTGGTTCAAATAACGTCATGCAATAACTAGGAATCTGAGCATAATTACCACATGATTGTGATGAGCATGCCATGACATCTGACATCCTTCCCGGTGTTTGTTTGCGTGTTTAATATGGGAGTCGATCGTAATTAACAGGAAATAACATTTTACCCCTTAATAATATAGTTACCGGTAACTGAGATGAAATCCGTCTTGTAGATGATTACTGAACTTTATCAAAGCTTTTACTTTTTTACTTTTTAAGTTATTATCCGTTCGCGTACAAGTAACACACGAGGCATCTCAGAGCAGCTCGTGCTGAAAGTATTATGTTGTCAACATTTATTAAATTATTCATTAATCACAAATATAATACTTTAGAACGCATTGATAGGAAATAGAAATCCTTGAATTTAATGTTACTTTATTGTCCATAAGACAAGTATTTCATACTCAGTGGTTGTGCATGTTAATCTGCATATAGTGACAAAGAGTCATACAGGGTATTTTAACTTTACCAAACTCTTCTTTTATGTCTTTTCCATAAAAAGGCACACTTGGTGAGCTTACCAGTGCCTAGGTATAGTCAATAGCCATGTTAATGGAAATAATCTTGAGTTGTGTATATCGTTTCGCATATATATCAAGTTGTCATATCGCTGATATCATCATTAAGTTAATATCATTTGTGGCAATCGACTCGTCATACTGCTGTTCCATCATCAGTTAATGGCCTCACACTTTTTTTCCCTTTTTGCGAACGGTAAGTTACCAAGTTGCAAAATGCCTCTACATCGCTGGTGGCCTACGCCGGCTACAGGAACAGTGAAGGCATTGTGAGATGAAAAACATTCCTTCTGAGATATTTAAGGCGTTATGGAACACAGTTCTTGCTGAAATAAAGTACTCTCATAAAAAGGTAACTCGTGAACCAACGAGTGTGCATGTGTCGGCTAAATCACGTGAGTCCCTTTCCCATCAATCGGCCATGTTTAAGGTATTCTCATTAAAAGTTTCACTCGACACGTGATCTGACTTATGTACCTCAGAATAAAGTTGTAAGTATGGAGCAAAGACGGAATGGTCAATTACCTTATTGAGATCTACACATCTACCACTCACACTCAAGCGTTCCACTTAAGTGTTGCTTTATACGTTGCACCATTCCCTTGCAATACGGATAAGCGTTTTCTATGGATATGGCTTATCGGGTCATGCCATGATATATTTTACCCCCTGACATAACACTATCTTGTGTGAACTTTGGCAATACATGGCAAAACAAGTAGTATTTTTAAAAAACCGTGCCACAACGCCTTTAGGTAAGGAAAAGACTAAACACGTCCACCCCAACATCTTTGAACTGAAGATGGATTCTGAAGTGTGTGGCAATGGAGATAACCGGAACATGGTGGAACTTCGGTCGACCGTTTTCATTTGGCATGGGAGTGGTTTCATTCTGATGCATCTTCCAATTGCAAACATACAAAAAATGTATTTGTAATAATATGAAATTCACTAAAAGCAATAGGAGCCAACAGCAAACTGTTTCATAACATGTTCCTTTCATCCACAAACTTATTTATGATGACTCGCCGGGAGCATGTATGTCTATTGGTCTTTGGTCGATCTTTCAAACTACAAAGATATTAAAGACATGTGTAAAGTAACAGCTCTAATAATGTAGTATTTAGCGTATATCCAGTTATGGAGATTTGGATCCTTACTTATCTCTTAGCTGCTGTTGTTTATTATAGCCAGGGATTCCTTTACGTTTACGTTTTCCAAAAGATTTCCTTGTTAAATGATATATTCCGCCCAATGTTAATGTATAAATAGTTCCATCTTTCAAAGAACATTTATGTATCAATTATGGCGTTGTGCGTTCACCTTTTCTCTTTCTCATCTTTCCCTCCGTCATGCCCTGTACCAGTTATGAAGTGTTGACATTTGTTGTAAATACATTTGTATTTTCATCCTGCATCAATCATAGACGTCAAGAAACAAGTACTTTTCAGTTGCCAAAAATTCTGGACATGTCATGTTTAGGCAGAAGACTGTACACTTCATGGACGTCTGCTGGTTGGGAAGTCTGCTGAACGTCCAGACAAGTCAATAAAGGAAGGAAGACGTTGGTCTCAAGACACGAATCAGTTTATCTTACACTAAAACGAAGAGTGGGAAATTATCTTCTCCATGTACAACATATACTTCTTCTACCATATTAAAGTTTCTTGTAACTTAACTGAAGTTGTTTCCTTATCACAATCGCTATGTATATTTACTAATGGGATCAATACATATTTACTATTGCAAATACAGCTACTGGGCCTGATTGAATTAGAAACTGTGCACTCAGAGGTGACAACCAAATCTTACTTTAACATTTGTATTCATTTTTCTAACACAAACGTAATTCTTCTATGACAATATTGTCACGAAAGTCAATTTTAGGCACTGTATCTAGGCTTATCTCCTATTTCAAATGCATCATTCAACAAATTGCAGTTTAAAATATATTTTACCTTAAAGAGCTTTGAAGCAAATCGCTTAAAAAAACAAAGTCACTTTGTGTTGAACTGAGCGGCTGTAACATTAATCAAAGAAGATAAGGGACACATAATTGACATTCATACGTGTTTCAATTTCCAAACTTCAACCACATGATGAGTCAGTGCACATATTGATGAAAGAGTTGCGTGAGCAACTGAAACTCTGTTATTCATTTTAAGACCTAATTATGCCTTAATGCAATATTTTTCTAGATATGCTGCTTTCTTTATAAGCCTTATTTTCAATAAAACCTGTAATGAATGGATATATTTTGAATTGTTAATCAGCGCTGTTAACAAGAATTAACATCATCTAAAGAAGTTAATAACCAACACATCGAAAACATGTTTTTTTTGACAATTTCAATTTCAATGACAAATAACACCGTCCATTAGACAAAAGATTAATTTGAATTACAGAAAATGTCATACGAGAACAAGTGCGAACTACTGACATCAGGAGTATATTCGGGGGAAACAAATTTATCTAAGTTGGGACCAGTGTATGGGCAGAATAATTTGGAATTTGACATGAACGAAATGCCAGACATTGATGTAGGATAGGACATGTGTAGAAAAGATCAAAGTGGCAGTGCAACCTGTAGATAGTGATTTATCGATATTAAGTGATAACATGTAACATGAATCTAAAATAAAATAGACCTGAAAAAGATAGAGGTCAGGGTAATATATGACCAATAAGTGTTGATGAGTCGAATATTAAATCAAACTTTTCTAAAAGGTGTACGTTTATGCTCTCGTATAATTATATATGTATATATGTTTGAGTAAAACAAATAACAGTACCAGTATACGTAAAGGTATGTCCAGTGACACAATAAACGGGATACGTTATGTGAAGTATTAAAGTGGTGTTTAAAAGTATAATAAGTGCAATTAGTAATTGAAATGTCTATGATCTTTAGATCTTTGACAGAAATGCAATTCACTAATTAAGGAGGTCGTAGCAGAAAGAAAGTTATCGTAACTGTCTCATTTATATCCTGTCTGAAGGGAAGATGATGTCTCCCTTGTTTTGTAAAGATAACGCATTGCTATAATTACGTAAGACTATTAGCCCTTCTATGTCTAATAGGATGATACTTATTATTTATACAATTGTCAAAGAGATCATGATTTCAATACGTTTTGATGGTACATTTTTATTGCACCGTTATTTTTCTAACTGTGTAAATTGTTAAAATAATACGTCATGTGTCATATCAGACAAGTAGATGTACATCCTTATTAATTTAAATTGATGTAAACTTATTAATATTTTTGTCATGTAGTTATCGGTTAAATCACTCTAAAGTCTGAACTCTAAAGCAACTCTTGGTGTATTCATGATTCTCTAATATATTCTAATATCATGGATATGAATATATTGATATCAGATGAGCTTTGGTAAAAGATACATTTTTATAAAGATGCTTCACTTCTTTCAAAATTATAAGTTACCATTCGTTCTCGTTTGATAATGAACTCGGACACATGATAAATCTCCATATCAAACTCGCGGACACATGGTAACGAATTTATCTCGACAAGCACCCTCATTAAATACTAAAAAGCAGCAGGGAAAGAATGTTACATGCCGGTGTAACTTTTGTATCTGTGGAGTTGCAACTTTTGTATTCATACCATTGCATTCAGCATAAACATGTTAACTAGTCTAGTACCATGCAACGGTTCTAGATTTGAAAGCAAGGATTTTTACAAATTAATCACCACATTTGCTGAAACGGGAATTTCTCATATCCGTTGCACAGGTCAAGTGACCTTGCGTACACATTCCACTTTAGAGTCTCTTATCTGCATAAACGTTCGAGAGAGGCGGGCGTACCGAAACTCCTGACCAACACCTGGTTAGTCTACTTGTTAAAGTGAATTTGGAAATTGTTAATAGTGCACTTGTAGAGAAGTGGCATTAGAGGTCTAGCAGGTGCTGTGTTTTGTCAGTGAATTCACCAAAAAGGTCTTCATAGTACCCCTCTGAGGTGGCAGTCAACGCCTCCGTCATGCCCGCCGCTAGGAAGTGGTCACTGGTCAATTGTGAAATGAAGTTAGAGAAATTCAATGGGACACACAGAAAGGCAAAAGTCTATATGTAAAGGTTGATTGAACCGCAAGTTAGAATAGTCTGGCAGTCCGGTATTCGATCAGAATTTCGTAGCGCAAGTGTTCTCCCTTGTGTCTTTATATCAAAAGCGGGGATATTATCTCAAATCTGTATTTCTGAACCGATTTCGCTAAAATTAATAAGTTAATTAATATAAGCTCACCATATCGTATATAAACAGTATATGATTGCAGAAATGTAGATTTTGAATTTTGAAAATGTTGTCAACAGAGCGATTCAAACCCCTGTGCAATTGGGCACTAATTCTCCAGAGTCAATAATTATATCTATTTGGTTCTTCAACGCTGTCCATTTTGGTCTTCGTGGTAGTAATGAGCACCGATACATGTGCTGGGGTGACATTGCCTTGGAAGTGGATGCAAACGGCGTCAAGTTCGTGACATGCAACGAGAATCAATCGAAAACAAGTCCTAGCACTAATCCTGGTGATGTGAGAGAGGAAAGACCCAAACTCTAGACCAATGTCAACAATCCAGATAGGTGTCCTGTCGCCATCTACAAGTTGTACAGATTAAAGCTATCCGTGGATTATTGTGGTAACAATGATCCATTTTACATTGCCACAAACACACTTGGAGAGTCAATCCCGTACAACGACTCAGTAGTCTGGTTTCGTCGTCAGCCCATCGGTGAGAATAAACTGAGGTCCATCATGAAGACAATGTGCTACAGTGCTAAACTTTCTTCATTCATGAAATCGACCAACCATAGCGCACGTAATAACTTGGTACAAAAACTGTCTGTTAATTCTGTTCCACCACGATAGTGCAAATAACTGGACATAAAAACATTCAATCCATTAACAATTACTGCAAAATAAATGAAAATCAGCATCGTGAAATGTCCATGCTATCATCCACATCCAAACTGTATGACCAAACCAGGCCATCAACAAGCTTTGGTTATTCTGCACCCAATAACCTAGCCTTCTCTCGATCGTCGAGTGAAATGCATGCGTCCATCTCATTCTCAGGTGGGGTTCACACTCTCTTTGCGGCTCCGATATATGGTGGCAGTATCACTGTCAATGTCAACAAGTCACCAAAATACTACCAAAATAGAATTGCAGTTATTAAATCCGACAGCAGTCAAGAGTGACTATGTACCCGGTGCGAGAACTTTTGAAAGTGACCTGTTAGCGTGTTCCTGTGTTTCGTTGCTGCGCGGGTCAATTGTTGTAATATTCTCAATTTCAATTTTTTTTTAAAGATATTAAATATATCTGCAATATTGATTACGTTTTGTCTTTTGTATGTTGTTTTATTCCAACAGAAACGAGTACACTATAGTTGTAAAGGATAATTAGACAATGGACTATTTTGCACTTTTGTGGCATCATTGTGCTATGACGCGAAACGGAATGTGACCTGGCCTAGTTATGACGTAGCTATATTCATACGCCCTTTTCGTTTGTAGAGGAGAAACAAAAATTAATAAAAAACCAGGGAATAATTGTAGAGTGATATTATATGATAAAGATATTAATACCCTCGTATGTTTTGATGTCGTAAATATCACTAAGTATATAAACAATAAAATGTATGCGTTAGGCTCGGTAAACCTCGCCTAATACAATTTTTATTGTTTATATAGTGATATTTACGATATCAAAACACACTCTGGTAAGATTCTCTATTTCTTTCTTTTTTTGAATGGGTGCATTTAAAATATGAACATCCAAAGGCATTGGCAACATCGTTGTTGGTCGACACCCATCTGCAACATCCCCAGAGCTCTTTCTCTTTCTCCGCTTGTCAATCGCGGTATGATTTCGTAGAGGTGTGCCATATAATGCAAAGTAGGCACATTTTATACCCTGTAGAAGCAATTCAGTTCATGCAAATGCTGCTTGAATTTTGCTACAGTTGATTGATTGATAATGCGTTTTGGTGATAAACAATAAAATGAAAAGTTTTCATTTTCAAGCAAAAATGTTCACATAAAAAATCGTCTGTGTTCCTAAATACTATTCAGTCATTTGACAACACAGTAAACTCGTTTTCACTAAGGTAAATTACGAGAAAAGATCTTTAATGACTTGAAAAATATATTTCATAAGTTTCACACTTAAACTTACTCAATAACAGTTTTTTTCATCGTTTAGGGGTTATGATGTATAGCATACAACCTTTTTGTCTAGTCACAAAAATAAAACTTTACTTTCAACTTATTCTGGACATCTAAATTACATTTATTGGTAACTTCCAGCCTGGTCGAAATCTGGAAAATTTTAAAGTTCTTAAACAAGCTGCATTTTGCCACAATATGAATCCATCAGGAATGTTAAACGTGTTATTAGCATAAAGCTACGTTATTCACATTTCTTTTGAATCATTCATTTCTCAAATTTCTTTGATACTTAAAAAGTTATTACAAAAAAGTGGGGTTTGGTTTCTTTTAGCGTTTAGTGTAGCTATTTCAGCACCACATGTGTGTCTGAACAGATATACAATGTAAACTATTAAGTATCATGCTCTCATGAATGATACTGAGTAGATCTCTTAACGAGATATTTTCTCATCACAAACATTCACAATCGACTTTATACGGCAGAAAGATGTTGTGATTGACTTTGGGGAAAAGTAGGTATACTTTCTTTTGCCCGTGAGTATATGATATATAGAATTTAGAACAGAACGAATAATACAGACACCATTATCATTACAATATACATAATTAAATGAATTTTGTTTTAAATTGACAAATAACAGACACTTTATGTTTCCAATGTGAAAAACATTTCTTGATTATTTCATGTAATGAAAAGATGTGTTCTGATTTTTACAGCTCAAGGATTATGTAGTCCCGGCTTATTTTATATTTTTTACAATGCCCGTTTGAAGAGGGATATTGATGGCTTCGGCGCAGTAATAACTGAAACAGTTGACAGTAATGGATCATCAATTCAATATGAAAGAAATAGTCTCTTCTCAACTGTATTATTCATAAACAATGTTCTTCAAACAGCCATCCATATTTGCCAGGCAACGGATATAAAACTATTGTATCAGGTTTTGGATGACACAGTGTAGATTAATGATTAATTTTCTTTTGTGTACAATATTTAAATCATGTTTGATCCAATACTATGACACTGGTGATTACAAAGATCATCCGTTTCTGCCTGTTGCAAATTGTTTAATGGTAACAAAGCATAATCTTTCAACAAACGTAAGCATTTAAAAGTAAGATTTGTGAAAACATAATTGATGTAGTAAAATAGATAGTCTATGATAGACCAAAATCTATCTATTAAAATATATAGTGTAGACTAAAGTGTAGAAGTGTTTTTTTTGCGCTAACATCCTTATTATTTATAAGGTACTTCGTGACTCACTATACATTTTCTGACTCCAATAAACAGTCACCATGAAAATCAATAGCTGCATTTTCACAATAAACATATATGCAAAAATACATGCCAATGGACCAAAACATTGTTCTAGCAATTGTATTTTCTATAAATCTATACCATGAGGAAATACCATGTTCTCATAAAACAATATAACTTGAGTTTCTGTCATTGTCTACGGAGTGTAAACGAGTCTATATCACGGTGGGGCAGTATTTGTAACTTGTATTCCTACAAACAGGATTGATTTTATTCAGACTGGATCACATGTCTGTGAAACAAAGTATATAGCTCAATGTATTTAATGTTCCAATGTAATATGTTGCACTTGAAGGGGATATTGACTTCTTTATACACACCATGTTTTAAAGGGAATTTCATTTCATTTGCATCATTTATCAAATGTAAATAACCACTGTTTCAAACATTATCCCAATTATAGCTTATTCAAGACAATAGCCCTCCCGTTACTAACACACGGATCACTGTTCACTCTTTTTATGACTAGGAACATCTTTCTACTGATATTAATACACTAGTAATCATGTCATTGAAATTAAGCCCCTAGAGTTAAAGATAGGCAAGATATGACACAACAGGACATATACATATGTAGCAATAATGAACAAAGTAAGCTCTCATGTGATACGTGATAAGATGCTTTCGAAATTTACTGGAGGTTATGCAAACAATCCGTGAAACATTTTGGACTTTTTAAATCTTTTTTTAATCTTTTCATTTAGCATGGAAATATAACAAACCGTAGTAACATCGGTCCGTCAGGACTGTTACTGTAACTATTAACATGCTCATTAAACATTTCATATATCAGAATTAGGAAAAGCTATTTAAGATAGTAGAGTGTGCAATATACTACATAAACACACATACTTTGTTTTAATTAATATCATAGAGAGAAAGGATAAACACCTGGGTATAAACATTGACAATAATTGGTCACGCTTTTGACATTTTATGCCGAAACTGTTACCAAAATTATTTCTGCATTTAGCAAATATACTTCCTGCTTTACAAGTAAAGGAACATAAGTTCATTAAAAAGAACTAAGCCTTAGTTTGAATAATAAGCAGTGAGATGTCAGAACCGTCAGCGGTGATGTCCATTCTGTTACCGATTTGTAATATATCTAAATACAACAATAATGTTTTAAAGTCATGAGTTGTGTTACCAGATGAAAAGAAATCGACAAACTCTTACTTGCTTAGAACCAGAGCACTTGATAAAATTTCATTTTAGAATAATTATGTGTTGTAATATCAAAAAGTGTCAAAACTTTTAATTCATGGTGTGAAAAGTGTTACCAAAACATTATCCTAAAATATACTCATTGTTTTACCAAAATGTATGTTAAACTATGAAAACACTTTAGAAAATATCAAGGAAATATATTAGCATCTGAACATTATACAGAATTCAACCTTAGTTTGGGTGAAAAGCAGTGAGATGTCAGAACTGTTACCACTTATGTCCAATATGTTACCAGTTTGAACGGCATCAGAACTTACGGTAACAGTTTGGACCATTTCTCATTCATCAGTTTTGAAACAATGATTGCGCCTGTTTTTAACAAAACAAATGACTCACGTGACTGATGTCTTAATTTGCTTTAATGTGGAATTACTACTGGTTCTATAAGAAGTTATTCATGGTAACAGATTTGACAATAAAATTCACAGACAATGTTTGCTAACTAACTGGCGTTGATTTTCTCAATTATACTTCTCACAGTGCAGTCACACAGCTATCCAATGGAAAGGCAGCTACATGGGGGCTTGTGATAGGAAGCAATATTTGTTTGCATATGATTCATCATGGTAACAGAACTGCGTAAAACCCTGGGACAGACGAACATGTTAATAAAAAGTAATCAAAATTGAATTTTGTATTTGGTTACTGCCTCTCAAATTCTTCCATAATATTTCTGAAAATCCTTCAATGAACTTGAAATAACATTGGACTACTGTGCTGTCTGCTGTCGACTTGAGTATATGTTTGAAAGATTTAAACAACATATGCAATGTATTTATAACGGCAGAAGTCCCCTCCCATGAGAACCACGGCTTTTTCCAACTCTTAGGAACACATTGACCTAACAACAATATCTACTATAAGTAATGAAGTTCATCTTAATTACAAGTATAAAACTCATACAATATCCTCATTAATTGCAAACTAATATGCACGTGTTCATTTATCTAAGTTGTTCATGAATCTAGAGTTCCACATTAATGTGTTCAGAGGGACTGTTTGGCTTCAATTTCTTTCCCAATGTGCATCGGCGTTATACTGAATCCAAATTGAAGACCGTAGCCTGAATACATGTGTTACCCTATCAACAGAACCAGGACATCTAACAAAACAATTTATTTTCCATGTTCCACTTGGATTGACCTCAAAAGCCAGCACTGCCCTCTGGACTTAGCATCCGCGCTTGTCAATTTTATAACAACTAATATCATCGCAGGGTTTATTCTCATATTCGCCTGAAATATGTTTCATCAAGAAAATTTGAATGGTTTCACCGTAAGTGTTTACTTGGGGTATCATCGAGTGTTTTCCCTTTGGCGATGTCTGGTCTTGCTCTTCATTTCAGAATCGATTATCATGAAGAATTTTGTCTTTATCTTGACTATATTTGACAATTCCCGTAAAATTCAGATACTTCCTACAAATCATTAAATATAGAGATATAGTCAAGAAGATCGGAATGAGAAGCTCTCTTTACGTACTAAACTGTATTCAACTGAGTATAGTTGCTTAAACATCAGTATTTCATTTAAATGATCCAGCTGTCCTTAAAAACAGTTAAATTCTTGTACACAAGATTAGTGATCAATCCCATCAATAGTGATGTTTCAGCTAAAAGTCTTGATTATAAGCCCTAATACTATGATTTGATATTCCGAACTCTGATTACTGCAGAGCACTTCCATGATCATCCTACAAAAGTACATCAACATTTATTTAACTCCTCGCCTTATTTGAATAATCTCTAGAGAATTGGAGAAGCCAAATGTGACGATTGTCAATAAAGTGTTATTAAAGTTGAGGAAGTTATTAACGTTTTTATCATTTGGAATCAATCAGAGGTTGTATTGGTACAAACCAATTACGTTGAACATGTCTCTGAAGAAGACTTTAATTTCAACCATTTTAAAGTTTTCTGTACAATGCAGTGAGAGGGTGAATTAAATGAAACCACAAGTAATGTATTCGTATATTTATGAATGTATCCCATGTCCTAGTTATTTAATGACATGATTTTATTTAGTTAATATAATTCTGTTCTGAGGCCTTCTTGTATTTTATGATTCGTTTGTAATCGCGTTTGCGAAAACGACTTTACGTGCAGGGCCAAGCATACTGTATTTCTCTTGCTTATTGTTTCTTGCAAGATAGTATATAACAAACGAGTTTATTCAATAGATATTTTAAATACATGCGCTATAAAAGTTTAAGGGATTAAAAAGGAGTAAACACAATTGTATAGATAAATGCAATAACTTACTTACTAGTTATGAGTTTGTATAAACCTAAAACAACACTTTTAAACTGCACATCATTACCTGAAATGCCTATTCAAACGTTAACTGGCATTTTTATTTATAGTCGCTGAGGTACAACCAGAACCATGTGACAGTCATGAGGCCTGTTAAGCATCAAAGAATAAACATAAATATTAATGTAACTTTTCATAACTGCAGTGCCATCATTCACAGTGGCAATTGAAATGAAGATCAACTTTAGTCATGTGTTATTCACTTACTTGAATGAGGACACATGAATAAGGTATTGAGGTTAATTTCGATTTATTATGGTGGCGAGATAACTTTGGGAAATCAGGAAAAAAGGTTTATGGTTCACCAGGTCATGGGTGAGCAGCAGTGTTGGCAGTTTGTTGTGGTCGAGTTTGTAAGTCGGAAACAGCGTGACGGCTTGAGGTGTTGCATTAACATTGGCTGTTCAGAATTGTGTGGTATAATATTTTTTTCACTTTAAACAGTTATGGGGAACTTGTGCTATCGAATGCCCATAACGGTAAAACACGTTTTAACAGTATTACGGGATGCTTGATGTTCGGATTGACTTTTGTGTAATGGTGATTTTTTTGTTGTCATCAGCTCCTAGTCCATAATATTATGATACCCCAAAACGGTCAATTACAACTTGCCATAATTTTCCTTAATAATCTAAATCAATATAAATACAAAATTTATTTTTATTAATTCTTCTCAAACCCCACCCCAGAAGTGACTATGGACTTTTTGGTCGATGAATATGACATAATGTTGCATTTGCAGAGATAATTGGCTCTTTTTTAAATGTATCTGATGTGGAAGACTCTGTTCTCTCATGGTTGAAAGCTCACTGGTATGTTGTATACATCATTGTCATCATTATTATCATTATCGTTTTGGGGTATCATAATATTATGTTGCCATTATCATATGCATTAATGTATGTGCTAAATCGATAACTGATAAGGCATTATGTAACCAATAATAATTGGGCCTCCTATGAATGTACACTGAGCTTAGGGGTATTTAAATAACGTACAGTGTTGAAAACATTAACACATCGCAACACTCGTTTGTTTGCTCTCCGAATCTATATGTATCTTAAACCACTGATATGATGCTAAACCCTACCACTTCTGTCAAGATAAATCGCAGATGTTCAAACATTTGCATTGCGATCCTTATTGAAGTATTATTGATGTTGAATCAAAGCGAGAATGATGTGGAACGTCAACTTCCTTCTCTAATATTAAGTAAACACTAAAGTGGAGAGTGCAATGAGGAAGATGTTATTTCTAATTACTTACTCGTAGCTCACACAGTGTCATGCACAATTAGAATCTAATTGAAATGGATAGCTATCAAATATCGATCAGGGTTTGTTTTTCAACAAATACAGGTTTGCAAACTTCCACTAAAGGATTTCGTTTTCATCTGTTACATTCAATTCCAGACCATATTTTTAAAATGCAGTTGGTGAAATAAAAATGCTCATTCATTATTGATGTTTGTGATGGAATCCTGATACTGATGTTGGATAACAATTTCGAAACTACTCAACCCCTTATGAATTATATTTAATATTTTGTTTATCCTTTTTTAATTATGATAATGATTTTTGTTTTATTTCGAGCGAAAGAAAACCATTTATGTATTTGATTTCGTACTAACATATACAATGGTCTTTTAGAATCTTAATATTGTTAAAAAAAATGTTTTTTTTATGGGAATGGCAAGATACTAAAGTAGTGTGACAAAAGCCAGACACGAAAGTGGACATCTTTTAGAATTCATTAATTACACCATTATCAAGACCTTAACAGCATTTACAAAATTCTAACATCCGTTTGTGTTCAAAATCTGTGTCAGTTCTCTTCTAAAGAGCAAAAGAGGAAATATGCCTTGTTGAACTATCGACTCAAGAATGAACTTTTACTCGAGAAAGGGAAATAAGAATCTAACACGATTCATGCTTTAGTTCAATATCTTATATTTTATGAAATCGATATAAAACATAATTGTTCTGTAAAGATTTAAATTGCCACAATGAACCCGCGTTTACCATGCAGTGGCTTCTTATGTAATGTCATCACAGGAGTCTGATTCACTTCAACATTGATGCTGATTAAATGTCATTGTTGGAAAAGGAAAGAAAGAAACCCATTAAGAACTCAATGTAACTCATTAGCGAAGGTTAAAGAAATTGAAAGTGATCCTTGTATCTAATACAGAGACCTGGTATTAGGTAGTTCACTGCCCTCTTCCCAACTTGCCATGAAAGCCATAAATCCGCCAACCTCTTGATCAAAATATTTCCAACACTGGAAGCTTTGCAGCATTTCCGTCACTATCCGGTGCTACCATAGCTGAGGGATGCAGCTGAGCTACATAGTGGGCTCTGATTCGTTAGCAAAAAAATGCGGCAAGCTTTAAATCGGACAGTGTTGGAGACTGGTGCAAGTTATGACTCACTTTGGAAATGGCTCTTTTCCTTGGATATTAGTATCTACCTTACAGGTGATTTGTTATTATAAACCTCCAGTGACGTCACTCTATTGTTCTTCGGGATCACTATTTCTCATAATTTCCCTCAAATCTGATACCATCTCGCTTCCTCGGGCAATTATCTTAATGTCCCTCTGCCCCGGGCAATTATCTTAATAATGTCCCTCTGCCCTTGGCAATTATCTAAATAAAATCCCTCTGCCCCGGGACATTCAAATAATAACCCTGGAGGGCAAAAACAATTGCCTGGGTCAAATTAACCGATAAATTACCCAAGGAAGCGAAATTGTACATTGATACTGCATCCGTAGTTACAGGCCTAACAATAAAAATACAACCATGTTTTGAATCTTTATTGACGAATAAAAGTTATTCATTTTCGCAATGGCCATATATTCATGCTATGTAAAAATTGAAAACAATTGGTCGATCTGAAGTTTTGACATGACCCGCGTTCTCTGATGACTCGTTTGTGACAGTTTCACATTTCTGTTTCTTCTTCACGGCCGACACGATATTTGAAGCGACCTGGCGTTGGTCGTCTAACGCTCGTTTGTAGCAGCGTAACGCCTCACTTCGATGTCCTAAAAGGATAAAAATCAGTGCCTCTGAAAATCAATCCCCGGAATACATTCAGATTCCAAATTTTGATGCTACATTGTACCTTAAATCGCTTTAAATTCAAGATCTAATACTGATATGTACACTTTGTAAGTAAGGTGTTCACAATAAATGTTATTGAGAAAGGCAGTATAGAAGTTCGTGTTCAGCAACACTGTACATTAACTGTATGTGAAGTACTATACCTGTTATTTCACAAATCATCTGTTCATCTGCATTTGCCTGATACAACCTGGTGGCGGTGGTTGCTCTCAGTTTGTTTTGCCTGGAATCCCACAACTCTTACACATCTTCTTGATTGTAGTGCTCAGCGTGTTGTGACAAACTGCTTTGTACACCATACACCATTCTTGGGAGTCTGTCTTGGTGTACAGTAGAAATGTACAGTGCCGTTCCTTCTAAAAGTATTTACAGAAACATAAGCAACACACCACATTATTTCAAATTTCAAAATAGCGATACTGACATAATAAACATTCCTGGTTTACTAAGGATAAGGAACTTCACTTTAATCTCTAGTCTATTGTAAACAATACATATACAATGTATCAAAATATAAAAAAATGAAAAAGAAAAATCTACCTGTTTATTAAGCCATGAAAGATATAGAAAATTACTTACACTAAAGACCGATATTTCTCAAACAAAGTCACATAGCAGCGGCGGGGTCTACTAGGTTTTCGTATTCTCGAACCTTCTTCGGCTGCACCTTTCGGTCCTTAATGCCACCGACGTTAGATTTTGAGATATCCTCAGTGTAAAGCAAATAGCGATGATCGCTTTCGTCAATGTGAGCGGGTAATCTGGGGGTTCTGCGACATCCTTAACAGCCGATGCTCTCTTCCACCTCTGTTTAAACCTACAACAAAAGGATAGATATCTCGGCTTCTTTGATACACATATACAGTATATATATATTGAGAAGAAAATTATAGAAGCTCATTTTTGCACTATCCTTTCTGATGGCTCGACAGATATATCTGTAACTGAAAATGAGGTTGTGTATGTTCACTTTGCTCACCATCGGGTGACTCACTGCTACTTTCTTGGCATGATTGGATGTGTTTCTGCTTCAGCAGCTGGCATATTGAAAAGGCTCTTACTTTTTCTATTGTTAAAAGGATGAACTTTATCAGAAAATTGTTGGATTCGCAGGAGACGGTGCTAGTGTGAATACCGGTCGTTTGAATGGTGTTATTGCACATTTTCAGAGGAACATTAATCCTAAGATTATAATGACACAGTGTATGTCTCATATAGTTGAATTGGCAATGAAAGATGTAGCGAAGACGGTTCCCCTCTTCAAAAAAGTGTTGAGTTACTTGACAACATTTTCAAGTTCAACAGAAGCCCAAAACAAAAGTGACGGGCTGTTTTTTCAACTCGGGCTGCCAGATTTTCAAATACCCCTGCCCGATGGTCGGGTTATAATTTATGAGACAATATCTTATTCTTAATATTTCCATATCATTCACACCGAAATATAATAAACCTAATAAATTTTTAAAGGAAACCCAATTCGAAAAGTAAAAGGTTAAATTTAGCGTGTGTTAATACTGTTATTACTGTTAACGATGCGTATATACTACAAACGACCAGTCTGAAAATATTGAGACAAACTATTTGATTGGATAATATCTCTCACGACGGCCAATCAGTGACCACGTTTCTTATACAAGCTGTATTGCAAATGACGGCGCCCGTTATGTGGATTAGACAGCATGAGTTTGTTAAAGTTCCTTGGGTTACCGGAGCAAAAGAAAGTTGTGAAGACTCAAGCTGAGAGAGATAAGGTTTATGACGAAGCATAAAAGAACGATCGTTCATTCATGGAAAATAGAGTTTTCATGGTTGGTAACTGATGACAATCGTGAACTTGTGTACTGTGGTACGTGCCGTTCAGTGTATGGTCCGCTCGCTAGGAAAGTGGTCACTGACAAGTTCAGAAAATATTCAAAGGGGCCGTTTGTTATGCCCCTATTTCACTACGACCCGAATTGCCACGAATCGCCACGAATTGGAAAATTTGCACTGTGAACATTCGTAGATAATTCGTAATTGATTCGTGATATTCGTAAATGATTCCTAGTTGATTCGGCAACATTCTTGTAATTCGTGGCATTCGTGGAAAACATTTTGTTTGTCAAAAGATTTTCACGATTCATCTACGAATTTCAGATTCGTAGTTGCTTCGTAAACTGTTCGTATTTAATTCGGGACGTTCGTAACAACTTCTTAAACAATTCTTGGAAATTCGTGGTTGATAATTTTGATGTTCTCACCCGAATTAACCCCGAAGCATTTACGAATTGTCTACGAATGTTCATGTTCAGAGCTAATTCAATTTGATGTTGATATTGAAGTTCAAATTCGAGTGCCAGAGCAACACGTGCTCTCAAGTGCGCCTCCATAATGGTTTGATGACTTGCAATCGCTGAATAGTCACGAACTATCGTAAACTATTCGTACTTGATTCGTGATATCGTATCTTATTCGTGGAAATTCGTAGTAGATTCGTGACTGTGTCTTAATCATTTCTTACAATTCGTAGACAATTCGTAAAGAATTCGTACATGTTTCGTAGGTTTTTAGCATGAAAAGCTACGAATGTTCGTAAACATTTCGTACAAGTGTAAATGCTGTTCACGAATTTTCACGAATGCTCACGAATATTCACGAATTTATGCAGCCGCCTATTCGTGGTGATTCGTGGCAATTCGGGTCGTAGTGAAATAGGGGCATTACTGGCTGCAGTAACTTGAGACATGATGCATTAACAACTCATGAGAAGTCGGGAAGGACATCGTCATGCTGTGCAACATCAGGCTTCCTATTCTGCAGAGGTGAGCATTGTCGAAAAAACTAAACAGAAGTTAAATGCTGCAGTGTTTGACCGATTGACAAAACTGTTCCAGAATGTGCATTATTTGGCGAAAATGTCTAGACCACTATCAAATTTTAGAGAACTTTGCCACGTGTCTAAACAGAACGGTGTTGATCTGGGCAATACCTACTTGAATGATAAATCATGTTAAGAATTTTTGGTAGCAATTGCAGAAGTTGAGAGACAGAAAATTATAGAAGCTCATTTTTGCACTATCCTTTCTGATGGCTCGACAGATATATCTGTAACTGAAAATGAGGTGGTGTATGTTCACTTTGCTCACCATGGGGTGACTCACTGCTACTTTCTTGGCATGTTTGGATGTGTTTCTGCTTCAGCAGCTGGCATATTTGAAGCTATTGAAAAGGCTCTTACTTTTTCTACTTGTTCAAAGGATGAACTTTATCAGAAAAGTGTTTGATTCGCAGGAGACGGTGCTAGTGTGTATACCGGTCGTTTGAATGGTGTTATTGCAAATTTTCAGAGAAACATTAATTCTAAGATTATAATGATACAGTGTATGTCTCATAGAGTTGAATTGGCAATGAAAGATGAAACGAAGACGGTTCCCCTCTTCAAAAAAGTGTTTGAGTTACTTGACAACATTTTCAAGTTCTACAGAAGCCCAAAACAAAAGTCTGGTTTAAAAGCCTCATTTTCTGATCAAAAACTAAAATCGTCAATGCCAACTAGAGTTGGGGGAACACGCTGGGTGGGTCATGTATTGACTGCCCTCAAAGCATTACTGAATGGATACAAAGCTGTTGTGATCCACTTGTCACTGGTAAATATAATTTATTATTTTGTTACGAATATTAATTGAACAAATTAATAAACTAAACAAATAAATCGAAACGTCATACATGGTACATAAAAATACAACAAGAACAAGATTTTTAAAAATAAAACAAAAGATATAAATTCTTGAAATTATTATTCAAAAGTGATATAGTGTTTTCAAAAATAGTTTACGCTGTAAATCCTTCATCAGTTGAAAAATTATTCAATTCAAATTTGAATTTTTTATTTATTGTGAGATTTAATTTTGTAGGTAGCTGCAGTGCGAAGTCAATCAGCATCACAGTCGAAGGCGAAGCACTTCCTTACTCTCCTCCGGTCAAAGGACATTGTGATGTTTGCTCATTTCATGGTTGATATTTTGAACAATCTCACGATTCTGTCGAAGTTGCTGCAACAAAGACAGACTTGCATCTTCAAAGTTCACCAACAGCTGCGTACTACCTTGGCTAACTTGCAGAAACTTAATGACAGGTATGATTTGATGAAACATTCATAGTAGCAACTATTTATCATAATCTGCTTCTAATTCTATTTACTCCTGCATCTATATGTATACTTTCTTAGACCAGACTGGTCTTTGCTTGCTTAGCTTCTTTAGCTCTCCACTGCATTTTTGCACAACATAATCTTTAGGTCTTTGAAGGGCATTTAGAGGTGACATAAGACCAGGAAAACAACTTCTTTAATGAGAAAATACACACCATTCCAGAGTACATGTATATGCTCACTCATTCATCAGGTGGAATGTAAGGAAATAACAAAATCTGATACATTTGTATAGCAATGTTATTCCTTACATTCCACCTGATGAGTGAGTGAGCATATACTCCGAAACGTTGTGTATTTTCACACTTAAGAAGTTGTCACCCAGAAAATCTTTCTCTGTTCACAAATGTTTATGCATGTGAAAGCTTTTCTTGCTTGCTTGCTTGATGTAGTTCTGTGTTAGTGGTGGTGTTTCGTATTTATTTCAGAGAAGGTCCTGAGCTAAGAAAAGTCAGTGGTTCTGAAAGCTTTGAAGGAGAAGCACTGAAAGGAGGCAACAAAGTGTTCTCAAGTCAGTCTTCAAAGTTGATTGATGCCATAGTGTCTTGTCTTAAAGGCAGATTCACTGACTTGGATGAAGGCATCCTCAAAGCATCAAAAATTGTTGATTTGGAATCATGGCCTGCTACCTATGAAGATGCATGTGGTGTGTTCTATCCTACTAATACTTTCTGACTTAATTCATATTGCATAATTCTGTGACTTAGATTTTGTCCTCAATGTAGCTTGCTATGTTACCTTAGATTTAACCAAGCCTTCACAGTAACCAGAATGATTATTACCATAATGTCAAAACACTTTATTAAAGTTTTCTCTGCCAGAACAAATAACTGCCCTACAGTACAACATTAATTTCAGTCATATTGAATAAATTAATTAAATGGAGAAATTATAAATGCAATTACAACTCTTTTGATTAAAGATATAATTTTCAGATTTTGGTGATGATGCTCTGGCAGAAATAATTGACCACTTCTGTGGATGTGGGAGCTGCAGAAGAAGAATGGACATTTCTCAAACAAGCTTTGTATTTAGAGGTTTGTACATTTAAGTTGTTTCAATTAGAATTTCAGTTCTTCATTATGCTAAGTATTGTAATACAGAAATTGGCACAAGTAAAAATGTAAACAGTTTTCATACTTTGAAAATGAAATCAACTTAACAAGTTTGATATCTCAATCTTATTCATCTTATCTCCTCCTACAGTCATGATGTTCACAAGATGTCCTGGAAGCAGTGAATAAGATCTATGGAGTAGCTGGTACTGGAAGGTGCATCAACATCCTGCTTGTTACAGATCTGATCTTATCATTGCCAGCAGCCACTGCAGAATGTGAAAGGGGATTTTCACACATGAAAGTATAAAAATCTCAGTTCAGAAATAACCTGAAGAGCTCATCTATGACACTGTTAATGGCAGTACAGCTACATTCCAGTCACACTGCTGATTTTCTGCCTGATGAAGCCATCCACAAGTGGAACATGTCCCATCATAGAAGGCCTGACTTCATGGACTATAAAAAGACTGTGCCAGAGCAGCTGAAAGAATCACTTGAACAGGTTGACCAAGAAGAACATGTAGAAGCAGATGATAATGAAGATGCCATTGCAATAGCAGCAGTTGCCATTAAATTCTGCTAGTAGCAGATATCAAGATTCTGATTATGAATCAGACTTCAGTGACCTGATTGAAGGAAGTGACAATGACACTGACAGTGATGTCATGGGCTATGCTTGAAGTCATACATTGTTTAGGTTCTATCATAGTCCTTTAAAGAATTAAAGTTTAACACAAAATAAATAATATAACTTCAAAAAAGTGTTAGCTATTTATTTCCTTGCATTAATTTACTTCAGGTACACACACGGGTATGTGTACATGTTCATTGACTATAATTAACAAGTTTAAGTTTAAGTCATTGGCAATTATGGGACAGGTAGGTTTTGGTCATGGTTTTGGGCATAGTTTTAAATAATTCTCGCAGTTCATGTTGTATCCTACACTTCTATCATTTACTTATTTATCATTAGGCCAACATTCTCACTATTCTTTTTGGTACAGAATATGCACCACGTGGTATGCTTATGAGATCAATAAGCCGGAAAGATAAAAGTAATTGAAATCCTAAAAACTAACGTCGAAATAACTCTGATCATGCTCATCGCTGACCTTTCTCATCCCTTGAAAGATGTTCACTGAATGGGTGATTATGCATTTAGTAAAGTGTATCTTGTATTGGTTGAAATGTCTAATATCATGTCTTTTGAAGCAAACTCAACATTATCTTTTCATATTTCTGAAAAGCATGCGTTTCAAGATTGTTTGCATTCTGGAATCGCCTTAACTAGACATGGTAGGAGAGTAAAAATGGCTTACTTGTTTGTTCCATGACTCCTCACAGTAATGAGACATTAACAATTTTAAATCCAAAATGGCTATTTATGTAATTAGTAAACATGTTTTATTAATAAAAAGTTCTACATTTACCTTAAATGCCAAATTATTTTTTGTAAAAGCGATTTCAGCATGTGAACAGACATAAAAGACACATAAAATAAAAATGTCATATATATTCTTACAAAACATGTGCCTTTCACAGCCACTCAAAATAGATTTTCTCAGGTAGCTGTATTCGTTTTGCACTCTGTTGAAAATGAGGTAATGCTTCTTTAGTACGTGAGTTTATCTTTTTACTTACTGTCTTCAGGTAATGTTCTCTTGGTGTGTACGTCACCATCTTATATATAGTTGCCCGATGCGTTTGCTTGCCCATCTGTTTTACACAGCACCTACACTGTCCTAACAATACGTCTTCGATTCGAATAATTAATTATGTGAAAAGGAAGTATTTCAAGTCAAATCATACAGCAATCAACCGTGATTAAACGTATCGATGAATTTGGTCTGCTGAATGTTGGGTACTCATCGTTTATAGCATGTTTTGACAGCCATTGCAATACCATGGTTTGCTACTGAAATTCTGTAATGTGTACCTCGATTTTTATTGAAAAATAACAATTCCTCTCAATCTTAAGAAATTGATGTAAATATCTTAGTTCATCATTAGACAAAACTAATCTGTTCACTTATTGTCTGTGTAGTTTAGGTATTTCCTGTGACATTGATCGGGAAAAACTATTACTTCTATTGGTCAAAGCTACCCATGGACATTTCAGTATTATTTAATCATGTGATAACAGGGTACTTAATACGTTTTGATGATGTTAAAGTGAATAAAAGTGTATTTCCATGCTCAATCATTTTTTATTTGATGCAATACATAGTTCAACTTGCATTATGATTTGATTTGACTGAATGAATGAATAAAAACAAAACAAACACCCTTTCGACCTATTTTATTCATACTTTAGGTACCACAAAAGACAATTTTGCCTTTTGTTTTCTGTATATGAATCCAATAGGATTCAGATCACTGTCATTGAGAAAAAGCTAAACTTATATTTTTTTTAAATCCAGCTATGTATTTAGTTTCTTTAGATAGGAAATATTTTGCATAAATCATCAAGATGAAAATAGCAGGATTACACCAACAGAATTTTAACCTTTCAAAAATAAAAGATTATTTCTAATTTAATATAAAGAATGGTTGATCTTCCTTCAACATGATAAACTTGAAAATTTCTGTAGATTATTTGTTAATATAAGTTACCATGTGTCTACGAGTTTGATATGGAGATTTATCATGTGTCCGAGTTAAATATCAAACGAGAACGAAGTTCGAGTTTGATATTTAACTCGGACACATGATAAATCTCCATATCAAACTCGTAGACACATGGTAACGTATTTATCTCGACGAGCACCCTCAGTAAATGCCTTAAATCTTGTGTTAAAGAAACAGAGAATCAAAATGGCGACAGAACATGCCAGTGTAACTTTTTTATTACTCTACTTACAAATTTGTTATTGATGTCAGTGTATTCCGCACAAAAAGTTTGGTCTAGTACCGTGCAACGGTTCTAGACAGAAAGCACGGAGTTTTACAAATTAATCACAACAGTAGCTGAAACGGGAATTTCTCATATCCGTTGCAACGGTCACGTGACCTTGCATACACATTCCACCTTAGAGACGTTCGAGAGAGGAGGCGTAACGAAACTGTTGATCAACACCTAGACAGTCTACTTGTTAAAGTGAACTTGGAGATTGTTAATAGTACACCGGTAGAGTAGTGGCAGGTGTAGCAGTTGCAGTGTTTTGCCAATGCATTTTCAACAAGGTATTCCATGCTGACCCCTATAATCAACGCCTCAAGGCCGACGCTAGGAAGTGTAATGGCGGACTTCGGGACCGGGCGAGAAAGCATGACGTTTTGAAACGCTGGCATCAAAGTCGAGCTAGTACAGGATGGGGGCAGATCGAGCAAGTGGATTTACAGAAAGTATACTCTGGATGGCTTTACCAATGTGCTCTTTCTCAGAATCATCTACTCGCTGATAAACGGAGAGAGATGAAACGCGCTTGTGCCAAGTAACAGCTGCACCGAATTGACACTTCGATGGGGCCTAGACATTTAGATCTACAAGGGGAGACTTCAAGTAACGATGCCTGATGCTCACAAGGGAATTTACAGTGTAAAGTGACCCGTCAGTCCGACTGACATTCAAGGTATACACTGACAGAACGCCATTCAATCTCGCTTCATTAAAATCCTCGAAACTTTCATTCTCACTCATTTTTTTAATAAAGGATTCTGTCAACAGACGTGCATTTTGATCGTTTGCCTTGACCGTGCTTTGAGAATGTATTTTCCCCCGTTTTTCATTAATTTACTCCGTACTATGAGATGCGAAATGCTTCATTCACTGTAAACATCTGTTTGATCTAGCGCTAGCGTTTGTTTACATACAATGCAAACAAGGGAGATAACTCTTGAATGTATATTGTTGCTAGGGGCGCGCGTGACCCAGTTTAACATAGTAAAATATACCTACGGCACGTGACCGGTTTTGACCAATGGGTAACCAACATTGCTGTGCAAGTCGAGATAATAAACAATAAATGTATAAAAAAAAAAAGTTTTGGATGATATCTTTCCTCCCCTTAATTTTTGCATAACGTTTCGAGGTCTGATTTGACACAATTGATTTCGATAAATGGGTTGTCAATGGTATTTGTCAACTCTCATATTCTGACATGCTCATTATTTATATAACTCCTATATTGGTATTTTAAGACATATTTACATATGGAATGATTAAATATGTACATTTATATAGACATATGTCATATAACTTTATGTTAAAACACACTTATACTTTGACATATTTGGTGGGCATTCATTAATATGTTTGAGAATGAAGGAGTATTGTTTGGATATACAACTTCTTTATTCTGTGTAGGAGAGAAAGTGATGACTTGTTTGACAACAATATTAGTATTTATTTCGAAATGTCGCTTTCACGGAATAAAGATTAAATTAAAGATTAAATATTTCTTAATTTTTCACTAATAGTTTAGTTTACATTCTTTGGATACTTCTTTTCTTGTTAGATAATTCATATTTATCTTTCCCATATGTTTATCACACTCACTGTTAATTTTGCAAATGTCTTCAAAAAGCAGTCATCATTAGACTTTTATTTCAATTATTCGACTGAAAAAAAAAAATTTTCTGGTTGCACCAAAATTAAAAAAGTGCATACAAGGTTGATAAACAGGATATCATCTAAAATGCCATTTAAAGAAGTAACTGTTTGCATTGCAGTTAGGGACGCTTGGCGCATGTGTTCTAATGTGAATACAATTCCCTGGTGCATTCTGTGGCTCAAGTCAAAATGTACACATTTCAATTATTTCCACTTTAATCCAATGTCGGTTTTGAGTTATGGAAGGTGTATACTCCCTCTTTTGACATGCATCATTCATCATATCAGAGGACATTTACAATCAATGGTATTACGCCGGGACTACCGAGTTCACGTTTGTGTTCTTGTTTTTGTTTATAAATCATTTATCTAAATGTGGGATCGAAGAGCTATAGAACTGTCAGTTACGGAGCGTCTGTTCATAATCAAAAGGATCAAGACGAAATCGAAAGTACTGACATGCAACTTTGAATCGCTCTGACAACATTTCTGTTTCTGTCAAGACTGGTTTCTGTAAAATTGTTCCTACTAGTTTTCACCCCCAATGGCCCTAATGAGATACACAGATTGACGTGTAATGGTAATAGTACATTACATCTACACTCTACATGTACATACAATGAATCACCTTCTATAAAGGCCATACTTGGTGAAGATCTTACATATATGTGTTTATATTTTGTCTAATTATTTTGCTCTTTCCTAAAGAATACAAAAGATTAGATGTTATAATGTGGCACATAATGTCAAATTTTGGTGAACTTTTTATACAGAGCATAATGCTGTGTTTTGAAATTGGGTGTCCCGAATAGTTTGTTGAGAAAACTACAAAAGAACATTTCAATGAAATGGAGGATTCGGTTTGGCATTGTATATGCGTTAAAAACTCCATTTATCATCAAGGATTGGATTGGTTACAGACACAATCGCATGAATGATACTGGATGTGTGATTGTCTTCATTGTCATGCCTAAACTCAGGTTCATGGACTCAGTTTCAGTGCAGCAAATGAGGCTTAGTGAGTGTGCCATCGTAATGCAAATTATTTCGGAGTGTTGTTTTGTTGATCAAATATTTACTTGTTCAGACGTTTGATAGCTTTAAATAATGGCTTGATTTGCACATTTGATGAGCATTTTATGCCAACTGGCATCCTTCCTCGTATTTGTTTGTGTGTTTGATATTGGAGTCTATCCTAATTAACAGGAAATAACATTTTCATCTCTTAATAATACAGTTACCAGTAAATGTTGCCATCATAATTCATTAATCACAAATATAATAATTCAGAAAACATTGATAGAAATATGACAAATATTTACTACATTTCGTCAATATTACTTTTGCTTATTTTCCATTAGACAATTATTTCATACTCAAACTTTGCGTTAAATTTATGATGATGATATAACGTTACTCAATTTTCATATTATGTGATTTCGCCAACTTTATAAGTAAACACATACAAAGCGATGCAAATATTTTAATGCATTATGATATACTTAAACAACGAATATTAGTGATAAATGATCCATTTACAGTTTACAGTTAAACATGTTTCACAAATGAGAAATACTTGTTTCGCATATTTTTGACCATTGATGCGGATGCATTTTCTAATGGCAAACATACAAAAATGTATTTGTAATAAAATGAAATTCAGCAAAACATTTGGAGCTCACTAGGATCTTCCTTTCATCTTCCAACCTCAATGTGATGACTCGCCGGGAGCATGTATGAAAATTGACGACATAGATAGCTCTTTGAAACTTCAAAGATATCTAAGAAAAGCGGTAACTAACAACTCTAAAAATCTCTAGAGGTATATCTAATCATATCGATTTGGATAATTTCTTTCTTCTTACCTGATTACTTCCGCTAACACCTAGTGTCGTTTCTAATAACAAGATAGTGTATTTATTCTGACTGATGTTTCAGTTAAATGATATTTTCTTTAAATGTTGATGGTATAAATAGCTACCTCTTTTGCCAGTTGTCAATTGTGGCGGCCATGAAAGCAAAATGAATGTTGACATTGTTTTAAAAATTATTCTAGTTTTTTCTGTATCGATTTTAAACGTCAAACAATAAGTACTTTGCAGTTGTACAAGAATCTGGACATGTCATGTTCAGACAGAAGACTGTTCACTTCATGTACTTCTTGAGCAGTCTGCATGATGTTGTTCAATAAACGTCCAGACAAGTCAATAAGGGAAGGAAGATGTTGGTCTCAAGACACGAATCAATTACGTTTTATTTTACACTGAGAAACAAATTCGGAAATGACCTTCTTCATGTACACTTACCCGCAAAAGAAATATAAACTACAAGATAATTCAACCCACGAGTGATAAACACGACTGAAGAAGAGAAACGTCATGTCTGCAGAAGCGATGCCAACTAAACTAAATTTTAATTGCAAAACATTATCTGTTCGTATTTCTCAGAAACACACGTTTTAAAAATAAATCGGAGCGTCAAAGAGGATTTGTTCGGCTTGTTTTATGACGTCCTACAGCAGAGATGCATCAATAGATCTAAGTCAAAGAAGGTTATTAATCTTTTCCTAATTAAATTTCGACAGTCTGGTCAAATTTGTTTTTTGAAAAATTGATTTCAACATCGCAAGTGCACTTGGACAGACATGAAACTAAAAATATTATACTTTGGTGGATGGCATTGCGGGTACCTCTTTTCAAATCATGTCCCTATAAATAGCATTAAATAGATTTTCCCAAGCAGCAGTATATCGTTTTGACACTGTTGAACCTGAGGAACGAACACATCGTTAATATTCACGTATGATTCTATGTCCAACCTCCAACTTCACCGAATGCCATTCGACCCCAATACAAAATGTCACCGAAATAATTGCGTTAGCATCTGCAACTGTTACTCATGTTGAGGCCCTAATGTAATATTTTACATTATATATATACATTTTATATATTACATTTTTTATAAGCCATATTTTCAATAAGTCCCATAAGGAAAGAGGATATTTGGAATTGTAAATAAAAACTATTGTCAATATATAATGATATCTAATTTATCTATATTTATCTAATATAATATTATCTAAAGAAGTTAAAAACCGACCCACGAAACTCAGTATGTCGACCATTTTAATTTCAATATCAGTGACGATCAATTTGAATTACAGAAAATGTTAAGCGAGAACTAAATGTGAACTTACTGAAAAAAGGAGTATACTTTGGGCCTTCAAATCGATATCCTCGTAAGTTAGGACCAGGTTATGGTCAAATTAATTTGGATTGTGACATGAAAGAAATACCAGACATTGCTTTAGGATAGGACATGTGTAGAAAAGATCAAAGCAGATCTCCCGTGATACTTAGATAGTGTTGTGTCGATATAAAGTGACAAGCGAATATGAATCTGAAATAGAATACAACTGAAAACACGTTGAACTCAGAGTGACAAAGATAAAACGGTCATTGTAATATATGAACAATAAGTGTTGAAGACGATGTTTCTCTTGGTTTTGTAAAGATAAAGCACTACTATAATAACATTAGTCTAAGTGCTCGTTCATGTCTTATAGGAATATTATAATTTATACAACTGGTCAGAGAGATCAAAAGGTTTCTGAAAAAGGTTTTGAGGGATCATTTTCATTGCATTGTTTTTTTCTTTCTTATGTGTTAATTGTTAAAATAATACTTCATGTCGTACAAATAGATGTACATCCTGGTTAATTTAAATAGCTGTCAAATTATCAATATTTGTGTCATGAAGTTGTTGTTAAATCATTCTGAAGCGTAGCATCCCTTGGTGCGAGCATGATTCATTAGTATTTCTCCTATATTATGGATATGGATATAATTTAAATCAGATGAACTTTGGTAAAGCACACATTTTTTATAAAGATGGTTCACTTGACTCAGAATCTCTTTTTCTATTGAACGTTTTCTTTGCTTCAAACTGAAATCTGACAGGCGCCTTTGTCATTTTAAAACTTTAATATTTTCTTATATCATGGATATGAATATAATTTAAATCAGATGAGGTTTGGTAAAAGATACATTTTTATAAAGAAATCTGACAGGCGCCTTTGTCATTTTAAAACTTTCTACATGAACGCGTAACAAAACCAAATTTTATGCAGATTTTACAGAAGTTAAGAATTTTTAACTGCCATGAATGGCATCACGATGGTAACCATTTTTTAAAGTCGATACATAGTAAGATAAATATTCATTCAAAACCAATGTCCAAACATGTTTAAACATGGGTTATTGTGGGGATATACAGAATGAATTTTATAAAATATTATATTTACAATACAATATTACAATTACAATCTACATAATTAAATGAGTTCAGTATCAAATCGACAAACAACAGACAATTGTATTCCAGCGAGCAAAACATTTCTTGGTTATACCATGTAATTAAAAGGTGTGATTTGATTTTTTCACAGCTTCAGGATTATGTGATCGTGGCTTCTTTTATCTTTTTTACATTGCCCTTTTGAATATGGATATTGATGACTTCGTTGAAGTAATAACTGAAACAGTTGACAGTTATGGATCATCAATTCACTATCAAAGAAGTACTCTCTTCTCAACTGTGTTATTCATAAAACAATGTTCTTCAAACAACCATCCATATTTGTCAAGCAGCGGATATAAAATTGTTGTATCAGGTTTTGGGTGATGCAGTGTAAAGTAATTAATAATTTTCTTAAGTATACACACAATATTTAATTCACGTTTGATCAAATACTGTGACTCTGGTGATCATCAATTTCTCCCTTCTGTAAATGGTTTAATGATAACAAAGCTTAATCAATAATCAGTTTCTACATGTTTTCAAATGGTAATCAAGCTTAATAAAGCATTAATTATAAGATAAATAGTTGCGTTTGTAAAATTTCCGGGATTCATTGCTATTCAACACCCGCAAATTTAGTTTAAAACCGACGTGATATTGTAACATGACCGTTAGTTATCAGGCGTTTTGAAACGAACTCTCTTTTTGCGTAACCATCTCTGAGTGGAAAGGACTTAGCGACTGTTCCATTTTTGTAAGAGGTGTGGTCAGGTCAAAACAAATGTAAATACTCGGCGTAATATGTACATTAGCACATTAATATGTACATTTACACATAAGCTCAAACAGTGTCACTTAACTATGTTCACTTCATAATATTCACGTATCCTTTAGATTGCGATAAACAATTATCTACGACATCAACACAGTAAAAGACCCAGGAACACAAATCTTAAACTTGCCCAAACCCATTGTGACAATGACGCTAGAATTGTGACGTCAAAACGGTTGATCACTATGACGTCATATCATGGCAACGGCATTCGGTTAACACAGCCGCGTGGAAGAAGGCGTCAAACTTGGACAAATCTTACTAGTTGAAAACATTTTAGTTACTTGAAACTAATTAATTTTGAGAATTATTTGTGTCCTATACTGCTAAACACAAGTTAGAAAATGACAATGCCACCTGTCAAATTTGAGTAAGTGGCACATATTCACAGCAAAAATGAGCTGGTTTCCAGAACACTGAAACTAACAGGATACCCAATTTAAACCAGTATTTCCAGTTGGTATTCAGATAGTTTTTAACAGTTTCCACGTGGTTTCCAGCAACACTGAAACTAAATTTTGCACCAGTATCCGGATGGTATCCAGTGCGAATAATTACCCACTCCTCCAAGTGGTATCCATCTGGTTTCCATGAATAACTTTCTTGTAGGTTTCAACTTAGTTTCCATGTGATAGTTTCCACTTGGTTTCCATATTTCTTAGTTTACACTTGGTTTCAACTTGGTTTCCATGTTCAGGTTTACTGTAGGTTTCAGTCTGGTTTCTATGTTAAGGTTTATTGTAGGTTTCAGTCTGGTTTCCATGTTACGGTTTACTGTAGGTTTCAGTCTGGTTTCCATGTTACGGTTTACTGCAGGTTTCAGTGTGGTTTAAGTATAATGGTTTACTGTAGGTTTCAGTCTGGTTTCAGTGTAATGGTTTATTGTAGGTTTCAGTGTGGTTTCAGTGTGATTTCAGTGTAATGGTTTACTGTAGGTTTCAGTCTGGTTTCCATGTTAAGGGTTACTGTAGGTTTCAGAGTAATGGTTAACTGTAGGTTTCAACCTGGTGTCCATGGTTCACAAGCATGTTATGATTTAAATGAATACATGTACAGTGTTAACACCTACAGCATCAACTGCTATCTTCATCAAGAACAGTAATGCTTCGGAGAAAAAAATTCTAGTAATGACAAAAATAATTGTATTTTGTTATAAAGTTTATTACATAAAATGCCAATAGCAAAGTCAATCTTGGAATGTTATTTTAACTAATTGCAAAAAAGGAAAGATATTTTGCCTGTTGTTCTAGTAATACAAAACAAGTGTGTTGTATTATGAAGTTTATTACGTAAGTGTCAATTGCAGAGCAAATACTTGACTAATGCTGAAAAAGGAGAAGACATCTGACAATCAAATCTAAGGAATGTATTCAAATGATATCAAGTACACAATGCCATATAGTGATCCTATTTATGAAGATCCTTGATATACATTTACAAATTGCATTTTTAAAAATTACTTAATAAATCATCCAGCAAAATGCCATAACTGGATGACGAGGTAAAATAACAGGGCATTGCTGCTGATTAAAAAAGAGGATCACTGATAATTCTGTCGATTTATACTGTGCTGCCGGCCAATCACTATTCAATATATGTTAGGAACAGGTGGTTTTATTTTTCTCGGGTAAACAGCCCGGGGTTAATTACATCACTAATCCTCCGGGTTGATTTCACACTCTTCAGCTTAATACTTTCTGTGTCCTCAATGGGAATGATCTTTCGACCAAATGGTATGCTCATCTTCAAGCGGAGAAGTCTTCGACCGACCACATGCTTCCTTCGTGCTCTTCTAGGCTGTAAAAGTAAAACAAACATAAAAATGATATTAATGACCAACATAAATCGAAATTGGTACAACCTCAGTTTTACTTATTTGGGGTGTTTTAGTAAGATACGCAATCATACATTCTGATTTGCCAGATATTATTTTTTTGTATACTGCAATTATTACGTTAGTTCTTAGGTTAAGTTTTGAAACACATGTACCTGGTATAGGCTAAGGTGAGAGGTCATCTATCGCCTTCTTCAAGTTTCCCATGTGCAGGAATGCTGAAATGTTATAAAAGTATCAAATTAATAAAAGAAACATGAATATTCAAAGGGGTATTTCATATTCTAACTAAATATAAAGGTCATAATATGATATTCAAAAATATACATCAGTACAACAACTCTTACTTGGTCGTTTTTTAGAATGTTTTTTTTTATGTATTCGTATGTTATAATGAATCAAGAAAGTAGAGACTGTTTGTCTTGATACAATAAACATTGACATCGTTTCATTAGAAATTTTTAAAATTCCATTATGCTTTCATAACAAACATCACAACAAAATCTGTCTGATATATCATGCGGCAGAGTAAATATAAAGAAATGTTCTACATAATGATATTTGTATAATTTAGTAAAATGGTACATATTCTCATATATAATGTATTTGAAGTTTGAAGTCAAACCTTTAGAAAAAAGTCCAATTGTCCAAAATCAATAAGGTTGTCTATATAGAGTTATGACTTATGTGTATTACTTTTGATTTTTCCTCGCATGGTTAACGTTTTAAAATTACTTTAGGTCTTGTTCAGTTTTGCAAGTTTTTATTTATTTGACTGCTTTCAGAAACACAATTACTTTATTTTCAATGTTACAATATTTCGAAGATATTTGATCAACTTTATTTAATTAGTTATTTCAATCATTAGCATATTGGACACACACTAAAAAAACATGAACTGTAAGTATTACATGAAATGCGCATTGTACCTGCATGGTTGTAGTAATCTCATGTTGTTGTGCCCTCCATGAATGACAACAGCTGTTGTCACTGAAGTTCACGTACACCCGGCAGACAAGATTCTGTTTCTTCAATCAGTCACGGGTTATACTGGCAATTTAATCGCGCCAAAATGTGGATGATGAACAAAGCTCTTTGTCTGAGAGAGCACATGGTCTGGCTATTATATAACACCATATGGTGGACAACGAGCGTCCGGCGATAAGGCGCATACATTTGACCTACATCTAATTAATAAATTAAGGCTGTAAATGATATTATTGTTTAGATGTTAAATAGTAAGTCCAACATTACACACGCAATACAATGAATAATACAATAAAAAACATATCATGGTTAATATAAGTTATGGCATTGTAGAAATGAAAAGGAATACGGTACATTTCATATCATATCAATCAAGGGTTTCATTTATTTAGTTGTTTATATAAATATACCATTTGCAAGACTTTATTTTTCTCAAAAGTGTAGTTAACCATTCTTTGTTAAAGCTTCATCTGAAAATTGATTTGAACATGTTATCATAATAATTAATATTGAATTACTTTGCTTTGAATACATGTGCAATTTGAAATAATGGATAACTAATTTGGTTTCTATGGGTCTTTTGATTTGAACAAATTGATAACAAATGGATAGGCGGGTTCTCAATTATTTCATTATCTGTTTCCATTACACTACATTACACTTCATAACACTTGATAGTTTCATGTTGGTTTCCAATTAATGGAATCAGTAATGGAAAAAATAACAGGAATGGAAACCAACATGAAACTTCAGATTATGGTTTCATGTTGATTTCCATTTCATGGAAACATTGATTGCAATTTCCAGGAATGGAAACCAACATGAAACACATAATCAATGTTTCCAGTTGGTTTCCATCACGGAAATACTTAATGTTATAGAATCCAAAATGGATTCTAGTTGGAAACCAGGTTACCTAGTTTCAGCAAATGGATACCAAGTGGATACTCCTATTACCCAGTTTCCAGTTGGTTTCAAGATTGCAGGATACTCAGTCATTTTTGCTGTGATTAAGAGAAAAATAAAAATTAAATTTTGAGTCGGGCCGAATCTTGTGAACATGATGTATATGTTCGCGGTGATTCGCCCAAAGTAATGTGCGGGTATTCATTGTCATTCAACATAGGCAAATCAACCAATCAGAATCAAGGATACACGGAAATCATGTTACAATAAAGTATATTATCCTTCAAAAAAGCGTATGCATTTGAAAGTTATATTTGTGAAAACATTTCATGTTCCCATATGAGTCAAAATCCTGGAAAGTGCAATTTTTCGGTCCGGTCATAAATTTTTAATCAAAACTAAGTTTTTATTTCTGTTTTTCAATTGAGCGTGTGAAACAATAACATCTGAGCAAATCACATGTATAATTTTGTTTGTTCACTGAAAAAATTAACTTTGAAGCAATTTTTTAGTAGTAAAAATAGCAAAATTTGATTGTCCCAAGATAAGATTGTCAACTTTGAAAATTAGTTTCTGTCAAATGGTTTTTGTATTACAAACATTATAATTTTTTGCATTGATGCAGGAACTACAGAGGCTAAGATTGTACTGTTTTATGTCTTTATATGCCTTGCTTATAATTTTCTGCGCAATAAAGAACGCTGTCCCAGAAGTATATATCAATACTGCTACCGTGACCAAACATTGTAAAAAAATATAAACTCTACTCAAGTCATTCACAAAGATCAGTTCCTGCCTTGGTCCCTTCACTTACTGTCTTCAACATGGAAGCATGATGGATTTCAACTCTCATCAGTGTGTATCATAATCAACCTCCAAGTAAGTGAAGTTATGAGTCTATGAATTATGTGTGTCAAAACTGTCACCAAGATTTCCAAGAGAAAGAATAGTAATGTTCATTCACCTTAAACTGGTTAAAGGAGTCATTTAGAGTTACTTGTAATGACATGATCTTTTTGTCTTTGGGGACCATTAATTGTATTTAATTTCAATATACATCTAAGAACGTCAATACTGCTACAGTCAATACTGCAACCATCTCAAAAGTGGCAGTTTTGACACATGGGGTGGCGGTATTGAGTTTTCGTTGGTTTTGATAGTAAGTTTTAACAACAATGATATTTTTGGATCTTAATGTGATGTTTTAGTGTACCATTATTTAAAACAATAATAACACACGTGTTTGCTTTTGGGTGTGTACACTTATTTACAAACTATATTGAAATTCATCCTGACCGGTAGCAGTAGTGACAAAACTGGTGGTGGTTATTGACAAAAATAACTATTTGTGTGAAAATATTCTTCTGTGCTTATCCTAAGTAGGCACTGAGTAAATGTTTTTGTCATTTTTGTTATTATAATTATTACTTACTGTCTTACAAACGAAAAGTCTAAATGATTATCTTTTAAGAAAGTTGTTTACAAATATTGGTAGCAGTTAGGACAAATGTGGTGACGGTAGTGACATATTTTCCAGTATGGAGCAATCTTAAGATGTTCATGCAATTCATTATGGTTTTCTTGAGGCGAAACAAATTTTCATTTAAGAAGTTGAAGAATAAACATGATTTAAAAGTTCAAGGTTCAGTTATAGAAGATCCCTGGTATACATTTGAGAATAGTGGCAGTTTTGACATAGCAAGTGGCAGTATTGACAAATCAATCAAATATTTAAAATTATTGATTGATAATGGTTTGAATAAAGCATAAATTGTAAATTTGGATGAAAATATTTGCCTTAATCTGCTTGATTCCAGTATCATTCATGTTCAAATTTTATAAAACACTCTTGACAATTGCAGTAGCAGTTTTGACAGCTTTTGTCACAGTACTGAAGAACTTGTTCAAAATGATACAATTAATTATGTTACATGTGAAAGAATGTATTATGAATAAAATAATTCAGTAACTTGAAATATTATTTCATAGTGACAATTAGAGAAGTTTCATTTTTCATGTCTTGATTTAATTTGAAGTCGTAATGTTAAGGGAAACCTCTTTATGTAATAGTTTCCTATGTAACAGCATTTGTTATATTTTTATTTTAGATAAACATCATTGAAAATGGCACTTGGTGCATCAGAGAAATCCCGTCATTTTCTGGGACCATTTTGTCACCAAGGCTCAATGTGTAAGACTGCCAAGTCACCAAGGCTACCAACATAGTCCATAGACCATCAGTCACCAAGGCTACCAATGTAGTTTGGGAACCATCAGTCACCAAGGCTACCAATATAGTCCATGGACAATCAGTCACCAAGGCTACCAATGTAGTTCGGGAACCATCAGTCACCAAGGCTACCAATATAGTCCAGGAACAATCAGTCACCAAGGCTACCAATATAGTCCAGGAACAATCAGTTACCAAGGCTACCAATATAGTCCAGGAACAATCAGTCACCAAGGCTACCAATATAGTCCAGGAACAATCAGTCACCAAAGCTAAAGGCTTCAATAAACACATATGAAAGATCGATGTTGGTACAGTTATGCTGATGTGTTCGCAAACAAAAATTCCTGAACCAACAGGCATCATGTGTTTTCAACAAGGAGTGGACACAAACATATGGAAAACTATTTTCGTAAACCTTGACATGTGTTAGTTTATCTGTTTTACTGTTAAATGATCAACAGACTTTTGATGTAACAGAATTGTTTATATTGACAGAGATTTAATGTAAGAAATGAAAAAATATACTCTATACTATTGAAATGATTTTCAGTTTGTCCATACTGCTTCCATACTTGTCCATAACTGCTACCATCGCAAGTATAAACACAAAATACAAATATTTATGAAATACTGATAAAAACTATATCAAACTGACTTTCAAGACACTGGATATCACATTATTTTCACGAAAACTGTTCATTAATCATAAAATATTTATCTAGAAAAGAATGTGTACACATGGCAGTCAAAACTGTCACCAGTCAGGTCAATACTGTCATCACAGATGTCAATACTGTTACCATCACTGTTTACTTCATTTTGTATTAAGCTGGGAACGAACAGAATATTGTTGTAAAATAATAAACAGGGATGTTTTATGTTAGTTATGATCATTCTAACTGTGTTTATGTAAAATATTTGATAATTCATCATGATTCTCATTTAGTTGCGTTTGAATGTCAATACTGTCACAAATTGAGTCAATACTGTTACCAGCACTGTCACTAACTGCTACTTACTAAAAAATGGTAATATAAGAAATATAAAACTTTTTTAAGATTGTATTATTTTGATAATGATTTGATAAGTTTCTAAATAGGGATATGTCAAAGTGCTGGTATACAGTTTGTTTGGGAGAGTTAAATATGAAGATGTTTTCATTTCAAAATTCAATTAATTATTATTTTCAAATCAAAATGGGTCATGAATAAACTATTTGTTAAAACATGTTACTTTATAGACTTTAAACATATACCACATCATCATTAACACATGTCAAATAGTCAAAAATTATTTTTGTGTATGTACATTTTTACTATTTCAAACATTTTTTTCTGGTAGCAGTATTGACCTTTTTAATTGTTTGCATCAAAGTATGGCTAATTACTTAAATAATAGTTACAGTTAAGATTGCATATTTCTTGTTCAGATTATTCAATGTTATTTCAATACTTATAAGTAAAAGATGATGAGTTTTATACACTTTTGTTTTTTGTTTTTCTAAGACCATAAAATTGCACTCTCCAGGATTTTGACTCATATAAGTATGCAATTGAAAATGTTCCTTTTTTTTATACGTTCGTGTCTTTATTTTAGTTGAAAGAATAACTAACTTCGATCTCCTCAAACATGTTTCAACTTTATTGTAGGTTACATTACAGTGATTATGACGTCACGATTTAGTGACGTTGCAGAATCGTGACGTCATAATCACTGTAATGTAAACCTCCCTGAGGATAAAGTTGAAACATGTAGGAGGAAATCGACGTTAGTTATCCTTTAACTACCATTTGAACATATATATACATATATATATTGTAAAAATGAAGAAGGTCTCACGTGAAGTAAATGTAGATAAAGATAGAATACTTCAGACAATACTTGCTGTAGATATCATTTTAATGATGATTGGATGCGTCGCATTTTGACTTGTTAACAAGTCTTTTTAACAGTGTTTTGCAGTTTCAACATGGCGACTATATAGGTAGCTTAAACAATGTACAATAGACTTTGATTGATTGGTAAGTGACAAGTGTTTAGCTTGATTAGCACACAATAAACTATTTACGAGGGATTAAAATTTGAGTCATTGCAGGTATCACATCCTGTCCATAAATTGATCATTTGTTTCAATTGCATAATTGACATTTCTAGCATACATGTAATTTCGGAGGAGTATAAGATTTTGTGCTTCTTGAAAAATGTCTTTTTATAAAATCAAATTTACTCAAAAGACCTTTTTTCATGGTGTTTTTAGTAGAGCCTAAAGATATGTGCAAACTAAAGAATATATAGATACACGTGAAATCATCGACGAGAGTGTGTCCATTTATTCATTGTATCTTTACATTATTATAGTGTCATAAGTATGTAACAAGGAAATAATATAGATAATAGAATTCTGTCAGGTACGCAGTGATTTGAAATTGACGATGGATGAAACCTAAATGGATGATGAATTAGCCAACATCTTGGCAAGATTGTATATGCTTAAGACTAACAGTACGATACATATCTTTGGAACGGCCTGTACTGTGTTGAAGATTTAGTTTAGTTTATACATCGCCTTCTGAACTCTGAACAATATTATTTTAACCTTCATGAAAAATACACATTAACCATTAGAATTTTGTCTATTCTAAAATTACATTGTTAAATGTACACAAACTAGGTAGGTAATGAATAGTATATATCATTGTATAGACTTTTTTCGAATTATCATTGTACTAATGTACTGATGTTCTTCATACCTAGTATCTGTAATGTCATCATAAGTGAATATTTCTGAATCGAACGTTTGCTTTGTATATGTAGTGGTACAATCAGAATATTCTTCGGTCGTTTGTTTGCACTACGTGACTTCTCACAACAAATATTTGAGTTTTACAGAGAATGAGATTCTTCCAGACCATAATCTCCTTACAAATCTCTATCTGTCATTTACATAATTGTTGTAGTTGTAAATCTCTCTCTTTTATTAAGTAAGTAAGTGTTCTCTCGCGTCTTAGGGGAAGCTTACCAATTTATGTATTGATTTGCCATACTGAATATAAACCTGGATATAGAGGGAAGATCTTAAATGATTTTCTTCAAGTCTAATGGAGTAAAGAATTTTTTCTATATTCTTTGGACATTATATAAATAAAAGTATATGTTCTCTTATCAAGTGTCACATAAATGTATTTGTGGTATACATTCATTGAATCTCTTTTGACAGCGGAGTTGGTTGATTCTTGACATAATCCTTCAAACATGATTGACTTTCTCTTACACATTATAAATTAATGCGATATCAATTTGTAAAAAAGAAACATCCTGAAAAATCTAAATTACTTGGCATTGATTAGGCTTTTCTTCGGAGATCTGCATCTTTCTTCACTTAAACATATTTCATTGAAGGATGTTCTAGAAAAACACGAAAATGATTACCTGCGCAAGATTAACATTATACAATTATAATCTCACGTTTCTCCCAAACTAAAGAATTGTAATTAAATACTACATTATATATTTTATACTTTTTGGTTTGTTTATGAATATTTTATTATAGTTTTCATGGGAACCCGACATACATATATGTGAAATTATGTATCCATGTCAATCTTATTTCAATACAATCAGTCCAGATTTAACGTGAAATTACTTTTACAGGTCTGAATAGCCATCAGCACCATCTAACAGACTTAGATCATTTGATTAGATGACGGTGTTTAGAAAGTGCCCCGAATATGCTAATTTCTGGAAAGGAAAAGAAAGAAAGAAAGATGAAAAGTGTTTCGAACCGCGAGAGTACATACTCACTTCGCTTCACGTTAAATCAATATGAATTCATTACAAACATGTATTTCTAAACAATTATTTTTTATTTCTGCAGTAGATACACACTCACCTGATCTAACAAGGTTGTTGAATTTATGAGTTATACAAATATACGAAAATGATCAAATAAATAAACTTAAATAAATTTGTAAAGATTCACAAAAAGCATATCCATCGTTATCTAAAACAAATAATTCAACTGCATACTAAAAAATGTATAATTGTTGATAAATTTAACATAGCATCAATCGGAATCTTAATCGACATATTCGGCTCTCAATTTCTACCATAATATTCATGAAATCTTTGGCAGGTCTTGTATAGTGAACATACAACAACATTGAATCACTGTCGTATATGCCCTTGATGTAAGTTTATGTTTGAAAGATTAAAACAACAAACACAAATCATATTTAACGGCAGTATTCCACCAAGGCATTTTAACTCTTATGAACACACTGGCCTAATTAGTATGTCCAATAAAGTTATATGCAACATACACGTGCTCGTTTTATCTCAGCAGTTGATATGTCTAGAGTTCAACTTTCATTTCCATGTCTCCGACTATGTGTTCAATGACATTTTCCAGCAACAACTTCTTTCCCAATGGCCCTATTTGGTGTTATGCTGAATCCAAATTGAAGACTGTAAACTGAATACACGTGTTACCCTGTATCAACAGAACCAGGTCATCTAACAAAACAATTTATTTTCCATGTTCCACTTGGATTGACCTGAAAAGTCAGCACAGCCCTCTGGACTTAACATCTCCGGTTGTAGATTTTAAATCAACTAATATTATCGCAGGCTTTATTCCCATATTCGCCTAAAATATGTTTCATCAAGAAAATATGAATGGTTTTACCGTGAGTGTTTACTGGGGTTATCACCGAGTGTTTTCCCTTTGGCGATGTCTGGTCTTGCTCTTCATTCCAGAATCAATAATCACCAAGGATTGTGTCTTCATCTTGAGTATATATATGTGACATTTTCCGTGAAGTCAGATACTTCCTAGAAATCGTGAAATATAAATTGGTTTGGAATATAGAAGTTATGACCGTTCACATTCCACCTGATGAAGGAGTGAGTATGTACCCCGAAAAGTCGTGTATTCCACATTACAGAAGTTGTTTTCCAGAAAATATTCCTGTTTTTATGTATGCCACTTGTTATTGGCCTTCAAAGACCTACTTAAGTATGATTGAAAATGTTACTTGTATATTATGTAGTTTGTTATACTGACATTTCTTATCAGATACCATAAAGTAGTGTAGAAGGTCGGAATGATCTACTTTGTTTAACTACTAAACTGTATTAAACTGCTTCTGAATGGTTGCTTAAGCATCAGTATTTAATTTAAATGATACAGCTGTCTTTTAAAACAGGTGAATTCTTTTACAGAAGATTAGTGATCACCCCCATCATTATTGATGTTTCAGCTTAAAGTCTTGATTATAAACCAACTATTTTTATCATACTTAATTGTATATTGTAACTTTGTGTGATATGATATTCTGAACTCTCTAAGTACTGCAGAGCACTTCCATGATCATCATACCACAGTACGACATCAACATTTCTTTAACTCCTCGCCTTATTTGAATAATCTCTAAAGAATGGGAGAAGCCATATGCGACGATTGTCAATAAAGTGTTATTAAAGTTGAGAAAGTTATAAACGTTTTAATCATTTGGAATCAATCAGAGCTTGTATTGGTACAAACCAATTACGTTGAACATGTCTCTGAAGAAGGCTTTAATTTCAATCATTTTAAATTGCTTTCAAGTTGTCCGTACAATGCAGTAACTGTTGCTTTTATCTGAGTGAGAGAGTGAGTTAAATGCCACCACAAGTACTGTATTCGTATATTTGTAAAACATCCTATGGCCTAGTGGATTATATTTAATTATTATGATTCTGTTCTGAGGCCTATTGGTATTTATTATTCTCTTGTAATCTCTTTTGGGGAAACGGCCTTATGTGCAGGGCCAAACATACTGTATTTCTCCTACATTTTGTTTCTTGCAAGAGAGTATAATACGAGCTAGCTAAATGTTACAAATGTTAGTTAGTTTATTCAATAGCTATAGTAACTACATGCGATATAAAAGGTTTCAGTGATAAAAAAGGAGTAAACACAATTGTATATATAAATGGCATAACTTACTTACGAGTGATGAAATGCCAATTCAAAAGTTGATTGTTTTATTTATAGACGTTAAGTGCAACCAGAACCATATGACAATCATGAAGCATGTTTAGCATCAAAGAATGAAAATCGATTTTAATGTAAATTTTCAAAACTTCAGTGCCATTGAACATGCATTCACGTCATGCCATACAGAAGAAAAGGAACATATTTACATCATTCACAGTGGCGATTTAAATGAAGATCAACTTAAGTCATGTGTTATTCACTTACTATAGGCATCATTGACGGTACGAATATATTATTTCTCACAATTATATTATATATATACTGAGTCAACATAAATACTTCACAATCACGTATTTTGAATGAGGACACAGAAATAAGGTATTGAGGTTAATATGTATTTGTTACGGTGGCGAGAATAACTTTGAGTAATCAGGAAAAACGGTTTATGGTTCATGGTCCACCAGGTCGTGGGTGATCAGCACTGGTGGCAGTTTGTTCTAGTCAAGTTTGTAAGTCGGAAACAGCGTGACGACTGCATCCAATTGTCTTGCAATGGCAGTTATTGACGTTCCTGCCTCCAGCATGCCAATGGCATGGTCACGGTGCACATTAATGAGGTGCACAAAACTGGCTGTTCAGAGTTGTGTGGTAAAATGTTTTTCACTTTACACAGTTATGGGGAAATTGTGCTATCTAATGCACGTAAAAAGACACGATTTTACGGGAAAACACGTTTTAACAGTATTATGGGATGTCTGATGTTCGGTGACATAATATTTCATTTGCAAAGATAATTGGCCCTTTTGAAATGTATCTGATGTGGAAGACTCTGTTCTCTCATGTATGAAAGCTCACTGGTATGTTGTATACATCTTGTCATCATATATGTATTAATGGATGTGCTAAATCGGATAAGTCATGGATAAGCCTTTGTGTAACAAATAATATTTGGGCTTCCAATTATTATACACTGAGATAATGAGATTAAGATAAAGTTTCTTTAAATAACGAACACTGTTGACAATATTAACACATCACATCACTGGTTTGTTTGCTTTCCGAATCTATATGTATCTTAAACCACTGATATGATGCTAAACCCTACCACTTCTGTCAAGATAAATCGCAGATGTTCAAACATTTGCATTGCGATCCTTATTGAAGTATTTTTGATGTTGAATCAAAGCGAGAACGATGTGGAACATCAACTTCCTTCTCTAATATTAAGTAAACACTAACGTGGATAGTGCAATGAGGAGGTTGTTATTACTAATTATTTACTCGTAGCTCACACATGCAAAATTAGATTCTGATTGAAATGGATAGCTTTGAAATATCGATCAGGGTTTGTTTTACAACAAATACAGGTTTGCAAACCTCAAAGTACATATTTCAACTAAAGGATTTGGTTTTCATCTGTTACATTCACTTCGAGACCATGTTTTTAAACTGCAGTTGTTAAAATAAAAATGCTCATTCATTATTTATGTTTGTGATAGAATTCTGATACCGATGTTTGATAACAATTTCGAAACTACTCATCCCCTTTAGAATAATATTTAAGCTTTTGTTTTTCTTTTTTTTAATGATTTGATAAAAGGGTTAGTAGCAACATCTAACATTCGTTTTTATGCAAAATATATTACAGTTTTTTCTTAAGAGGAAAATAGGAAATATACATTGTTAAATTATCGACTCAAGAATGAACTTTTACTCGGGAAAGGGAAATGAGAACAAGATTATTGCTTTAGTTCAACATCTATTTTGTGAAATTGATATAAAAGATAATTGTTCTGTAAAGATTTAAATTGCCACAATGAACCCGCGTTTAACAAGCAGTGACTTCGTATGTAATTTCATCACAGGATTCAGGTCAACATTGATGCTGATTAAATGTCATTGTTGGAAAAGGAAAGAAGAAACCCATTAAAAACTCAATGTAACTCATTAGCGAAGGTGAAAGAAATTGCAAGTGATCCCTGTCTCTTAACACATAGACCTTTGCAGCATTTCCTTCACTATCCTGTGTTATCATAACTGAGGGATTCACCTAAGGTTACATATTTGGCTGTGAAAAACAGAATGTGGCAAGGTCTTAATTAGACTGACGTAAGTTTTTACTCTCCTTGGACATGAGTATGTTCCTTTCTGGTGATTTGTTTTTCTATCATTTACTTATTTATCATTAGCTCTCTGATGTTGCTCATTCCTTTGATCTTGCTCATCCCTCGAAAGATCACATATATTCACTGAAAGGGTGATTATGCTTTTAGTAAAGTGCATCTTGTATTGGTTGAAAGCCAACTCGACTAAATTTGTAATTTTGAAACATATCTCTCATATTTCTGAAAAACATGCATTTCAAATTTTCAAATTTCCTCTCAATGTTAAGATGCAGCTCTAGTTATCTCTAAGGATCATAACTGGATATAAGATCGTAGTTCCTCATTAGACCAACATCTAACGGTTTTAATATATTCACTTACTTTCTGTGTTGAACTTGCATTTATGATTTGATTTAAATAATGAATAAAAATAAGCAAAAATACTTTCGACCTATTTTATTCATATTTCAGGCACCAAGAAAGACAATGTCCTATTGTTATCCAGCAGGATTCAGGTTACTGTCTCTGAGAAAAAGGTAAACTTAAACAAATTAAAGATCCAGCGATGTAATTAGTCTCATCAGATAGGATGTATTTTGCATATATCATCGTTTGAAAATAACAGGATAATATCCACAAACACTCAAAGAGTAATTCTTGTAAAATACGTGATTGAAACAAATGTTTTAGTATCAGCCCTTTGAGACGAGCATTTGAGATAATAATCTAAAAGATGAAACCCTATTAAGACACAGCATACGCATATCAACGTATTAATACTTTAATGCAAAAACAATGAACAATGTTTTGACTTGATACTTAATTCTCGATAGTTGTAATGTGAGAATTGTGATTATGCATAGGTGTCTTCCTTAGTAAATCAACTGGGTTGTTATCTTTACAAATAAACTAATTTTGAAACGAGATGAATATGAGATTAGATCAGTTAAAAATTGATAAATGTTCCTTATTCACTTCGATATCTTGTTATACATTATTACAAATACATTAAGTCAAGGATACACTATTACTTATCCAATGAATATCGATGATACTGTAAAGAAACATCAAATGAAAAAACTGACTAGAATTAAAGAAATAGAATTAAGAGTATAGTGTTAGAGTAAAATGTAAAATCAGATGTTTCTCTAAAGTCCTTTAGTGCCAACTAATGTAGGGTGATGGGTTAGCTTGTTTGATTCAAATCTCCGAGATGCCATGCTCTGATGCCCGAGTTCTGATGTGTTAATCTTCTGATAGTAAGGACGACATGACCTGGGAGCTTCCTGGTACACGGTAATCAAAAGACATACCGAGCTGGACATTGATAGAAATATTATATTCGAATGTAATCTTTCATAGCTAATAGTAGAATAAGTGGAGATATGCCTAGTCTTTCAGAACCGGTATTACATACAGAGTGTTATTGTCAGTATCATATACAGCAGCAAAACATTTCTCATTTTATAGAAAGAATGGTTGATTTCGAAACTGTGAACTGTGTTTGTCAATTACAGAAAAATTGTGATTTTTGGATTATCTCTTTTCCCCCCTTAAGTTTTACATAACGTTTCGAGGCCTGATTTGGCACAAAGGATTTGCAATAAATGGGTTGCCAATGTTATTTTTCACTTCTCATATTCGGACTCCTATGTTGGTATTTTAAGATTACATGTACATATACATAGACATATCTCATATTTATTTATGTCCAAAGACACTTATAGTTTAACATATTTGGTTGGCATTCTAGAAGTTGATATGTTTAAGAATGAATAATTATTTTATGGATAAAAAAAACCTTTTTATTCTTTGTAGGAGAGCAAGTGATCACATGCTTGACAATGACATTAGTATCTATTTCGCTTTCACATAATAAAGAAGTTGTATATCCACACAATAGTCCTTAATATCTCACTAATAGTTTACATTCTTCTCATAGTTCTTTTCTTGTTAGATAATTCACATTTATCTTTCTTATATGTTTATCACACTCACTGTCCATTTTGCAAATTTCTTCAAAAGGCAGTCATCATTTGGACTAATACCTAAAATACTCGACTGGAAAAACATATTTCTGAACGGACCAAGATTAACAATGTGCATACAGGGTAGATCACTAGGAGATCATCTAAAATTACATTTAACAAACTTACTGTTTGTATTGCAATTAAAGCCTCATGTGTTCTGATGTGAACACAATTCATTGGTACATACTTTGGCTCAAGCCAAAATGTCCACATTCAATTATTTCCACTTTACACCAGTGTCGGTTTTGAGTTATAGAAGATGTAAAGTCTCTCTTTTGACATACATCATTCATCATATAGTGCTTTGTAATTGCGTTTTCCCAGAGGAGATTTGCAGTCTGCTATTACACCAGGACTATCGAGTTCACGTTTAGGTTTTATATAGTATCTTTGTAAATGTCATGTTCTAAATGTGGGATCGAGAAGCTATAGAAGTGACAATTACGGAGCGTCTGTTCATAATCAAAAGCATAAAGACGAAATCGAAACTACTGAAATGCAACCTTGTATCGCTCTGACAACAATTATGTTTCTGTCAAGACTGGTTTCTGTAAAATTGTTCCTACTAGTCTTGTCTCTCGAATAGCCCTAATTAGATACACAACTTTGCGTTTAACGCTAATATTACATTACATCTATAACCTACATGTATATAAAATAAAGTACCTTCTATAAAAGCCATAATTGATGAAAATCTGACATAAATGTGTTGATATTGTTTCTAATTATTTTCCGCTGTCACAATGAATACAAAAGGTAAGATGTTATTATGTGAAAGGCACATAATGTTAAATTTTAGTGAACCTTTATACAGAGTATAATGCTATGTTTGAAATTAATATAATAATAATTAATATATTTGAGAGAACTTCAAAAGAACATTAAAATTAAATTGAGGCTTATTTGTGTTAGAAACTCCAATTCTCATCAAGGATTGGAGTTGTTACAGTCAGATACATTGCGCAGTATACAGTATCAATGAATGGGTGTCCCAATTTCAGTGCATCAAATAAGGCTTGGTAAGTGTGCCATCGTATTGCAAATATATTTCAAAATGTTGTTTGGTGGATCAAAGGAATACTTGTTCAGACGTTTGACAGCTTTAAATAATGGTTTGATTTACACATCATTTATACTTGCGAAATAGTAGCTGTATACAAGAACAGGAAATCTAAATGGAAACAAAGTATGTGTTACCAAAACTGTAAGTAAAATAAACTAAACAGCATAATCCACAAAATGATTGTATTCATTATTTAATCAAATGCAAAAAAACTTTGGTTCAAGTAAGATTAGCCAATAACAAGACACTCCACTGTAATTACCATATGATTGTGATGAGCATGCAATGCCATCTGATTTTCTTCCTGGTATTTGTTTAACACAGGGGTCTATCCTAATTAACAGGAAATAACATTTTCATCTCTTAATAATATAGTTACCGGTAAATGAGCAGAAGAGAGCAGCTCCTGCAGAAATGATTATGTTGCCAACATTTATGAAATTATTCATTAATCACAAAAATAACGATTCAAAACAAATTGATAGGAAACAGAAAACCTTGAAATATGATGTTAATTAGTCATTATTTTTTAATGTGGACTACATTTCGTTAATATTACTTTGGTTTATTTTCCATGAGTTAATTATTTCAGACTCAATGAAACTATGCGTTAATTTGCAAAAAGTGCAAAAGAGTCATAAACACTATGTAAACATTAACCAAACTCTTCCTTTCATATCTTACCCATTTATAGACACATTTGATGAGCTTTCCAACACATATCACTTGTCAATAGACACTGTAATTATAATAATTAAAAAGGACCATTGAGTGAGTTGATTAATAATCATTCGATTTATATCAGTTTGGTTGTTTATATTAACAGGCAAAAGTAGTGTAATTATATGAATTTAAATATACCCTAGAGTTTTGTATACACATATCATTTCGCGTATATATATATCATATCATATACATGCTTATTAATATGAAGATTTTGCATGTATGAAAGAGCTTCTACCAAACACCCTGTATCAGCCCGGCGGGCAGATAACATGCATCAGCACATCGTCAAGGGCAAAAACCTGTATAAGCCCGTCATCAAGGTACACAGCATACGTTCAACGTACCTCCTCACAGTGCTATTATGTATCTCATAGATAAAGGTTTGACACAGGTAATAGCACTCTGGGGAGTTTGTCCTGGGGACGTGATTGACGTTTAACATGGCGCACATCGCTGAAAAACGCCGCAGTTATTTGCAGACCGTAGATTTGTGAGCTTGACATCATCATTCAATCGGCAATTGCCGTAGAAAATGAGGTAAACTTTGAAACAAACGAAATGGGTAAAGAGCAAATGTGAAACCTAAACACCGTAAGGTAAGAACACGTGTGACATGAGAAAATTTTCTGAGTTAGTTACGGTGTGTTGTAATGATAATCAACAAACTCCCCACAGTGCTGTTACGTCTCTTCTGCGTCAAGCCTTCATGAGCACTGAGGACGAGGTTGGATAATTAATAAATTCAGGAATTAAAGTTTATGAATGTTTAATTTACTTGGGTTTTTTTTCGGAAGTGTAAATGATAAACATAGTATGATATTTGTGTTTTCATATCACATCCTGTATCATAAAGACGTTCAAATGTAGTAATCGTCAAAAGCTAAAGCTCTAAAGATATTGGGGTCTCGGGCTGATACAGAATGTGATATGAAAACGCTCATACAATACTAAATACAGCTTTCTAATAACAAAACAGGCAATTGTACAACTATCTACATATTATAAGTTCAAGGAGTTATCAAGGAGAGTAAAATATATGAAAACCAAAGACCATTAACTTCAGAGAGTGGCATTTCCTGTGTTGATGTTTTCCTTACTTCCTAGAGAATCGTCTGATTTTATTTATATCAACTTGATTTGATTCAAGTAACAAACTTTATATGCTGACCGGGAACAATTTTACTTTAAAAGAGGGTTGATATATTTTATATCAGAAGGCACGGGGGTGATAGTTTATGAATCATCGGAACATATTACACGTTATATTTATTGTTGGAATCAGTTTTGAGTGATGATATCAGCGCAGCGACATGACAACTGTTGAAAACAAGTCAAAATACGACGCATCCAGTCATCTTTAAAATGATATTGTCAGCAAGTGTCGCCTGACATACACATCCTAAACACTAAGTTCCATTCGATTGTTACACGTTATATTTATTGTTGGAATCAGTTTTGAGTGATGATATCAGCGCAGCGACATGACAACTGTTGAAAACAAGTCAAAATACGACGCATCCAGTCATCTTTAAAATGATATTGTCAGCAAGTGTCGCCTGACATACACATCCTAAACACTAAGTTCCATTCGATTGTTACACGTAATATTTATTGTTGGATCAGTTTTGAGTGATGATATCAGCGCAGCTTCCTTATTTAATTTTCATAATGTGATATTTATGATATACAAAGCAAGCAATTATGTTAATTTCTTAAAATAGTCTTCAAAAATGATCATTAATGAAAGCTGTTCCATTTTACTTCAAAGTATACAGTAAAGTCATGTTTCAAAATGGAAAAATATGTGGTTCAACCTCATTTCGCGTGGAAGTTGCTGCATTTCAATTTCTTATTATTTTTAACATACATGTATTTGAATAATATGAAAAATAGTAAAAAGAAGGAGCCTACTGAAAACTATTTCAAAAGAAGTTCCTTTCATCTTCAAACTTCTATCTGATGACTCGCCCGGAGCATGTACATGCATGTTAATTGACGTCATAGGTAGATCTTTCAAACCATCAAAGATAATTTTAAATCAATAACTCGTAACTTGTAATGCACGATATGGGATACATCCATTCGAAGCGATTTGGATGCTTTCTGTCCTCTTACCTGATTACTTTTGCGAACATCTTGTGTTAGTATTCATAGCAAGTGATTCGTTTTCTGGCTGGTTAAATGGTACTTTTACATTCACCGTTGATGGTGTGAATAGGTAACCCTTTCAAAGATTTTGAATTTGTAATAATTGATAGGAAACTACGGTGAAAAGCTAGAAATAAATATTTAGAGTCTGGAGTTCTTTAAAACCATTTGATAAACCTCGTTTAAAGAAAATAAATATACAAGAATGGTCCTAAACCAAAACTAGTGTTTTCGTTTGCGTTTATACAAATAAAACATTGACAATACACGACAAGTACCAATCTCAAATTTCCAGCAAAAAGTACTATGTTGTTTTATAGAGATCTGGATATGTCATGTTTAGGCAGAATTATGTTCCACTTCTTTGACTTTTTGAGAGGATGCATGATGTTGTTCAATAAACGTCCAGACAAGTCAATAAAGGAAGGAAGACGTTGGTCCCAAGACACGAATCAGTTATGCAGAGGGGAAAATTGCCGTCTTCGTGTATATACCATATATGTCTTACACCATTTACGCATATTCTGTTATTATAACTGAAGTAGTTTGTTTATATAAAAAAAAAAACGCTGTACATATCAACTAATAGCATTACAAATACAACGTGTGAGCCTGATTTAATCACAAACAACGTGCACTCAGTGCCATATCTTACTTTTATATTTGTACTCGTTTTTCTAACACGAATGTTATTAATCACATGAATCCGTCCATTAGTCAAAAGATGAATTTGAATTACAGAACATGCCAAGCGAGAACTAAATATGAACATACTGAAACAAGGAGTATACTTGGGGCAAAACAATATACATCCTTGTTATGATAGAAGTTTAGATCACATGATCTATCACATGATTAGTCACATGACCTGCATGTAAAAAGATTATTATTACACATTCTGACTGACGAAGGTTTGAAACCAGACCCAAGCAAGGTGAAAGCAAATCGTGAGATGCCAAAACCTACTGACGTCTGACAATGGCCCTCCATTCAGCTCGACTGACTTTGAAACTTGCGGCTAAATACGAATTCGACGTCGTAACCACTTCACCAGGTTATCCCCAATCCAATGGAAAGGCAGAAACAGCGGTAACGATTGGCAAGAATATCATCAAGAAAGCGGAAAAAGCTCAAACTGACCCCTACCTTGCGCTTCTAAACTACCGAAACACTCCAACAGAAGCCACAAACACTTCTCCGGCTCAGCGTATATCAAACAGACGAACTAAAACTCTCCTACCAACTTCCAAAACTCTACTCACACCTCAAATACCATCCAGGGTCATGGAAAAGAAAAATATCAAACAGAAGCGTCAAGCCGAAAACTACAACAAATCTGCTAGAAGTCTTGCACACCTACATGATGGACATCAGGTTCGAATCCAGCCTCTCAGACTACATGAAAAAGAAGAGAGGAGTTGTGAGAGACCAGGTCAACATGCGATCGATGAAGTCGAGACAGAAGATGGTCCTGAGACGGAACCGCAGACATCTCAGAATCCCTCCAGATGTCCCCTCAACTGCAACCTAGGTCACCCTGACCTTTCCAGTGAACTGTGACTTACATCTGTTTCAGCCAGGGGAACTAATCCTCTGAGTCCGCCAACAACCAGAAAGAGCGGAGGAGTATCCAGACCTCCCAACTACCTGAGGGATTATGTGAAGTGACTGTAATTTGTAAAATGTTAATTCAAGAGTTTTATTCAAAGACTGTAAATGAGTTAATTTTAAAGTTACAGTATTCTACAAGTGAGGTGCCAGTGTAGTGAAACTATCTTCCGGAGGAGGGAAGGACTCTAAAAAAAATTATTTTTTAGAATAATTGAAATTCAACGTAAGTGAATATGTGCCTGAAGAAAAGTTTATAATTTCATTCAACGGATTTATTCATATGAACTGTAAGTTTATACATAACATTCCGGTTCCAGATATATGAAGAAGCTGATGGACTCCGAGATATTATTCCAGTTATTGTTTATACTTCAACTCTTTAATTTCTTTAAAAAAGGAAAGATGTTACGGTAGTAATTTAGATCGCATGATCTATCACATGATAAGTCGCATGACCTGCATGTACACAGATTATGATGATGTCACTGTGACGTCGCTTCCTGTTTATGTAGCCCGCCATGAATACAGACGTTGAACTTCCAGAGACTTGTTTGTCTTAGTGTAAGTGCCCTAAACTCTCAGCTTAAGTAATGAAACAATCCTCTTAAATCAGGACCAGGTTATGGTCAAATTAATTTTGATTGTGACATGAAAGAAATGCCAGACATTGCTTTAGGATAGGACATGTGTAGAAAAGATCAAAGTAGAACTCCATCCCTTGCAGTGCAACCTGTAGATAGTGATTTATCGATATTAAGTGATAACATGTAACGTGAATCTAATGGAAAACACCTGAAACACCCTAAGAGACAAACATATAAAGGTCATTGTAATATATGAACAATAACTGTTGATGTGTCCTATATTGAATCAAACCTATTCACAAGGTGTAAGTTTATGTTCTTGTACACTTAAATACATACATGTTTAATGAACATAACAGTAACGTTATATGAAAGGCATTGTTAGAGGTGTTTGTACTGTTGAAAACTCCAGTAACACAATAAACAAGATAGGCGATATGCTGTGATAAATTAAAGTGGCGTTTCAAAGTACATTTTCTCCTTAATGATTGGCATTGCGTGCATTTGAACTGAATACACGACCATGTAACAACTACAACTGAAAGCCATATTGATACATGTACTTGAGTTTCTAAGGTAACATTCCTCTGCACAAAGCAAGTTCCTTAATGATATATATGATATATATGTGACGAACAATTCTTGGTTAGGCATTGACAAATATTAAATTCCTTTGCAATTGCAGTTATTAATGTATAAAGTTGCTAATGTTTTAAAATTTGGATATATCTGTTTTCATACAATAATTGATTGCCATGTCTACTTTAGATCTTTAGATCCTTGAGAGAAATTCAGCTCACTTAAGAGGAGATCCTTGGAGACAGATAGTTCTCGTTTCAACTCCCTCTCTCTCATTCATATGGTGTCTGATAGAAATATAATGTCTTTGTAAAGATAACGCACCGCTGTAAGTACCTAATACTAAATTCCCTTCCATATCTGATGGTTATGATTTATACAATTGGTCAAAAAGATCATATCACAAAGATTTGTCAAAAGTTTTTGAGGTATCATTTTTATTGCATTGTTATTTTTCTTACTGTTCAAATTGTTAAGATAATACTGCACGTCGGTACCAGTTAATGTATATCCTGTTTAATTTAAATGCTGTCAAATAATCATTTTTTTCTCACATATTTATTCTTGAAATTACCAAAGCATCTCTTGGTGTATTCATGATTTTTTTTTAGATATTTTCCCTATATTTATGGATATGGATATAATTGAAATCAAGATAGTTCACTTGACTCCGGATTTCCTTTTTTCTATTGCTTCACACTGAAATTTGACAGGGGACCTTTGACATTTTAAAACTTTGTCTGAAAGTATGTGTAGCAAAACCAAATGTAATGCAGATTTCAATGGCACCAGGAATGCCCCATTGAAAACCTTCCTTGAAATGTACACTGGCCCAAGTGTACCTACAGGTAAGGCGGAAAATATCGTAGGTGTATTTCAGGTAAGCCTGGTACTCCTCAGGTGTTTAGCTGCTTGTTGATCATTAACTCTTTCATAATCCTGGCATTAGCAAAACCCCATTGTTGCATTGTTTGTATCCGTAGCTTATACCTTTTCCTCCCTAAGTTTAACTGGACACCACCACCAATTTTTATTTCTAAGTCATAACTCAAATCATTACCATGAACCTAATCTAAAATAAAGTTCATGATTTGTCTTTATTAGGGGAATACGGAGACACCAGTCGATTTTCAAGGTCAATGCGAAAATTGTTTGAGATAAGATCTTGTTAGCGCGATATTTAAGGAAACCACTGCACCTAGAGTCTTCAAATTTGGTACCAGTCTTCATGTCGGGAATACGCAGCCACCAGTCGATTTGGGTGATCTTGACATTATTTTCAAGGTCACTACTACTATGAGACTTTGAAAGTTTTTAAAATCTTGTTAGCGTAAAAGTTCATGAACCACTGCACCTTCAGCGTCTTCAGATTTGGTACCGGTCTTCTTTCTGGGACGACGCAGACACGAGTCGATTTGGATGACAGTGACGTTATTTTTTAGGTCACTATAAGACTTTGATTGTTTGTCAAATGTTTGCGGGATACCTCATGAACTGTCTTCAAACTTTTAACAAGTCTTCATTTGGGGAATACGCAGACACCATATGATTTGGTGACCTTGACATTGTTTTCAAGGTCACTACAAGACTTTGACCAGTTTTTGAAATCTTATAAGCGCGATATTTCATGAACTACTGCACATAGAGTCGTCAAATGTGGTACCAGTCTTCATTTGGGGAATACGCAGACACCCGTTGATTTGGGTGACCTTGACCTCATTTTCAAATTTTCGAGGTCACTACGAGCCTGACCACTTTCTAAAATGTTGTTAGCCCGATATAACAATAATTGAATCAAACATTCAATGGTCACTACTCGGTACTAGCTGTGTGTCCATCCTTTAAGCTCATTTCTTAATTGCGGCGGGGGACATGGTCACGTTTGTGACAATTACTTGTTTTACTTTCCATTCTATAACCAAAACTCTACATCGGTCAAATAAAATTGCAGCTTGACAATTTGTGTGGACCTGCATGGCGTGTAGCGTGAAATGAACTGCGCATGACCATTAGGTTAGGGATACAATAATTCCAGCACAAACTTGAGATAGCTCAGCAATGGGGTCAAAGGGAGGTAATTGTAAAACTAAATTCAATATGAAATAAACCACTTCTGATTATCATTGTACTAATGTACTGATGTTCTTCAGATCTTGTGTCAGTCATGTCATCAGAAGTGAATATTCCTTAATCGAATGTTTGCTTTGTACATGCAGAGTAATCAGAATTGTTTGTTTGCACTACGTGACTACTCACAACAAATATTTGAGTTTTGCAGATAATGAGATTATTCCAGACAATCACTTCTCCTTACAACTCCCTGGCTGTCATTTACATCATGGGTGTAGTTATACACCCCTCTCCTTTATATAATGGTTTAAGTACGCAAGTGGTCTCTCGTGTTTTAGGGGATGTATATCAATTTATGTATCAATTTGCCATACTGAATATATAGCTGGATAAAGAGGGAAGGTCTTAAATTATGTTCTGCTCGTCTAATGAAGTTAAGACATATATTTATATTCTTTGGGCGTTGTTCTCTTATCAAGTGCCCGATAAATGTGTTTGTGATATAAAATCATTGAAAAAAATCTTTCTTGAAATCAGAGTTGTTGATTCTTGACACAATCCTTTAACAACAAGGAAGTTGACACATTATAAATAAATGCAATATCAATTAAAAACGAAATATCCTGCAAAATCTAAATTTTTTGGCATGGATTTGGCTTTTCTTTCGGATATCTGCATCTATGTTCAGTGAAACATATTTCATTGAAGGATATTTTAGAAAAACATGATTACCTGCGCAAGATCAACATTATGCAGTTATAATTTAAACTTTCTCCCAAACTGGAGAATTTTTATTATATCCTACATCATATATTTTATAATTTTTGGTTTGTTTATGAATATAATTTACGATAGTATTCATGGGAACTCATATATGTGAAAATACGTATCCTTGTCAATTTTTTTTCAATACAATCACTCCGGATTTGATCTGAAATCACTTTTACAGGTCTGAATAGCCATTAGCACTATTCTAACCGACTAAGATCATTTGATTAGATGACAGTGTTTAGCCAGTTCCCTGAATATGCTCATTTCTATACTAGAGAAAAAGGAAAGATGAAAACTGTCTCAAACTGCGAGAGTACTTTCCTTCACGTTAAATCAGTATGAATTCATTACAATGATCATGTATTTCTAAACAAAGATTTTTATATCTGCAGTCGATCTACAATAATTTTTATCATATTTTATGAGTTATAAACATATACGAAACACATTAAATAAATAAACTTGAATGAATTTGAAAAGATTCACACAAAGCATTTCCATCGTTATTTTTAATATTATTTTAAAATATATTCTCAAAAGTGTTTAAAAGGAAGGTCCTATATCGGGGTATTTTTGTGGAAACGAAATTCGAGAAGATACTTCTGTTTGCATATATGTGTTATTAATACACAGTAAATTTGAAAGATACCAATGAAGATAATATTTTCATGACTTCATATTTCAAACTTGATTAACACAAGCGTTCATTTGTTGGAAAATAAAAACACTGATAACTGAAGCCATTCATCGGCGCTGCGAGTTGGGAAAACATATTAGTTTTATAACATATTATGAGTTAGTATGTGAACACTCTATCAGTGTGTTATTAAAAATGTGTACAGTTAAGTACAATATAGCCTGTTTTCATTTCACTTATTGCAAAAAATCCAATATGGCGACAGAACCCTCCCTTTAAGTTTAAGATAGCATCAATCAGCATCAAACTGTATCTTATTTGCCATATTCCGTACCTGGCTCAAATTTCTGTCTTGTAAAGTGAACCTACAATAACATTGAATCACTGTCGGATATGCTCTAAATGTAAGAATATGTTTGAATGATGAAAATAACAAACACAAATCATATTTAACGGCAGTATTCCTCCAAGGCTTTTTTTAACTCCCATGAACACACTTACCTAATATGTACTATAAAGTAATATCCAACATACTCGTGTTCGTTTTATCTCAGTGGTTGATGAGTCTAGAATTCTACTTTCATTTCGATGTCTCCGACTTGTGCTTAATGATACTGTCCGGCAACAGCTTCTTTCCCAATGGTCCTATTTGGTGTTATGCTGAATCCAAATTGAGGACGGTAGACTGAATACCCTTTACCAACAGAACCAGGTCATCTAACAAAACAATTTATTTTCCATGTTCCACTTGGATTAACCTGGAAAGTCAGCACTGCCCTCTGGACTTAGCATCTCCGGTTGTAGATTGTATATCAACTAATGTTATCGCAGGCTTTATTCACATATTCGCCTAAAATATGTTTCATCAAGAAAATTTGAATGGTTTCACCGTGAGTGTTTACTGGGGTTATCACCGAGTGTTTGGCGATGTCTGGTCTTTCTCTTCATTTCAGGATCAATAATCACCAAGATACGAGATGCATATTTAAATTTTTTTTTAATTATTTTAGAGAAAACAATCTTCTGACTAACCTGCAATCGGGATTCATACCAGGTGACTCAACTGTAGATCAGCTTACATACATATATCACTTCATATCAAAAGAAATCTATAAAGGTAAAGAAATTAGAGCTGTCTTTTGCGACATTAGTAAAGCCTTTGACAAGGTCGGACATGAAGGACTGATAACTAAGTTAAAATCTCACGGAATTCAAAATAACTTACTAATATGGATTAAGAGTTATTTAAGCAACAGAAAACAAAGTGTTGTAATAGAAGGTAAACGCTCTGAAACGAACACGCTATTAGTTGGAGTACCCACGGGATCCTGAAAGCTGCCATGTGTGAAGATTGTGGATATAATGTTATTTAAGTTGAAAATGTTTTTATCATTTGGAATCAATCAGAACTGATACAAACCAATGACATTGAACATGTCTCTGAAGAAGTATTTTATTTCAATCATCTTAAATTCCAATGTGTCCATACAAAGAAGCAGTTATTCAAAGTTATTTATGAATATATCCCCTGTATTAATTATTTAATGACGGGATTTTGTTTTCAAAATAATTATTTTGTTTCTGTATGGAAAACTATTGGTATATTATGTTTCTTTCGTAATCACTGTGGGGGACACAACTTTATGTGCAGAGCCACAGTTCTCTTTTACAAAAGAGTATAATACGAGTGAACTAAATGTTTTCAAGCTGATATGTCACATTCGGTTAGTTTACTCAATAATTATTTTTAACTATTTTAACTTACTAGTGATTACTTTGCATGGCATTTATACAGTATATCATTTTTCAAAATGAATAAATTAAACGTTGTCAGACATTTATAGTCGCTGATGTCCGACCAGAACCATCTGACATTCATGAAGCATCTATTTAGCATCAAGGGCCATTGTCAAATGCATTCACGTCATGCCATATACAAGAACTAGAACAAATTTACATGATTCACAGCGGCGATTAATGTGGATCAACTGTAAGCATTGGCTCACTGATTTTTATGATCTCTTAACATTTATTTAGAAACTCAAGCTGTCAATAACGTCACGAAGATATCATATTTGATATTCTCAAAACCCACCCTAGAAATGACCTGGAACTATCTGGTTCAGAGATGTGACATACCGTAATGGTGCATTTGCAGGGGAAAACGCCTCTTTTGAAATGTCTCTTTCACGTGAAATGCATTTTTCTCAAGAATGACATTATACATTATAGATCGGAATCAATTGAGCATTAAATCAAGAAATATATTCTTACAACTGATTATCAAGACGACTTGTATTAGTGTGTTTTAACCATGCTGTGCATTACCTCGGCGATAGCTTGGGAGGCAATCCTTGAAGCGTGAGTGGTGATAAACCAGGTCTTTGTGGTATAGATCCTGACGGCGCTGAGCATCGTAAATTCATTAATGTAAATTTTCACTACCGCTAGATGAATTTATGGGATGTGTGAAATCACATGTTCATGCGAAAATGATTCATTTGTCATCTGTGTAATTACCGCGTTGGATATCTAAACATTCGATATATGGAACATCTAAGTTGTTTATTGATCTTTATAAGATTTGTTTGTGAAATTAGAGATCAAAATGTTGCGAAATCATGTTGAATTATGACTATTGCTGATAATGAAATTCTACATGCGACGTTACAGAAATTATCCCTTCAGGGACCACAACGCAGCATTTTTTTCATTCTGGGCGTCGGAACCAAATTAAGCGTTTTTTTTCAAAACGCCTTACATAAGTACTTTACGGGCCGATTTCAGAAATTTGAAATCGAGTAATTGCAAAATTGAAATATCATCATAATGAATCCAAATGTAACGATGTGGCATGACATCTATCATTAATGTACACTGAGACAGACTGTTGACAACATTAACATATCACTGGTTTGTTTGCTTTCCGAAGCTATATGTACCCTAAACCACTGATATGTGCTAAACCCTAACTCTTTTGCCGATATAAATCGCAGATATTAAAATAGCAATCCTGATTGAAGTATTATTGATGTTGAATCAAAGTAAGAATGAATTACGTCAATTTCCTTCTTCAAGATTAAATCAACACTTAAGTGGGTAGTCCAATAAGGCAGTTTTTATTACTAATTGTTTACACATAGGTCATACAATGCTATTAAAACTGAGAATCTGATTCAAAGGGTAACATTTAGCTTACTAATACAGGTCAGAGTTTGTTTTTCTACAATTACGGATTTGCTAACTTCAAAGTACATAATGCCACTGAAGGATTTCGTGTTCATCTGTTACACTCAATTTCAAACTATGTTTTTAAACTGCAGTTGGTGAAAATACTGCTCATTTAATATTGATGTTTGTGGAAGAATATTGATAGCGATGTTTGATAACAATTCTGAAATCCTGAAATAGGGTTTTGTGGGCTTTTTAGAATAATAAAATGGAATAATATAAAAATAATGTTTTAATTCAGCATAGAAAACCATACATCTTTGATAAAATAGTTTAGTACCAATATATACAATGGCACTTTTAGATTAATAATATGTTTAAACATGCTTACATTTATTTTAGATGGGAGTGGCAACACACAGAAATAGTGTGACACAGGGGACCGTTTTCAGAATTCCTAATTACACGATTACTGACCTCAACAGGATGCACCAGATTCTCTTTCCAGTGTTTTGTTCAAAATCTCGTGTCAGTTGTTTCCTATAGCTGAAAAGAAGAAATATGCCTTGTTGAACTATCGACCCAAAAATTAATTTTTACTCGAGAAAGGGAAATAGAAATCTAACACGATTTTTCCTTTAATTTGTAATCAATTTTATAAAATCAATATAAAACATCGTTGTTCTGCAAATATTGTAATTGCCACAATCAACCTGCGTTTAATAAGATAATGACTTCTTATGCAAGTTCATCACATTTGTGAGTGGAATCCGATTCAGGTCAACATTGATGTTAATTAAATGTCACTGTAGAAAAGGAAAAGAAGAAACTCAACTAAATGTAACTCATTAGGCCAGGTTAAAACAATCATAAAGTGATCCTTGTAAGCACTGTTTGGTACAATGCTGCATCCAGAAAGTTTGTTCATCTGCTTGTGTTTCTTAGTGCAATTATCATCTAATATGGGATGTCGTTTAAGCATCATATCAATATGAAAACAAATGCGATCATTTTCATTTTTTTAAGACAGTCTAAGTATACCTCTTAGTAAACCATAACAGTTTTTGAAGTTATCTAAAGTTACCAGGAGTCAAACTTTACAAAACTACATTTAATATTTTCTTCTGCAAAATATCCAGTAAGTGATCAGCTCCATCAAACATGAATAATGTGTCAATGTACTTTTTTTTCTACATTTCATCTTAACAATTAGGGAGAGTTGACTTTTTGACCCCTTCAATCTGTTTCACTATGCCAAAGTTCGAAATCTTGAACCTGTGTTACGTTTGAGAATGAGTATAGTACACATAGATATAGGATGATTCTTTGTCATTGTACTTGATGTCATTTAATTGACGTCACCATGAAAGTTGATTTACATGATCTTTAGGTGAAGAACATTTTGGGAAGCAGATGTAAGGTACATGTAGCTCACAGGCCCTCTCCCATGCTGCTGTTTAGTCATTCTATTACACATATTACGCATTAACACAGTTATTACAATTCCAATACTCTCACATTCTGATAAATATCAGTAAATACACCAGGTAGCATGGTTTTGACGTCGATATCTCAGGTAAGTATTTTATTTATTCTTCCTGATCATTCCAAAGTGTTATTATTGTACAAAAACGCTATAATCAAACTTTCATGTCCTTTGCTATTTTGACTGAAACTCGCTAATGTATTCTTCGATTTTATTTGAAGAAAACAAGACTCAAATGTCCACTCAATGTTTAGATCTCGAGATCATTGATGGATCACGCGATCCTAGTTTCTCATTACACCAACTACTAACGTTTTCAGTTTATTCACCAACCGTCTGTGTAGTATATGTACTTAAGTGTTATTAGTACTATTTCCTTCGACATCAATCAAGGTAAATTTCATACCTGATGGCATAGACTATTAATTCCCTTGGTCAGTACTACCCTGGGACATTTCAACATTGTCGATATGATTTGATTATGTGATAACAATATGTGATTATGTTTTGTTACATTTTCATCAGATTTAATATATTTGTTTGGAAATTGTGCAATCCACTCCCCAAACGGATTAAAAGTTATATATCCATGCTCAATCATTTTGAAAAAATATTATTAGCAATAGCTTCCGTTTTTGATTGGATATGATCAAATAATAAAAACAAACGAAAAACTTATTTTATTCATAATTCAGGCGCCACAAAGACAATGGCCTTTTTTGTTTTCTGGATATGATATTAATGTCAATGTAGAAACAACTTTTAAAAATTAAAAAAATTAAAATTCCAGCAATGTTATGAGTCTCATCAGATAGGGACATCGTTGTATAAAGCATTAAGATTATAGGTCTTTTGAAACCCTCAAAGTGTAATTTTAGAAAACGTGAATGAATGTTACAGTATAAGGACTTTAAAACAAACATTTGAAATAATGAACTGAAAAAATAAATCATATTAAACGCACCATAAGCACATCAACGTATTAATAAATGTTACAACACAAAGACTATGGTCATACGTATAAATAGTATGTTATGTATGTAATGTTATGTATGTATGTATGTATGTAAGTATGTATATATGTATGTATGTACATGTATGTATGTATGTATGTATGTATGTATGTATGTATGTATGCACATATATATGTATGTATGTATGCACATATATATATATATATATGTATGTATGTATGTATGCACATATACATGTATGTATGTAGGTATGTATGTAAGTATGTATGTATGTACATGTATGTATGTATGTATGTATGTATGTACATGTATGTATGTATGTATGTATGTATGTATGCACATATATATGTATGTATGCACGTATGCATGCTTATGGATGTTTGTGTACCATGTATGATTATGTGTTAATGAATGTCTTTGTGTGTACATGTAGGTGTGTGTATGTGTGCGGACGTGCTTGCATGTGCGTGTATGTACTTTTTATATATCTCACTGTAATTACTACTGGATCACATCTGTTTGTTATGTCAACCATGTATGTTCTTTTTTGTGTTGTATTGTTATTATATAGCTTAATGTATTGCAAATGTATGTCGTGTGGTGGGCCCATTGTCTTCTGACTTATTTACATAATAAACATATTTACTAAAGCACGAAGATTCTTAGTATCTTGACTTCATACTTCCGATTTCCTCAGTGAAACAACTAGTTTGTTTTCTTTATACCTCTCAATTAAAATAATATTGAAAGTGGATGAATATGCGATTAAATCAGATACACAAATGTGATTGAAAAAATGTTAATGTGATTTTTGTTTACCTTATTTAATGTATTAAATCAAGGATACATTATTACTTATCCAATGAATATCGATGACAAATGTCAAATGATATCAAATGATAAAAGTAACAAAAATAAAACTGAATATTCAAGTGTGGCATTAAACATCAGATATTTGTTCTGTAATCTTACAGGGCAAGCACATGCAGTCTGATTAAAATCGACCTTGCTCCGAGGAATGAAATTTGCAAAATAATATATCTATCAGGATACGAAGAGGTTGTGTAGATTCCTCGCCATAAGGTTTGAGAACATCCCGTATAGGCGTGTGTTCCGAACCAGTTTAGCGCAGCCAAAGCCCAGTCAAATAGCTGACCAATCACATCATAGTTTCTAAACGTCGCTGTTTTGAAAGCATTCGGAACAGACAAAAGGGTAGCTGTTTTAGTTATCTGCCCCTAGCTTCTCGCACCGAAATCTTTTGTTGGACGTCTTGTAATTGGTTTACTGAAATTCGTCAGAACATGGGAGTCTACGGGCTGTTACCAGACGGTTTGGTGTGGAAACCTCCGAACGATATGAGTGTGTATCCCGGTAGATGTACTATTTTGCACATTTTCCCGTCGGTTTTAATCAGACTGCAAGCACATGTAGATTGTCCTCGGAGTTGCTTTGTTCTGATGCCTGTGTTCTGATATGTTGATCTTCTAAAGGTAGGGAAGACATGACCTGGAAGCTTCCTGGTACACTGTACTCATAAGACATACCGAGCTGGACATAGATAGAAATACTATATTGGAATGTAATCTTTCTTATCTTAGAATGCATTAAGTGTATATCGTCGTAGTCATTCAGAACATGTATTAACAGTGTTTCATTGGCAATATCATGCACTGCAGCAATCTATTACTAATTTGATGGAAAGGATGGTTGACCTTTCTTCCGAATAATAAGCTTGAAACTTTCTATACAAAATTATTGGTCAGATCAGTATTTTAACCTTTTGAAATACCAAACTGTAGCACGTTTTTCTTACTGAAATAAAGTGATGACACGAAAAGTGTTACAAATGGCTGGATAATACTCCTCAACCAATAGAAAGTGTTCCAAAACGAATGTATATGGTTTGGTTATGGCATGCGAGTCGTGCGGTGTTCACATTAAAATGGCTGCTCGAAGGTAGTCCAAGTGATACATAACCACTCAGTGAAGAGTTTTGATTATGGAATGGTCAACCATCAGTAACTCTCATATTCCCATGAAACTTACAAATCTACCTCCCACATTGAAGAGTTTCACACCACTGTCGCTTTGTATGTCTCACCATTTTCTTTGAGTACCTTTACTGATGGATGCGACTAATGTAACAATATATTGTATAAACTTTAATAATGAATTGCTAATTTGAGAAAAGAATAATGTACAAAAAACGTGCTACAACACCTTTAATGAATTTTTGCACATTTATGTATAACCCTCACTTTTGCTCGAGGTATACACGAATCTATACTCGTTTCAAACTTCAAGAGATGTTCCTCTAAAATCCTACAGTGCGAATGTAGGTTGATTGGTTAGCTTGAGTGATCATATCTCCGATATACCGTGTTCTGATGCCCGAGTTCTGATGTGTTGATCTGATAGCAAGGACGACATGACCCTTGAGATTCCTGGTACACTGTACTCGATACAAATGCCGAGCCGGACATTTATTATTGCAGAAAATACTATATTTATATATAATCTTCGATAACTTAGAGCTGATTAACTGTAGATATTCCCAGTCTTTCAGCAGAGGTATTACATACATTGTGTCATGGTCCTGTGAGACAGAGTTGGTCTCTTTCATATGGCTTTATTCCTACATATAGCTCATCAGTTTGCAAATGCATTATTGCGCAATGCGATAATCGATCATCTTTGTGAATAAGCATGGTATGTATTAGCATGAATCAAAAACATTTAAAATCATCTGAGGAAATGGCATTTTAAGAGCTATTTACTTTGGACATTGTTAATAATATCATTCTTTGCTCGAGCGTAATGCTTTTTATAAATGATGACACATTGATTTGCAAAATTTGCCTTAAAAAATTAAACTTAATGTATATGCACACATTTTATCATTTTATTTTTTGCAAAATGTGTTGAGTTAAGTCAGGAGAAAAGAAATGATACATGCATAATTGCAGCAATTAAAGCCGCCATTGCATCACATGTGACAGATTATGCGTTAACATTACACTACGATTGTACTGACACTTGATCTTTGGATCGAAAAATGTGTGAAAATATGTCCGGTAGTGAATCAAACAAATTATTGCAGAAATGAAAAACAATACGTTAGAAACATATTGCTGAGGAAGTAATATCTAGATGAAGAGTGTTAGCATACAGCATTAGCGAATAGTAGATCATAGTCGGTATTCTGTTCCTGATAGACATTGCTGTAACAGTTCTCTTCCTTTTCTGTGCATACTTACTGTGGAAATATGGTATTATGTTGCTGTAATCAAGTTATCAATGTCCTCTATGCAAGATTGCAGATTATTCAGACAATCCCAAAAGTGTTCATCAAGATGTTTGTCATGGCGACCGCAGCTGGTTTTTAATGTTTCAAATGAGTTTTTAAAAATTCCCCGAAATATAGATAAACTTTATTTTGTATACATCAAAGTACATTTCAGGTAAGCCATTAGACTAATCCGATGAATGGAGAATAATCTAAAGCAAAATGGTAAATTTGTACCTAAGTTTTGTGCCTTTGCTGTTGTTAGAATTAACCACGCTTAGTACGATGTTGTTATAGTCTTTGTATTGTTCGTATGACTTCTTTCCTTTATATAGCACAACAGTATGTTTAATTTCTCAGCGTGATACATAACACATGCAGAATCGATCGTCTTCATAAACAAACATTGTAATATTATTATGTATTAGAATGATTTAAGGGCATTTAAAATCATCTAGGGGAAATGGCAAATTACGAGCTAATGGTCATATACGGTGTTTAACTGAATCTAAATTGAAGAATGTAGCCAAATTAAATGGGTTGCTCTTTATCAACGCAATCAGGTCATCTCACAGACACTATTCATTTTCCATGTTCCACTTAGATTGACCTGAAAAGCCAGCACTGCCCTCTGGACTAAGCATCTGTGGCTGTCGATTTTATATCAACTAATGTTATCCCAGGCTTGATTCTCGTTTCCCCCTTAACTATGTTTCCTCAGGACAATTTGAATGGTTTCGCAGTGAGTGTTTACTTGGGTTATCATCGAGTGTTTTCCCTTCGGCGGTATCTTTTCTCGCTCTTCATTTCAACATCAGTAATCATCAAGAAGTGTGTCTACATCTTGACACTATTTGACATTTTCTGTTAAAGGCAGATACTTCGACGAAAGCAAGCATGATCATGAAGGATTGCATATTACTAACTATAATTCAAACATACATAGACGTTTTACCTCTGACGCCAGTGTATTAATGGGGTTTCTTATATGGACATTGATTTTAATTATAATAAATGGACATCGCATTTAATATAAGATACCAGGTAGGAGATTGGATTCTACCTATAAAACTGAGTAACCGTTTAGCCTGCTGGATGTTTTCAGGCTTTTACAGAGAGCGTCAGATTTGTAACAATTAGGTCACATTGGGTTTTTTCTTTTGAGTAATTAACATATTTGTAAAGAAATTTAAATATTTACCTGAGTAAAACTAGTTTCTAACTTATTATTGTCATAATAAATTAGTAATTCATATATATATATATATATATATATATATATATATATATATATATATATATATATATATATATTTATCAATATCAATTATGTTTACACTTCTAAAATTGTAGTAATACATTTTCAAACTCGAATTATTTTGTCAATTATTATTAATGCAACCCAATGTTTACACTATTTTGTTCGAAGTTAAATTTTATACTAGGAATTATTTATAATGATGACATATATATTTTCGTCCAGAAATCAGGAGCTTGTCATATACGTTCTCCATTGTATTTATAAAATTTCGACGTAGTTTTTATTTTTCAATGAACAGTTCATTTACTTCCGTGTGAAATATTTGTATAATAACGCATAAATCGTAATAAGGTTAAATTATCTATTCACTTTTCTGTGACAATCCGAAACATGACAGTTCCCAAACACTTGTCAAATCAACAAATCTAATCATTTAACTCACATTGTAAACATTCCGTTTAAAACCACAATTTTGCGATATTCTGTTGAAGACAAATTTTTAAATATATTTTTAAGTTTTGTTTCGGGTAGCGTTGTCATAATGTCAAAATTGTCATGTGATTAGCTGTTTACTGTACAAATGATCATGTGAACATTATGTTTCGGTTCAAATGTTAGTTAAGGTATTTGTTTGTCATTTTTTGTTAATTTCATGGATGTTATAAGATACATGTATGTTATCATTTAATTTATATCAAACCAAAATATTTTGTGACATACCAAGACGACACAGTGCATCCATTTGCAATGGTTATTCCAACTGAATGATTTCGTTTTAAAACGGGTATACTTTCTATAAAATTCGAAATGAAAACTGTGAAAATAATGAACCTGTTTTAGCAATTGTATTCAGAATTTGTTTTTAGAGAGAGGAGGTGACTGTCGGCTTCCAATGTGAATTCAAACATGATCATGTTTCGTGATAATGGTAGGAAATGACATTTATTTTTCATAGATTAAAATGATTATAGAAATTCAAATTTACTCACAATCAGTTTACTTGTAAACACAGCGGATCCAGGGCAGGGTTGACTTATGCAAATTAATCGGGTCTAGAACAGTGACTCTTATGAACTGATGACATACTGGCACTTTTATCGATGACCAGTTGGATTTACTGCTATACTTGGAAACAAGAATTGACAAACAATGCACAGGTGTAAGTGAAATTCTGTGTTTATTTTCACGGATTTTACAAAAAGTAATCAAGTGATGCTTTCATTGGCCTACATTTGCGTTAATTTCCCATTATTTTCTCTCATGAATATATTCAATATCCAATTTCGTAAATAAACTAGGTTTGGATATTTTGAATATAATGATGTAAAATGTATGGATTTGTCATGCACTTTCAACCATTTGAATCGAATTGGTCACATTTTTTATTAGGACGTCAAAAACGCACTTTCAGGCAGTTTTGTGAGTGAAAATACGTTCAAGATGTTTAATTCATCATTTCTCACTAAAATAAAACTTTACAGAGATACTAATAATTACATCACGTAAAATCCCATTGATTGCTAATTCGGAAAAGATTAACTTTTTCATAAATCATGAAACTTTGTCACACACTTTTGTTGTATGTATGTCAAAGGGTCAAAAATCAATGACGTATCAATACCAATACGTCAAAACCCCTCGGGCTTGTTATCAAGCCTGCAGCAGCGAGCATCTTAATGAGTTTTATTTGAGCATTATTTGCATTGCTTATCAGGTACCGGATAGTAGATCAGGAAGGTCGAAATGAGAAAGGGTGCTTAAAGTATGCATTAAACTGTTTCTGCATGTTTGCTTAAGCATCAGTATTTCATGGTACAACAGTTTCATTCTTGTACATGAGATTAATGATCAGATCATCCCCAATCAATACTGATGTTTTAGGTTAAAGTCGTTATGTTAACCAAATTATTCTATCACATAACAACGATGTTGTTTCAATCCTGTAACTTTGTGTGAAATGATATTCTGAACGCGGAGTGATCATCAGTGATCATCTTTCCACAGTACGACATCAATATTTCTGTCACTCCACGGGTTACTTGAATCTCTCTAGAGCATGAAAGAAACCGTATGTGACGACTGTAAATAAAGTGGTGTTAAAGTTGTGAAAGTAATAAAAAGTTCTTATCATTTGAATTCAGCTTCTATTGGTACAAACCAATTACGTTGAACATGTCTCTGAAGAGGACTTTCATATCAATCTTTTTAAATTGTTTTCAATTTGTCGATAGAACTAAATTGTTTTTAAAAAGTAAGTTAGATGCCACCACAAGTATTGTATTTGTAAATTTGTCAGCATATCCTCTGCCCTAGTTATTTGATTTTCTAAATTGGTTTCCATGTGGAGGCCTCTTGGTATGTTATTATTTTTTGTAGTCTCTATTGGGGACCACAGTCTCAACATGACTTCAATCGATATAACAGATGTCAGTGATTAATAAGGAGGACGCACAGTTTACTGGACAACGTGAGCTAGGGATATTAAGAGTCCATTACTGACTTACTAGTGACATTTGCTTCAGTCACAACAAGAGAATTAGTGAGCACAGCTCACTCATGATACCCCCGCTTTTAACATTGGTCAAAGAGAAATGTTTGAAAATAGCAAAAGGGCATCAATGTTTAAACTTTTTTATGAACAGACCATTATATATAAGTATTATTAAAGCAGAGTAAGTATTACACTTGTAAGCATGTTTTAGAAGTAAAAGTCGAAAATTTTGAAAAATGGCATTAAATATGCAAATAAGTATGTAATATAAAAATGATATATGTACACATCAGTGGTTTCGTAACATTTGAACAATTAGTTTCTGGGTTATGAGTGGAACAAAAAGTGTGAATGGCGAAGATGAACAAAGAAAATTTGCATAAATTATGCAAATGAGGGTTTGAAACATACAAAAGGCAGATGTACATATCATGGTGATTGTACATATCAAGTTTCGTAACATTTGAACAACTGGTTTCAGAGTTATAAGCGGAACAAAAACTGTGAATGGCAAAGTCGAAAACGGAGAAAAATTGCATAAATTATGCAAATGAGGGTATGAAACATACAAAAGGCAGATGTACACATCGTGATGATTATATGTATCAAGTTACAAGACATTTGAACAATTAGTATTTGAGTTATGAGTGGAACAAAAACTGTGAATGGCAAAGTCGAAAAACGGAGAAAATTTGCATAAATTATGCAAATGAGGGTATGAAACATACAAAAGGCAGATATACACATCATGGTGATTGTACATATCAAGTTTCGTAACATTTGAACAACTGGTTTCAGAGTTATGAGTGGAACAAAAAGTGTGAATGATTAAGTCGAAAATGGAGAAAATTTGCATAAATTATGCAAATGAGTGTATGAAACATACAAAAGGCAGATTTACACATCGTGATGATTATATGTATCAAGTTACAAGACATTTGAACAATTAGAATTGGAGTTATGAGTGGAACAAAAAGTGTGAATGGTTAAGTTAAAAAAAGGAGAAAATTTGCATAAATTATGCAAATGAGGATATGAAACATACAAAAGGCAGATGTACACGTCATGATGATTATATGTATCAAGTTACAGGACATTTGAACAATTAGTATTTGAGTTATGAGTGGAACAAAAACTGTGAATGACAAAGTAAAAAAAACGGAGAACATTTGCATAAATTATGCAAATGAGGGTATGAAACATACAAAAGGCAGATGTACACATCATGGTGATTGTACATATGAAGTTTCGTAAAATTTGAGCAACTGGTTTCAGAATTATGAGCGGAACAAAAACCGGACGGACGGACGCACGGACCGACGCACGGACGGACGGACGTGCTGACCGCTATATACCCCCGACTACTTCGTAGCGGGGGTATAATTATCCTGCATATTATTAGTCGCAAGGCATATTTAAGGTTAAAAGATGCTTGTATTTATAGTTGCTAAGGTTCAAAAGGGTCATATGACAGCCGTGAATCATCTGTTTAGTAGAATGCAAATCGAGTTCAATGTAGCGTTTCTGTAACTGCAATGCAATTGAAAGTGCATTCACCTCATGTCATACAGAAGAACTAGAGCAGATTCACATTATTCACAGTGGCGTTTAATGAGGATGTAATCATGTATTATTCACTCACGGATTTTTTGTTGTTGTTGTCTCTTCAAAATAGCAAAATCATGTATTTGGAAACTCACGCAGTCTGATTAAAATAGACAGTTTTCTGAGAAATAAAAGTTGCAAAATAGTACATTACCGGGATAAGTCTCAAATCGTTCTAAGGTATCTTCGAAAATCCGTCTGATAACAGCCCTATGCTTGCATGTTCCCACGCAATTCAGTTAACCAATCACAAGACCAACAACATAAGATTTAGGTGCGATAAGCTAGAGGCAGACTCTAAACTTCAAACAGCTATCTTTTTGTCTGTTCCGAATGCTTTCAAACCGGCGACCGTTTACAAACTATGATTTGATTGGTCAGCTATTTGACATTGAGCGGAATTAAACTTCTTACATTTCTCCTGTAAATTATGAAGGCTAATTCTGCTCACTGTGAACCATCGCTTTTTCTCGAATTTTGATTTAAACCTGTATGAAACACACAATAAAGAGTTATCATTATAGTTAATACCTTGTTGATTTGGAATCAAAGTTTTCAAATAAATATGAGTTTTCTTACAACATTTATGTTGATATGAAGGTATTGAGGTATACATGTACCCGTTTAAAATACCCGTATCCCCTGTGTTAAGTGTAAATCATATACGTGATATTCATTTTATATGATTCAGCCTTTGTTTACATTTTCCCATTTTGTTTGCGTAGACCTTTACATTTAAGTTTCATTAAAAATATTTACATATTGAGGACCAGTTTAAACCGTTGTTGTGATCGTTAAGTACAATGTACCATTAAATGTTTTGAAACAAGATCATTAGATGGCAACGATATTTTAACAAAAACGTTAGCTGTTTGAAATACGTTTTTAGCATTGCTATGAAAATATCCTCCGTTTAAAAAAAATAAGCGGTGGTCGATGTCGAAATGTATGTGAGATAGAACCGCGGCTGTGATTGGTTGAACAATGACTTTCCGTCCTCATTTCATTGGTTGGCCAAAGTTCACCAACGCTGAACATGACCTATAGCAGTAATTCGCTAGAAATACATAACATTACATCCAGTTTTAATTATATAATAAGTACGACAACTTGCATTTCAGATTTGATTTGAATAATGAACAAACTAACAAAACACGTCCGACCTATTTCCTTCATACTTCAGACGTCTTGAAATACAATGGCCTTTTGGTTTCTGTGAATGAATCCTATATTCTTCAGATTACTGTCAATGTAGAAATAGGTAAACTTAAATTATTTTTTTTTAAAACAATTACAGATTTCAGCAATGTAATAAGGCTCATCAGATAGGAAAATTGTTGCATAAAGCATCAAGATTATAGGTATTTTCAAAATAACAGGATTATATCCACAGATGTTCACCTTGCAAAAACCTTCAGCGTGTAATTTGGAAAACGTGATTGAAACTAAGGTTTCATTATAAGGCCTTGGAGACGAACATTCGAGATGATAAATTTAAAAGAAATCATATTATAATCATAATGTTTCACCACTCCTAGATTGGTTAAACAATCTGCAGATTGTGAAACCTGAACAATCTAAGAATGATCACAATCTAGGAATGTGTTTTCTTGCAGTTATATGATGTTGTTGATTGTTAGCATATTCAACTCATTTCCTGTCTACCTTAATACAAATGGAATTAATATGTAAATATGTAAATATACCTTTTTTTTTATAAATTTAACACGTCAAAGACACATTATCACTATCCAATGAATGAATTAAAGAAAAGAACTTAAGCTTCAAGTACTTGAATAAATATCAGATGTTTCTAAAATCCTACCAGTGCCAGCAAATGTAGGTTGATTAGGTACCTTGCTTGATTCAAATCTCCGAGATGCCATGCTATGATGCCCGAGTTCTGATGTGTTGATCTTCTGATGGTAAGGACGACATGACCTGGGAGCCTGCTGGTACAGTGTAATCGATACAACATACAGAGATGGACATTGATATATGTTAGAAATACTATATTTGAGTGTAATCGTTCATAGCTTACAGTTGATTAAATGTAGATATTCCGTCTTTCAGAACAGGTATTACATACAGTGTGTCATTTTCAGTATTATACACTGCAGCAAAATAGTTTTTATTTAATAGAAAGGGTGTTGATCTTTCTTCTGAATAATATGCACGAAACTCTTTATATGAAACCATTCGCCAATTCAGTATTTTATCTTTTCATCATTTTGTTATGTCAGTTAACGGATTGACTACTATAGAGGCTCAAATATGGAATTGGTCTCTTCCATATGGTTTCTGTCCTTCATATAACACACCAGTTTGCAAATGTTTTATTTCTCAATGCGATACATTACAAAAGCACAATCATCGTCTTTGTGATTAGGCATGGTAACTCGTTATGCATTAGCATGATTCAAAAACAGTTAAACTCATCCGAGGAAATGGCATGTTAAGAGCTAAAATTCGATACATTTTACTTTGGACATTTTTCATAATATCCTTCTGAGTTCCAACTTAATGATTTGAAAAATATAACACATTGCATTGGAACATTTGCCTAAGAAATAAAAGTTGTTGTATATGCACTTATTTTATATTATCTTTTTGCATAGTGCCCGAGTTAAGTCAAGGGAATAGATTATGTAATGGAGAATGCATGAGGAGCCGTGGATTCGTTAAAAATAATCAACGAGCACCGAACGGACGAGTTGATTAGTTTTAAAGAATCCACGGCTCCGAATGCATTCTCCATCTTAATCCATGTATGACGTCACGAAACATACATATGTGATTATCTAGCATTATAGACAATACATTTCAATTATGTAACCTAAAAAAATATTATTTTGCAAATTTCGGTGCCCATTCATCGGATATGGTACACGTAGCTTCGACCCTTATGAAATGGATTCTTCCACGCACGTGCATGGCGCAAATCTTCCACGCAAAGCGATTTGACTGACAGCCGAACTCCTGCATTTCATGTGTTTCAGCATGATCCCCATGCGTTTCACACTTTACTTACTTACTTTACTTCTTGTTATGTCCCCCAACATTGTTTTCGGGAGAATTAATGTTTTCGCCTCCGTCCGTCATTCCGTCATTCCGTTATTCCGTTATTCCTTTATTCTGAAATGCTTTCTTTTCCGGGCCATATCTCAAAAACCGTTCAATATTTTTTCACGAAACTTGGTATGTGGTTAGACCTAGTGGTGGAGTGGTGCCTTTTGCTATTTTGGTTATTCTGAATTTTTTTTTTCTGGTTTCCATGGAAACAATTTCAACTTAGTGCATATTGAGGGTATAGGGACCTTTTCCGGCCTCTATCTCCAAAACCGTTAAATATTTTTTCACCAAACTTGGTATTTGCTTAGCCCTATTGATAGAGTGGTGCCTTTTGCTACTTTGGCTATTCTAATTTGTTAATTTTTACTGTTTTCCATGGCAACAATTTCAACTTAGTGCATATTGGGGGTAGGGACGTTTTCCGGCCTCTATTTCAAAATCTATCAAGTATTTCTTTGCGAAACTTGGTATGTGGTTACACCTAGTGGTGGAGTGGTGCCTTTTGCTATTTTGGTTATTCTGAATTTTTTTTTCTGGTTTCCATGGAAACAATTTCAACTTAGTGCATATTGGGGGTAGGGACCTTTTCCGGCCTCTATCTCCAAAACTGTTCAATATTTTTTCACCAAACTTTGTATTTGCCTAGACCTAGTGATAGAGTGGTGCCTTTTGCTACTTTGGCTATTCTGGATTTTTTATTTCTCGTTATTAATGCAGTATTGAACTTAGTGTTTAGCATAAGTGAAAAATAAGGGTAATATGACTAGGTTGGATTGAAAGTTGGAGCGGGGGACATCACAGTGCATCACATGCACATATTTCTAGTTTAGAATGCAGGTATCTTACTGACAAACAATCAAATGATTACCAGCAGGCCTGGTAGTCGAATAGGTTAGGGCGCTGCGTAACAGACGAATGGTTACATGTTCGATTCCCGGGTCAGACATTACAAAAATAATCAGATATTTTAAGATTCTAATCAGATATACTAAGACAAAAAACATCATTCTTGAGCAAATTACTTTGTGAGCCATTACGAAAATGTCAAAACCTGACACACCTCCTGACTGGATTAGTCAATGGGTTCACAGTTCACTCAATTAGGGGGGTTTAATCAAATTTATTACTATATTAAACACAGTTCACTTAATTAGGTGAACATATTTCAGCGACAGACTATAACCCCCCAGCCCTAATCCCTTAATCCCTCCCAAAAATATTTTGAGCTAATTGAGAACCCTCCAGTCAATGACCCGTAGATTCTTAAAAATAATCCACTCTTAACACAATAGAGTTACGTCATCATCATGGATTAAGCATGCATAAGTGCAACAATAAAAGCCGCCTATTCCATCAAATGTGACAGATTTATGCAATGACACTACGAGTGTACTATCAATTTATTTTTGGATAGGAACACATGTGTGAGAATATGTCCGTTTGTGCATTTATACAGTAATGAAACACAATATATAAGAAACACATATCTGAGGACGTGATATGTTGTTGAGCAGTATTAGCATAAGCACAATCATAGTCGGTATTCTGTTCTGTAACAGTACTCTTTCCTTCTCTGTGCACATTTACTGCGGAAATATTGTAGTTCCTGCCTAATCGAGTAATCAATGTCCTCTATTCAAGGTTGCAGATCAGACAGACAATCTCAAGTGTTCATCACGGTGTGTTCATGCTCGAGGATCACTTTCTTTATACAGGAGAATAGGAGGAAACTTGGGAGAACTGCTCAAGGTTATTGTATTGAACATCGGCCTTGTTCTCGTAAAGCTTCCAACCATCATTGAGTTACAAATTGTGTCAGCGCGACCGCAGCTGGTGTTAGGTGTTTCAAATGAGTTTTTTTAAAGTTTCCAGAATTATGTTTTTATTATGATGTTGTTGAGTAATATAGACTAGAATTAGTTTGTAACCAGGAATATACATTTTACGTAAACCATTGAACTTATCCGATGAAAGGATAATACTATCAAACAAAATGGTAATTTACACTATAGCTGTGACTATGCTCTTGTTTGAAATATCCACGCTTAGTAAGATTCGATTCTGTTAGTCTGTCAACGGAAACTTTGTATTGCCATGGTGAGTCTTGGTACGATTTTAGGCAATAAACAAACGTGATGACAGGCCGTGTAAACTTGCAATTGCTGTTGAAAATTATTTTCGTTTCTAGATTCGATTTATTTAGGCGGGGGAATGTTTGAAAGAAATAATAGTCAAGTTGGAATAGTTTTAGTCTTAGTCAGGTGATAGTTTAATTGTGATAAGAGTACATCCATTCAACAGTCAAATACAAAACAAAACTTTTTCTTCAAAAGGTTTCAATGGTGTGTTTGATATATATAATTATATATTTTGTTAATTGCACATCCAATGTCTTCAAAGAAATCATAATATAATAGGTAAGGAAATAGGAAAGTCAGCAACTCATATCATGATCATAATTTCATATCAAAAGCATCTTTGTAAGGGTATCCATTAAGTCTTATGATGGAATTTAAACTGATAAAAACCTACATTTTGTTTAAGTTAAGTTCCATCATTTCGTATTTCTCCAGCCAAGTTTGTCATATAGCCTAGTACCGGCGTCGGATCTACAGATATTGGTAAATGCTAAAGACTGTTCATACAGTAAACATGGCATATCCTTTATCATTAACCTTGTGGCAATTGATCAGATGTCTTTTAGGTTGCTTCACGGTCCGTCTCTCTGATGTGTTGTGAACTTTTAGCTGTAGCCGAAGTAGACAGAATTGCAGGCTCACGCTTGTGCCAAGTGATTATAGAACATCAAAGAAAGTTTGTTTCTTTTAACTTACTTCACGAAATAACGACATTGGTTATATTGACACTTGATGTCCTCTTCAGATTGAACTAGACGCAATTTATAACGTCACATATACCATCAACTTATCTTCCTAGTAATGATACATTTGGAGATGTGCAGTGGCCATTATCCTCTCCTTCTGCCATAATTGAGCGTAGTTTTATCTAGATTTATTATTGCCATGTGAAGTTGGCTTACATGTTTCCCTTATGTTGCATGTATGCGTCGTTCTGGATATAATATTAAAGAACAGACGCAAACATTACCACTCATATCTACAATCACAGTTATATTGGTTTCTATCTAACATTGAGATATATTGGTTATGAACTGTACAACGTATTCATACGAGGTTATTGCGCAATATCATGATTCATGAATAAATATCAATATATAATCGTTGATATCACACAGATATATTTTGCAAGTAAAAGCGAACTGACAAGTGATATGAACAACAGTACTTCAATATGGTTAACATAGTAGCATGCACTAATGTTTCAACCAGAGTTAAATCATTGAATGTAATGATTAATTATGTCAACACCAGTAAAAATTATCAATTATCGATAATCTATGTATGAATACAAATATTATTATACCTTTAATGACACTAGTATTATTTGGAAGATTTCTTTTGTTAAAATTTACATAGATTGTGTTCATCCAATAACGTATTATCATGTTTACTAGGTAGAGGAAAACAATTTCAGTGCGGTAGTGTTCACATCAGTCTATACGTCCCATGATTCCCTCGTTGTGGGGGATGAGGTCACAATTTTGAATATATAAGAATACAAATATTGTTGTTTTACAGACATTACTATTAATTGGAAGATATTTTCTGTTAGAATCCTTTTAGACTGTGTTCATACAATAACTAATTATTATGTCTACTCTCATTAGGTCGAGGACAAAAATGTCAGTGCAATGAAAGAGCTCCTTGCAGACAGGAAATTCTCATCACCACTCTCATCGACATCACGCCTAAAAGGAAGAGGCAGTTACAATGTCTCACACGTTTATGTTATGGTAAAGAAATGTTCAAAGTATATGGAAGCACTCTCATGTCTGAGTGGATTAATATGACAAAGATTTACATGACAACATTGACTCTCGTAAAGTGAGAATACTTCAGTCATGACCTCATTAATTATAAGATAGTTACCGTTGTAAAGTGTAAAATGGCCTCTCTTTATCAATGATTCTGATTGGTGTGGAGAGTTTACCTATATTGATGATAATTTAATTGATTGAGGACGGAAACTTCCTCATGTTTATTGTTGACAAAAAAAAGACTTATGAAGAATCAGCGCGAAAAGATAAATGTAGACTAGGAATCGGCACCTGACAAAATGTTTTACAAGTCTTTTTCACTTTATATGCACTTCTTTAAAAGTCGGACGGGAAGTTTACGGTTTAAAATGAATTTGATCATAGAAATCACTAACTGCTATTCAGATCTATTAGATTGTTAACATTATCAATCATGATCAAATAGATGAACAGCTTCCGCCTTCAATGGTGAAAAAGGGTTATATATAGATGCGATATAGTCGTTTAAGTTTGGATCAATCTCATCTGAAATCAGATCAAATGCAACATTCGTACCTTGCAATGTTGCGATGTTAGTGACATTTTACTCCAGCCAGTCATCGACGAGGCTGTAATGCAATGGACCTACTTGAGTTGAGAAGGCCTCCGATTGGCTGAATGTATCCCCTCATTATTTACACACTACTGTCACAATGGTCTGGGTAAACTTTGTTATGAGGATTAACATGATGTTGTCTTTGTGAACTGTCAACTGAGAAACATTACAAAGCTATTGTGTAGGTTGTTGCGATTAGTAAATATGATAATGGAGTCCTCAGAGGAGACCAGCAAATGAAAACAAACACGTCTTATATTCAAAGTGTAATGAATAAAACACATAATTATAAGTCAGATCAACAATACAGATATTAAAGAGATAAAAGAGATACAATAGATCACAAAATACATTCTAAAATGCTACAAATGGCTCAATATTTACAACACCAGAGGCAGAGCTATTGGGTGTTGTTGACATTCTGCTTCGCTACTCCAATACCCTTATTCCCTGAACCAAACAACAGTCGTTTTGCTCATTGTTAAATATCATAGCACATACATTTTCAGCCAATGAAATGTCTTGATTTGAACGTCGACAATAACACATCGATCCTTTCATCCGGGTACTGCTAGTTAGTTATTTCACTGGTTGCTTATTTATAGCCAAAACGATCGTTAGCGGACACAGATACACCGAGAGAGCAGGATAGTTCTTAATGAATGAGTATACCAGTATATGAATACCAGTTGTTTCCATAAAAAGCCATATTTAAACTCAAACTTTCTCTAGAATTTTTTTATTTGCAGACCTGGGAATTACATTATCAAAAAGGAACTATAAATCATTTCAATGACACAATTGACACCTGCTGAAAATTGTGTGACCCCAAATCAATTAAACTTTAAAAAAATAATTCTGATAATGCTTTATTGTTTGACAATATAATAACAATTAATTCTCAAATGCTGTCACGTACACATTTTACAAACCTGGTACAGTGCTCATCATCTTGTAGTAGTTCATCACAACTAACAGGAATAGTAATGTTATTACATCGATAAATAGTCAGTCAGATTAAAATAGCCCATTTACCGAGAAATAAATGTTGCAAAATAGTACATTTACCGGGATACAAAACACAAACTTACATCGTTCAAAAGCCTGTATGCTAGCACGTTCTGAAGCAAGTCAGTTAACCAATCACAAGACCTCCAACAAAAGCTTTCGGTATGAGAGCCTAAGGGCAGGTAACTCTAAACAGCTATCCTTTCGTCTGTTTCTGTAGCAGGAGAAACATGGCTAACGAATCACTTCGAATGCTTTAAAAACTATGATGTGATTGGTCAGTTATTTGACTTTGTTTTGTCTAGTTTAACTTGTACTTAACATTCGCCTATATGGGATGTCCTCAGACCTTGTGGCGAGGAATCTGTAAAAGTAAGTCTCATGTAGTTGTGGTTTAACTTCGGAACGCCTAATCTAAAATAATAATCCACTTATTATGCAGTGTTTTAGAGTTCATAAGTAAGTCTCATGCAGTTGCGGTCTAACTTAGGTAAGCTTAATCCAAAATAATAATAATCCACAAATTATGCAGTGTATCAGAGTTCAAAAGTAAGTCTGATGCAGTTGTGGTCCAACGCCTTATCCATGATAATAATACTAATTATAATATGTGAAACGTATGAGCCCTTGTAAATACGGTTAGTAAAATGCATTCATGTATTCATTTTGAAAGTCAGTTTTACAGATAATAAGTATGGAGAGCCAAATACAGTGCTGTCAAAGTTGTGGCCTAATCGATAGTAGAATGTTAGTAACAGTGCTAGTTATGTAGGGATAACAAGTACCTGCTTAGTTTACCTCGCACGTTTCTGAGTCAAATACTCTGGTGCATATTGATACTTGCTCCAAATTGAAGACATGAGTTAATATGTCACATTTATGATGTGATTCAGGTCATTTCAAATAACTATTCATTTGAGAAGTCCCTTTCAGGTAGCCCTGGACATCTAGCACTTCCCTCTAGATCTGTTATCAATGGCTTATTTGACATTCCTCTTACATCAACATCAGACATTTCTGGTTGGTCTGAAACCGAAGGAAAGGTTGATATTGACAGAATTACATGACTTTAAATACACATATACATAAAGATGAAACTGCTTTTTAATTAGACATATACTTTACAATTAGAATTGTTTTGAAATTATTATGTTCAAACTTCATTCGCCTGCCTCATTCTACATCAAACAGGTTTGTTTTTCGACACAGGATTAATAATGAACCGTGTAAAAGAACTCATCAACACTGGTGTATCATAATGATTAAAGCCGTATTGTCAACCTAATCATGTTATCACATATTATGTGTACAGCATTATTTATGTAATAGTCATGTAAACTTCGAAAGTGTATTGTGTTTAATAAATGTCGCAATCATCATAACACAGTAAGGTAATAAGAGTTCTGTTATTAGTCGAAATATTTCATGAATTGTGTTAGAAAAGGCATGGAACTGGTGTTAAAAGCTTTTTTACAGTCAAAAGTGAATAAATTCTTGTATGTTGTTATTCTCTTTCCTATCAGGAAATAATTGGGTAATCGGGTTGTTTGTTGGTTCTACAAAATGTCACATATGTCCGTTGTCTCTTAAGCATTGCAAAAACAGAAGATGTTTGTCCAAGAATAAATTCCACTTCAATGTTGTATTCGGATATTTTAAACAGTCCAAGGTTCTGGTCGTTGTATTACACGATATTATTTTCAGGGTTACATTGCCACATTGTCATTGTTAATAACTTCTTGATTTCAATGTTTTCACCTCCTTTGTGCTTACATATGTATCAAGACGTGAACTGAGCACCAAATGTATTTGATTTCATTCACAAATGGTAATGAGAAATATTATAAGGATCTAAGTGTAATATTCGTCACAACTTTCGATTGATCAGCGATTAACAATTGATACTTCGCATGTGCATCCAATACAGTGAGACCTTTCATGGTGTAATAGGTTTTCACTTGCATGTGCATCCATTGTGATTTTTCAGACTTTTCAAATGAGGTAATACTTTTTGAAGAAGTGAATATTGGAACAAAAAACTGTAACCCTGGGCATAACTTTTAATAGCCAAAAAGACAGACATGTTTCCATTTGGCCATTTATACTATCAGTGGTATTTTTTACCATGTAAACAATTAAAAACTATTATTCTCGTTGTCTTTTAATTTTATTTTATTTTCAAACAAATAAGAATAAAACATGTAGAAAGTGTATGAATCAAAAAGATATCCATCCGTCGTTGGTAGGTAAATAACATGTGGCAAATGCATCTGCAAAATCAAGCAATGGCAATTGCAGATTATTTTGAAATGCTTTGATTTGATTTTATTTCGCTTACCAATCGTGTGTCAATTCCGTTTTAAAAATAACCTTATCTCCACATAGCGATTGGAACAAATTTAAATTGTTTTATTTGAGTAATGGTTCAAGTATTTACTATCCAAGAGAAAGGGAAATAGAATCTAGCTTCAATCCAATATCAATTTATCTAATCAATTAAATAACAAAATGCTCTGCAAAAGATTAGATTGCAACGTTGGACCTGTTGTTGTATAACACGATACTTTTTTTAATGTATTTTGAATGCTCAACCTCATTACATTGTGAGGAGAGTCTAATGCGAGTCAACTTTGATGTACACAAAATGTCATTGTAGGAACAAAAAATCAGGAAACTTCTTTGAAACATAGTCAACCTATTTAGAGGTTAATTAAATTAAAAGTTATCCACAGATGACACTCCCTTCAGAATTCTGATCCTAACGGAAACAACAGCGTCGCTGATTGCACAACTAGATTCAAATGCAACCAATCAGGATTCTCCCTTTTGTGCGGCGAATTCAGCCTAGAACGGAGGTAATGGGGAGAGATCTGAAGGGAGTAGCATGCAATAAGTATGACAACTTGCATTTCTGATTTGATTTTAATATATTATAAAAGCTAACAAAAACACTTACGACCTATTTCCTTCATACTTCAGGCGCCACTGAAGACAATAGCCTTTTGTTTCCTGTATATGAATTAAATTGGGTTCAGATTACTGTCAATGAAGACAAGGGTATACTAACAAATACAAAAAAATATATACAAATATCCATCAATGTAACCAGTCTCATCAGATAGGGACATCGTTGCATAAAAACATATAGGTCGTATGAAAATAACAGTTCCACCCTGCAAAAAACCTTCAAAGTGTGATTTGGAAAACGTGGTTGAAAATAATATTCAGTTTAAGCCCTTGGAGACGAACATTGGAAATAAATTTAAAAAGATATCATATTTAACACAACATAAGCATAACTAAATGTTAAAGAAGATATATTCTAATTGTTTGATTTGATACTCAGTTCCGGATGTTTTTAATGTGAGTCTCTTAGCTTTGTATAAGTTTCTTCCCCAGTAAATCTGTGAATGTTCATTGTTCTCTGTGATATGCTATTATACCTTATAATAAATATAGTACGTCAAAGATATATTATTAATATAACTTAAGAGCCAAGTTCTTGAATAAATATCAGATGTTTTTTCTGACATCTAACCAGTGCCAGCAAATGTAGGTTGATTTGGTTCCTTGCCTGATTCACATCTCCGAGATGCCATATTCTGATGCCCGAGTTCTGATGTGTTGATCTTCTGATAGCAAAGACGACATGACCTGGGAGCCTCCTGGTACAATGTACTCGATACAACATACAGAGCTGGACATTGATATAAATACAATATTTGAATGTAATTGTTCATAGCGTAGAGTTTATTAAATGTAACTATTCCTAGTCTTTGAGAAAAGGGATTACATACAGTGTGTTATTGTCAGTATTATACAATGCAACAAAATATTTCTCATTTAATGGAAAGGATATCTGCCTTCTGAAAAATGAACACGAAACTCTTATAAGCATGAAACCATTCGTCAATTCAGTATTTCATTTTTTCCAAATAACTCGTTTTGTATTGTCTTTTAACGGATTGACTATTATAGAGGCTCAACTATGAAATTGGTCTCTTCAATATGGCTTCTTTCCTTCATATAACAAACCGGTTTGCAAATGCTTTATCTCCCAATGTGTTACATTACAGAAGTACAATCAATAGTCTTTGTGAATAGGCATGGTAACTCGTTATGCATTAGCAAGATTCAAAAACATTTAAAATCATCTGAGGAAATGGCATGTTAAGAGCTAAAATTCGATACATTTAACTTTGGACATTGTTCATAATATCATTCTTATTAATAATTTGAGAAAGTATTACATATTGCATTGGAACATTTGCCTTAGAAATAAAAGTTATTGTATATGTACTTATTTTATATTATATTTTTGTAAAATGTGCCCGAGTTAAGTCAATGGAAAGATGCATGCATAAGTGCAACTATCAAAGCCGCAGCATTAGCATAAGCACAAGCGGATAGCAGATCATAGTCGGTATTCTGTTCTGAAACAGTTCTCTTTCCTTCTCTGTGCACATTTACTGCCGAAATATTGTATTTCCTGCCTAATCGGGTAATCAATGTTCTCTATTCAAGGATGCAGATCAGACAGACAATACCAAAAGTGTTTATCACGTTGAGGTAATGCTCGAGGATCATCTTTCTTTATACAGGAGAATAGGAGGAGGCTATGGAGAACTGCTCAAGGTTATTGTATTGAACATCGACCTTGTTCTCGTAAAGCTTCTAACGATCATTGAGTTACAAATTGTGTCTGGGCGACCGCTGCTGGTTTTAGGTGTTTCAAATGAGTTTTAAAAATTTCCAGAATTATGTTTTTATTATGATGTTGTTAAGTAATATAGATTAGAATTAGTTTGTAACCAGGAATATACATTTTACATAAACCATTGAACTTATCCGATGAAAGGAGAATAATATCAAACAAAATGGTAAATTTACACTATAGCTGTGACTATGATCTTGTTTGAAAGATACACACTTAGTAAGATTCGATTCTGTTAGTCTGTCAACAGAAACTTTGTTGTTAATGAGTTGTTAAAAGTTTCCAGAAATATGTTGTTGTTATGATGTTGTTGAGTGTTATAGATTAAAAATGAATATACATTTTAAACATTGAACTAATCCGATGAAAGGGGAATAATAATAAAAAAAATTGGATAATTTACACTGCAGTTGTGCCTATGCTCTTGTTTGAAGGATCCACACTTAGTAAATTTCGATTATGTTAGTCTGTCAACGTAAACTTCGTATTGCCTTTGTACGATTTTAGGCAATAAACAAACGTGTGATGTTTAAGATCGAATCAGCTCGCAATTGTTGTGGACAATTATTTCCTCGTGTAGATTTCATTTATTTATGCGGGGGAATGTTTGAAAAAAATAACAGTCGGGTTTTAGAATAGTTTTAGTCTTAGTCAGGTGATAGTTTAATTGTGAGAAGGGTACATCCATTCAACAGTCAAATACACAACCATTATCAGAACTACTTATTTCAATCAATTACAAATTACCTCTTAAATCAATTATTCCTGTACAAGCTGGCATGCAATATTAAACCAAACTACATACAATGTTAATCATATAAATAACTTTTAATTGATGGTGTGAAAGAATGATTCACATAATTTATTCTTAATTTAAAGAAAATAGGCCTGAGGCTTTTCAGTGCAAATATAGATTGATTGATTGACTCATTCGGTTGTCAGATTATTATCTATGTATATTCTATGTATCAATCTACCAAAAATCAATCATATATAATTTATGTCAGTCTGATTAAAACCGACGGTATTCCGCGGAAAAAAATGTGCAAAATAGTGCATCTACCGGGATACGAACTCATATCGTTCGGAGATTTCCACGCCAAACTGTCTGGAAACAGTCCGTAGACTAGCGTGTTCGAGCGCAATTCAGGTAGCCAATCAAAAGATGCCCAACAAATGCTTTCGATGCGAGAAGTTAGGGGCAGATAACTCCAAACAGCTATCCTTTTGTCTATTCCGAATGCCTTCAAAACAGCGACCGTTTATAAACTATGATATGATTAGTCAGCTATTTGACTGGGCTTTGGCTGCCCTAAACTGGTTCGGAACACACGCTTATACGGGATGTTTTCAGACCTTGTGGCGAGGAATATACAGAGCCTGTTCGAATCCCGGTAGATATATTATTTTGCAAATTAATCCCTCGGAACAAGGTCGATTTTAATCAGACTGTAATTTATGTCTGTGCTTCCAAAGATTTTAATGGTGTGGTTGATATATATACATTCATATATATTGTAAATTTTTCGCGTCCAATCTCTTCAAAGAAGTTATAATATAGTAGGTTAGGAAATTGTGTTTCAAAATCAGCAATGCTTCCTATCAAAACCCGCTTTTTAAGGACAAACCATTATGCATTTGACGTTGGATGGTACTTATGGGTAAGCTCACGCCGATAAACACCTACACCTAGCGTAAAATTTCTCAAGTCCTGTCAAATAGATTGGTACCGGCGTCTGATCTACAGATATTGGCAAATGCTCAAGACTGTTCATGCAGTAAAAATGGCATATCCTTATCATTAACCTTGTGGCAAGTGATCAGATCTCTATTAGATCGGTTCACGATACGCCTCTCTCATGTGTTATGAGCTCTTAACTGCAGTAGAAGGGAGACGGAATTGCACGTTCACGCTTGTGCCAAGTGATTATAGAACATCAAAGTGAGTTTGATTCTTTTAACTTACTTTATGAAATCACAACATTGGTTTATCTTGACACCTTATACCCACTTCAGATTGAACTAGATGCAATTTATACTGCACATATACCATCAACCTTTCTTCCTAGTAATAAAACATTTGGAGACGTGCAGTGGCCATAGCATTAGTGTATCTAGATTTATCATTGCCATCTGAAGTTTCTTACACTTTTTTCTTATGTTGCATGTATGTGCCGATGTGAAGATAATGTTTAAGAACAGACGCAATAATTACCAATCAGATGTACAGTCAGACAACACGTTATATGAGTTTTTATCAATCTACCATTGAGATACATTGGCTATGTTCTCTGGTACGTATTCATACAAGGTTATAATGATTTATGGATAAATATTGATATATCATCGTTGATATAACACAGATATTGTATTCAAGTAAAGGCGAAGTGACAAATGCTATGAACAACATAGTTGCAATATGATTATAATAGTAGCATTCATTAATATTTTAACCAAAGTTGAATGTAATGATTAAATATGTCAACACCAGAAAAAATAATCAATTATCAATAATTAATATATGAATACAAATGTTTTTAGATTTTTAGAGACATTAGTATTATTGGAAGATTTATTCAGTTAAACTTTTTATAAATTGTGTTCATGCAATAACCTTTTATTATGTCTACTCACTTCAGGTCGAGGACAAAAATGTCAGTAGAATAGTGCGAAGAAAGAGGTCCTAGAAGACAGGAAATTCTCATCACAACTCTTGCGACATCACGCTTAAAAGGAAGAGGCAGTTACAATGTCCCGCACGTTTATGTTATGGTAAAGAAATGCTCAAAGTATATAAAAGCACTCCCATGTCTGAGTGGATTATTATTACAAAGTACCAATTTGCTGAACAGATTATAAGGCTGTAGAGACAACTTCATATTTGAAACTGTTATTTATCTCACGGTGTTAAGTGTTAATCTGTTCATTCATGAAGCGTCTGGGATTTACATCACATCATTGACTCTCGTAAAGTAAGAATAATACAGTCATAACCTCATTAATTAAAAGATCGTTACTGTTTTAAGTGTAAAGTGTAAGATGGCCTCTCTTTATCCATGATTCTGATTGGCGTTGAGAGTTTACATATATTGATGATAATTAGATTGATTGAGGGGGGAAACTTTCTCATGTTTATTGTTGATACAATCCCACAAATGAAGAATCAGCGCTTGAAGATAAATGTGGACTAAGAATAGGCACCTGACAAAAGGTTCTCCAAAAATCGGACAGATAATTTACGGTTTAAAATGAATGTTATCATAGAAATCACGAACTGCTATTCAGATCTATAGATTGATAAGATTATCTGTAATGTATGTAATGGTGGAAAACGCAACATTCGTACCTTGCAATGTTTCTGATCTGATCTTGGAACTATACCAAAGAGGTAATGTTAGTGACTTTTTACTCCAGCCAGTCATCGACGAGGCTTTAATGCTATCGGACCTACTTAAGTTGACATACGATGTTATAATAAGCTAGGTTGAGAATCATAGTTCGTCTTTCATGATATCCGAGACATATATTGCGTTTTGAAAGGTTCAATTTTGAATCTGTGTTTTGCTCTATCCATGTCTTGATTCTATCCCAGATGTTATTCACAATCGGACAATCATAAAATATGTGAACTATAGTTTCTTAAAATACGTTACAGAAGGTACATTTGTGTGTGTCTTTCAGTTTCATTCTGAATAGGAGATCGTTCAGAGGGAGAAATGTATGTATGATGGAGTATTGAAACCAAATTTGCTTTGTGCCGAGATGTGATGAAAATGGCGTGTTATTTATTTCGGTCCATTCTCTAGAAGTCATTGATTGATTTAAATCCGTTTCCCACTTCTGTCTGTATTTATATGTGTAACCATTTGCAGAGCTCTGAAACATACCATAGAAGAGTCTGCATCCTGTAGTTGGTATTACGATGTCTGATATGAAGTATGGCAGGATGGAATTGGATAGTTTATTCGATAATTCGAGGTTTTTATTTTTAAGATAAGCTTTGATTGACTGAACTATACCAGCATATTCTAAAAAATGCTTTTAACATTTGTAAGAATTTGTGAACGTTTCGAAATTTTTAAACTGTCCTTGTTCATCCAGAATGTAATTTATAAATATTATTCCGTGTTGTATGTAATGTGTGTAGCATATTTCCCACGCCCTTAGATATAGTTGCCTTACTCTGAGGGCGTGGGTTCGAATCCCGCATGGGACTCGGCCCGAAAAAGTACAAGAATTTGTACTATTGAAGGTAGTGTTATCCCAAATATAACCATGTTATATGTGTAGGTTGTTGCTCATGTAACGATTAGTAAATATGATAATGAAGATCTCAGTGGAAACCAGCAATTGAAAACAAACACGTCTTACATTCAAATTGTAATGAATAAACACATACTTATTAGTCAGATCAACAATACAGATGTTCAAGTAAAATACAATAACGATACAACAGGTAACAAAATAGATTCTAAAATGCTACAATGTCTTAATATTTATAACACCAGAGGCAGTGGTATTAAGTGTTGTTGACATTCTGCTTCGCTACTCCAACACCCTGATTCCCTGAAACGAACAACAGTCGGTTTTCTCATTGCTAAATAGCAAAGCATGCCTTTTCCAGCCAATGAAATGTCGTGATTTTAACGTCGATGATAGCGCATCGATCCTTTCATCTGGGTACTGCCTCATTTTCTGTGAATAATTTCATTGGTTGCTTATTTATAGCCAAAACGATTCTTAGCAGAAACAAATACACTGGCAGAGCAGGGTGGTTCTTGATGAATGAGTATATTTCTAATGATCATGTTGACGACACAAAGGCAGAATCCACTGGAAATAATGTCAAATGTCTAGAATACCAGTTATTTCCATAAAAAGCCCTATTTATACTAAAACTTTCTCTAGAAATTGTTTGTTTGCAAAGTCTGGTAATTTCATTCTGTTATTACGAATGCATCAAAATCGATATCCATATCAATCGTATCAGTTTTTAATATCCATTGAATTCAGGAAACGTCCCACATGGGCTCGGCATATCAGTGATCTGTTATTTCACTTTGGCTTTGGCATAGCTTGGATTTCACAAGATGTTGGTGATGTAGATATGTTTTTATATATGTTTACCGAACGAATTAATAATTGTCTCAGGCAAGACTGGCACTCTGCCGTAGAGGTTCCGTCGTTGAGTTTTTATAACTCGCATAAATCTTTGTTGACTTGTGAAAAGTATTTATTACTAAATATTGATAATAAGACAAAGCGTATGTTTACACTATTTAGATCAGGATGTCATCCACTGGGTATTAAATATATTAGGCGAGGTATCGCCTCTTGCTATGATGATATTGTGTTATGTAAACACTGTAAAAGTATCGAAGATGAACACCATGTTGTTTATATTTGTAAACGCTATGAGGACATGCGTCAGCGTTTAGTTCCGAAAACGAACGATGGATATTACTTTTCTCTTCATAGCATATGTACATCATCTGACTTAAATATTATTAATAGCTTTGTATGTTTCCTAAAGCATGTATATTCTGCGCCTGTTAACAATACACCTGGTAATAAATGGTAACTCAAATATACAAAATGTACCACTCTGTATTCTATGGGTCAAATGGCCTTTTATACAAATAAACCCTTCTTCTTCTTCTTCTTCTTCTTCTTCTAATTTCATTCTAAAACCGGAAATTGGAAGGGAAGGAAGCTACCTCCATTTCAAAGAGAAGTCATTTCACAGGTCACCCTGCTAAACGTTTTGTGACCCCAAATCAACTTAACTTAGTTAATTACTGATAATTAAGGGGAAATTAATTCTCAAATGTTGGCACGTACACATCTTGCAAAAACTGGTACAATCCTCATCACTTTGTAGTAGTTCATAACAACTAACAGTACTAGTAATTTTACAATATCGATAAATTACTAGTCAGATTAAAATAGCCCTTTTTCCGAGGAATAAAAATAGTACATCTACCGGGATACGAACACGAACTTATATTGTTCAAAGGCCTGTATGCTCGTACGTTGTGACGCAATTTAGTTAACCAATCAGAAGACCTCCGCCAAAAGCTTTCGATGCGAGAAGCTATGGGCAGGTAACTCTAAACAACTATCCTTTCGTCTGTTCCTGTACAATGAGGAACATGTTAACGAATGATTTCGAATGCTTTCAAAACGGCGACCGTTTAAAAACTATGATGTGATTGTTCAGTTATTTGACTGTGTTTGTCCTGCGTTAAAATTGTACGGAACATGCGCCTATATGAAAATTCCTCAGACCATGTGGCGAGGAATCTATAGAATAGGATTTTATCCTGATATGAATTATTTTTCAGATTTTATTCCTCAGAACTTAGTAGATTTTAATCGGACTGGATAAATAGGAAGTGATACGGTAAAGTTAACATATTATGCAGTGTATCACAGTTCATCAGTAAGTCTCATGCAGTTGTGGTCTAACTTCGGAACGGAAATAATAATCATTTTAATATATGAAACTTATGAGTCCCTGTAAATATGTTTAGTAAAAATCATTCATGTATTCATTTTAATTGAATGTCAGTTTTACAGATGAATAAACATGGAGAGCAAAATACTGTGCTCTCAAAATTGTGTAATAATCGGTAGAAGAATGTTAGCAACAGTGCTAGTTGTGTATGGATAAAAAGTATCTGCTTAGTTTCCTTCGCACATTTCTGAGATGTAATGTCAAATATTATTGTGCATGTGGAACTGTAACGTGAGTTAATGTGTCACATTTATAACGTGAATCAGGTCATTTCAAATATTTGAGAAGTTCTTTCTGGACTTGGCATCTGTGTCTAGATCAAGAAACAATGGCTTACCTTGAACATTTGACATTCCTTTCTCGTCAACATCAGACATTTCAGGTTGCTTTTAAAGAGAACGAAAGGTTGATATTGACAACATTACATGACTTCAACTTAACATATATGCTATTTTCAAAGTTAAGATGAAACTGCTTTTTTAATTAAACGTATATATTACGATTAGAGATATTGAGAAATTATTTTCAAACTTCATTCGCCTGCCTCATTCTCCATCAAACAGGTTTATTTTTCGACAGAAGATTAATAATGAACCGCGTAAAACACTCATCACCACTGATTAAAGCGGTATTGTCAATCTAATCATTTTATCACATATTAAGTGAACAGCATTATTTATGTAAAAGTCATGTAAACATCGAAACTGTATTATGTGTAATAAATGTCGTGATCCTCATAACATAAAGTTTTAAGAGTTTTGTTTCTATCCATTATTTGTGCATGGCCCTAAGTCAAAATGTTCCATTACTTGTGTTATAAAAGGTTGGGAACCTCTATCAAAAGCTTTTTCACAGTCAAAAGAAAATACATCCGTGTATGTTGTTATTCTCTTTCCTGTCTGGAAATAATTGTGTCCTCGGGTTGTTTGTATAGGTTCTACAAAATGTCCGTTGTCTCTAAAGCATTGCAAAGTTACAATTATTTCAATTGCTCAGAGTATAAAACTTGTATTATATCCTATTATTATTATTATTATTGTAAAACAATACATGAATAAATATTTGAAGAATGGTAACCTACAATTTTATAATTGAATGAAAATATGTTTGTCCGAGAATAAAGTTCACTTCAATGTTATATTCGGATATTTTAACAATCCCAGGTTCTGGCCGTTGTATTACACGATATTATTTTCAGGATTACATTGCCACTTTGTCACATTGACATACAAGCTAGTTGTATACTGGGAATAAAGTGTTGATAACTTCTTGATTTCAATGTTTTCACCGCGGTTTTGGAAGAAAGGTCAAATGTCAAAAGAAACCTATAAACCTTCCATCCGGGAAGTTTAACATGCTTACACATGTATCATGGCGTAAATTTAGCACCCAATGTACTTTATTTCAATCACAATTGATTATGAGAACTATTATAAGGATCTAAGTCACAACTTTTGATTGACAGGCGATAAACAATTGCTTTGCATGTGCATCCAATACGATACGATGAGACCTTTCATATGAGGTCATAAGTTTTAACTTTATAACCTTGATCCGAAGAGCATTTTTAAAAATAGAGCCATGGGCCCATTATGAATTCATTCATTATCAAAGGTTGAATATCTAAGTTATTTCAAGTAATACATGGTTGACAAGCAAATGATAGGTTTTTAGATTATGACTCACAATTGGGGTCACAGGGTCACCAAAACTACAACTTACAGACTTAGAATCCTTATTTGCTAAAGAGTCTGTACCCAACATTTCAGCTTTTTAGAGCTTTATGTACTGGAGAAGAAGAAGAACATAGGGTTTTTAAGGTCTTGACCCCTGTGACCCTATTTGAAGTCGTGGGGTCACCAAATTGAGAATACCCATTGACCAAGGAGTCTGCACACAACGTTTCAGCTCTCTAGACCTTTTGGAACTGGAGAAGAAGACGAACACGCGAAAAGTTTACAGACGGACGGACTGACGGATGGACGGACGCCGGACACCATGCCATGCCATGCCATAATCCCATCGGGCCTCTCAGACCAAATGAGCTAAAAAAAAACAACAACTGGACTATAACTTTGGTAAGTGGAAGATTTGACACCAGGCATGTGCATCAATTGTGATTAGACCTTTCAAATGAGGTAATACTTTTTGACCAATTGAACATTGGAACATGAAGCCCTATCCAAAAAACTGTAACCCTGGACATTACTTTTGATTACATTTAATAGACAAACAGACATACAGTTTTTCATTTAGCCATTAATACTGGAAGTAGTTTTTAACCTCGAAATATTGCATCCAAACTTTTATGATATCCGGTAGCATTAGTGTTTAACAAGCACATATTCTGTTTGCTTTCTAATCATATTTGATGTATGCTTCAACGAGATGGTATGTGTTTGTGTTCAAGACAGTGTCCCCTGCTGAGATAAATAGATTTGTTAATATTTTCTATCCATTCCTGATTGAAGCACATGCATTGATGTTGAATCAAAGCATGGATCATGTTGAACATCAATTTCTTTCTCAAAGATTAAGCACTACAGTGGATAGTCCAACAGGGAAGTTTTATAACTATGTATTTACTCTTCGCAGACTCGGAAAAGAAACGTCATTAAAAATTAGAATGTTATTGAAATTGCCATGGATAGCTTTCAAATACCGATCAGAATTTGTGTTTCTACCAAACTTCAAATTACAACGTTACACATCTACAACTGAAACCTCATTTTCATTTCATTCAAATGGAAATTGGTGTGATTCAAAGTAAATTTCAACCATGTGCATTTATTTATTTAAATAACAACTATTTTCATGTTTTAATGCAACATATTAATCATCCATTGTAAGGTGAAAATGGATACCATGTGTCCTTGATTTGATCTTCATTTTAAATACCAATTTCAAGTCAAACTTATCGAACTGCAGTTGATGAAATAAATTATTTCAAAGTTGATGTCATACATGTCGTTTGGTGAATGATGACTTATGCTTTATAACAAATCCAATTTAGAAAATCATTCTTGAGGTCTCTTATTTTTATTTTATTTTTCACAAACTAAGAATAAAACATGTAGAACATGTACTGATCAAGTATGTTGCCATCTGTCTTTGGTTGGAAAATAACAAGTTGCAATTGCAAAAGCATGTGCGAAATAAAGCAAATGGCAAAATTATTTTGAAATGTTTTGATACCGTTATAATGACAGGATATATAAATACTATCATAAATGCACATGGCAGACACGAATTAATTACACTATCGTAGCCCTGATAGGTAATCCGAAATCGTAGAACTTTATTTCGCTTACCAATTCCGTTTTGAATAACCCTAATCTCCACATCGCGATTGGAAAAGAGGAAAAAATTAAATAATGTTTATTTGAGTATCGATTATAGTATTGACTTTCCTCGAGAAAGGGAAATAAGAAGCTAGCTTAAATTCAACATCAATTTATCTTATCAATTAAACAAAAAGTTCTCTGTAAAATATGTGATTTCCACATTGGAGCTGTGTATAACAAGATCATGTTTTTCTATGTATTTGAAACGCTTAGCCTCATTACATTGTGAAAAAAGTCTGATTCAGGTCAACTCTGATGTTCACAAAATGTCATTGTAGGAATATAAACAAATCTAGAAACTTCGATTCTCTTGGTTACTCGTTTCAGATTTCCAATCTTAACCTCTGTTCTACTAGGGCTATGTTTCTCGGCTCCAGCAAGTACCTCTAGCGGGGAAAGAGGGGACCTCATACTGTATCTCTGCTTCTTAACCAATGAAAACCCATGGAGTGGATCCAAAGATCTTAGCCTTTGACTCTAAAGAGTCTTACTTTTAGCACATGTCCAAGATATCTTAATTTTAAAGATTCCAAAGATGTCGTCTCTGATGTCTTTCTTGTCTTTCCAGTTATATTGATTCTATCTGCTCATGTGTCTGTGTTGAATGCGTTGGTATGTTTAACGTAGATTCCCAGTTATTAAGGATTTTACATTACTGGTTCGTGTATTTGCTGCCTTTATTTGACATATAAGTGGAATTATGTAAGATAGTAAAGGCGATATTATAATAATAATATAGTAATTGATGCCAAACAAGTTTTATTTGAGAATAGGCGACTGCATTGTAGACGCAGTAACACAACATATTCACATTGAAAATTATTTATGTTTGTTATTATTATGAATAAGTACTTCCTCAATTGTAATACAAAAACTAATGTCTTTCTTCGGCGGCATTCGTCAATCCGTCGATGTTTATTTTACAAATAAGTTTTGTTTTGTACATTCATGTGCATTAGATTAGAGATCCGACAATTAACCAAGCTTGCGTTCTCGCTAGTCTCGCTTGTCAACCCCCACAAAATTGCAACAAAAGGTTTCTCAACTGATTCTGTTAGGGTTTAGTTTACTTTTTAACATACTAAAAGTTTACCAAAGTAGGACCCCGGGTAAAGAGTGTTTTTCAAGATGGCATCCAAGATGGCCACTGAAACCTTTTAATGATGATTACGGCTGTAACTCCGTCAACTCAAATGTGATGATATTGGTGTCTATACCCAGGTTTTGGGGGGCAACGAACACATTAAGGTAATAAAAAATGGTGTTTCTCTATTATGGAACGCACAAATCCAATATAAAAAAATGGCCGCTAACACCTCCAAAGTCCATAACTGTTCACTCAAAATTGATGATCTATATGTCTATTTCAAAGTTTTGGGGGGCAAGGAACACATTAGGACCATTAAAAATTAAATTTGGCCATTATATTACAAGTAAATCTAACTTTGTCCAACATGGCACTATCATTTGACCTACGTTTCAGGAATTTTGGTCTAGATCTATCCCCTTGGACAAGAAAAACATTCTAACCATTTGCAACTGTGAAAACCTACACATGCATTTCTTGAGCACACGGGGGCGGGTTAGCGCAGTAGATAGCGCGTTCGGCTTCGGATCAAAAGGTTCCAATCCCACCAGGGGCACGGCAACTTTGTCTGCAGTAGAGATCCGTTCTACACGCAGTAAGGTTTGGGTGCAATGCTACACTGATTTTCAGCGTAGTACCACCCATGGTTCACTAGTTCCAGACGATGCTCGCAGGTTTCACCGCAATGCATAGTCACATGGCTTTGCTGGCTTTCTCCCTCCCATAATACTAGCAGCCGCGATATAAGTGAAATACTCTTGAAAGCGGTGTTAAACCCCAACTCACTCACTCACTCTTGAGCACACATGTGATAATTTGCACGCACATTTCACCAGTTCTCTGCACGACCTGGAGACTTGTGGTACATTCATACATTCCATAGTTGATACCAATGTTCTTCCTTTTGGTACCATCCAAAATCCCTACATGCTCTGTTACCCATGGTTTTATATATGCTCCGTTACTCTCCACTATATCACCCATGGGAACATCTTTCATAGAAATATGTACTAAAATTACCCGCCCTTGGCCGGCGTGACGAAATCAGTTACCAAAGAAAATGCTCAATAGGATAAGACGGAAATGGTTAAGGGAGATAACCGGTGACGGAAGGCTAACAAAATGACCTCGCATGCTTTGCAACGAAGTGATATGAATTGTCATTGGTTCGCAGGTCCCAGCTGCGTAGCAGTTTGATTGACTCGCGCAGGCCAAGGGCGGGTAATTTGAGTACAGATTTTTCTGATAAGGTTTCCCATTGGTGATATAGTGGAGAGTAACGGAGCATATATAAAACCATGGGTAACCGAGGATGAAATCCTTGGCTTGGAGGAATTTTCTCTCATATATACAATCTTTGTCATAATTGCTTGGAAGATGTCTCTATTTGTGTACCGAATAAGAACATCCTGTGTTGGTTGAAACAAATGTTTCAGTTCCGTGTGCTTTCCTTGGTAGAAAAAGTGTTGTTTAACATCGTTCATTCTGGTAGGTGAGGTGGTGTGGTTATACATGATACACACAAATCTTTCTATGAGTGCAAACTGTTCACATCTCTGTCAATCGTCTGGTAGGGAATCCTGCTTTGGAAAATAAAATCTACTGTTATCTCTGGATTGGATGCCTGGATAGGCTTGCCGAGTCTGCCATAACATGTTCTTTCCTCTACCAGCACACTGGAAGTTGTGTCACAACCAGCAAATGCGTGGAGAAAAGGAAGAGCTAATGCACAACTGTCTCCAAACTCTTAATGAATGGCATTCACATGGTATAAGGTGTAGTCCTTGCCGTTACCAATGGACAGCCTAACGTGTTATCTTTGGTTGATTTGTTTCAGTTCAGATAATACTCCAAGAAGAATCACGAAAACACCTGTATCCACTTTGCTGCAAGAATGCCCTTTCAGAAATTAAAGCATCAAGTAAATGGAGAACCATTCTGGTGTTAGCAACCTTTTATTCTGACAAAATTGTTGATCAACAGCCATTGGATAACACTTTTCTCCCTAATGTTAAGTTCTTCTTTACCGGCCTCTTTTATTACTTCAAAATGTTCTTATTTGTTCTTTGAGAAACATTGGGAGATTATGTGGCAGTTTGTTTTGTTTGGACACATAGCGTCTTGATCCTTTGTCTTTTTTGTCTCAGGTTGCAGACTTGAGACTTCTTTCCTGTTGTGGTCCCATATATAATGTCTATACTTGAACAGTCAGTTAGTCTTGCTACTCAGGCTAGAAATGTGTGATCACTGTATTCTCCAAAGGATGACACGGCCTATGCTTTCCTGGGAAAGAGCTGTTGCAGTTATTTTTCTTTTATTCATGTTCAAGGGGCACCAGGGCCTATGATTTCCTGGGAAAGGGCATCTTCACAACGTCACAGGCGTAACGAAAAGCTTTCCAGATCTTCTCCTTCCGCCCTTGACCTTAACGCATTTTCAGTGCTAAGATTTTAACGTACTGCAGGCTAATCAAATAGGCCAATCAGTTGTATTGCCTCTGTGACTGTGTCGATTGTCGCTCATTTTGAATTGGTTCCGAATGTAAACGGCGAGTTCATTGGCTGTATGTGAGCGGATGGTAAGGGACGTAACTCGTGATCAAAATAGGTGTCGCTGATTCGTTTCACCACCACTGCCTAGGTTGAAGACAAGGTAAAAAAATTTAGAGATCTCGAAACATTTTCACCTTGCCGTGGGAAGATGGCGAAAGGGCTGTTGCAGTTCCTTTTCTTTTATGTTTTCAGAAAATAAAATGGAGATTCATGCAGACGAGCAGGAACTACAGGAATTCAGAATGGAGCATGTAAGAGAAGTCTGGCCAACCGAGGGCATTTGTTGCCAGGTACTCAGCTGCGGGGACACTAGGTACCAGTCCCTCTGAAGTTACTTGGCCCACTGGGGGAATATCCACCCGAGGATGGTAAACGTATTTATCTGTTCCCGATGCCGGGCGACCTTCCAACTTAGGCAGAGAGCCACCCTGCACGTGAGGTCGCACCAGATGCCCTGCTCAGTTTGGACGGAGCCCCGCTGGAACTCCAGCTGTCAGGATCCGGGGGATGTCCTAGCTAGCATAATTCTTATCGCGTACTGATACTAACGATGCTTTGTCGTTCTTATCTACCTAGATCCCAACATTAAGTATATTAGTAATTATCCTAGGTCGTCTGTGAGTGTGTTATGGTTTTGAGGCTATGTTGTTTTTAGTTGTCAATCATGAGTGTTTACTAGGAGCGTTCTGATTGGATAGGTTTGCGATTGCTGGTCCAATCGTAGTTGGCCTCACTTTTCTATCCGGGTACTTCCTGTGGGACGGGTATATAAGGCATAACTTGTCTTTTCTCAGTCAGTCCATGGCCAGCGTCTGGTCACAGGTGAGACCTCGATCACACCAACGTCCTGGATAGGAACAGACGTTCTGGAAAGAATAGACTTCCCCTTTCCCCGTAATGTTTAGTTAGATTTAACAATAAAATATGAATTGGGGTAAATAGATAGGTAAGGTTAGACGGGTGGGTAGATTCAGTCATCCAGTCATCGCTACCGGGTTGGGTCTATTCACCTTGAAAATATCAGAGACATATTCGCATTAGGAGAAAGTAGGTCAGTAGGGTATAGTCGTTAGAGCAGCTTGGAACAATTCGGGAATTTAGATTTACGTTAACGGAAGATATAAGGTAGAATTTGAGATTACAAACTTTATGTCTGTGACAGCATTTCCTTAGTGTGTCGTTACAGAATTAAAGGCCTTTCTTGTGATACGAGGGGCGTTCAATAAGTGTTGCAAGCGGGGCATTGGTGTTTACATAAACAGTGTCAGCTTATAGCAGGTGTTACTATAGTCAAAACATAACATTGACACATGTCAAAACAATTTCTAGACATAACAATTATTTAGATATAATAGCTGCGCTGACCTAGGGGTCTCAAAATCATGGATTCTCTCAAACATGAACAACGCGCTGTGATCAAGTTCCTAACTAAAGAGGGATGCAAAGCTACAGAAATACATAATCGTATGTGTAATGTGATGGGTAAGGATGCTCCTAACTTTTCAACAGTTTGTCGCTGGTCTCTTCAGTTCAAGCGGGGCAGGGAGTCCTTAGACGATGACCCACGGTCAGGCAGGCCATCTGAAGTCATCCGACCGGAAGTTATTGCCGCTATCGAAAGACGAATTTTAGCTGACCGCCGTGTTAAAGTTTCTGAACTGTCTTTGGAATTCCAGATATCAGTTGGAAGTGACGAAAAAATAATTCATGACCATCTTGGTATGTCCAAGGTATCTGCAAGATGGGTACCCAGAAACCTCACAGCACAAGATCGCCAGAAAAGAACCGAAAGTTGCATGGAGCTCCTGGATCGGTTTAATGCGGATGAAGCCAGGTTTTTGTCTCGTCTGGTGACAGGTCACGAAACCTGGATCCACCACTGGGACCCGGAAACTAAACTGGAATCCAAGCAATGGAAGCACCCGAGTTCACCGCCTCCCCTGAAGTTTCGCACTCAACCATCAGCTGGCAAGGTTATGGCGACAATCTTTTGGGATGCAAAAGGCATATTATTAATTGATTACTTGCCAACCAAAACTACAATGAATGGTCAATATTATGCCAACCTAATGCAAGAATTGCGAAAGACAATTCGACAGAAACGCCGTGGAATGTTGACACGTGTTGTTCTGATTTTGCATGACAACGCTCCAGTCCACAAGTCAAGAGTTGCACAGGCCGCTATACGTGATTGTGGATTCGAACAGCTTAACCACCCACCCTACAGCCCAGACCTAGCCCCCAGTGACTACTTCCTGTTCAGAAACCTGAAATCCGCCCTACGTGGAAGGCACTTCCGGGATGACGAAGACGTCAAAGCTGCCACAGAGGCGTGGTTAGGGGGGCAAACGGAAGACTTCTACAAAAGCGGCATCAAAAGTCTTAAAGAGAAATGGAATAAGTGTATTGAGGTGAAGGGTAACTATATTGAAAAATAAAAGTAAAAAATTGACTACGCGAGTTGGTTTTATATTGAAGTTGCAACACTTATTGAACGCCCCTCGTATTATGATGAATATTAAATATCTTACAGGTTTAACTTGAGTGGAGAATAGACTTATCATGGCAGTTTGTAGTTACGTTTGGACGCATTGTTAACGTCATACATTAGTTACTGCAGAGTTAGTGGAGCTGGAAGTGAGTCGTACGTATAGCTGTTGAATTTCTAGCTGCTAGCAGTGTATCTCGCCGAGTTGATGTTCAGAGAATGATGTCCGATTGAAGTCCTGTACACTCTAATAGTTGATAATTCATGTGTCTCAGAGGGAACCCTGACTTCTGACATATTTGATCTTCTGCATTCATTGTTCTTACATAAGTGCTATTGTGAAAAATCAGTCTTGCATATTTGATCTTCTGCATTTATCGTCCTAACATAAGTGCTGCTGGGAGAAAACCGTCCTGTATATTTGATACCTTCCACACGTTTGCAAGATTCTGATGTTATAAACTATGGTTATATATTTTTGTTAACTTGCATTTATATATTGCTTTTGATAAATATTTTTCATTTATAACATTTATTTATAAGTTATTCATCCCTGTTGATTTGTAGGAGCAAGAAATATGTTGATTTGTGGCACCACAAGTTTTGTACGTTGATTTACACTTGTTGAAAAATTCACATATCTGGTAATTTATTTGTTTGTCATTCATCCCGCTTCATGAAGAGAAAGAACCTGGGTGTAATGGAATGAGATTAGCGGTTGTGGTCATAAAAACGGATCCTAGTTTTACACCCAACCGAAAAGTCATTATACCCATAATTTCCGTTTTCGTTTCTCATTTTTGGCTTTAAACAATAGGTGGGAGTCTGTCCCATCACCAGATGAATCATTTTGAAAATTCCCGTGCTCATTCATCGGATATGGTCAAAGTAGCTACGGCCCTCATGAAATGGGTTCCTCCACGCACGTGCAGCGCAGATCTTCCATGCGAAGCAATTTGATTGACAGCCAGCTTTACCCGTCCTGCGGAGAACTTGAGTTCTTGCTGACAAACAGTCATATCTTTTCAAACATCCCTTCGTAACCTAATTGATAAAAACGTTGACTTTACATGCGAAGGGTTTTGCATTTTCAATTCCATTTTTTTTATTTTACTTAAAGAGAGAGGTTTCTGCACACCTAACGATTGATAAGCTATGAAATGTTATTGCTAAGAATAAGCTGTTTGTAAAAAGGTTGGTTTAAGTAAAAATAGGAATAATAGTAACTTGAAAAGGTATGGGAAACATAATACACTACTGCTATTACCACTGATTTCAACTTTATTTTGGAAATTAATCCATCATAATGATTCATTCGAGTGACTTGAAACAACAGGTACATGGAAGCACACCCCTGAAGGCACAGTGAGAGATATACAGCAGTTTATGGCTGAAAGGAAAGAAAATTTAACTTTTCCCAAAATATTACCAGTGGAAACATAAAATAGTGAAATCAACAAAAACACAGAAGTAGCTTTTGACGAAAGTTACATGAAAAAGAAAATGATGAAGTCAACTAATCACAACACAGAAGTAGCTTCACTCATTCTAGCTCCGAATATGATGAAGTAAAAAAATATGTATAATCGCCAAAAATTCACCAAATCGTGTTACATTTTGCAATACAAAATGTACACCTCTCCTAGTGGTGAAGAAGACATGTACCAAATTTGAAATGGATGAGATGAATAGTTTTTCTGCAATCGATCGGACAAAAAATGTCTTAATACGGACGGACGAATCACTTAAACAAGAGAACCATACTTATTGTAACACTTTTAAACCTGTTGGGCCGTATTATGAAAACAGGTTTTACTTAGACCAGGGTTAAGGCTAGTCTGGGTTTGGGTAAACCCGAAATCCGGGTCTAAAATAAACGTTATCAAAGAAAGTAGGTTTGAAAGAACCCTTGGTTTAGACCAAGACTAGTGGTTTAACTATTTTTCGTTTTAAAAATGTTTCAAACTTTATATTAAACAATGTTTGCGCATACTCAGTGTTATATTTCCGTTTGACTCCGCGTTTTTGAACGTCAAATTTACATGACGTAAACGTCGCTTGACGTCCATAACAAGGTAAGAACCATGGCATCACGACTGCAAAATGTTACGGATGAACACAAACACTACATTATCGAATGCATTGAGGAGAATGTCTCCGTTATTGAAGATAAGCGATGCGACGCACATGCTGTGTAAGAGACTGAACTAAAGGAAGTGTTACTGGTTACATATAGAATACTAAACGACGTCCCGTTTGATAACATGTTTATGAAACGAGTGGATGGTTTGGTATTTTAACGAGCGAAAGCGAGTTAAATACCCATGCCATTCACGAGTTTCATAAACATGTTATAAAACGGGACCGAGTTTAGTATTTTATTTATTACTCAATGATGTAAATAGCTCTGAATTGCAAGAAAACCGTTTTTAGTGACGCTTACTTGCAAATAGGTGACCCGCCATTGGAGTCACGCGGTCTAACATTGTGACGTCATCCAAAAACGACTATGACGTCACGCGCCGATTGTGACGTTACGACAGCACGCGGTGGTATCACACATGTGTGTAACCGACTCATTGTTATCTAATGAGTGATCTCACCACGGTTGAGTAATAAGAAAAACTTTTCTCAAGCCACACATAAATTAATACGTGATTATCTTACATGGTTATCATTATTATCAGATTTGCAAAAGTATACACCAGTTTCACTGTGACAAGATTAGTTCAAATTGCACAGTTTGCAAATTATGCCACAAGTAACAGGGTTCAACATTGGACGGTGGCTTCTGGTTAGTGGAAATGCTGTTGGGCTTGTAAAATATACCAGTCCGAATGGCTAGTTCTTTCAAGTGCATCTAATTTATTCTTTTAAAAAGGTCTCTGCTAGATCTGCTGTAACTATAATCGTTATATATTGATAAGTTCATACGTACACGTATACGTCTACTGCCGCTTGTGCCATATTGATCGTCTCACATGTGTTTAGTAACCAGGTTCCAAAATTTTGTACCCAGGCTTTCCGGGTGAGAGTCTAATGCTTTTGTAATAATCACTTACTGAAATTGTGATTTTTCAAATAGATGAAATTACATGCACGTGAATTATGAACGCCGAGGCTGTTAGCCCGCGGTTAGCAAAGCTTCATCAAACTAGACTAGTTACAGTAACTATTTTACAAACTGATGTATGCCATTTATCACACAATTACTGAATAAAATCTGTTATAATGCAGGATGTATTTCTTAAACATAATTGTGTTCCAGTGGTTCATTAATAGAGACACAGTGTCTGTGCCTGATAACTGACAAACACTTGAGCGAGCCGGACTGCACGTGCAGTTCGCTGAAATATACTAGCCAATACAAGAGACCGAATGTATTTTGAATGTACATGACCAATAATTCGCAGGTCACAGGTTCGATCTCACAGAAACGTTTGTGAGTTGATCAGTGTTGATTTTCCTTTATTTTATAAGCTTCTTAACTTACATTTGAGACATCTAACTTCAAAGAACGTTACTTTCAGAACAAGAGGCTTCACGTCAAGTGTCCATGACCAAACCAGCTGGTCCTTATGAACATTCGGTATTCATAAAGAGCACTTCTGTCCTGCAAACTTAAAGGTGCATCCATTGTGTTTCATAAAAGTTTATTTGGCTTTAATACGTTCCAACTCACCACATGTGCTGTTTACAATACAAATAAATTCATTTAGCTTGCATATTTTGTCCCAATCGCCAAATATATCATAATTACTAGTTTCCGATTAAAATTGAGTAACATCATTATGCATGTGCAGAAACCGAAACTGAACGTCCCATTTATATGCACAGTAGTTATGTGACCTATTAATCATTATCAACTCAAATTTGTATTTTTGTATGTTGTAAATGAGATTCAAAAATTACGTTTGACTCATTGGCGCGCGCAACACGCTGTGCATTGTCCGGTTTTCGATCAGAAATCACTACTTTTACATTCATATCGTCAATATGCTAAGTCTGCTATCATCAAAATGGTGGTTTTTGGTAACAGTCGGTACTTCTTGATAAAGTAACACCATTTATAACATTTTGAATATGTGACCCCTAACACCACAATGGATGTACCTTTAATCGATATGTGGTAAATGTGAATTTTGAACACCAAATAACAAAGGAGCCAGTGTGTAATTTAACGATATAACATATTTTAAATGTAAAGCATCCATTTAATGTTCCTCTCGGGGTTAATCTATGTTAAACAGATCTATAACATTTTTAACTATTCTACTAATAAACAGTTACTTTACAGTTCTATTATAGTATATTGACTTGAAGTTATTTATTTCTACTTTATATAATATAATATATATAATATATACATTTAATTGCGAATCGATTTCTTCCGTAACTTGATATAGGAGTTTACGATGCAAACTTAGTTTTAAAAAGAAGCTGGAATATATTGGAAAACGGTATCTTCCATTTCTTGATATAGGCGTTTTCGATGCAAACCGAGACACAAATGATTCACCCTTTGATTTGAACACATGTGATCCTGGTAATTTAAATCTAATGATTGGTAATATTGCTTTATTTGCAGATAAGAAATGTATCAAATCCATCCGTCTTATTGACTAGAAAATGTTTTCGCTTTAAACACAATCTGCTAATGTACATCTAGATTGTAATTGAATAATAGAAGAACCAATCCCACTAACTGTTTGGGTGGGGTTGTACACACCTAACACCATTAAGGGACTAAAAGAACTCATATTCATCCATTATCAAGCGTGTATTCTCAACCTTCCAAGCAGTTTAATTCCTTTGATATTTCGCTCTTCATTTACTGAAGGTCATTATGAAAACTAGGGAAATGTAACATTTGAAGACATAAAACTATAGACTCGTCTACTTAAAAGTAGTTTCGGCAAGTTCATAGTTCTACCTCTGGATATTTATAGGGGCAGTAAAACGTTTTTTGCCAATTTTATTTTGGCAATTTTCCCATTTATAATGACAGTTTATGTCATTCATATTTACATAAGAAGGTAAAACATCTTTTTATATAACTAGTAATGAAATATGTGATTATATAGTGAAAATATAATCCATATTGTACATAAGCAGTAGAAAGTCTAGTTTTCACTGCAGTGAAAATATAACTCATATTTTCACTGCAGTGACTAATTATAACATGTGGCCGGAATTTGTAAACTGTTTACCTCCCTTGCTTTCAACGTCTTACGGTGAATGACAATAATGTGATGTTTCAGTCAATCATTGTTGACCTTTTGTGGTTTTAATATCTTATTCAATATTCCTTAACATTCTGAACTTCATTTGTTGTTGATATGTTGCATAGTAGTTCTTTTCACAGGCTGGGTAGGAAATATATATATAGGTATTACACTATATATATAACAAGGCTTATCAACCGGAATGTTGAACTCCGATATAAATGTTGTTTTAAACGTTACCATTAAATGACATCGGTACGTGTTCCCAAATGTATCATCTATCATCAACATCAGTCTTACCTCTATGTCACCTCCTCAATTAGAGCTACATCACTTCTCTCTCACCTCTTCTCTCATTGGTCCATTTCACGACCACAACACGGAAGGAATTTCAAACTGTCGAAGACCAAGTGCGTGAATTTCATTAATGGAAACTAAAGAATTAATTTCTTGGTGAGTAGTCATTTGTGCATGAGTAATGAGAGGAATTTTCCATTGAGTATTTAAATAGAGAAACTGTTCAGTAATTTGACATGTATTTTGACAGTATTGAATGTAAAATTAGCTTAACTATCGATTGTTGGACCTCGATTTTTGTCGAGGCGAAATGGTCGTGTTGGTCACATAATTTTTTAACTACATTTTATCGACTCATTACAGCAAAAAACGTGCTTCTGCCCCTTTAAAGCAAGGCCGAAATATATTATTGTCTATTGAATTCTAAACTGCAATTGGTTCATGGGACTATTTAGTGAAAAACGAGACCCCAAAAAAGTCCATATGTTGTTCCTATATTAAACTAGAGCAACTTAAACTTTGCCGAAAAAAATCGTCTGCTTTTCACCCGCGAGCAACAAACGAATTATGGGGCGGGGCTTAGAGAATTGGAAGATACCGGAAGTGACGTACGTGAAGGGACGGGGTGTAAATATTCGCTTACTATTTACAATGGCAAAACACTGGGGAATCGGTCAGTTAATCTGTTATATCTACGCTTTGCAATACTTCCACATCGCTGTTCTGCTGTAAACTGTTCGAGTAATGTATGTTATCAAGTTTCACTTTACAAATGTCCCAAAATATCGGTATATATATCAAATATAATTGATATGAATAGTGAAAGACGGTGGATTCATAGACGTTCGTAGACATAGGATAAATCAATGCTTATGAGATATATGATGACAAAATGAAACCAAGATATGATAATATGAACGAAGTAAAGTTGAGACAACGAAATCAGATATTCGGTGTTGTTGTTATTTTTTTGAGAATGTTTGTGTATAAAATAAAACAAACGTGAGATTAGCAGACGCTGGCGAAGTGAGCTTTACGGTAAGCCATCAACAATCAAAGCACATCTCAACATCCTGATTGTTTAACGTAGTTAATCTACCGACACCCTAATTCACTAACAGTACATTACAACAATCAAAGCAACTCAGGACATATTTTAAAACACCGCATTCCAATGTTACATTTTACGATTTAGTTATCATTTATTAACACATTCAGAATCTAATAGATAATAAAATAATGTTTTCAATAACATTTGTGGTAAATCAAATCAAATAAACATTGTATTAAATTGACATTTCAGCAAGAATGTCAATTAATGTAAGAAACTTACCTAATAAAAGTATCCAAACGGACAATATGAATATCCAAATGTACATTAGACACAAACTGTAAACCTATAAATCCATCAATGACAGTACTTGGAAACAGAGATGGTCAAATACTAACCCTCTTTCAGCAAAAGTCTTTTCGCAAATGGCAAGATAGAAAAACAAATAGTTATGATGATTTTACACTAAAAATAATTTCATTGGTACATTGGTATTTAATCCAGAGTTTTAATTGGATAACTTGATAGAGATATGTTCTTTACTTTCATTGGCTGGCAATATCTAGACTAAATGTCGCGTTAATGTTTATTTCGGATTTCCTTTGCGTCACCAAGACAGGGCGTTTGACAATAAACATATAAGACATGCTGGTCACCGACATGCCATTTGTTATCTAATTGAATCGGTCCAGTAAACTTGTTATCTGTACAAACACAATTACACTCCTTCCTTCTCAGCTTCCTAATTGCGTAAACTTATTTGCTGTAACAACACTTCTCCCCTTTGATCTGGAAGAAACATCTATATGGTCCGCTAAACTAGAATTGTGTGTTGGTGTGACACATAAAGGCTATCAGACTATATTTTAAACCATTTCGTTTTCATTTAAGATGTTAATGGTAACATAATTCTTTCATTCGATAATGTTCGTTGTCTATATCAATCTGTGTAATCATAATGTATATGTTTGCGTGTACAATAGAGCAATCTTCGTGTAAATTTCATTGAGCTTGTTGAGCAATCCAGTTCATGTATTTATTCATTAAAGTGACGTGAAAATGGTTTGCATTGCATGACATCTTATATAGAATATTTTAATTGACAAACTTCAAATACAGTAATCGTTTATATTAAATACGCAATGTTATTTATAAATCTGCAATGTTGTCTCGCTTGTTTGAACAGCCAATCGTTCAGTGTATATGAAATTATACCTACCATATATCTTTATTTATTAATACATACAAAACAAAATTAACATGCCGATTATTTAACATAATTTGATCAATTGATGCTACTTAATCTATCTTCACCCGATTCCCGCGAGAGTCTTCTTCCCTTGTTTCAATGTCACTTGAACTGTCATTTGGTTCATACAGGTAAGGCAAGGCATCGGTCACGTCACTTGAAATGATGGAATTTGAGCTTGAAGACAAACACTTCATGGAAAGTGATATGTCATTTTCTGATTCGCTGAAAGACATACTTCGTGTAAATGAATGTACCTTCCCTTCTAGTTCCGCGGGTATAATTGCTACAAACACACTATACATAAGCGCAGAATGCACTCCAATTAAGCAGGCCTAAGTCGTTGTAACCATATGAAATCGCTAGTTGAATAGTTAAGTAATCCGTTTATCGAAAATTTAGGTTGTTTTGATGACGTTTTCTGTCTTATATGAGCAGTTTAAAAGTTGGGAAAACGCCTTAAATTAAGATAAGCTGCCATAATGAGACTCCTCCACGTACGTCACAGCACGATACGCTGCAGTGACCACCGCCCGCCCACTTTCATTCTGGTCGACGGGGCTTAATTAGGCACTTTTTTAAAAAGTCGTATATAAGTAATTTATGGGTCGATTTCAGAAATTTAAAATCGAGCAATTGTAAAATTGAAACCCCTTTTCAACGAATACGACAATGACCATATGTCATTTCATCTAACCTTTGAGGTAATCATCCAAAATTAGTGTATTCAGATAATACCCGAAAATACCCGTATATCCTCAGGATCAAATCGGTGTACAGCCCGGAGGAAATATAATCATATGAAAGCCATCATGTGGGAACGTGGTTTAAACATATTTTTATTTCAAAAAGAAAACGGGATTGGCAAACAAGCAAATAATGCTTATGTTAATGCCGCTCCCTAACAAAATACAGTTAAATCAAAGTGACGTACACATGGGAACGTGTGATGAGTGTATAAGCATGTACTAAACAATCAAACTCATTTGTTTCCACATACCTTATTGCAATAATACCTTGTTTGTGAAAATCCTTAAAACGTATATTGTTTCCATAAAATGAAAGAACAACTTCTTAATTGGAAAACGAACTCTTCCACAACTTGTTGTGATAGTCGTGTAATGTTTCATGAATTTGAGTTTTAGTTAAACCGTGTCTGCCCCAGAGTGAACAGTCAAAATATCATTTCTTTAATAAAAAAAACAATATTCGGAAATATACTAATAATAACCTATGTAAGGTAAGATAAATATATTTTCTTCAGAGGTATGATACACCACTTCATGGAAATAATGCGAGGCCTACATCAACCAGTAATGGAGACTGGCAAGAGTTATGCCTTGCATTGTGAAGTTGTACACAAGGCGGATCACATGCCTGACGTCTGTGCCGATTCGACACCCTTAACGGAACAATAACCTGACGGAACCGCTATATACATCCGACAACTTCGTAGCTACAGAATTCATTGTTTTCGCAGCAAAATGGAGAATAATATTTAGATCAAGAAAGGCAAATGAGATAAAATATTGAATTTACCCCCTTCTTCCCTATTATTTATCTTGACTGAAGACTTCTCCACCCTTGTTACAGGTTCTTTAAATGCTTTGGATTCGATGTTACCAAGTGTTAGTAACCATGTCTTGAGCTACGATTGAAATAATGACTGCTGACAGTTATTATATGTTTACGAGGTCGAGGTCATTGTTTCACATAAACCACATTTTTGTTGATACAGTTTAATAGAAATACGGAATATGTACAGATATGAAGTTTTGAAAGTAGTAATGGTGTAAAGATTCAGTGAGCTTGATTGTACACAACGCTAATTCACGTGTAGGTTGAGCATTTGATCATGGTTTGGTTATCAATCGGACAATTGTGTCCAGTCATTTCTACTACAGAAACTAGTATCCCATCCCTTTATATGAAATAAAGTCGAAACACTTTTTTAACACGTTAATAAATATTAATTCAATGTAAGTCCCGGGGTTCGAATCCCGCCAGGGGCACGGCAACTTTGTCTGCAGTAGAGAACTGTTCTAGACGCAGTAAAGTTTGGGTGCAATGTTACACTGCATTTCAGCGTAGTACCAGCCAATGCTCGCAGATTTCACCGCAATGCATAGCCACATGGCGTTGCGGGCTTTCTCCCTGCAATAATACTAGCAGCCGTGATATTGGTGAAATACTCCTGAAAGCGTCAGAGTTTTAATGATTTGCACCAGGACGATTATGATGTTTTTGAACACATAGGCATGTCATTTCCTGCAATAAATTATAAATCATTTGTTTATAACGGCAAATTCTGGGTTTGTCAATAATAAAGAGAAAATATAAAACTTGTTATTAAATAATCGCTTATTGCAATAAATTATTTCAAGTAAAATTTCTTTTTGAAACTAGTTGTTCAGCTCATTTCATTATTAGCCTATGATCAATTCATCTATCCAGTTGTTTGTTGTGATGCTAGTCTAATGTTGCTTGATATTGTGCTTATCTATTGTATAATTGCCAATTAGGTGTAGATAGTTCCAGAATTGATCGTATTAATTCTAATTATGAGTACAAGTTCCATCTTCCAAGCAACGTAACATGATAATAATAATGATTCCTGTTTTCCATCACATTGTTCATATCTGCAGAGGTATTTCTACTCTTACAAGAATGCTACCTACCGTAGTCATTAGAACATCATACAAATAATCAGCTGTCTTCGATTTCTTAACGTCATTTGTTTCAAGAACAGCACATCGTTTCTTAATCAATTCATCCTAATTGCAATTATCATCCGTTTAGGTGGCCCATTTTGGAAATGAATGACAATTGATTTCCACTGGCTGTCATGGTATATATAGGACCGAAATATTCTAGACCAACTCACATAATATTGCAGAATGAATATGTATAGGACACTAGTTCTGGTGGTTTTGGCAACATGCATTCACTGCAGTCATGCAGACCAGCAACCAAACATGACTTCACTCAATGACAATGAAGTCGTCTTCAATGAGACGGGCGAGCACATGAACTGCACCGTTGATGATGGCCTGGGCTTAGACGACGGGACGGCCTTGTCTAATGTCCGATCGAACGCATCATCAGAGAACCTTTGCGAAGTTGAAAAGGAAGAAGTCGACAACTCAAATGGGCAAAAGGATAACCAGTCGAGACCAGTGGTACGCTTTAACCCATTCGATCAGGGTTTGATATCTCAGTCCCAGTTCATGACAGGTGAATACATTTGCAAAAATCTCTACTATCCTCTGTTTTGTTCCGCTTTAATGTTGAACGTCTTCAACATCATTGTATTCTCTGATCCGACAATGAGGACCACAACAAACACCTACTTACTTGCTCTTAGCGGATGCGAACTGATATTTGCGTTGTTGTCACTTTTTCGTCCAGTACTAAAGCTGGTGTATGGTGACGAGGCTCGTACTAAACAATTCTATCTGATAATCGCAATGTACAATAACAGCTTCTTGCTGGGTGTTTTTAGAAGACTGATGTATTGCTTCACAGTCCTGGTGTCCATTGAACGTTTTCTGGCTGTAGCGTTTCCATTGAAAGCGAGGAGTTTTCGACTGATCAAATCCCCCGTAATATTTATTTTTGCATTTGCCGGTTTTGGTTTTGTCTGCCATATACCACTTGCCCTGAAATTTATTGTCGTCCCGAAAGCCAACTCAACAGAGTATACCTTAAAACCATCCCAGATTTATATTCAACATGGTAACATACTTACGGACATATCCATGTTCAACCGCATAGTCTTCACGTATCTCACCCTGCTTGTTGGACTCTTAATGAATCTGTTTGTACTGATTGCCCTGAAGAGACACTCCAACAACAGAAAGAAGATGAACACATCTGTTGATGCTGCGAAGGCAGCGAAAGTCGAACGACAAACCACAATCACCATCCTAGTGTCCACATTTCTCTTCACCGTCCTTGCTATTCCTTTGGCCACGGATGCTCTCATGTCAGAACTGTTCAAGGAATACAACTTATATCGCCGGGAACACTACACGAACCTCTTCATGAAGGAAATAGTCAATTCCCTGATCATGTTCAGCCTGTCCACCGACTTCGTCTTCTACATGCTGCTCAGCAAAACCTACAAGAAAGTCTTCTTCAGACGGATCCCCTTCTTGGCTACTTTCTGTCGACCCCTGGCTGACACAAAAGACGTGGCGTCGAAGAGTCAAGTCACAGAGACGAGTGGCATGTGAAACTAACATTGATAGGTTTTACAATATGGAGGATCCCTTCCTTTCCGGATAGGAATTATGATTCCAAAGTAAGGTAACATATTAGTTCGTAAATGATTCACAAACAGATCAGGTGCTGCGGATTTATTCCGATAAACAGTGTGCGGACTTTATTTTAATTAAAAGGTATGCTTAAACATATCCACTGGACAAAATTTATTACATACTTTTGTTACTCCTAAAAGAGCCTTGTTGATGTCATATGAACCCTCATAGAACACAACCAATTCTTTCTATGTTTGACCACCTAGTTAATTTCATTATTACATTAGTTTCAGTTTCGTTAAATTGCAATATTATAGTGATGTCAATGATGTTGATTTCTGTAAAGAAACGTAATCACTCGCTACTCGTTATTGTTGGGTGTTTCACATTAATTAGATACAATTAAGGCGATTTCGCCTTTGTATTTCATTTAATAAATCTATATTATAAACTATCAGTGTTTCGATCACCATTGTTTCTATTTTTATTAGCATGTATTGTATGTCCTACGTATACACGAAAAGACGATGTCGTTGAAATAATATTTACTTTTAATAGTATTAAGTTTAATCTTAATAATAGTTGTCCTGGCCATCTTTCGTTGAAATGGCTCCACTTTATGGACTAATCAGAGGAGGTAGGGAGTAAATATCAAATAATTGTCATTCTTATACAACAGTCACATTTATTTCTGGCAACGTTTAGGACACACTGATGAAGTTCAAACCCTACCAAATGTCGAAAAGTGCATACTTGAAATCTTCTCGGATTGGAAACTTTGTACTAAAACTTTGTCCTATTTGTCATTTTCATAATATGTCTCGCATAGTTGCCCTTTTCTTTATACTTAGTCTTATTAGATTAGTTTAGGATGCACCGATGCTATAATGCATATGGTTTAATTGAATAACACAACGTCATTTTCACTTTCATATTTCCAATGGTTTTATATGGGTCTGTCTTCTTGTTCAATTAGGTGTTATGTTGCTTAACAAGCATGAAGGTTTAGTGTCTACATGTGAACGTTCATTCGTTGTTTATCCTTAAGTCGCTGTCGTGCTCAAATGTGGTATGTTGCTGGTTACATGTACATCTGTTTACAAAACGCATGCTTTCAGTACCATGTCTTAAAAGCATTCTTAGTGTGCAATAAAGTGGTTTAAAATATGGTGTCTAGTTGTTTTATTGACGACGATTCATCAACAATACAGTTTAAAATATACTGAGAGAAATGAATAAGGGAACGTTTCAGTTTGCTTAGGATTGTTTAATGATCCTGTATGAGGTTTGAACGCTGTGTAACAGAAATCTAGAGCTGGAAATTGTCCAAAGTCAGTATCTTGTGTGTCCCCCATGTTTATTATCCCCCGCCACGAAATGGAAGGGGGATATAGGTTTGGGCTCCGTCCATCCGTCCGTCCGTCCGTGTTAACGTCCGTCCGTCCGAGATGAAGGGGACAGCTTTTCTCAGAAACTGTTTAAGATAGGATAATCAAATTTGGTGTGTTGCTTGAGGGCATAAATACCTTGATGGAATGAAAATGAGTAATGCATAATTATTAATAATCGAATTATTGTTGATGACTATGTCTTCTTGTTGATTACTGAAGCGCACCTCTTTTGAAGATTTTGTATGAGTTTGCTCCCATACGCCACTCTTCTACAAGAACGTCATGCAGTAGGTTGAGGTTCACGGGCTGTATTTTGCGTTCTCGAACTTTGTGATCCAGAATGTCGTAGAAACTTTCTAATGGATTATTGTTGGGACTTTTGGATGGCCAAGGCCGAATCCTCACAGCATTATTCTGCAGATACTGCATTAAAACTCGAGCGGTGTGGAGCCGGCTGTTATCCTGCTGGAAACAAAAGTTATGTCAAACACGTTGATTATAAAGCACAACGATGGGCAACAAAACTTCAGCCCTGTAACGAACACAAGTAAGTCTGCCTGCAACACGTAAGAGTTACGTTCTACTATCGTAGGTTATCCCGCCACACCCATACAGATCTTATTGTTTTACGGTAATGTAACTTAACATTCTTTACGTCGCCTCCAGACACACATCTGTCCGTTTGCAAAGTCCAGGTTAAAGTGAGATTCATCGCCATCTGGGTAATGCCAATGTTGCAGCAGATGACCACGATGAACTCTAGCCCGCCCATTCACAGACGTTTGTATTGAGCTGCCATCCGCGCACCAACAAATGGACGACGTGTTTTCAGACCTGTAGTTTACAGTCGATTTCTCAGAGTTCAATTTGAAACAGGTACACCAATAATCTGACGGGACCCTAACGTTAATTCTGGATGATGATTAGAATCTGTCACGTAGGGTAATTCTACGGAACCGTAGAGGGGACATTTCCCGATAATTATTTTTTCAATATTAAAAAAGATGTCGTGGCCACGAAATATTATCTTGTGGCCACGACTTATTATCTCGTGGCCACGACATCTTATCTCGTGGCCACGAAATATTATCTTGTGGCCACGACTTATTTTCTCGTGGCCACGACTTAAAATTGAAAAAATAATTCTCGGGAAATGTCCCCTCTACGGTTCCGTTCTCTACGGTTCCGTAGAATTTCCCTTATCAGACGATCTTGTGTACGTGATGTTTTCGGCTAAACCCGCGATCAGGCATACTCTTGACGTCATTAGTCTGCCGATAGAGGTTCCAGAGTATTGAAATCACACTCATGGGTTTCTAGAAGTTCCGGTCTGTTTGGCAGATGAGCATTCCCCCAGTCTTTATTGCTCTAGGGATTATATTAATTAGTCGTTCCGTTGATTATTTTCAGTATTCAACTATTGTCATTAGAGTTCAGAAATAACTGAAAAATGATATAAGCAACTACATGTATCGTTTGATGAATGAATAAAGTTGTCAATGTAATTACGTCTTTACCAAGTACATGTACCATGTGTGTTTTAAAATTATGATTGTCAACCTTAAAAATAGGATCCCGGCATTGAATTTTGTATGCGCCCTCTTTGGAATCTACAAAATATTCTTTTCGGGGATTGACAATACGTATATGGTTTGTCAATACTCTGACGAAATACATCTTTTACCGCTAGGACTATGACATGCTACTTTAAGATTCAACTCGTCACTCCAGTTTACCAGTAGCAGAATGCCATGTTACCTCATCACAGTTCCCATTAACAACAGTCTACAATTTCAGCCTCTAATGGCACCCTCTTCACATGGGATAGGGACATGGCGAATAAATCCACATCCAAGAATCCACTTACAAAGCATGGCTGTCATGCAGATATTTCCATTCCTACAGCCACTCCGTTAAATGAAATGTATAGCTAATGTCATATCAAACTTGGAGTGGATGTGAATGTAGTGTAACCAATGGAGTTTGTCGACGATCGCCAGTCAGACAGAATGTTTTGTCGAGAATGCTGTTGAAATGAATATTTGCATGTGTGTTTGGTGTCATATATATTGACACAGCTGAATAAGGGCTGAAGGTATACGCATCGTAGGAGGATAATTGAGGTTTAAATAACCCGACAGACTGTATTTAAAAGGAACACGTTATGGTCCACACTTTTAATATATGCCCTATGACCGACAATTTCTGTATACACTAATACTCGTTTGATTTCTCTGAAAACAAAAGTGTACTGCCATATTAATTTTCATATGGACATTTCATTAAAACGTTAAGGGGTGTTAGAGGGTCCATCAAATATAGATACTGGCAAGCGCGATGCATGCATTTTTGTTATTTGCTTCGACGTTCGTTTAGAATTCGATACTGTTTACAAAAAAGGAAGTTTAAAGGATTATTCAAATACTAGGTTTATTTTATTGAGTGTTTCGAGTAAATATTATTTTTAATATTTCATGTTTAACCAGCTGCGCGACAACGAGAGAAAAATAAACATTACCCATTTAACAAGATGAAATGAATCTGATAAATTAAAGAATTATCATTACCTACAAAATTACGACGGCAATCGCATCGGGCTTCACACTTTCCTCTTGATACCCTGTCGGAACATATCAATTGATCATGGTGAAGAATAAACATTATCATCATTTCATATATCGTCTATGACGTTCCGTTCTTAGTACGGCGATTGCTGGAGGCAGGCTATGTTTGGAAAGCGAATTTTCTAAATATTAAATTTGGTAGTAAAAACTGTTATACTATTTACGACATTCGCTCTCGCTCAGGAAATACCAACTTCCAGGCACCCGTGACGTAAAACATAGCATCGACAGTCACAGTTTATCGTTTAATGTTAGGACTATTAGAAGCAAAAGTCTTGTGTTGACAGAGTGTTAGATACATCAGGCTACCGGTCAGTGTCGATAACCAATGATCGATCTCCTCAGATCTAACAGCGACAATATCGATGGATAGTTTACTTCAATGATACATATCAACATTTCATGGCTAATTGGTTGCTTAACTCGGGCTTTTATTCTTCTTTTGTTGAGCGAAAGTAATACCTTAAGTATCATACGAAACGGTTTAATCCTGTTGAGCCACACTATTATATAAATGAGCGCAACGCTTTCACCACATTGAACTTTCGCGTTTGATGACATTTTCAGATATGTCAAAGACGTCCCAAATGATTATTTATTTTGGGGGAATCACAGGGTGCTTAAAGTTTATCTTAGTTCATCCTCATTACTTCATTCGTGTGGCTTAAGAGTAAAAGGAACAGAGCGGAAACGAGGCCTTTTCTTTCTCTTCCAGTATTGTCCGGGGATTTACGAATCAGCATGCACAGGACTCGTTCTCTGAATGGCACAAACCACGGTCACTTGGACCCAGTGAGGAATCGATGCAGAAGCGTTGAAAAGCAAGAATTAACAATATTGACCTTCGTTCTGTTGCAGTTATTCTCATTCAATGATTCCAATACGGCTTGCGACGTGTTGTAGTGTTTGATTGAAAATGATCTATAATTGTACATTCAGAAAATAATTCTTTCATTTTTACATGACGATTCTATCTGAATCTATGTCTATGCATTTATTTGACCATTATTGAGGTTACATAGCAGATGGCGGACCTTCCTCCTGACACAAATGTAGTCATGGTCGCCCCCAAGATGACTCACCATTCCAACCATGTAGGACAGACAGTCATATAGCCTTTTCCCTTGTGAGTCCTACATCAGTTTATGGATTTGTTTTATTTCTTACTAACCACTAACAGCTATATCTACCATATATTGTAAAAGGTCCCAGGTTCAAATCCCAAATTGCTTGTTGTCGGGAATAGGTTAACCCTAGTGACCTCAGTGCTTTGTGAAAGGAGGTCGTGTTCTCAGAGCAGTGAAGTTTGGTTTGTTCCCATGAAGAGCAGTGTCACTGATTGTTCCTTGGCAACGCACTTGTGTAAAAATATATGACCTCTTTCTTTGTAAGTAATTCTATGACAGAAAATTTGAAATTTATTATTTATCGTCTTAATAAGTAAGTTTGGGTATGCCCTGTACGATTATAGTAAACGTATATGTAATATGTAAATAAATTTTTTTAAAGTGAAATCTCTCCAATATAATCGACATCACAGCTTCCAAATCGGGGTCGTAATCAAAATCGCCTTGCAAACTTTGTGCGATCAATGATAATCTACCGCGAAGACCAAACCAACGATTTATGATCGCATGCTCGATACAAGTACAATGTAGTATTCCACTACACCTGCATCCTGAACGTTTGTTCACCTGTGTGTGTATCTATATGTGTATCATGTAAATTGGCATTCATTGTGAAGTCAATAATTGCATCAACTACTGTGACAACTATCCTATATCCATATGTGCATAAATCATCAGCACATTTTCGTGTTTACCATAATGGAATCGATGGAAGGGGTGAACATTTTAAAATGAATATTTCCTTAATTTTTAAATAGAAGTTTCCATGGCGGTTACATGAGAAACACATTATCACCAGTACATTGAATGATATATTAAGAGGAAATATATTCTCAAATAGTTGATCCCTTACTGAATATCTTACAGAAGAAAATAAAACTGTACTTGAAAGTTTGACACCTGGTCAGTGTGGTCAATTCAAAGAGCTGTCAAATTGTTAGAGGTATAAACTTATTATGTGAATGATTATGTGACGAAACATTCAAATGTCTTTTCTCGAAGAGTAAATGCAAATCGATCGGTTCCGTTTTTGCGTTGATAAGATGTTTTAACGACATCCTATATTTCATGTCATTTGCACTAAGAAACACAAGTTGGTTAACAAACGTATGTAATGTCAGGGCCTTGCTTGCTTTCTAATAACATTCTTGTATTGATATGCATGCACTCTTGTACATTCTCTGTCTTGGTTATAGCTGCTGAGAATAAACTTTTTAATGACTTGACTTGCTAAACTTTATTGTTCCTAGATTTGAAAAACAAAATATGCATGGATGACAAATTGGCATTTTGGATTGTTAATTTTTGTATGTGGAAATCGTTCTTCTCTTTGAGAGAAAGTCTTTAGAGAATTGTTCTCTATCCTTTTCCAACTGTCAGTTCCTTGAAAAATATACTTTTGAAGTCTTTTATTCAAATAAATGTTTTTTGATTCATAACGCCAACCTGAGCATTTATCGTGAAGCATTTACAGACCTTTTACATGTTCATCGCACTGACAATTTTTTCTGTTATCAAATTGGCCATTGCACCAAAACGCAAGGAAAGTATTTGCACTAAACAGTTAAATTCATTTGGAATGTCATTTATCAAAGCAAAACAAGTGTAGTTATTATATGGCTAAATAATACGCCTGAATCAATAAAAAGGAACATTCGTGCTTCGGTTAAGCCATGGGAGTCCATTTCCAATGGAGCGGCCATTTTAAGGTGTTCACATGGGTAGTTCAAGTGAAATAGTCAACTGTCGCTTTATATGTCACACCATTTTCTCCGAATGGAGATAACCATTTTTTTATGGATAAGGCTTATGGGCTCGTGTAATTAAATGTTTACCCATTAACGTACCAACATTTTGTATAAACTTTTATAATAAATGACAAATTTGTTAAAAGATGATATAAAAAAACGTGCTACAGCGCCTTTAAAAATAACATTTTGAGCAAGTGATAGTAGCGAATCGCGTGCCTTAATACAACAACTCCAATCTGGGCATCTGGGCATCTGGGCAAGAAACCCAAGTGTGACCTGTTGGTATCAACTAATCAATGAAGCATTCTAGAAGTTCGAACTATAGACGGGTCAAACCTTTTTTTGTAAATGATCAACATGACTGTTTATTCCACAATGACGACGTTTCGATATAGAGGCGTGTACAAGTTTCAAGCATACATGTATGTATGCATCTATACCGCCACGTCGACATTGGGATATAAAGAAGTTGATTATCAATTAAAACCTTGTCTTCTCAAGATACTTTGGTTACTCACTCGTTGAAGTTATCACTGTTCAATAAATCTACAACGTCGTGTTAACAGTTAGGAGTGATCAAAACAAGTTCTGAGAACAGCGCCTTTATATCGAAGTCATATCCCACATGAATTCACTTTTGTTTTCACAAAGCATTGCAGGAATGTATACGCTATCAGTGTGTTCAGTTCCATTCATGTTCTATAGGCATGTTCACAATCAAAATGTAACATAATGGAACAGCCAATGTTGGCGGTTGGTGCCTAATGCTTACTTCCTCAAGGGACTCGAACCGAAAAAAGTACATTCAAGCATGTGTACTATTGCAAATAGTGTGATCCCAAATATAACAATGTTACAAAACCTACTTGTCATAAATTTCACCTATCCCTTCTTGTTATAAACTGTATCGGTACAAACATATACATGGTTATACTGACATAACAAGTTGGGTATAACAGTTGTTTCATTTCCGAATGCATTTGATCCACCAACATAATTGTAGCTCAGTTGGTAGAGTGTCCGCTCATCACCCGGAAGGCCGGGGTTCGATCCCCGGTCGCGTCATACCAAAAGACGTTAAAAGATGGGAGTTGTTGCTTCCTTGCTTGACACTCAGCATTATAAGGACAGAACAACGCTTGAACTGGCGCTGCACAGTGGCTGCCGGGTGCGAAATGCACAAAACAAATTTCCAATTTACAATGTATTGAGGACAATAAAGTGTTATTATTATTAACATCTGTTGCAAACCCATTACACTTCAGTTCGTTATCGGCTGAACGCTAGGCCAGTAACGCCATTCACGCTTACACTGATCCCCTAAGAAAGGGTTCAATGGCATAATAACAACTTCATGTAGTTATATATCATGTTCGTGAAAATAACGGATGGTAGCCTCGGAACGTCTTGATATTTTAACACGATTTAACAAATTATCCATTTGATTGGTTTACATGAATACTTTGGGATAATCAAGATAACTAGTACTCTGTACTAATCTATCCTCTTTCGGCAGCCAACTCAAGACTCGCCTCTTCCTTGAGATATGGTAATGTTTTTTAAATGATGTATGTATTCTGACATGAAGTCAACTGATGAATCCTGGAGAAATATAAGTCACCATTGAAGTATCTCATATTTAAAGTTCATTCCCTGATATAACACATTCTGTTGAGGTCCAGACATATCCTCGCACATCATCTATCTTAATGTGGAGCTTTAATGGAGCATTAACTACCCTTAGGGGAGGCCATAATCAAATGGTTTGGCGGAAGTGACAAGCTAAACGGAAATTAATTGAGATTATTCCCTATCTGTCCGTTCAACATTGATTCGTTATTGATCCACAGGTTTCAATATTCTGGATTTCCTTACCTCTTTCAAATAGTTGATACGTTATCAATGTATATATTCGACATCAGAGGAGGGCTGAAGAACCATACGGACCTGAAGCATAGACTGGAATGGCCTTTGAAGTTGTATCTAAGATGTCTATTGTCAATGACAAATGTAGCGTAATACGTTTCATGAAGCAAATATCTAGTATTTTTCAATTTGTTTTTATGGTTTAATGACGTCAGGTAAGATCAAATGAAGAAACTACGTACATAAAGAATGACCTTTGCCATCCATGGCGACATCAAAACAGAGTGTACATATATAGCGTTCGTTTATATATATATATGACCTGTAACGTTTTAGATTATTAGATGATAAAATGACAGTGACAGTTATATATATTTACTCAACTGGATATATACCTTTATCAACCTTCAATGCAGGGCGATAACTGTCCTTGTTGAGTGAACAACTGCATATTCTACCTTAAGTCAGATTTTTTAATTGCTTCCTTACCCAATTGCCAATGAAGAGCTAATTCCATTCAATTTGTTAAAATTGGTATAATTTGTTAAAAAGAGTTGTTGAATGTTTTCCTAGGTCAAGTTTAAACACCCTACTCCATCAGAGCATTTTACCCATCTATCCTCCGAGTATTTAACGAACTTTCGCCTCTTATCGCTTTCAATAAAATTATTTAACAACATTGGCAGTGCCCGGATGAGAAGACCGATTTGCGACCATCAAATTTCAAATTACACCATTTCAGTTAATTCACTTCTCAGTTAATGAAACGGTTTGAAAAATAGAGGTTTTAGTCATTTTTAATAAAGGATTAGAAATGCTTGATGTATGTATTTGTGACGAAAATGCATTCCCTAGCCCCGTGCATAGTCGGACCTCTAAGACGTTTTATAAAGACAGCATCGTTATTGATCGACCGGGGCCTAGTGAGGAAATATCTTTAAAAAAGTAAAACGATCTTGCGGATAATTTATAGTTTATATTTTTGACTCAAAGCAAAGAGTTGAATAATGTTAATTTTATATTTGTAATAAGAACGTGTTTTCCTGAAACGTGTGACAAGTTCGTGTTATTATTCTAATGTTAAGAACCAGGTTAACTTCACAATTCTGTGCCATGTGGAATATGTATTGCAGACACACAAGGATACATGAGTATTTCAATGAAACAGCTATGTTTAACCATGTAATTATCAATAAAAGCTAAATATTTTAAATCCACTTAACTGTTAGAGTTAATATATTCCCCTAATAAATACAGTTATTATGATTTATTTAATTGTTTAGGTTTCAAAGGTTGTATTTAAATTAATATATCACCAAATATAACGGATTACCCACTGCATAAAAAACAACTATCTACACAAATCGAACAGATCATCAACACTTTAATTTACTGAAGAGAATGTTCACAAAAGTAAGAAGGTACTAACAACAAACTTAACAGAGTATTTAAACAATATTCGAGAATAATTAATTATTAATATTGCAGGTTTAAAACATATACATGTACGTGAATTGGGTATCTACCTTCAAACATGCAATAAATTACAAATGTAATTGTGTCGTTGTGGCATTAACAACAAGGGGACAATAGGCACAAACACCCACGGAAAATCTTATGATGTTAACATAAATAATTAAATCTAAGTAAAAAATAATTCAAATAAAAATTAACAAATCAATACAATATTATTAATAATTCAATATTTACATAAGTTAATTCTCACCAGATCAGCGAATGGCATCATCTCATTAACTGTTAATTCTGGATGGACCGTGATATACTGGACATCTCCGTGTCAGGTCTCCTGTTATCTCGGAAGGAAGTATCTTCTCTGGGGATCTGACGTCGACACAGGGTCGCTATGAAAGGGACTTGCTTGAAGAAGACCCGTCTGTAAGCTTTGCTGAGCAACATGTAGAAGATGAAGTCAGTGGACAGGCTGAACATGATCAGAGAGCCGTTGATATCCTTCATGAGGAGATTCAGGTAGTGTTCGCGTTGATACAGGTTGTAAGCGTCGTAGAACCGCATCAGGAGGGAGTCCGTTGCAAGGGGTAAGGCAAGGACGGTGAAGAGGAAGGTGGATGTTAAAATGGTGACTGTGGTTTGTCGTTCTCTTCTTGCAGCCTTCCCAGCATCAACAGATGTGTTCATCTTCTTCCTGTTGTTGGAGTGTTTCTTCAGGGCAACCAAGACAGACAGATTCATCAACAAGCCTATTAGGAGGACGATATATGTGAAGAAGATCTTGTTGAACAATGAGAGGTTATTCAATATATTTTCATTTTGCCTGAATATTTCCGACCTCGTGATTGTAGAGTCTGTTGAGTTTGCAACCGGAATGATGTCGAATCGCAATGCTAACGGTAAATGAAACAGAAAGCAGAAGACCGAAAATAGTACAATAAAAACCATTGGAGATTTGATCAGTCGGAAACTCCTCGACTTTAACGGAAATGCAACGGCTATAAAACGTTCTGTAGAAACAAGAACTGTGAAGCAATACATCAGTCGTCGACATGTCGCGAGAACAAAGTTCGAATTGTACATTATGAAAATTAAATATATTTTCTTTCTGACAGCCTCAGATCCGTAGACAAACTTCAGAATGGACCTAATTGATGATAGAAGTGAAAATAGAAGCTCACAGACGCTTAGTGCGATCAGGTAGACACTTGTTGGGGACTTCATTTCAGGATTCGAGTAGACAATGATGTTGAAGACGTTCACAACAACAGCTGACACAAGTAGAGGGTAGAACAGATATGTGCACACAAGTTCACCCGTGATGAATTGAGATTTCGATATCAACCCTTGGTCCAATTGCCCTACAGTCGCTGTGTGTCCTTGTTCACTTCCCCCCGAGGAATTGCTCCTAGTGTTGTTCATGCTGATGTTTTCATCGATGTTGTTTAATAATGACATGTTCCCTGATAATCCGCTATTTTCCATGGCACACAGGTCGACTGCATCATCATCACAGATAGATACATCAGAGTTGTTCACTAGTTTTCCTCTGTCCAAACTGTTCGCATCTCCTTGTGAATCAATCACCACAGACTGCCCAGCTGCATAACGTGAGACCAGGGAAAGGATCAAGAATATTCTCACCGTTGATTGCATATTCATCTGTTCTCCGTATTTCGAGTGGTCTCTCTTCAATTCTAACAATTACTATTATGTCTTGATGATATCCTACAGGTTCCTCCTCATCTATAGTTCAGATTATTTGAAGCTATATACAAACGAGGACATCAAAGAAAGATATGACCTTTATATTGCGGGTGATCAGTATTTCCGTACACTATCATAGACTGGGGTGACCGTGCCATATGATAAATGTAATGTGTATCCTTGTTTGCAGGAGTTAGTTCATATATACGTTAGACACAAAGCTTTCATCAATCGATATTTCATAATGTACAGATTTCTGAAACTTCATTATCTATCTCAAATTGGTTTGTTAATGAAACATCACCATAAATATCCTAATTTGAATAAACTTTTCTTCGATAAGATACCACTAATCACGATATACCATACGACACAAAGGGACGAGTGACTAGTATAAGATTATAAGTAATTGTTAAGGGTCGTTGACCTGTAGCATAGTGCAGAATACAAAGAACCTTATTACACCTTATAACGAGTATTAACCATTCCACTCACTATGTGTACTCCTCAGGGCAAGGTATTCAAAATCACAAAAGAGTTTAGATATGTCTCTTAGTAGTGTTATAAAGGATTACTTCCGAGCCCAAGGCAATTTCAGGTAAAACAAGTATACCTGTACAACTTCTATGTTCTAGTACCGGATGAAGCATAAATACGTAAATATATATCAATATATATTCATATTAGATTAGCGATTTTATTCCGTAAATTGACGTCATAATATCCTTCATAAACAACCGAATTAATCACCTGTTTGCCATTAAAAAGGGGGATGTCATGTTTTACAAATTTCTGTATGTTACACTTAGTAATTTCAGATGTAAAAGTTTACAACATATTTTTTTTTAAATTATGCGACCGATTCTTTTCCATTTTTGCAAAAATCTTAAATCTTTAATCCAAAAGTTTAAAATTTCGATTATCAAAGGTAACTGTACATATGGACTTATGTTCTGATGAAGCAGTAAAAATAATACGTAGAAGCTTTATATCTATGGAATCATGTTCAACCTCTTGTGTAATGATCCATATGAGGTTTTCAGACATCTGCTCACTAGTAAAATAAAAGAGATATCACATAACAGGTCGGAATATGTATTAATCAGCTCACGTTTGTGCTTGTTTCAAGAAACGGTAACATGCAGTTTTGTATTTCAAAGTAACAATGCATTCGTCAGGAGAACCTGTTTGTTATTCTATGACTATCATGCATTATTAGCATTTAATTCTAGTTTTAGGATAATTATTATTTTCTTATTTTTTATTCTTTATTTCTTATTACAGATTACAGATATATTTTCAATGGATACATCGTGGCAGTAAGTCTTCTGACTAAAACTGTAAACCACCCTTCTTCCTTCCCTCACTCATTTTCGTTCCTTATAAAGCCAATAGTAATCTAATTTCTGGTTGCCGGTATGGTTTCCTCACAGTACATTAGGATGTACGATCTATATATTGGAGAAGGATAATTAACAAGTTGCATTGAGTTCCCAAAGAGTTATTTTGATAACTGGAAATTAATTACTTAGATGGCATTTAGTCGGTAACGCTTCTAGGTTTATAACTTTTCGGAAATTAAGTCACCACTTTCAGATTAACTGTACTAAAATAACTAAATATGTTTTACTACTTTCCTGCAATTCGGCTTTAATAGCACTTCTAACTAAATATATACCAACGCCATACCAATTGTTATTGTATTTACGACATATGAAGTCATAAATCTTAACAAACTAAGTTTGTCATTTTATGCAGATTAATATTTGCAAACTGCATCATTTGAACTTAGGTTCTGCAAAATGTTTCAAGATTTAAAAAGATTTAATATTGAAGTGTTAGCTACATATACTTGTACACCTCATTTGAAGGATTTGGTAGGTAATCAAGACAAGACAAAAACTGGAACAAATTAATAAATTAACAGGAACAAGGAACAAAGACATTTGAGACTAATGGAGGAAGTGACAGTTACTAAAACACCGACTTTTTCCAAATTGATTCATATTTTCAATTCTTACCCTACCCCACATGACGACTTTATTACTTAACTTGAAAGGCTGTTTTAAAAATACATTTGGAATGACAGAAATTTAATGACAAAGGTTTGACAAATGATTGATATTAAACCACACTCTAAAGGTGTTGGAGAAAAACAAGTATATCCATGTAACTTCCCTGTAAGTTTTATATTAAAATACGGAGCCAATTTTCAGAATAGTGTAAAAATCCTTTTAGGAAATATGTTTTAACAGCATGGAAACCTATTGTATTAAAAAAAGATCATAGAAAAAGACAACTTCAGTAGAATTGAAACACAACCTCTATGACTAAATAATAATCTCAAGAACTAACATCACTATATAATATATATTAGGTAACGGACGTAACATGCAATTTTGAATGGACATCCATTGTCTTGTTTGGGGTCACATATTCCAAACGTTATACATGGTATTACTTTATCGAGAAGTATCGATTGTAACCGAAAACTACCATTTGACGATAGTAGATTTTGTGTATTGAAGATATGAAGGTAAAAGTAGTAATTTCTGATCGAAAACGGGACAATGCATCCTGATTGACGCGCGCCAATGAGTCAAACGTAATATCTTATTTACAACAGATAAAAATAACAAATTTGGGTTAATAATTTTGAATAGGTCATATAACTACTGTGCATGTAAATGAGACGTGCTGTTTCGGTTTCTGCACATGCATAATGATGTTACTCGATTTTAATTGGAAACTAGTAATTATGATATATTTGGCGATTAGGGACGAATATGCAAGCTGGGTGTATTTGTTGTATTGTAAACAGCACATATGGTGAGTTGGAACGTATTAAAGCCAAATGATTTTTTATGAAACACAATGGATGCACCTTTAGAGATTTTATAACAGAGTTTTAAGAGTTCACGTTTGATAAAAGAGGTACATATATGGATATATGGACACAATTATTTATACAACTAAGAAGCAAATGAAAAATGTACGTTCTTGTAACGTTGATAGTGAAACAGTTTATCACGTATAATAGGAAGGAGGTTGAAAATTTAAAAAGAACATATAACAAAAACCTTGGTTTAGTTTGGATTCTTGAATACTAATCCTTTGTTATTGTTATCTCTTTTTCTGCTATTAGATACATCTATATTTTTACTGAGAAGAAAATAATACCAAAACTGTACGATTTTCTTAAAGTTTAGAAAGACATCTGCACTGTTGAAAAGTTCATGTCAAACGCTAAATTGTATCAATTTCCATACACAAAAATAGTTTCCATTATTCCCAATAATGTTTAAGTTAATTAAATCACTTCCCTACCAACATTGTAATTATTCATTATTTGACAATGATTGCTGTTCCCACTAAGGTTTAGTCATATAATTGTATATCTGTCTTTATTATCATTATGATACATGATTATGTTTAAATTATCAGAATTAAACAAAAGTTTAAAGTGTTTAATCCCATTTTTACGTAATTAAGTATTGCCTGCTGGTGCTATGCGGGGATGAAACAAGCCTGCTGATGCTATGAGGGGATGAAACAAGCCTGCTGATGCTATGAGGGGATGAAACAAGCCTGCTGATGCTATGAGGGGATGAAACAAGCCTGCTGATGCTATGAGGGGATGAAACAAGCCTGCTGATGCTATGAGGGGATGAAACAAGCCTGCTGATGCTTTGAGGGGATGAAACAAGCCTGCTGATGCTATGAGGGGATGAAACAAGCCTGCTGATGCTATGAGGGGATGAAACAAGCCTGCTGATGCTATGAGGGGATGAAACAAGCCTTCTGATGCTATACACTTCGGTATAAGGGAAGGAACACATCGACGACAATGTCAGTTCCTGTTTTCCAATGCTTTTGCATCCATCACCACTAGATTTCAATGGGCATTCAGCGATCGATCTCTGTTCATGCTGATTTCTAAAGCCCCAGACAATACCAGAAGCGGTAGAAGCGTTTCCTTTTCGTTCTTTTTAGTTGTCCTAATCAAGAACTAGAAGAACGCAATGAAGATGAACCAAGATAAACGAGAACCATGCAATGATCGAAATGTAATTGATCATTTGGGATTTCTTTCCTTCATGATGACAGTTTCAAATGTGTAAAATGACAGTGTCTTGACTTTCATTAATAATTCATTATTACCGACATATACATGTTAGATAGATACCATCTATTTTTAAATGAACGTTATTGCAAAAATAAGTCAAACAGTTGAGAACTGTACCTACAATAAACGCATATCATGTTGTGTACAAATCACTACCACGAATTGGTTCATTGCGAGTAGATCCAACACTCCTCAGACTACAAGAACTGCACCTGCGTGGTTTCCTTTAAATCTTTGATTCTGAACATGATGCACGTGCGACTGGGTGATTTCAAATTATCAAACGTTCGTCATCGCATGGTACACAGGTGTAATCAGCTTCAAATAAGCTTAGTAATGGTACTAATTGGTAAGGTATTTCCCTGTTCAAATACAAATGGAGTTTATTATTTGATCGAGCAAAGCATTGTGGTCGATTCGCACATTATAAGAAAAGTTTATATTGCTCACGGAAGTGGAAATATAATGGGTTTTTTTGCGTTTATCTATAATGATTAGGCAATGTCATTTACTCAGGTATAAACACAACTTGGTTTTCTTTCCAAACTATGTTTTTGCTTGCATCGTATGAGGGAAATTGAATTCATGTATTTGCTGATATAATAAAAACACAAATACCATTTTACAGGTAAAGTACCAACAATTTGCATATTCAGAAACCATTGGAAAACATATTGTCACAATGACTGAGTGACAAGATTAACATGCAGAACGGATTTACTCGAGAAGAATCAGTTTCAAGTGCATTACTATTACTATAGCGATTGTATAATGGACAAGCTGACAGCCTCCAAAACCCTTGTTATTGTGTTTTACATTATAATTTACGGACAATGCAATTAAGGAAAGTCCGTCTAATACCTAAGCCAAGACTCTGTACAGATTTGGGTTGATAATGTTATAAAAAAAATTATAGTGATAATTTGCTGATAAGGAAATAATATGCAAGTGGAGCGAGATTATTTGAACTGTAATAAACGTATATGGTATTTTTAAACCAAATAAAATATAATGTAACCCAATGAATGTCACTCTATAATTATGATTCAGTGCCAGTAGATAAAAAGGTTTATATACAGTTTTAACGTTCTCGCAAGAAGGCCCGGGAAGCTGAATATGTGATACTCTGGGTCAACTGAATGTCAAGGTCATAATGGCTGACATTTAGCGACGAGTGCACTGCATGACGATGATGAGTATGAAGTATCATTAGGAGAGGGAATCATGTCACCTTAGTGACAGTTGCTTGTTCAAGAACGCTTCTGAAATGTCATGTTGTTGACTGACAGGTACATGTATGTACAACTGTACTGTTAACTCTCGGAGACGCGGATCTTATCTTGATCGCTTTCAGATTTCATTCTTGCAAAAACATTATTTGGTTCCATTTTATTCACAGTATCTCGTTTAAAATAGTTTGTGCATACAAGCAGTTGGATAATTCTTGCAATCGGTACTTGGCAACGAGCACTGTATAGCCAAATTGTACCGTGTCTGAACTCGTTTAAATGCAATATTTAGAGGATGATATTTTACAAATATTTGAATATTTGTATGGATAAAAATAATGGATATCGTGTTTCTTCTTATATCAATTATATCGAACGATTTGAAGCTATCGATGGTTTGCCGGGATATATTATAATATAATACTTTAAACATGTGTTGCTACTAACTCATTCTTTAACAGTTTGTTTTAAAAGTCATGCGTTTTCTGAACAAATCGAAGCATCTATACTTTTTAAATTCCCCTTTCATTTCAGTTAATTCTGAACGTGTCTAGCAAAATGATCGGTGTTTGGTTTGCCTTTGATACCCAATCTCTCCCAATTACTTCTGATAAGGTATTCCGTAGATGATGGATATTTGATTGTTTGAAGTTAATATCATCGTGCCCTTCCCTCGAATATAATGTCTGAAGTCTGAACATGTGATACATCATGGGATGCAATGTAAGCTTACTTACCATCTAGAATCCATTTATCATCATTACTGAAAAAGATCCGGATGTTTTTTTATCTTGATTCTTACAACAAATGACTGATTGGAAACAAATCTCTAACAGTCAGCTTCAGAAGTTGTCATTGTGCTCTGGAAATAAATTTTGAAAACACTTTGAGAAATCAAACGCACTTTATATCAGCTATAGACACCGTGAAACTGTTAACATTATAATACTGATTTAGTCTCTCGTTCTGTATCAGCAAAATCTAATAAAATGGTAATACGTTATTTAATAAGTATTTATTATTTTTATTGATTTAGTTACAAGCATTATGCATTAATACTGTTTTATAGTATATTACCAAACACAACTACATTTAATTGAATTATATCATTTTGTAACATTTATAAGACACATTATTCAGCATCCGAACAACGAAAAGCACTGGGATCTCTAAAACATGATGATATGTCACATGAAAACGGTTTAATGCGGCATTTTCTCATAGTTAAGCTTTTTATGAAATGCGTAATTCGTATTTGAGGTTGGTAACTTATGCAAAGTTATAGGGTAAGATTCCATTGCCACAATACTATATTTCGAAAGTAAGACTTTATGTACAAGAGAATTTCGCTTCTTACTAAAATGATCAACACTTTCTGTGTCCATTAATTATAAGTTATAATAATAATAATAATGAGGATACTTATATCGCGCTGGACTCCACAACACAAAGGGTCATGCTCAAAGCGCTACACACATTATTACCCTGGTGTAAGGACCAACATCGTTCCTTTTTCATTCTCAAGTTATGTGTTATCCTGGTAGCTTCCCATATGACGAGTTAAAGTTTATCAGATTTTTAACTTTTAGTTATCTTTTTTATATACAAGATATCTAATACCGATAATGAAGGCAGAACTAACTTATAGAATGCAGCAGTTTCGGTATGCAGTTCCCCCTGATAACACATCAACTGGTTTCAGTCAGAAATTATGATACATACTTTTAGAATACAGATGTTTACGGAGTTCTTGGCGTTTCTTGTATGTTTTTCCAATCAGTTTTAAATAAATCAATTTACTTATATTGCTTTATATTGCTCGCCGCTAATGTCTCAATGAGCATAGGTCACGTTTGATTCTAGCTAAAATTGATGAATATAGTTCGATCTATTGTCACAGTGTCAACGCAGTTACTTATCTGGATACTTCATGAACTAACGAACAAAAGGATAAGCCGTATTGTCTGTGTTGTATGTCAACGCAGGGAATAAGAGCGTATGATATTTGTCAAATCAGAATTATTCAAAATATATTTGAACTACATAATATCCTGGATAAATTAAAAAGATAAACACTTCATTATTCATTTTTTTAAATCTTTTTATAGAATATACATATTATACACATTTCTATCTGTTTTATTTACCTGTAAAAGTAGGGACAATAACAAAACAGCTAAAACCAATCTCCAACATGTTCTTCTAAACAGGTTCTGACAGTAAGCTGATGCTAAGACTCTCCAGAGACAGTTTAGTCTTGCCTGCAGCAGGATCTAATAAGAGAAAGTCAAATACCTCAATCCTAAACGTCTGCAGTCTTTTTTAACCTGGTTGAGATTTATTAAGCTTTAATATCTGGAAGAAATTGGTTAAACTTAAAAAATAAACACTTCAGTATAAAAAAAAGAAAAATAGTTTGGTAAAGATGTCATTTGAGTACCTTTTCGGATACTAAGTTATTTCTAGGTCAAGAGAATAACAAATATTTAAGTTATTATAAGCATATGTTTTTATCAAAATAAAACACTTGACGTTCTGAATCTTAAACTATGTTTCCAAAGTGAAGTGCACAAACACTAATATGCAAAAGTGTACATGACCAATATTTGTAGACACTTTATTTCGTGTACACATAAATTTTAACTTTTCATAATCAGCTTTTATTCAACTTGTGATAATACGCTGATGTTTTTACGGCCTTCGTGCCGTGTTCTGTTTTTCAATAGCAATTTTCTTTTTTAAATTAGGCTAATAAATTAAATATCTCGCCGCTAATGGCTGCAATACTGCCGAAGCGGCGTTAAACAATAACTCACTCACTCACTCGTGTACACATAGGTTTCGGCGGTCGTCAATACATACTACCATATCAAACCATATGAATATGTATGTGCTGTGGTGAGTCTGGGTGTGTCATAACGCTTTATGTCTATCTTATTTAAAAGAAAGAGATTTCACAAAAATTGGACACTGAAAAGAGTTGGTTGTTGTCATGGGCATTCATACGCAGAGAAATTTCCCTAATTTGAAATTGTTCTATTGAAAACTATTAATTTAAAGTTCATGTTTAAACAAAGTCATTGTTCTTGTTTGCCGGATAAAACAATTTATTATATGACGAGCAGTGAAATACTGGGATTTATCAGTGAAATAAACCGTCTATCAAGCTACAGTGAAAATAACTTATATTTTCACTGCGAACGGTGACTGATATAATTTGACGTCATATAACAATGGTCACGCGCGGCGATTTGGCTTATGACGTCACAGTGTTACTGTGGTGACGGGCTGTTCCTTGCGGCCGCTTGGCGTGAAAACGACCCTTTTCGGACGTAATTACATGGATAATATCATATAATAAATAGAATATCCGTCAATTCTTGACAAATACCATGTTTATCTCATCTCGTGAGGTAGAAAAGTTATATATTTTCACTCGTGGCTGCGCCACTCGTGAAAATATAACCTTTCTACCTCACTCGATGAGATAAACATGGTATTAGTCAAGAAAAGACAGATATCCTCTATATATATTACACCAACAAATAAGGAGGAAAACAATAAGTTGATTGAAAATAAGGCGGTACCTACTCTCATGATTACATGTGCAAATATAATGAAACCTTAAACTTCTCCACCACCAATTCTTGGCGTCCCCTTGATCCCGACGCATAACACCGGCAATTGAAATGAGACCTGGGCCGTGTTCAAGAGAGTTTTCATAGTAATCGCTCAATTAGCGATTACTTTTAAACCTCTCTTGAACGCGATTGCTCAATGTAGCGCTAAGTAGCAAAGTTTTGCACTGTGTCGTTCAGGAGAGAATAATCGCTACTTGTGCGCTACATTGAGCAATGAATGAGCGATTATAAGCGCTCGCTGTTATGGAACGGAGCCCATGTACTTATTGCTCTCTAAATGGACAGAAGTAGAGGGCGTTTCCTTATTTGGCGTGAACATGTACTCATTAATCAAAGCACCATTCGGCGACTTCTACATGGGAAAACGTACATGTGTGAACACTCTATTAATTGTTATAATGTACACCTTCTATTAACAGATAACTGTCTCATGTCAATGCTTTCCAATCAATTTACAGTTTGCGTGTTATATGAAAAACAAATAAAGTATTAATGAAGTCGCATTGATACGTGAACTATGTTCGGGTTGATGTTCATTACTGAAATGAAATGATTAAACATTTAAAACCATATCAAGGTCATTAGCTTCTTGAACACAGAGTGTGTTCATTTAAATAAATACATTTAAAACATTAATCAATTCACTTTAGTGTTGTTCTGAACCTCTCTTCGGTGAAACCTTATTGCCTTGTTAAATAGTGTTAGCCGTCAAATCATTAGAAACTGAAGATCAAAGTTTTCAGGAGCAGTAATTTCACATTTCTAATGCAGCACATTAAAAAGACCAGTTTGGTCTCGCTTTTTTTAAAAGAAAATGTATATTTTTACATTGCCTAGTTCCGGAAAATCAGCGTGGTATTGTTGACCTGAATTTCCTTTGTAATCTGACCTTTCCGCGTGTGTGTCAGTACACAGTGAAATTAACAGAGCCACATTGAAAGTTGTCAATATCTGGCATCAGGGATCAACTCTTACATAATTCCATATTCACAAGACCACAGAATCAGGATCCCGAAGCATGATGTCAATACGAGATGATTCAGTCCACATATTTGTCTGACAAGAGTGTCTAGACGTTTCATTTCCTCCATGAATGCTTCGTTGTTCACTATTTAGTCAAGCCCTCATCGTACCACGGTACCAGCATACATTTGCATGAGTAGAGAGTGAAATACATATGTTGATAAGCTATATAAACAAAATTACACTTTTTTAAACAATATAATACGTTCATAATGATGTATGAATGTCTTCAGACTGTAAGAAAAAGAGACATACTAATATTGACAACTTTTTACAATCACTGCTAAAGCATCAATATTCCTAACAGTTTAATTAAAAAAAATTAATTATCGATCCATTATATTCTAAGCTCTAAACTTCATGTTATATTCATTGATGCTTTAATTTATTCATACCAAGTATATAGCCTGGGAATATGAAAATACCATCTCTACATCATAGTATTATCTTTATTTTTTTCATTGGACTGACATTACACAATCAAATATTTATGTCTACTACTAAGGACAATGTTGTCGTTTCTGTTTTTTAACTTTTCAATATCGATTCCTCACGAGGTCACAATGACATGGATTGTGAGACATTCAGGGACCGACTTCTATTCATGCTGATTTGGAAATTGGACAGCCGGGCGAAAACAAAATGGTTTCGTTTGTGTCTTTGTTCTTTTTATCAATAGCTTTACGAACAAATTAAGGAGAATAAACCAAAAAACCTCCCACGTTGTTCCAAAGATATGTCAAAAGATAGTGAAATTCTCGTTTAATACCAAGCTTATGTGGGTAAAAGCATTCAATCCTATCATAGTTAAAAGCAGTTTCAAAGTGATTAATTTTGATAAAACGCAATAACGAAGATAGACGCTATGGGCTCTACATCACATACGTTGAATGTTGGGAATCATTTATATTCTTAGCCATCGAATGTCCAAGCAACGTTAACCTAATTAAACCTGTCATATGCATTCATCATAACTTCATTTTATCAGTAATTAGAAATGTAGGACACATACAATCGTTCCATTATGTTCACTTAAAAGTAATAATTGTAGCCATGAAGAGTTTTAACAAACTTCTAAATTGACCTTGGGTGTCAAATATTTTTTAATGTTTTTATTCATTAAACGAGAAATAGGACCAGCAGGGCATGTTTTACGTGTGCTTCCAGGCGATAGCTCTTAGGGGATAACGTTTTGAATTTTACACAATATCCTGACACAATTGCATGTCGTCAAATTCAAATCATCAAATAATAACTCATGATGAGTTTACAGCATCAACTAATGGCTTTCAATGAATTTACATTATCAATTAATGAATCACAATGAGTTTACATCATCAAGTAAGGAATCGCAATGAGTTTATATCATCAATTTATAACTCACGATGATTTTACATCATCGAGTAAATATAAAAGATCACAATGAATTTAGATCATCAATTGATAAGTCACAGTGATTTTACATCATGAAGTCAGGATTCACAATGATATGACGCCAAACACCTGAAACAAACATATAGAGCTGTAGACTTCATCACGTTGATGTCCGCTGAATGAACTGTACAAGACGTCTACAAGTGATATGATCAATCAACATAAAGCTAATGGTGTTAGCCATGTAGGCAATATGGAGAGCAACTGACCTTTCAAAAGCTTTCATGAATAACGACCATCTACTTGGATTACTGCAGATTACGAATTGGGAATTTAATTATCAATATATACCCTTCTGGAATCTGGCTGTCGCCATTTATTGGCATTGGAACAGTTACGAGTTGATGGTTTAAATGGAATATGATAAGATATACCTTTGATTTATTGATACACTGATGATAAAGCAATAGGATTGTAAATGTCAGATGTTGTTAAATTGATAAACATTTGTTTAACTGTTTCTTACAACTAGTGAACTGAAAACGTATTCAAGTGACAACCGGATTTATGTTGTTGATTTCAATTGACAACCATGAATCAAGCATAAATAAAATTTAGTGTTTCCTATTTTCGAAATCGTTCTAATGTTGACACATATTCAGCTTGTGAACTGTTGCCCAAACCTGATTCCATGTGTTACCTATTTTATTTACTTCCGTCGCATACATAACTGAAAACTCAACTTTTTAAACAAAATTTCAATTCCAATTTTCGTGTTTTGAAAGTGAGATAACAGTTAAATCAAATCAAAGAGTAGCAGTTGCAGTAGGTTTTTTTTTTTATCTGTAAGAGATTAATTTATGAAGTTATATATGTATTGAAACGATCATCATATGAGTATTTATCAAAAGTAAATGTGTGATTATATAAGGAAACGAATACCCATTTCAATCAATCTTTATTTGCACTTAAGGAGGCCACAGGCCTATAGTACATACATGTATATACAAGCCTTTTTAGGCAGAAGAGAGTGTATTTTTTCTGAGAATAAAGGCATGGTACAGGAACATTGACAGGTTTTCAACATGCCTTTTGCTAGAGCTGCTGATTAAAGATATGAATTTATAAATATTATGATTCGTAAAGTAATATTTTTTGATATACTTATATCTTAAATCAAGGTAGGCTGGACAGACACAAAGAAAATGGTACTCATCTTCGATTACATTTAAATTACACATTTTACATAATCTATGTTCTCTTTCTAAGCCAACATATCTACCAGTTTCAATTAACAATTCATGTGATGAGCAGCGAAATCTTGTAAGTGAAATTCTGAATTTCCTAACATTCAAAGTAGATAAATAGATTTCATTGCATATAGACTGTTTGAACATTCTGTAATAGAAACATTTATTTGATAAAGATACTTTATGGAGCCAATCTTGTTGATAAATATCTTGCAACCTTTGTTTAAAGGATATAAGGAACTGTGTGTGAGAGTGTATACATTGATCAAACCATACATTACCAAAACCGGTCGAACATAACAAATCTTTAACATCTGTGGCCCAATTATTTTTTCCATTTTTGTCATACAACATCATCATATTATAACATTTTTTGGGTAATCTATGAGATGGCATTCCTAATATTTTCAACCAGTATTTTATAGCTTTTACCTTTGAGTCCACATATAATGGAAATCTGCCACATTCACCGTAGATCATTATGTTAGAAGTAGTAGATTTCACGCCAAGGAATTTTTTCATTGCAAATAGATGTACTTTTTCTATGATATCAAATGTATTAAACCCCCAAACCTCGGCACCGTAAAGGAGTATTGGATTAATCTTAGCATCAAATATCCTAAAGAAAGCTTTATAAGGCAAATCACCCAAAATATGTATATATCTCATTATTCCTATTAATATTTTCTTTGCTTGCGTCGATGCGTTCCTGGCATGCAAAGACCATGAAAGGTGGTTTGTGAAATAAACTCCTAGATATTTATATGATGTGGTTGTTTCAATGGTCTCGCCTTTATAGTACCACTTTTCGTTTGCAGCAAGTTTACCTCCATTCTTGAACACAATTATCTTAGTTTTAGCTCTATTAACGGTTAGTTTCCAATCCTTACAGTATTTTTCCAATTCATTTATTTCTGATTGTAATCCCCGTACCGTGCTTGAGAAGAGAATGATGTCATCGGCAAACAATAGGAGAAATAACTGTACTATATCTGGGTGTAGTTGGATACCATTAGAGCAGTTATCGTGAATCTGTATTGCTAATTCATTAATGAAAAAAGAAAATAGGAATGGGCTCAATATACAACCTTGTCTTACTCCTATCTGGCTTTCAAAAGTTTCAGATATGTCATTGTTGTTTCTCACGCACATCTTTACGTTATCGTAAATACTTCTTAAAAGTTTACTCATTTTGCTACTTAATGAATGATTATCAAGAAGAGTCCATAATTTTTCTCTGTGTACAGAATCGAAGGCTTTTGCAAAATCTACAAACAAAACATAAAATTTAGAACCTTTTGTATTCAAGTATCTCTGAATAAGTGAGTATAGAATAAATATGTTGTCAGTCGTTGTGTATCCTTTCCTAAAACCAGCTTGACATTCTGTTATCTTATCAAAGGATTCTGCCCAGAATACCAAACGTTTATTTATAATTCCAGTGAATATTTTACTGAATACACTAAGAAGAGTAATGCCTCTATAATTTTCAGTTTGATTTTTATCACCCTGTTTATGTATAGGCATAATAATGCCAACCGACCATGAATGTGGAAACACACCTTTATCAAGAATAACATTAAATAACAATTCAAGATGCGGCAGTAAAATATCTGAGGAGTGTAAGAAAAATTCTGGGATAGTGTTATCTACTCCAGATGATTTGTTCAGTTTAAGATGCTTGATACTATTAAGTATTTCTTCTCGTGTTATTGGTGCATCAAGAATGTCAGTAGTAATCAAATCATCCCTATTTTCAGCAATATTCTCAGTTTGGTTACATGGATATATCACCTCATCAGTTTCAGATGTAGAAAACAAATTCTTAAAATAAGAATACCATTCATTTATGTCAATGTCATTTCCATTCTTTACTTTACTGTCCAAATTTTTCAGAGAGGACCAAAATTTCTTGGGATTATTCACACAGTGTTCTAGCTCTTGTTGTTTAGATTTCAAGTAGTAATTTCGTTTTTGTTTGCAGATGGTCTTATACTTGTTTCTAATGTGATGATAATCATTTAATGATTGGATATCTTTTAATTTACGAAATTTATTGAGATATCTGCATCTTTCTTTTTTCAATTTGTCACATTCTTTATCATGCCAAATTTGAACTCTGTTTCTTGTCCTACCTGTTATTTTTTTCATGTCGGAAGCGGCTGTACATAGTGCTTGTACAATGAGATCTATACTTTTCTCAATATTTGTAAATACAAATTCTGTTGACTCGTTAAGTAACTCTTGGGAACTTTCAAGAAGTATATTTGATCTAAAAAGCTCGAGTTTATCATTATCCCAAACAAATTTATATGACTCATTCTGTTTTCCGGCTGTCCCATGATGGGAATGAAGCGTACGTAATTTCACTGTAAGAGGAAGATGATCTGATTCTGTACGAGAAGGGATTGCAAAATCAAGCACTTTGTCGAAAATTGGTGATGAACTTATAATATAATCTATTACACTTGTTCCGTTATGGCCAATAAATGTAGAGTCACCTATTTCTGAATCCGATCCGCATCTACCATTCATTATATGGATGTTAAGAACTGAACATAAATCTAAAAGGCCTTTCCCAAATGTATTCACAAATTTGTCAGTCGAGAATCTCTTTAAACTAAAAAAGTCTAATAAAAAGTCCCACATTGAATTGTCTTGTCCCTCTGTATGTTTGATTATATCATCCTCAATGAAATCGGGCTCAGTACCTGTTCGAGCATTAAAATCTCCTCCACATAAAATATACACATCTGACATGTTTGATAAAAGATCTAATAAACTGTCTTGAAAAAGGGTAATTCCATTTTTACAACATAAGCCTGGTTTGTTGTAGAAAGTCGACCCATCTGGGTGGATATATGTACATGTATACAATAAGTCTTGATCAAGATCAAACAATATTTTGTCAAAAAGAATGAATACTGCATTTTCAGTTATCTTACTTAATACAATATATTTTTTAAACTCTTTTCTGACCAAAACACATATTCCACCCGATAGTCGCCCACTTTGCGATATCTTCTCTGCATCTTTATAAATTATAATAAAATCTGAAAATACTGATTCTAAATCTATAGAAGAGATCCATGTTTCATACAAACCAATAATATCAAACTTGTTGATGTAAGAAATAAAGTCAGTGTCATTTAGTTTGTTGTAAATACCGGCAATATTCCAGAATAATAATTCAACAAATTCACTTGTAGTACTCAGTGTGTCAGTGACAGTGTCATTTTGAGGAGTCGTAAAATCGCCCTGGCCGAGATCCTACCTGGTCTGTCCCCTACCCCGGGAGTGAGAATTAGACCTTAGCACACGGTCCCTCCGGTCATCAGAAGAAGACCTCCCGGAATCTGTGTTCCTAGTGGTCCTGTTCGAATTTTCCTTGGGTTCTTCGAGTATTTTACTTCCCTTGTAGTAATATCGCACATTTGGATTTTCCGACCGAAGTCTCTGTAATTCCTTGCGCTGATACTGAGTAAGGTCGTTGGCAATACCGATTCCTTTCTCTCTGAGGACTTCTCGGAGCTTGACGGAGTGCCACTTGTCCTCCCAGTGGCACATCCTGACAATGACTGGTCTTGTTGTATCTTGCCTGGGGGAAGACATCCTGTGTGCTCTCTCTATGTCTCGCGCTGTAAGAGGGGGGAGACTCTTGGTTTCTCTGGCACTATTCAGAATATCCAGAACTTTAAGTTTGGTCTCTGTGTAGGTCTCCTTGCCTGTCTCTGGTATTCCGTACATTACCATATTATTCCGTCGATTTCTCTGTTCCTGATCTTCTATACGGGATTCTAGGTCTTGACAGTAATCCTCTACAATTGATGTTTTCTCATCAAGTGAGTCCATATCAAGCCTTATCACGTTTTGTTCTTCTTTCGTAACCCTGATATCTGTACGCAGTTCATTCAACTCTACTTTAATAGATTTTATGTCCTCTTTTACTGCATGAATATCACTTGTTATTCTTTTCGTCGAATCCCTTATTTGCATAATGATATCTCTTTTCATAGCTTCCAGTTCCCTATTCCCAGGTCCAGGATTAAGCTCAATATCTCCAGCTCTGTGGATCATAGACGGCACATAAGTGGACAGGGATAACGTGTATCCGATGTCACGATTGTCCGGTTTTCGTACTGTAAACAAACATGAAGTTGGCCATGTACTATCACAAATCTCACCTGAGGTACACAGGGAAGGTGGCGGAATCATGTCTGGTGCTTTCCGTTCGACCCAAACTGCTGTAAGGGTAGCCAGAGAGGTTATAGCTAGTAGCAAAGTCCCACACAACACAAGTCGGTATGTGTCGGCCATACCCGGCGTCCAGTCTGACAGGGGAGTGTAGGGTCGGATCTTATCTACCTGTTTGCAACCTCTAGGGTGCACAAAAGTCCCTATTTTGGCTCTCCATACTTCAAGGGAGACTCCCATTGTATGTCTATATCACTTTTACGGTGTATGCCTTGTTATTTCGAATTATTTTCCCATTTACCTCAGAGCCCAAATTGACACGTCTCTACCTGCCAAACAAATAAAAGTTCTAATAAATAGTCACAGAAACAGGATGCCAGTAATACTGTGAAAAATCATCTCCTAAAAATGGGATAATTATCTAACTTTCAGTCTTCCTGAAGAGCGTTTCTTAGGTGTCCGCAGCAAGAGTCATTTTCATAAGAGAAGATTTATAAAAGCACCATCGGTCAAAACACTCAAGGGTTGTTACATTGTCATCCGGAAAAAATCGTCAAATGTTGCAATTCTTAAACCTTCTGTCCAAATAGGGCCATGTCAAGCACATGCTTCTTCGCCCTCTTCAGGTGAGAGGTACTGGTCTCAACGGAGACACATTTCAGACAAATTAAGTTCTTTGTCATTCTGCAAAAAAAACAACTAATATGGCTCCTACCAACCTTAGTACTATAACATTGTTACATTTGGGATAACACTACCTTCAATAGCAGAAATTCTTGTACATTTTCGGACCGAGTCCCTTGTGGGATTCGAAACCACACCCTCAAAGAAATCAACTATCGCCAGCACTGACCGTACAAAAATCTTACCACACGACCACTAGGCCTCGACAACAATTTGTACTATTGAATGTAGTGTTATCAATAGTGTAACAATGTTATATTTCTTCACTATCTAAATGACATGTATTCTAAAACCTTAGTTCTGTTTATAACGTAGGTGATCGTTACATCCTTTAATTGTCCTCGATAAGTAATGTTTAGAGGCTTCAATTCATTTATACGTGAACATATACAAATCGTTAAAATGAGTATATTTACAGAACACTCGTGGTTGTTTTATATTGCAACTACAAAGAAATATGTTTCCTTTGAATTCAGGAATATAGATTTTATCGCAGAGATTTTAAGTTCGTTGAAGTCGATAAAAGTATGTGAATAACATTAACATTTAATTCAGCTATTGTGTTCAACCTCCCTAACTTCGTTTATATTTGGATATGACGATAAACAATATTTCTCTTGTAAATCACTTGGAAATCTCAATTCACCAGCTTTTAAACATTACTTTAGATGAATTGTTTATCTTTAACAATCACAAAGCACAACGTCCTCGTAAACACATTACCACATACACTTCAGTCATTGAATCAGGTACTTTAGAAGCATCACTCTATTCTGTGTGTGATCTAACAACCTATTGAACATATTTGAATTGTGAAAACAATCATTAAAAGTATATTTAAGAAATAGATTCAACATATAATAGAGTCAGTGTTGTCTTTATAAAAATGTATACTGGTCACGAGACGAGACTCTGCTTAATCCAATCAACAGAGAGCATATCGCTTAAATGCTTATACTGAATTAATGGCAGTCGATAATAGTACCAATCAAGACTACCGATCATATTGGCTACATGTAGTGCAAATTAAGTTTTATATATGTGGTTTGTCATATAAATTTATGTGGTATGATCGGAATTATGTTAATTAAAAAGCTGTAAAGTTGAATAAACTGATCAATTTACAACACAATGACAACGTAAAAAATCATTATCGTTTAAATGGAAAACATACGACTATATAAAACTGCTTTTTTTGTGCTGGAGATCACATTGTACTGCCAGCTAAAGATCCCTTCTGAGGTTGGACGTTGCAATCATCTTCCTTATATCGATAGGAAGAGTTTGATGTGCAACCCTGGTACTGATTGTGATGAATACCACTGTATTTTAGTCTTACTGACCCCTGGAAATAAGAATAAAGTTATTATCATATAATATTGTAGAGGGCTTACTATTTTAAATCCCATAGTCTTTTTTTACATATTTTTTAACCATTTAATCATGTTAATGATTAGATGGTTGGCATTTCACAATCTCTTGATCAATGTGAAGAATTTTTAAAATGGCGAATATATATATAGATAGCAGACAGACAGACAGACAGACAATAATTTATTCACGTCTCACCACTGTATATATACATTGCAATTTTTTAAAACATACATAAAACACCAGCGCATCTTGAACAATGTACGATAAACTTCGATTGATTGGCAAGTGACAAGTGGTTATTTTGATAAGCACACAATACACCTTTTACAAGCTAGATTCGAATCATTGCAGGTCCCAGATCCAGGTCCCCAGTCCATGAACCGTTCATTTGTTTCAATTGCACTTCTTGTATACATTTGATTACGTGGAGTATGAAACTGTTTCTGGACAAATATATTTCTTTAAAAAAAGAAATTGCATTGCCTTTGGAGTAGGGTATGTTGTGGCGTCAGTAAAATCATTGTTTGTTGTTTCAGTTTGAAATTAGTTGTGTCATTTACACTTGTTAGATTTGTGATGGTTTGGTAGGAGTCCTTGGGTCTGAGATTGATCAATCACCTCTCTCTATCGACAAGGACCCATATGATTATTGGTGATGATGAGTTTGGTAAAAAAAATTTGTTTGTCAATACAGGCTGTGTATATACCTGGTCTATTTCAAGAACTCATCAAGTTAAAATGCAAAATAGTACTTGTAATCATGTTAAAAAAGATGACATTATATATATGCATGAAAGGTTTGTCAAACACAATTTGATCATTTAAGTCCTTTAACGTTGTGTTGCCTGTCACGAAAGCAAGTTGTCAATGAAGATTTACTGCAGAGGTAAGGTCATTCGTGGCAAACGTCAGTGTTATATTTCTGACTGGGATGTAAACAGTGACCTTGCGTTATGTTACAGCTAAATGGAACACTCGCCTTTTTCCAGTTACATGATTGGGTGAAATGTAATTCGGGGACCTCTAGATGGTAGCAAGGTATGAGTAATTCCGTTTTGTCTAAAATTACATTGGATTGATTTCTGTTACGGTGGATCTATGCTATAAAACACACTGGGCTTATGTGTTTGAAACGTTCTACTTCATACAGTGCGTACTCTTCATCGTTGATACATGTTATTCATGTTCGTCAATTTGCAATAGTTTTGCTAAAGAAATTGCAGTGTTATATGTTCAATGGGTATGTCATTAAGGATTACGGGGGCATATACTACCGGTATCACAGCTAACTGCCAGTGAGTGTACAGAAACTCTTGCTCCAAATGATTGTTAAAGAGGTTGTATTTTTGAATAAACAATCGAATTCTCGTTCAGGCGTGACAGACAGCTTTCTCCCGACTTTAACGCGTCTCTAGAAGACTGCCTTTCAAGCGAGTGGGTTGAATGATGGACTAAACGAAATCTAATAGAATTACCCTTTGCTCTGTCTGGGAACTGTTGCTAAAGAATCAAGATTTAATATCATTTGGTTTCATTTGCCACATTCCATTTTAATGACTGCTGAGAAGTTTTGTGCAGTTGAAGTCACCAAAGTCATAAATCTTCTTGGTCTGCCATCACGCTGTCTTAATTGCTTTAAGTGGAAGCGATTCTGTTTATGTTTGTTTGATGTAAGATTGGCTGTATTGGACTGTACACAAACAGATCTTAATTAAGTAATTGGCGATGAAATGGTTCATGAATCCGCTATCAAAGTACATCAATTACTGTATTTGTAGCTGCTATGTCATGTCCCCGACTTAATACATGAAGATTGGAAAATGACATCTCATTTCTTTTTAAAAAATGAACAATTCATCATTTCACCATTATCAGCTAAACTAATCATATTTCACTGTGTCGGTGTCTGGGACACTGTTGTATCTGGGATCACACACTCTGCAATGTAACATTTATTGAAATTGTTCGTGACTAGTGTAATTGAAGGATTGAGGTCAGGCACAACTCGTTAGCACTGAATATCCAAACAGATAATTCATTCAGCTACCGAGGTCCAGAAACTGTTATTTTCACATCCAGTGCCTCACTGATACTTATAAAGGTACACAGCTTCCACAGCTAGGTGTATAAGAAATACACTCAATCTACATGATTAATCCAATATCTTAATGTATTTCTTATGTGTAAGAGCCTGCCAAAAACGATTTCGTTGATATTCCATGTAAACAATACATATTAAGTGTCACTATTAAGTGTCACAAATTTATTGTATTTAATCTCCGATTAACAATTGGAAATAATTCAGTTTTAATTCAGAATTCAGACAAACAGCTAATGACACACAATCCAATACTCTCTCAATACACTCTATGAACTCACACTTTCTTTATCGACGATTAACATTTACATATTAACGATGACATCATTTAGTACTCGCCCTCTGGGAATACGCACATATGTTTAAAACATGGGAAATCACAGCTGTACAAAAAAGATACACGGAGACGAAATGTGTTTACAGTGATATTACGTAACTGCGAGACATGTACAATATAAAAAAATAAACCTTCAGGGTTTTTATGCATGGTAGACAGACTTGAAGGTTGACGATAATATATCGTGAAGTAAATGTCACGGTTTCAAAGATGTGTGCTTCTGCAAAGTATCATTTCAACATCATTGTGAGCCAGAATTGTTACTTGAAATATTCCTCACAGTACTCTTATAACGTTATCCACAAAGAAAGATAACAGTCTTCAAAATTATATGAAACGATTTAAGTCGTTTCAAGAAGCTGGCAGACCAAAATCTTAACATTAAACTGCAACCGGTCGCTTGCATAGCCATTTTCAAAACTAAAAAAGATTGACTGTTCAAGATGACTGAACACTGACATCTGACTAATATCATATAAAAGTCATAAGATGAAGACATGATCACATAACTGTTTCTAATATAGAAGGTGACCGTAAATGACATCAAGAAATAATTCTAATCGCTTTATGATCTCACAAATTTATGCATGAAACCTTTCTTCTTGGTCTTTCACAATTATTGTAAGATGTGAAATTATATTTATATATATTATTTGATATTATAGGATTTATCTCTAATGCAGCTAAAAATATCAAATACAAAATTGCTAAAAACATTATGTTATTGAACATTTAAATCAAAATCTTTGACAATTATTAAGTATACCTTGGAAATCTTCATTATTCCCACGTAAGGTGTAAGTAATAATAATTGAACATTTCTGCTATTTAAGGATTTGTCCATGGTTTATCTGGGAAAAAATACTTTAATCTGTGATGTTATATGCACAGTTCCCCTCTCAAAGTTAATGTTTGAGATATTTATAACTATTTCATAGAATAAAATGTAAGAAGAAGAAAGGTTATATGATAATGGCATTGTAGGACTCTCGGCGGACAACTGAACAGAAGCCTACAGCAAGAAGCAGACAGGAAAATCAACGTTCTCCGTGTTCATCTCCACTGTGTAACTTGGTTATATCTATATCTATCTAATATCTAAAGCTGGGTTTTTGCAAAAGCTTAAACACTGACATTCCTAAGCTTTCAAAATAAGGTTGGTAAAGTCGTTTCCGTTTTTACTGCTTCTAAGTTCCTTTAATATCAGAAGCATGGACTTTTTGTAAAGAACACCATTATCTATGATACTTTTTTTTAAGTGGAAAGCTTATTTTATGCTTAGAGTTCGATTTAAAAAATAATCTTTTCAAATTGGCTTGTATAAAAACTTGTTTGCGAAAGAAAAACAAGTTATAATGTCGCTAGTATCTGCAGGCTCTGCGTGGCCTGTGTATATTAATATCATGGTCGTCAGGAAATACATCATGATGTTGATAACTTTTATCCTTTGGAAGTTGGGAAGGCATATGGAAAAAAGAAGTAATTGTTATAATCATTATTATTTAAAACGCTACAATATTAAAATGGCGTATGGTGCTAATAATCCCGGAAACGGATAGCATGAATGAACACTTTGTGTTGTGTAGTGTTGAGCACTTCACGTCTTCATGTTGATCTTGTGACACTTCAATGTGAAGACAACGGACATATACAAATGAATATTTACTACAATGTTCAAGCAATTCGTTCCAAATGTTCCACTAATGAATATTTACTGCAAAGTTCAAGCAATTCGTTCCAAATGTTCCACTAATGAATATTTACTGCAAAGTTCAAGCAATTCGTTTCAAACGTAACACTAATAAAGGCGACAATAGGTTTTAGTTAGGTATTGTACCTGTACCTCGTATGTGAACGCCACAGAAAAAACTACTAAATAAAGCATTGTCTTTCCATTTCGTCTACCAAATAAGACGTGCATATATAGTTCAATGTGATCGTTGGTATCTCTATATTGTATCGTTGCTTATATTCTGTCGTTTCATTTCTATTAATATATGTTTATTTTCATAACAAAGATACGAACTCATTTAAAGTACACATTTATGGATATTAAACTTTCTGAAATGACATTCAAACAGTTCGCACAATTTACATGTCTTTTATTAAACGATTACATCGTAAATTGAAAAGACCTCCAATGCAAGCCTGTGTAATACAGTTCCGGTTGAAAACATCTTTCAAAGAAATAAAACATACTTCAATAATTTAATAATAATGTTATGATAGAGATTGGTTTTCCTATTGATTTGGTAGCATTGCACTGATCTACTCACAGATCGTCTGGTATGTGACATCATTATATCCAGGCTGCTATAAGAAGCAATGATGGCAATCTTTATATCGTAAGGTAGGATACACGTAAGGTAGGATAGACGAAGTTTTATTTTGATTTAATCAAAACTAAAGACGTCTAGACGTATCCTCTCACACAATATCAAAATGTAATGGTGAATTAATCGGCCTCTGAAAGTTTAAATATCAATCGAGTTGGTGAAAGTGATGAACTAATCGAAGTCTTATAGAATAACACTTTCTTCTGTAACTAAACTGTTGATACAGAATGAATATTTGATATCATTTGGTTTATTTTTTATTTCTTATATTGCATTTCGGAACATTCCCACTGTGTTGGTGTCAATGGTAGGGGAATCTGGAGTTAGTCTATCATCACGTTAGCCTTCATTGCTTCTGGAGCATATGGGGAATTAGGGATTGGCGTGTTTTTTGTTATTTCGTTTTGATTTCTTATATTACATTTGCTTCAGGGACTGAAGGAACTGTCCCACTTTGTCGGCGTCAATGATAGGGGAATCTGGAGTTTGTCATCAGGTTTGCCGTCATTGCCTCTGGAGCATATGGGGAATTGGGGATGGGCGTCTGTTTTTTTAAATGTCGTTTTGATTTCTTATATTACTGTGCCACTTTGTCGGCGTCAATGATAGGGGAATCTTGATTTAGTCTGTCATCGCGTTGGCCTTCATTGCCTAGATGACGTATTGAGAAATGGGGATGGGCTTGTGTTTAAATGTTGTTGCGTCTTGGAACAAATAACAGTTTACAATAAATACCTTTACAACAAAAACAACTGTATAGGTTTTTAGTAGTTTTGTTTTGACTAAATAAGTTTTTAATAGGCGAGTTCTATCAGTGTATGTTTGAAAGGAAATTAGAGAGGATGTTTCTGTATACACATATATTGTATTAATACATAATTAAAATGCAGTTGAATATATTAATGAAAGTATTATTTTGACAAAGACAAGTTGAAAAATAAAAATAATAATTATGTTGGTAACAATTTGCTTAAATTATCATACATGACAGTGATTCAAGTTAAACAAATTGTGTCTGATCTATTTGTAACAGAATGGCAATCCGAATCATAAACATCTAAATGGAAAAGATATGACAGAATAAAACCGTGTTTTGGTGCTATAAGATTATTTGTTATTACCAGCTAAAGTTTCACCATTATTTTCATCTTTAAAAACCCGTATTACCAAGGTTCCTGTTAAAGTTTGACGTTGTCATCATTTTCCTTATATCGATCGGAAGAGTTTGATGTGTAACTCTGATGCAGTTAGTGATGAATACCACCATCATTTTAGTGAAATTGTTTTTAAAAAAATATAATCACGTGCAAAAGAAACGCCCCATACAAAATACAAGATATTTCAATACATTGGCTATGCATACTAACAGAGATACATAATGTATTCAAAAGCCACCAAAACCTTTAAATTTCAAAGCATATCTGTGCATATTTCTGAGAAACACCTGTTTTAAGTAATCGTCGTTTCCGAATCTCCATAACAAGGAGAGATGGGTGAGTCAAAACAAGCTTTTCTACCTGTGTGACGTCCTGAAGTAAAGATATTTATGTGGACAACATCATACACTAACATTATTTTAATATTTCATGAATTTTTACCTTGAATACCAACCATTATGTCCAGAAAACCCCTTTGAAATAGCGATTTCAGCATCCCAAGTGTGCTTGAACGGACATAATGATAAAAGTATCATACTCTGATGTATGAAATTGTGAGTACTTCTTGTGTCTATCGGATACATTCAAAATCTACTTTCTCCAACACAAGTATTTTGTTTCATACTCTCTTAAAAATAATTTAATCCTTTTATTGATGATTAGATGGTTCGCATTTCGGCGTTTTTCTCAAATGTATTGATAATTTTGAACATGACGAATTTATAGTTAATTTATGTTGAACAATGTACGATATACTTTGGATGATTGGTAAGTGACACGTTGTAAGCATGATTAGCAAACAATACACTATATAAATTAACGAGATATTAAATTTAAGTCATTGCATCTTTTATTTTTGTTTCAATTGCACAACTGCCACTTCTCGTGTAATTTCGTATAAGAGTATAAGATTTTTCTTGACAACGACTTTTATTTTCGTGGTGTTTAGAGAAGGGTCTGTAGTGGCGTCATTACAGTCATTACTGTTTTCTGTTTTTAATTAAGTTTGGCCATTAACACTTGTTAGACTTGATTTGGTACTACTATTAATTCTCGGGCCTTGAGAATGATTCATAATCTCTATTGAAAATGACCCATGGTGATGATGAGTTTGGTTCAAAATGTTTTTGGTTGAATCTATTTCGAGAACACATCAAGTAAGAAATAAAAAATAGTATTTTTAATCGTGTTAAATAAGAGGACGTTTAACAAAATGTGTCTGAAACAATTTGATCACTTTAGGCCTTTAACGTCGTGTTCCCTGGCCGCTAATGGCTGCAATACTGCCGAAGCGGCGTTAAACAATAACTCACTCACTCACTCTTGTTCCCTGTCCCTCTTACAATTTACTAAGGAAAGTAAGTTACCAATGAAGATTTACTGCAGATGTTAAGTCATTCATTTTAAACACTTACTATAAACGTGGCAAAACATAAGTGTTATATCTCTGACTGGAATGTCGTTTGTGAAAGCGTAATCGATCAACGAAAGATATAGTTCCCTTTCTAAAGGAAACATTGTCCCAGTGGTATTTATAACTAAAGCTGACACTCGTAATTTTCCCCTGACATTGGGTAAAATGCAATTAGACGACCTCTAGGTGGTAGCAAGGTATGAGTAATTCTGTTTTGTCTAAAATTACATTGGATTGATTTCTACTTTCGTGTGTCTATGTTATAAAACACACTGGGTGTCTGTGATTTATATGTTCGTTCATACAGCGCACGCTATTCATGTTGATAGTGTTATATATTCTTTGAGTACGTCATGAAGAATTACTTAAACATATAATACTAAACTTTAACAGGATGTTTCATTGCTGAGTGTAAAGAAATTTTCCAAATTTGTGTTATGTTTGAATTAACAATAGCAGTATCATTCTCGTTCAGCTACAGGCATCTAACTGAAATCTAATAGACTTACCCTTTGCTCTGTCTGTGAACTAAAATTTAGTATCATTTGGTTTTATTTTGCCTCATTTTAATGACTGCAGAGAAGTTTTGTGTTGCTGATGTCAATGAAGTTATAAACTTATTCTTCTACCATGTCGTCTGCCTTTATTGCTTTAAATGGAAGCGCTTCTGTTTAGGTTTGTTTGGTGTGAGATTTACTTGGGTTGCCTGTACACAAACGGATATTAATTTAATAATTGGTTATGAAATTATTCGAGAATCCGCTATCATGTATCAAAGTACATCAACTACCATATGTGTAGCTGCTATGTCATTTCTCCCGACTTAAATACATGAATATTTTAAAATCATGCCTCTTTATAAAAGTAAATGAACAATTCATTATTTCACCATTATCGACTCAACTAATTATATTCCACTGTGGATTCATTGTTGTTTCAAGGATCACACAATCTGCAATAGTACAACTTATTGAAATTGTTCGTGTCTAATTTAATTGAAGGATTTAGGTTCATATCTTCAAATTGTTAGCACTGAATATCTCAGCAGATAATTCATTCAGCTACCGAGGTCCAGAAACTGGTATGTTATTTTCACATTCAATGCCCCACTGATACTTATATAAGATACACAGCTAGGTGTATTAGAAATACACGTAATTTACATGATTAATCTACTATCTAAATGTTTTCTTATGTAGAAGAGCCTACCAAAAACTATTTTTTTGAAATTCCATGTAGACAATACATATTAAATGTCACACTTTTTCAGCTCAGATTTACAATTGGAAATAATTCAGTTTTACTTCAGAATTCAGACAAGCAGCTAATTACTCTCTCAGTACACTCGATGAACTTACACTTTCCTTATGAACGATTAACATTTACAGATTAACATCATTTCGTACTCTCCCTCTGGGAATAGGCACATATGTTTAAGACATGGGAACTCACAGCTGTACCAAAAAGATACATGGAGACGAAGGGAATTTTACAGTGGTATTACTTTACTGAGAGAAATGTTCAATATAAAAAACATAACCTTCATTTTTTATCCATGGTAGAGAAACTTGAAGGTTGACGATAATTAAAAATCGTTAAGTAAATGTCACGGTGAGAAAGATGTGTGATTCTGGGAAGTATCATTTCAACATCATTGTGAGACAGAATTGTTACTTGAAATATTCCACACAGTACTGTTATAACGTTATCCTCAATGAAAGATAGAAGTCTTCAAAATTATTTGTAACGATTTCAATCTTTACAAGAAGCTGACAGATCAAATCGGAAGACGTATCTGAAACATGTCGCATGCATAGCCTATTGTCAAAAGTCTTTCAAACAGATAAACTGTTCAAGGTTACTGAACACTGACATCTGACTAATGTCATATGGAAGGTGGTAAGATGAAATCAACAAATATTTTTTTCTTATTGCTTTATGATCTCCGAAAATATATGAACACATGAAATCTTTCTTCTTGATCTTTACAAAATTATTGTCAAAATTGTAAAATTATATTTCTTTGATATTATAAGATTGATTTACAATGTAGCTAAATAAGATTAAATGCACAATTGCGAAAACATGATATAATTGAACATTTAAATCTAAAATTTTGACAATGAAGAAGTTGACCATGGAAATTTTCATTATTCCCAAGTAAGTAGTAAGTAATAACTCCTTGGTGTACAAGAGAAAACATTTAATATTTAACGATGTGTCCATGGTTCATCGGGGAGAAAATACGTTGCAATGTTGTATGTACAGTGTCCCTCGCTAATGGTTGAGATGTTATAAAGATTTACCGAGACAAAGTGTAAGTAACCTTTCTTTTTTTTAAAAAAAAGGTTATATGATAATCGCATTGTAAGACTCTCTGGTGGCAGCCTTAGCAAGAAGAAGACAGGAAAGTCTATTTTCTCCATTTGCGTCTCCACTGTGTAATCTGATAGTAAATATAAAGCCTGAGGTTTTGAAGTTTAAACACTGACATTCCTGAGCTTTTAAACTGAGGTTGTAAAGTTTGATTCCGGGTTTGCTGCTACTAAGTTTCTTCTATATCACAAGCATGGACTTTTTAGAGAATACCATTATCTATGGTACTTATGTTTTTAAATGGTAAGCTTATATTATGCTTAGAGGTCGATTAAAAATATATTTCAAATTAGTTTGTATAAAACTTATTTGTGAATGATGTATACATATAATGTAATGTTGTTAGTAACTGATCATGAAGGCAGTGTATGTCGTATGTACCTTTATACCATGGTCGTCAGGAAATACTCTATATACTATGTAATACATTTTGTCACATACGGAAAATTGAAATAATTGTTATTCTAAAAAAATTTAAACACTACACAATTGAAATGGAAATGGAAATTAGTGCATATAGCCCTGATACTTATAAACGGATAGTATGTACGAGCATTTTGTGTTGTGTGTTGTTGAGCACTTCACACCATCATGTTGACCCTGTGACACTTCAATGTGAAGATACTTACAACTAACATATACAAATGAATATTTACTGCAAAGTTCAAGCAAATCGTTCCAAATCTTCCACTAATGAATATTTACTGCAAAGTTCAAACAGTTCTGTCCAAACGTTACACTAATAAACGCGACAAAAGGTTTTAGTTAGGTATTGTACTGGTACCTCGCATGCGAACACCTCATATATCACTGAAAAAACTACTAAATAAAGCATTGTCTTTCTTCTGCCAAATAAGACGTGCATATATAGTTCATGGTGATCATTGGTATCTCTATATTGAAACGTTGTTTGAGACTTTGAAGTGTTTTGAAGTGTTTTTATTCTGTCGTTTCTTTCCTATAAATATATTTTTATTTTCATAACAAAGACAAGATAAACATTTTGAAGTACAAATTTATGGATATTAAACAGGGACTGAAGGAACTGTCCCACTTTGTTTGGTGTCATTGAGGGGGGAATCTGGAGTTAGTTTGTCATCAGGTTTGCCGTTATTGCCCCCTTGAGCATATGGGGAATTGGGGATGGGCATGTGTTTTAATGTTTTTTTGCGTTTTGGAACAAAAAGTATAAACCTATCTCAGGATATCTATGTACATTGTGAGGTAACTGCATTTCTTGTAATAATCGTTGAGTAGGTTTCGCCACGGTTTTACTCCGACTAGAGGTTTTACCAATTAACTGCTGAAAGTTGAAAACCTCATAGCAGGTTAATTTTCAAATTTTAGTAATACCTGAAGCTTTACAATCTAATTGTAAGACCTAACTCCAAATGACGTCAATCTCCCGTTCAGTTCATTTTCTTCCCACAGAGGTTACTCCCTTCAGATTTCCAGTTAGGTACTAAAACGTTTCCAAGTTTGAAATTTGCATAGTTGACATTGCAGGAATCGAACCGGCAACCCTCCGATTTGTAGTTAGACTATTCCACTAGACCACATGCTCGTGGTTTTAGACGTCAGTTAGATCGTCGGTTAGCAAATGAAGTCATATTGTACGTCACTTTGATTGTTCAATGCTGTCCCTTCGTGTTTTATGCTCCCTGCTATGTTTTATTCAACGATAAAGCACTCCAACTCATCTTCTATTTCTTAATTAAAACACAGTTGAACAGAAAGATATTAATGAAGGTAATAGTTTGATGACTTTACATTTCACAACTTGATGAAGACAAGCGTCCATTAGTTGGAAAATATGAAAAATAATACTGAATACCAGTCATTTTGGCTACATTTTGTTTAAATCAGCCTACATAACTGTAGTTTGTCATATAAATTGTTTTAGTATGATAAGAACTGTGTTGATAAAAAAGCTGTAAAAATTGAACAAATCATGACTGATCAATGGTAATACAGAAAATCAGTATCGTCTAAATGGAAACATATGACTGTATAAAACCGCTTTTTGCTACTGAGGATTACTTTTTACTACCAGCTAAAAATTCACAAACTATTTTGAAATTCAAATCCAGTAATACCAAGTTCCCAGGGACGTGTAACAGTTGGGTATTGAGGGAGAGAGAGATGTGTCCCATGCATGTAGCTGAATGAGTATGATATTTCGATTGTTAATTTAAACTTTAAATAATACAACTTTTTTTAACACACATTAAGAACAAGAGTTTCTTTACATTCACTGGCAATGAACCATCTAGTTAAAGTAAAAGGTGCATCCATTGTGCTTCATAAAATGTTATTAGGCTTCAATTCGTTCCGACTCACCACATGTGCTGTTTACAGTGCAAATAAATTCACTTGGCATGCATACTCATCCCGAATCACCAAATATATCATAATTACTAGTTTCCAATAGAAATAGAGTAACATCATTATGCACGTGCAGAAACTGAAACTTCATGTCCCATTTACATGCACAGTAGTTATATGACCTATTAAATATAATCAACCCAAATTTATCAGTTTGTCTGCTATAAATAAGATTCATTTGCGCGCGGCACACGCGGTACATTGTTCGGTTTTCGATCGGAAATCACTACTTTTACCTTCATATCGTCAATATACTAAGTCGACTAGCAGCAAAATGGCAATTTTCGGCAACAGTCAGTATTTCCCGATAAAATAGCACTGTTTAAAACGTTTTGTATATTTGACCCACACAACACAATGGGCGTACCTTTAACTGTAATAGTATATGTCCCAGTTATTCCTCACGACATACCCATTGAACATATAACACCACAATTATTTGATTATTATTTAAGACTATTGCAATTTGACGAACATGAATAGCATGTATCAACGATGAAGAGCATGCACTGTATGAAGTTGAACGTTTTAGACATAGAAGCTCAATGTGTTTTATAACATAGCCGCACATAAATAGAAATCAAGTCAATGCAATTTTAGACAAAGAATAACTCATTATTACAAGAAATACAATTACCTCACAATGTACAGATATATCCTGAGATAGGTTTATACTTTTTGTTCCAAAACGCAAAAACATTAAAACACACGCCCATTCCCATTTCTCCTTATGCTCCAGAGGCAATGACGGCAAACCTGATGACAAACTAACTCCAGATTCACCTATCATTGACGCCGACAAAGTGGGACAGTTCCTTCAGTCCCTGAAGCAAATGCAATATAAGAAATTAAAAATAAATCAAATGATATCAAATCTTCATTCTGTATCAACAGTTTACTCACATAAGCAAGAGTTATTCAATTAGACTTCGATTAGTTCATCACATTCACCAACTCGATTGATATCTAACCTTTCAGAGGCCGATTAATTCCCCATTACATTTTGATATTGTGTGATACGTCTAGACGTCTTTAGTTTTGATTAAATCAAAATAAAACTTCGTGTATCCTACCTTACGAGATAAAGATTGCCATCATTGCTGAATAGCAGCCTGGATATAATGATGTCACATACTAGACGATCTGTGAGTAGATCAGTGCAATGCTACCAAATCAATAATAAAACCAATCTCTATCATTAACATTATTGTTAAATTACTGAAATATATTTCAAGAGATCTTTTCAACTGTAACTATAGTATACAGAGTATTATTATATGTACTAGTATATGTATCAGTATATAGAGTTACATGCACACTGCAAGTGTTCATTGTTTCAGAAATACATGTACATTTTTGTGAACTGCTTGAATGTCATTACGTCAAGTTTAATATCCATCATTTTGCACTTGAAATATATATGGTGTCTTTTTTATGACAATAAACGTATTCATTTATTTATTTATAGATTTATAGAAATGAAACGACAGAATAAAAACACTGCAAAACACTTAAGAAGTCACAAACAACGTTTCAATATAGAGATACCAACGATCAACTTGAACTATATATGCACACGTGTCTTATTTGGCAGAGGAAATTTAAAGACAATGCTTTATTGAGCAGTATTTTTCTGTGATATATGAGGCGTTCTCATGCAAGGTACAGTACAATACCTAACTAAAACCTTTTGTCGCGTTTATTAGTGCAACGTTTGGACCGAATTGCTTGAACTTTGCAGTACATATTCATCTGTATATGGTCGTCGTTAGCACTTCACATTGAAGTGTTACATGGTCAACATGTATTACATAGTTTTGTTAATAACATTTACTTTAAAGGTTAAAAGCCACCGACACAATTAATGTATTTCCTATCTTTCGCAAATAAGTTTTTTATACAATCCAATTTGACAAGGTTATTTTCTAAATCGAGCTCTGATCATAAAATGAGCTTTCAATTTTAAAAAAGTAGTATTATAGATAGTGGTTTTAAAAAGTCCATACTTCTGGTATAGAAAGAACATAGGAGATTGGAAATATAGGAGCAGCAAAGCATTTAATTTCTTTGATATTGTAGGATGTATCTACAATGTAATTAAATGAAATTTTAAAAAATTAAAATAAAAACATTATATAACAATTGAAAATTTATATAAACAATTTTTAAATGAATAAGCAGACCTCGGAAATCTTCATTGTTCCAAAGTAGGTAAGTAATAGAATTGTTTTGTTTGAAAGACTTTTGACAAATAGCTATTTTATCTCACAAATCACAATTCACAAATCTTCTTGGTCTGTCACCGTGTCTGTCTTCGTTGCTTTAAAGGTACATCCATTGTGTTTCATAAAATTTGATTTGGCTTTAATACGTTCCAACTCACCACATGTGCTGTTTACAATACAAACAAATTCACTAAGCTTGCATATTCATCCTCAATCGCCAAATATATCATAATTACTAGTTTCCAATTAAAACCCAGTAACATCATTATGCATGTGCAGAAACCGAAAGTGCATGTCCTTTTTACACGCACAGTAGTTATATGACCTATTAAACATTATCAACCCAAATGTTTTATTTTATCTGGTTTAAATAAGATTCCAAAATTACGTTTGACTCATTGGCGCGCGCCACAGGCGGTGCATTGTCCGGTTTTCGATCAGAAATCGACACTTTTACCTTCATATCGCCAATATACTAAGTCGAGTATCATCAAAATGGTAGTTTTCGGTAACAGTTGGTACTTCTCGATAAAGTAAGACCATTTATAACATTTGGCATATTTGACCCCAACAACACAATGGATGTACCTTTAAGTTGAATCGCTTCTTCTGTTCATCTTCGTTTGATGTGAGCTGACTGTGATGTGAGATGATTGACGGTGCCTGTACAAAGAAATCTATTAATTTAGTAATTGATTTTTTTAATGATTCAAGAAAGATGTTTCAAAGTACATTAAATACTGTATTTGTAGTTCCTATTTCATTTATCCCGACTAAATACATGAATATCTCATTGCCATGTCTCATTTCTTTTAAAAACTAAATGAACAACTCATCATTTCACCATTATCATCTCAACTAATTATATTCCACTGTGTCGGTACCAGTGATTGTCGTTAGTGGGATCACACAATCTGCAAAAGTACAATTTATTGAATTGTTTTCGTGTCTAATTTAATTGAAGGATTGATGTTCATATCTTCAGAGTCAGTCACAGAACGCTTGCACTGAAACTCCCTACAGCGTATATATTCAGCTACCGAGATCCAGAAACTGGTATGTTCACATTGAGTACCAATCTGATACACGTAAAGTGGCACAGCTTTCATAGCTAGTTGCATTAGAAATACACGCCATTTAGATAATGAATCTACTGTCTAAACAACATGTATTTCTTATGTGTGAGAGCCTACCAAAAATATTTTGGTTTTCCATGTAAACAATACGTGAGAGATATACCCATACTTTTCCGAGTGTATCGAATGATACCCTACACTTTTCCCAGAGGGGCCCTTACGAGGCGCAAAACAGAAGCAACTTACAGGATATTAAGACATTTTGCATCCAAAATTAAATAACATTCATATAAAATGACATTCAAACAGTTCACAAAAATGTACATGTATTTCTGAAAAGATGAACAATTGCAATGTACATGTAGCTATATAATAATAATAATAATAATAATAATAATAATAATAATAAAAATAGTATTAATAATAATAATAATAATCATCATCATCATCATCATCTGTATAATGCAGTTACAGTTGAAAAGATCTCTTGAAATAAGTGAAATATATTTCAGTAATTTAAGAATAATGTTAATGACAGAGATTGGTTTTATTATTGATTTGGTCATTCACTTCGTAGCATTACACTGATCAACTCACAGATCGTCAAGTATATGACTTCATGATAGCCAGGCTGCTAAGAAACAAATATGACAATCTATAATTCGTAAGGTAGGATACACGAAGTTTTATTTTGATTTAATCAAAACTAAAGACGTCTAGACGTATCCTCTCACTCAATATCAAAATGTAATGGGGAATTAATCGGCCTCTGAAAGGTTAAATATCAATCGAGTTGCTGAAAGTGATGAACTAATCGAAGTCTAATTGAATAACTCTTTCTTCTGTAAGTAAACTGTTGATACAGAATGAAGATTTGATATCATTTGATTTCTTTTTGATTTCTTGTATTGCACTTGAACTGTCCCACTTTGTTTGGCGTTAATGAAAGAGGAATCTAGAGTCTGTCGTCAGGTTTGCCGTCATTGCTTCTCGAGGTTGTGGGAAATGGGGATGGGCGTGTGTTTTCATGTTGTTTCGTTTTGAATGTTTACAATTATTACCGTTACAACAAAAATAATAATAATAATAATAATAATAATAATAATGTCCATTTATATGGCGCTAAACTCCACTGAAGCGTGCTCATAGCGCATACAAGAGTCTGGTTTTCTATACAGAGAAGCTTAGTAGTACAGCTGAAACAGGTAAGTTTTTAAGAGACTTTTAAAATGTTCCAAAGTGTTGGCATCTTTGAGGGATTCTGGAATTGAGTTCCATTTTGTGGCAGCAGCAACACTGAAAGACCTATAACCAAATGATTTTCTCTTCCATGTTGGTATCACAAGTTTCTGTTGTTTTTTCTGACCTCAGAGAACGCGCTGGAATGTACATGCACACAAGGTCACATAGGTATGGTTGAGCAATTCCAAAGACACACTGATAAGTTAGGGTGAGGATTTTGAACTCCACCCTAGCAGCTACAGGGAGCCAGTGTAGCGATTTGAGCACAGGTGTTATGTGCATTCTTGAGGGAGTTCTGGTGACTATCCTGGCTGCTTGATTCTGTATCTTTTGAAGTTTGCTGAGGAGCGTTGTTGGAATGTTTACAAGCAGACTGTTACAGTAGTCAATACGTGACAAAATCAGGCATCGAGCGAGTGTTGATGCTGCATCGAAGTTAATGAGATGACGGATCTTTCCTAGATTTCTCAGTTGCATGTAACAGTTCTTGTAAATAACTGTATACGTTTTGACTGATTTTGTTTGATTAAATAAGTTTATAAAATGAGAGTTCTAACGGTGTATTGGTGAAACGAAATTAGAGCTTTAATATTCTCATTTGTTTTGGAGTACACAGTTTGTTTATTATATATGCATGCGCTTTCAAATGCTCTGCAATTCACCTTGCCATGTGGAATTAAAGGTTTAATAGTGTTAAATATATTTAAATAATTAAGAATCATATTTTGATTATTGTTGATTTCAACTTTAGCTGCACACCAACCATTGCTATCTCAATGTTTTGTCATTCCACGTTACAACTCGGTGTTTTGGCACAAAATAAGTTTTACTTCAACATAATGGATCGTTGATAAAGTTGGATTGTAACTACAATGCCCAAATAATCCTGCATATGGGGCCTGCAATCGCCGTTTTAACGATTAAACGAGCGAATGAAAGAAGTACTGTAGGCTTTTCATCATCGACTACGGATATGTAGGTGTAACTCAAATATGACAGGATTTAAACATGTCTTATTCAAAAGAAATTGATTGGCAAGTAAGCCTAGGTGGATTATACCAATGCCACTCCACAGTAATAGTACATAGGTTCACATTGATACATACCGGTGTCATAACATAAATAGTATGAAATTACCCAAGTTTGTTGGCTTGCGTGGTAATGTGGTAATACATTGGTGACATCATTGAACCAACCACTCACATGAACATGAACAGAAAACTCGATCAATTACAGTCGTTCGTCATTGCATATGTAGATAATACTAAACGACGTCCCGGTTAATAACATATTTATGAAACGAGTGAATGGTTTTGGTATTTGACGAGCGAAAGTCATTATGACGTCACGTCAATCAGAAGCACTCGATGTTATTACACAATGTGTAATACATTGTATATTTATTAAAAAGCAATATAATCAATAATAGTCTACAAAGTAAACGGTAATATTCATGTATAGACCTTTAATACAAAACCAGTACCAGCGAAGAAGCAACATGTTTGTTTCGTAAATTCGTGTTGGGAGTTTTCCACAATGGCCAATGCAAACAGACATTACTTTTATTCCGAGAAATGGTGTACACAACTGAAATCAGAGATCAACTCTTTCACGGGTTTACACTCATCAGACGAAGGCATTAAGCACTGTGAAGCATAAGTTCATTACAAGCTGATTCAATAGCAGTCTAGTCTAGACTCTTCACCCACAGTTCCAGTTATACAAATTATCGCCATAACAACACTGGGGAGAGAATAATCAACACCAATAGTCTGATTGATCAAATGTATGGAGATTTAAACGCAAATCCAGATATTTAAGACAAAATATAGAGAGAACAATTTTGATTTTGCATGCTACCTCCCCAAAAAATTCAGTTTTAGGGGATGTAGCGGTTCTTGAGGAGGCGAAAGTGTCATGTGTGAACAGACAACGGCCTGTGCTATCAGCCCATCAGGCATTTTCTGCTTTTCGGACTAACGGCATTGTCAATACACCAAAAATATGACCACTGGGCAAACTATAGAAATATTCAATGCTGTAAGGTTATACCTGACGCTTATATGTCTCTCCCAATTTTGATTCGTTTAGTTTTACACGTTTCCAAATGGCTGGGATAGACTCTTTATTTCCTTCAACTTTCCGACAAAGTCTTAGCGTGCTGCAGTTCGTTGTTTCAATGGTATAACATTCCGAAGAAGCTAAAACCGTTTTAAAATCGTTCACTACTTCACAAATAAATAACACATGATGATGTTGCAATATTTTTCAGTATGACACAATAAATAGTTTGTATATTTGTATGTTTTTACATGTATAACTTGTTCATGTATATATAGACCCTACCCTGGGGTCAAAATTAGACTTTCTTCACGGTTATAGTGATCCTCTTACGACAATATACACGAAATTGTGGACTCAAATTGATATTTTACCACCGCTTCAGAAGAAAACATCACCGTTTCCCGTTGAAGCATTACTGATAGTGATGTGTGTGCAGTGCAACCTTTTTTCCTTTTCAATTCAATATTTTGATGGAAAAAGGATATGGCCTAAACTTGACATTGACTTGAATTAGAGAATAATTTAACATATCCTTAGAAGTGATGAACAGTGTGAGGAGTTTGCTCCTCTGGCTGAGGCAATAATTTAGAGTTACCTCCCTTGGTAAATATGGCTACTCCCACGTGTTTTAGACGATAAAATTTGTTTACACGAAATAGACAGTCAGTAAATGTGAGTGATCAAACATCAACCGATAATCTTGAAGTCAATTTGTATATATAGCTTTCTGGCGATTCATATTACAATAGCTCAGCCGTATTCATAAGCATGTATGATAGGAGTGTTATCAACTATCGTTCAGTTCTATCATGATTTACTTCAGAACTTAGAAACGAGCTTTTTATCAAAAACTAAACATCTGTTTAATTGCGATGAGTGTGCACTCGACGATGTAGGAAAACGTATAGCATACTGGACTAATTAAAAACTTTATATAGATTATACTGGCGTTTTTTAAAATCAAAAATATCATAATAGATACTTTATAAATTTTTATTAAAGGGACAGTACTTAGCAGTAATTTTGTGATCTCCAAGTGATAAAATAATGGTATTTCTGTTTTGCCTGATTAGAATATCCACACATTGATGGGAAAAAATATCACTATAGTCTAGACTGATCAGAAGTGCCTTGTGACAGCTAGAGCTTTCAACATTCTGAGACCTCACTTGATCATTGTTTATAGTTTGAATGAATGTGTGCTCTTCTAAATCTAAGTAAATGTAAAGCCATCAAAATATTACCTTGTGTATACCTCAATAATATGCTTCAACTGCATGGAATTTGTTATATTTCATGTGACGTGTTCATGACATTATGTATATAGTTCATCTAATATAAACTTGTATACAACCAAGGCCTTTATCGAGTTTTTATATGTAGCAATAGTGCAAAATTATATAGTCTAGTTATATGCCGGACTATGTATAAACAGGAATTTCCTCCCAAATTTTGTTTCCACCAAAGAATTTTTTAACATTGACAGATGAATCATTTAGAAAACTATCAATGATAGGCTATACTTTCTTGATGGGCATATAGAAGTTGGTAGGTAGTGTACAACATATAATATATATAATCAGTGAAACCTTGTTTAACCGGACCCCGTATATCCAGAAACCCGGCCATCCGCTGGTAGTATTTCAAATCTTCTTTGCATTTCATTGCAAATATTGATTCGCTTATCCGGAGTACAATTGTCAACTGTAACCAAATTGTGCAGATTAACTGGGTCTGACTGTAGTATGAATGTGCAATCCTTCATCAGGAAAGTCAATGGAGATAACGTACCTGAGGAAGAGACATGGGTTGATCTTGAAATATATCATTTGTGTATACATACCGCTAAAAAAGAATTTGTACGCCCGTACTATAAATTCTAATATAATATAATTATTATATTTACTTATTTTACAAATATGAACTATCCTCTACGCTTGGTTTTTTCAAGCATGTTTGCACACAAAATAGTGTTTGTTATTAGACCATGTTTTGTTAGCTTATCTTTCGGTCATATATTTGGTGCCCCGACATTGTTATGACATTGGAATGCCCAGTGGGAAATGACTCAGAGTATCTTAATTATTATGTATTTTACTGTTTTAATCTTTAGTGAAGAGGTGACGTCCATCTTCAAGATGGAAGGAGAAGATCCGAAGAAGAAACATCGTGTCCGACAAGCGGGTCGTAAGGCTGAGAAGAAGAAAGCTAAAAACAAACATGAACAGGAGCTGACTGCAAAGCAGAGAAATCCTAAAGCTTTTTCAATTCAGTCTGTCAACAAGACTGCAAAAAGAGTGCAAAGGTAAACTCGCATCATAACTTAACACTATAACTTTTAAAGGTAGATGAAAAAGCTGGTCCCATGTTCATTTTACTATCTTCAAGAAAGATTCATAATTGTTTTGCAGTTTCACTCTCATAGTCATCTACATTTGTAAACATATAATGGAATATCATGGATCAAACAGATTATTTCTTTTATTTCTCTATTTTTACTGTCAATAGTTTCCTTTTATAAAATGTTTTTAAAATATTCATCTCTATGTCAAATCTTTTTCTTATCTTTGTTGTAAGGATATTTCTGGCAACCTCATACCATTGTTGCACTGTCACTTAGCAACAGTAATTAAATTACGTTTTTTGGAAACAAGACATCTTCCCCTCATTTCCCTTGTTATAACAAACTGCAGTGATGAGAATATTTTTCTTAAATTTGAAAACTTAGTATCTTATCGTTAAGCATATATAATAAGATAAATATATGATAAAATAAAGTTGTAAAAAATATCTTTATTTCAGAACCCTTGATCACAAGACAAAGAAGCACCACATCCCGTTGGTTGACCGGACCCCAGAAGAACCTCCCCCTGTAGTGGTTGCCATTGTAGGACCTCCTAAAGTCGGCAAGTCGACACTCCTGCAGTGTCTCGTCAAGAATTATGCTAAACAGAAACTGTCTCAGGTCTCTGGACCAGTCACAGTCGTGTCAGGTGAGAGTTACACAATTACTTTATTACTTTGTTAAAGGGCTTCACTTGTGAGTTCATTTATGTTTTGAATCTAATCATGTTTTAATTAAATTGATGTATTGTCGTGATTGACATTAGGCCAGGCTTACTGACTACAGCTTTTGCTTTACTTTTGCTAACAACTTTAATTTGATTTAACCATTTTAATGAAATTACACTTTGATGCTTGTTTCTTTTCAAGGTTTTTTAGTACACTGTGTATTGTTATGAACATGTTTATGGAGAAAACATGTGTGTATGACCAAATTTACCTCTGACATATTACTTGGTGATTGGTTATTTAGGAAAATCTGCATTGATCACTAACGTTTTGTTCAATCTGCACATTATTATATGTGACTAGTCGAATGTAATCAACAAATTATGAACAAGAACGCAAAACTGTGTCTATTCACACATTAACAGTGATACTGTTATCGAATTTAAAACAATATAATCCACATAGGACGGTCAGAGCTATTTGATAAAATTGTAATACAGTTACCAAAATATTTATTTATTGTTGTATGTTTACTGATTGTCATATTGTAATGCTTCTACTAAACATTTTGTCTAATTTTTCAGGCAAGGATCGACGACTAACACTCATTGAATGCAACAATGATATCAACAGCATGATAGACGTTGCCAAAGTAGCTGATCTTGTAAGTTAGCTTTGAATCATCACGTTCCATTATAGGTTTAAATGTTTATTTATTTTTAGAGGCTTCATTTTCACAACTTAAAACACAAGACAAATTATATTTTTAATGTGAGATTTAAATATAAATAAAAGACATGCTATATTTATTTGTTGCCAGGTGCTCCTGCTAGTTGATGCCAGTTTTGGGTTTGAGATGGAGACGTTTGAGTTCCTCAATATCTGTCAGGTGCACGGCTTCCCGCGTATCATGGGCGTCCTCACACATCTAGACATGTTCAAGGATAACAAGAAGATCAGGAAAACCAAAAAGAGGATGAAACATCGATTCTGGACTGAGATATATCAGGTAGCTGCCAGCTGGAGGCATTTTCTTTTTGGAGTACCTTGCTTCAACTTCCACTGAAAATTATTTTAAAATCGTGAACATTACAAGTTTTATAAATCTGTTGCAGGGTGCAAAGCTATTTTACCTGTCTGGTACAATTAATGGAGAGTACCAGCGGACCGAGGTTCACAATCTGTGTCGCTTCATCTCCGTGATGAAGTTCCGACCTCTTCAGTGGAGGATTACACATCCCTATGTTATGGCTGATAGGTAGGATGTCTGTAATTCAAAATGTGCAGCTTTATTTTCTTGTTTTCTCAATCAGCACAATGTTAAAAGTGAAATACATAAATCTATCTGGAATATTAATGGAGTATTACCCAAGTAAGAGCATCATATCATTTAAGTAAAATAAGTATAAACTTTTGTTTTACAGAAATGAAAACAAAGTAAATACAGGAGTTTCCTTAAAAAAAATCCCAATCCACAGCTTTTATTAATGTAAATTTTGGCAGTAAAGAGATAGTCCGCAGGTGTTAAAATAAATGATGTGGTTGAATTGTTCAATAGCGTCACAGATGATGAAAGACAGGAACTTGCACTGAAATAACTGTTGTCGGACAGAAGCGATATATGTACACATGGAAAATATGTCACTGTTATGTATTTTCTTTTCAGAATGGAGGATATAACAAACCCAGAAAACATCCGACAGAACTCCAAGTGTGACAGGAGTGTGTGTCTGTACGGCTATGTACGAGGGACCCACATGAAGAACCGGCAGATGGTCCACATAGCAGGTACAGGGAGAACTCAACATCATCTCTTGTGCACTTTATTACACTATGATCAAACATTTTGTTATAACAGTCTCCAGGGTCCAAAAACATAGGACCTTGATAGATATGAATTTTATGATAGTGAAAGTAGACAAAGCGAGAAAACAGAAAGTAGTTGTCCGAGAAAGAGATGTCAAAATTTTGGTTCATAATGAGGTAATTTATGAAATACCAACTTTATCATATCCAAAGCAAATATACTATAATCATTTGCCCAGGTTGTGGAGATTTCCGTATCCAGAACATGCAGTTCCTGAGTGACCCCTGCCCGACCCCAAGCCGGGAGAAGAGGCGGTCACTGAATGAGAAGGAGCGGTGTATCTATGCCCCCATGTCTGGTGTCGGAGGCATCGTGTATGATAAGGACGCTGTGTATATTGACCTCGGGGGCAGTCATTCCCATAAACAAGAGGTGAGGCTTCTTTAATCAAATGATGAATACTGTTGTATGTATTCCATTTTTAGATAGTAAACCTTGTAGGTAATTGAATGTTAAGAAAATCAATCATAGAAATAAAGAATTGGCTACAAAGAATCAAACCTCTATATTCGAATACAATCTTACTTGGAGAAAAGTCAGGAAATCTGAAATAAAGAATGTCATATAAGGCAGGGAATGATATTTCAACATTTCATTGATATTAATCTGCGCTGAATCCAGGTGAAGAAGCCAGGCAATGAGCTGGTGTCTCAGCTGATTGAGATGATCAACCCAATCGACAAGAAGATGACGTCCAGTGAGCTGAGCGTGTTCTCCAACACGGCACCAATCAGATCGGCCGATGCGGAGGAGGGAAGTGATGAGGAGGAGGAAGACAGCATGATGGAGGAGGAGCAAGGAAAGCTAGATTTGTGAGTAACTGTCACTGGTGGTGTTGGGGTTTTGCATCTCGTTGATTGTAAATCATGTTGTGGTAATGAGATTAAACTTGATTTAGAATATTTCAATGGTGCAGTGCTGTCTCACTGTTTTACATAGTTGGAACCTACCAACTTGATTTTGAATGACATTATTCCGTCCAATTCTTCAGTTTGCCAAACGAAAGGGAAGAAAAGGGAGAGGACGGGAGGACGCGGAGACGAGCTGTATTCAGTGATGAGGAGGAGAGTGAGGAAGGGGATGAAGAGGAGAGTGAGGAAGGGGATGAAGAGGAGGATGTCAGTGAAGATGAAGAAGTAAAAATGAACTGAAATTGCTGAAATGCTTTGTATTATTTTCCTTGCCACCAAATAGACTTCACATAGACGAAGAGAATTTTCAGAAATTCAATTATTTTGTTAATGAATATCTGCTTGGGCTGTCAAATTAAGAATTCAAATTAAATATTTAAATGTGACATTTTGTCAATTTTACTTAGAATTTTAATACTGGTACCTATGGTTCTATGTAATATTTCAATCGGATTGCAATGAATTAACGTTCAAACGAAGTTCAGTGTAAGGTTCTTTCTTTGATATACTCTATATGAATTTAGCTTTCCTGTTATTTTCAGATAAGTATAGGAAGAAATCAGAAGCAAAATGTGATGTCAGACAAGAGTATAAACAAGACAGACAGCAAATCAAGCAAGTCTGTAGCGTTTGCGGACAGTGACGATGATCTGGAGCAGGATGATGTTCAGCTCTTCAAGTCGTCACAGAGTTATCAGAGGACGAAGGTTCAAAAGAAAAAGTCCAAAGAAGAAAATGTTATCAAAAAAGAAAAAGACGATACATGGCTTGAATTCGATGTTGAGAGTGATGATGATGTTGACATTGATGTGAAAACAGGTGGTCGCTTGAAAAGAGAGAAAGATATTGATAAAAGTGACAATGAAAGTGATGATAGTGTAGTTGATGAAGATGAAGATGACAAAGATAATGCTGAGAATGACAGTGAAAGTGATGAAGAAAAAAGCGAAAGTGATGAAGAAAATAGTGAGAGTGAACTAAGTGATCTTGATAGTGAAAGTGATGAAAACAGTAAAATCTTTGACAAAAAGAATTTACAAAATAAAAGAAATAGTAATATAAAGACTCCTGCAATAAAAACTAAATTGTCCAAAGATGAAGAAAATTTATCAAAACAGGAACAAAATTCTATAGGAAAAGTGCAATCTTTAGGAAAAAGGGCAAAATCAGAGAACTCTGTGAGCGAGTCTAGCAAGAAGTCAAACAAGAAATCCTTAGAGTTTCTTGAACCAGAGTTTGAGAACATTGAAGTATCAGCATCAGATGATGACAGTGATGAGGATGAAGATGATGAAGATTCTGATGAAGAGCTGCAGTTCATAGCAAAGATGAAGAAAAAATGTTTAAAGTCAGGGAAGAAGCCAGAAAACAGTGAGGAAGACAGTGAGGAAGAAATGTCTGATGAAGAGGAGGAAGAAGATATGGAATCTGAAGAAGAAGTGGGAGAAGAGGGTTGGTATTTAAATAAATTGAGTAAATGCTATTGTTGCATAGTGAAAGTTAAATAGGTAGCATATAATAGGAGTTTAATTAGTCTAATAATCATTCATCTGTTTGGTAGAGTTCTAAAACAAGCAAATACTAATGTACTTGAAGAAGACTGAAACTTGATCACCTAACTTGATCTCATACTTTTTCAAAAGTAGTTAACAGGTTGTTAATGTATATTTCTAAGGCTCCTTTTGCAAATGCCATTCAGTCCAGCTGATTGTATGTGGTCAAAGCATCATTGACACTTTACAATGAGATGACAGTTAATGAGATGTTGAAGTTCTGTGTACAGCAGGTCTGCAGTGGAAGTCGCAGCTAGCGGTGAAGGCTTCGGAAGCATTTAAACGACGACAACAGCAGAAAGTCAACTACCAGAAGCTCATTTATGACAACGGTAAATCTCTCACTGAACACATTTTCGAGAAGCATTATTGATTTGAAATGATAGGTTTACATTAATTAATGTACACAATAATGCATTGAGTTATTTACTAGGAACTTAGATCTTTGGTCACAATTCTCCTGGTCATCTTCATTTTAGTTCAAGGAATGCAAGGTATTTTGTTTCTTACTATCTATTGTTTAGTGCAAAGCTTGCCACTAATGGCTGCAATATTGCCAAAATGGCGTTATTCAATAACTCGCTCACTTACTCAGTGCATAGGTTCAACATATATTTCTTCATTTGATAACCTTGTAAAATGGCTGTAAATGTTATGTTTCTAAAGTAGGCACACTTGTACAAAGACTCATGATGCTAATAGCCTGAATTACAGGGGTCGAAATACCCCTTATAATTGCGTGCCATGGCACGGTAATAATTGAAATGGCACGGTTAAAAAGCATTCCGAGTGCCCTAATGGCACGCCACATTTTTCTCAGAAACATAACCCACCTTAGTAATTTAATCCCCAAAACGATCTCTTGTCTTAATTGAAAAATTCCAGGCATATTTGAAAGCTCTAAAAAACATTTTCATTCCCGTGATAACGAGTTTACTGTTTACCATGGGCGCGGCCATTTTGTATGTGACTGCGCATGACAGGAAATCTCGACTAGACAGGATATCCTGTCTACAACACGATCTCAGAAAGCAGACGATAGAAGCACAGTAGCAGACGATGTCTCAGAAGAAAACAATTTTAAGCTTTTTTAAGCCATCTGTTCCCATTAACAAAACTGACGCCTAGGACAGAACTTCTAAAGATACATCATTAACTCATAAAACGAAACCTGAGCTCACAACAGAAACACATGGGGCTAGCACTAGTAGCAGTAAGGGAAGCAGTGGTGGTAACAGTACTGTAACACGTGGAAAACCTCAGAGCTGGCCTCCAAAAAAATATGATTCATGGTTGGAATGTGATAGATCAAATAACCTGATATTTTGTAAAATATGCAGAGAATTTGGCCGTGAAATTGGTTAGAAAATGCCCCAGAAGATGGACACCATCTTATGGTTCCAAAAGTGAAACCATGTAACCAGAAAACTGTAACAGAACACAGGACAGGTACAATAGTTTTAAGACTTTATTAACATTAAAATTTCAAATGATGATTATCACTGTTGCAGTCATTTATTATGAAAAAAGTGTGGGCACACTTAATTTCTGAAGGGCACACTTATAATATTTGTCTGGTGCCCTGAGGCACACTTGATAAAATTTGCATTTCTATCCCTGAATTACTTGACGAAGATGTGTATCCCTACTCCAGAGGAACTGTATGATGTTTGTCAATAAACAAGCAATACGTCCTGTATTGTACAGATCTAGAGGCTGAGGCTGAAGCTGAGGAGGATGGAGAGGAGGACGAGGTGGGCGGTCTCTTCAAGGTCCTCAACAAGAAGAAGAACAAGCATCAACCTAGCAAGTCCAGTAATGGACTCGACTGTTCCCGCTTCAACCAGGGATCTCTACATGACTGGGATGTCGAGGAGGTGAGAGGGTGATGATAAAGTAATGTTGGTCAAGAATATCACATTATAGCTGTCCCTGCACAATCTATGTTAAAATGTGTATTGTATTGTGAATATTTGGGTGCTTAAGTACTTTGAAAACAATCCTCCTAGAGAAATTTAATTTATTGATTACAACTTTTGCTGTCAGTGATTTCCAGATATAAATAGATAGTAGAGACTAAAGAAGAATACTTCAGCCAACAATCTTATCATTGAGGCCATGCGGTTGGAAAGTATGGAGCGTGAATATCCACCAGGGCTCTTCTCCTGGCGGTGGTAGCTGATAGCTCGGGGGCTTCCCGGGGCTAAACTTTGAGAATTGAAATTTAAGGCGACTGGTTTATCGCGCTTCTGACTAATGTCAGCAAAGTGTTCAGACAATCTGATTTTGAACTGTCTTTTAGTTTCACCCACATATTGTTCATTGCATTGTTACCGTGTGAGTAGGTATATCACATTGCACAGTGTCTGTCGCAAGTGATGTCGACGAACTTAACACATTGTCCACTGATCTGTGGTTGTGTTTTAGGGTTGGGGTATAAATAGCTGGGTTTTTTATTGTGTAATCTTGATTTTTGCAGGTGCGCCAGTTGATCCGTGACTGTTTTGTGACGGGGAAGTGGGACAAGAGTGAGGACGCTGCAGCCAGACTGCAGGAAGATGGTAGGATTTCTCATTTTAAATTTCCTGATTTAGATTTCAACAAGGATTGGCCAACCTTATTTGACATTCACTGGTATTATAGTAAAATGCTAAGTCTTTTTCATTCGTAACAAATTCTGCTAATTGCCAGATGAGCTCTATGGAGACTTTGAGGACTTGGAGACGGGAGAGGTGCACAAGGGAGATAACCCTGATGATGAAGATGCAGATATGAAAGAGGATGGTGAAGAGAAAAAAGGTACATCTAAACTTAAAACAAGGTAAAATAAGGACAAAGATTCACAGTCAAGATGAGATATATAGTTTGTTTGCTGGCATTGCAGACTTTCACCCTGCAATTATATTAGCAGTCGTGATGTAAGTGAAATACTCTTGAAAGCTGTAGTTAGACTTAACCAAATGAGATCTTTGGAACCAGATTGTTTCTTTGTCATCAGATGAAGATGAGCCTCGGCGAAAGTTGAAGGCCGAGATGACGGCGGCGGAGAGACGAACGGAGAAGAAGCGCAAGTTGAAGGAGACGTTTAACGAGGAGTATGACATGAAGGGAGATGAGGAATTCTACGATTCTTGGAAAGATGAGCTAAAAAAACAGGCAGAGGTGGGTACCGTATGGTTGCAATTCCATATGTAGTTTAAAGTGAAAGTGATTTTATGGTTGTTCTTAAGTTGGCTAGAATGAAATAAGAGTCAAATAACAATAGTGTTGCTTTCTAAAAAGGGTATTGACCTTGACCTAGTTAACAGTTTTGACTCACAGCCATACAGTTGTGAAGTCAAACATGAATTCTATCCTCTGCACTCCAGATGAACCGAGGAGAGTTTGATGGTCTGGGGGATGAGCAGCGAGTCCAGTTCGAGGGGTTCCGTCCGGGCATGTACGTCAGAGTTGAAGTGGCAGATATGCCATGCGAGTTTGTTGAGAACTTCGACCCCACATATCCCATCATTCTCGGCGGTCTGCAGAATGTGGAGGTCAACATAGGATACGTACAGGTCAGTATTGGTCCAAGTGATAATGTATGGTTGTTGATAATTGAATGTGTGAAATTCTGCTTTGAAATCCTACAATGGATGAATCATCATAAACAAAAAAATTAGTTGAATTATTTAGAGGTAAGAAAATAGTAGTTTGAAGTGAAATGATCCACTGTACAAGTCGTGTGTGTGGTTGAAGTATGAGTGTTAGCACTGGAGTATTTTAGATCTGTGGACATTTGCTTACAAAGAATTTTATTTTTAAATTGAAATGTTAAAATGAGATGGTGCTGTATGTGTTTCTAGTATTTGTGATATTGCAGTTTCAAAAAGGATACCAATTCCTGAAAGAGGTTATTTCCAATTTATTTGAAACTGTTCATAAGAAATCAATGTTTCTATTCAAACAGGCAAGATTAAAGAAGCACCGATGGTACAAGAAGATCCTGAAGACCAGGAATCCCCTGATTGTCTCCCTTGGCTGGAGGAGATTCCAGACTCTGCCCCTGTACTCAATACAGGACCACAACTACAGGAACCGACTCCTGAAGTACACTCCGGAACACCTCCACTGTAACGCCGCTTTCTGGGGTATGTGCTACATCTTCATCATTCATCAACTTAATAATAATAATATACAGTTAAACACCTAACATCCAGTATAAGCACTGCTCACTGGCGGTACATTATTACCCTGAAGGAATTGTACATTTTGCGCCGCTACTAAGCGCTCTGCTTCTAATTAAGAGTTCCAGAGGTCGAATCTAGTTCCAGGTTTGGCAACGTTTTCTGCAGAAAACAACTACCGTATTCGCCGTATTAGAAGCCCTGGGCGTTAACATTTTTTTAAAAAGGGGGCGTTTATTAAAATGACTTTAAAAAATCATAAAAGGGGGCATTTATTAAAAAATGTCTGTTGATGTCCAGAAGAAAAACAAACATCAAACAAACAAATAAGTCTATCAAATAAATGTAAAGAAGAGTTAAATGTCGCAGTTTATTATTTGTATTAAATTCCAACCGGTACTGATACACAATTTGAAATGGAAATGTGAACAAATATACATTATAGCTTGTGCAAGGTTTAATCTTGCAATTTATTTAGAATTTTTTTCCTGTATATTCTACTTCGGGTCATAAACTTCAGGCACTTCATGTCTATAGGGATATTTGGGAACCAACAGTTGGAGAGACATTGACAAAATAACGTTCACGTCAAATTCGCGGTCAGTGTGCTAGCGTCATCTGTAGTTGTGGGACATCTTCAAGAGAGTTGAGCAAGACATTTTACTGTTTCTTAAAACATTGCGGTCACATAGAATGTGTAGTTACCGACATTCAACAGTCGCCGGGGGACTAGAAATACCATGTACCTTACACTTTACTGGACATAAGAAGTTGATAGCAAGATTGAAAACTCTTCTTCTGTGAAACATCAGTACGGTAAATCGATACAAAAGGGGGGCGTTTATTAGGGGTCATTTTCCGCGAGTCAAAAAAGGCTTGAGAGGGCGTTTATTAGGATGAATACGGTAAATGAAATGAAAGTCTCTTGGAACAGCATTAATACTTTAACTTTTAACTTGGTAAACACCAACCCATTGTGAGTGGCCAGTTTAGAGGAATTACATCTCAGTAACAAAGGGAATCATCCGAGAATGGCCCTGGTTAAACATCAACTGTCCCAGAATATTATTGGACCCGCATTTAAAGTGTTTAAAATTGCCTCATCTCTCCTCACCTTATTGTCCTCTTGTTGTATACAACAACGTATATAGGTTTGTTTTATCGATTATCTTGATCTTAATCTTGATATTGATACTGTTCCAGCTGACATGAATATTCTTATTGTTTGTTTTTTTCTTCAGGTCCTATCACTCCACAAGGAACTGGATTACTGGCTATTGAAAGTGTATCTGAAGTAACGGTATGTTGGGCTTTATTTACTCACAAAATGACATGTGGAAAATATAAAGAATGATCTAGTGAGAAAACATAAAAAACTGACTTGGTCCACTGCAATGCCTCAGGCTTATTCAGGTGGTTTCTCTTCCAGATTGAAACAATATTGCACATTGCAGAAGCTAATTTCATGAAGGAATGTAATATGCATTTACTTTCTTTCAGTCCAAATTCCGTATCGCTGCCACCGGAGTGGTTCTAGAACTTGACAAGTCGATGCAGATCATGAAGAAATTGAAGCTCACAGGAACTCCATCCAAAATATTCAGGAAAACTGCCTTCATAGAGGTAAGCATTGAGCTGGCCTTTATATTATTCAATACAGCTGTAACCACTGATAGCGTGTCATTTACCATGACGTAATCCTCTGTGTTGCAGGGAATGTTCAACTCACAGCTAGAGGTTGCCAAGTTTGAGGGGGCGAGTATCCGCACTGTGAGCGGTATCCGGGGACAGATTAAGAAGGCTCTGAAAACTCCCCCAGGGGCTTTAAGAGCTACCTTTGAAGACAAGATTCTACTGAGTGGTGAGCAGAATAAATCTCTCATAATTTCCCAGTGAGGCTAGTATTTTGGACACATTCCTCTAATGATGGATAAGCATTCTCTTATAGTCAAAGGATGATCCGATTCTACAAAGCTATTTTGCATGGTAGACCAACGAACATAATCTCTTACTTGCTATTGACTTTCATCTTGCTTCATTAGGGTATTTGTATCCACATTGCAACTTCAACCCCCTGCAATAAATAACCACCCAATAAAATGATTATAATTAAAGCAATAGTGGTGGTTCCCGGATGAGAAGACAGATGAGTGACTATCAAATTTCATATCATGGCATTTCAGTGGCTATCAAAATTCACAGTTTGTATATCAATGAGTAACCAGCCATCCTTCAGTGATATGAGGAAGAAGGTGATTATGGGATCAGGGGGGTTAAGTAGCTTTGTGAATGGATATGTATACCCTTATAGAGCACGATGTTGATTTTTGAATAGTAGTTACAGATTTTTGTCTCACAGATCTCAATCGACTCCTTTCTGTTGTCAGGAGTCATTTCTTATGTTATTTTTCCTACATGTTAAGCCCTGAATTCAGTCTAAGAAATATCCTGTCATTGCCTCACATTTCATCTTGCTCTACCATTCCAGACATCGTGTTTGTGCGGACATGGTACCAGGTTGACATTCCCAAGTTCTTCAACCCCGTCACCTCTCTCCTGATGCCAAAGTCGGACAAGACCAAGTGGCAGGGCATGAAGACCGTGGGTCAGCTCCGATTTGAGAAGGGGCTCTCCGCCCCACAGAAACAGGATTCCAGATATACGGTGAGGGTCATACAGTTGATTACAAATTTGTTTTCAAATTCCATGGAATCACTGTTATCTCATTGAAGCAAGATTCTTAATACATGAATGGTCATGATATTACATGTATGATTATAATTGACTTTTGTACTTTCTGTTTTGTGCAGTTTGAAATTTTAAATATGCAATTTTATGACAAATATTTATTATACGGAATAAAATTCACTTTATGCTATGCATGAATAGTTTATAATAAATGTGGAGAGTGACATGGCATTTTAAAAGATCTGTGGTTGTCTTCTAAAGTAAATGAAGCAGTGAAGAGTTTCTTCCTCTTGTCTATTTAGGGTTGCTTTGTACTGTATAAGCCAAAACAAAAGAGGTGCACAATCGATATTATTCGATGAACAATGGCATCTGATGTGTATACAATTAGGATAATGCAATGCAAGATGTTAACTGACCGTATTTCTCTTGTATAGAAAGTAGATCGGCTGCCAAAGCGGTTCAAGCCGCTGATGATCCCGAAGGATTTACAGAGAAGACTCCCGTTCAAGGACACGCCCAAGGAGCTGCTGAGCATCCCTGACCCAGTCAAACGTGTCTCTGTCATCCGCGAACCACGGGAGGCAAAGGTTGGGGAGACTTTGATTTCTTCTGTTTTTATTCTCAGTAAAGTTTTGTTTTGCAGTCTACATATGTAGTCAGATATGTCTCGTTATGTATACATTTCACTTGATCTCTGTTCTGATTTGTTATTTTCTTAATTAGAGCTCTGCACAGATCTTCTTTAAGTAAAATCGAAGAGAACTTGGTCTACAGCTGTAAATCAAAATGGGCTGGCATTTACAAATATTCAACTGCTGCTCCAACACTAGATGTTTAAATCTGATTAAAATTTATATCTTTACATATATGACTAAACATTAAAATGATTCAACTACACAAATGTCCTCTGAAGAAACTAACACGAGTACGATTCAATGCAGGTTGCCAAGGTGATGAAGATGATGAAGGCTCTGTACGAGCACAAGAAGAGGAGCACACACGTCCAGATGCGGCGCCGCGCGGAGAAGCACCAGCGAAGCATGGAGAAGATTGAGGCACTGAAGGACGAGAAGCACAGACGTGTCAAGAAAGACATCTACAGGATCCTTGGCAAACTAGACGGCAAGAAGAAGAAAGCTAGGCCATCAGATTGATGTTATGGACAGCTGGAAGAAATAAGCTAGAGGAACTGGGAAACAACAAACAGCATATGCTTATTGATGGACATATTAATGAATATATTGCTATAAACCTGCTTACTGCTCAGTAAGTATAATGTTGGATGACTGTCAAAACATCAATTATAGGGAGTGCGAAGATTATTTTAAATGAAAAAAATGAAATATGCTACCATTCAGGCATATGGAATGCAATGAATCCAAAAACTTTCCCCATTGAGAAAGTAATTCTGCTCTCATTGAGTCACATTCCCTTCCCACAGAGGTTACTCCCTCGCTTGAAATCGAGGGCAGAAATGTAGTGTCCTGATTAGTTGCAATTGAATCTAGTAAAAGTTACATTTGACATTGACACGTCATATTGATAAGATAAACGTAAGATAAACATTTTCTCGTTTAATGTGATTTCCTCAAAATATGCTTTATTTGATTTTGTGAAAACTATTGATCATTAACATACTTATAAATAAAGAAGACCAAATCTAAGAGAAATACCCAAAATAGTTCATTTGTGTTATTTACATCAGACATTTTCAAAGGACATATGCTAATGAGCAAGTCAAATGCCAAGATCTTTGAGGTCACTTGGTCAACATGGTCACTGAAAGATGCGTTTTATTGGTTAAAATGCAGGGATACAGTATGAGGTTCCCATTTCCCCCAGGTAGGGAATTTTGCTGGAGTCCTCGATTTCAAGCGATGTAGAACAGAGGTCGGGATTTGGAATCTGAAGGTAGTAACCTCTGTTAGAAGAGAATGATTGAGTCATAGAAGCAAAGAAAGTGAAGTGACTTAATCATGGCACTAAGAGAAGGGGTGAAGTTAAGTTACGAAAATAGCTATAGCTATATCTATTTTATTAAAGTTGGTGGATGACTGTAAAGGGAGATAGGAAGGTTATTCTCATGATAAAAATGAATTATTATACTTCACATTTAACTGAGGTATAAACCATTTAATGGAATGGCAGAAAAGTGGATGACTGTTCACTTGAAACTTCAATTAGGAAAAAGTCATGTCTGTGTGAAATAATTGCATATTTTGTCCAAAGCTATCCATTGGTATGAATGGATGTGATGTGTGTACATTCTGATCTATGTACTTGAAAATAAATTCAATTTTTATAAAACAAATTTTTGTCATTAATCTCTGAAAGACAAAGTGACACCGAGCCCCACTTTACAGGGTTAACCGCAAAAGTTCAGAATAACAAAGATGTTACAGGGGTCGAAATACCCCTTATAATTGCGTGCCATGGCACGGTAATAATTGAAATGGCACGGTTAAAAAGCATTCCGAGTGCCCTAATGGCACGCCACATTTTTCTCAGAAACATAACCCACCTTAGTAATTTAATCCCCAAAACGATCTCTTGTCTTAATTGAAAAATTCCAGGCATATTTGAAAGCTCTAAAAAACATTTTCATTCCCGTGATAACGAGTTTACTGTTTACCATGGGCGCGGCCATTTTGTATGTGACTGCGCATGACAGGAAATCTCGACTAGACAGGATATCCTGTCTACAACACGATCTCAGAAAGCAGACGATAGAAGCACAGTAGCAGACGATGTCTCAGAAGAAAACAATTTTAAGCTTTTTTAAGCCATCTGTTCCCATTAACAAAACTGACGCCTAGGACAGAACTTCTAAAGATACATCATTAACTCATAAAACGAAACCTGAGCTCACAACAGAAACACATGGGGCTAGCACTAGTAGCAGTAAGGGAAGCAGTGGTGGTAACAGTACTGTAACACGTGGAAAACCTCAGAGCTGGCCTCCAAAAAAATATGATTCATGGTTGGAATGTGATAGATCAAATAACCTGATATTTTGTAAAATATGCAGAGAATTTGGCCGTGAAATTGGTTAGAAAATGCCCCAGAAGATGGACACCATCTTATGGTTCCAAAAGTGAAACCATGTAACCAGAAAACTGTAACAGAACACAGGACAGGTACAATAGTTTTAAGACTTTATTAACATTAAAATTTCAAATGATGATTATCACTGTTGCAGTCATTTATTATGAAAAAAGTGTGGGCACACTTAATTTCTGAAGGGCACACTTATAATATTTGTCTGGTGCCCTGAGGCACACTTGATAAAATTTGCATTTCTATCCCTGTGTTAGTTTTAAAACAATTAGTTCTGGAGAGTAAAAAGAGTAAAAAGGTCAAAGACAGCACCTGATGTACTATGGCCAAAGGTATAAACATCTTACCAAAGCACATTTCTTTTATTCACAATGTCTTGCTAATTTGAAAATAAAAGTATCTAAACTTTTCTGTGGGCAAGCGTTTTTCAGGGAACGTCTTAATATTCTGATAGACTCTTAAAAAAAATCATATTTTAAGCCAAATTTATTATACAGACAATTCACATTACAGTCATTACAAAGTCATGTGTTGAATGCCACAAATATCATCCATAGATCCAGAGCCATTATGTTTACAAACAGAACCAACTCCCCATTCTGAGAAAGAGAGGGAACAACATAAAGTTGTAAAATCATCTATGGTCTTGTCGGTTCTGTACATTTCCAAGTTAATCTCACAATGGGTCAAGGTGGCGTCTTTACCTCGCAAGTCATAACTCGTGCCAGTCTGTATCACTGGGTTATTTAAGCCTAGCCACATTTCCTTCACTATCCTGTGCTAGCATTGCAGAGCACATTATGAAGTTCAGGTGCAGCCACTCTAGCACAAGAAAGTTAGGGAAATGTGGCAAAGCTTAAATTAGCTAGTGATGTAGACTGGAGAGAATGACTTACGGTTGGAAGTTGTTGACCCAAAGACTCATTCCAACAGTAGATTCAAAGTTGAAACTTGAAGTATTCATCAGTAGTATATATTTAAATGTGTGCCTCTGTTCAATGAACAGAATGTGTCATATACTGTTGAAGGTTAGAAGTCCTAACTAAAAATCGTATTGTGAGTAGATGACCAATCAAAAAAGCTCCAGCTTTTTATTGATGAGAACATTTTGGAAAATAATATATATTGGATGATTTCAGTTCATCGCTTGTATTGTTTGATCCAGGCCTGATATTTTTATTACTTGAATGCTGACATTCTTAACAACAAATTGTATCATGAGAACGGAGGAACATTATTAAAATTATCTTTGTCTATAAAATTGTTTCTATTGAATAATGGAAATTTAAATCAAATGATCTAATTACTATGTGTGATTTCTGTAACTGGTTTAATGTCCGAATCATGTCTCAAAATATTATTAAAAAAAATTAGACCTTCAAGTACGTGTTCCAGCTACAACCAAACCTAGTGCTACTAGTGCTTACAAACAGTCTAACATTACAGTACACTGCCTTATTTAAATCACAGCAATCACACAAAGATCACACAAAGACACAGGTAAAGTTCAACGTTTAATAACAGGATGTAACAACAAGTAACAATGTCAACAACAGGTAACAAAAACAAATATATTTATGCTTGTTTCCTATGAAAGAAATGTCTGATCCGACTGAAGCATCTGCCGATCTTCTGCTTGAGACCAGACCACGCCTGTACAACAAAGTCTCTGAACTTTCTGAACCAGTGTCTCTTCCTGTTGATCTGGTGAACCAAGGAGCCAGCCTCTCTGTACAGTTCATCTCTTCTGCTGGAGTGGTAGGCCAGTCTCTCCTGGAGAGCGTCTCGGTAGGCCACCTCGAACCGCTCCTGAAACAATACATACTGTTCTTTAAGAAGCATTTCAAAAGAAGATAGCAAGAAGCACTTTACACAGCCTTCTGTAGTACAATACTGAGATGTTTCGGTGTTTTGGGTGCAAGTAATTCTAGTTTAACCATACATATACGCTCTCGAAGAGGCTGTTAGTGATTTGTTTGACGGAAATTAATAAGTAGCGTAAATAATTCTGTAGCAAATGACAGAACAGGAATGTTATACTAGGGCTAACTCAAATAGCTCCCTGGCTCCCACATATTGTGGCATAAATCATCTATTTTCAACCGACAAAAGAATATCTGCGAAGCAACGACACCAAGTTCATATTTACTCATTGACAAAAGTATTCAGTATGATATTTCTGTATGTGAATTTATGCAATACTGTGTCGAACATTAATAAATATCTGTTAAGAGGAGCATCACATTTTGTTTCATTTCCAGAAAACCAGATACCCCAGACCTGTCGATGTAAACATTTATTTTGAACGTCTTGATTCTGTGTTAACTACTCTCATAGGAAATAGTTTGCTAACGTTATCTAATGCAATACAGTTCAATGTACATACCTCAGTCGGCGAATGCCTCATCTCCATCTTATGCTGCTTGATCAGATTTTCTACATGAGTGATCCGCAGTTCATTGCCTAGAATAAAACAAATCTTTACATGAGCAAGTCCCAATGATATTATGAAAATCGTACCTTTAAATGCATCAAAGTATGCCAAGCTGTACATACATTTAGTATAATGGTGGGCAATAATTTTACAATTTAAACAAAAAAGATCGTATTCTTATAATCTGAGGCTGATAGTCTTGTTTCCTCCCAGCATATACTTCTGTTGTTGATTTCATTTTAAGTGACATTATGAACATACATGAATGAGTTACTTACTGTGGTACTCAGCCACTGCCAGGTATTCCAGTTCCTTCTTCATCGCTGCGAAATGAAACTCAGGTATATTTGCGCTGATGCAGATTTTCGATGTGTCAGTTGCCAAGTTATGGACAAAGTGACGCAACGATGAATGATGTTTGTTTATATACAGAGAGTGCGGACGTCAGTGAGGTACCCCGTTACTAAGCTACGCGACGCCATTACCCAGTTGTAAGCTCGATGACCTTTGACTTTTGATGACGTCACAATAAAGAGCTCTTCTGTTGACGTCATAGACAGTTCTAAGTGAACTCTTGAAACTATATACATGTATTTTTGATGATTAGAACCTTTTCAGATTGATCTGAGCATATGTTAGTTCATAATACACGTTCAATTACAGTAGTTTACATATGTAGCATCTGCCTCTAGTTTTATCATGTTTGTTTTATCATATTAATGATACACGTACAATGTTTGCTGTTTTTGTTTCTTTTTATTTGTTTTATGTGTTTTTTAAAATGACAAGTGGTAAACGAGTTAATCGCCAAATCATTACCAGTTATTAGAGGCAGTTTCGGAATTGATCTGACCATGTATGACTCAGGATCACTAAGTCAAATGGAGCTGCCCGGCGTTATGGCTCAACAGAATGTAGGCCCTACATAATTAACGTGAGGTAGACGGTTGGTCATGGGGGATTTGGACCATGGTAGAACATCTATCGATTCACTTAAAAATATCTGCTTGGAGAATGAGTATGTATATAATTATAGCAGCAGCATTTGGCAGTGAGGGGACATGATCTTCGCCGCAAAGTATAACCTACAATTTTAAGAGAATAAACAAAAGCGTCAGCATGGCTCCCTAATACCGCCGACCCTTCATGCGCGATCTCTTTGATCTGGAGAAAATTCCAAATGGTCATTACAAAATAAGTTTAGCCATATCCATATCATACTCTTCCCACAAGGGTTACTCCCTTCAGAGAATGCATCATCAAAGGTTCATCAACTCAATACATTGTACACTGTATCGAGTAATTATCAGTATCCAGTCTTTATTATAATAATAATAACTCTTTATTGTCCGTAATACAGTGTACATGTAACATTTCTAGTTTGCTACTCTGTGCGAGTTATGATAATAACACTACCGGCTATGTCCAGTTTTAAGATCGCCACTAATGGTTGCAATATTGATACATCATGTATATTGATTGAATGATGTTATCAAATGATTTATGGAGAGAAAATATATTTTAGTATGATAGTTGACGTTTGAATTACTTCACACGAATGAGGAGCTAGATTTTCTAAGCTCTTATAGTGCTAAGATAGCCGTAAGCCATTGTTGACATCATGGTACATATACATGTACTTACGTAGCACTAAGGGAGCTTCGAAAATCTAGGCCCTGCAATGATGACATTAAACATGTACTGAATAATAGTAAACATTTATCAGTAATTTAACTTACCATAAATGTCTTTGAAACAAAACTATGTTGATATAATAAATGTTATTTTAAGGAGTGAAGGAATATGTACCATCAATCAGAAAATTAATTTACTTTTAAATGTGTCATTTGAAAAAAAAGAAGAAGTTTTATTGTGAACAAAATTTGAGTGAAGGAATAGTTTATTCTGAAAATTGAATAATTATGAAATTCCTACACATGGTTCAGGAGCTGGTTTTTCGAAGCTGCCTCAACGCAAAGACAGTCGTAAGCTTATGGTACATACATGTACTTCTACACTAGCGACTATCGTAGCGCTGCGAGAGCTTCGAAAATCTAGGCCCTGCTTTATTTCATATATAAATGAAATATCAAATATACTGCTGGTATTATAATAGTTTATGTAACAGGAATATGACTGGTTGTTTCTTTTCTCTTCTGTTGCTCGCAGTGTTTTCCATTCCCCTTCTCCACTTTCTCTCTCCCTTTCTCTCCTTCTTGTGTACTTTCGTCTTTGCAGCTGTGAGGTCACAATTAATGATAGTACAGTCATCACAATTGTATATGAATAGCGGAAATCTTAGTTTCAGCCCCTTGTCCGCAATTTCACTTGATTTTGGCCAGTAATAAATAGAGGATACTAAACTCCCTTCCACATAATATCATTTTATTAAATCCGAATGATTTGATATCAACCTTGCTTTCGTTTGTTTAATACCAAATTCATGAATTCATTTAATAAAAATGATATTAAATGGAAGATCGTTTGGTATCCCTATAAGAAATACACATTGTACTAAACTCCCTTCCATGTAGTATCATTGTTATTCAACTCGTAACTTTTCATCTTGTGGTTTTCAACTCATCTGACCTTTATGGCCCGATAGGTTGGTGCAATGGGTCATCGCCCGGAGTCTGGCGTTTGTTGTCCATTGTCCATAATTTAATTTCGACTTCTCAAGAACTGAGATGTACCTTCAACTTTCGTGGGAAAGGTCATTGTACCCAAGGGATCCCAGTCTGTAACTTGGTTCTGACCCCTCCTCAAATATGTGCGTGACAGGAGACCAATAATTGTAAGTTCAGTACCTGGCATAAGTGCAATTTCAAGTAGTGCATCCCTTAAAGTACTATGATGAAATATTGACTGTTATCATATTGGTCTGATAATGAGCTTTCAAACGAGCAAAATAACCATGTCTGTGCAACTCTTCATAACAGGAAACTTAAACTTAAAATTAAAGTTATTGAACAAGAATAACATAGACACAGGTAAATTTCAACGTTTAATAACATGATGTAAAAACAAGTAACAGTGTCAACAGGTAACAAAAACAAATATATTTATGCTTGTTTTCTATGGAAGAAACGTCTGATCCGACTGAAGCATCTGCCGATCTTCTGCTTGAGACCAGACCACGCCTGTACAACAAAGTCTCTGAACTTTCTGAACCAGTGTCTCTTCCTGTTGATCTGGTTAACCAAGGAGCCAGCTTCTCTGTACAGTTCATCTCTTCTGCTGGAGTGGTAGGCCAGTTTCTCCTGGAGAGCGTCTCGGTAGGCCACCTCGAACCGCTCCTGAAACATTACAGTTTGTTCTTTAAAGGTATTTCAAAGGTAGGTTACAAGAAACAAGTTACATAGCTTTCTTCAGTGTAATAGTGCGACAATGCACATTTACTTAGCTGCGCTCACCGTCAGTTACCCAGAGTTGTATACATGTATATGTTCCGATCCTCTCAACTATATCACACAGTGGACAGGTTCGGATCATATATAAAACCCTGGGTAACCGAGGATGAACTAAGCGAAGTTATTACCAAGAAGCTGTAAGTTTGAAGACCTGTGACATTTATAATGACGTCACAATAAAAAGCTCTTCTGTTGACGTCGTAGATAAAATTAAAGATTAGTCTTGAAAGATATCTTTTGAACACGTTAATCTAGAATGGCATCGTATAATTCGTTTTTAATTGCTGCAGGAAAATATATTCTTTACTTAAATCGTCAGTGTACCTGTCAAGATACGGAAGTATTGTATTGTGATAAGGGTCATTAATGGGGAAACTCAAAACATTTCAGTAACAACATTATATTAATAAATCAACTGCGTTTGCTGGATAAGCTACATCTTTATTTTTTATCACATGATTTCGGGACTGTTCTGTCCCTTCATCGTGTGTAATCGTCTAAAGATATCTAATATGTCTGGTAAAGAACACTACGTTTCTTATATTGATGTTTCCTTTACTTCAAAAAGGGAGCGTCATGCATATACAATATAGATCAATGTACATACCTCAGTCGGCGATTGCCGCATCTCCATCTTATGCTGCTTGATCAGATTTTCTACATGAGTGATCCGCAGTTCATTGCCTAAAATAAAAACAAATGTTTGTATTTGAAACTTAAATAATTAATTTTGCTGATTTTTATTTACATGTAATATTTGAAAATAAAAAAAGTGTCTAGTTGACTGCATCACATATTGGTACCACTGATGCCGTGGGTTATTTTAAATAATATATCCGTAAACAACTGTATCATCATACAGTGTATTTTTTCTTTATGCTACCTTTGTTGTATCTTGCATTTTAAAATTAATAATGTGCTATAAATTAAAAATGTATTAATAACCCAACTTATAGTTACTTACTGTGGTACTCAGCCACTGCCAGGTATTCCAGTTCCTTCTTCATCGCTGCAAAATTGAACTCAGAAATATTTACGCTGATGCCGATTTGCGATGTGTCAGTTGCCAACTTATAGACAAAGTGACGCAACGAAGAATGATGTTTGTTTATATACACAGAGTGCGGACGTCAGTGAGATACCCCGTTACTTAGCTACGCGACGCCATTACCCAGTTGTAAGCTCGATGACCTTTGACTTTTAATGACGTCACAATAAAGAGCTCTTCTGTTGACGTCATAGACAGACTTAAATTCTTGAAAAATATTATATTGAAGATGGCAATCCTTCATGATTAAACCTAGAATCGCATCATATAATTTGGTTTTATTTGCTGCAAGAAATCAAATGACTGTACTTATCAAGATACTGTGATCACATTTCAATGTAACAATTAAACAAACACATATTGTCGATATGAGGATTAGGCAACTGTGGGAGTTTGCGTAGTTCTGTATAAACTTTACTACTTTAAAATTACTACTTTTTAATTTGATTTTAACTATCGTAAAGAATTGTTTCATAACATTTCATCTGAAGAGTAAGACTGGAATATTGTGACTTCAATCAGTCTGATTAAAATCGACCCTGTTCCGAGTAATAAAATCAGACACAGTTCATCTACCGGGATAAGAATTGGTTCTATAGATTTCTAGCCACACAGTCAGATGTTTTGGAGGTAGACGTTCTATGTTGCAACCTGTATTCATCGGAAAACGGCCAGTTTTATTCAGACTATGACTGGAGTGCATACGTTTGAAAAATGTGAATTTTCTCAAAATTTCGTCAGTTCTTGTGATTGTTCGTAGCTTTGGAGACTAGTTGCGTTATTTCACCGATTTTGTTTATACTGTATACCAATGATTGCGTATCCAATGCAAAAACATGTATGACAATCAAATTTGCTGATGATGCAGCATTGGTTGGTCTGATTAGAGAATCTGAATTGAGTTACAGAATTGAAATTTCAAAATTTGTAGAATGGTGTAAATCAAACTTTTTGTTTTTGAATGTGCAGAAAACCAAAGAAATGGTTATAGATTTTAGGAAAAAGAAATCTACATTAAATGCTGTGACTATAGATGATGGTGAAATAGAAAGAGTAACAGAATACAAATATCTGGGTACTGTCTTGGATTCAAAACTTTCTTGGAATGAAAACACTGATAACATTTATAAGAAAGGGCAGCAACGTTTGCATTTTTTGTGGAGATTGAGACATTTTAAAATAGATCAGACCATACTGAGATTATTTTACAGAACGTTTATCCAAAGTGTCTTGACCTTTAATTTCTTGAGCTGGTACGGAAACCTGTCTGTTCGGAATAAAAACAAACTCTCAAAAATTGTTAAAACAGCTTCAAAAATTATTGGACTTCCAATTGAAAGTATCGGCGAATCTTATGAGCAGCAAATTTCCAAAAAAACAAACAAAATTTTAAGTGACCAATCACATATCCTTTTTTCGGAATATTCTTGGCTACCTTCAGGACGCAGACTGCGCATGCCGACTGGGAGAACAAACAGGTTTCGCTACTCTTTTATACCAAACAGTGTTCGTTCGTACAATGACCTATTTATTGAATAATGTCATATTTTTATTTGATCAAGTGAATTGTGAGTGTGACTAACTCGGATGTGTTCATGTTAATTAATTAGTCAAATTCTATTATGCAAAATAATATTATCATGTATATTTTGTTTGCGATGTGTGTTTGAAACTGGAGAACTGTATATATGATGTAAAACAAATTTCCCTTGGGACAATAAAGACATTATCTTATCTTATCTAGTTCTGTTCGCCATATACAGTCAATGTCTTTTTAGCTCATCAAGCCTGAAAGGCCCGATGGGCTTATGGCATGGCATGGCGTCCGGCGTCCGTCCATAAACTTTTAGCTTTTTCGACTTCTCCAGAACCACTGACTCTAGAGAGTTGAAATTATTCATTGGCAATAGGGATTCTAAATTGTAGATTTCGTGACCCCAAATAGGGTCACTAGGGTCACAACCTTATAAACCTATTTTCATCTTCTTCTCCAGTTTCGAAAAGGTCTAGAGAGCTGAAAAGTTATGTGCAGACTCCTTGGCCAATAGGGATTCTAAATTGTAGATATCGTGACACCAATACCGCAAATAGGGTCACATGGGTCTCAACCTTAAAACCTTCTACTCCAGCAAGCTAAAGTGTTGTGTACAGACTTCTTGGTCAAAGGACATTCTTAATTGTAGTTTTGGTAAATGTATTACTTGAGATATCTTAGAGATAAGCTTAGATAATAAATCAATGAAGTCCTAATGAGCTACAGAGCTCATGGCTCTATTTTTTAAATATTAATGTATTAAGAATGACTTTAATCAAAGTATCTTATTCGGAAATGTTTTACTTGGCAAATTTAAATTGTTCTTTTTTCAAAAACATAATTAGCTTCAAATTCATAACAACCTTACACTCACACATATATTTCAGATCATATCCATTATTTTCTAGATAATGTATCACATGTATTGAATGGCATCTTGTTTGTGTTTTGAAATATTGTATCCAGCTACTACTGTGTAGTGTGAATTTCTGGAGCGGTATTCTGAGTAAGTCGTTTACGTGTTTAGGCTGGGTGCACACTACGTCCAATATTTCTTGTTATGCGTCATGTATATTTTTCATAGGCCGTGCACACTACGTCCGATGCGCCAATGCAATGCGATGCGATGCGATACGATACTATGAAAATAGGAACTGAACCTATTTTACGGAGTAAGAGTAAGAGACCCAGGTCCCAATTTTAGGTGTCTTCTCAGGGATTCAAACCAGAGTCTTGAAGTGTGAGGCAAACATGCTAACCACCACACCACTGTGCTCCAACATAAGCTTTGCCCCGAATAAAGAAGTTTCAACCTGAGGAAGGATTCAACCTCCACTGTTGTTGGTAAAACTGTTGGTAGAGTGTCCGCTCATCACACGGAAGGTCGGGGTTCGATTCCTGGCCGCATCATACCAAAAGACGTTAAAAGATGGGACTTGTTGCTTCCTTGCTCGACACTTGACATTATAAGGATAGAACAACGTTTGAACTGGCGCTCTAACGTGGCTGCCGGGTGCCAACGGCACACAAAGAATTTCCGAATTTACATTGTCATGAGGACAATAAAGTGTTATAATAAAAAAAAATAATATTAAACAAAACTTTTGTGTACTGGACAAAAAAACAGTTAGATACTTCAAAATTTTCAAATTGATATTTTAACTGTGGATCAATGAATGAACATATCATAGTCTATAATTTCAAAGTGTAAAAATATCCCTTCCTATTTTTTTCCCACTACATGTATGATTGCTTTTTAATCTAATCTTTGTTAATAAAAAACAACAGAATATAAGTTCTATTTTTAATAAATCAAACAAAATTGATTTCATTCATACATTCTCAACAAATCAGTTTCACTGGCCAGTAAATCAAGGCATGACCAATCTGTTCAAGATAGCATTTAGTCCACACACTATTCGAGTAAATGCCCCTAAATCAAATACAGATTAACATTTCCACAGACATGAGTTATACAAGTGACATGTGTCCGAGAAATAGGTTCCCACAGCCTTCAGTTGTACGTGTACAAGAACAGTCATGTTATGCCATGTGATAACAATCGATCTATTTTTTATGCTTGTAGAAGCCCTCCCCTGACTTCATGCCCAGTTTGCCCTCAGCTACCAGTTTGTTGAGTAGAGCACTTGGCTGGAAGAGGGGCTGCGCTGGGTCAGACTCGTGCCAACCTGTAGACAAGAACATAGTTATCTATAGATACTGATTTCAAACACACTGTTTACAGATTTACTTAGTCCTCTAGGAAATAATCACTCTTAATATGGTATATATTATGGTATGTATAGGTTTAATAGGAATAGGGAAAACACGTTAATGCAAGTAAATGACAAATGTTATGGATGTCAACTCCTTAATTGTAGATTACAGTTTCTAGGTTACGGTGAATGATAAATGTAAATGTGAAATGTGAAATGATATTCATGTTATATGAAATGTTTCACTTTCATCAATAACTAAAGTACAAACCATCAAGAATAAATTTCATGGTGTCTAGGCCAACATAATCTGAGAGTTCAAACGGTCCCATGGGATATCCTGCACCCAGTTTCATGGCTATATCCACGTCCTTCGGTTCAGCATCGCCTGTAGGCAAACAACATAGTAGTACATTCAGTATATCAACAGTGTTCATGTTTTTCTTATTAAAAAACTGTTAATAACTTTTTCTTGTAACTAATAGTGAAATGTTTTATAATTTTCTTCGAAAATAAATATGGTTACAAGGAACAATCATGTGATCAATCTTAAATAGGTATCTTATTTTCATGACAAAATGGTCTATGTGCTGTTTTATAAATGTTAAACAGAGTCATGATCATAAATCATTCAACTGAATTGCAATATTGTTTAACATCTTTATGAATATCCATGAATAAAGACAGAGGACAGTGTACTCACCTCGCTCCACTAGCCGGACAGCCTCCGCCATGTACGGCACCAGCAGCCTGTTCACGATGAACCCAGGGGTGTCCTGCAATGTATACAAGGCATCAGCGATCTGTGCAACTTCATCATCACACATTTCCTTCTATTTACACTCATTTCCCTTTATGTTGATGTTATATTGAGATTGTTTACATACACAGCTGTTAATCTTTTCCCATGTCCGAGGGTCACAGACATTCAAACACTTTATTCAGCAATGTGTTGAAAGCTTTGTTTTAACATTCACAATGTAAGCCACAAAGCATTCTCTTCCCACTTCCTTCAGTTTTTCGATTGTAACCTCTGTTCTACTATGGAGGATTCTTCAGCTAGAAATGCAGAGTACTGATTGGCTGCATTGGAAGTTAGCTGTGCAATCAGTGACACTGTTGTAAAGGTGGCATTTGCCAATGAAACACTGTAATGCTATTTTTGGATAGGTAGGATAAATGTTTTCTTGTTTAATGTGCTTTCCTCAATATATGCTATTTGATTTTGTGAAAACAATTGACCATATACATTCTGATAAATAAGGAAGACCAAATCAGAGACATAAACCGAAAATACTGATAACTACATTAGACATTATTCGAAGGATATATGTAAATTAGCAAACCCATTACAAATTCATCAACCAAAGTCTAAGATCTTTGAAATAACACTGTCGATGTAAACAATGTAAAATGCGATTTCATTGGATTAAAAGCAGGGGTGTTATATGTAGTATCCTATTTTGCGCTGGGGGCTTTTGTTATAAACAAGAAAATATCAGAGGTTATGATTGAAAATCTGAAGAGAGTAAACTCTGTGGGAAGAGAATGACCACAAAGATGAGATGTAATTTCTCGCCATACATATTACACAGATTTTTCCAATGCATAATAAACATAGTGTGCAGTGGGCAAATGTGTGCAATATTTATGGAGAGAAATCCAATCTAACCTTTATTTTAGCACTCACTTCATCCCAACTTCATACCTTACAGGGCACAGTCACTTTGCCCATAGCCTGCCCAAACTCCATCAGTGTCTTGAAGGTCTCTTCACTGGTTTGTGATGTCCTCACAACCTGGGAGTAGAAATGGAATGGTTCATAACTACAGCTCACATAACATTACAACATAGCACTTGCATATCTATGGAACACAGTCGTGATGGCGCAAACATTTACATCTTACCTTTGGTTGAAAAGAGAATCATTTAGATGCAATATCTCATCAACTTTCTTTCAATTATATAGATCTCTTAGCCCAAATATAGGGATAACTGTATAACAAAGAATTCAAATGACAACAACACCATTCACATTGTATACACTAGTATGTAAGTAGAGTGTCAATAATACAGTTTGACATAGACATGATGACATAATGTTACATTAAATCACGGAAGTCACAAAATTGAGAAAATTATGTTAAAATCTGCTGCTCACCGTCATCACATTTAGAATTCAAGGTCATAAAGGAGGCGTGACATAACGTCACATCACCATGACACAGGATATTTTGTCCTCTGAGGTAATAAATAGAGATTATTACCCGAGGAAGTGTGTCATATGACTTTTACGAAACGAGTGTAAAATTTTTTATTGCCCAAGTGAGAGCGAGGGTTATACATAAATTTGCACAAGTTTTGTAAAAGTCACATGAGACACTTTCGAGTGTCATAGTTTCTTTATTACCTAATCTATTCCCATTTGAATCGTGTAAAATTAGCCAGGACACGGCACACTTATCTTGCGACGACAAATTAAAGTGACGTCACAAACCATTGTTTTATGATGTCACAGACAGGGAGTCGCGGTGAAACAATGGTTGCTAGGCAAACATGATATGAGCACATGTGCTCTTATCAAAAATATTAACTCGTTTTTTTCTAACCATATGGGATAACCATATTTAATATGAGATATGTGTAAATGCTCAGTGTAGAGACCTCTAGGAGTTTCATCATGGGTACAGGGTTGAAGTAATGCAGTCCTCCGAACTTGTCCTTCCTCTGTGTCGACTCCGCTATCTCTCCTATAGGGATGGACGAAGTGTTGCTTGTGAACAGCGTGTGTCTGAAATCATCAGGAAGACTTTTCATCATGTATTTAAATGATCTATGAATTACATCTATCAGGAGAGTACTGAATGTAAAACCTAACTATTAGTTGCTAGACCTTGGTTTTGTGTGGTTGGTAGGATAAGCTGTTGGTACAGTTGGTAGTATAGCTCAGTTCATGACTGAGGATGTGGGTTAAAACCCAGCAAGGGTTTCAACCCAGAAAAGTACATCAACGTGTACTATTGCAGACAGAGTGATTGAAAATGTAAAAATATAAACTGAGTTTCAGTTAATAACACTGAAGTTTGACTAAGAGTCAAGAGTGAATGTGCTTGTTCATATTTTCAGTCATTTATAGATTGTATTTTTATGCCATTCAAATATTTGATATTTTCTATCAAATTTGTATTCAAGAATCATCCTTACTTTTACATCATACTTTGGCAACTCCCTGTTGAGGGACAGACTATTTGACAAAAGCCATTCTCTTCCCACAGAGGTAACTCCCTTCAGATTTTTTATCATAAACTCTAGGCAATATTTTGTTTCCTGGCGGTGAAAGTTTGTAACACTAGTAAAGTCCTTATTTTTGTCCAATCAAACAAAGCTATATGCGAACGAATTCTGTCTTGTAAACAATATGTGCTCAACACACAGATGAAGAAACTCTTGTCATTTCCACAGTTACAAAATACTCGTAAACTATTTGAAACTATTTCTAGCTGAGATATTCCTCAATATGTAACTGAGGTTACGACAGAAAATCTGAAGGGATTTACCTCTGTGGGACAGGAATGGGAAATAGCATGAAAATGATTATTCCTTATTTCCTCTCAATGAATAAGCTACTAACGTTGGTGCTGCCTTGTCTAGAGCAGAGAAAAGTTCTCTCTTGATGCCCAGATTCTCGATAATGGCCTCAATCACCAGGTCTGCCTTCTGAACCGCGTCTGTGGCGCTGGTGTTTGTGGAGATCTTGCCCATCACTCCACTCACAAACTGTTCACCTTCCTAAGAGGAAATGACAAAGTATCAGCATTAAATACTATATTCATTCATGTGAGTGAGTATTGTTTAACGCCACTTCGGCAGTATCACAGACATTAGCGGTGACGATTCATGTGAAAGAATAAAGCAAGAAATTTTGACATCATTTATTAGTGGTTGGACACGTCATCTAAACAACATTATCCTCATACAAATTGGCTTATCAGCCTCTGGATATATATATATATACATGTATATTGATATATATGTTACAAATTATCCCTTGGAGCTAATCCACTTTGACAGAAATTCACACCTTTTCTATTTTTCTAACCCTCACCTTTTAAATATGTGAACCCCTCCCCTTTCCTTGATCTGCAAGACAAGTCTGCATTACACTGTTTAATAGTGTTTATCCAAGTAGCTGCATGTATGTACAGTCAGGCCTCGATAATCCGAACTCTTCCGTTTTTCATCAAAAACGTTCGGATAGTGAAATGTTTAGACTACTGAGTACTGAGGACTACTATAGAGATTAGTTTGGTTACATCTTCCTACCGTTCGGAAACTGCGAGATTCAGATTATCGGTGGCCGGATTATTGCGGGTTGACTGTACCTGTGGTTTCTCTGCATACTTCTTCTTGGCCACCCTCTCCAGACTGGTCTTGATTCTGCCCACAGATTTGTTGAGGATGTCGTCTGATTGGTCAACTAGTGTCACTGTGTGGCCAGTCGCTGCGGCTACCTTTTTTCTTTATGCTACCTTTGTTGTATCTTGCATTTTAAAATTAATAATGTGCTATAAATTAGAAATGTATTAATAACCCAACTTATAGTTACTTACTGTGGTACTCAGCCACTGCCAGGTATTCCAGTTCCTTCTTCATCGCTGCAAAATTGAACTCAGAAATATTTACGCTGATGCCGATTTGCGATGTGTCAGTTGCCAAGTTATGGACAAAGTGACGCAAAGAAGAATGATGTTTGTTTATATACACAGAGTGCGGACGTCAGTGAGATACCCCGTTACTTAGCTACGCGGCGCCATTACCCAGTTGTAACCTCGATGACCTTTGACTTTTAATGACGTCACAATAAAGAGCTCTTCTGTTGACGTCATAGACAGACTTAAATTCTTGAAAAATATTATATTAAGATAAGATAAGATAAGATAACACTTTATTACCCAAAAGGGAATTCTTCTTACATCCAACAGAGCATGACATGAAATGTATACCAAATTTATATAATACATGATTATTAAACATAGAAACACACATTCACACAACACATATAATTGTACAACTCGATAAGTTCTAAAATTGGTATTGGAATCTGAAATTTCTCATGCGGACTGTTTATTTAGAATGGAAATACTTGAGGGTATAAATGATTTCCGAGTTCTGTTGGATTTGTGAAAAGGCATATTAAAACGTTTTCCGGATGGCAAAAGTGAATACTGTGAGTGCAGGACATGTGATGGATCTGAAATAATCTTCCGAGCGTGTGATGCTATTTTGTCGTCATTTATTGACGCCGGGTGATCAATGATGGTACCAACAATTTTGTTGATGGCAATCCTTCATGATTAAACCTAGAATCGCATCATATAATTTGGTTTTATTTGCTGCAAGAAATCAATATACTGTACTTATCAAGATACTGTGATCACATTTCAATGTAACAATTAAACAAACACATATTGTCGATATGAGGATTAGGCAACTGTGGGCGTTTGCGTAGTTCTGTATAAACTTTACTACTTTAAAATTACTACTTTTTAATTTGATTTTAACTATCGCAAAGAATTGTTTCATAACATTTCATCTGAAGAGTAAGACTGGAATATTGTGACTTCAATCAGTCTGATTAAAATCGACCCTGTTCCGAGTAATAAAATCAGACACAGTTCATCTACCGGGATAAGAACTGGTTCTATAGATTTCTAGCCACACGGTCAGATGTTTTGGATGTTGACGTTCTATGTTGCAACCTGTATTCATCGGAAAACGGTCAGTTTTATTCAGACTATGACTGGAGTGCATACGTTTGAAAAATGTGAATTTTCTCAAAATTTCGTCAGTTCTTGTGATTGTTCGTAGCTTTGGAGACTAGTTCTGTTCGCCATATACAGTCAATGTCTTTTTAGCTCATCAAGCCTGAAAGGCCCGATGGGCTTATGGCATGGCATGGCGTCCGGCGTCCGTCCATCCGTCCGTAAACTTTTAGCTTTTTCGACTTCTTCTCCAGAACCACTGACTCTAGAGAGTTGAAATTATTCATTGGCAATAGGGATTCTAAATTGTAGATTCCGTGACCCCCTTAAAAACCTATTTTCATCTTCTTCTCCAGTTTCGAAAAGGTCTAGAGAGCTGAAAAGATATGTGCAGACTCCTTTGCCAATAGGGATTCTAAATTGTAGATATCGTGACACCAATACCGCAAATAGGGTCACAGGGGTCTCAACCTTAAAACCTTCTTCTCCAGCAAGCTGAAGTGTTGTGTACAGACTTCTTGGTCAAAGGACATTCTTAATTGTAGTTTTGGTAAATGTATTACTTGAGATATCTTAGAGATAAGCTTAGATAATAAATCAATGAAGTCCTAATGAGCTACAGAGCTCATGGCTCAATTTTTTAAATATTAATGTATTAAGAATGACTTTAATCAAAGTATCTTATTCGGAAATGTTTTACTTGGCAAATTTAAATTGTTCTTTTTTCAAAAACATAATTAGCTTCAAATTCATAACAACCTTACACTTACACATATATTTCAGATCATATCCATTATTTTCTAGATAATGTATCACATGTATTGAATGGCATCTTGTTTGTGTTTTGAAATATTGTATCCAGCTACTACTGTGTAGTGTGAATTTCTGGAGCGGTATTCTGAGTAAGTTGTTTACGTGTTTAGGCTGGGTGCACACTAGGTCCAATATTTCTTGTTATGCGTCATATATATTTTTCATAGGCCGTGCACACTACGTCCGATGCGCCAATGCAATGCGATGCGATGCGATACGATACTATGAAAATAGGAACTGAACCTATTGTACGGAGTAAGAGACCCAGGTCCCAATTTTAGGTGTCTTCTCAGGGATTCAAACCTGAGTCTTGAAGTGTGAGGCAAACATGCTAACCACCACACCACTGTGCTCCAACATAAGCTTTGCCCCAAATAAAGAAGTTTCAACCTGAGGAAGGTTTCAACCTCCACTGTTGTTGGTAAAACTGTTGGTAGAGTGTCCGCTCATCACCCGGAAGACCGGGGTTCGATTCCTGGCCGCATCATACCAAAAGACGTTAAAAGATGGGACTTGTTGCTTCCTTGCTCGACACTTGACATTATAAGGATAGAACAACGTTTGAACTGGCGCTCTAACGTGGCTGCCGGGTGCCAACGGCACACAAAGAATTTCCGAATTTACATTGTCATGAGGACAATAAAGTGTTATCATAAAAACAAATAATATTAAACAAAACTTTTGTGTACTGGACAAAAAAACAGTTAGATACTTCAAAATTTTCAAATTGATATTTTAACTGTGAATCAATGAATGAACATATAGTCTATAATTTCAAAGTGTAAAAATATCCCTTCCTATTTTTTTCCCACTACATGTATGATTGCTCTTTAATCTAATCTTTGTTAATAAAAAACAAAACAGAATATAAGTTCTATTTTTAATAAATCAAACAAAATTGATTTCATTCATACATTCTCAACAAATCAGTTTCACTGGCCAGTAAATCAAGGCATGACCAATCCGTTCAAGATAGCATTTAGTCCACACACTATTCGAGTAAATGCCCCTAAATCAAACACAGATTAACATTTCCACAGACATGAGTTATACAAGTGACATGTGTCCGAGAAATAGGTTCCCACAGCCTTCAGTTGTACGTGTACAAGAACAGTCATGTTATGCCATGTGATAACAATCGATCTATTTTTTATGCTTGTAGAAGCCCTCCCCTGACTTCATGCCCAGTTTGCCCTCAGCTACCAGCTTGTTGAGAAGAGCACTTGGCTGGAAGAGGGGCTGCGCTGGGTCAGACTCGTGCCAACCTGTAGACAAGAACATAAATATCTATACTGATTAATACTACCCACACTGTTTACAGATTTACTTAGTCCTCTAGGAAATAATCACTCTTAATATGGTATATATTATGGTATATATAGGTTTAATAGGAATAGGGAAAACACGTTAATGCAAGTAAATGACAAATGTTATGGATGTCAACTCCTTAATTGTAGATTACAGTTTCTAGGTTACGGTGAATGATAAATGTAAATGTGAAATGTGAAATGATATTTATGTTATATGAAATGTTTCACTTTCATCAATAACTAAAGTACAAACCATCAAGAATAAATTTCATGGTGTCTAGGCCAACATAATCTGAGAGTTCAAACGGTCCCATGGGATATCCTGCACCCAGTTTCATGGCTATATCCACGTCCTTTGGTTCAGCATCACCTGTAGGCAAACAACATAGTAGTACATTCAGTATATCAACAGTGTTCATGTTTTTCTTATTAAAAAACTGTTAATAACTTTTTCTTGTAACTAAGAGTGAAATGTTTTATAATTTTCTTCAAAAATAAATATGGTTACAAGGAACAATCATGTGATCAATCTTAAATAGGTATCTTATTTTCATGACGAAATGGTCCATGTGCTGTTTTATAAATGTTGAACACAGGCATGATCATAAATCATTCAACTGAATTGCAATATTGTTTAACATCTTTATGAATAAGAACAGGAAGATTTTCTGGATAACAACTTCTTTAATGTGAAAATACACGACGTTTCGGAGTACATACTCACTCCTTCATCAGGTGGAATGTGAGGAAATAACAAAATATGGTACATTTATATAGCAAACAAAACAATGGTGAGGAAACTCAATCAGGGAGATTAACAAGCAGGAGAATGGTATACAATGGGGATTTGTAATACAAACATGATGAAGATGAAGCATGAGAATGATGAGGATTTGCAATACAAACATGATGGGAGTAAGTAGATAAATGTAAATAAACACACATGATGAAACAAGGGAGGCCAATTGGCTTTATTGAAATTGTTAAGCAAATAATAACAAGAGAATTAGTGAGCAAAGCTCACTCATGATACCCCCGCTTTTACATTAACATTGGTCAAAGAGAAATGTAGAGCAGAGTAAGTATTACACCTCTAAGCATGTTTTAGAAGTAAAAGTCAAAGTGGTTTCGTAACATTTGAACAACTAGAAGAGCGTTTGCGGGACACCGCAAAAGCAGAGCAGCTCCGAAACTTTGGGTCTGTTCCCTGTTCCGCCTTCTCCTCAGCATAAATAAAATGGGATTTGTTCATTATTCAAGTTATTCTAACAAGTTGAATCGTCACTGGGGTCACTTTTCACAAGTTTGTTCTTAAAACCTATTTCTGATTTCAAAATTGGATCAAAGGATTAACATGGCCTGAACCAATATCTCATGACCTTGACCTTAGACCTTCAAGGTCACACCATCACTGATTACTTTTCATTGTGTATAACAATCATGCAATGACTCAAAGTGTTCATTGTTAACATAAGGCATATTCACAATAGCATGCTTAAGTTGTGACCTTGCTGTGACCTTGACCTTTGACAGATTTTAGCGAAAACTTTTTCAAATCTTGGTCTATCTCCATAGTTGATATATACCAAATAAGAGCCTGACAGCACAAAAACGTTTGAAGTTATCATGTTTACAAGGATTATTGTAGTAATAAAAGCACTCATGACCTTGACCTTTGACCTTGAATGTGAACATGTCAAAATCATTTACCAGATTTATAAGAAAGAAGCTATGTATATGAGGTGTTAATACCTTCTTGGAAACAAGTAGTATTTTAGTTATGAGCGGAACCAAAAGTGTGACCATAGACGCGCACACAAAGACGCTTAAAAGTGGAAAATCTGAAAAAATAATCATGGAATCTGAGGGAAACATAGAAAAGGCACATCTAGGGACCATAAAGTGTACATGTATAAAGTTTCATAACAATTGAACAAGTAGTATTTGAGTTATGAGCGGAACCAAAAGTGTGACCATAGACGCGCACACAAAGACGCTTAAAAGTGGAAAATCTGAAAAAACTAGAAGAGCGTTTGCGGGACACCGCAAAAGCAGAGCAGCTCCGAAACTTTGGGTCTCGCCTTTCCCTGTTCCGCCTTCTCCTCAGCATAAATAAAATGGGAATTTTTTTGGACAAAATGTTTTTCATTATTCAAGTTATTCTAACAAGTTGAATCATCACTGGGGTCACTTTTCACAACTTTGTTCTTAAAACCTATTTCTGATTTCAAAATTGGATCAAAAGATTAACATGGCCTTAACCAATATCTCATGACCTTGAACTTTGACCTTCAAGGTCACACCATCAATGATTACTTTTCATTGTGTATAACAATCATGCAATGACTCAAAAGTGTTCATTGTTAACATAAGGCATATTCACAATAGCACGCTTAAGTTGTGATCTTGCTGTGACCTTGACCTTTAACAGATTTTAGCAAAAACGTTTTCAAATCTTGGTCTTTCTCCATAGTTGATATATACCAAGTTAGGGCCTGATAGCACAGAAGTTGTTGAAGTTATCGTGTTTACAAGGATTTTTGTAGTCATTTCAGAACTCATGACCTTGACCTTTGACCTTGAATGTGAGCATGTCAAAATATTTCCCTAGGTGTACAAGAAAGAAGCTATATATATGAGGTGTTGATACCTTCATGGAAAAAAGTTATTAAGTGATTTCAGAACTGGTGACGTTGACCCTATCTCGCGACCTTGACCTTTTAAATTCAAGGTCACACAATCAGTGATCACTTTTCATTATGTATAACAATCATGTAATGATTCAAAGTGTTAATAGTTGAAATAAGACATTTTTGCAAAAGCATGCTTAAGTCGTGCCCTCGCTGTGACCTTGACCTTTGACGGATGTTAGCGAAAACCTTTTCAAATCTTGGCCTTTCTCCATAGTTGATGTACACCAAATAAGAGCCTGGTAGCACAAATATTTGTCAAGTTATCGTGTTAACAAGGATTTTTTTTAGCGATTTCAGAACTTGTGACCTTGACCTTTCACCTTGAATGTGAACATGTCAAAATCATCCACCAGGTTTATAAGAAAGAAACTATGTATATGAGGTGTTAATTCCTTCTTGGGAAAAGGTTATTTAGTGATTTCAGAACTGGTGACCTTGAACATGTTTCGTGACCTTGACCTTTTAAATTCAAGGTCACACAATCAGTGATCACTTTTCATTGTGTATAACAATCATGTAATGATTCAAAGTGTTAATAATTGAAATAAGATATTTTCGCAAAAGCATGCTTAAGTCGTGCCCTCGCTGTGACCTTGACCTTTGACGGATGTTAGCGAAAACCTTTTCAAATTTTGGCCTTTCTCCATAGTTGATGTACACCAAATAAGAGCCTGATAGTACAAATATTTTTCAAGTTATCGTGTTTACAAGGATTTTTTAAGCGATTTCAGAACTTGTGACCTTGACCTTTGACCTTGAATATGGACATGTCAAAAAAATTCCCCAGGGGCATAAGTAAGAAGTTATGTATATGAGTTCTCAAAACCTTCTAGGAAAAAAGTTATAGCGAATACAAAACGCGCGTGCAGGACTTTGGTAGCTTCCCAATCATGCATCACTGATCTAGAACTTCTATCTCCTGTCGGAGGAAATATCCGAGGAGAACCCAACCAAATCCAAGCATCCCTACCTTCCTTCCACTCCTGTCGGAGCAAATTATCCGAGGAGTCCCCACCAATCAACACCTATCAGCTCCAATCACCATCCAATCACCAGGCAACAAAATCAAAGCCACCCACATCAACAACTGGCCTCTCTTCCAATCAACTATAATTATTATTTGCTTAACAATTTCAATAAAGCCAATTGGCCTCCCTCGTTTCATCATGTGTGTTTATTTACATTTATCTACTTACTCCCATCATGTTTGTATTGCAAATCCTCTTCATTCTCATGCTTCATCTTCATCATGTTTGTATTACAAATCCCCATTGTATACCATTCTCCTGCTTGTTAATCTCCCTGATTGAGTTTCCTCACCATTGTTTTGTTTGCTATATAAATGTACCATATTTTGTTATTTCCTCACATTCCACCTGATGAAGGAGTGAGTATGTACTCCGAAACGTTGTGTATTTTCACATTAAAGAAGTTGTTATCCAGAAAATCTTCCTGTTCTTATGTATACCACTTCTAAATGCCCTTCAAAGACCTGATCTTTATGAATATCCATGAATAAAGACAGAGGACAGTGTACTCACCTCGCTCCACTAGCCGGACAGCCTCCGCCATGTACGGCACCAGCAGCCTGTTCACGATGAACCCAGGGGTGTCCTGCAATGTATACAAGGCATCAGCGATCTTTGCAACTTCATCATCACACATTTCCTTCTATTTACACTCATTTCCCTTTATGTTGATGTTATATTGACATTGTTTACATACACAGCTGTTAATCTTTTCCCATGTCCGAGGGTCACAGACATTCAAACACCTTATTCAGCAATGTGTTGAAAGCTTTGTTTTAACATTCACAATGTAAGCCACAAAGCATTCTCTTCCCACTGTTTACTCCCTTCAGTTTTTCGATTGTAACCTTTGTTCTATTATGGAGGATTCTTCGGCTAGAAATGCAGAGTACTGATTGGCTGCATTGGAAGTTAGCTGTGCAATCAGTGACACTGTTGTAAAGGTGGCATTTGCCAATGAAACACTGTAATGCTATTTTTGGATAGGTAGGATAAATGTTTTCTTGTTTAATGTGCTTTCCTCAATATATGCCATTTGATTTTGGTAAAACAATTGACCATAAACATTCTGGTAAATAAGGAAGACCAAATCAGAGACATAAACCGAAAATAGTTAATTACATTAGACATTATTCAAAGGACATATGTAAATTAGCAAACCCATTACAAATTCATCAATCAAAGTCTAAGATTTTTAAAATAACACTATCGATGTAAACAATGTTAAATGTGATTTCATTGGATTAAAAGCAGGGGTGTTTTATGTAGTATCCTATTTTGCCGCTAGGGGATTTTGTTAAAAACAAGAAAATATCAGAGGTTATGATTGAAAATCTGAAGAGAGTAAACTCTGTGGGAAGAGAATGACCATAAAGATGAGATGTAATTTCTCGCCATACATATTACACAGATTTTTCCAATGCATAATAAAACATAGTGTGCAGTGGGCAAATGTGTGCAATATTTATGGAGAGAAATCCAATCTAACCTTTATTTTAGCACTCACTTCATCCCAACTTCATACCTTACAGGGCACAGTCACTTTGCCCATAGCCTGCCCAAACTCCATCAGTGTCTTGAAGGTCTCTTCACTGGTTTGTGATGTCCTCACAACCTGGGAGTAGAAATGGAATGGTTCATAACTACAGCTCACATAACATTACAACATAGCACTTGCATATCTATGGAACACAGTCGTGATGGCGGAAACATTTACATCTTACCTTTGGTTGAAAAGAGAATCATTTAGATGCAATATCTCATCAACTTTCTTTCAATTATATAGATCTCTTAGCCCAAATATAGGGATAACTGTATAACAAAGAATTCAAATGACAACAACACCATTCACATTGTATACACTAGTATGTAAGTAGAGTGTCAATAATACAGTTTGACATAGACATGATGACATAATGTTACATTAAATCACGGAAGTCACAAAATTGAGAAAATTATGTTAAAATCTGCTGCTCACCGTCATCACATTTAGAATTCAAGGTCATAAAGGAGGCGTGACATAACGTCACATCACCATGACACGGGATATTTTGTCCTCTGAGGTAATAAATAGAGATTATTTACGAAACGAGTGTAAATTTTTGTATTGCCCAAGTGAGAGCGAGGGTTATACATAAATTTGCACAAGTTTTGTAAAAGTCACATGAGACACTTTCGAGTGTCATAGTTTCTTTAATACCTAATCTATTCCCATTTGAATCGTGTAAAATTAGCCAGGACACGGCACACTTATCTTGCGACGACAAATTAAAGTGACGTCACAAACCATTGTTTTATGATGTCACAGACAGGTAGTCACGGTGAAACAATGGTTGCTAGGCAAACGTGATATGAGCACATGTGCTCGTATCAAAAATATTAACTCGTTTTTTTCTAACCATATGGGATAACCATATTTAATATGAGATATGTGTAAATGCTCAGTGTAGAGACCTCTAGGAGTTTCATCATGGGTACAGGGTTGAAGTAATGCAGTCCTCCGAACTTGTCCTTCCTCTGTGTCGACTCCGCTATCTCTCCTATAGGGATGGACGAAGTGTTGCTTGTGAACAGCGTGTGTCTGAAATCATCAGGAAGACTTTTCATCATGTATTTAAATGATCTATGAATTACATCTATCAGGAGAGTACTGAATGTAAAACCTAACTATTAGTTGCTAGACCTTGTTTTTGTGTGGTTGGTAGGATAAGCTGTTGGTACAGTTGGTAGTATAGCTCAGTTAATGACTGAGGATGTGGGTTAAAACCCAGCAAGGGTTTCAACCCAGAAAAGTACATCAACGTGTACTATTGCAGACAGAGTGATTGAAAATGTAAAAATATAAACTGAGTTTCAGTTAATAACACTGAAGTTTGACTAAGAGTCAAGAGTGAATGTGCTTGTTCATATTTTCAGTCATTTATAGATTGTATTTTTATGCCATTCAAATATTTGATATTTTCTATCAAATTTGTATTCAAGAATCATCCTTACTTTTACATCATACTTTGGCAACTCCCTGTTGAGGGACAGACTATTTGACAAAAGCCATTCTCTTCCCACAGAGGTAACTCCCTTCAGATTTTTTATCATAAACTCTAGGCAATATTTTGTTTCCTGGCGGTGAAAGTTTGTAACACTAGTAAAGTCCTTATTTTTGTCCAATCAAACAAAGCTATATGCGAACGAATTCTGTCTTGTAAACAATATGTGCTCAACACACAGATGAAGAAACTCTTGTCATTTCCACAGTTACAAAATACTCGTAAACTATTTGAAACTATTTCTAGCTGAGATATTCCTCAATATGTAACTGAGGTTACGACAGAAAATCTGAAGGGATTTACCTCTGTGGACAGGAATGGGAAATAGCATGAAAATGATTATTCCTTATTTCCTCTCAATGAATAAGCTACTAACGGTGGTGCTGCCTTGTCTAGAGCAGAGAAAAGTTCTCTCTTGATGCCCAGATTCTCGATAATGGCCTCAATCACCAGGTCTGCCTTCTGAACCGCGTCTGTGGCGCTGGTGTTTGTGGAGATCTTGCCCATCACTCCACTCACAAACTGTTCACCTTCCTAAGAGGAAATGACAAAGTATCAGCATTAAATACTATATTCATTCATGTGAGTGAGTATTGTTTAACGCCACTTCGGCAGTATCACAGACATTAGCGGTGACGATTCATGTGAAAGAATAAAGCAAGAAATTTTGACATCATTTATTAGTGGTTGGACACGTCATCTAAACAACATTATCCTCATACAAATTGGCTTATCAGCCTCTGGATATATATATATATATACATGTATATTGATATATATGTTACAAATTATCCCTTGGAGCTTATCCACTTTAACAGAAATTCACACCTTTTCTATTTTTCTAACCCTCACCTTTTAAATATGTGAACCCCTCCCCTTTCCTTGATCTGCAAGACAAGTCTGCATTACACTGTTTAATAGTGTTTATCCAAGTAGCTGCATGTATGTACAGTCAGGCCTCGATAATCCGAACTCTTCCGTTTTTCAACAAAAACGTTCGGATAGTGAAATGTTTAGACTACTGAGTACTGAGGACTACTATAGAGATTAGTTTGGTTACATCTTCCTACCGTTCGGAAACTGCGAGATTCAGATTATCGGTGGCCGGATTATTGCGGGTTGACTGTACCTGTGGTTTCTCTGCATACTTCTTCTTGGCCACCCTCTCCAGACTGGTCTTGATTCTGCCCACAGATTTGTTGAGGATGTCGTCTGATTGGTCAACTAGTGTCACTGTGTGGCCAGTCGCTGCGGCTACCTTGAAACAAAGCACTAGGAGTTATCAGGGTGTTTCACTTTTGATAAACATATTTGTCTTGTTACCGCAGAGTCAAGATATATATATACAAACATATTATCCCTAGTTATCACGGAGAAGAAACCCACGTCTTGTTGGGTCCGTCACATCTACATTTAATAATGATGTCATCAGGTTCTGTGTAAATTTTGCTGTAAAGCATTAGTGTTGTTATCAACACATGAAGCACTTGTGAGAGCCAGCTTCTGCTCAGTCACTCCTTGACACACAAGGTTCAAAGTTCACTTCTAATAGTTTTCTCTTTATTTTCTCAGATGACTTTGTATAATTAGTCTTGAAACTACCTGTGCAATGCCAGCTCCCATTAAACCCCCTCCAATTACAGTGACTGTCTTCACTGGCGCATGTCGTCCAACCGAAGTTGAAAGTTGACGAGCGAACACTTTGCACACTGATGCCATGTTGAGCCGGTGGAGAGAAGGAATGAGCAGAGTGACCTCCCCTTGACTACTCTGCTCTCCTGAAGTCCTCCGTGATCTAGATTGGTCCACTCATTTTCTGCTATAGCGATTAGGTTCGATAAACACTTAGGCCTACAATATAAAACACATTTTGTTTTGCTGCACGAGTTCATTTTTTTAAAAACATACTCATCGTAAACATAACCTTCCAAATTTATTATGGGATAACAATATCGTTATATAATATTATAGGGCTATATATGTATATACGTCTGTGGCATTCCCCGGTCAGTGGCACCGGGAGTTGAAAGCACTATACGTCAGCAGAACGTAGGCAATAAAATCTTTCCAATTATTATATATGGTCAGTGTGTACATGTTTGTTATAAACACAAATTAATCAAATTTACTCATAAAAAATTGAGCCACTGGCTCTAGATCTGTAGCTCATCAGGCTTTGTATACATATTAAGTGATTAAAACTGTCAACTTCTAGGTGAGAGGTATAACACATAGGAAGCACTTTAAATCGAGAAGATGAAATAGGTATTAAGGTCCTTATCCCTCTGACCTTTCTTTGAGGCCAGAGATAGGCCTACAATCCCCTACAAATAAAGACACACTTGAAGATTTAATTCATCACTGTAATTCCTTTGAATGACCTCCCATTGAAGAGCACACACAATCTCAAGATGAAAATGGCTTTTCAGGTCATGACCTCTGAGACCTATATTTGGGGACGCAGGATCACGAAATCTTCAAGTTAGAATCCCAATTGGCCAAGGAGTCTGTACATGAAATTTCAAGTCTCTATAGGGTCAGTGGTTCTTGAGAAGAAGATGAAAATAGGTTTTTAAGGTCATGACCCCTGTGACCCTATTTGGGGTCACAAGGTCATCCAATTTACAACTTAGAAGTCCCATTTGCCAAGGAGTCTGTACACAAAATTTCAGCTCCCTAGACCAAGTGGTTGTGGAGAAGAATACGAACAAGCGAAAAGTTTACAGACGGATGGACGGACGGACGGACAACGGACACCATGCTATGCCATAAGCCTTCAAGGCCAGAATTTCAAACCGGCGGGTCAATATTAATATAAAATAAATCAGAAAACATATTTCAAGACACTATGTAATGATTCAAACAGTAATTAACTTTCAGAATATAACAAATAAAAAAAATATTAATCATATCAGTCATTAATGGTTAGAAGAAATAAAGTTTCCATGCCTCCTTAATGCCAGAAATAAAATCACTTTAACGAGTAGACAACAACTTCTCGTAAGTTTCAATGAATCCTTTTCTGCATATGTAGCAACTACAGATAACTGTGACACGTTTAACCTTTTCTTGGATGAACCATCAAATTCAATTTTCAAAAAGTACATATTTTAAACCGAGAGAAATAGCTATCCATTTAGAAAACAACGCACTTTGTAATAAAACGTTACACAAACACTCACATGATAGAAATGTGACGTGTTTTCTATAATATATACTGAAAAGAGTAAATTTCTTCTGATATCATTTTAACCGAATGTTTAATAATATATATCAATAGCATTAGGCCTACGTATCGCATTGAATATTCACTCAACCGCCAAGGAGAGTCAGCATGCAAACTAAAAGATAATTCAATCCACGATGATAAACACGATTGAAACCGAGTTATTTCATGTCTTCAGAACCCAACCAAGCTAAATTTGAAAAAAAACAAAACATTATCCGCTTTAAGAAATCCTTAAAATCGTCGTTTATGAATCTCCTTAAAGGTACATCCATTGTGTTGTTGGGGGTCAAATATGACAAACGTTATAAATGGTCTAATTTTATCGAGAAGTACCAACTGTTACTGAAAACAACCATTTTAATGATACTCGTCTTAGTATATTGACGATATGAAGGTAAAAGTAGTGATTTCTGATCGAAAACCGGACAATGCACCGCGTGTGGCGCGCGCCAATGAGTCAAACGTAATTTTGGAATCTTATTTACGCCAGACAAAATTACAAATTTGGGTTGATAATGTTCAATAGGTCATATAACTACTATGCGTGTAAATAGGACGTGCCCTTTCGGTTTCTGCACATGCATAATGCTGTTACTCGATTTTAATTGGAAACTAGTAATTATGATATGTTTGGCGATTGGGGATGGATATGCAAGCTAAGTGAATTGGTGTGTATTGTAAAAAGCACATATGGTTTGTTGGAATGTATTAAAGCCAAATAAAATTGTATGAAACACAATGGATGCACCTTTAACTAGACGAAACAGGAGAGTCAATAAGGGCGTTTGGCTTGTTTTATGACGTCCTTCGGTAAAGACGCGTCAACAAATTTTTGGTCGACAACATCTTTCATTATCAATTAAAATGTCTACATGTTTTGAATTTTTAATTTATATGTCAAACATTTTGGTCCATTTAAAAATCTGATTTCAACAACCCACGTATATATTTGAACATGCAATAAATTAAAAGTATTCTACTCTGATGTATGAAATTGCAATTGCCTCTTTACAATTAAATCATCTCCCTATCAAACACATTCTTACTCGATGATGACGTTTCTTTGAGTGTAGATCTTATGAATTTAAATCAAACTATATTTGGACATGTTTAAGTAAGTACCCAGCGTCATTGATATAAACCTAAATGCAAATATGTTTTTTATAACCTATATATTTGACCTCAACATGATGCACTGTGCAATGAACAGACCCTTTCTAGTTTCAACATAGTTTTTATTTCACAAAGAAGTGGATTTGTAAACAACCTGCTCTAGCTTATCTGAATACCACTCCTTTCTGGAATTTGGATATCGTGTCCTTTAAGTAACATCAATTGGAATGATCTTCTACTTTTCCCCCCGTTACACTCATTCTCAAGATAAGAGTGCAATTGCTAAAACATGTCGTCGAAATAAGGTAGCCGAGTAGATAAGCTGTTGGCGATAATTAAGTACCTGCATGACTATGAGGACACATGTGGTATGGAATCCTGCAATATACATGACTAACTTAGTTAAATACCCCCTCATATGTTTACGTTGATGTAAAGAGAAAACGGCTTTGTGTCCAAGTGTATACAATATTAGTTATAATCTAAGGAAACTTTTTTATTGCAAGAATGGTTTATCCACAGGCGAAATATACTATCAGCGTCGATAGTTTAACCACGAAATACGCTTTTATATCAAAACTGTTCTGTGGCACAATGAAAATGTATAGCTTTAAATATAGGTCTTTGTCAGCCATGGTTCCTGTTGGTATGATTTGGTTGTTATGAAGGATCTCTTACTCTCTACGTAGTCGAGACTGTCTGCCCTTGTCACTCATGCACTTTGACATGTACGCAGTGTCTGCCGTTGTCATTCACACACTTTGACATGCACGCAGTGTCTGCCGTTGTCATTCACACACTTTGACATGCACGCAGTGTCTGCCGTTGTCATTCACACACTTTGACATGCACGCAGTGTCTGCCCTTGTCACTCATGCACTTTGACATGCACGCAGTGTCTGCCCTTGTCACTCATGCACTTTGACATGCACGCAGTGTCTGCCGTTGTCATTCACACACTTTGACATGCACGCAGTGTCTGCCCTTGTCATTCATGCACTTTGACATGCACGCAGTGTCTGCCCTTGTCATTCACACCCTTTGACATGTACGCAGTGTCTGCCCTTGTCATTCATGCACTTTGACATGTACGCAGTGTCTGCCGTTGTCACTCATGCACTTTGACATGTAGGCAGTGTCTGCCGTTGTCATTCATGCACTCTGTATACATGGTATACTTTTCTGATTGAGAAACAACTGTACGTTTGAAATGGTCCAATATGTATATTGTTGAAATTCTGAGTACTGTATTTGATTTAAATGAGTGATATGCTCAGAGAGACAAATTGAACGCCAACTGTTACCGACAATTAATACTAGGGTGCCGTTACTATATAATAATCTACTCTTCTGTGTTCTCATTCATGGGTTATAAAGCCTATTGTTCGAGTAGAAAGGGTTCTGAAACCATGTTTGGCAAGCTTTGTTTGAAGAGACAAACTTTACATTGACAAAAATCTCAACTCAAAACTACAGCCATGAATCATGCCATAACTTTTTTAACTTTTAATAGTTTCTGGATTTTCAGTAAAATGTGGTTCTAAATCCTTGGTGTTTGGAACCTTCTATCTTTTGTTATACTGAATAGCAGAGGTCCAAGGTTCGAAACACGCTAATGTTTAAGTTTTGTTAAAATACATGTAGATTTCATAAGAGTTAACGTATCGCATTTCTTAGCACAGAATCATGCATGTAGGCTACATTTAACCGGACCCGCTATTCCTTTTCTAAAGGAATAGTCGATGAAAATAATACAAAATCGCACACCTAGCACTGGGGTACAGGTTGAACAACTTGCGGGAACACCTTTGGGTAAGTATACCTGTTCATATAGGACATGTATGTGTCCTCCAAGCAGCACATCGGTATCTAGATCGTTATTGCAATGTGGGTGGTAAATCTCGCATTGCCTAAAGGCCCCTTTACACAGAGCCACGTCCTTCGTACGACCATTGAGCGACCAAAAAAATGGACAGGACGCTCAATGGTCGGCTGATTTCGCGAAATCCCGTTTCTGTGTAAATGCTCCTGCGATCTTCGTGCGTCCTTTGTACGACCTAAAATTCAAATAACGGTAATTTCCATGACGACCTTTGAACGACCTGCACGTTTACGGAGCCTCCACACTGCCTTCGCTGGGCGTTCACTGTGCAACCCTAACAACATTTCAGCATCAAGGGCGATTCCCGTGCAACTCGTCAGCCACCTCTGTGTCTCCTCTGTGCCTTCGCTGTGCCTCCATTCACGACTATGGCGACAGTTGGCCGACCATGCAGCAACACTTCTGCCTCCTCTGCGATACCTGAACAATGCTTCAGTGATCCTGAGGAGTTTTCGGCAACCTGGATATACTAGGGTCTATAATAAGCATAAGCTGCATTAGTCTCAATTGTTTCAGTCCCATTCCAACAGTCAAAAACAACCAACCAATTAGCTTTTGCAGCTGCAATAAATAAAAATAATATTGTTTTTTTTTGCAGAAGAATATGATAAAAAAAAAGAAGTAAATACACAAAAAAAAACATGAAATTATTAAATCCACTGGTAAGCATACGAATGAAACAGGGCTTCATCATTCAAATGGGTTACATTTAAGTTTATGTAACATTATCTGTTGATACTTCTGAAAATCATGCCTTTTAAATACTAGTCTCTTTTTAAAATCTTCTTAACGGGGAGATAAAAAAAAGTAAAAAGAGAGTAAAAAGGGGATTTTTGGCTTGTTTTACGATGTCCTATTTTCGGTATTTCGTAATTTTAGAGAAAATTACCCAACATTCTGGACAAAAAAAGCTATTCCAACACCCGTATGTGTTTGAATAAAGATCATGATAAAAGTATCAAACCCGAATGAATGAAATTGTGCGTACTTCTTTACAAAACTTGTTATTATCAAAGACATTTAAAATCGACTCTATCCGACAGCAGCATTCCGTTCTTATAGTTAAATATGTGATGGCGTTTCTTTACAAGTGAGTTTATACATCTTTATTTGCTTGACTTTTCTGTTGTCTTGCTCCTTTTTGGTGCCATAGTCTCATCAAAGATTTGCCAACAGAAACAAAGAAACATGTGAGAATCGATCATCTATTCTTTTGCAGAATTTACAAGGACGCTCACAGAAGGCTGAGTGAATGCAGAAAGAAGGCACAACTCTCGTCATGGTCGCACAAAGGTTGTCGTGGTCGCTGCATGAAGGCAGAACGGTCGTGATATAAACGGCTCTGATTGCACAGAGGACGCAGTAGGAAGGCACAAGGAAGGCAGAGGCATCGCCCATCGTTAGCGAATTTCTTACATGGCGACCAATGAGCGTCCTTTGCGACCTTAGAACGTCCATTGTACGAGCAACCCTTGAGCGACCAGAATCGTCGGCGACCCCTCTGCTGAAGTTTTGAGCATGTTCAAAATTTGTTGGCGTCCTCCGCGTTCTTGGCGATCAATCGCGATGTCTCAACATCCCTTGTGCAACCTCCTCACGACCTTAGCAACCATTCTGCCTCCCTTGAGCGTCCAACGGCGATCTGTTATGTTTTTGGTCGCACAGAGGACGCACAACGGTCGTTATGTCTGTGTAAAGGGGCCTTAACAGACGTCCATCCTCGATAATCCAGCGCTATTGTTCCGATAAATCTATACACAAGATTTATCGGAACAATAGTGCTGGATTATCGAGGATGAATCTAACTATGAAGCTGGGTTAGTGATTTTCCGGGTCGGAATACTGGCTATATATAAGGTGTTTTTCGGGGGACATATAGCTAGTCTATTTTCGTGGGGACATATCACTGTATTGTCAGTGACCATCCTCGGTTACCCATGGTTTTATATATCCTCCGTTACTCTCCACTATATCACCTCGGTTACCCATGGTTTTATATATGCTCCTTTACTCTCCACTATATCACCTCGGTTACCCATGGTTTTATATATGCTCCGTTAGTCTCCACTTTATCACCTCGGTTACCCATGGTTTTATATATGCTCCGTTAGTCTCCACTATATCACCTCGGTTACCCATGGTTTTATATATGCTCCGTTAGTCTCCACTATATCACCTCGGTTACCCATGGTTTTATATATGCTATGTTACTCTCCACTATATCACCATGGGTATGGGCGATATAGTGGAGAGTAACAGAGCATATATAAAACCATGGGTAACCGAGGATGCCCCGGGGCCAGCGCCCCCTAAATTTGGTTTCCGTTTGTCCTCATACGTTGTGACAAGGATTAGAAATCCTTGGTTGAGTTTCCTTTCACGTGCAACATTTCAATTACTGAACTGTTGATTCGATTTTCTAAGTTTCGTTTGTTATTTCTTTAATTTGGTGTATTATATTTCTTTGCCCAGAGCGGATGTTCATACATGAAAGTAGCAATTATGTCTCACCCCGAAGGGTCAAGTTTCCGTCGGCTTTGGCATCGACGCTCCCATTGTTTCCGGAGCATTTCTCTAAAACAACTTGACCAATCTTCACCAAATTTGGTATACAGCCTCCCTATATCTTGCCATTTGGGGGTTTCAGATTTTGTAAAATTTAATTAATTTTTTCCATGGTAACAATTTGGACTTTGTCTATTTGAAGGGTTTGTTTCCGGAGCAGACCTCCAAAACTACTTCATCAATCCTCACCAAATTTGATACACTTCCTCCCGCTATCATGTATGTGTCTTTTGGGTGTTTGAACTTGTTTAATTTTTTTTTAATTTCTGTTTCCATGGCAACAATTTGGACTTGGTCATTTAGAAGGATAATAACTGAAAGTTAATTTGGAGAAGAGGGGGACATCTGTTTTTACGAGTAATTTTACTTGTAAAAACACCTAGTTATATATTGCTACCATTTAATTAATTTTAAGTTACAGCACAACATTGGACTGTAAATGACAAAATTAAATATCATATATGATCCTCGTTTAATAGTCCATTCAATTTGTTCAAGGTTGTTGACACAAGATCTTCGAAGAAAAACCTTACTTCTGTAGGCCTGTATCTACCAACGACAGGTCAAGGAGAAACTATCGACCCTTTGGTTGGAACAGGAATTCTCCAGTGAGATTGTGTAGAGTCCCTGGCTGTAGAGAGTAATGTTAACTAGACTGTTGACTAGACTGTTGACTTTGGACTTGCTTTATTGTCGTCGTGACGCAATCAAATCCTTATCACCTCCAATGAAAGTGGGACAATATCACCCTGGGTCATGCTCCTTATCCAATATATTATCTTGTGTGAGTTATAGCTGGGGTCATCTGCTCTCATCTGAAAATACGCTACAGTAATGCTGAAATATATAATTACTGACTTGACATATATATTTGTTCAGCCAAAGGTAGAGGGGTTAGCACTGTATTGGAATGGATTCAGTTGTCTCATAAACATTACAGTTGTTTTATACATCATGCTTTGCCAGTGGTAAATATGTCATGTGTAGGGCTAAGTATTGCAACAAAAATACCATGTTGATATTATAAGATATATTGTAATGACATGAAATTATTTGCATTCCATGATTTGTAATGACATCATTGGAGAATCACTATTTCTTACACATATACATCATAAACGTACAAAGTATAACAACACAAAGATAAAAATAAATGTTTATTTGTAAATTGTCAATAATAATAACAACAAATATCAGTTTTGATCTCCAATAAACTTTTAAAGAATCATCAAATTGAAAGATTTTGTACAATAAAAACATTTCTTCAACAAACACCTTGACCTAATCTATTGAGGTAATTAAGTTTTATCACATCAACACTTTTGTCAATGACTTTTCCTCTTCCACTGAAATAGTTCATACTGACTTTAAACATAACAGAAATGAAAGAAAATATATTGGGCAATTATATATTTTCATAAAGTAAAAAGTTAATTGCCAAATAGAACCCCACAAGTATATAGTCTGTATTAAAATCCTTATGTTGGAAGATTTCCAGTATCAGTTACATCACATGTGTTTATCTCAACACTTGCTTAGCAACTATTATCTTAGCAAAAGTACTTTGTTAAGCCATAAAACAATGAATTGTGAAATCACTGAAGTGGTCCTTACAAGAGAAGTGGTAGTTCACGGACGTTTTTTTTAAATTACCTAAAAGGAATCAAATCAATAATAAAGATATATATTACATTCAAAATTATGTCATGATTTTTTTTTTTTTTTCTATCACACCTTCACACTTTTTCAGGTAACAGCCTTCCTTTGATTCCTACAATCAACATGACACATTTCCTGGGTACTACATGTAATCTCTTTTAATGTCTTATTCATCCTGGCTAGCTAGCTCAAAGGGAAATTTTAAAGTCTTTTAGACATAGGAAAAAAATCATATTTCTTGACTTTTCAACAAAAACTATTCATACACAACTACTTTAAGTATATATTACACATATAAGGAACTCAACATCTTGACAACCTTTAAAGGGGAGATGACACCCTTTATGTTATACCACAAAGGAACGAGGCACCATGATCAGTGTGAACATTCTCCATTAAAAAATTTTCAATGAGAGATGTTTTATTCGGTAACCACAGGCCCATTTTACACTGTAAGCATATGTAAAACAATAAGACACAACACTGAAGCGCCTGTAAAATATTGAGTACCGTATTTCCTCTAATAAGCGCCGGGCCTCTAATAAGAGCATTAGATTATGCTTCCTTAGTAAACTTCAATATTCCATTAAAGAAATAAGTGTCGGGTCTCCAATAGCGCTGGGGGTCAAGGGCGCTTATTAGAGGATATACGGTAATCTTAATAATTAACTGGTAAATGATTGTAAGTGATCATAGACAATGGTCATAGTCATAGAAACCTCTTCCGCCGTTTCAATGCAAACATTTTTATTTTCCAAGATTATTTATTACAACATTATCATCAGAAATGACCTTGGCACTAAGTTTGGTTTGCATAAGAGCACTGTGCACCAATCTGCCTGTACCATCTCACAGGACAGGAGCATTAGCGTACTTTCTTGATGCGCCGCAGTTGAACGTAGGCAAGCAGCATGAAGATGACAGACTCACAGGTGAGTGCCACTACAGGCCTCCACTGGTACCACAGCTCCTCAAACTCTATCCCTTGTTTCATCAAAACTGCATTACCACTTGTACTGGAAATACGAATGCATGTTTATACTGGAATGAAAACAACTCGAATATGTGACTGTCTTTTTTGAAATAATAATTATTGTAAGAGGGTGTATTTAATTAATATAAAAAGAATCAATTGTACATTGAAGAACAAATAACATGTCAGTATTAACCTTATTGTGTTGCCCGTTGTGTAATAAGACACTGAATCCAATATGATTAAGTTTTATCATTTTCAAAAGTAATGAAATTAATGTTATCTTGCAAAAAAAAAATATGTAAAATAAAAAAATCATTACAATGTCTTATTAGAATCTAAAATGTTTTTTTTACAACACACAATATTGTAGCATATTGTATTTATAGAAAGTGAATTATGAAAATAATGTCAAATGGTACACTAATCTAATGTGTTCAGATCCACTCACCAGTTGCCTCTACCATCACAGAAGATTTGATCCTTCAGCTCGTTTATATACAAACCCTGAAACATGTCAATAGTCCTATCATTATCAAATGGAGGTAAACTTACTGGAACTCCTACACTGAGAACAAAACTTGATCCTCTCTGGGTTAACTTGGTTTCAACTCTCTAAGAGAAACTTAAATATATCAATCAACAGCCTGCTAATTGACAGTCCCAGGAAACACCTTGACAAGCTTCAACACATTCAGAACACTGCAACGTGGGATTATTTCCAGATGTTCAAGATACAACCACATCACCCCAGTTCTCTTATTTGCATCAATCAGAACTATCCACCATTCAGAAATTTGACAAAGACCTGATGCATTTACATGAACTTTCAACACTTTTTGTGTCCTATGAGCAAGCTATTTAGTCTTAATTAAGGAGAGATGGGACGATGAAACAAAATATTTTAGAATTCGTTTATTTTTTCAAAATAGCATGTTTAGTGTGTCTTTTATCTAAAAATGTAAGAAAATTTGGGGGTCACCGAACGATTTAAAGAGTTATCGGCATTAATGATAATACTCCCGTCGGCAAATTATGCCATTTTTGACTGATTTGATGTATTTAGATGAAGCGCTCGCTTTCAACGAATAAACTCAGAATCCTTTCAAATACATTTCAGTTACATACGGGGATGCATAGCAAGTCTATATTTTGAAAATTAATGACACTGGAAAGAGAAACAAAATTAAATTAAGCACTTTTTATTTAAAAACGGCATTTTTCTCATCGTTTTTCGCAAATTGAACAGGATTTCTCACTGACACACATATTTTAGATATTGCTAAAATTGTAATATAATGTGTACATTTGAATAAACAAACGAATTCAGAAATAAAAATAGGGGGTCACCGGAGGTTTTTCATCACTTTAACGTCATTTTTTAAATTACCTTCAAAAACGTAAAAACCTAACGCCACGGCAATTTTGATGGTTTCAAGTGTAACTTTGACGGCCTACCCTGTAATCATTATTGAACATACTATCAATCTAGGAGTGCATGATGGAAGAATAACTATCAGTTGATTATACCAGGCGATGTAAATTCGTCAGTAACTAAAGATACTATGTAATAATTCGAATACACACACAGTAACATATTTACCGCGAAAATAGGTGACGATAACGTTATGCGGCATGTCGTAAAATGTCCGTTAAAAAGGCGTTACGGACAATTTAAGCACTTTCCGTTAGTGTATGGATAAGCGTATGCCCCAAACAACGTAATCCATATATTTTTAGACTTATTCACTACAATAATTTGTTGTCGCAAAATGTTACCGTAAGCGATTTCGATTTCTGGGTCCCATCTCTCCTTAAAGGGGCAGTAGCACGTTTTTTCGCCGAAATAAGTCAATGATATGTACCGTATTTGAAAAATAATGTCAGCAATAGTAAAACACCCCTCTCTCTTCGGAAAATCAAGTTAAACAATCAGTGTACATGGTTCCGTAAAGTCATTGGAATCAATTTTGTCATTTGAAATAATAAAATGTGTTCAAAATAAAATGGCTGCCATGCAATTTTGGCTTTATATGCAACACCGTTATTACCACTACGGATAATTGGTATGTGTAATATGATGTTTTACCCTCTAAAGTAACTATAAATGACATAAACTATATATCATTATAAATGGGAAATTTGCAAAAAGAAAATTTGCAAAAAACATGCTACTGCCCCTGAAGCACTATTCAAATTAGCTTTAGTATTATTTTCTATTATAAGCTATTTATAAAATTCTGTCTTTGTATTATTTTAAAAAAAATTCTTTAAGAAGGTTAATACAAACTTTCAGAAGTTCAAGTTTACAACAAAACCTCTTGTGGAAGAGCTGCTGTATATGATGTAACAGACTTACATCAATTCCGTATTTGAAGATACTGAAATACTTCAACCAGTTCAGCCACTCTGGCATTGAGGAAAGATTCTTCAGGAAACCTCCAAACAACTGGAACATGATAATTATTTATATAAACATTCAATAACATAGCACTTACTGTCCATAGCCTTTTTGTCTACAAGTAATATTTGAGCTTATGGGAATGATGTTACAAATAGAATATAAGTTGTTATGCGAGCAGACATCATAGCTTTGTTCTAGGACAATATGACATGTAGCTTTTGGCCATCATATGATTTATGTGTATAAAAGAGGTTATCTTTACCCTTTTTGATAATTAACAATCTTATCCATAAATATCAGCTATCAAAAGTTGCAAAGTTCTTTAGAATCATCAGCTAATGAGATAAATTAAGTTAGAAACAACAATCGTGATGGCGTTATCCACGGGAATGATGGCGGCTGACTGCGTTGAGAAGTTCACAACAAGTAGTTATGTACAGAAGGAAGAGAAAAGCACTGGAAATGTCTTACCATCATAAGGACAAATACCATAGCAATAATGAGGTTTGCGATCGCGTATAGACGGACACTGGCGCTGATGCAGAACGCAAGGCTTGTGGCGGCGAATGTTGTCATGAAGAGGATAAAAAAGAAGAAGAAAAAGGCACCAACATCATTCTTGAAACCTGAATCACAAATTGAAAACTTCAGATCATAATAATGTCTTAAAAATAAACTTATTTGTAAACTATGTAAAACTCCTGTTAACAAGATCATTACACTCTTTTTTTAACGTTTGATCATGTTAGGAAAAGATATGAACCAATATTTTCTTTCTAACATGTACAGCAATTCATAGATTTAATATCTTCACAATTTCACAATTTAAAAGTTGAATAAAAACATTGATTGACATTTGACACCATCTTGACATAGACTAGATTGATAATTGAAGGTTGAACATTCAACATTCACCTTCAAGTAATATCTTATCAGTGATGTTAGTAGGAATAACTTTCAGATCTACACAAACAGCAATATTCCCCCACTCTCAAAATGTATCCTTTAATGTGTAAATCAAGATGGCTGCATACCAATCATCCAGTAAGCAATACAACTCATGATGAAGACAGGAATGAGCCGCATGGGGATGACGTCACAGAACACTTTGGACAGGAAGAAAGTTGACACTCGGTAGAATCCACTCACATTCTCATGCCTGTAGAGGGACAAGAATAGTGAATAACAAGTAGACCTGATCAATAACATTACCCCGCCATAATGGTTCTCATTAAAAAAAAGCATAACTGACCACTTCTCATTTCAAACTTCATCAAGCATTCATGCCCTTAAACCTCATACTAAATTAGATTATCCTTTCTCCAATAGAAATGAAATGCTGTAAATACCATGAACAGAGTTAAAAACATGAAATAAGGGTATTAACCCTAAAGCCACACACCATATTTTGTTATCCTATCTGAAAGGTTTCTGAGATAAGCTGTTCCCTTTATCTCCGACACAGTGGTCAAACCCTATCCCACCCACCTCCCCCTGTATCCGACACTGGTGACCTAATATGAAAAGAATTAAAGGGGCACTCCGACGCAAATTTACGCGACCCAAGATTAATTATCACCACAGCTGGCGAGCCGGATATCTCAACTAGTGTTCTGTCTGCTATTGCGCGCCCTGCGTTTGCGCGAAGACAGGCGGACATCTTACTAAACCGAATATATATAAGCCTACTACTATAAATGTCTGTTTTGTTATACATGCTTATGCTTTTAATAGATTTTTGCTGATCCTTCTCAACGAAAAAAAAAGACTTATGCAACGAATATCTATATCATTTTACAAATTAAAAGAAATACATATCAACAAATTGTTTTAGATTGTGATGGTTGTGTAACTAGTTAGCATGTAAATTAAAAAAATAGAGCCACTGGCTCTGTAGCTCATCAGGCTATATATACATTAACTAATTCAAAATGTCAACTCCTAGGTGAGAGGTACAACAAATAGGAAGAACTTTAAATGGAGAAGATGAAATAGGTCTTAAGGTCCTTGCCCCTCTGATCAATCAATCTTTGAGGCCAGAGATAAAATCCCCTACAAATAAAGACACACTTGAAGATTTAATTCATTATTGTTGTTTCCTTTAAATTACCTCCCTTTGAAGAGCACATAAAATCTTAAGATCTTTTCAGGTCATGACCTCTGTGATCTATATTGTGGGTCACAGGATAATGAAATCTACATTTTAGAATCTTCATTGGCCAAGGAGTCTGCACACAACTTTTCAGCTCTCTAGACCTTTTGGAACTGGAAAAGAAGATGAAAATAGGTTTTTAAGTTTGTGACCCCTTTGACCCATTTGAGGTCACGGGGTCACGAAATCTACAATTTATAATCCCCATTTGGCCAAGGACTCTGCACACAAGTTTTCAGCTCTCTAGACCTTTTGGAACTTGAGAAGAAGATGAAAATAGGTTTTTAAGGTTGTGACCCCTGTGACCCCAATTGAGGTCATGGGGTCACAAAATCTACAATTTAGAATCCCCATTAGCCAAGGAGTCTGCACGCAAAATTTCAGCTCCCTAGACCAAGTGGTTCTCGAGAAGAAGACGAAAATGCAAAAAGTTTACAGACAGACAGACGGATGGACAGACGGACGGACGGAGGACACCATGCCATGCCATAAGCCCATTTCAGGCCAGATGAGCTAAAAATACAAATTTACAAGAAAAAACGTATCAACAAATTATTTTACATTGTGATGGTTGTCCAACTAGTTCGCATGTAAAAAATCTTTTACGATGACTTAAAATACGATGATTTAAATAACGAACCTGTTGTCAGCAATACTGATTGCTTATCCATGTACATTGGTGTACATCATACATAACCACGAATGACTGGCTACGATCACCGACGAAACAACAGAAAAACAAAGTTTACATCATGTTTCTAAATTTCATTGGTTGAATATAATGTTCTTTACTTCGATTGGCTCACTATATCTAGACTGAATGTCGCCTATATGTGTATCTTTAATTTACTAACGGCCAGTTAAGTGTCACCAGTTACATCATATGACAGGATGTTGGCAATAAACGTGACGCGCCACCTCTTGTGTAATTGAACCGGCCCAGTGACAGATATGCGGCATCAAAGAAAAGGTGTTAATGCATTAGGCGTAATTAGAGACTGTTAATTTCAGGACTAGCATCTCAACAATATATAGAATGAAATTCAAAACTACCATATCTTTTCATCGATTTTACCCAAATAACATGATAATGATAGAACATAATCTGAAAGAAACTATGTATCTTGTAAATTAAACTAACTAACAGAAACTTAACTGAACTGGTGAATCCTGATATATGACTAAACGTGAAATACAGAAAATACCAAAATACTGAATACTGAATACTGAATACTGAATATGTGTTTATTTTGTAAAGAGGCCACAGGCCCATGATGCAGATATTATGCAGACATTTGTTGTATTACAGGGAGCGATGATAATGTAAAATATAAATTATATAAAAGGGACATTTTAAAGGACTTACGCCTAAACGTGGAATAGAAAATATACATACATGTAGGCAGCATTGGCATTGAATTCGTGTATTTTGAAACATATGTTATTCATTGTCACATTTATATAAGAATCACCTTGTCCGAATTCGTCTAATGCGTCTGGATATGAATTCTTGCATTCGATTTTTGTTGTTTATTAATATATGTAAGAATATATATTTGCGCGCACATGTACTCTACACTTGTACAGTCTTCAAGTAAATTTTACTGAGTTTGTTGAAAATTCCAGTTCATGTATTTGATCATGAAACAAATATTCTTAAATCCTGTAAGAGCGGTGAATATTGTTTGCAAGAATTACATAACATACTATATAAACGTTTTAATGGGAAAAATTCACAATCACATATATACTGTATGAATAATTTTTTCCACCGCTTTCAAATGTGACAAAAACAAATAAACAAGAGTCATCAGAAGATGACATTTCCCACCGGTTCCACAAAATTTGTAAAACACATCTTTGACAGATACTTGTGTATCTACTACCGTACTTCAGTTAGTGGGTATTACAGATGCTGAGTTTCAGGTATGTTAAGGGTTTTAGACTTCTGCTCCAGAAGCAGTCAAAATCAACAACAACCAACATCCCTCTCATGTTTCTATGGAAACATAAAAAAAAAAAATTCAGAAAAATCTGAAAATATCAAAAGGCACCACTTCCGTTAGTGAGTTATACACATGCAAAGTTTCAGGAAGATATGATGAACGGTTTTGGAGCTGTGCTCCGGAAACGAACCTGTCTCTGACAAAGTCCAAATTTAACAAGTTTCTATGGAAACGAAAAAAAATAAAATTTTAAAAAATCTGAAAATATCAAAAGGCATCAGTTAATGTGTAATACATATGTGAAATTTCAGAAAGATATGATAAATGGTTTTCGAGTTCTGCTCCGGAAACGAAATGAATACGGACGGACAGACGGATGGACAGACGGACGGGGTGATGACTATATCCCACGGTATTACATACCGGTGGGATAAAAACACTGAATGAAATGTGAGTGAATGTTTTGTATGGGTTCGTTTTGATTACGAATTCCCAATTGAGACAGGGTCGCTTTGGGTATGGATTTATCCACAGCTGCAGTCTTGTCAGCCAGCCCACTACCCAGTTGCGTCACGTGACCCGTCTCGTTCGGGCCTCGCCACGCTGCGGTCATAACCAAAATAACTAAGCGTCATAGTACCCCTTTAATGCTACTGAGATTGAATGGTTGAGTGAACTAACATGAAAATGGCCCTCTGTTTGATGAAGAGATCCACCGCTCCCAGGTTGCTGAAAATCTGGTTCAGGATGATGAAGAAGAATGCTCCTGTTCTGGAATTATAATTGAGAAATTGATCAGGTTGAATAAGACCTCAAGCAATAAGCATATACTCTGAAATGTTGTGTATCTTCACAATAATGAAGTTGTTAACCAGAAAATCTTCTTTTATTAATGAAGACTGTATTAATTAATTAATACCTTATAAAATGCTGTCAATTGGTCCCTCAGAATGCTTTGGCACAAATTAGTTCTAGAGGGTTCTTGAGATGTTTAAATCCCTATTTTGTTTGAATGAGGCAAGTAGGCCTACAATATATTTGGTTACTGGAAAGTAACTGAAAACATATGATATACTTATTCAAGAAGTTATCTTTAGCTCTGATAAGTATACCCGTGAAAATTGTGAAAACTATAAAAAAAAATAATGGAGCCATGGGCTCTGTAGCTCAATCAGGACTTCATTGATTTATTATCTAAGGTTGAATATCTAAGTTATTTCTAGTAATACATTTACCAAATCTACAATTGAGAGTCTGTACACAACATTTCAGTTTGCTAGAGCTTTTTGTACTGGAGAAGGAAATAAAAGAAGGTTTTCAGGTCATGACCCCTGTGACCCACTTTTGGGGGTTAGTGTGTTAATATACCCAGAATTGGAGATTGTGAAAAATAATTTTTCATTTTGCTTTTATATAATAAAGCGACTTGTTCCTCTTGTGGAACGTTCCTGTTTTTGTGATGTACCAATAACCGGATGTCAATAAATACATGTGCAACGGATTCCGCCATTTTCCGAGGTCAAACGTGTTTTATTGTGCTCTTGATGAATTGACTAGAACTTATACTAATTAACATAGTGGTTCAGCAGATCTACAATTTACAATCCCCATTGGCCAAGGAGTCAGTACACAATATTTTAGCTTTCTGGAGCTTTTCATAGTTGAGAAGAAGATGAAAATAGGTTTTTCGGTCATGACCCTTGTGACCCACATTTGGGGTCACAGGCCGGGTCAGCAAATCTACAATTCAGAATCCCCTGTGGCCAAGAAGTCTGCACATAAAATTTCAGCTCTCAAAAGTCAGTGGTTCTGGAGAAGAAGTAACACAAGCGAAAAGTTTACGGATTACAGACACCAGACGCCATGGCCCATGCCATAAGCCCATCGGGCCTTTCAGGCCTGATGAGGTAATAAATATATAAAAACTGTTGTGAGATCTGACCTGTCCTGTATCTGGTTGCTGGGATCGTCTGTGTCACTGAGCTGGAGGAAGATGAGCCCCACGATCAGAGCGAAGAAGACGCTGACGAACACCTGCCAGTAGGAACACATCATTCCAGAGATCATGTCCATTTCATCTGGACTGGTCATTCTTTAACATTATTTGTTATATCGATGAGAAAAGTTACATGACTAGTGAGTGTGCAAACTAACTTCTAGCCTTTTAAACTGACATAGAGGTGTGTGGTTTGAACAAGCGATCAAGCCGAGAAGCTATTTTGAACACTGCAATCCCCAACAACTTGCAACATCTTCATTATGAAGGATTGTTTTCAAGCTAAACGACAAAATTCACAAATGGACTCTTTGTATGTTATTTGTTTCTTGTTTTTACATGTACATGGTAGTGCATTTCATAAAAGGAAAGATAAAGAATAATCCAAACAGTAGATAAGCCCATGTCACTAAACATGTTTATACAACAATATCACAATCATATACCTGAAGTATGGAAGCCTGTGGGTTTCTCAGAAGGTTCTTCACTGTTCTGCCAGACACAACCCTGAGCTGTAAGGAAAGGATATCGATTACCACACTGCAATTTAAACGGAAATAACTATCATAAATTTAAGTACAAGAGTGCTCTGAGAGCAAAAGAACCCCAGGGTTCCTTATTCTCCAAATATGAAGTTTAAATGTAAGGGTAATTCAATGACCTATTAAAAATAACTACGCGTGTCAAATATTGAAGACCTTTCACATAACAATCAAATATTATGGCCATGTTTAATTTATCACAAAATGCGTATCACCGATGTATACCAAGGCATGTGTAAAGTTTCAGAAAGATTGATAAAATAATGTGGGAGAAGTTGATTTCAGAACACAGGTACTGTCGGTCTGAAATCGGAAAGCTGAGTGCTCAAAGTCAAGGGCCATAACTCTAAAAGAAATGAATCCGATAGCTTCCAAAAAAAGCACAGAAGTATAGTAGTACGGCAGTGGATACAAATAAATACAGTGATGGAGCGGGATGATGGACACTGACGGACCTGTGTGAAGAAGGAGGTAGCATACTGGACACGGGGCAGTCTGACCACTGTCCTGTCCTTCACATTCTTCTGGTACTTGTCGTGGATCGGGGTCAACTCACTCATTGCTCTGAAGCAATAAATTAAATAGTTTCACAGAACTTGTTTTTACAATCATGCAAGTTGAAGCAAAGTGCAATTAATAAAACTATTTGGTTCATCATATTATGTACATACTTTCAACTATAGTAAATTGGTATAATATATTCTCTAAACTCAACCACGGTTAATCATCATAAATGATATTGCTTTAAATACTAAGAAAATTGCTGGTTGTGGACTCTATCAATTCCATTTTAAATCTGATGAGGAAGAAAATCATATGGACATTGGTTCATCTTGTACCTAACCTACAAATCTTACATACGATAGGTACAGAAACTCTAATTTCAATGAAAATCATCCTCTTTTTTATCTCAAAAGATTTTCATCAATCCTTCATAGTGACAGATCCAATGACGTAAGAAACTCAATGGCTTATGTGAAAATAAATATGTAGAAATATGTTGTTTTTTTCTATCAAATTCTATTTAATGTGTAAATGGTTCAACCTACTTGGTATGCCATTGTGATGCTGTGAACTTCTCAGCCAAATGATTGTCTTGGATGCTTTTTGTGTTGTCTACAAATATAAATACATCATTTTTATATTTCTAAACAGTTGAAACACAAAATCTTTTAATTTGTAAAGTCGTAATTCTAAAACCATGAAAGCTTTGTTTATTCACAGAATAAATCCACTTTATCCAATACTGTATTACAAATCATATCAATATAAATGGAACTTTCAGATTTGATGCAAGGATTGAAATTAGAGTAAGGAAAGATTCATCTGACAGTTATTTCATAGTGATACACCAATGAATAATATGAGTCGTTAATCAACTAGATGAGCGTTTGTGGGACACCGCAAAAGCAGAGCAGTCCCGAAAATTTGGGTCTCGCCTTTCCCTGTTCTGCCTTCTCGTCAGCATCAATAAAATGGGAATTTTTTTTTAAAATTTTTTTTTTTCATTATTCAAGTTATTTCTAACAAGTTAAATCATCACTGGGGTCACTTTTCACAAGTTTGTTCTTAAAACCTATTTCTGATTTCAAAATTGGATCAAAGGATTAATGTGGCCTTAACCAATATCTCATGACCTTGAACTTTGACCGTCAAGGTCACACATTCAATGATCACTTTTCATTGTGCATAATAATCATGCAATGACTCAAACTGTTTATAGTTAAAATAAGGCATATTCACAAAAGCATGCTTAATTTGTTACCTCTCTGTGACCTTGACCTTTGACAGATTTTAACGAAAACCTTTTCTTGGTCTTTCTCCATAGTGAGCCTGATAGCAATAAAAATGTTTGAAGTTATCGTGTTTACAAGGATTGTTGCAGTGATTTTAGAACTCATGACCTTGACCTTTGACTTTGAATGTGAACATGTCAAAATCATTCACCATGTTTATATGAAAGAAGCTATGTATATGAGGTGTTAATACCTTCTTGGAAAAAGGTTATTTAGTGACAGAACTGGTCACCATGACCATATCTCATGACCTTGACCTTTGATCTTCAAGGTCACACAGTCAATGATCACTTTTCATTGTGTATATAACAATCATGTAATGCTTCAAAGTGTTAATAGCTGAAATAAGGCATGTTTTGACCCCGCTGTGACCTTGACCTTTGACAGATGTTAGCGAAAATTTTTCTCCATAGTTGATATACACCAAATAAGAGCCTGATAGCACAAATATTTTTCAAGTTATCGTGTACAAGGATTTTTTGGGCATTTGCAAAACTCATGAGCTTGACCTTTGACCTTGAATGTGAACATGCCAAAAAAATTCCCCAGGGGTATAAGTAAGAAGTTATGTATATGAGTTCTCAAAACCTTCTAGGAAAAAAGTTATAGCCAATACAAAACGCAGTGCAGCGATGGAAATTGTGCAAAAACTGATAGCAGCACCGACTAAGTCGGGGCTACTAATTATTGATCATAAAAATAGAGCCATTGGCTCTGAAGCTCATCAAGGATTTGCATGATTTATCATCTGAGGTTGAAGATCCAAAAGAAATATTTGTCAAGTCATACAATTTAACTCTTTGACTTTTGTCAAAATACCTTGAATGGCATAAACAAAATTATTTAAAAACCAAAAATTCATTTTTGTGCTATCATTCGCGGTAGAAATTTTAGTCTTCATCCAACAAAGATTATCTTCCCAAAGTTTTAACTTTCTGGCATTAGTGGTTCTTGGAAAGAAATCCTTAAAGATTTTAGTGTGCACTCACCCTGCCGGCCATATGAACACACTTTTGTCTCCATGTAACAAAGATGTTATTCTGAAATGTTCATCTTTCTATGCCAACTGGAGAAGAAATTGTTAAAAGGTTACACTAATGATGCCTGCCATGCCTATATTTGATGGGGGAGCAGAGTATGTGAGGATAAAATGGATGATCTTTAATCCCTTTGTGCAAGGTACCTCCCCACAAATTTCAGCTATTGAGGTTTTGCTGTTCTTGAGAAGAAATCGAAAATGTGAAAAGCTTACAACTGACGGACAGATGTTGGACTATGGCCCTGCCATGCCTTTCAGGCCAGATGAGCTAAAACTTCTTGATCAATAATAATGATGAAACATTTATCTTCAAAATACATACAAAATTCATTCTTGACATGGGTGTAAATAATGTATATACTAAAATGCAAATAAGAAATCATTCTAAAGTAAGGTAATTATGTATTCTACATGTACTCCTGTACTCAAACATGTTCGAGACATTTCGGGCACCGGCCCATGCCATAAGTCTGTCTTGCCTTTCAGGCCTGCAGATTTATTTGAAAAAGAAGAGACAGGACATGAGACACAATGTCTTTTTATCAATTTAATTGCCAAAAATATTGAACTAAATAATCAAACAATTCATCATTCATTCAGGTGTGCATATTAGAAGAATATCATCAGAGGAATATCTTTTAAATCACAGGAAAAGACAAAAGCCACAAAAAAGCTGTCAGGGAGGTTACAAATTATTTGTTGTATAGTATGTGATGTTATGATTAAAGAGATCACTTGATAAATGCAATTAAGATCTTAATTGTCAGAGTTTTTCTTCTCTTAGTATTTGTAACTAGCGTATTGAAATGTCAATTATGTTTAGTTAAATTATCTTAAATGATACTTTCATAAAGATATATACATCATATATCTTTTGAATCTTAAAGAGAATAGGCCTAATTTAACACATTCAAAAATGTTTATGATGATAGAATTTTTGACAATATCTGAATATTATAAGAAAGACTACCTTTGTTTCAGGTCACAGTGAGGAGTGGCATAGGCGTAGGAACGTTTTTTGGGGTGGGGGGGGCCCAATGTTTTTTCTTGAGAGCGGGGGATGGATCAAGCTTGGGTCAGAATAACTCGTCTGTGTTCAGTGGGGGGGGGGGGGGGGCAATTAGCTTCTCAGGATGATAAAGTGTGTTTCACTGATTATTTGAATTTAAAATCACATGACCTTGCTTTGGGGCCGAAAAAAAGAAAAGTGACCTTACTTTTGGGCCCAAAAAAGTCACGTGACCTTGCTTTGGAAGCCCAAAATGTTACGTGACCTTGCTTTTGAGGCCAAAAAAAGTCACTTGACACAGGTGTGGCTGTAAAAAATCAATTTTATGTCAAGAAAATACACCTAATTGTACCTTGATCAAATCAGAAATGAACATTTGAAAATGTGTTTGAACTGAATAGAATAAGCACCGTTAACATATTTTTAAAGGCGGAAATTTTAAAAAAATATAATAGAAATCATTCATTGTGAGAGAAAGGACAGTATTTCCTAGCTGTGAAAGGGACAGAGACCTATACTTGCGAGAAAGTTGAAAGTTAGCATGTATCATATTCCTAGTGCTTTTGTTCTTAATATTTCAGATAATAATCATTACAAATGTTTAATCTGCATATGCTGCGTTTACACTAGGCCACGATTAGTCCATAATGGCAACAATTTGGAATTTTTGAGTGCGTGTGTCAGGGTACTCAGGACCATATAGTTGTAATTGCAAGGGATTTGTATGAGCTTCAATATTTGCAGACAAGACAACGGAAGTCACGATAAAATGGAAATAAATAGGATTGAAATAAAGTCCACAAGTTTGACTTGTTCCAGAGCCTGAGAAAGAACATTCATATCTCAGTTCGATCAGAATTAATCCTGAAATAGCATCCAAAATGATGTTGAAAATCAGGTTTTAAATAAACACTAGACATATTGTTTGAAAAATTACAATTCATAATCCAAGAGACCAATACAAAAACTTTTCATTCTGTAGAAGATCAAAAGTTACCAAATATATAAATTATAATCCCCACTTGCCAAGGTGCCTGTACACAGAACTTCAACTCTCTAGAGTTACTGGTTCTGGAGAAAAAGACAAATATAGTCCTTGACTTTGTGGCCCCTGAGGACCTTATTAGGGATCAAAAGGTCACCAAATATATGAATCAGAATCTCCGCTTGCCAAGCTAACTGTACTAATGATTCCAGTTCTATGGAATCAGTGGTTCTGGAAGTTCTGGAGGTTTTAATGCTGTGGTTCCTTGGGCCCTTATTAATCAAGATATCCATGATCTAAGGAGTGACAGTATGAGTATGTACACGAGATGCCAACTGTCTGTAGTCACTACAGAGCTGGTTCTAGAGAAGAAAGACAGAATAGGTTTTTGAGGTCAGGTCTGATGAGCTAAAAACGTTTTCAGGAGGGGCCAATGTTGCCCTTACTAGGGGTCACATGGTCATCAAATGTACATCAATCCCAAATGTCTTAGGAGTCGATATTTCAACTTTCTAGCTCTTACTTCTGGAGAAAAAGCCTAAAATAGGTTTTTTGGGCCATGGCATCTGAGGACCACAAGGGCCACAAACTCTGCAATTTAAGATCCCCATTTGCTAAGGAGTATGTACACACGATTTCAGCTTTCTTGGCCTTTTCATTTCCGAATTTTGAAACGTATTAAAAACGTATCAAAGTACACTCCTCCCACCAAACACAACTATGGGAACAACATTCTTTTCAATTTTGTCTGGAAATTGGGGTTGCCATGTGGTATTTTCACTAGAAGATGCTGTAGGATCACAATTTTCATCCATATTAGTGTTAAAAATAGGGTGAGGACTTGTCATATTATCTGTTTCTGAAAAAATAGTATGAGAAAAGAAATTTTCTTCAAAATTGACAGGTACTATTTGCTCCTAGAAAGCGCTATTGAATTTGTTTTTCTCGGGTGAAAAGTGGTGAAACTGATATCTATTACAAACTGTACCGGTACATTAGTTAATCTAATAAAAATAGGTACCATGAAGATAATATTCTAAAAGAATGTAAGGAAATGCAAATGGCTGTTAGCTAAACTGCTTTATTATTTTGAATGAAAAAGTTCTGAGGACAATGTGATGGACAAACTATTTTACAACATAGAAGTCAAATGCAGTATTAAAATTTGGATTCTTTTCTTTCAAATATGTCAAGTAATATGAATATGTTTGCAAACTAAATGAAGCAATTTCCCAGATTAGTAATATTGTGCAAATCAAACTACTACAAAGAAAGCTTAGGTTCACACATTAACCCCTCACCAATGGGATGCACTTTTCCTTTAAGTAATAAGTATATAACAATGTTACAATATGGAAGGAAACATGCAACACAATAAACAAGTTGTTTATAAACAAAGACCAGTTTGAAGTAACTAGAGGTCAAAGGTAGCAGAAGACGTTTGTTCTTCTCAACTCTCTTAACATTCTTTACAAACAATAGGCGCCATTGGTGCATGGTATTTCTCTTGCTCTGTTATAAAAATGTTCACATGTTTTCCTTAAAGACCATCACAGCAATAATCATGTCTACTCAACTTCGCTGTCATGTTGACTCAAAATCACACTACAAATTTTAAAGTGTTGGGCTAAAATGTTGATAAATTACAATGAAAACAATGTAGTACTGATCTTTTAAAGAACTAAGGAAAACATAAAGCAAAAGCTTACCATAGTTGATTCCATTAGCGACCTTATTTTGCTCCAGGCCCTTCTCCTTATCATAGTCCCCGTTGATGACATCTAGGAAGAAATCTGATGGGTTGTTGTGCTCCTCACACTCGAAACCTGCACACAGTGTCATAAATTGTTGATTACCTATAGCACGGGTGATAGAACAAAGTAAAGTAAAGTACAAGTTCAAACACACCCCCTTCAGTTTAACCGCTTTCACGAAATGTTAAAAATTTGTTAGTTAGAAATCACATGCAGCCAATCATGTCAATGAATGACAATAACTTTCAATGGAGACTCAAGAGTTGTAACCCCTAAAATGGATGATAAATGCTACTGGAGAGTTTACCTTGAGAAAGCCACTTTAAACAGGGTCTAATGTGGAAAGAACTTCTCCTGGGAGAGAATTAATCATAAGGGTCAGGAAATACAAAACCATAGTTTAAGATTCATCATTAAAGGGACACTTCAAGGGGCTAGTTTTATTGAGACAAAATTTGAGGGAATATTTTTTAAACTGTATACACATATATATCATAATAATAAAACAATCCACTCAAATCTTACTACCAAGAATGTTATTTCAAATAACAGTTAACTTATTAAAGGTGGCTGAAGGTTTTACATTCTGAAAAGAGTGATACAGATTTATTTTAAAATAATGGACAGCCAAGCAAATCATCAGAGCTACAAGTGTGAAAACCTTTGTTTCAATGTGACAAGACACTTTTTACCAGTCCACATATTAAATTATTTGATATTGCAACAAAACACTTTTTTTTCAGAAATAAGTTGGAAAATACAATTGTACAAATATACACTTCTGGTAATATGGAGTGGTGAATCCATAAAGGGTGGAGGTGTGGGCAGGGTGGGGATGGGTGGAGATGGGTGGTGATGGGTGGGGATGGGTGGAGATGGTGGGGATGGATGGAGATGGGTGGGGTCGGGATTAGTGGAGGTGTGGGCGTGGAGGAGATGGGTGGGGATGGGTGGAGATTGTGGGGATGGGTGGAGATGGGTGGGGATGGGTGGAGGTGTGGGCGTGGAGGAGATGGGTGGGGATGGGTGGAGATGGTGGGGATGGGTGGAGATGGGTGGGGATGGGTGGGGATGGGTTGAGGTGTGGGCGTGGAGGAGATGGGCCGAGATGGATGGTGACGGGTGGGGATGGGTGGGGAAGGGGATTCAGGCGATTTTCAAATTCGAAATAGGTTTTATAAGGGCCTAAATACACCACATAACTAGTTACAACCCCAAAGAATCCTTGATTGACTACTACCTCTACTGACAAAATGGCTATAACTCTCTCGAACAGCCCCTTTCACACGGTCACTACATTTCAGACTGTTTAATATGATTGTAGCATGCATCACAGAGAACTACTTTATGAAATCATAATAATGAAATACACTGTACCAAGAGTCTTGAAGTAGTCGAGAGCATGTGAGGCTGGTCCGTTGTACACGGTTTCCCCAGCAGAGAGTAGCACCATCGAGTCGAACACCTTGAATATAGAGAAGCGGGGCTGGTGTATCGAGAAGATGATAGTCCGTCCATTGTGTGCCATCCTGCACAGAGACGGTTCAATAACGTATTTGTAAAACAAGTTTTTATGTAGAGAAATAGGAAATATACTAAGATGTCACTTGTGTCACAAAACTTTCATACATAGTAAAGGCTATGAATATTGAAAAACTGGAAAAATTACAAAATTACTCAAATGTCATAACATAAGTAAATATAATTTGCGGCATACATTTGACTAATGATACCACAAGTGCCAACTTCAACTGTACTAGAAGTTGCAGTAAACAATATGTATTTACTACAAGTAGATATAGAAACTTCAAGAAATAGCGGCATTAATTCAAACAATGATACCCCTTGTGCCAACTTCAACTGTGCTAGAGGTTGCAGTAAACAATATGTATTTACTTCAAACACAACAAGAAACTTAATAAAAAGCAACATGCATTCTTGGAACCACACGAATGCATGCATGTATGTATGTATGTATGTATGTATGTATGTATGTATGTATGTATGCATGCATGCATGCATGTATGTGTGTGTGTGTGTGTGTGTGTGTATGTGTGAGCGTGTTTGCGTGTTTGCGTGTATGCGTGTATGTATGTATGTATTAATGTAGGTACGTACGTACGTACGTACGAACGTATGTATGTATGTGTGTGTGTGTGTGTGTGTGTGTGTGAGCGTGTTTGCGAGTATGCGTGTATGTATGTATGTATGTCTGTATGTAGGTGTGTATGTACGTACGAACGTATGTATGTATATGTGCGTATGTACGTATGTATATTTGTATAGATTGATCATGGATGGATGAATGGATGACTGCATACATGTATGCATGCTATGTCTAGGCCTAGGTGTGGATATATGCCATTTGTATGTACATGTATTAAAGTTCATGTGCATGAGCCGTTTCGACAGTTCTTAGTCTCAGTATGAAGACGATGACTGATCCACAGAAACAATATTGTGTTATCACATACATTTATTTTAAAAACAGAAACATTTAATATCACCAAGAAAAAAAAGAGAGACAGAGAAGTGACAGTATAACATATTGCACAATTTGTGTATATCATGTTTTATCAAGTTCACCATTTATGAATTTATTATCAAAGTTTATAGATTACATAGTTACTTTAGAGGGTAAAATATCTCATTACATAACCCGATAAACTGTATCCATAGATAGAGGTTATCATGAGAGTGTGTTTTGGGATGGTCAATATCCTGCATTAGGAATAAACATTGTATTTTGCGAGCCTTGGCGAGCTAAATACATTGTGTTTATTCCTAATGCAGGATAGATCCCAAAACACACGAGCATGATAACTTCTTTATCATACAATGTCATTCTTCATTCATGTTGTGCAAAACAGCATGACAACATTAATTTCAAAGTTTAACTTTACTGTAAATAGGCGTATTGATATATGCAAATGAACTGCGTGCTATTCTCACAGTAAAATGACACAAGATAACGCCTCCTAAATTATGCTTTCAGTGAAAGTAAATTTTATTTTTGGCATGATCTTAATTTTCAATGTTTTAATATGTTTTAAAATACGTTTTTCAAACAAAAAATAATTAAGGTGAGGACAGCGAATTCGAACTCGCGTCCTTATGTGTAATCATGGGTGTAGGGGAGTCCATCTTGAAGGGGCGAGAGTTGCTTCCCTTCCGCCCGGTTGCAAATGGCGACGCACACATCACACGGATAGCTAAACTGAATGTTGGTAGCGAATTCTAAAATCTCCTTTACAAAAGTCACATTATAGAACAGTGAAAATTGACGTTCGTTAACTGCATATGTAACTCAAACTGCCTTTGTTACCTGTGAGTATTTATGAAGTGTTTACTCTGTAGTTTTCAACTCGCGGTGAACATGTTTTGACACTGCTTGATCATAATAATTGTTTCCGTAATATATGCATTGCACTATGTTTGTTTTTTCATTTCTCAAATTACTGTAGATCTATATGAAATGAAGACTGAAGTATGTCTATTTACATGAAGCTAATGCTGCTATTACGCTATTACAACTGTTACGGTTATTACAGGCGTTCGAAATGTTAATGCTTGTGACGTCATTTTCAAAAGAAGTTCCGTCACTTGACCTCTGTAATCTGCATCTTTATCCGTATATGACCCCAACGGATACCGAAAATATCTGTTGCCTTTATCCTGCCGAGAACACCATCCATTGTATGATAAAAAACGGTTATCCGTATTGGAAGAAAATGGTGCGACGCATAAAGCGGCAGTTGTATAAAACCCTTCAGTGCAAGAGGTAGATTTGTATGCCTCATGAGAATTTGAGAATTCAGACAGCAAAATTGTTGACCATTCCACTATTGTATCATATTTAAAAGTCTACGATGGGAAATGGACTCGCATGGCTTAACCGAACCATGCACATTCATTTTAGAATTCTTTTTATGGATTCAGGAGATTTATTCTGTCATTTGTAACACTTATTTGTTGTTTTGTGAGAGCACTTTATTTCAGTAAGCAGAACGTGCTATAAACTTTTAAAAATATAACATTTATATATGACATTTATGACCTATAACACACAGTAAAATTATAAAATACATCCATTATACAAACACACACATATGCACGCACATGTAACTGGGAAATGATTGAATACATATACACATACCTGCATGAAAACATACATGCTAAAAAATACAATTGTCCTATTTCCATAAGCAATAACTATGCCGGTTAAAAAGCGGTTTCTTTTTTAAACTATGTATTCTCCAATCAAATCATAATTCAACTACATAAGTAAAACACAAATGAATACTAATACCTATCATAAAACATTTCCCCATAAAACAAAACGTATGGTCCTCGTAAAAATTACTTTAAAATCATAGTCTTAACAGTAACAATATTCACCCGTCTAAAAATCATATGACTGAAGTCACTGTGGCAGTGGCACAGTTGATAAGCTGCTAGTTTACAAATCCGTAGTTCGCTGGTTCGATTCCAGCCATAGACAAACAAATTTGCAAGTTAGATACTTTACTCGGGTGTGATATCTGATATGGTGCGGGCAGTTTAGGATATCAGGTTGATATCGGACTCAGTGGTGCAGTTACATGAATTGAAGTACCTCCAAATAACGACACCGTGTTGTGTATAAATATTTATCATCCAAAACTGTGTTCCACAGGAGATATCGCTTGTGTGAGATCAAGCGATATCTCCTAGGAGATATCTTTTTGGCAGTAGATTTTGCACAATGCCCTGTCGCCATCAGCTACATGACATTACAATGCTTTTACATCATCGAGTAATAACGTCACAATGTTATGACGTCATAAACACGATGACGTCACAATGCAGCGATTGGCCAACACCCCTGCCTCCTTAGCTAATCCGAGCGCTCCTGGTACTTAACGACCTCGGGCAGAACTAAAGAATGGATTCCACCACAACAAACTGACTCAGACTAACTGACGACCTGGGATAGATTCAAATACTTACTAGCGGAAAAAGGAATAAATAAAACGCTATTGCTACCGTTAGTACTGAAAAGTCTATTTACCACTCATGCATCTGTGAGAACTGTATGATTTGCCATTTTACCACACAGGTATTTTAAAACCTTCAATAGTTGATGGAATATCTCATAATAAAATGCCCTTGAATGCTAAGACCTTTAAATGAAAAATATTAAAAGGCATGGTTTTTGGTGGAAATGTTAAGTCACTTTTACTAAAAATAGTGCCACTGGCTCTGAAGCTCATCAGGAATCATGTAATTAATTATCTCTAAGGAAAAGATGAAGATATCACATAATAAGTCATAGCCCGGTCATCAAATTTAAAAGTTATTATCAAAATTGGTTACACATTAATCCATATTCATTATAAATAATGTAGACCTTTGCAGTTTATTGTTTTACTTCTTATTTTTATTCTGGAATTATCAACATTTATTACATAATGAAAAAGAGCCCCTATTTGTTTCTAAAAATCCTGTTTCTCATAGGCTGATAGTTTCATAGGCTCCTTTTCAATATTTAATTAATAAATTCTATTGAGCATCTGAGTGTAAGACTAAATCAGTAACACAGCAGAGAGATTACCTGAAACCTCCGTGTATTAGCTGCTGTTTGCATCTCTGCCAGGGAGTTTTCACTCCCCAGGTCATCACCTGCAATTACACAACATGCAGACCCTGGACTCACAGCCAATAAATTATATATTTTAAATTTTGTTTTCCCCATCTTTATTTATTTTTCTTTATTGTAAAAGAAGATGTGGTATCACAAACTCATGTAGCTAGTTTTTATAGTCTTATCTTACTTCATCACCAGTCATATTTAGTTCACATATCTAATGTAAAATAAAACATTTCTTAACCCTTTTAAAAAAATTCCTATGCATCCTGTCACAATATTCAGTTCACAGGCTATTCAATAGTTCTAATTTCACATTGATTACATCAAACATGTCCATAATGTAGTATTACTCTTAAGCTGACAAATGAAGTGCACATAAAATCTCATTATCTTCACAGCTCATTAAAACAGCTGTTTTAAGTGGTTACCCCTGTGATCCATATTTGGGGTCAACTGATCACCAAATCTACAATTTAGAATCCCCATTGGCCAAAGAGTCTGTACATAACATTTCAGCTTTCTAGAGCTTTTGGGGCTGGAGAAAAAGATGAAAAATGCTTTTTAGGTTGTGACTCCTGTGGCCCTTATTTGGGGTCACAGGGTCACCAAATCTACAATTTAGAATTCCCATTGGCCAAGGAGTCTGTACATAAAATTTCAGCTCTCTAGAGTCATTGGTTCTGGAGAAGAAGTTGAATAAGTGAAAAGTTTACGGACGCACGGACGGATGGACGGACGACATCCCATGCCATAAGCCCATCGGGCCTTTCAGGCCTGATGAGCTAAAAATGCTCATGAAAATAAAATTTTAATAATAGTATTTAGGCCTATAATGGGGTCACAGGGACACCAAATTTACAATTTAGAATCCACATTTAGCAAAGAGTCTATATACAAGATATAGATATATATATATATATAGTTCACACCTTCTCAGTAGGTACATGACAGCATTGGCAGTACTGGCATCAAGACCTGTGGTTGGTTCGTCCAGAAAGAGGACAGGTGGGGAGATAATCAGCTCCATACCGATGTTACAACGCTTTCTCTCTCCACCTGATACACCTCGAATAAACTCGTTCCCAACCTTGTAGAAGAAACAACATCCAAAATGTCCAGGAATCATTTACCACATTAAAATCATATGCATACATGTGACAATTTAAGTGTGTAATTTTGTTGCAAATAAATATTTTACAAACATTTTCATAGCCTTATGAACATATGCAATGCTCCCTCCAAAACCTAAATATGTAAAGTAAAATTCATATAAATCTACAACCAAACATGGACACAAATTGCATTTATAAGGAAACTTGTTTATAGGTGCCTGTACATGTAAACGCATACACATCAATTGGTATGAATGAAAGTTTAAATGTGGTTCAGTTGATGTATAAAATAAATTATAATTTTTACATAGGGACATAAATTTAAATAATTTTAAAGAGTTTGTAATTGAGCATATATAGAGTTTATTTCCCGAGGAAGTGTGTCATATGACTTATACGAAACGAGTGTGAATTTTTTTATTGTCCGAGCGAGGGTTATACATAAATTTGCACGAGGTTCGCAAAAGTTATATGGAATACTTTCGCGTAAAAAAAGTAAGATAACGCCCCACTTCTCTTGCGAAGGCAAGATACAGTGACGTCACGAACAATCATCTTATGATGTCAGAGACGACGAAATACGGTTAGTCGCGGTGAAACAATGGTTGCTAGGCAAGCGTGATATATGCACATGTGTTCGTATAAAAAATATTAACTCAATTATTTTCAACCACATTGGTAATAACTTAATAAATTACATTGACAAAGTGAAATTTTGACCAACCTTAGTCCTGGCACATTTAGTCAGCCCCAGTTCCTCTATGACTGAGTCTACGCGTCTCTCACGCTCCGAACGTGGGGTATCTGCTGGGAGACGGAGTGCGGCTGAGAAAGTAAGATTCTCTCTCACCGTCAGTGTGCCCATCACTACATCATCCTGCATAGTGACATATTTCATATATTTTAAAGTACTTGGAACCTCGAGGGGGTACATTTTGCAGAAATGATTATGACATCAGTTAAGAAAATAACACTACCACTTCATTTTGTTCAAATCAAATTGGAAATAGTTTAAAATTTGCTTTTTAAATGTACAATGTAAAACAGTCGGGAAACGTTTTAATTAGCCAATCACGCCTTGCCACGCTTTAGGCACCTGGGAAACCCAAGCGAGCCTCTCGCTAGTGTTATTGTTTACAATATTGAATCGAAGTGGTCACGTATTTTCACTGATTGTGTCTGTCACAACACTTACTAAGTTATGTCAACAGTTAAACAAAGTCGAGACACATAACGTCATTAAGTTGATTAGCTTTTCTTGATACGAACATGTGTGTTTGAAGGCTAATCTAAGGGCAATCTAGGATAATACCGAGGAAATGTATTTACATTTTCGCGATCTCGAATTGAGACATCTAACACATATTACGGACTTAATTTATCTGAATGGCAACTTATTGAGCACTGTAAGAAAATAATACAACACACTTTACATATATGATAATGTTAGCAGTTACATGTGCCTTATTCAAGGTAAATACTGGTAGCTTAATTTCGTTTCGTGTCCAGTCATAAATGGCTTCTACAATTTCCGAAATTGAAATTGAGTGGAGCAAATTTATTCCACATGATGGAAACAGGGTAAAAGCAAATTGCACATACAATTTATTTCCCTTAAAACTTAAGTTATTCAATTCAAAATACCAACTGATTAAAACAAATATCAATTGGATAAATACATATAATTTATGAAAATCTAAATGATAGCGAAAAAATAAATCGATATCGAATTGTTTTTTTAGAATGATAAAAATATTAAAACTGGATGAACTAGAATGATATAGACAGCATATTGTAAGTTGTTCATTTCAAGGTTTCCGGATCAGTTCGTACCAGAAGTTTCTCGCACCGAAAGCATTTGTTGGGCATCTTTTGATTGGCTAGCTGAATTGCACCCGAACACGCTAGTGTACGGGGTACTTTCAGACGGTTTGGCGTGGAAACCCACGAACGAGTTCGTATCCCGGTAGATGCACTATTTTGCATTTTTTATTCCACGGAAAACCGTCGATTTTAATCAAACTGCAGTTCACCCCAGATCGGTTCGCCCCAACTATAAATACATGTGTAACATGTATCTAATTTCTGTTAAATATTGTTAAATATTGACATATATGAATGTTATATATACCACTTTTGACATATATGAATGTTATATTTACCACTTTTTGTAATTATATGGGTGTTTTTCAAAATTAGTAGGTTTTTCCGTCAGATTCAAATAATTAAAATTAGTAATTTGAATAGATTGTTTAACAAATATATTCATATTATACTTATAAGCAATGATCATGCATGTTTAAACTGCATTTAATTTTTTTTAATTTTCAGTGTAATAGATGAGAATACCATCTTTAAAATATTTATCTGAATTATATTTCCACATTTATATTCTGTTTTAGAAGTGGTAACGGTGAGGACATTTTCCTGTCCCATTAATTACTTATGAATCAATGAAAAGGTCAATCGGTTTATTTAAGCCTGCATATTTTTATTTTTGAAAAATCAATGTTCTGACTAATTCATTTTGTAAGCTTACTAATTCAAAACTAATTAGTAAGCTTACTAATTCAAAACTAATTATTAAGCTTACTAAATCAAATTAGTAAGCTTACTAAATAGCGATTAAAGTCCCATTTGGCACCCCATAATATCTATCATATTAAAACTGGGGCAAACCGACCCCGTCGAACCGACCCTGGCACGAACCGGTTTTGGTACGAACTGACCCGAAACCCTTTACAAACTTTATTACATCAAGCATCAACTGCCCCGGAACCCTTTACAAACTTTATTACATCAAGCATCAACTATATCTATCATATTAAAACTCAGGGCGAACCGACCCTGGGACGAACCGGTTTTGGAACGAACTGACCTGGAACCATTTCAAGATGAAAACATAATTTATAACCCATATTGAAATTGGAGCAAGAAGTGTATATTCAAATGTTATTACTTTTGACACATAAGGGTTCAAAATAACGTACCTGTTAAAAATAAACGAACAAATTCCCTGTGTATATGTCCTTTACAAAATCCATGCATGCTCCAAAAAACTGAACCTACATTGGGCATCGGGGTGTACTGAATGTGACAGAAGGAAAATGTGACCACATCTGTGACACTGAGACACATGACAACTAACAACCGGCATTGAATAAACACCAATTAGACGCCAACTCGGGTGTATTGCTAAAACAACATAATAGTCTCAAAGTCTACGGTGTCTAAAAACAATGTTACTTTGTTTATTTCATGTTTCCTCGAATCGACTGAATAAAAAGTATGATTAATTAAAATCACACAAGTTGATTGATATAAGAAGCGTGTCAGAATACATATAGAAATGTTTAACATAACTGTCTTAAATTAAGGTTTGCCTCAGAACACAAGAAATATATATATTCCAAATATCTATATTTAACTATAATGTATGTACTAAGGATGATTTAAAAGTGGACATAGAACACCTTATGACTTTGTATTATATTAAATACAACGACTGTCAAACATTAATTATTTTATTTTGAAATAAAATTTCACACACTTTATTTAGCCAAATATTAATTCCTCAAATCAGCTGTGGCAAAATATATGATAAACTACCGGGCAAAAGAAAGTACTCACCTCAGTTGATTTTATCATATGTATCATTTTCAATTGCAAATATTTCAAGTTTTTGATGTCATAATCCAAAACTGATAAGAACAGGTGTTTAGTTAGCAGTCAAAGAATAATTCTACATGTTTTTTAATTATTTTTTTAAAAATGAAATTTTAAGTTTAATTTTGTTTTTAAATTATTGTTGATGATACACAACTTTTCATCGACATATAAGACATATCCTATGTGAAAATAAATAAATGTGCCTGATTCTGCACACATTTAAAACATTTTAAACAGGGCAGGGGTCATGTTGGTGAAAATTTCATTCTTAACCCTGTCTTCATTACAAAAAGATATTTGAACTAAAATTTAACCTCAGTCACCAACAAAGTCATTCAAACTACTGCAGATAAGTATTATTGTATCGTGTCATAGTCAAATACATCTGATTTCTTTTAAATATTGAATTAATCGAAATAAATTTAGGTGAAAACTTTCTTTTGCCCGGTAGTTTACATTAATCAGCTCCATGAGGATAACAGATGAATCGAGGTCAATAAGTCAAATAAATAGACATCAAATTGAATCGTCATTTATAATTACTCAACTTCATATCATATTAATAATTAATGCACCCGATTCAATCTTAAGATGGGAAGTCCTAATTGAAAAATATCATAAATCCTATTTCCGCGACCCGATCCAAATTTTAGAGTTTAACGGGTAACAACGGAATTCGCTCCATTGACTTGAATTCTTCGACTTTCGTAGTTGATCGGCTCTTGAAAAAAAAATATATAAGTTTCATATGTAAAACAGAATATTTTTAAATGACAAGATGTTACTCGACAGTTGATATGAAAAACTCTGGACGTCGATTGTAGAAATTATGATGTTGTTGATGGAAACATTAATGATCAAGCACGGCAGTCCGGCCGGCTTGTTACTGTCGTTATTTCGGTGTTTTATATTGTTTACAAAGTATTTTTTCAAAACTTTTCTCCTCAGAGAGGAAAATCCAAACATTGTCTTTAAATTGAGGAAACGAGTGTAGAAGGAATTGCTCCTTCGCTATGAATACATAGAGGAATGTCACCCATCACAACACATAATATCACTGTTATCAATAGTTCTATTCTGACTATGACGTCACCAGCCTACTTAGGGCATGCGCAGTAAAGGTAGTCCCGCGCATCCGTTTTTGGGTCTTCTCGCGGTTGTTTTTGTCGTTTTGGATGGGGTTTAAAGTGTGTTTCACTGATTATTTAAATTTAAAATCACATAACCTTGCTTTGGGGCCAAAAAAAAGTCACGTGACCTTACTTTTGGGCCAAAAAAAGTCACGTGACCTTACTTTGGGGCCAAAATAAGTCACGTGACCTTGCTTTGGAAGCCAAAAATGTCAAGTGACCTTGCGTTTGAGGGCAAAAAAAGTCACTTGACATAGGTGTGGCTGTAAAAAAATCGATTTTATGTCAAGAAAATACTCCAAATTGTACCTAGATCAAATCAGAAATGAACATTTGAAAATGTGTTTGAACTGAAACATGCACCTGAATAGAATAAGCACCGTTAACATATTTTTAAAGGCGGAAATTTAAAAAAATTATAACAGAAATCATTCTTTTTGAAAGAAAGGACAGTATGTCCTAGCTGTGAAAGGGACAGAGACCTATACTCGCGATAAAGTTGAAAGTTAGCATTTATCATATTCCTAGTGCTGTTGTTCTTAATATTTCGGATAATAATCATTACACATGTTTAATCTGCATATGCTGCGTTTACACTAGGCCACTCTTAGTCCATAATGGCAACAATTTGTAATTTTTGAGTGCGTGTATTAGGGTACTCAGGACCATATAGTTGTAATTGCAAGGGATTTGTATGAGCTTCAATATTTGCAGACAAGACAACGGAAGTCACGATAAAATGGAAAAAAACTAGGATTGAAATAAAGTTAACAAGTTTGACTTGTTCCAGAGCCTTAGAAAGAACATTCATATCTCAGTTCGATCAGAATTAATCCTGAAATAGCATCCAAAATGATGTCGAAAATCAGGTTTTAAATAAACACTAGACATATTGTTCATAATACAAAGACTTTTCATTCTGTAGAAGATCATAAAACCATGACATCCAAAAGTTACCAAATCTATAAATTATAATCCCCACTTGCCAAGATGCCTGTACACAGAACTTCAACTCTCTAGAGTTACTGGTTCTGGAGAAAAAGACAAATATAGTCCTTGACTTTGTGGCCCCTGAGGACCTTATTAGGGATCAAAAGGTCACCAAATATATGAATCAGAATCTCCGCTTGCCAAGCTAACTGTACTAATGATTCCAGTTCTCTGGAATCAGTTGTTCTGGAGAATAAGACGAAAATAGGTTTTAATGCTGTGGTTCCTTGAGCCCTTATTAATCAAGATATCCATGATCTAAGGAGTGACAGTAGGAGTATGTACTCGAGATGCCAACTGTCTGTAGTCACTACAGAGCTGGTTCTAGAGAAGAAAGACGAAATAAGTTTTTGAGGTCAGGTCTGATGAGCTAAAAACGTTTTCAGGAGTGGCCAATGTTGCCCTTACTAGGGGTCACATGGTCACCAAATGTACAATTTCAATCCCAAATGTCTTAGGAGTCGATATTTCAACTTTCTACTTCTGGAGAAAAAGCCTAAAATAGGTTTTTTGGGCCATGGCATCTGAGGACCACCAGGGCTACAAACTCTGCAATTTAAGATCCCCATTTGCTAAGGAGTATGTACACAAGATTTCAGCTTTCTTGGCCTTTTCATTCTTGAGAAGATGAAAAGAGATTTTACGGGGCCACAGGGTCACCAAATCTATGATTTAAGAACCCTATTGACAATGGTGCCTGTACCTACAATTTCAGCCCGCTGGAGCCAGTGGCTCTTGAGAAGAATTCGAAGAAGGGAAAAGTTTATAGACGGACGGACGGACGCCTGACGGAATACCATGCCATTTAAGCCTGTTGAGCTAAAAATTCTTTCCAAATTTGGTGTAAAAAGTACCATTTGCTCCCAGGAAACGCTTTAAATAAAAAAAAAATGTGGGGGGGGGGGAGAGATTGGAGGGGGGGTTGGCACACTTTTCGAATTTTGAAATGTATTAAAAACGTATCAAAGCACCCTCCTCCCACCAAACACAGCTATAGGAACAACATTCTTTTCAATTTCGTCTGAAAATTGGGGTTGCCATGTCGTATTTTCACTAGAAGAGGCCCCCCCTGTTCCTACGGCTATGAAATAGTAAATAAAATCTCAAGGATAGAAGATATTTTAAACCATTTATATATTTAAAGTCTCAAACAATTAGTTTATCTTGTATTGTTCTTCAATTTCACAAAATTTAATTTCTTGTGTTCAACATCAAAGAACAGGGTCAGTCTGATTAAAATCGACCTTGTTCCGGGATACAAACAGGTTCTGTAGATTCCTCGCCACAAGGTTTTGCGTGGAAACCACCTACGAACGATACGAGTTCTTATCCCGGTAGATGCACTATTTTGCAATTTTTATTTTTGCAATTTTTATTCCACGGAAAACCGTCGATTTTAATCAGACTGAGAACAGGGTTAACCTGCATTTTGACAAGATCAATTCAGCAAAACAAGTAAGTATGCTAAATGCTTTCTATTATTGTGCTTAAATTAAGCACAATTAAATTAAATTGTGATAGTCAACAACATTAAGACAAGAATGGATAAAATAAAATGCTTTTCAAACTTTTGTAAAATCAATACTTATTTAATACAACAAGTCAGCGGGATAAAGTTCATGTACCTGAACTACATATCCCACCATGCACTTGAAGTTGTCGGGCGGTGGCGCTCCATCGATCAGCAAACATCCTGATAAGCCTTTCGGTTCTTTCCTACCAGCGAGAACATCGAGCAATCTGAAACAAACACGCCCGCTATAGCATGAGGTAACTCAAATAGTTCACACACCTTATCTACACCTCAACAATGTAATACAGCCAGCTAATCGTGAAAATAGATAAAACCAAAATGGGTGTCGTGTTACATTTTATCTTAAGTGTTAGTTCAAGCTCTAAAATCTTAAATTATATTTTCATTTTAATAAAATATTATTAATCCTTATAAATATGAATGGACAAGGACAATAGATATCAAAGGACATAAATTTACATTCAATACCTTTTGTTTAAAATTGCACTTAACTATTGATTGACATAGAAACAAAGTAAAGAGCTATGTAGCTCATCTGGCCTTGTATGGTCTGAAGTCAAAAGCATATAAATTAACAAGTTAAATGAAATCAATCACTAGATATCACCAAAAAATGTTTTATTTTTACAGACATCTATATAGAAGACATCTAATACTTATCTATATACAGATATATATGTTTTCCATTCTTAATCAACTACTGTATAACAAATTCTTAGGGTTCAACACTGTGTATGAAATTCAAGCTGAAGTAGTAGCGAGCCCAAAATTGTTATTTTGTCTATTCAAATGGTAAAATTGATGAATTTTTTTTAAAAAGTGGCCACCACACCAGAATTAAAGATACCAGGTGATGGGTGGTCAGACAGTCCTTACTTCATTATTTCATTACACTGATCATATATGTGTACCAGACAATAATGATTATTGTATTTTGGAATGTAGTAAATTAAAAATATTGTTTAAATATAGTCTTAATATTCACATTTTCAATATGTGTTCTTTCAACAGGTGACAATTGAGTTTTCAGGGTAACCAAGGGTTGTTATATTCATGAATATATCATACTGTGAAAACACACAATGGGTCTGAGGATAAGATTACTCCTTCATCATGTGGAAAGGGACTAAACGGTTGTTATCTTCTGTTATGTATTCCACTTCTCATTGAGCTTAAAAGACTTTAATTCTTTATTACCTAATAATCCCTAATTCTGATAATGAGATATCTCCAATGTTGGAAAACAAATTTCATTTTTTGTCAACCTCTATGACAAAGATTGTTATGGTTTGATGAAAATATTAGCATCCAAATTGGTAGCATCTGCATTTGAGAAACCTCACATTTTTGGTCATAGAACGAAGTTTCACGGAAATAGAACTTTTTGTTTTATTTTATAAATATAAATAAAAACATACGAAGATTTTCCACTTCCAGTAGGTCCAAGTATAGCATTCATTCCTGGCTTGAAGATGGCACTGCAAACAACCAAAATATTGATTGTGACATTTGTTAAGGCACGATGGGTAAATATGTTGCATTACTTATATCACTTGACACTTGCAACAATTCGCAGCCATGCATGTTCCATATATATAATCCCCAACATTGAACCTCAAAATTGTTACTGCAGCAATTCCTCATGTAGAATGAATTACACCTGCATTATGCTGGCTTTGTCAGGAAGAGAAAGTCAATAAAACCATAATGACAGGATACCTGAATTTCAGTGCTCCCAAACATTTGTCAAAGTGCGAAATAGTCTCGGTGTGCTTCAAAAACCGGCCCAGAGGTTTTGTTGCGCAAGAAAGCCCTTGGCAGAGGGAAATTGGGGAGGGCCATAGGCCCGACCCAATTTCCCGAGGCTGAGGGCTTTTGAAACAAAACCGAGGGGGAGGTTTTGATTTAACTAATGAACCGACCTAGGCTATATATAAAATATTATTTAGTATTTTAAAATCCTCACTGATTCAATGATATTTACTTTTGGAATTATGCCTTAAACGTATGCCACGCACGAGTTGCACGCGCTACCCATCTCATGTATAAACTGTTCAAAATGACAATCAATTACTCTTATATCGTGATCCTTCCTAGCTCAGTTGGTAAGAGCATTGTTTGGCAGTCAAAGGTTCCAGAGATCGAAACCAGGCATGATCACTAGAAATTGTGAGTTCTCATAGTGTGATATATTGACATATTATTCATTAGGAGAAAGATTCTTCAACGATTTAAAAAAAATAGAGCCATGGGCTCTGTAGCTCATCAGGATTTCATTGATTTACTATCTAAAGATGAATATTTAAGTTATTTAAGTTATTGTTAACAAGCAAAAGATAGGTTCTTAGATCATGACCACTGTGACCCCATTTGGAGTCACAGGGTCACACAATCAACAATTTAGAATCCCCATTGGCCAAGGAGTCTGCACACAACTTTTCAGCTCTCTTGACCTTTTGGAACTGGAGAAGAAGATGAAATAGCTTTTTAAGGATGTTACCCCTGTGACCCCATTTGGGGACACGAAATCTACAATGTAGAATCCCCATTGGCCAAGGAGTCTGCACACAACTTTTCAGCTCTCTAGACCTTTTGGAACTGAAGAAGAAGATGAAAATAGGTTTTTAAACATGTGACCACGGGGTCACGAAAACTACAATTTAGAATCCTCATTAGCCAAGGAGTCTGCCCACAACTTTTCAGCTCTCTAGACCTTTTAGAACTAGAGAAGAAGATGAAAACAGGTTTTTAAACATGTGACCCCTGTGACCCCATTTGGGGTCACAGGGTCATGGAATCTACAATTTAGAATCCTCATTAGCCAAGGAGTCTGCCCACAACTTTTCAGCTCTCTAGACCTTTTAGAACTGGAGAAGAAGATGAAAATAGGTTTTTAAGGATGTGACCCCTGTGACCCCATATGGGGTCACGGGGTCACGAAAACTACAATTTAGAATCCTCATTAGCCAAGGAGTCTGCCCACAACTTTTCAGCTCTCTAGACCTTTTAGAACTAGAGAAGAAGATGAAAACAGGTTTTTAAACATGTGACCCCTGTGACCCCATTTGGGGTCACAGGGTCATGGAATCTACAATTTAGAATCCTCATTAGCCAAGGAGTCTGCCCACAACTTTTCAGCTCTCTAGACCTTTTAGAACTGGAGAAGAAGATGAAAATAGGTTTTTAAGGATGTGACCCCTGTGACCCCATATGGGGTCACGGGGTCACACATTCTACAATTTAGAATCCCCATTGGCCAAGGAGTCTGCACACAACTTTTCAGCTCTCTAGACCTTATGGAACTGGAGAAGAAGATTGAAATAGGTTTTTAAGGATGTTACCCCTGTGACCCCATTTGGGGTCACGGAATCTACAATTTAGAATCCCCATGGCCAAGGAGTCTGCACACAACTTTTCAGTTCTCTTGACCTTTTGGAACTGGAGAAGAAGATGGAAATAGGTTTTTAAGGATGTTACCCCTGTGACCCCATTTGGGGTCACGAAATCTACAATTTAGAATCCAAGGAGTCTGCACACAACTTTTCAGCTCTCTAGACCTTTTGGAACTGGAGAAGAAGATGAAAATTGTTTTTTTAAGGATGTGACCCCTGTGACCCCTGTGACCCCATTTGGGGTCATGGGGTCACGAAATCTACAATTTAGAATCGCCATTGGCCAAGGAGTCTGCACATAAAATTTCAGCTCTCTAGAGTGATTGGTTCTGGAGAAGAAGTCGAAAAAGCGAAAAGTTTACAGACGGATGGACGGACGAGCTAAAAAAAACCAAAAAAAAACATTTGAATTTGATAGCCATTCAGAACACTTTACAACCGGGCATCCCTACAGAAAGCACGGGTCTTCAAGAAACCGCAAGGTTTTCCTAAAGAATGCCCAGTAAACTACTGCCAGGCATTTGTAGAGGTTTAGTCGGTAAAATGAGATCCTGGTGAATTAATAGCCTGACGTCACTAAAGGTTTTTTAAAAATGGTAGATGGACTAGTATCAAATTGTGGTATTATAGTACTGCAATCTAATGAAATCTACCTGTAATGGTATACACGAGACTACTACGCACTATACAAAGGTGCATGTGCTTCTGCCGGAATACGAGTTCACATCAGATGCATTTAGTCTAGTTTTAAATTGTGGCATATTATATTACAACAAACAAAGTTTCTGTAATGTTATACAGGGGGGCATATAAAATTAGAGAATTAGTTAACTAGATTGATGTGTGTCGGGTAAATCAATACAGCCTGTTCCGCAGGTTCTTCAGAAACTAACACGTCCTTCATAGCAGCAACTACTACGGGTTAAAATGCTAACTTTTAGAAAGAAAAGGTCCATGGATCGTCCGTTAAACTACAATTATTATAAACACTTACTTGATGTCCTTCAATATAGTCTTGGGTTTCGTCCTTCCACAGCATGCTTTTGTTTTCACCTGTACACTGTAAGAACAGTTATATACTGCCAGAGTGTGTTCCCGGGGCCTGTCACTCTGTCCTTTCTCTGCCATTGATATATCCATGGTAAGTTTACAGTGCTGTTTCCTCGATTACTACACTTGAGAATTGAACATGTACTACAGTACCACCACATAAGCCAGCGTCAAGCTGTCATACCGGATGGTTGGTAAGCAGTACACGAAGAGGATTTCCTCGTTTTTCTATAAATACGCGCACCTTTTGAGAGAGTAGGACGCGGAACGATAAGAGGGCTAGTCCATGTTCATAATGGAGGACGATACCAATATATTCCCCATTATGTAAACACAATAATTAGATAGCCCTACATTTGATCTGTAATTTGGAGATATAAAGTTGTTTAAACAATCTGCAATGTGTTCAGTTAAGGAACCTTGAACACATCTTTATATAACGTCGCAGGCCTAATTCTAATCTATAAATGACTGCTACTTACTAACCAGAACCATTTTATAGACTCATCTGGAAAATCATTTTTGAGAGAAACGGGTTACTGAAAATAACTCAGTCACGGACAATGTAGCTTGAATGATGTGTCTGACATGGCTTTGACACATACATGTAAGCACTCATGTCATAAAACATCAATATTGAATACATTTCTGTTGAGAGCAGTTATTATTTTTTGTCACGATAAATAATATGATCTTAATGATTATTAATATTAACACATACTTATGCAGAATTTGTTTATGAATCATTCAGTGCAGCGGTAGCATTAAATTCGCAGGCAACAACTTGTCTCCATTCAGAAGATAAAGCACAATAATTGAATAACATTTATTTCACACTTTAAAATGAAAATGACACGTTGTACAAAATGTACCTGTAGTGCAGATACTTATGAATAACTATGCCTTATGTCCTAAAAAACAAACACTAAAGAAATGACGCCATGAGACACATATATGTGGGCCTGCTAAACTTGACGATAATAATACATAGATTATGTAAACACGAATGCCTTGCAAAATGGTGAAACTAGGAGATTTAAAAAAAAAAGGTAGGTTGAAATTTCGTGACGTGATAGGACGTTTATGTTATCAACCGAACAATGTAGAACGAAGCAGGGGACGCACATATATTTCTACACTATACAGTTGTATCTTCCTGGATGATAGATATGCTTTATACTAATTTGATTCGTAGAAGGCGTAAGCACCAACATTGTATTTATAACAGAAATATTGAATAGTGATTGACTGCGAAATGTAATTGATAAGATAACACGCAGACGTTTTTTTAATTGGGTATTTGATACGATAGTCTGTTTCTAGGTAATAATAGGTTGAAATGTGATATGGCACTCTATAACATTGGCTCACGTTTACTCTGACATTACGATCAAACAGCTCCACAAAAACATAATAAAGAAGTAAAGTATATTTTTTAAAAACCGTAATGATATGGGTTTTTAAAAAAAAAATAATAACTTACATGAACTTTCTAGACTAGACTTGCTTTGACCTTCTTTGATATAATTTATGTACAGTAATCGAACTGTTTCTGCAATAAACCTTTAAAACGTTCATCGGGAAATTTATATTGATAAGCAGAGCTACACGACAACCTCTCTAAGCCCATCTGAAGGCTACCCGTCAGACGGCCAATCGATAAAACCAGCCGAGTTAGGCCTATAACATTCTTGGCCGACACTGCAATATATATATATATATATATATATATATCGGATACTGTTGTAAATCATTTCTAGTGTTTGATTTCCCTTAACATGTTTGTCTATAGCGATTATGTATTGCTTTTGTACTTTTGGTCGATGACCTACTAACTGAAATAAACATTTATGTATGACGTCACCCCAACCAACTCCCAAACCCTGCTCGCCTTACAGTCAACCCTGTGGAACAGATTAACAAGATTATTTTATAACTCTTACATATGGTTACTGAAACCGTATTATATTACTTTAGGCACAGATATATGCTGTATTTTAATCACCACAGAGGACATTTAATTCATTTAAATATAGATCAACATAACAAACAATGCGATAAGTTTTATGTCTCAAAATAATTCAAATAATTAACAGTTTTAAATGTGTTTTCAGTGATCATCCGAACTATTTATTCTTTAGAAACCGCCAACGGTGGTACATGAGGTAAAGACATAATATACATATACACTCAATTAACATGATATTAAAGATAGCAGCTTATTGATAAGATAATACTTTAGTAACCGAAAACGTTAGATATTAAGTTGAGTAATTAAGAAAGTTGTTTAAGAGGAATGTTTGAATATTTGGTGGTCAGAAATTGCTGACGCAGTTGGAGAAAAGTATCGCATCCAAACAATACCGTGAAACTCATCTCCAACCGGGTTTGAATCACACGGTGGACATTTTCTGTTATAGCGTGGAATGTTCAACCATCGGCCAGTCTCAATTGGTAACTGGCTGCTCTGTTGTTCTATACTTAAAACTCTGGTAATGTATGTCTTTTGGCAGAAGGAGATACGTTTTAGATTAGGTTATGGAGTTATTGTAATGACTACCTAATTGCACCTTTGGCAACAATGAGTGTCCAATTTTGAAAGAGAAAAACACATTTTAACATTTTGTACTTACAAAGGTAATAAGTTGAAGTGAATTGGGGGAAGGAGGATACATCTGTTTTTGTGAGCAAAAACACCTTATAGTTTTAATTATATACTGCTAAAAATAGAGCCATGGGCTCTGTAGCTCATCAGGATTACATTGATTTTTATGTAAGATTGAATATCTAAGTTATCTCAAGTATTATATATTGTGACCTAGATTGGGGTCACAGGGTCACAAAATCTACAATTTTGAATCCCCATTGGCCAAGGAGTCTGCACACAACTTTTCAGCTCTCTAAACCTTTTGGAACTGGAGAAGAGATGAAAATAGGTTTTTAAAGATGTGACCCCTGTGACCCCATTTGGGGTCACAAGGTCACACAATCTATTGTTTAGAATCCCCATTGGCCAAGAAAGCTGCACACAACTTTTCAGCTCTCTATACCTTTTGGAACTGGAGAAGAAGTTGAAAATAGGTTTTTAAGGATGTGACACCTGTGACCCCATTTGGGGTCACGGGGTCACGAAATCTACAATTTAGAATCCCCATTGGCCGAGGAGTCTGCACACAATTTTTCAGCTCTTTTGGAACTGGAGAAGACGATGAAATTAGCTTTTTAAGGATGTGACCCCTGTGAACCCATTTGGGGTCATGGGGTCACGAAATCTACAATTTAGAATCGCCATTGGCCAAGGAGTCTGCACATACAATTTCAGCTCTGTGGAGTCATTGGTTCTGGAGTAGAAGTCGAAAAAGCGAAAAGTTTACGGACGGACGGACGGACGGACGGTAGACGGACGGATGTATTTACTTTAACATTGTGTAATGCATATGTTTGTGGTCATGTGGTTCATTGGTCAGGCCCGTCACAATATTTTTGTATGTGAATATGTATGCAAATACTACGCATCATATCGACCAAATTATAGCGTAAACACGAATTTTAGCCTTCAGAAACCACATTGGATAAATTTGGGGAATATGTGCGTATTCTGTGAAAAGATATTATAAGATATCATACTGTACATACCTCGCAGTGATCGTGATCAGTACAGATCAGTGATCGTGGTTTTGATAAATGTGCAGTGATTGTGATTTTCTGTACGAAATAGTTAAAAAAGAGCATCGGAATCCATGATTAACTGAATTTTAAAAGAGAAATTTGTAATCAGTTTCAGGTGAGGCATTGTAGAAGATACTGCAGGATGTGGAAACTCTAGTATACAATTCCGTATTGAGACCAACATTAAGATACTGGCTGTAAACTATAATGAAAGTAGAGGCAGTCACTACTTCCAATATCTTCCCTCACTGTTAGACAATTTCCCCAAAACCATGACATTAAAAATGACATTATGTATGTGCCATTGTTCACAATCATAAAACGGTGATGGAGATGAATACCATTGATCATATCAAGTGGTACTGGTGAATGTGATTTACAAAACTGAACAAAACACTAATTTAAATCAGCCATACCATCGGTCCTACACAGTGGTCATACTGACATCTACACTAAACGCCAAAAGAAACGTTACCTCATTTCTTTTTTTAATAACTTTTTAGTAACAAAGATATTTGAGAAATGAATGGTTCAAAATAAATAACGTAGCTTTATAGTAATAACACGTTTAAAAATCCTGATGGATTCATATTGTGGCAAAATGCAGCTTGTTTAAGAAGTTTAAAATTGTCCGGTTTTCGACCAGGCTGGTAGTAATCAATAAATGTGATTTAGATGTCCAGAAGAAGTTGAAAGTAAACTTTTACGTTTGTGACTAGACAAAAAGATTGTATGCTTTACATCATAACCCCTAAACGATGAAAATACTGTTATTGAGTAAGTTTAAGTGTGAAAATTATGAAATATATTTTTCTAGTCATTAAAGATCTTTTCTCGTAATTTACCTTAGTGAAAACGAGTTTACTGTGTTGTCAAATGACTTAATAGTATTTAGGAACAAACACGATTATTTATGTGAACATTTTCGCTTGAAAATGAAAACTTTTAGTTTTTTTGTCTATCACCCAAACGCATTATCACTCAAATGTAGCAACATTCAAGCAGTATTTGCATGAACTGAATGCTTCTCGTACATGTGTGTCATATCATGCAAAGTAGGCACCTTTTATACCCTGTAGAAGCATTTTGAGTCTACATATGTGTCAACAAGAAGCTATACCGTGTCAATTTGGCGATTACTTTCTTTAAGCATGAGAAAGATAGATTTGAAACATCCCAAAATTTATCAACCGAACCCAATTGAATTTATTCCAAAAATCACAATCGGTCATTTATTTTCTCTTGTCCTTGCTTCTATGTGTTCAGAGTGAAAAATCATGATTGAAATTGGTTCAATTTCTTCTGGTTCGTCGGCCGATACAGCGTCAGTAATACTATTTACTGAAGAGATGTTGACATATTGTATAGGACATATTATAAGTACTAAATCATTAAATAAACCAATGCGATTTCATGGCATCCTTAAATTGCCACCTCCTAACACATTATCTAATGCCATTGTATAGGGACACATGATGGGTACACCTGTTATTAATATCTTTCTCACATAACTTTCAATCTGTGAATAACAATCATGTCAACTGGTTCTGTTGTCAAAATCATTACAAATGTCCCCCTTTCTTTAATTAAAAATAGAGCCATGGGCTCTGTAGCTCATCAGAGTTTATTTTGTTTGATGATGAAGACAGAAATATGTTGTCTCAATATAATGCACAATCCCTAACCCTGACAAATCTTAGTCTTGAAATTGAGAGAGAGCACTCAGCAAGGTCAACACACAGGAGATTATGCAATATTCTGGCCCCTTGGCTCTGGTTACAAGCCAGCTGTGTTTTTTGTGTTTTACCGCCAAATTATGTAATAGACTCTTGCTTGCACTAAACACTGGCAGCACTGATCTAACTGTATAAGGCTTAAAGAGAACAGGCAATATGATGAATCTCATGGTACATAGTACAATTTTGAATCACCTTGGCTAAACAATCTCGGTTCTAAGCCTTGTCATCCAAACATCTAAACATTCTGAACAAAATATTCCTTCTAGTTTGTTCTGGATGAAAACAGGATTTTAGGTAATGGCCTACGGGGCTCTTATTTGGGGCCACTGGGTCACCAAATCTACAATTTAGAATCTCCATTGGCTAAAGACTCTTTACACAACATGACAACCTTCTAGGTCTTTTCGTTCTGGAGAAGAAGATGAAAATAATCTTACCTTATCATTTCATCACCAGTCATATGCAGTTCACATATCTCATGTAAAATAAAAGAATTCTTAACTCCTCTTCAATTTAGTCCTTTATGCCTTGTCACAATTTTCAGTTCATAGGCTATTCAATAGTTCTCATTTCACATTGATTACATCAATTTGACAAACATGTCCACAATGTAGATTGTTATCTAAAGTAGACATATATTTCAAATCATTGTGATTGAAGTGTCATAAAATATCAGTTCAAAATTCATTTTCAAAGGTTTGTTTTAGGCTGTGGCCCATATTTGGGGTCACAGGGTCACCAAATTTACAAGTTTGAATCCCCATTGGCTAAAGAGTTTGCATACAATATTACAATTTCTAGATCTTTTTTTTCCGGAGAAAAAGATGAAAACAGGATTTTAGGTAATGGCCTGTGAGGCCCTTATTTGGGGCCACAGGGTCACCAAATCTACAATTTAGAATCTCCATTGGCTAAAGACTCTTTACACAGCATGACAACCTTCTAGGTCTTTTCGTTCTGGAGAAGAAGATGAAAATAATCTTATCTTATCATTTCATCACCAGTCATATGCAGTTCACATATCTCATGTAAAATAAAAGAATTCTTAACTCCTCTTCAATTTAGTCCTTTATGCCTTGTCACAATTTTCAGTTCATAGGCTATTCAATAGTTCTCATTTCACATTGATTACATCAATTTGACAAACATGTCCACAATGTAGATTGTTATCTAAAGTCGACATACATTTCAAATAAAGTGGTTGAAGTGTCATAAAATATCAGTTCAAAATTCATTTTCAAAGGTTTTTTCTAGGCTGTGGCCCATATTTGGGGTCACAGGGTCACCAAATTTACAAGTTTGAATCCCCATTGGCTAAAGAGTTTGCATACAATATTACAGCCTGCTAGATCTTTTTGTTCCGGAGAAAAGATGAAAACAAGATTTTAGGTAATGGCCTGTGAGGCCCTTATTTGGGGTCACAGGGTCACCAAATCTACAATTTAGAATCTCCATTAGCTAAAGACTCTTTACACAACATGACAACCTTCAAGGTCTTTTCGTTCTGGAGAAAAAGATGAAAATAATCTTATCTTATCATTTCATCACCAGTCATATGCAGTTCACATATCTCATGTAAAATAAAAGAATTCTTAACTCCTCTTCAATTTAGTCCTTTATGACTTGTCACAATTTTCATTTCATAGGCTATTCAACAGTTCTCATTTCACATTGATTACATCAATTTGACAAACATGTCCACAATGTAAATTGTTCTTTCAAGTCGACATACATTTCAAATAAAGTGAAAGAAGTGCACATAAAATATCAGTTCAAAATTCAATTTCGACAGGTTTTTTTGGCTGTGGCCCATATTTGGGGTCACAGGGTCACCAAATTTACAAGTTTGAATCCCCATTGGCGAAAGAGTTTGCATACAATATTACAGCCTGCTAGATCTTTTTGTTCCGGAGAAAAGATGAAAACAAGATTTTAGGTAATGGCCTGTGAGGCCCTTATTTGGGGTCACAGGGTCACCAAATCTACAATTTAGAATCTCCATTAGCTAAAGACTCTTTACACAACATGACAACCTTCTAGGTCTTTTCGTTCTGGAGAAAAAGATGAAAATAATCTTATCTTATCATTTCATCACCAGTCATATGCAGTTCACATATCTCATGTAAAATAAAAGAATTCTTAACTCCTCTTCAATTTAGTCCTTTATGACTTGTCACAATTTTCATTTCATAGGCTATTCAACAGTTCTCATTTCACATTGATTACATCAATTTGACAAACATGTCCACAATGTAAATTGTTCTTTCAAGTCGACATACATTTCAAATAAAGTGAAAGAAGTGCACATAAAATATCAGTTCAAAATTCAATTTCGACAGGTTTTTTTGGCTGTGGCCCATATTTGGGGTCTCAGGGTCACCAAATTTACAAGTTAGAATCCCCATTTGCTAAAGAGTTTGCATACAATATTACAGCCTTCTAGGTCTTTTTGTTCCGGAGAAAAAGATGAAAACAGGATTTAAGGTAATGGCCTGTGAGGCCCTTATTTGGGGTCACAGGGTCACCAAATCTACAATTTAGAATCCCCATTGGCCAAGGAGTCTGTACATATAATTTCAGCTCTCTGGAGTCATTGGTTCTGGAGAAGAAGATGAAAATAGCTTTATAGCTTATGACCCCTGTGGCCCTTATTTGGGGTCACATGGTCACCAAATCTACAATTTAGAATCCCCATTGGCCAAGGAGTCTGTACATAAAATTTCAGCTCTCTGGAGTCATTGGTTCTGGAGAAGAAGATGAAAATAGCTTTTAAGGTTATGACCCCTGGGGCCCTTATTTGGGGTCACAGAGTCACCAAATCTACAATTTAGAATCCCCATTGGCCAAGGAGTCTGTACATAACATTTCAGCTCTCTAGAGTTATTGGTTCTGGAGAAGAAGTCGAAAAAGTGAAAAGTTTACGGACGGACGGACAGACGGACGGACGGACGGACGGATGGACGGACGCGATCCCATGCCATAAGCCCATCGGGCCTTTCAGGCCTGATGAGCTAAAAATGAAATTTGCTACACTTAACCATATAAAAAAGCTTAAATAAATGCAATTGAATTGGTTAATACACGAATTTAAGCGTTTAAAAAATAGAGCCATGGCCTGTGTAGCTCATCAGGAGATAATAAGTGGGGTATGTTATGGAGTGGACTTTATAGCAATGGTCAGATAATGGAATGTAGTAATAAGAATCTAGGTAGTGAAACGATTAAAGCAGTTTAAAAATATTTTGTTACCATAACTTTGCCAATCTGCTATATATATGTGTTGAAAGAGCAACACAAAGCTTGGAAATAAATTGCTGGTATCAAACATATAATAATGTGGTGGAGAGATCATACTATTTTTTAAGATCGTACACACATTATATAATAATGAATATACCGGGTACAATTCTTTGCATACAATTCACCACTGTAAGCTATTGCAATAATGGCCTGGGGCTGTAGAAGAAAATGAAAAAAACCTTTTTAGGTCATGACCCCTGTTAATTATTATCAAAATTGGTTACACATAAATCAACATTCGTTATGAATATCATACACCTTTGCATTATATTGTTTTAATTCTTAATTGCATTATGGCAATACCAACATTTATTACATAATGAATAGGAGCCTCAGTTTTTGAAAATCCCATTTCTCATAGGCTCCATTTCAATACTTAATAAATTGGTGAATTTTTTTTAAAGTAAATTCTTTTTCACCATTTCTTATAGGCTCCTTTTCAATATTTGATAAAATGGTGATATTCTATGAATAAATTCTTTTTTAGAGTCAGTGGAAGACTAAAGCAGTCTCACGCACAGTCTATGATAACACAGTGCTGCACAGTAGTTTGAAGTAACCTGAAACCTCTGTGTAACTATCAGTTTTCATTCTTCTGCCAGGAAGAGGTCAACACAATGCAATTACATAACATGCAGACACTGGACTCACAGCCAGTAAAATGTATATGTTAGATGCAGTTTTTCCTACAATTAATTATTTTTCTGTACTGGAGAAGATGATGAAAATAGGTGTGATGTCACAATCTCATATAGCTACTTCTTTTATAGTCCTATGTTATCACCAGTCATCACTAGTCATATTCAGTTCACATATCTCATGTAAAATGAAAAAATTTAATTCCTCTTCAAGTAATTCCTTCAAAGGGTATTCAATAGTTCTCATTTCAAATAGATTCACATTAAACATGTCCATGATGTAGACATCTATCTCATTTCTTGTTCCTATTGAATAAAATTAACTGCAAAGTTAATAGAAAACTAAATCAGTTATAAAGTATAAAATATGATATAATTAAGGTATACCAAATTGACTCGTACTGGAAATTCTCAATAATTAATTAATTAATTCTCCAAATAATTACACAATATCATGAGATATTAAAAAACTCCATTATTTACTCTTAAATTACAAAGAACATAATATTAGATTTAATAAAAGATTCTGTATTAAGTCTTTAGAATACTTTTAGACTTGTGTACCTTTATCAGCAAATTCACTTGCAAAATACAAATAATTACTCATATGTGAAATGTGAGACAAAGATAAAATATGACTTATAATTTTTGTTAGACCTCCAATTCTAAGTTTTTAATTCTAAATATCTCTTTTTCATCAGACATATTATATTCTCAAAGCACATGTTAGAACTCTCACATCAGAAAGATGAAATGCCTTTAACTCAGCTGTTTTCTTTAAAATTACCTCCCTTACCTAATTACTGATTGAAGTGCACATATAATCTCAGAAAGATGCTGTAAACTGAAATAGGCTTTTAGGTTATGATCTCTGTGACCCATATTTGGGGTCACAGACTCACCAAATTTACAATTTAGAATCCCTTACAGCCAAGGAGTCTGTACATAAAATTTCAGCTCGCTTGAGCCATTGGGACTGGAGATGAAGATGAAAATAGCATTTTAGGTCATTGCCTCTGTGACCCAATATTTGGAGTCTCACTGTCACCAAATTTACAATTTAGAATCCCCTTCAGTCAAGGAGTATGTACATAAAATTTCAGCTCTCTACGTTCATTGGGACTGGAGAAGATGATGAAAATAGTTTTTTTAGGTAATGACCCCTGTGAGCCACACTTGGGGTCACAGGGTCACCAAATCTACAATTTAGAATCCCTTTCAGCCAAGGAGTCTGTACATAAAATTTCAGCTCTCTGGAGTCATTGGTTCTGGAGAAGAAGATGAAAATAGCTTTTAAGGTTATGACCCCTGTGACCCACATTTGGGGTCACAGGGTCACCAAATTCACAATTTAGTATCCCCTTCAGCCAAGGAGTCTGTACATTAAATTTCAGCTCTCTGGAGTCATTGGTTCTGGAGAAGAAGTCGAAAAAGCGAAAAGTTTACGGACGGACGGACGGACGCCATCCCATGCCATAAGCCCATCGGGCCTTTCAGGCCAGATGAGCTAAAAACTCATTTGTCAATAAATTGTTATAGGTCGTTTGGGACATTAATGTGTGAATGTTTCATTTCATAAACAATTTTTTTCGTTTAGTTGTTGCTAAGTGTTTGACATGATACCTCTCGGCAGCTTAAATCGAAGATGATTATGCCACACATGGCAATACAAGAAGCTGTGTTCATATTCAAGAGTATAGTAAATCGATTAACATGATGAGGAAATACTTGGGTGGTTTTGGTACAAATGGTAGCTTGATATGTTGTGACTTCTCAAATGCACTTTCATGTTTCATGTTCTGTTGTATGTATGTTTTTTTCAATGGAATTTCCGTTGCAAACTAAGTTCATATCCAGGTGTCCAAGCTGAGTAATTTTCATTATTTTGAAGCCATTTACCTAATAGTTACCCTTTAATTGTAACCCCAATTCCGATCACAGCAACCACAAACCACGATCTATGAAGGCATGTACAGAACATGTACAGTCGGACGATCACGATCACTCATCAACTATTTTTCACAAATTCTCTAAAAGTATTGAAGTAAACAACTAAAAACATTGCACAAATGATCACCTAACCCAACAATTACGATTTAATTTTCCATTGGTTTTTTTAATCAACTATTATTTACATACTGGCTATATGTCTCTGTTTAACAGAGTGCTACCAAATTAACTTGCCGATAACTTTCTCAATTTTCCACTTTCCTGCATCAGAAAAGATATAGGGATACGCTGAAGCCTCCACATGCCTAAACTTTGTTTACATGGAATTAATGGTTTGTTTGTGTCGATAACTTTAGATATTTTCATTAACTGATACCCTAACGTCCGTAATCTCTGATCACTATCACTGCATCTCTCGCTGTACAAAATGACTATCACTGGAGTTCGATCAGCAGTACAGGGTTCCAGGGGGTGAACATGATCAGATCACATAAAACATTCCTCATTCCGTATTTGCAAAAAAGTGACGAATTGTAGCATATTTCAAGACGATGATACCAAATAATGAATTACATGTATTCGTCAATACGCCGATTGTCATGATAGTTCATACGAGTAGGCACAATAGGTAGTCAACACACCTGCATTTCGCTGCTTTTTTCCGGTGAACTACTATTAGAAGCTTGAGTGAATGTACAAAAAGTCAAATGTCCAGGTGTTTGGCTGCTTCAAATAATCAACAACAAAAAAAAAATAACGCCGAGTTTCTTTCTCCTACCGGTTTCATTTCATCTTCAGGGAGAATGATTCGTTATACAGAAGGTTATGACGTCATAGTGGGGACAATGTACATTCATTAAATCATTCGTCAGAATTTAAAAGTATTTAATTTTGGTTGGTAATTCTTTATGAAATATTCTTCTTTTAAAACTCGTTTGACTTTATTTGAGTTTTCCATTTGATAGAATGGGAAAATGCAAAATTTTATTTCTGGTCCTTTTGCACACACGTCCAAATGTTCACTGAGAGGGATACAGCGCACCTCTTGACACTTTATTTGCTGTTTGTGGACTCTAACACAGGCTCGTAGCTTTTCTGTTTGTCCGATATACATGTGGTTCATGATTCCAATTCAGGAAGGGGCTTGTGTGGAATGGACATTTATATCTATACATTTATTATCATTTCTTATCGGCATCTTTTACCATTGGGTCCTTTTGTGCTTGTATTTATTTCATTAATTGATATATTATACAATGACACAGAAGTGAATTCACAGTTGAGACGGGTTGAGACAGATGTACTAATTCACTTATACACAACTAACTATCGTGTCAGTTTCATTGGTTTATTAAAAAAATATCATTTGAGTGTGTATATGTATATATATATATATATATATATATATATGCATCAATAGGAATATCAATCAAAAAAATGTCTAACTTTTACATCAATGAACTAAATAATGTAACCACGACAAGTAATTTGAGGTAACTGAGCAACTTTGATGATTGAAATAATCTGTCGTTTTAAACAAACTTGACATGAGCTACTTACACGACAAAGTTATCAATAAGCAATGCATTCTAAAGACATTAATTTACATGTAACCACATTTTTAACCAATCGTAAACAATTTATAACTTTGAAAATTAACTTATATATCAAATTTGCATCCAATTCATTAACACTTTCCAGTATATACGTACACTAATAGAACCAATATAATTATAACTTTAATTTTAACAAGTTCAAATGTAAATAGTTGTTTCTGGGTTTTAGAATAATTATTATGAATTAGTGAAATCTTTTATGACAAAGCATACATATGTAGGAACTTAAATAAAAGATACCTAAATAAATTTATATTGAATAAATTAAAAGGGGTTTGCACAAGTTAAAGGGATTTCAATATAACCTCGTTTAATAAGGAATTGTCATGAATTCAAACATATATATAATAATTCTTACAATTATGAAAATAAAATATATATTTCAATTCTAAAATGGCGATCAAGGGAAGCATTCAACTGCAATTTCACCCAAAGCATTCATTCAAATTCAATTCATTTGCGGCACTCATTACTGCAGATTTAGTCACATTCTTGCATTTAAAGTTTCACTGTACATTCACAATTTTCAGCCATATCACATTCATTCGTCATGTAGTAACGACACGGTATACTTAATCACGATAATTTCAGGGACAGAAATGGGTTTGTCAAGCAATCTCCTCTTGCACCAAATAACAAACACGTTCGTTAGAATTTTTCACTTCAGTTTGACACGAACGGAGGAGTAAAATCCGGGATTGAATCCGCAATGAGTTTGTTGGAGCTTGATCACGTTATGCGTTACAGTGCAGCACTATTCCTTGTCTCAATCAACCAACGTGAAGGAGACCTTTTTTATTTAAAAAAACACCTCCAGCATTCGATGTCAAAACATAAAATTGTTTATGAATCACTTAAAACTGATGACATGACTAACGCAGTTAGGGTCACTGGGTAAATTGGAGTCATTGGAACTGCATTCGAGTTTTGTCATTTTTGAGAAATGGGGCCTTAGTGCAAATCAAATTTCGAGATCACGACTCAGATAATCAGGTTGGTTTCAGATGAAGTGTTACAAATGAGTTCACGAGCACGGCCGGCAGGGGGATATCCTGAAGTGAATAGTACAACTTGTACAAGTCAATATAATCCAATCCAATCCTGGAAAATGTGAATATAAAATAAAATAAATCGTTCACAGCTCTTCTTGACAAATGTGATAGCACTGCGTTTGTTAATCACAAACCATTCAACTCTCGTAAGATCCAAGGCTGCATTGTCACGGCGGGCTTCCCTGATACGATCATCTATATAGCTCCCCTGTCTCACTCCTGTATTGTCTATTTGAGTTTCTTGAGGAAGCGGAGTTGTATGTAAGCTAGCGTCATGAAGAAGAGCACGAATCCGCTCAGTGCTACCTGAGGGAGCCAGAGATCCCACGTCGTCTCGTAGGCGATGTCCTGGGACTCCAAGTAGGAATTGCCAGACGTGCTGAGATGGGAATACATAGCGTCAGTGGATAACTGATATATCATATGTTAGATATGCTACCTTTATTTCATTAACATCAAAATAAATGTCACAATGTCAATATTTACATTTATACTGATTATGCATCGTGTTCGTGAGACTTGCAACATTGAACATATGTCTAAAGCTTGGAGTAACATGTTATAAAACGAGTAACTAAGGCATAATATTGTTTTAATTTCGATATCGTTATATATGATATTCCAAATGAATTTGCATTTCATTGGAATCTCGTTCTTCTCTGGCAGAATATCTTCTATTCAGATTTGTTATTGAATATAGAAAGATAAACTGGATAAATCGTATATACGTATCATTGGTTATTCTCTTTAGACATATGCCCATCTACATGCACAGGGGCTTGTATTGCTGATAACAAACAGTGCCTATGCCCTATACTAATCTGGTATATATCGCATAGTAGTATTGGACCTAGGAACTGTTTGTTTTCACCAATACAAGCCCCTGTGTCTACATGGACATAATAAGGAAGAAATGTGTACGTTTATCGTCACTGTTTGACAAATTTAAGACATAGAAAATATATTCCTTGACTATTTTCGGTAATATTGTTACAAAAAAACAATCAACTCACCAGTTCAAATCCGGATCACAGAAGTTAACATCTTTCAGCTCATTTATATTGAGGGCCTGGAATAAACATGGTTAACCTGAATAGTCTCAGTTTCCAATTCACTTAAGTAATTTCTTTGTAACAGTAATCACCTGAGTGAACATGAATGACAGGATAGTAACTACGAATCCACCCGACTTAATGACAACGATATGTTATTTTACGGGCGTTTCAAAATACACTCTATGTCTTTTAAATATTTGATTCTTCAACCTAGCTAAGCTAAGCTATACTTACATCGACGCTGTATCTGAAGATGCTGAGCCACTTGAGCCACTCCAACCAATCAGCGATAGACACGACGTTCACCAGCAAACCGCCGAACAACTGGCAAACAATATTGCAACAATACTCAGTATGGTGCCAATACGATTCAGATAGCTACGTTTATATATTTGTATAAGATCGTTTTCATAATCATGTTGCTGTTCATAAGAGGAAAGAGAATGGAGTCCATGGATTATCAACTTAACCAGACATACGTTAATTACGTGAATGTCTGGTGAGGCAATACAAAGGAACCTCTAAGATGTATTCATTTCCTTCCTAAGGATAAACCTGAACGTGCTTCCTATTTGTGTTTGTAAATGGGTTTGTAATTAGACAGACAAGAAGCTGTAAGGAATCAATGTGGCATATATGCTGAAACTTAAAGGTTTCATTCATTGTAATACATAAGTTACATTGACTCCATGGAAGATGTTGACTTTGAAATTGAAAATATACGACGAAATTTACGACGACATAATTATTACTTTTTAAAATTAATATTATATTCATTACCCATACGTAAGATTACACTAGAATTGGTCATTAAAACACATAAACTCGTAAGGGAGTTTAACTACCAGTCATATATCACAGAAAAATACTTTAATTCCTGATGAACTTTTTCTGAAAACCAACGCACCTGCTCTTGATGAATGACATTGACATGTAAGAGTAATTGCCGAATGATTTTGACTAGAGTAATTTTAAATAGTTTCCTCAAAATCCTAAATTACCATCTGCACGGATACCCGGTACTCCTAGACACAATATATAATGTTCTATAATGCATCACCTCTTCATATGCTCTAATATAGCAAAGACGCATACCGTTACATGTACGTTGCCCAACACTCACCATCATGAAGACATAGCAGAGCGCTATGAGCAGATTGGCGATGGCGAATATCCGGACCGAGGCACTTATGAAGAAGGCCAGTGCAGACGCTGCTAGAGTTGTCATGAAGAGGTCGAGGATGAAGTAGAAGAAATACGTCACACCGCTCCGCAAACCTGTCAAATATACAATAAAGAGGGAAATCCTACTGTGGACATGTGTCAAAAGAAGACGACTAAAGTTCCGAAACTACTAAAGAAGACTAAACGATACCTTTGATACTGATTTTCCTCAACAATTTCACATCTAATCCAAGCTAACATTCTGGGTAAGAGAATGTTTCAAAACACTATGTATAAACAAAAGCTTCAAGCATCATAATATTGTCCAAAATAATTTAAGGAACTGACTGTTATTACAAAATTTCATTCACCCAGATGTAATATTTTTCAGGAAACTTATTTCTTCCAATTAGAGCATAACACGATAATTTGTCCCAAGATCAATTACAGATTCAAGGGCTTCATAACTCCGTAAAAAATAATATTTCGGAACTGGACTGTGAACTCGATGAAGAGTATCATCAGTGCCGTGTTCAAGATAGGTTTCAAAGTAATATCGCTCAATTAGCGATTACTTTTAAACCTCTCTTGAACGCGATTGCTCAATGTAGCGCTAGGTAAGCAAACTTCGAGGAATTTGCACTGTGTCATTCAAGAGAGAAGAAGCGCTCATTGAGCCTACATTGAGCGATCAATGAGCGCTACGAAGCGCTTCATTTTGTTGAACCGCCGGCTGGACTACCTACATGTTAAATTTCATTCACATAGATGTAATAGTTGCCGTTCAATTTTGGATTCAAGGGCCATAACTCTATACAAAATAATATTTCGGAAATGGATTTTAAACTCGATGAAGAGTATCATCTGGACTACCTACATGTAAAATTTCATTCACCTAGATGTAATAGTTGCCGAGAAAAGTTGTCCCAATTGGAGCATCACAGCTCTTTTGGTACAACGTTCAATTTCGGATGGTTTTCGAACTCGATAAAGAGTATGATCATGAGTACTCACAACCAAAATTTCATGCACCTAGGTTGAACAGTATCCGAGAAAACTTGTCCCCATTGAACACAATAAAACTAAGTCCAAAATGTGACGTTTCCATGGAAACGACAAAAAATTTAAATCTCAGAAAATTGAAAATTGTCTGTGCGCGATCGGAAGAACATGGTTAACAACTGTACAAAGTTTGGTTGATGTACCTTTGACGGTTTTTGAGAAAATTGACCGGACGGAAGGACGGACGGAATGACCGCTATATACCCCGCTAACTTCGTAGCGGGGGTATAATAAATGAAAGAATAGACAAGTCTTGTTTCCAAAAGCGGGGGTATAACTAACGCCTTGTTTGGTTAACGTCATCAAAGAGCAGAAAGAAGACGAATAGAAACTTTGCAACACGTATCACAGCATTAGTACATGTACGAGAACTAATTAAATATAGATGTGTACCTATCATCCAGTAGACTATAGAACTGAAGGCCACAACAGGAACAAATCTCATTGGGATGACGTCACAGAACACTTTGGAGAGGAAGTAGGCGGAAACTCTGTAGAATCCACTGACATTTTCGTGCCTGGAACATGAACATGGATACCTTGATACAGCAAACTCCCCAGTGATATATGCATGTCAGCACGTGCTTTAACGTTTCTTTACATTTATATGTATGTGCTTGTCATGTAATGGTCATATATTTAAAGGGACATTCAGTATTTTTTCATAACATTTTATTTGGCTTTGTTACATGCCTAAATACCATAATACGAAATTCCAACTCAACAATACATTAGATGTCCCTCTAATTATTTTCACGAAATTCAATTTACAGTTGCTTGCGTCTGACGTTTTCCGTAGCATACGGTTTAATTTCAATCAGCGGTCTCTGCACCTCAATGATTGAGTTATCTCAGACTGACGGTGTCATGCCTATAAGACAACAGACTAGCGATATAACACTAAATTGTTGATATGAAAGCCATTTAGGGAGACAATGTCAGATTGTGTTGACCCTGTAACTTGAAGATAGACATACACATTTATTTATTGTGAAAGGAGACATTGGGGAACGCTATTATACAGTGTCCACTCACATGAAGATTGCCCTCTCCTTTATGAAGAGTTCCACCGCCGACAAGTTGCCAAAGATTTGGTTCATGACGATGAAGAAGAAAGCACCAACTCTGAGGAAACACAGAACATTTAACTCATCTCGAGGCGAATGGAGGAAACACAGAACATTTAACTCATCTCGAGGCGAATGGAGGAAACACAGAATATTAAACTCATCTCGAGGCGAATGGAGGTAACACAGAACATTGAATTCATCTCGAGGCGAATGGAGGAAACACAAAACATTTAATTCATCTCGAGGCGAATGGAGGAAACACAACATACGTTATGACAAATTTGGATTAAAGGGACTCCTCTTTAAAAGATACTGTGTAGTTTCATCTAACCATCACAATATTGGGAACATTATCTGTGACACAAACATTCTGCGCATTCGGTGATGTATTCTAGGCTACCATTACGGATAGAATGATGCTTTTTTATACTGTGGCAAAGCGTAAAGGGAAGACATACTAACCTGTTTTGGATCCCTGTTTCTTGAGATGTGTCCAGTTGGAAGTATATAGCGCCGACAATAACACCAAATATGATCATGACGAAGACCTGAAAACATCACATAAAACATGAATACTTAGAGTTTCTCAATTAGGCTAATCAAAGAAACAAATATCATTTTATTCATACATTTGTCCATACATTTGTCCGTACAAAGTGCACACCAAAATGAAACGTCGATTATGAGGTTGAACAGATGTATATTTAAAGAGGTGAGTGACATGGTTGATGTTTCAGATATATATATTTGCAGCAATTACATAAAATGTGAATGGTGAAGACATCTAAAATGGATATAATGCAAACAGCTCTTATAAAACGAGTATGTATAAACAATTCATACAGTGAAAGCATGCACAAGGGTTAAACCATTTCCGTGCCTCGATGGTGTTCACCTTTTCTATTCTGCCTTTCTTTAATTCAATGAAACTTCAGTGACATGAATCATGATACGTCAATTTCTTCATTTCCTTCATTCAGTGAAATTTATTCAGTGAAAGGATAAATCCATTTCTTCATTTCCTTAATATGAAAGGAGAATTCCTTTATTCAGTGAAAGAATAATTCCTAGATCTACAAATAGCTCCGATTTTTTACCTGTAGGATGGATGTCTGTGGGTTTCTGATGATGTTCTTCACTGTTCTTCCCGACACTATCAGAAGCTGAATACATGAAGACATATCAATTAAACATCACTTTTATATCACATTTTAGCCATTCAACATAATTTAATCTGGTTATTTATCAATTAAAGTGCAAAGAAATGCTAGGATTTAGCAGCAAAGTAATATTGCCTATCATGCTACAGTTATGTGTTCTTATATTTTTACAGTGACCAGCGACGTTACAATATATTATCACTGGCCAGCCGGAACCAATTACCATTTGTAAACATATGATGGTTACTTTTTTTAAAATTAAAGTACATTTCATCAATACTATTGTTAAAATAATAAATATAATTTTGTATTTATCTACCTATAATATATATCTATCTGTAACACAGGTGTATGTTTCAAATATGGCAAGAAAGGAGATTTTATACCTGTATTTTGTCAATATGTGGCAATTTGAAATTGCATGATTTCAACAAAATGAACTCCTCGTGAGGATACCGAACTGAATGAGATGTATCGTATTGAATATATCACTCAGGTCCCTAACATGTGTGAGGAATGAGATGTATCGTAATGAATATATCACTCAGGTCCCTTAATTACCTGTGGGAGGAATGAGATGTACCGTATTGAATATATCACTCAGGTCCCTTACCTGTGTGAGGAATGAGATGTATCGTAATGAATATATCACTCAGGTCCCTTAACTGTGTGAGGAATGAGATGTATAGTAATGAATATATCACTCAGGTCCCTTAACTGTGTGAGGAATGAGATGTATCGTATTGAATATATCACTCAGGTCCCTTACCTGTGTGAGGAATGAGATGTATCGTAATGAATATATCACTCAGGTCCCTTACCTGTGTGAGGAATGATGTTGCATACTGCACCTCCCTCAGTCGGACAACAGTGCCTGTAGCATCTTTGGACCTGTAGTCGTCAAATATAGGAGTCGCTTCTCCCATCATCCTGGAGATACAGACAGGCATCAGTAAATATAAAGACAGCAAGTCTACACATTGGAAAAAGAACAATCAGAATGGAATTTCAAATGCAAGGGCAATGATCAAGGAACAAGAACAGAAATGAAAACACCAGACATTGATAGAAATACCAACACATTGATGAAGAGTAAAGAGCCATAAGAATAGCTCATTAGGTTTTACATTAATTTAACAAGGTTGAAGTCTTACATATGACAAAATGTTGGTGCCCGAGATTTTTTGAAAATGGAAACAGCTACAGAAACATTGATGAAGGACCCACACGTAACTTCCAGATACAGGGAAATTGATGAACGATACAATAGATAGAGGCTACTGCTGTTTCTGCACAATTAAATCATCCGTTACCCTGCTAGTTTCTTTCAATTACTTTGTTAATGTGCCATTGAAACTATAAAACTATAATGAATGACCCTTGGATGTTAGGATTATTAAATGGATACAAATAGTTTTAAAAGGATAGAACTTCTGTGTCACATTGATGTTTCTATGTTGATATTTCCACCAGAAAGGCATTACAATGTGCAGGACAGCAAGTCTTTATCATAAATGTATTCACTATGATTATGTTGTGAAACGAATGAGGACACAAATCATGGTTTCAAAAAAGGCAAAAGTTTATATTTATCAAGCTGGAAAAGCGAGTAAAATGATAAAACTTCAAATTTGTCAATAAACACAGCAATAAATCTTACTTCTGGTACCAAGGCGAATCATGGAACTTTTCAACAAGCCGGTTGTGGATGAACTTCTTGTCATCCGACACTGATTACAGAAACGTTGAAATGTGCATAGAACAGCATTCTATTTCAAATATTCAGAGGAATCCTAGAATTAATAATCTTAGGTAATTTTATGATCGTAGTACAGATCCTTTTGTTCATTTAATTACAATATCAATTTTCATATTTCATGTTCAATGTTCTTTAACTTTATTTTGATCATCTTCAGGACAGTACCATCGGATATTTTAATATTGAAACGAAATTCGATATGGATATTAAAACCATTTGTGTACTGTGATAATGCTATCAAAATAGTATTATAACCTTTACCTTGCAAAGGACTGTGTTTTAATCATGTTTTATTGACATTTTTTGTATAGACAGGAATATCTCCATGAATTTCGTTTACACCAAACAATACATTAATCTACTTCCCTTTATGTTCGAGATATCCAATTTCAATTTATCTAGTCTATATTCAACACATCTTTGTTAATGAAAGTACACACACATAATTACGCTTGCTTTATGACCACTGTGTTGCTGGTCTAGTGACCAAATATTAAGTATTAAATAAATTATGCTCTGTTCTGCTCCGTTCTGTATACTAAACTATCTAGATTATACTTTGGCGAGAGTTACTGTTGCAATTCTATATACCAGTTTATGCAGTGATAAAAATAATATCCATACGTAAATGAATCCTAAGCACACACACATTCTTCATGTTCAAGTGTGGACAGAGCAAGCTCTACGACAAAGCGAAGCGTATTACTGTAGCTATGTAACCACTACCCCGTATACTCCACATATTAACATTTTAATAATATTGAATGGAAAGGAAAGATGAAGATTGTCAAATACAATTACTAACATTCTCAAATAAATATAATTGAGAAATATGTATACGCATCATATTTTAAAAAAAATAGCAGTTGGTCTTCTCATTCATCAGTTTCTCCATACTGTTTTACATAAACTTGATCATGATGTCTTACATATTAAAAATAGAGCCATGGGCTCTGTAGCTCATCATATTTGTATTGTTTGCAAAACCGAAATAACTTGTTCTTAGCTTGTTCTAGAGTTGTTCATACTGGAAAAGAAGTCGAAATTAGGTTGTACAATTTAGAATCCCCATTATATAAGGAGTATATACATAACATTTCAGCTCTCTAAAGCTTTTCAGATTGAAGAAGAAGACGAAAATACGTTTTTTTTAGATCATGACCCCTGTCACCCTATTTGGAGTAATGGGGTCACCAAATCTACAGTTTAGAATCTGCAAACAACATTTCAGCTAGACCTTTTTGTTACTGGAGAAAAACATGAACATAGGTTGTTTAAGGTTGCTCTCTAGTGCTTTTCGTTCATGAGGAAAAACTAATTTAAAGGCGCTATAGAACTTTCTGCTCACTGAAAGTCATTACTTGAGTGCTGTCACAAAAGGCACATAAGTGTTATCAATGACTAAAAATTTCAAGTTCAAAATTCAAGTGATCTGACTGATGTAACGATATCTAAACATACAGAGTAGAGTTACAAATATGGTACAATGATGACATGGTCAACCATCTTGCTCTCTGAACTGTCAAAATTGTATACAACCTACAAGTCTACCTCTCACACTGACGAGTTTCACAAATCGTCGCGTCATTTTCTACCAATACCGATAACCGTTCTCTATATGTTCTCTTTGTTCACGGCTTATCGGAACGTGTAATGTGATGTTTTTACACTATAACGCAACAGTATATTGCATAAACTTTAATAATAAATGACAAATTTGAGAAAACATAAAATGCAAAACACGTGCCACAGCGCCTTTAAATGGGGAGTGATCTTTATGAGTTGCAAATTATAACTCGATATGTCACACTCGCATATATTTGCTCTCAAAACTATTTGACGACTGTGCTCATAGAGTTAAATATCGGGGTCAATTCGCAAGGACGAATGCAATATATTCAGGCTTGGTTGTGGAACCACCAGGGGTAGGACAAACCAGTGAATGGTAATACATGAATATCTAAATTTTATTTATTATTTGTACTACAGGCAATGAATTGGGTTCGTTTGAAAGCCGATTACCAGGCCGATTTTATCATTTAATTGTTTTAAAAAGGGGTGCAACACTATAAGTTGAGCTAAAGATTTATCTTTGCTCAAATGACTATTAAATCCATTGATGACGAAAGTGGTAGTTTATTATTATGAATTGTGCAACATATGAAGACGTTATTTTATTATATGAAGCATGTAGTTTTTTAAAAGCGATGAAATCAGCAAGGATATATGATCATAAGGGGGAGAAATAGAGAACAAAATATATACCTTCCACGATTTCAGGAATACTGTGGCCGTTTGCTACAGCAGAACGAGAAACACAGGACATTAGATAACTAAAGCTGTCAGTGTCTATGACATTAGTCCCCGACAGCTGTCTCACCAAGATATTATAAAAGCTTTCTTAAAAGCATTCAATTTCTATCCTGACAAATAACTTCGATGTCCGTTTAACTTATATTTTTCAGGAGTGTAATTGAAATCTATAAGCTCAAATTGGCTCGAGGGTATGTATCGATCGGTAATAAATTCGTTCAGTCGTCCAAACGTCCACACATTTCTAATTTCCAAATATGTTTGGTTGTTCTACTTATTGGAAAATAGGATAACATGAAACCAGTCGTTAAGGACAGCCGCTCACACACTACATTACAGAAGCAAACAGGAACAGGTCCATTCTGGGCAGTGTAGCATCGTGAATAGCAGACCATCTTGACTTGGTGGCCTCGCTACAAACTTCGCCGAGGATAAAAGCTACATTTGATAAAAGACTAGGGAGTTGTTCCGTGGTTATTTTAATCAGTCACTAACCCCCATACTCCCTCCTCCCCACCCCCACCTTTTTTCTCATTACGAGGTACCACAATGGTAAAGCTTTCACCTCAAGGCTTATTCCGTTGGCTAGCATACCAGGACACCCTGTATTAACAGCTGTTAACTAGGAAGAGGTTTAATAGATCCCTTGGTTATTTTCATAGTAACAGCATGTGATAAGGTACTTACCCATCCCGTTAGCTTTGGGGTGGTGGTAGTCGTAGTTGCTGATAGTCGCGTAGTCGCCGTTGATGACGTCCAGGAAGAAGTCAGGAGGATTGTTGTGTTCCTCGCAGATGTAACCTGAGTAGGTAACACATGGTTACATTTATTTATTTATTTAACCTGGGTAGGTAACACATGGTTACATTTATTTATCTTACCTGAGTACGTTATACATGGTAACATTTATTTATGTAACATGGGTATATTATACATGGTTACATTTATCTATTTAACCTGAGTAGGTAACATATGGTTACATTTATTTATGTAACCTGAGTGGGTAACACATGGTTACATTTATCTATTTAACCTGAGTAGGTAACACATGGTTACATTTATTTATGTAACCTTGGTAGGTAACACATGGTTACATTTATTTATGTAACCCGAGTGGGTAACACATGGTTACATTTATCTATTTAACCTGAGTAGGTAATACACGGTTACATTTATTCATGTAACCTCAGTAGTTAAACCATGGTAACATTTATTTATGTAACCTTGGTAGGTAACACATGGTTACATTTATTTATGTAACCCGAGTGGGTAACACATGGTTACCTCAGTAGGTAATATATGGTTAAATTTATTTATGTTAGTAGCATTTTTAGATGGTTTGGTCAAAAGTGATGTTTTAAACAATCCCCTTTATGTGTACTATTATTGTTCCATAGTGTAATTATATAAATGGAAAGTAAAAAGGTTTGATTGGTGCTGTGATAACTGGTATGTTAATTACATGAACTAGTTATCATCCAAAGTGATTGATCATTTCATAATTCTATTATTCCATCTGCCTTTACGATAATTCCTAACAATGCCAGGTTGCTTCGAGTTACCTACGTACATCAGGTACTTGTCCAAAGGAAAGTGCACACATGGGTAAGTATTCTAGATCTGATAAATTTATCATTAACACAGTTCTGCAAATAGTCGGGCCAAAATGCAATATTGTTATAAATTATAATATTGCAACATAATATAATAATATACTTCTATAAAGTAGGAGATTAATAGATGCTAACATGTCGCAGAAAGATTTAGATTTAAACATGTTTAACTAACATTATATAAAAGTGAGAGCGCCAAGAAAATGTGATATTCGAACGTACAACGGCTTTGACTTGATGTAATAAAACTGTTTATTATATGACGAGCAGTGAAATACTGGGATTTATCAGTGAAATAAACTGTCTATCAAGCTACAGTGAAAATAACTTATATTTTCACTGCGAACGGTGACTGATATAATTTGACGTCATAAAACAATGGTCCCACGCGGCGAATTGGCTTATGACGTCACAGTGTTACTGTGGTGACGGGCTGTTCCTAGCGGCCTCTCGGCGTGAAAATGACCCTTTTCGGACGTAATTAGATGGATAATATCATATAATCAATAGAATATCCGTCAATTCTTGACAAATACCATGTTTATCTCATCTCGTGAGCTCGAACAGTTATATATTTCTACCTCACTCGATGAGATAAACATGGTATTAGTCAAGAAAAGACAGATATCCTCCATTTATTCGATTTTCAGTGGTGAATTACGGCATTTATCGATTAAAATAACATCCGTATTTTCACTGAGTGAAAATTACATGTTATTCTACTCAGTGAAATAACACTTTCAATCATATGACGTCATCGTAACAATAGGATGACGTCATAGGATGGCCGCGGAAAGGAAGCGATCTCGGAGGCTCCGTTTATAAAATGAACGTCATTTTCCAATATATGTATCTCATCTCGTGAAGAAGAAATAATATATTTACACTCGTGGCTGCGCAGCTCGTGAAAATATGCTTTTCTACTTCACTCGATGAGATATACATGGTATTCGACGAGAAATGTCAAATATTCTCTATTTATACCATATCCAGTTCTTTGATTTGTTTTTGCCTATATCCTAATGAAGGGTATCATAGATTTATTGTTTTGTTCTGCTTTGGTAACATTTTATCATATTTATCTCCAATGGAGAGTTTACATTCATTTGCCTCTGGATTGTAACAGTATATGTTGTATGAAGATAAGAGATTGTATTGAAACGTATAAGCATCCGCTGGAACTAATGGATTAGTTCCAGACTGCTCAACTGTATGACAAGCCCAGTGGACCTCAAACCTATAATTGAAGATCTGGAAATGCAAGAGACACATTACATTAAAAGCTTTTCAATGGATATAAATATATTCTTGAAATTTTGAAAAACTAAAAATGTTCAGTGCATTGGATAACAAAGCGTGTCATTGGTGAAGAGATATTGAACATGTCTGATCTTGGCTCATAGATCTTTGAATTCCATTAACGGTTTTAAAAATTTCAAACTTCAATTGAAACATCTCTTTTAAGATTGTTTCAATACAGGCAGCGAAGTAGAAATGACGGTCTTTGATCGTATAGGTTTCAAACTAATTGAACATAGAATGCACGGGAGATCTAGCAGCTCCGAGGACGACCCGTAGTTCCTTATTGTCAAGCTAACTCTCCATCCATCAGTGACAGGCGCTCACCATAACTACACTTTACAATTCTCTTGTCCAGAAACTCAGTGTCATGCTACGATTTCAACTCCCTAGGGCTTTGGTTTCTGAGAATTTGAAATGTATGCACAGTTTAATTTGTAATAGGCGAAGGAAACTGTACATATCAGAATTATTTAATAATAAGTCTTCGGAGCGTATATCCTGTGGTGTCCATTACGACTTAATGTCCATAATTATTTAGTCACATAATTAAAATAGTCTATTTTTTTTACTCGAATACAACTAAATACTGAGTCGTTGGCCTAATCGTTTTTCTTGTTTCATGGACAACAAAAGTTAACGTCGACATCTATATCTACTTCTGAAACAGAAATACTGCCTTTGGCTTTGTAATCATTCGTTTGTTTTAAGTTTTTCTGGTAAAACCTTATTCAGTTTGTATCAGTTTTACGGAATACCCGTACACGCCCGAACGCAACCAGCTTCGCGGAAAGCACATTTGACATGATGGGCTAACTGTTGGAATGTGCGAGCTCTCGTTCACTTGGCCGGGTTCACATAAGGACAGGCCATAAAGCGCTGATCTCGATCGTAAAAGCATAAAGTGACTCGTAAAGTTATAATGATATGACAACATAGTTCAAATTGAAAATGGATATTTAACTGCGCAATAACTTTTACAAGACTTAAGTTAAATTTGATGATTAGGCCTATGCTATCTGGGGATTAACTGGCAGCAGTGACGCTCACAGGGAATATTACAGCACTGAACAGATTTAATATTAATGTCTTCCCCAATACTCAAATCGGTTATCTGAAACACCGGTTGTCGAATGAAGTGAGAGTATCGATAGCCAATGGTTTATCAATCACTCGGCTGCACTGTTTCTTCCAGGTCAAACCGAACATTCACACTGAAATCACCTATAGATTTAAAGTAGGCCAGCGCCTCTGTTGTAGGTCCCTGGTAGATCATCTCTCCCTGCGACAGGAGGGTCAGGTTGTCGAACACCTTGTAGATGGAGTAGCGGGGCTGATGGATGGAGAACACGATAGTCCGTCCTTTGATTGCCAATCTGGAAAACGTAACTTGTTAAACTTCTCGCTCATAAAGCCGCCCTCCTACACATGTATTTGTTCGTTGACGTTGTTTTTCCGCTGGATGATGACTTTTTAAAACCAATTAAACATTGAAAGAGAAGTCGTAAAACTGATACATTAAGATAAACATTATTCACCAAATAAACTAGTTTTTCACGTTCTTTTGCTTCTTCCGGTTTAAAAAATACCTCTACTTACAATCTTAATTTAATGAAACAATGTTTATGGTCCATATATTGTGTCTTTGTTGAATAAACATATGATTCACCTTCTCAACAAGTACATGACTGCATTGGCAGTACTGGCATCAAGACCTGTGGTTGGTTCATCCAGAAAGAGTATGGAAGGGGAGATAATCAACTCCATGCCGATGTTACAACGCTTTCTCTCTCCACCTGATACACCTCGAATAAACTCGTTTCCAACCTGGTTAATGGAAACTTGTAATAAATAAAGGTAGACCTAACAAATTATGTGTTATCATTACATAATGCCAAAACACTACAAGGTATAGGCCGATCGTAAGTGCTCGCTGATGAATGCCGGTCTCAAGGTTAATTAATTCCTCACTGAATGATCCTGTGTATTACTTTAAAAATGTAGATCTAGATCAGATCCCTCATATTAAACACCGTACGTTTGATCAGGATAAATGTCAATCTTACAACAATTATGTAAATGCACAGGGGCTGGTCTTGCTGAAAACAATACGTCCTAAATATAAAAATGTCCATAATGTAGTATTACTCGTAAGCTGACATATGAAGTGCACATAAAATCTCATTATCTTCACAGCTCATTAAAACAGCTGTTTTAAGTGGTTACCCCAATGATCCATATTTGGGGTCATAAGATCACCAAATCTAAAATTTAGAATCCCAGTTGGCCAAAGAGTCTGTACATAACATTTCAGCTTTCTAGAGCTTTTGGGACTGGAGAAAAAGATGAAAAATTATGTTTAGGTTGTGAACCCTGTGGCCCTTATTTGGGGTCACAGGGTTACCAAATCTACAATTTCGAATCCCCGTCAGTCAAGGCGTCTGTTCACAAAATTTCAGCTCTTTATGTTCATTGGGACTGGAGGAGAAGATGAAAATAGGTTTTTAGGGCCCTTATTTGGGGTCACAGGGTCACCAAATCTACAATTTAGAATCCCCATTTGCCAAGGAGTCTGTACATAAAATTTTAGCTCTCTAGAGTCATTGGTTCTGGAGAAGAAGTCGAAAAAGTGAAAAGTGGACGGATGGACGGACGCCATCACATGCCATAAGCCCATCGGGCCTGAAAGGCCTGATGAGCTAAAAATGTGAAAATTCATCACTCGATCGTTAATCGTAATTGCGAGAGGATTCTTCCTTCCCTGCACATTATGAGGAGAATACATGCCACGTTGAGCTCTCTGACCTAATTGTCTGATCCAAAAAACACTTCTACATATAGAAGTTATGTTACCTCACTACTGTACATGTGTCTATTGTAACTCACTCGAGTATCCGCACAGGCGGAGAGGCCTAGTTCCTCGATTACAGCATCGACTCTCTGTCGCCTCTCAAACTTGCTGGTGTTGGAAGGAAGGCGGAGAGCTGCAGAGAAGGTGAAGTTCTCCCGCACTGTTAGTGTTCCCATAACAACATCGTCCTGTTGAACAACATACATGGTTCACTAGCGTTGTTCAAAAGAATGGAAACACAAATACTAGTATTAAATCAACAATTTCTTAAATTGCATCCTACAAGTTCGTTCACCTTTCACTTTATTTACAGAAAATTGTATTTTACATGGGTGTCAATTACATACGTCCTAGAATCATTACTGATTTAATTCCTAAATGTTAGTGTCATAAGAAATGGACAGGGCCACAGGGGTCTGTTGGAATATGTTTTTCCCAAAAACGTGTCACACAAGCCACAACATCAGAACATTTGGATTCTACTACAAATCTGGCCATTGGACATGTTTTGTTAGCGCAAACAGTGGATTGTCTACGGCAATAAGACAAATGCACTGTACCTTGTTTCGGCCTATCTTTTGAATCCTTCACCAAATAATCCCGTGGGTTTTATAGTTTAGTTTAGAAGGCTGTGTTTGTTTTTATAGAAACATATCATTCTAAGATTTATTAAAAATAATTCTACTTCTAAAATACTTCAGGGTAAGTCAATGATGTTAACATTTGCTAAAATAATAAATATTTAGCAATGCCCCCTTTCACTGAAGGCTACTGTGTCTGCAGTTGGCATGGATCGCAACAGTTCTCCACAGAAAACAAATAGAGCCATCAGCCACATATATATAAGTTGAATAATCAGTTTTAGCAGTATATAATTAAACTATAAGGTGTTTTTACTCGTAAAATCAGGTGTCTCTTCCTTTCCCCAAATTTAATTCTTATTATTTCCTTTCTAAAATGTTGCAATGGAAACAGAAAAAAAACCATGACACCCATCTTCAAATAAAAAAAAATCACCGATTATATTCAAAGCATGCATAACGTTTCAAAAAGATTGATAAACAAACTGGGAGGAGACAGTCGGTACAGACGGGCTGCGCCACGAAAATAACCCCCTTGGGTTTTCACCAGGGGCTTAAACACCAGAAAAGGCACATCTACTGATGGGAGGCTCTATACCAAATTTAGTGAAGATTGGTCAAGTAGTTTTCAAGTACTGCTAGTGAAATAATGTGATCAGACACACAGACAGACCGAGCAAACGACTGTATCCCCTGATAACAATCTATGAGAGCTAGTGATTATCACACGATGTTGCACACATTTCACAGAGAAACAAAATATATAAACCTTCTTCATCAACTGCGGAAGTCCAACGGAATTTTAACGGCCTAAAAAGAAGACCTAGCTACCCCCTCATTCCCCCCAAATGTAGTAGAAATACAGAAAATACCACAAAAAGAGTTCAAGAATTACGATTAGCACAGAAGAGTTAACGGAAATGCATAAAAGAGCTATGACACTGACTTCTAAGCGGAAGACCTACGGAAATCCAAGGAGGACCTGCGGTTAGAAATGAAGAGATACTTAGAAAGGAAGAGATGCGGGCAAAATTAGGAAGACTTGCTGCCGGAACGCGGAATTAACATGGCAAGAATGCAGAATATTCGGCACAAACCCATGGATTTTCACTTGAAATTCTGTATAATAGCAAGGGTTTTGACAAGAAGACTTAAAAGTAGCTTCAGAAGAGGCAGTTAATAATTAAAAAATATGCTAAACGCCGAGGATGTGACTGCAAAACCTGGAGGAAGACAACTTGAAGCTACTCCACCTGCTGCTGCTCGTGCATGAATTAAACAACTTGCAACGAGAACGGGTATCAACGGAAAGAAAACGAAAAATATGTATACACTCGCAAAAGAGTCTGGATGCGTTCATGGCCGAGGTTGAAAAGAGAAGAATTGATGTGGGAAATTACGACAATCTCATGAAGGAGCTCACGTTTCCAAGATAAACTATCTCTGGGTTCCGCAGAACCTCTTTGACAAGTTGTTACATACACTGTTCAATATACTGACCAAGAAGGATGCAAAACGTCAGGCCTGCACTCCTGGTCTGACACTTACGGCAACTATATCGCCCTTTCCTACAACATCAAGGTATCCCGTCACACTATTGGCCACTACAGAGGTCATAGTCGTACAGGGTCAAGATTGAGCAGGAATGGATGACAGAAAGCTGGGTTTAAAGACATGTGGAATGTACCGCATGCTGTAGGAGTCTTATATTGAAGGACGTGGCCATAGGAAACCACCGTCCTCGGGCAGTCTGTACCACAACTATACGGGCTTCTTCTCCATTGATTCTTCGCATGGTGGAGGCCAAATACACACTTCCCTGGACAGATGTTGGTCCAAGGCCAAATATTCAAGGGTAGGAGCTCCAAGAATGCATCGAGGGATGGCACCATCAACACCGAGACCGAAGCCTCTGCACAACGACAATGTCGAATGCCCACTTCTTGGAGACGACGCCTTTGCCCGAAGACATTAATTTCCTCATGAAGCCATACTCCAAACGGGGTCTGTGTGACAAGGGTTGGTTCTACAGAATCTCCAGGGCACAGTCGTTGGAAATGCCTTCAGTATCCTTGCCATATCCTACATTGCAGTAGGGACCAGAAGTCCTCCGAGGTATGATGGAAGCTGAGGCTTGGACCAAGTTTCTTCCTCGACAGCAATTTCAAAATGTGCATCGTGTTTTACACTATCATCTGTCGTCTTGGCTCGTAGATTTCGCCCTCCTGGTACCGCTTTTCTTGCCTTTAGCTTTTGGCATGGATGAAAGTCCCTCATAGAGAAGCTGCTTTCAGTAAAGTATATTGTGAGACTGCTTTCCAACCAAAAGGCCTGCCGTCCTACACCGTGTATCCCTTACCTCTTATGTATGTATTCTGTATGGTTTTCTTGTATATAAACTACCATATGAAACCTCTACCGAGTTCAACCGTAGCTGTGTCCTGGGGAACCCTAGCTATACAGTGGAAAACGAAAGAGGAGAAACACCTACGTAACATTATGGTGGGTCACTGTTTACGGCAATTACGGAAATACTACGGAAGATTTAACGACGGTTTGCGGAGTGGGAAAAACTTGCGGTTACTACTGCTCTTCGCTAAATAGCACAGCATGTAATTGTTCAGCCAATGAACTGTTGGGATTTGAACGCGGACGATCTCTCCTTTCTCCCAACCGGGTGCTGCAAATTTTGATCGAATTTAAAGGGACACTACCTGTTCTGAGTTACGTCTAAATCATCTCACTCGACTTGCATGTGTAATATTTGACAATAACTTGCTTTCAATGAAACTCTAGCAGCGGCTTAATACGCGATGAGAAGCCGAATTCATGCGCCCCATTTACAAGTATACCAGTTATATTTATTCATTGAACTGTACCAACCAATCTCTGTCTCTTTGTCTGCTACATATAAGTTTTCAAAATTACGTTTGAACAATTGATGAGCGCTAGTCGCGGAACACTCTCCGGTTTTCGATCATAATCACGACTAAACATCTTAATACTGTAACTTTACTGAAAAGCTTGGCACTAAAAGGGTAATTTTCGACAACAGTCATTACCTCTCAATAAAATGACACCCTTGGTCGCTTTTGACCTATGTTACTACAATAGCATACGGAGTGTCCCTTTAATTTCTTTCATTGGTTATTTTGTTTAGCAAACAACGAAAGTTTCAGTGGATGTCGGGATATTGTAGCGGACACAAAATATCAATGGAGCATGATGCTCTGCGGCATCCTCATTAAACCAGATCAACCTAACACTCTACTCGTAACTCCCTTACCTTTCTGATCATAAGGGTCATGTCAGGTGACCTTCTACTCCAGCCGAGCTAGAAAGCCATCGGACGACCGACTTGAGTTGACACCTGACATGACCTTTGCGGATAGATAGTGCTCAGAGCGTCGGACATGGTAGAATGTTACGTTCTGAGTTAATTGAGTTTGGTACACTGGTACCTCGTGACCTTCAGAGACCTTTCGCGGTTAATAAATTCAGCCTTCTTAGATATAAGATAGCATGCGATGTGAAGGTCACCGGACATGACATCTGCGGGGTAGTACTCAGACCGAAGAACGAGGTACGAGTGTTACCCTCGATCTGATTTAAATGAGATTTAGACGTACATATGTAGCACTCCTACCTCGTGACCTGCGACTGATTTTAGCATGTGGTCAAATCACCAAATCTGCCATATACAACTCCCATTGACTAAGGAATCTCCACTCAAAAGTTAAGCTTTCTAGGCCTCTCGGTTCTTGAGAAGACAACAAGAAGTTTTACGCCTATGATTACTGATCAAAGAGTCGAACATGAAAATAGTTTGCGGCTGGACATGGAGACGTAAGACGCCATTCCATGACTAAAACCCATCGGAATATCCGCATGTATATGTCGTGCGAAGATGTTGTATGGGATTGATATTCTCAATTTCACAGAGAGCCAGCGTCTTGTGGAAGAACAAATTGTGTTTCTCTTATATTTTAGGATATATTAATTAGTAACGGTATAACGTTCTCTATTGTCTGGGTTTCCATAACAACGACTGCCTGTGGGTAAAATGTTAGCTATCCGGAGATTGTTTTTGACTGAAATAAAGTAAATTTCATTTCTTTTAACTCCAGTGATCCAGACAGTGACATATCGTGTAGACAGAAACACACCCCCTTCTCCTGTGCGCTAATGGTACTGATAAGGCCAACTTCAAGTAGGTTTGTGTTGACAGGACAAGACGATCGATGTTCACTACCAAGCTTCTTCCTGATTTAAAAACTCCTGCAAATTTTTTTAACAAAGGATATAAATCATTTTGCTGGTTTCAACTGTGAGTTGTTGACATCGACTGGGGATACATCTTTTTTTTATGAGTAAAACACCTAGTTACATGGTATTGCATATTTTACTAAATTGACATAGCTTACACATTCAGTAACATTTTAAATAAAGACCTAATCCTCTAGCAAAGCAAACTAGATGTTTGTACTGTTCTTGAAGGCGTGTGAGATGCACTGCTTCAGAGTTAAATACCGTTTGTGACACACAAACATGATCCTGATATGCGAGTGAAATCTTAGTTCATAGTTCATGTGCAGATAGGTCTGCCTAGTCGCTCAAAAGCATGGTCAATTTGAAACGGTCAAAGTGGCAAACATGTCAATACCCACAATGTGAACCTCCTGCCACACCTATATTTGAAGGGGCATTAAAACGAAATGATACAAATCGAGCTATACACTCTGTACCTTATCATATACACACAAAAAAGGTTCATTTAAGAGAAGAGTAGTGTTTGTGCGATACGTTCCAACCAGTGATGCGTGACAGGGGCATGCACATGCACCATGCTACGCTCGAGGATCACAAAAAGCAGTATAGCCCAACCTAACGGGAGCTCAATACATCAGGTCCGTGCTACAGCCGGTCGTTGTTCCTCATTTCGATAACCATGCACTTTCTACACGACCACAGTACATGGACGACAACGCCCGGCCTCACCGACCACGTGCCGTTGTCAATTACATGCGAGCCAACGGCGTGACAACTTTACCCTGGCCAACTTTAAGCCCAGATCTGAACCCTCTGGAGCATGTGTGTGATATTTAAGGGCGGCGACTCCAGGCCCGGAACCCTCCAGTACAGAATTTACATGAGTTGGAGGCAGCTCTGCACCCTGAGTGGATGTTATTGGCACAAGAACATATCCGACGTCTGACTGGAGACATGAGACGTAGGGTGCAGTGTGTCATCCGGGTACATGGCGGTCCTACTAGATACTGATCATTCTTATTGAACACTAGGGTATACAAAGAACATTTAGAAGTGACACTAACAATGCGAATGTATTTTGTTTCACTTGCAGCTCCCTACTTTTGTGGACATTTTTCATGGTAAAAACAGTACCTGTGTAAACATGAGGTCATCGCTATTAAATAATCATAACAGCTACATATTGTTGCGTTTCTGTCTTGCCAGGTGGCTGTTCATCTTTATCATGTTTTTGCGTGATTTATGATTACGGAAATTTATCACTAAAACACAAGGTATAGAAAACTACCACTTTTAGTTATACAACCAGGAATCAAAGATGACCAACAGACCAACAGAGATAGTATTCCCAAAATTTGAACTTTGTAGCCTGATCATACTCATTAAAAGGTTGTATCGCATTTAAGGGCCTGATGAGCTTAAAAGCCATGCATCATTCAATGACAGTTCTCACCTGCACCACGTATCCCACCATGCACTTGAAGTTGACAGGGGGCGGGGCTCCGTCTATAAGCACTGTTCCCTTCAATCCAGCCGGGTCCTTCCGTCCAGCCAGGATGTCCAGCAGTCTATCCGGGAACGATAATCACAGTTAGAGTCAGATTTAGTCCATCCTTGATATTAGTGGGGAATGGAAGTTTAAAAAGTATTCAATCCGAGTGTTCAAAGTCTATGTGGGAGGGATAAATCATAGTTCGAGTCAGATTTAGTCTTTCGGTGTGGAAAATAAATTCCAAAAGAAACCAGTCCGAAAGAGGAATTTTGTCTAGCGTTGATGGTTAATTCGGAAGGAAAAAGAATATAATACAGCTTATAGTTTCCACAAACGTGTGTATGAACGTATGCAGATGATTAGTTGAACAGTTCCATACAGGAACACTGTTTTATAGATACTGATAGTGTTTTGTGGTTAAATACAGCTGATAGATGTCATGAGTACTTTCTTTCGTCCATCAGGTTTACATGCCGACGTATGGTCAACATTTGGTAAAGATATCATTAATAAAGTATATAAACATAAAATATGTAAACGTGATGATGTATTTTTTAATTGAATTTTTTAACGTATTGAACTTCGAAATAATTACATTTATTTTCATATCTTCTCAGGGAACAATGGTGTTAAATGTTAGTGTCATGTTTAAATACAGAACATCATGTCTTAACTATGGAGAACCATCCGAAGCAATGCTGACATTTCTGTTTTCAAACTTGTATTCAGTTAATTCTCGTATCGAAGGAAATAGGTCATAGTGTTTCTTTTATGCTACGTATTAATCCAAGCAAGTAAATAGAGGGAGTTACCAGGAAGCCCTTTAGTATGTATTAAGGCGACCCGATTTTATTATGGAAACCCGAGATTCCATAACTGACCAACATAAATAACATAAGTGAGAAGTTCAAATTCTATCAAAAACCTATTTCTATACTTTAACTAAGATATTGACGAAAATTCCAACTTTCTACCCCGCACCGTACGTGAGATACAGACACCCTTGCCCATGGGTATGCCCATGGGAAAGTTCGCCCATGGGCCGGCCCATGGGCGAGAGGCTGTTCAAATTTGTGTTACACAAACATTATTTTCTAATTTTTAATAATTGGTCTAGCAGTAACATATTTTAGGTATTTATGAACTCCCCCATGCAAAGGAAATTGTTTTTCCCATGGGCGAGATTTCCCATGGGCGAGACCTCGCCCATGGGCCAGGTTGCCCATGGGCCGTTTTCCCATGGGCTAGATTTCCCATGGGCCAATGTTGACTTTGGCAAACATATAATGTTTGTGAAATGTTGACTTTGAAAGAAATAAAACTTTTGTGAAAATATGTTAACTTTGGCAACCATATGTTTGTGAAATGTTGACTTTGGAAATATTGACTTTTAAAATATTTGTTGATTTTGGTGGAAGTGTTACTTTGATAAAATATGGACTATAAATATGGAAAGTTCGCCCATGGGCCTGCCAATGGGCCGGCCCATGGGCGAGAGGCTGTCCAAATTTGTGCTACACAAAAATTATTTTCTAATTTTTAATAATTGGTCTAGCAGTAACATATTTTAGGTATTTATGAACTCCCCCCATGAAAAGGAAATTGACCTCGCCCATGGGCCAGGTTGCCCATGGGCCGTTTTCCCATGGGCTAGATTTCCCATGGGCCGTTTTCCCATGGGCTAGATTTCCCATGGGCCAATGTTGACTTTGGCAACCATATGTTTGTGAAATGTTGACTTTGGAAATATTGACTTTTAAAATATTTGTTGATTTTGGTGGAAGTGTTACTTTGATAAAATATGGACTTTGGTGACATGTTGATTTTGATACATATTTTGAGTTCTATGAATGGTTGACTTATGAAATATTCATTTTAGTGAAATGTTGTGAAGTTTTAGTTTGACTTATATAAAATGTTAACTTTGGTGACATGTTGACTTTGAAAAAGATATTTTGAATTAAGTGAAATGTTGACTTTAATCACGTATTTACTTTGATGAAATGTTGACTTTTAAAAGATATTTTGAGTTAACCGAATTGTTGACTTAAGTTGACTTTGGAAATATGTATTAACTTTGGCGAAGTTTGCTTATATCATGAAATATTAATATTTCTAATTTATTGACTTTGGTTTAGTTTGAAATGTTGACTTTTATAATAGTTTATTAATTTATGGTTTGACTGACCCTTCAAACAAGAAATACCTACAACGGGTTGTTAGTCAACAGTATGTGCATCAATTAACATAATTGAATACACATGAGTGTCAATGACTAATAATACGCTAGTAAAGTAACTATATTTATAAACGTTTATATCAAGTACATACACATTTGTTAAGTGTATTTCAGCGTCGTGTAAAGTACTTACACAATAAAGAATAACAATTTTGATTTGTA